>JAPDVU010000009.1:44154829-45404829 GCA_026230045.1 Corynorhinus townsendii
GCAGTACTTCCTTAATATCACCATATACCCTGCCAGTTACAAAATTTCCTTTTGTAGCAGCTATGACCTTTTCATAGAGCTGCAGCAGCATTTATTCATCTGATACCCTGGTTTTGGCCATGGAAGACGGTACTCTTGTGTTTAATGATTGCAAATAATGCCACAGTAAATAACTTGGACAAAAAGTTTTGCACACCCGTGCAATTATTTTCCTAGGATAAATTGATCAAAGTGGCATTACTGATCAAAGGCTGGGTAGGTTTTTAGAGACTTTTATTCTAAAATGCTAAATTTTCTTCTTGTTCTTTGTGCTCATTTACACAATGCATGAGGCATACAAAGAAACTGTCTGATTATTCTTGCAGTTTTATTTGTATTCTTCTATGTAAATGTTAGAATTATTTTGTCAAAATAAAAATACAATAGAGATAGTTTTTAAAAAAAATATATTTTGTTATTGGTTTCAGAGAGGAAGGGAGAGGGAGTAAGAGATAGAAACATCAATGATGAGATAGAATCATCTATTGGCTGCCTCCTACATGCCCCCCACTGGGGATCAAGCCTTCAACCCAGGCATGTGCTCTTGACTGGAATGGAACCCGGGACCCTTCAATCTGCAGGCCGACACTCTATCCACTGAGCCAAACCAGCTAGGGCCAATAGAGATAGTTTTTATTCTTTATTGTATTTTTACATAATAGATTATTTTCAAATTAACTTTTATTATAATACTAAGAATCCCTGTCCCAGAACAAGTATTTTTTAAAATATATTTTTATTGATTTTAGAGAGGAAGAGAGAGGGAAAGAGAGAGAGAAACATCAATGATGAGAGAGAATCATTGATCGGCTTCCTCCTGCACAACCCACACTGGGGATTGAGCCCACAACCCAGGCATATGCCCTGACCAGGAATCGAACCTGACCTCCTGGTTCATAGGTTGACACTCACCCACTGAGCCACGCTGGGCCTGCAAGAACAAGCATTTTTTGTCCTTTAGTAAATACAAAAAATGTGTACACACTTAACAGCTGATAGCTCAATTGATGCTCTTTCCTTTCAGATTTAGTCCATTGGAATTAATAATTATTCAGTGTGTATACATTTTTCAGGACACCTTATATATTAAGTTTTGCTCCTTAGAGTCCGCCACACTTCTTTTAAAAGACCATGAATTATATATAATTTTTCATAATTGTGGATAGGATTACTGTGTTCTTCCTTTCTCTTTTTTTCACCCCCATACTAATTATTGCTGGTATAAAATATTAATTTTATGCATGTATTCTGTAACTTTCAAATGTATTGGAAATTCTTACTAGTTTCAGGATTATTGTATTGATTTTCTAGATCAATATTCCCATCATCTGATAATAATGAGAATTTTGCCTCTTTCCTGTAAGTGTTGTTACTTCATATTCCTCTGTCCTGTTCCCTTGCACTGGCTCCCACTCCAAAGAAGGCTGAGTGAGGAGGGAGGTTGGCTGCAGTGCCTCACGTCCACCTCGAGTGGAGGGCTCCCGCCATGGTTCGCTTTCCTGATAGGGGCTACTGGTTTGTAACCAATCTCAACTGAGGACGTAATAACTACTGTAAAGCATTTAACACAGAACCTTTCAAATAGTAACATATAACAGATTTTTTTTGTTATTATATTTTTTCATGACAAGAGATATATTTTAATTTTCTTTCATTAAGATTCATTTTAAAATTAAGAATGGATGTTGATTTTTATTCATTGCCTTTTGGGGGGCATTTATTTGAGTAATTACTTATATTTTTCTCTAATTTGTTGAAATGATAATGCATTAACATTGATGTATTTTTCATTCTTGGAACATAAAATCAATTTGGTCAAAAGTGTTATCCTTTTAAAATAATGCTGGATTCTATTTTCTAATGCTTTATGTAGAGTATGTGCATCTAGTTTTATGAGTTAAACTATATTCTGTCGTTATGTTTCGGAGGTTTCTTTGTTAAGGTTTGTGATCAAGGTTTCACTAGTTTTGCAAAATGAATTGGACTGTTTCTTTTCCACCCTCCCTCTTTTCCACCTTCCCTCTTTTCCTTCCCCTTCCCTAGTATATTCTCTTTTTGGGAATTTTGAAGGAGCTTCCCTGTGAAATAGTCCTGGGAAGGGACTTAAATATAATTTTAATTTTTATTAAATATGTATTTAAACAATATTTTCAAATTTTTTCAATAATTATCTCAACTCTTCGATTTTCTACTTGTTCTTGAATTAATATTGGCAATTTATACTTTCAAACAAAATTATTCTGATTTTGTTGAGCTTATTGGCATAGAGCTGCAAACAGCCTTTTATTAATTTACCATCGCGCTTCTGGATCAGCAATTGCCTACCTTTCTTCTCATATTGCTGGGCTGTTATGCTTGCTTGCTTCTGACGGGGTTGTTAGATTTAATTCTAACAACGGGGTTGTTTCTAGAACCAGTTAGTGAACATATTAGAGCTGGGTTCCTAATGCTTTAAATTTTGTTTCCTACTAAATATAAGAGAACTTAAAGGTATAAATTCTTCTCTAAGGACTGCAATAACTGAATCCTAAAAGTTTTTATATGTAATCTTTTTGTTACTGGTATGTTCTAAATATCTGTGGTTGCTGTTTTGAATTACACTTTTTCCTAAAGATTGCTTTTATCCAAGGAGTAATCTTTCACTTTAAAGATTAACACTTTGACTTTATTTCTTAAATTTCAACTGGCTTGCTTTTTTATTTGTTCATAGTTTGTCATTAAGATCTACTTTTACTGCATTTTAGATAGAGTGTGTGACCAATATTATTCCCAGTTTTGGAAATTTTCAAATTTTTTGTATATGTGTATTTGATGTGATCAAGACCTGTAACTATCACGTGGGTATTTAAAAGTATCTATTTATGATATAATTAATATATAATAATTAAAAGAAATATTAATCATGTCATTCAAACCTTTTCTATTCATATTTATTTTTGTTCACTTGATCAAAGTTGATAGAAATGTCTTAATTTCTTCTACAGTGATTGTGTTTTATTTATTTTTTTGGTATTATACACATAAGAAATGGCTTTTTTTTAGATCAAAACAATTCAATATTGGCAATTTCCTATGGTTTAACCTGTATTTATAATATTAGAAAAAATATATTTATATTTGGTATGTAAGAGTTCATTTGAGATACACACACACACACACACACACGCACACATATATATATAGAGAGAGAGAGCGCGTTATATCATCTCTTGTCTCTGATGCCCTTTGCCTTTAATGCTATACTTTATAACATTAATATTACCAGGCCTGAATCTTTGCAATTTTGCATTTTTCTCATTTTGCATTTTGCTCATCCCTCTTGCTAATATTTTTAATAATTTTATTTTATGTACAACTCTTTCATGCACCTTATCTTAAAATTTTGTTTTGTTGTCTCTCTGTGAGACTTTCTTATAATAGAGGTGTTAAGCCTATGCATATTTATTTGATAACCTATGTACTTGATTCTTATATTTTTATAACATTTGTTTGCTTTCCCTTTTAAAAAAAACCTTTCCTTACTGTTTTTCTTCAATTCTTTTCCTATTTCTGTCTCTTTTATTCTCTAGTGAGTTGGAAGATATCCAGCTAATTTTTATTCTACTGGTGCCTCCCCTTCACTTCCTCCCTACCTCTTCTTTATTTAGTTAGTTTTAGAATAAACTGGAGTGGCAAGTCATATGTTCATTAATCCAGTTTATGTATATTAAGGGACTTCCATGTGTCTGGCTACTGTAGGCATGCGAATTAATGGTGATTAACCACATCCTTGCAGTTATGGAGTTCTAGTTTAATGAGGGGAAAGGATCAGAATGATACTTCCTGTGCACATAATTAGAGTAGAATGATGTAGTAGAAAGTTTCTAGTGGCTTCTTTAACAGGATGCCCAGGCTGCCATAACAAAACACCATGGATCAGGTGGCTTAAACAACCAAATTTTCTTTTCTTATGGTACTGGAGACTTGGAGTTCAAGATCAAGGTGTTGGCAGGGTTGGTTTCTTCTGAGGCCTCTCTCCTTGACTTGCAGATGGTCATTTTCTTCTTGTGTCTTCACGTGGTCTTTCCTCTGTGTGCATGCTTGTCTTGTGTCTAAATGTCCTCTTCTTATTAGGATACCAGTCATATTGGATGAGGGCCCACCATAAAGAGCTCATTTGAACTTAATTATGCCCTTAAAGTCCCTCTCTCCCTATACGGTCACATTCTGAGGTATTGGGCGTTAGGGCTTCAACATAGCAACTTGAAGGGGGATGCAGTTCAGCCCATAGCAGCCTGTCTCAGAAGGTAACAGCTACATTGAGATTATCTGGGAATGTTCTGTTTGCGGATTCAGCTGGAGCTGCTCTGTATGCAATATGGATACATGTCTGTAGAGCTCAGGACCAGCCTGCATCAGCACATACATGTGGAGTTACCTGGACCTAGGGAGTAATGAAAATGATGGGGTCATCACTTTAGCACAGAAGAGGGCCAACAACTAAGTGCTGAGGCACTTCAGCACTTTGAGGTTGGTTAGAAAGAAAGCATCAGAGACAGAATCATGTGAAGGAAGCAGAAAGAAAACCCAGAGAGTATGATGTTTTAGAAGCTGGGAAGTGTTTCCACCCTGTCCAATGCTATGGAAGAGTCCAATAAGATGAGAGCACAGAGATTCCCATTGGGAATCATCAACATCCTCAGAGAGAGTAGTCTCTGTGGGGCTGAGGGACTCAAGCTAATTTGGGTTGGTTGTTAAAAGAGGTGGATGAGGGGAAGTGGAAACGATAGAGATGACACTTTCAGGAAGTTTGTTTGGTAAGATACTGAAGAAATGGCCCTGGGGGTGGGGGGTGGGGAGAGGGAGATATGGAGTCAAAAGCAGGTCTTGTACAGATGGGAGATACTAGAACATGTTTGTATACCTATATTCTCACTTTAATAGAAAGTAGAAGATTGGAGATGGAGAAAGGACAGAGAGATGAATGGAACCTAAAAGGAATTGAGTATATTAAGTAGTATATGGATTTAGCTACATGTATGTGAGACTTCAAAAACTATAGCTTGGATGAGATAGAAAGTAATTTCATCTTACCTAATAATAGACAAACATGTAAATTGACTGTACCTCGGCTATGCCACCAGCCAATCAGAAGTGATATGCAAATTAACCAATGAAGATGGCGGTTAATTTGCATACACAGGTGCCCAGTGATGGGGCAGGACGCTTGCATTGTCGCCATGGCGACAACCCAGCAGCTGGGAAGGCGGGGCCAGAGCGGAAAGAGGCAGCTTCTGGAGCAGAAAGAGGTGGCTCCAGGGCCTGAGCTGAAAGGGCCTGGGCCAGAGTGGAAAGGTGGTACCGGCAGCCAGGGAAAGGAAAGCCCATTCTAGCATGAATCTTCATGCATCAGGCTTCTAGTTTTCACATAATAGCCCAAGATAAGCTTTCTAGGGCTGAAATGATGGTTTGATTATATAAGGTTGTTCAAGGATCCAGCTCCTTCAGTCTTCTTGTCCCACCATCTCTAGGGTCCTGATAACCTAACGCTATATCCATATTCCAAGCATCAGGATGGGAACAGAGACGATAAAGGAGCCATCCCCGCCCTTTATAAGGTTATATCCCAGAGTTGCACACATCACTTCCCTCATATCACATTAGCTAGAACTCCATCACACTAACATGCCAAGCTATAAAGGAGACTAGGAACTATCTTTTTCTTAGTATCCATGTAGTCAGTTGAAAATTTAAGTTTCTCTTATCATGGAAGAAGTAAGGGGCAGCTATTAGGAGTCTTCCTCCTTCAGAATTTCCAACAGTTTCTGTTATAGTTAAATTGGAATGGAATCCCCAGGTAAAGTGGAGAGATCGGCCTTCAGCAAAAGGGTACAATTCTATCACATCAGCAGGAAGAAAGAGAAAGTGGATGTTGATGCTGGAGGGTTTGTGACTGGTGGCAAGAGGACAAGACAGGTCCTATCTTTTGAGGAGAGGTCATCAGTTGAGAGGATGGAATGCCGGAGAGTTTTGGCAGGAAAATAATAATTGCTTTTACTTGTGGAGGCCTTACTCTGTGCCAGTCTCTGCTCCAAAATCTCTACATGTATTAGTTGACTTAACCTTTTGAAGGATCAGTGAAAAGCTGCAGCCCAGACAGCTTTAGTTACTTGACCAAGATCCCACAGGTCTTGGTGGAGCGGGGACGTGATCCTCGTACCTATGTTCTTAACCCCAGTGCATGCTGCTTCTGGCTTGAAACCAGAGGTGTGGGACAGGCTACTTCAAAGGTGGGAAACACAAAGACAGGCTGCTTGAGTGTCCAGTGGAAACGTGTGACCTTGAATTTAAAGTGAAACCAATAAGCGTAATTGCACAATTGTCTCTGGAGAAGTTTAGCTGCAGAGTACAGGTATGGAGAAGGAGGAGATGGGTAGATTTAGACAGAATTAGGGTGGCCCAGGTGAGTATAACAAAGGGAGACATAGCAAAAAACTTGAGACTATTTGAAGTGCAGATATTATGATGATAGATAATGAAATGCAGGCTGAGCCAGCTAGCAAGGATAATGACAAGAGGGAGCTGATAGCTGGTGAGAAAGCAGTGGGGTCCTTTCCAATGAGGTTGAGGAATGTGGGGAAACCAGAAGAGCTGAACTTGCCAGGAGGTGGGGCAGTGGGGCATTTGAATAGTGATTTTTTTGAGGGTTGAGATGTTGGCTCCAAGATAGGAGCCTGGGCATGGGGATGGCTGGAGGGTGGCTCAGTGAGAACCAAGAACACTAACAAATGGCTCCCGGTGGGCAAACCATGTGCCAGGCTCACTGTTGGCAGCCAACTCAAGGAGACACAAAGCTCATTGCTGAGTTAGGTAGGAAGGAGGCCAACTTCTTCTCCTAGTTAAGGTGCTATCTAGGGCGGGTTGACATGAATGACAGATTTGTCCAGGAATGACAGAAAATCACTAAGCTGCTGAATGTGCTTCAGCTCTGGACCCTGTTTCTTCCCATGACCTATAAGAATTGAATCTTCTGTAGCTCCCAGGTCCCTTTTTGTAAATACTTAGTAGTAATGAACTAGGAATGATCACATCTTCTTATTGTGTCATTGTGACCTCTATTACATCATATTCCCCATTGAAGTCTAGACTTTAATGGTCTCTCCTATAAAGTAAAGCAGTTGGACCAAACTAGTCATAGCTAAGGTGTGTTAAGAATTCCTGAGTGTCAGATGCTTCACATATATTCCATTTAACTGTCCTGATAGCTCCATCTGAGGTGGATACTATTATTATTTTCGTTTTTCCAAAGAGGGAACTGAGAAACAAAACAAACAAACAAACAAAAAACAAAAACAAAGAGGGAACTGACAGAGAATAAGTAACATGCTGTATTAGTTTCCTATTGATGCTATAACAAATTACTATAGATTTAGTGGCTTAGAATGACCTAAATGTATTCTGGAAGCCAGGAATCTAAAATAAGTTTATTTGGTTAAAGTGAAGATGTTGGCAGAGCTGGATTGTTCTAAAAGCTATAGGGAGAATCCAGTTTTCACTTTTTTAAGATTCTAGAGACTGTGTTTGTATTCCTTGGCTTGTGGCCCCTTCCTTTATCTTCAAAGTACATCATTCCAATTTCTCCTTCCCTCATGCCATCGCTTTCTCTTTCTGATTCTGACCTTCTTGCCTCCAGTTTAGGAAGAACAGTGATCACATTGAGCCCACCCACATGATTTAGGATAATCTCACCATCTCAGAATCCTTACCTTAATCCCATCTGCAAAGTTCCTTTTCCCCTGAAGGGAGACATATTCCAAGGTTTAGGGTTAGGATGTGAACACTGTTAGGGACCATTGTTCTGCCTACCACATAAGCCCAAGGCATAGGATTCCAACCAGTGTGGTCCGGGCCCTGGGCACCACCCTGCTGCAGAATCAGGAAGGGCCAACACAGGTTATATGAGCCACCACTCTTGTTCTTGTGTCCATGGAGCATCAGCAGTTTACCCTCTTTTCCTCAGAATCCAAATGCATCTTCAGAATCCTTCTCAACATTGTTTTCCAGGCAGCCCCATCAGTTGATCTGAATTGTCATGTTTGGTGAAGCCTTTGGGTCATTCTCAGTTTTGATCTCTAAGGCCCCATTCATATCTGATATCCAGGACTTCTGTGGAGCTAGTGAGAGTTACAGAGTGACTTGTAGCAATCCTGTGTGCCCTTCTTGGGAGAAAATACCATTTTTCACAAGTTGAAGGTCATTTGTGATAACTCACCAACTATGGGTGTAAATGTTAACTTCTTAAGAGATGATTGTAGGAAGAGCAGGCTCCTAATTCTGATTCCCTGACATGCTGGCTAGGAATCACAGCTCCCCCTGAAATATTAGTGGATAATTGCAGTGTTTGGGCAGTGGGGGAGGAGGCAGAGCCCACAGGGAAAGCACACCCCCCGCCCCCATCTGCCCAGGCTTCAGGAACACATTGTGAATGCTGAGCCCTGCATGAGGAGGAAAGCGAAATCACAACATGTTCAACCAGAAGAGGAAACAACAACCTTCAATATCAGGCAGGGGAAACACTTGCAAAGGGCATTTGCAAGGCCCTAAGCCAAAGGAAGTCCCAGCTGGGCCTCTGGAGGTTTGTCCTCAGCTTCATCCTGGGCCTTTCTGTTTCTGGTTGTCAGGGCCTCCCCCCGGATGCTGGTTCTCTTCCTTAGAGCCCTGCCCACGCCAGCCCCCACCATGCCGCCAGAGCCCTCACTTTCATCCTTCCTTCCCTGTGGCCTGTAATGCTGTGGGTGCGGGGCTGGGCTGGGCTGGGCACCCTGGACTCTCATGGGAAGCTGACATGCTCCCTCAGGGTGTCCTGCAGCCTCTGGACCCTTCCCTACACATTCTGCAGAGCATCAGGTGCCTCAGGCGGCTACAGAGTCCCATCTCAGTCAGAGGGGTGGCCCATTGACCTTCATTTTCATTCCTTTCCAGTATCCAACCCCTTTGGGGGGAGCCCCAGGCTTTGCCACGGCCTACTGTGCAAACCCAAATGATTGCAGCACTTTGGGTCAATATTTCCCTTAATTCATTCCTTTGCAGGGGTGCTGGCCAGAGGACATGGTGGCAGCTTTCTACCCTTAGGTCACACGGGGCATGAATTATCCTGTGTTCTATTGGAGCATCCTTAGTGTGAGCTCACTGCTGTTCCCCTTCACCCCACCTCCTCCAGCCAGGGGCAGCATCCAGAAACATCCCGTATTGGTTGCATTTCCTGCAACCTAGTGCATCCCTGCAGATCGGCAAGTCAAGGTGGTGCAGGTAGAGAGAGAGGCTGGGAATGCAAGTGTGGCACTTTCAAGGAAAGGTGTCAGGTAGGGAAAGCTGGGAGCTGTAGGGGGCCCCTCCCCCTTTTGCCTGTACTTGACTTGAGGAGCCTGAGCTAATAAACCTTAGGCCTGTGGTTGGAGTTTTCTGAAAGAATTGTCAGGCTCAGTTTCCTGCCAGCAAGATGTAAGAAGTTGCAGAGAGTGAAACAGATGACAGAACATTATGCTGGAAGGCACCTCCCAGGTTCATCCAATGTAAACCCCTAATTTTAAGGCTGAGGAATTTGCCTAAGGGCCAGCAGCCAGCAAGCGCAGGCCTGTGGCCAGGATCCAGGTACCAGGACATCAGCTCCCTGGGCTCACCTCCCTTTTCCACGTGGGCGCCTGTGCCTCTGCCTTAGCACATAAATCAGTGCCCGCAACAAAGAGCTTTTCTTTGCCAGACACACGCATGCTTTTGAAGGGGCTGGAGCACAAACTGGTGCTGAGGAACTAGCCTGAGTAGGCTGGTGGCCAGTGGAACATCTGGGCTGGTCCAAGCCCTCTTCTACTCCAACCTTAATGGCACCGCTCATGTCCCACAGCAGGTATACGGGACTCAAAACCCAGGCGTTTTATAGGCGGGGCCAAGAAGGCAGCCCCCAAGGGCCAGGGCTCTCAGCAGCAGAGCAGCCCTCCTCAGGGGCCGGATGGGGCTATAGAAACGAGGGGAGGGAGGAAGAAGCAGCAGGGATTAGTGCAGGTAGAGCAGACAGGTCTGACATTGGAGGCTTCTTGCTGGAAATGGAGTTTTCTGCAGCTCTGCGGGAGTTTGGTCGAAGGTTGGAGACTGTCATTTCCCACCAGGGGCGCTGCTGCAGTCCAGTGTTTGTGGGTGTGGGCCCCCAGAAAGGGCTTCTGAGTGAGAGTGTGGTGACTGCCTTGGAGGGTGATCAAGGCCCCACCCCGATCAAGGGCCCTGCAGTGACCTGCCTGCATGTTGGTGTGGGAGTGTGTGATTGTGTACAGTTGTGTCTGCATGTGCCTGTGTGTGCCTGAATGTGACCTCGTCTTACTCCACCAGGAGGTAGTCAGAAAGCTCCTGTTTGTGGAGACCAACACAAGACAGGGCTGTACCCCGAGGCTGCGCTTGGAGGTATGGTCTCCAGGACTCAGAAGCCCCAATCATGTTGGCCTCCCATCCCTCAGAAGCGAGCCTCCTCTCCCTAGGCCCCCAAGGACAGCAGGGAAGAGACAGAGCTCATTGGTGGGCTGTGTCCTAAGAGGAGCGTCTTGATGGGCCTGTGAGACTCAAGAATGGACGTGGGGACAGGGTGAAGTGCTGGCAATGACATGTTCTCCCCCGTCTGTCTGGTCGGTCAGGCTTCAGGAAAGGGAGGTGGACGCAGGAAGCGGAGGACAGGATGCCCAACAAGTCAGGAGCTGCATCTGGGACAAGCCTCCAGCAGGGCTTGGGAGGTGCTCACTCAAAGTGGCTAAAGGAAGTCCAGCCTCCTTGTTTCTGGAGGAGAAGGGAGATGAGAATTAGATGCCCCCTTGAGTATTGGCCCACTTCCCTGGGAAGTCTTTGGACAGTTGGCATTTTTCATGGTGAATGGTGGGATCCTGATAGGGCAGCAAAAACCTGACCGGTGACAGACCTCTTTGCGCTGAGTTTTGGCCTCTGGGGGTTTGTCCAGCCTGCTGTGCAGATGTCGCCTGCCCCAAGGATAGGGGTCTGAAGCTGGATGGAAGATTTGGGGTGGGGAGAGTGGAGAGAGGCAGCGTGAAGTCATGACAACAAGAGGGACAGATGTAGGCTTGGTGAGGACACGGGAGCTGGTGATGCAGCCACGTGTTATCTCATGCCTTGGGTTCAAATCCTCCCTTCTCCTCATAAACATTTGATTCTAACACCTCTGCTAGGATGGGGATGGATGATGTATGGGAAATTTCATTACTAGGAAGCCAGCAGAGAGAAACAAGGGGCACGAGCGTGCTGGGATGTACAAGGACATTTTTAGCTCATTAAAGAGGAAGTGAGTAGGGGACCAAGTTGGGGGTGCCGGGGGATGTCAGAGGAGGAGAGAGTAAATCCCGAAGTTGAGACACAGCCCACATCAGGTCTGCCTTTAGGGCTGTGCTCCAGTGAAGGTGCGGAGGGGAGTGTGTAGGTGAGGTGGGGAGAAGAGGAGAGAACTCAGAATCTTGGGAAATTCCCAGGGACACCTCAGGGCAGGGAAGGGAATGCTGTCCTAGGACTTAGGGAAGCTGCTCCTGGCAGGGTCGGGTGTCAGGGGTCAGGGGGAGGGCTGTGCTCAGCTGGTCTCATAACCCCTGGTCTTTAGCAAGACACCTCTCTGTCCTGTTCAGCTGCTGGGGGACTAGTTGGTTGAAGACCAAAGGGAACCAAGAACATTTGCAGTGAAGGTAGAATGTTTGGGCCACGTGTTTCCAAGGACAGCCTGTTCTTCAGATTTCATGTGGTTCAGAAAGTCCTTCAGCAGTGACAGGCCTAGATGGCACGTAGGCCTGTGGAGGTGGGCTTTTGAGGCTCTTCCCCAGACATCACGCCTCATCCCTGGCCAAGCAGAGCACGTGCCAGTGGTGCACCCCCGGGCAAGTGATTTAATACCTTTCATGCCTCAGTGTTCTGTTATGAAAAACAGGGCAGCCTCTTTGGGGATATATTGTTCACGTTGCATAAGCAAGCATTTATAAAGCACTTGCTATGTTGCCAGCAGTCAGGAAAACTAGCTTTTGTGAATCTCTGCGCAGCCCTGTTCACTATGAATTCATACTCGTTAAGTACTGAGTGCTAACCTAACCCAAAGCACCACTGTGGCTCCTGGAATCCACACTCAGATTCCATAGGTGAGGAATCCAAGATTCAGTGAGGTTAAATGAGTTGCCAAGATCAGTAGGCAATAGACAAGAAGGGGAAAGACAAAGCTAATAAACCAAAACCAGAAAGAACCGTGTGCTGGGAAGCCTTGGATGGGGAGGCTGGAGAGCCCTGGGCCAGTAGCAGCATCCAGGTGCCATCCTAGACTTGCGCATAGCAAGCTGGAGCTGGCTCCTAAAATGCATTAAATGCGTTTCTCTCTTTTGTAACAGTTCAAGTTTGGGGCGGGCAGTAGCTCCGCCACTGCCTCAACCTCGAGTATCTTCTGTGTGGTCAAAGCTGGGTAATAGCCACGTGTGCTCTAAGCCCCAGGGAATGAGGTAGTGTGGAGGAGGCCGAGCTTCCTGTTTCAGCCTTAGGTCTGGGTGGGGTGCCCTCACTTCTTACATATGTTGGGAGGCCCAACTGCAGAGAAGGCTGTGGAATGTACACTTGTCAACCTCGGGCCAGGCTCTGATTTGATCAACACAGGGGATGGGAAACATTCCTGGTGGGCAGTCAATTCCTCAGGCCACCAAACAGCTGTGCACACCCTCCTTACACAGAGAGCACAAGGCCCTGCCCCAGGGAAACCACCCAGAGTCTCGTCAGTTAGCAAGTCCAGGTAGTCTCCAGGGTCCCTGGATCCTGATCAGGTTTCCTTCCCTGAGGCTTGGATGAATCTGCTCATGGTTCAGCAGCCTAGACACTAAAATAAATTATCTGAGCCCTCCTTCCTCCACAGGCCCTCATCCATCTCTCCTCCCCCCTCCAATGTACATACCGGGGTGGAGCAGACTCAGAAAACATTCCCAGTGACAATTTTTACTCAGAGAAGGGGAGAAGAAAAGGCACAGAGCTGGTCCACAGAGGTGATGGGGTTCTGGTGAGGGCATTGGGAAGCCCCTGTGCCTTGAGAGTGGAGGAGTGGGTCTGACCGAGGGCGTCTTCCTTATCCATTCTGCTCCGTGACTGCACCTGGTGGGCACTGGGGAGCAGGCCTCCTGGAGGACCGAGGGCCTCACCACTGGCTTCATTCGTGTGCACGACCAGGGCTGTGGCGCTGTTGTACGCAAGAACAGTCAGGCTCTTTCAGGCCTGTTTCTTTGTCCATGTTTCTTTGCCAATGCAATTCCCACAACAACTTAGTAAGCTTCTTATCTGCGTCCTTCCAGTCACTTCTACATCCCAGGAACCACACTTCATATTCTTTCCTAGACACAGTTATAATATATATAAATTTCAGAGAGGAAGGGAGAGGGAGAGAGAGATAGAAACATCAATGATGAGAGAGAACCACTGATCAGCTGCCTCCTGCATGCCGGCCACCAGGGATCGAGCCTGCAACCAGGGCATATGCCCTGACTGGGAAATGAACGGTGACTTCCTGATTCATAGGTCAATGCTCAACCCCTGAGTCATGCTGGCCAGGCTAGATATAGTTCTTAAATCTGCTTTATGCCTGCCTATTTGAACCTTCACCCACCTCCTTCAATTCAGTGATGACTGTCTTAAGGCCACCTGAAACAGTAGAGGTTGGTGGGAATGAGAGGCTGCATTCTTAAGTAGATCTTTGACAAAAATATTGATGCTTTAGTTTGACTGAAAAATCTTTATAAGTCTTAGAAAGAGACTTGGAAGAAATCAGTCTGTTCCCTGATGTTCAGGGAATGGAGGCACATAGCTTTAACGTGTCTGTGCACTCTGAATTCTGGAGAATTTTTATTCCTTGCTCTCTCTGTTTGCAAAATATCGGTTAAGAAAAGAGCTATATATTTAGTACTCTGCTTTCTGTGTGAGTCTAAGCTGCTGTGACAGAGAGATCACAAAATGCAGTGGCTCTGACAAGATAGCTGTAGCTCACACAGCTGTCTGTTTCTGATTGGCAAGCAGCTCTGCTCCATGTGATGGTTTTGGGACCCAGGCTCCTTCCATATTGTTTCTCTGCATTAAGTCATTGCCCTCAAGTGCATGGCTAAAGCTGGGCTCCAGCTTCATCTTCCAGCTTTCTGGAAGGGGAAAGTCAGTGGGAGGAGGCAGGTCAACCTCTTTCAGGCTTCAGACCAGAAGTGGTACACGGTGGTCTTACCACCTTCCTTAGGTGAGGTCACAGGCACATGGGCATGCCTACTGGCAAGGCAGACTGGGAAATGGAGTGGCAAAAATGCATTGGACTCCAAATCCAACCCCTCACTTAACAGATGAGAATGTTTAAGGTAAGGTAACTGTACAGTCTTTAATATCAGGTTCCTAGAGTTTTATCATGGAAAGGCAGGGGTTAGAGAAACCCTTAGAAGGCCTAGACCAACTTCCAGTGTTAAAAAGAGAAACCGGAAGTCCAGAGGGAAGACTCTGCTCTGCATTTTGCACAGTGTTCTGGCTTTGTCACAATTCCTGTCCCACAGGTGGCCTTGCAGAGGACAGCTATGCTGGCCTGGAGAAGGCACCGCAAGGGGGACAGGTCTGCTGGAATTCCATCAGTGTGACCCCAGCTCCTCAATACATAGAACTCTGCCTGCACCAGCCTTCACTCCCCACCTCATATGTGCACACAAATGCGACCAAATGACTTTTTCCTGGAAATGCCAGGAGCAGGGTTTTCTCTTTTTTACACCCAAGGGCACCATGGGCAATCTCTGATTCCCTCTCTACTCGAGGCCAAACAGCTCAGGCTTCCCAAGTCTAATTTCCAGAGTGTTCCATTAAATAACTGAACACCCCAGATACCATGCATTCCCGTGTTTGCCCCTCATCTCACCAGCGGATCTGAAAAGCAATCAGGTTTGTCCAGCATGATTTGTTCTTTAATAAAGAAACTCGGTGATCTCACAGCTGATCTTTGCCCAGGGCTCAGGCTGCAGCCAGTTCTTGTGTTTGGTAAGTATCCACAGGGGAGTCTCCCCAGCCTGGTGTCTGCAACGCAGGCAACAGCTGTGTAGAGAATGCTTGTTACCTAAAGGGAGAAGCAGGCAATCTTTCAGACAGGACCTGAAGGCAGGTGATAAGTGAGCTCAGTAAACATGTGGACTATCCGTTTCATACTTTCACCTGATACTGGACTTCCAAAGATTGGTCACTGCTGGAGAAGTGTGGACCATCCACTCGGGCATTCCCAACGCCAGTGTTTGATTCCGCAGACTATACATAGTTGCCTTTCATTCTTTAGGGAGAATTTCGATGCTAGTTGGGTCCAATTGCAAGTTGTTTTCTGCAATAAGTTGAATGGACTCATTGGATTGTTTCTCACCCGGCTCTGTGTCTGTTTTTCCCTGATCCCATTTTATCAATCCCTCTCTCTTGTGTTTCTTCTTTGAAGGCAGGAGGGACCCCTGTGTGCCTGGGTGGGGTCATTCCCTAATTTCCCTCATTTTTGTTTATGCTTTGGCTCTCACTCTCCAGTGCCTTGATGTGTTAACTTGTGATATTAGATTTTCTCCCCCTTGTGAGTGGTTGCTAGGTTCTGGTAAGTGGCCATGCTCTAAAGCAGTGGTCGCCAACCATTCAGACCTCACGGGCCACCAGTGGTCCCCAGACCACTGGTTGGTGACCGCTGCTCCAAAGCATCATCAATAACTTGCAGAGTGGTTTGTCAGTAATTTCGTTCTCATTAAATCAGGGGTGTGGATGCTCACTATTGCAAGAATTTGCTCTGCCCTGGATTTTCGTAACGACTTTCTTAATTCACTTTACAAACAGTGCTTGTTTCTCTTTTATGATTCTTCCCATGCACAGAGAGTCCTGTGGTTTATCTTGGTTTTGGGTTTCTCTTTCCCTCTTCCAAACCTGGAATAGAAATGTCAGGAAGAGTGACTCATTCATTCATCACTCAGACATATTGAGGCATTGTCCTCATCTGCATGGCCAATGCTGGGCTCCAGCATCCATTCTCCAGCTTTTGAAAGGGGGAAGGGAGGAGGCAGGTGTCAGACCACATGGTACTCCTGCCATCTTACTTAATTGAGAGCACAGGCACGTGGGCAAGGGAGACGGGGAAATGGAGTGTATTTGTAGGCTGCTGGTCTCGTCCCAGGGAAGATGGGGAGAATGGATTGTGATGGACAGCTGGTAGTCTTCCTCATGCATCCTATTTGCAAAGTGTCTGTGCCCTCGTGATGTTTACCATGACTTATGGAGGTGAATGCATATTCGAATTTATACTATAATGTCACACAGTGACATTGTGTGCCAGACACTGTTTTTTTTTAGGCTGAGACAACAGGAGTGGGCAAGATGAAGTCCTGCTCTCAGTGGTTCAAGATCATGGACAGTAAAGAAATGAGCAAGTACATAATGTAACTTCATATAGCAGCAAACTTGATGGAGGAAATAATGTAGGTAAGGAGATACAGGATAACCAGAAGTACTATGTACCTAGGACTGTCAAGAGCAACAGAGGCAGGGAATGGGGAGCACTGAGACTGGGTAGCTGTTGGATTCGAGGAACACCGAGAAGTTCTGAATGGCTGGAGCGGGAGGAGCAAGGGGAGAGAGGAAGAAAATGAGGACCAACAGGTCACTAAAGCCCTTCATGAAGGGCATTGTGGGCCCACGGAAAGCTCTGGAGTTCATCCTCAGTGAGATGAGAAGCTTTTGGAGGGTCAGGAGCAAGGGAGAGACATGATCTTATTTAGGCTTTAAAAGGATCGTTTCTGGATGCTATGTGGAGAGACAGCTAAAAAGTATTTGGAATCTTTGCATTTATGTGTATGACATTTGGTCTTTGGTTTTCTTGTTATTTTATAGGCTCAGGTTTTGGAGTTTTCGTTATACTAGTAAAATGCATCTTAATACATGATATTTCTCAAATCCACTGTCGTACAATACTAGTCAAATTAATTGGGATGTTTACCTCTTTGTTCCCCTATTATGAGAATAATTTAAATAGCATAAGTACTATTTATCCCTTGAAGCTTCAAAACTTCATTTTGGGAGGACAAATATGGAAGGTTCTTTCATTAGTCAATAGCCTGTTTGAGTTGTGTGGGGTTTTTTAATTTAAAAAATTTTTTAAATAGCACATTTTTTTTGGCTGTCAATTTTTAAGTGTATCACTACTTTCATGAATTTTAATTTTAACATTTTTAACTATATTCTCTTATTCATTGGTATATATATGTTGATGAAATGTGCCAATTTTATTGATTTACTGATTTTTTTTATAGAACTAGGTATCTAGGACTTACTTATTATCGTACTTTCCATGTTTTCTAAATTCATTCATTCCTGCTTTTATTCATAAATCCTTTTCTCTCAATTTCCTTGTTTTATTTTCTAAAATATTGAGTTGAAAGTTAATTTAATAATGTTTGTTAATCATGTAATTATATAAAGATATGAATTTCCTGTTTATTACAGCTTTTGCTACATTCCATAATTTTTAAATACCCTACAATTAGGATTTGATTGCCTCTTTAAGCCAAAAGTTAAGATTAGTTTTTCTGAAAGTAGTGTCTGTATCTGCTGCTGTTTTGAAAGTACATATCATTTATAAATCAATCAATGAAAAACAAAACCCACCCCCCCTTCTTTCCTACTCTTCTGTCAGTCCTAAGGATAACCACTTTGAACAGTTGCATGCATCCAAATAGACTTTGTCCAAACACAGGTAAAACATTATATTATAAGCATATATAATTTGTTAATTGAGATATTTTATATGTCCTTCATTCTTTATTTGTTCAACAATAAACTATAGCAGAATCTGTAGATCTATCTCCTTTTTAAGTGGCTATTTTAGAATATGGAATAAATTTAATCATTTCCTTGTTAATGGGTGCCTAAATGTTTAGATTGTCTATTTTTTAAATTTACTTTTTCTTGCGCATTTGCACAATAATTTCTCTAGGAATTCTAGATCAAGATTATGTCTAATTCTCTTTTGATATATATATATATAAAGGTATCAGTGTGCTCATAAACTGACTATGAAAAACCCAACAAGCCAATAAAGTCAACCATCTGATTTATAACATTTGCTGATTTCTGTGGTGTAAATACTGCCACCATGGCCAATTTCAAGCTAGCAACTGCTCGCCAAAAACTCCTGAATATTAACTATGGATTCGTGTAAGCTGGTATAAGCCAGTTCAAGCTGGCTTCAGCATACCACTGGGAAAGCCAAATTGCCTTCAAAATTATTGGGTTAACTTCCACTCATGTACTGTGTAATGATGGTGCACTTCTCTATAACTCCAATGACCCTGAATATTAAAGCTTTTTCTAATTTTTTCCAATTGAGTAGATTAAAAAATTGTATTTCACTCTAACTTAGTTTGCATTTCTTTTCATGTGTTAAATACCACTTTTATTTCTTCTATGAATTATCTATTTATATTTTACCCCTTTTCCATTCAAAAATGTTTTTATTAGATAAATTTGACGTGTTACATTTTGTAAATGTAAAGATGCAGCTTGTGACTTTGATACATTTATAATTGCAATATGCTTGCCATTGAAGTAATATTTATCATATTATAGCATTATAGTACAACATTATTGTCTATATTCATTACACTGTGCATTAGATCTCTATGGCTATTTTACTACTTGTTGCAAGTTTGTACCCTTAAACAACATCAATATTTTTTCTCCATCCTATCCTCTGTAACTGCCATTTTATTGTTGTTTTCCCACCCACAGGTTTGCTTGTTTTATATTGCACATGTAAGTGATATCATACAGTACATGTCTTTTTCTGTCTGACTTGTCACTTTTAACAAAATGTGCTCAGAGTTCATTCATGTTTTCACAAATGGCAGGATATTCTCTTTTTTGTGGTGGAATACTATTCCATTGTGTATACATACCACATCTTTTTTTTATGCATTCATCCATTGATGGGTAAAAACATTTTAATTGAGCACCTTCTATATGCAATGCATTCCTCTAGCTGCTAGGGATACAACAGTGAACAAGACCTTCTTGTCTCTGCACTAGCAAAGTTTATGTTCTAAGGACTAAGACAGATGCAATTCTTGCAAGTTGAAACAAATTAAGAAATTAATAACCCAGGAGCTAAGCTAGAACAAAGAAGAGGCCCCTCCTTAGATATGACACTCGAAGAAGGCTTCTCTGGGCAGGTGGCATCTATGCTGAGACCTAAAGGTGTGAAGGAGCCGGCCAGGCAGATAGCGTGAGTTAAGGACTGGCGCTAAGAGGTGGCCTTGCTAAGCTTTCTAAGCAGCAGCAATAGCTATGCAAAATCCCCCAGACTCCAGGGAGAGCTGGGAAGAAGATCACAGAGGCTGGAGAACAGTGATGAATGAGGAGAGATGAGTGAGATGAAGTGGGAGACAGAGAGAAGGGCCCTGCAGACCACAGAGAGGGATTGGATTTTATTCTGAGTGATCATTACTATTTTAGGTAGAGAATTGATGTAATTCATTGTAAACATGTAAATATCTCCTTTACTGTTCTGTAGAGAATGGATGATAGGCAGGCAAGAGAGGAGGAATCTGGAGGTTCAGTTAAGAGGCTGTTGTACTGATCCTGGTGAAAAGTCACTGTGTTCCAAACCAGAATCACCATGTTGCACAAGTGCAGGGGGTGCTGTCCAACTGGCAGCCCTGTAGATGGAATGGACAGACTGTGCTCTCCTCAGTGATATTTAGCTATCTTTTGGATAGTAGATACACTTTGGTTACTGTATATGTTGTGAATATTTTTTTCACAGTTAGTTATAACCTATTTCATGATTCAACATATCAGTCTTAAGTTTTCATAAAGTTAGATTTGTCTATCTTTTATTTAATTGCTTCTGAGTTTACTTGTCATATATAAGATCTTCCCTTTTGCAAATTTACAAGACATTCTTTCATATTTTCTTTTCTCAATATTTAGATTTTTTTAAACAGATATTAAAATGAATCTGCAAATTACTTTGATATGCACAAAAGGTAGGAAAATTTTAGTGTAGATTTTTCCATGTGCCTTTATATCATTCCATGCTGCTTTTTAAATTGAAGTTCTGTAGTACATTTTGGTGTCTGAAGTGCATATATCCTCTCATCATATTCTTTTACGGAATGTTACTAGCAGTTCGTGTGCATTCGCTCAGCTATATGACATCTGGAGTCAGCTTGTCAAGTTCTACTTTTAAAGACTGACATTTTAAAGGGTTTAAATAGAATTCATGTCTTAATTTGGGGACAACTGACATTTTCCACGTTTTAAGTTTTCCTATCCAGTAATATGGTATATCTTTTGGTCATCCAGAACTTTCTTCTTTTATTTTCTTTAGCAAAGTTTTCACAGTTTTTACAATAGAGTTCTGCTACTTCTCTTGTCTTTATTATAAGGTATTTGATCATTTTTTGTTAATAGATTTATTTTTCACTGGGTTTTGCCCATGTTTAGGAAAGCAATTGATTTTCATGTACTTTCTATCTGGTCATTTTATTGAATTCTCACTAGTTTTAATACTACTGGTTCAGTTCATTGTCTTATATTTTACTAGAGGCCCGGTGCACAAAATACGTGCACTCAGGGGGTGAGGGGGGTGTCCAGGTGGGGGGGGGCGTGTCCCTCAGCCTGGCCTGCGCCCTCTCACAGTCTGGAAGCCCTCAGGGGGGATGTCCAACTCCTGCAGAGGCGTGAGTGGCTCCCACCACTGCCACTGCATTCGTCAGTGGTGAGCCTGGCTTCTCCCTGAGCGGCACTTCCCCTGTGGGAGTGCACTGACCACCAAGGGGCAGCCCCTGCATTGAGCATCTGCCCCCTGGTGGTCAGTGCACATCATAGTGACCTGTCATTCCTCCATTTGGTTGATTTGCATATTACCCTTTTATTATATAGGATAATATTTCCAGTCCTGATTCTTTTTTTCCACATTAAATACATTTTTAATAACATGCAATAAAGTTGCCTTTTTTGGTATACAGTTTTAACATAGGTACAGATTCATGTTACCATCACCATAATCAGAATATAGAACAGTTCCCCCCCACCTTACTCCTGGTAAACTCTGTTGCTATAGTTTTCCCTTTTCTGAAATGTCATAGAAATAGAATCATACAGTATGTAACCTTTTGGGATTGGTTTCCTTCACTCAACATAATGTCTTTGATATCCATCTGTGTTGTTGCATGTTATCAATAATTTTTCCTCTTTAATTGCTGAGAACTATGCCTTAATCAATAAAGTAATTAAAAAAAAAGAGACATGAACACACACTTCACCAAGGAGGACATAAAGATGGCAAACAAACACAAGAAATATGCTTAACACTATTAGTCATCAAATAAATGCAAATTAAAACCACAAGGAGATACCACTAAAGATGGGGAAACAAAAAACTTGGCAATACTAAGTGCTGACAAGGAAGCAAAGCAACAGGCACTTTAATCTTTGCTGCTGGGAATATAAAATGGTACAGCTACCCTATAACACAGTGTTGCAATTTATTTTAAAGTTAAATCAGTCCTGATTCTTTATTAATAAGTGTATAGTATTTCTTTGTTCATACCTTTATTTTCTCTTTTATCTATAGAATATGTATATAATTGTGTGTTATATCTTAAGAATCTTTGAAAAAGTAGTTAAATGAGTTTCACAGCAACAGTATAAATAATTATTGGGCTTTTCTTATTTTTACTGGTTTCTTTGCTAGCTTATGTTCCTCCCTCTCTTTCTTTCTCCCTCCTTTCCTTCCTTTGGTTTTGTTTCAGTAGAGTCTCCCTTGCTCTTTTTTTTAAATATGTTTTTATTGATTTTAGAGAGAGAGAAAGGGAGAGGCAGAGAGTGATATCATCAATGTGAGAGGAAAAACTTGGATTGGTTGTCTCCTACATGCACCCCAGTGATTGAACCTGCAACCTAGGTTTGTGCCCTGACTGGGAATCAAATCTTTCACCTTTCGGTGCTTGGTGCACAGGACGATGCTCAACCACTGAGCCACACTATCCAGAGCATACTTTTAAAATAAATAAATAAATATATATATATATATATATATATATATATATATATATATATATATATTTGGGCAGCAAACCTATGATTGTTTGTACTTCTGAAAAATGTCTTTATTTTACTATAGTAGATTTTAATTGAAAATTTTGCTTTTACTTTTTTATCATAGAAAATTTTAAACAAATGTATAGAGAATGATATGATGAATTCTTTATCCATATCCTGCAGTTCTTATTTTCTCTCACCTTCCCCACTCCTACCTCACACCCCACACTGGATTCCTTTCAGTCAAGTCCCAGATATCATATAATTTCATCTATAAATAGTAAATTATTTAGTGTGTACTTCTGAAAGATAATGAAATGATATAAAGAAACTTGGAAACATCCACAATGCCATTATCATACTAAAAAAAAATTAACATTGCTTCCCTAATACTCAGCTTAAAATTATTAGAACTTTAACATTTTGAAGTCATTGCTCTATTGTTTTCTCCCACCTAGTTCTGCAGGTGAGAAGTTTAGTGCTGAGATCTCTTTGTAAATTGATTTTTCCTTTTCCTTTTTGGAAACTGGCAATATTTGATTTTTATATTTGGGATTCACAAATTTCATACCTCTCCTTTATTTCTGAGCTTTGATCAATCACATCAGCTTTCTTTTAGTTTCTTATAATGTTCTGTCACAATGCCTTTGTACAAGTTGCTCTCTCCTTAGAATGCTGTTCTCCACACAAACCACCCTGCCCCTCCCTGCTTACATAACTCTGCAGGTCCTTGAGATGTAAGCAGAATCACCACTTCCCTGGGGTGCTGCCTGGGTGTGCTCCTGTCCTGCATTGCTACAATACCATTGGCTTGTCCCTCCTCTTATCTGACTGTAATTGTATATTTAATGTGTACTTTTGGTACAATGTATATTTTTCCTACTACACCATAAGTTAAGCTCCATAAGGGCAGGGACTGTATCTACTCTTGCTCCTTATTGCATATGCAATTCCTAGCACAGTGTTTTGTACACAGTAGATGCTCAATAAACATCTCCTAAACACTTGAGGTTTGAATTGCTTGAATAAATGAATGATTGATGAATATTTTTATAAGATACTAATTGTATCTTTCTTATCTGAACACTTTTATCTTTGGATTTTTTTAAAATTTCATCTTATTGTTTCTCTGCTCCTGGAATTCTCTTGGATGGTACCAGATTTTACTCTAATTATCTACACTGGCTTTTAACTTTTGTCTTACACTTTCAACTTGTTACCCTTTTTTGTGGAGTTCACAAATTTGTGCTTCAGCCTTGAATTAGGTTTTCTGGAACTGGTATTCAGCTCTTCAAGGGTCTTTCTTTTTATTATGTTTTGTTTTCCAAGAACTTTGCTGACAGTATATTTTCCTGACAGTATATTTTATATATATATAATGTTCTCTCAAATATCTCTAAGGGAACAAATTTTATTTATTTTAAAGTTGTTTTCTATTTTTCAAGTTAACTATTTCTAGGAATTCTTCAGTTTGTTCAGTCTGGTACCTCTTTTACATGCTACTCTTTTCCTTGAAGTGTTGGGAAATATGGGTGCCTGCTCACTTTTAAAGTTAATACTCTAACCATCTAAGTAAGTCATGTCTGACATTTTCTTTTGCAAATTGAAGGAAAGTGCATAGCATAATAGCTTTATGACTATTCAAATTATTCTGTTTTTTTATGCTTGAGCATATAAGGATTATTCAAAATGCATTAATTCATTAAAGCATTTAAATCACATTAATTGAATATATGCTTGTTGTTTTATTCTTTGCTTGGATTCTGTTCATTCTATAGGTTTCTCAAATACATGTCTGTACATAATTTTGTGTATGTGTGTGTTCTAGGAATTACAGTATGTCTCCTTAACTTATCAGTGTCTACCATTACCATGAATTAATATTATATTCTTTATATTGTAAACTTTTTACAACGCCATAATTTTATTTATACTTCTCTCACACTTTGTCTATTGGTGAGATGAATTTTACTTTCAGATATATTTTATTTATTTATTTGACTTTAAACAATGTTTTATTTTTCAATTACAGTTGACATATTATATTACTTTCAGGTGTACACCCCAGTGATTAGACATTATATAACTTACTAAGTGATGACCCTGATAAATCTTGTACCTATCTGACACCATACATAGTTATTACAACATTATTGACTATATTGCTGTACCTCATATCCCCATGACAATTTTGTAACTACCAATTGGTACCTCTTACTCCATTCAGTCCCTTCACCCATCTCCCCACCCCCTCTCATCTGCCAACCATCAAAATGTTCTCTGTATCTGTGAGTCTTTTTCTGTTCTACTTGTTCATTTATTTTGTTTTTTAGATTCAATTGTTGCTAGATATATATTTATTGCCATTTTATTATTCATAGTTTTGATCTTTATTTTTTCTTCTTCTTAAAGAAGACCCTTTAACATTTTAGGCAATACTGGTTTGGTAGTGATGAACCTTCTTGTCTGAGAAGCTCTTTCTATGTCCTTTGATTCTAAATGATAGCTTTGCTAGATAGAGTAATATTGGTTGTAGGCCCTTACTTTTCATCACTTTGAATATTTCTTGCCAGTCCCTTCTGCCCTGCAAAGTTGCTGTTGAGAAATCAGTTGACAGTCTAATGGGAACTCCGTTGTAGATAACTAGCTGCTTTTAGGATCCTCTCTTTTTCTCTAAACTTTGGTATTATAGTTATGATGTGTCTTGGTTTGGGCCTCTTTGTCTTCATCTTATTTGGGACTCTCTGTACTTTCTGGACTCATATGTCTATTTCCTTCACCAGGTTAGGGAAGTTTTCTGTCAGTATTTCTTGAAATAGGTTTTCAATTTCTTGCTCTCTTCTCTTTCTGGTACCCCTGTAATGGGGATGTTGTTATACTTGATGTTGTCTAAGAGGTCCCTTAAGCTATTTTCATTTTTTAAATTCATTTTTCTTTTTACTGATCCAATTGGGTGTTTTCTGGTTCCTTATCTTCCAAATAGCTGATCTGATTCTCTGCTTCATCAAATCTGTTGATTTTCTCTAATGTATTATTATTTGTTACTAGAGGCCCGGTGCACAAAATTCGTGCACAGGGGTGGGTGGTGTATCCTTTAGCCTAGCCTGCACCCTCTCCAATCTGGGACCCCTCGAGGGATGTCCAACTGCAAACGGGCAGTTGGACATCCCTCTCACAATCCAGGACTGCTGGCTCCCAAATGCTCACCTGCCTGCCTTCCTGATTGCCCCTAACTGCTTCTGCCTGCCAGCCTGATCCCCCCTAACAACTCCCCTGCCAGCCTGGTCACCCCTAACTGCCCTCCCCTGCAGGCCTGGTCACCCCTAACTGCCCTCCCCTACAGGCCTGGTCACCCCAACTGCTCTCCCCTTCAGGCCTGGGTCCCCCTCCAACTGCCCTTCTCTACAGGCCTGGTTGCCCCAACTTCCCTCCTCTGCCGGCCTGGTCACCCCTAACTGCCCTCCCCTGCAGGCTTGATCGCCCCCAACTGCCTTCCCTTGCAGGCCTGGCTCCTCCCAACTGTCCTCCTCTGATGGCCATCTTGTAGCGGGCCATCTTGTTTCCACATGGGGGCCGTCATCTTTGACCACATGGGGGCAGCCATCTTGTGTGTTGGAGTGATGGTCAATTTGCATATTACTCTTTTATTAGATAGGATTAGATAGGATAGAGGCCTGGTGCATGGGTGGGGGCCAGCTGGTTTGCCCTGAAGGGTGTCCTGGATCAGGGTGGGGGTTCTCTTGGGGTATGGGGCGGCCTGGGCAAGGGACCTGTGGTGGTTTGCAGTCTGGCCACGCCCCCCGGCAACCCAAGCAGAGGCCCTGGTATCTGGGATTTATTTATCTCCTATAATTGGAACTTTGTAGCCTTGAGCGGAGGCCAAGGCAAGCCAGGGCTTTGGAAGCTTGGCTTCCTCCATCGCTGGGGGCAACTCAAGCCTCCTACTCTCTCCAGCTCCATGGCTGCTGCCATTTTTGTTGGTATTTATTTATCTTCTATAATTGAAACTTTGTAGCCTTGAGTGGAGTCCACAGCTAGCCAGTGTGTGCAGGAAGCTTGGCTTCCTCCATCGCCGGGGAAACCCAAGCTTCCTGCTCACTCCTTGGCCACAGCCATCTTGGTTGGGTTAATTTGCATACTCGCTCCTGATTGGCTGGTGGGCGTGGCTTGTGGTGTAGCAGAGGTATGGTAAATTTGCATATTACTCTTTTATTAGATAGGATTGCATTTTCTTTGTTTCTTTTCTTTTATTTTTTTATTGTTTGAAGTATTACAAATAGTAGTACATATTTATTTTTTTCCCCCATTGACCGCCCCGCAGCTTCCCCTACACCCCAGTACATGCCTTCACCTGCCCGCCCTCTCCCCCTACCCCCAGTGTCTTGTATCCATTGGTTATGCTTATATGCATGCATACAAGACCTTTGGTTGATCTCTTACAGCCCCCCTCACCCAACCTCCCCTGCCTTCCCAATGTAGTTTGACAGTCTGTTCAATACTTCTTTGCCTCTGTATCTATTACCCCCCCCCCCCATTTCTTTCCTTTAAAAAATTTTGCCTCTGCAGACTAGAAATGAACATATAATAACAAAAAAAATAATAATAATAGTAAAAAATGTTTGAGTCCCAATTTCAATGTCCAACAGTTCTGAGGCCCCGTTTCAATGTCTAACAGTTCCTTATGTGTCAGCAATGATATCTGGATGGTGGGCACATGGTGGCAATGCAGGTCCGACCCTCTCTGGTTTGGTCCTAGGCAACCTGCAGCGGTACACAGCTGCTGACTGCTCGGGTGGCAAGGCGTTGTCAGCGTCTTCCATCTCTGGACTGTTTTTCCTCTTGTCTTCGTGGTTGGAGCAGACCTGTCAATTCCTCTCTGTTGCAGGAATCCACATGGTCTTGGAGTTGTTTTCTGAAGATATATAAACATATTCTCGACCAAAAGTTAATAAAGGAATCCTTTCTATATAATTGATTTGGAATCCTTTTTATTTTTGCCCAAACGATTTTCCTTTGTCTTATTTAGAACCATGTGTGTTTTTCATGGATGTCTTGCTGTTAGCATTACAAATGAAAATTAATTTTGTAAAGTAAAAATTTTCTAGATGTAATTTACTTATAGGATATTTTTCCTTACATGAAATTACCTTACTATCCCCCCCCTTTTTTTTTATTAATGGAGGTTTTTGTAAATTTTATAATGCAGTCTTGATAACTTTACATTTTAATTTTTTTTTTTTTTTGCCCAAAAATAGGACTGCTTTAGGTTCATTGCATGTTCAGGAATTTTACCATGAGATGAACCACCAATAGAAATTTTAGTTATTACTTTAAGAACAGCTTTTTGTCCAGTACAATTAAATTTACTTGAATATTCACTTATTTCAATTAGCCTACTTAAATTAATCTGAAAACTTGATTACTATTTTACTGTCACATTTAATACTCTACCAACAATCTTAGTTTACCCTGTAAATATTTGTTGGAAGGATTATTTGCCTTCTTGAGTAGGCCCTGAGCATTCCTGATGCTAGGCTGAATTTAGATGTAGGGCAGCTGTTGTCGACCAAGTCTCTTGTCTGTTACCTGGGTCCCGATCTGAGCTGGGCCAAGTCTCTTTCTGTTGCCTGGGTCCCGATCTGAGCTGGGTGTGGGAAGCGCAAAGCAGCCATGGGGTCAGGAGACCTCCCTCAGAAGGGGCGAGGGTTCAAGCCCCTGCAGTGTTGGGGGGTGAGGGTCTGTGCCCCACTTCTGTTGCCCCCCAAGTTCTCTCCTGATGGCCCCTCTGCGACTGTGCCTGTCTTAGGTTGTTCCTTCCCTGAGGAATCTTACCTGTCTCTGGCTAACCAGCCATCCTCCGGGGCCAAGCAGAGTGATGGGAGGTTCAGTTCTGTCTCCTTGGTAGCCTATGCCCCCATGGTCTCCACGCCCAGCTCCTGTCTTGGGAGCTCCTGGCCTGCTGGCGGGGTTCCGGTGCTGATCACATATCTCGGGGAACTCGGGTTTCTTCTCCAGTGAGGGTTCCAGCTCACCCGATTGGGCGTGAGATAAATCCATGGTACCAGCCACTATGAGGCTTCAAGCTCAGCATGAACAGAAAGCTCAGGCAACAGCTGAGGACAATTGGATTGTGAGAATAGGGTCCCTCTTGGCACAAAAGGCAAGAGGGGCCAATATAGGATGCTCAAGTGCCTTCCCAGTGCCTTAATTCCTTCTGAAAGGGATTAAATCCTTTCGTGTCCTTTTTTTTTTTTTTTAAATTACTGCCAACCATTCAAAGAATTTGTAAGTTTGTTTGGGATAATTGTACAATATGCTGTTGTAAAATATCTAAAATTATAATGACATTGTAGAATAATATCATGTAAGGATATTCTTTGCTCTAGGCCCTGGCAATTCCATTTTAAACTGGCTGTCAATTTCTTTTTGTAACTTTATATAAACTTTGTCAGGGAGGCAAAAACACAAATTACTTATTTTAGTTCAAGAGGCCCAATATATTGACTTTCAATTACAATTCTTATGACTTTTGAAGGAAACTTCTCTTTGTTTCCTTCCAAAATAATTTTCAGGCTACAGAGAGTTTCATTGAAAAATCTTTGTCACATGAAACAATTTCTCTTAAGGTTATGGTGACCACTAGTATGGTTTAGATTTAGTATTTTATTTTTATTTTGTAATATTTTAAATTAATTTTTTTAATTTTTATTTTTTACATATGTGTCCTTATTCCCCCATAACACCCCCTCCCCACTTATGCCCCGCCTCCTTGTTGTCTGTGTCCATTGATTAGGTACATATGCATGCATACAAGTCCCTTGGTTGATCTCTCCACCTTACCCCCACCCTCCCCTACCTTACCTGAGGTATGATGTTCTGATTGACGTTTCTCAGCCTATGGATCGGTTCTTGTTCATCAGTCTATGCCGTTCATTATATTCCACAAATGAGTGAGATCATGTAATATTTATCTTTCTCTGCCTGGCTTATTTCACTTAACGTAATATTCTCCATCTCCATCCATATGGTTTCTGACTAGTTTGTTTTTATGTTTTCTATCTCCATTTTTATGTTTCCTATCTCTGCTAAAATTCTCACTAAGTTAATCTACCATTCCCTAAATTCATTGAGCGTTAGAACCAGTGTTTTGAACTCTGCAGCTAGTAGATTGCTTATCTCTATTTTGTTTAGTTCTGCTTCTGGAGTTTTGTTCTGCTCATTCATTTGAGACATGTTTCTTTGTCTCCCCAATTTGGCAGCCATCCTGTGTTTGTTTCTATGCATTAGGTAGAGCTGCTATATATCCCGGGCTTGGTAGAGTGGCCTTATATAATAAGTGATCTGTAGCGTCCAGTGGAACAGCTGTTTACCTGAACTGGGCACTCCAGGTGCACCCTCCAGGTGGGCTTTGTACACCCTCCTGTGGTAGTTGAACCTTGATTGCTGTTGGCATGTCAATGAGAGGGATGTACCCCCAGGCTGATCAGTTGTATGGACTGGCTGTGACCACTGTGGAGGATCAGCTGCACAGGGGCCACACAGTAGGACTAACTTCAGCAGGGCTCTTATGACCACTGAGTCTGCCCCTTGAGTGTATTGCTTATGGAGATGGTGGGTATTGCTTTGATGTGGTTTGAAGCTGTCCATTGGGTATGCTGGCTCTGCAGACTCCCAGGAGGTGCAGGCCAAGGTCAGTCATTGTCTGTGTTCTGCTGGGGCCATCAGGCATGAGCTACAAAATGATCCACAGATGGCTGCTACTAGTGCTGGGTTTGGAGTTGCCCAGGAGAGGCCAACCTGCAAATCAAGGCCAGCTGCTCCTAGTGCCAGGCTTAGGTCCATTTAGCAAGTGGTATGGGGCACACAAGGCCAGATGCTGCTTGTTTGAGAGATTTTAAAGAAAGTTTGAAGTATGAACCAAGACAGGCCTTTCATATTGAAAAGTCCCTGGACAGAGCTTGGTTGGGCCTAAAAGTTGGAAGGGGCAGAATTTCAGGAAATCACCAGGGCAGGGCAAACCATGATAGCCAGGTTGATAGAGTCTGAGATATGGCACCCTCCTGCTAGGTCTTGATGGGTCGGGGGAGGAGCAGGCTCATCACAGGAACAATGGTCTCTGCCAGAACTTCTGTCTGAGAAAAAGTGCCCGCTCTAGCTCTCACCTGATGCTAGACAATTCAGTACCTCCCCTGTGACCCTGGTTCATTTTAAGCTGCTGCCCTAGTGCTGGAGCTCAGAGTGAGTGAGTATGAGGTAAGTTTGTGCATGAGCCCTTTAAGATTAACTGCCTGGGACTCCAGCAGCCTCTGTCTCACTCAGCCACAATCCCTGCTGGTTTTTACAGCCAGAAGTTATGGGAACTTCCCTTTCCAGCACTGGAACCCTGAGCTGGTCCAGGTGTGGGGTTGGAGGTTTCAGGAGAGACCTCTGTACCTGAGATATCCCTTCTGATTTTTATCCCCACACAAGGTGTGGCACTAGCTCCTTCTACCAGTTTCAGTGTGACTTCTTCTTTAAAGACCTAGTTTTAGGACTTCCATTCAGCTAGATTTCAGGTGTTTCTGAGTGATAGTTGTAATTTTGGTGTGATTGTGGGAGGATGTGAGTACCACATTATCTACGCTCCATCTTGACTAGAAGCCACTTTTACATATATTTCAAACTTCATTTCTACATGGTTTTATTTTTACTCCAGTCAAGTAAGGAATGTAATAAAAGAAAGAAAAATGTCTTTAGTATTTATTTGCATATTTTCCATTTCTAGGGACTGTTCTTCCTACTTAGAGGTCCAGATTTCTACTTAGTACTATTTCCCCTTAGTAGAAAGACATTTCTTTACAGTTTCTTATAGAGTAGGTCTGCTCGTAATAAATTCTTTTACCTTGTATGATCTGAAAATGTCTTTTTTTGCCATAATTTAAAAATTTTTTATATCTTTATTATCTTTCTCTTAAAATAATCTTTTAATTTATAACATCTTTAGAAGTACAGAAAGGTGCAAAGATAGTGCCATAGTCCTAGGAGTTCCTATATCCCCCACATCCAGTTTCCCTTGTCTTTAACATCTTACATTAATGTGGTACATGTGTACAGTTAATTAATTGATAGATGGTTACTATTGAAGCTCGTGCTTCTATTAGAATCCCTTCATTTTTACCTGCTCCAGGCCAGGATCATCTAGGATACCATGCTACATGTATTTGTATCATCTCATTAGGCTGTGAAAGTTTCTTCGATTTTTCCTGTTTTTGATGTCTTTGGCAGTTTTGAGGACTGGTTAGGTATCTTGTATCATATCCCTCAAACGGTATTTTTATGGTGCTTTTCTTATAATTAGACTGGGGTTATGTGTTTTGAAGATGAAGGGCACAGCGGTTAAGTGTCATTTTCATCAAAACAGATCAATCATATACTATCAGTATGACTTAGCACTGTTGACATTAATCTTCATGACCTGGCTTAGTGTTTGTGTGACCTCTGCACTGCCGAGTTACTCTTCATCTCCCTCCACTTCCATTCTGTATTCTGTGGAAGAGAGACCCTAGGTGCAGCCATATTTAAGAAATGGAGAGTTATGCACGACCTTTTTGAGAGTGAAATATCTCCATAAATCATTTCTGAATCATTCAAGGGAGATTTTTCTGTTCTCATCCATTTATTTATATTAGTATAGACTTGTGGACATTTATTTTATACTTTTTTGGGTTATAATCCAATACCACTTTATTTTCTTGGTCAAATTGTTGCAGCTTTTTTTTTTTCCTTTATTTTCAAAAGTTATTCATTGCTTATAGAATTCTAGATGGATATTTTTCCTTTGAATACTTTAAAGATATTACTCCATTGTCTATGGCCTTCACTGTTTTTCAATAAAGTCTGTAGTGATCCTTTTACATTTTGTTTGTGATATATCATTTCTCCCCTCTGACTGCTTTTAAGATTTTCTCAAGTTTTTGTTTTCAGCAATTTGCTTAGGATGTGTGTATGTGTTATTATTATTATTGTTTCAATTTATCCCATTTAGGACACTGAGCTTCTTGTATATGTGGTTGCTTTTTAAAAAAATCAAATTTGGAAAAATTTAGCCAATATTTTTTCAGATTTTTTTTAACAGTATTCCTTCTTTTCTCCTTGGACTTCATTTTATTTTGCTTGATATTGTTTTACAGCTCACGAGGTTTTTTTTGTTTTACTAATTAGCTCAGTTTTCATTGATCTGTCTTCAATCTCACTGACACATTCTTCTTCCATCTCCAATTTGTTAAGCACATTCATATATTTTTTTTTATTTTAGGTGTTGTAATTTTTCAGTTATAGAATTTCCATTTCATCCTTTGATTCTAGAGTTTCCATTTCTCTGCTGAGATTTTCATGCACTATTTATTATCACTATATTTTTCTTTATTATTTGACCAAATTCATAACATCTGCTTTAAAATCCTTTCTTTTTTAAAAAATAAAATTCCAGGTCTTGGTGTTTTTTGTGGCCACTTTAATTAACTGGTATTTTTTTCCTGGTCATGGGTCACCTTTTCCTGATGCTTCTCATGTCCAGTAATTTTCATTTATATGTTAAACATTCTGGACACTATGTTGTTGAGAATTTTGGTTCTGTCCTCCTTAAGAGTGTTGATTTTTATTATTGCATGCTTTTAATTTGTTGGATCCTTTTGAAACTTGTTATATATTTTTGCTCAGATAGGTCTAGGGTAGAGAGTAATCTAGGCCTACAATATTCTTATTCCTCGACTGTGGCCTTTTTAGCTCAGATTGTGCAGCAAGTACTTTGTACTCTACCTGGTTCGAACTCCTAAGTTTCCTAGTACTATACTGCTTTTGGAATATCTGTCTAGCTCACAGCTTCCAAGCAGCTGTTCACTGCCCGGCTTCATGGACTCTCACCAGGCTCATGTGCATCTTGACATTTGACCAAAGTCTTGAGGTCATCCCTGTAGCCATTGTGGGAACTTCCCTGTACTGCTCTCTCACTTTTGCCCTTCAGTCTCCAACCACTTCAATAGCCCTGGACTCTGATCTTCCACAATTTGTTGAAACTACTGAACTCTGCTTGGCTTCCTCACTGGGCTGCCACCTGGAAGTGCTTAAAGGCAGAAAACCAGGTGATTGTGGGCCTCACTTTGTGCATTTCTCAAAAATCCAAACTGATGCTTCATATGTTTTGTCTAGTTTTATAATTGTTTACCATCAGTTACTCCATCATTGGTTCTTACTTGGTTTTATAAGGCTCAGTTTAATCTTAAAGTTTTAATTTCATAAGTTTCTATGATTTTTCTCTTCTCTACTCCCCTCCCCACCATTTACACTTTTCCTGGGCACAGGCTTAGACTACTTTTGGATTTGGGTGGTTTTGTTTGTTTGTTTTAGTCTCTTCGGAAACTTCCCATCTCTACTCATAATACTCAACTTGTTCCGAAGATTCTTTAAAACATTTTAGAGCTATTTTTTATTATCACAAAATCCAAGTCATTTATGGATTTGCTTCCATTGAATATTAGTAAAATATTTTTGCATGGTAATTTTTTATTGTATCTTCGATATTATGGATGATGCATTATAGAGACTCTGGATTCTGATATTTTCTGCAGAGTGTTGTGTCTTGTTCTATCAACTAATTGGATTACTGGTGTTTCATGAACTTGAGGAAGCTCGGTTTTGTGCTTTGTTGTGCAAATCCCTTGGTTTTGCTCTGAATCCCGAGATACAGACTTTAACCCTAAAGCATGGCTTTTCTGGGGTTATATTGAAAAAGACTGAGGTGTTTACCAAATTTCTCTAACTTGATGAGACTCAAATTCTAAATTCAGTCTCCAGAGGTGGGCAGCAGCTGAAGTCTACCCAACTCTTTAACTTTGTAGCTCTTATTTTTCTTTTCGGCTCCTTGCAGTCTAGTCTGCACATGCACAGTTCAAGGTCAATCAAGGATGTAAGGGGAGTTTTGTGCAGATTTTGGGTGTTTCTCCTTCTGTGGTATTTCATTTCCTGGATCCCTCCCTTCAACTTCAACCCATCAGCAGTAGGTCCCAAATACAGTTCTCTGATTCTGACCAATGATGCCTGTGCTTCCTGCTTAAATTCTAAGTGCTTTCTGCCATGAGGACTGGCGGGTTCCTGCAAGACAAAAACAGTACAAACATATAACTCACCAAACATGATTTTCCTTTTTCAAGGACCAAATCCCCTCTTGTTCTTGCCTGCTTTTTTATCTTTCTCTGGTACCTTCAAATATTAGGGTTTATTTATTTCTTTTCTTTTTGCCCAGAGATTAGGAGTTAACAAAAGTCATATTGAGAGTGTAGCTCAAGACTAAGATACTGGAATCCAATTCTTTTTTAGTTAAACCAGAATTCAAAGCCTAACTTCTAGAAATTAATTAGCACTATGTCATTCTCTTCTTAGGGATACTGATCCAGTGTATTTGATCCACTTGTAGGGAATTCATTGCACTTATAAATGGGTTGATCCAAATGTAAAATGCCTAGTCTCTATTAGAATGCTTTCATCAAATAGCTTGCTTAAATATTTTTAGCTTCCTCATAAACATGTGGAAACACAACCATTCTTTAAAGGGTAAACTGGGCATCAGGGTATGAGTAGGATGCTTATTTTAGACATTAATTTTGAGGTTTTTATTTAGATTTTTGGGAACATTTGAAAGTTTGAGGGAGAGAAGGAGAAAGGGTTAGACTAAGAGAAGGGGGATGTTACTCACTGACATTCTTGAATGGTTAATTCAAGACCTGGAAATATTTCCATGACCTGGAAATATTTTCAGGTCATATTAACCAGTCTTCCCCACCCTGTGCCCACAGGAGCAAAAGTCTCAGAAGTCCTTCACCAAGAAAGTTCACAAAGGAACTTGGAATTCCATTCTGTTCTTTAATCTGTCACTGAGAACAGGGTGAGTTCTTTCAAACTCACACAGTTCTAATTTTATCCAAACTTCATTAGCCTGTCTTAAAATAATTCCCAAATCAAAGAATAATAGAAAGCTGGTACTTTTTGTATCCAACCACCCTTGTTTTACTAATGAGGAACCTGAGGCTCTAGGAAGGATATCTCAAGGTCATAATACTAGTTAGGTGGCTGAGATGGAACTTGAACCTATAGTCTTTGCTCTTTTGCCAGGGTGCTGTAGCCACACCACACATCTCTTTTCTGTCAACTCCCTCCCCTTCTTTCTCTTCTCCTCCCCTCACCTTGCCTTTCTTTATGCTCCAGTGACCCTGGTATGGATTTAGTTCCCTGATCCACAGTCTGGGCTTTAACTGGGCGGCCTCACTTACTTTTAAAAATGTATTTATGATTCACATACTATACAATGCTCCATTTTTTATTTAATTTTTCCTGCTGCCTGAAATCTGGATCCCACATCCCAGAACATCAAGTAAAGGAAGCTCTTCCAACTAAGACAATATGGTGCCCTTAACAACTCAGGGTACATGCCCGGCGGAAATACACCCCTCTTTCCTGAAATGACAACCCAGGAAGACCCATACTTCTAAATTGCTGGCCCCAAACCTCTTGAAAATACTTTCCCACCCACCTGCAGCTCTCCTCAGCTGTGGTCCTGGTTTTTCATCTCATCTAAGATTAGGGAGTGTGTCAGGCTGGTGCGTAGGCTGTTGAGTCTGATGCACGCACACAAAGGAGGAATTTCCCATTTCTCTGTCTTGTCCCCTTTCTTTCCCCTGTAAGCAGCACATGAAGGGAAAGTCATCTGTCAGTTTTCTTTGGCATAAAAAGGAAAAGAAGAAACTTGGATTAATTTGTTCATTCAGTAAATAGTTCTTGGGCACGGGGATATGAGGTGACAGGCAAAGGCCTGCCCTCATGCAGTGCCCAGGAAACCAGGTGTTCAGCTTTCATAGATGCCCTTGGGTGGTAGGTGGGGGTGTAGAGGCAGGAGGACCCATTGTGCCCCTGATTGGGAGCTTAGAGAGTGGAGGCCATACTTGCTGTAATCCCTCTTCCTGCCCCACTCCTCAAGCCCCACCTGGGATTGTCCACACACCCCTGAGAGTCCAGGCTGGAGAATCCGGAACTATATTCTGGAGGTCTGGGAGCTATGACTTCTATGTTTACTTCACAATTTCAAACTCTTGTCAACTAACCCTCCACCCACCACCCTGGTGAGGTCTGCTTAGTTGACCAATAAGGAAGCTGAACCACAGAGAAGTGACAGGAGATACCCAGAGAGACAGGGATAATTAGTAGCACAGCTGGAGCAGGTAGCCTAGTCCTGCCCTGAATTTCCCATTACCACCCTCCTGCCTCCCTGAGCCAGGTGCTCCCCTGCCGGTTCTGCACCGCATCTTCCTATTACCACCCTTTTGCTTCTGCTCAGCACAGCCAAGCAGGCTGACCAGCTGTCACACCTGGCTACTGGCTCTGGGTCCTCAACCATTGGGGTCTGAATGTCCTGAAAATATTTCTGAGAAACGTGCCATCATCTTCATGCCAGGACACCCTTGTCCACTGTGGGATCACCTCAGAAGAGAGTGAAGATTCTGGGGCAGATCAAGGTCAAATGTGGAGAAGGGTGCTGGGCTGTGTCGGTTCATCGGGCAGAAGAAGGGGCAGCGGAGCTTTGTCAGGTTTTACTGTAGGAGCAGTAGAAACAGGACAGTACTTTTCTGGGACTGCATCCGATAAACTGGGACATCTGCAATATTTCCTAAGCAAACTAGGTTACCCTTCCCGCTGCTGCGGCCACCCCAGGGCACTGGGCAGCTGGGTGACCCAGAAATGGTCATCTCCTTGTCCGGCTCCATCTGGAATTCCAGCCCCCATTCTGCGGCCCTGGCAGCAGTCTCTAGGGGGAAGCAGCTTTCCAGCACCAAATGGAACGAAGCCCATTCGTGCCGGAAGCTTATCCCAAACAATGAGGGAAAGAGAAAGAGGCTTTTCGGCTGGGAAAAAAACAAAAGACCGAATTCGGAAGGGAAATGCCAATAAATCTTTCCCGTCTGCTTTTATGTTTTGTAGTCTGGAGAAGCAAAATAACTGTAGGAAAGTGTTCCCTGTGAGGGGAGGCGAAAAACTTGATGTCCAAAGACACTGATTTGGGTCGCTGAACTTGGAAAAAACACTTCTCAGGGCCTATTTTTCATTTGGTGCAATGAAAGGGTTGGCTTAGACCATCTGTGAGGGGTCTTTCCTGCTCTAAAAGCCTACGACTGTACATTATCTTCCATTAACAATGCCAAGAAACATAAGAGCATCCACTGTTAAGATGTCCCTCCCCAACCCCGGCAAGCTTGGAGGTCTAGTGGCTGGAAGACTGCAGAGCATCATTGGAAGCCCCATATATGCTTGGGTCAGTCACTTTCTCTTCTCTCCTGAGATACACTGTCCACTTCACCCCTATTTCCAGGACACTCGGTCCTGTGTGCATTCACTGTGGCTAGTGTAGCATTTGGGGGTTCTTAACTCCGAGTGATGGAGATGAAGAAGGGGAACCAGCAGCCAGTGAATCCCACAGCTGATCACCAGCAGGGCAGCCAGTCTTATTTGCTCATTCATTCATAATGATGTGGCACCATTTTGGCTAATTCCCTAACTTTCCAAATTCTAGATCATCTGCCTGTCTATTCATTGGTTCCAGGGGGCTGTGTGCTCAGAGGACATTTCGGCAAACATACATGGAGCATGATGAGGAGGCTTTGAACCCAAACCTCCATGTGAAATGCCCCTGGTCTGGGAGAAAGACAAGACCTCCCACGAATGTTGAACTTAGGCTAAGAGCAGAGGCAGGGTTTAGAGGCTCTTCCCTAGGCCACACTTTCCTCTCCCAACATCCCAAGTGTAGGGAGCAGCCCCCGCCTATCTTACCACATCTAAGACAATGAGATCCCAAAAGAGCAACTTAAAGAGCACAAAGGCCATCTTCCCATAAATCTACAACTTTAACCCCTTATTTCTCACGCCAGAATGTCCACTTGTCAGCAACAATGTCCGCATATGCCCTTGCCCTAGAACTCAAGACACTTTAACCCTGTGGATGAGAGCGAGAGGCGCCCTGGGGCTGGAATGCACCTATGAGGTGTGAGAGCATCGACTGACTGGGATGGAGGTCCACATAAGTGATGTTGAGGATAAAGGAGTCTAAAAACCGAAACTACCAGCTCACTTCCAAACCTACCCAGTATAAAGGGGTTATTCTGAGGATGTGTGCCATGAATACACACTGATCTGGAATGGCCTGATTAGCGTGATTTGGAAACTGCTACGTTTGGGTTTCTGCAGTTAATGTTTCTGCTGCTCAGTAGCTGGATGGCCTTGGGCCAGTCATAAGGGTCAGTTTCTCCATCAGAGAAATGAGAGGTGGGACCAAGGTATCTCCTAGCGCTGTAGCTTGAAGAAGCTTCAGGACTCTAAGAGGAGGAGAGAGGAGCTCAGTCTACTGCTGAGACCTATGCCGGCAGTGGCAGCGGGAATCCCATGCAGACCCAGTGACACAACTAAAGAGGTACAAACTCATGAGAAAAGACAGAGTTGAAGCTCTTCCATCCAGACTTATTCCAGGAAACCCCCCCCCTTTTCTCTCTCTCCCTCTCACACACATTTTAATAATTTTAAATCACATATAATTGTTTAAAAATATATTTTTATTGATTTCAGAAAGGAAGGGAGAGGGAGAGAGAGAATAGAAACATCAATGATGGGGAGAATCATTGATTGGCTGCCTCCTGCACACCCCCTACTGGTGATCTAGCCAGCAACTGGCCAGTCCCTGACTGGGAATCGAACCATGGTGTCCTGGTTCATAGGTCGACAATCAACAACTGAACCACGCTGGCTGGGCCACATATAATTTTTAATAAATAAAAAAACTCATTCACTTTTTTTGGTGCAGCTTAAAGTTTATTTTATTTTTAACCTTTATTGTTGAAAGTATTACAGGTAGCCCCTCTTTTCCCCCATTGACGCCTTCTTTCCAGCTCCCACCACTTTTTAAAAAGCATTTTGTTGATCAGTAGTTATTCAACCTCAACACAGTCTTTTGAGCCCTGTCAGGCTCAATTTCCTCATCTGAATGTGGAGATAATGGAAATTGTGTCACGGGGTTGATGTGGGGAACAAATGAACTATGAGGTGTTCAGCGTATTAGTCAGGAAATGGGTTCTGGACTCCAGCCCCAGGAGTGAGTGCAGGTTTCTCACCACTGTGGGCTTGAGTCCCACCATCATTAATAGTCATAATAATAGCTAATAATAATAATAGTTTCCAGAGCATGTGGAAAGGCAGTTAAGATCACAGCTCTGGAGCTAGACTTGTAAGGGAACCAACCCTGGTCTAACATTCACTAGTTGCATAACCACAGGCAGCTTAATGAGCCTTTCTGTTCCCTGGCCTTTATGTCTGAAGTGGGAGTGACAGTGGGGCCCATCCTACAGGCTTTGCTTAAGGATTAAGTGAGTGAGTACATACAAAGTGCTTAGAACAGCTCCTGGTACTTAGGAAATACTCAGTAAATAAATTGTGTGTATGTGTTTTGTAAAGTGATAAGCAGTTGACGAGTAATTTAACAAAATTTTAAACAAAAATTACAAGTAATAAAAGAGTGTCATAGAGCTTATGTTCTAGAGGGAAGAGACAGATGATCGCAGATAAGTACATTTGCAGTAGGTCAGAGGGATGGAAAGGGGATGGGGAACAGCATGAAGCAGAAGAAGGAAGCAGTGATAGAGATGATGAAGGGGGTACTCGTTAGATTGTCATCCCAAAGGAGGTGCTCTTTTTAATAAGAAGCTGAACGAAGGCAGGGAGTAAGCCTCGAGGCCATCTGGGGCCCAGTGTTCCAGGCAGAGAGAACAGTGAATGTTAAGACCCTGGTGCTGAAATGGGATTCAGCTGCTAATAATAATTGTGACAATCATGACAATAATGATCAAAACAACATTTGAGTTAGTAGTGCTCAGAGGATGTTCAGGACATTGCTAGGCACTCCTGCTCATCTTAGCCCCCTAGGGCATCGCAGCCTGAGTTTTAAAACTGTAGTGGACGGTATGCAGAGTCGGGGGGATAGAGATGAGATGGCAGTGCTTCCAGCTTTAAATGCTGACCTGCTGACAGCCCCTGGTGCAGGCCCTCCAGTTCTCCATCGAGACACCTCGAAGGGCACAAAGCATGGACCACTGACCACTGGGACGGTGAGTCAAGCTGCCATCCAAATTTTAGAGATTTCTATGAATTGCAGAGTTATTGGAATTGGATTAAAAATGCAAACCGATGTCAGTTTTGTGGAGTTGAACCCTGTAGGAGTAACATTCACTGTTTTCTCAGTGACCACCCACTGATTGAGAAATCCTTGTTTGCAGATAACCTGGGCATGTGCACTCTCTCCACGAGACCAGTTTGGCTTTCTCCTTCCTGCCTCTTCCCTGCACACCCCGAGGAACAGGAGGGGGTGTGGAAATGGGTGAGGCACAGTGCCTCTTGGAAGGTTCGGCCTCCGCACAAGTAAGTTTTAGGTAGGGTAGAGTAGGAGGAGCCTTGGGAACCAGCATGCTGGCCCTCCTGGCTTTTCTTAGACTGTCATCACTAAGGAAGTCTTCCAAGACTAGTCAGTGGGGCAGGGGAAGATCCCGTCCATCATGGTCTAGTGCAGTGGTTCTCAACCTTTCTAATGCCGAGACCCTTTAATACAGTTCCTTATGTTGTGGTGACCCCCAACCATAAAATTATTTTCGTTGCTTCTTCATAACTGTAATTTTGAAGTTACACAGGTTGAGAACCGCTAGCAGGGTCGCCTAAGACCATCGGAAAACACAGATATTTACATTACGATTCATAACAGTAGCAAAATTACAGTTATGAAGTAGCAATGAAAATAATTTTATGGTTGGGGGTCACCACAACATGAGGAACTGTATTAAAGGGTCGCGGCATTAGAAAGGTTGAGAACCACAGGCCTCTAGAGGGACCATCTGTCCTGGTCTGGATTCTTATTGGCTGTAGGGTAGAGAAAACCAACTTAAAACTGGTTACGTGAAAGAGGAATGTATTGGCTCATGAGGGTAATGATCAGGCTTATCTGGATCAAGAGGCTTGAGTGAGGTTTTCAATTCTCAATTTCCCGCCCCCTTTCTCTTCCCCCCCCGCCCCCTTCCCTCTTCCCTCACTGTTTGCCTTCATTCTTGGGCAAGCTGTTGCCATATGAGGGAGACATGCCTCCCCCTCCCCCACATCAACTCCCAACTTGCATAATCCTTACAGCTTCACACCTCAGAGAAAAGTGAAACCTTTCCTTATATTTCCAGCAAAAGTTCTGGGATTCTGGTTAAAGCCCTGGCTGACCTGTCTTAAAATGCCCTGTTTCTAAACTACTCTCAGTGGAATGAGGTCCTGGGATAGGTAAGACTGGTATGTGGTCCCCTTTTAGGGGCCTGGGGAAGGGGAGCCAACCCATCTGCACCGCATGGAATTGCTGGGGAAGGAGGCTAAGTGGTACCCCAACGTCAGGGATTCTAGGCAGACACAGAGCTCACCTGTGCCATCTGAGTGAATAAAGAGTAGAACTGACATCTGTTCAGTGACGAGCATGGCAAATTGAGAATCTTCCCCCAAATTCTAAAAGTAATGCTAAAGGTGAGAGAGACAGAGACAGAGAGTGGAGAGATTATACTAGTAGATGGGAAAGACAGCGGACAGGCAAAGATTAGAGCTGTTCCTGAAGAAACTCCACACAATTTTTGACAAGAAACAAAGATGCAAACAAATCACTTTCCTGAGCCTCCCTCCGGTCCACGTTAAAAGAATGATCCTCCTTCCAGGCAAAATCAGAAGGGAAAGATCCATGCCCAGAGCGCCTCTCCAGATCCCTGGAAAACAGGAACAAAGACAAGTTAAAAAATTCAGTGAGCATCCAGTCACATGAGCACTCAGATCATTTAAAAATCATTATATATTCAAAGTACAGGCTTAGCTCAGAGATTTCCGAGTGTGGTTCCAGACCACTGGCATAAAGCAAGTTGTAATCGTTTTGCTGATGGAAGGTTTGCCCTCAGTTTGTAAGATAACTCAACATCTGTGAAGAAAAGTAAGGCGAGGTGTGATAGCAAGAGCTGTGGCTGGGACAAAATGCAGCTGGCCTTGGGCTTCCGCCCTGTGAAAGGCCAGGCGACAGCGAGATGGGTCCCACTGTTCTGACTTTGTGCTCCAGGAAGAGAACATCTTTAGCTACAGAGACAACATGAAGTCACACTTGTATATACATAGTCTAGGAAAACAGTAAGTCTGCAGTGCTAGCCAAGCAAGAGATCACGGGAATTAGGAATGCAAGTGAATGTTTGCTTCTGAGACGTGGCTGGCATTTCCTGCAGCCAGGAGGACATGCTCTCATTCTGAGGCCCTGGGGGTCAGCTGTAACCCTGCCTTGGGATGAACAGGCCACCCCTTGAGGATGCGGGGACGAAGACCCTTCTGTCCTGTTGGCACCTGGATGAAGCTTTAAAGAGGGGATTTCTTTTTTTTTTAAATATGTTTTCATTGATTTTTAGAGAGAAAGGAAGGGAGAGGGATAGAGAGACAGAAGCATTGATGAGAGACAAACACCATCCATCAGCTGCTTCCTGCACGTACCCCCACTGGGGTTGGAGCCCACAACCCGGCCATGTGCTCTGACCAGGAATCAAACTGGTGATCTCCTGCTTCCTGGGTCGACGCTCAACTGCTGAGCCACACTGGCTGGGCAGGGAGGAATTTCTTAATTTATGATTACCCTTCTTTTTTTTGGTCAGCTTTGTAATTGAACATGGGAAATGCCTTGGGAAAAGCTTCTTCCTCAGAAAAGTATAGGCCAAAAGCGACCATGTGAACCACTCACACACTGATCACATGCTCGCTCCAGGCAGCCCTTTGCAAAACACTTAACGTAAGTCATTTCAGGTGAATTTCACCGCTGAATTCAGAAGTCCAGTTACATAGGATTTATAACTACTTTTAAGAAAAATGCAAAACCTGCTTCTTTTGTTCTTGGGAGGTAGATCTATGAGTGATTTCTTTCTCCCTTCAGTTTTCTGTATATTCCTATTTCTAATGACTATGTATTACTTTTAAAATGAAAACAAGCAATTCACAGTTAAAATAGAAAAGATGGACCCTGGCCAGTGCAGCTCTGGTGGTTGGGCATCTTCCTGTGCACCAACAGGTTGCAGTTTGCAGTTTCGATTCCCTGTCAGGGCACGTGCCCCAGTTAGGAGCTGCCCTCAGTAGGGGAAGTGCAGGAGGCAGCTGATTGATGTTTCCCTCTCCTTCTCCCTCTTCCTTCCTTTCTCCAAAAGTCTTAAAAATGTAAAAAAAAAAAAAAAAAAAAAAAAAGATGTATGCCTTAAGCAAACACATTGATCAAAGCACACACACACAACGAACTCAGCCAACAGAGCTGCCTGCTCTGTCACTCACAAGCTTGCTTGCTCTCTTTCCTTCCTGTCTTACTTTTTCTGGTACACAGCTCGCATGCACATGGTTCATTCTCTCGGTTTCTCTGTTGCTTTCTCTCTGTCTTCCTTAAACACAGGCACACTCACACACACACACAGACACACACACACACACGCACACAGTCTTTTGGTGTCTTCATTATTTCCATCTTTCTGCTCATCCAGCTGTTCCTCACACACACAAACTCCAGTCTTGTGGTCGCCCTAGGCCGGTGCCCTCCGACCCTCCCAGCTCTGCCCACCCCACAGCCTTCAGGAGTGCTTCTCCCTCTCAGTGTCTCTCATTCACAGACAAGCTCACTGCCAGGCCGACCTCTGTCACTTCCTTCTCTTTCTCCCTCAGTTTCCATCCCTGCTGGCTGCCCCCTTCTCTCCAGGGCACACACTCTCCTTGCTTAGTTGTACATGTACAGCTCTAGAAGTTATGGATTTAATTATGCAAACACCACAACCTCCCACATGTCTCCTGAAAAGTGAAGAAAAGTGAGTATTCTAATTAAAACGTTGCCCATCTCATTGGCACACATAGAAGTGCCAGGGTTGAAAAATGGGAAGACGATCATGTGTGTACCTTCCCCATGGGGTGAGTCATCTGGGAGCCATCCCTGGTATTACACCAGCTCCTGCCACTCTGGGTACCAGAGACGGGGACAACTTGCTTTGTGCCCCTCCCTCTGGGCAAAGCGGTGATTCTTTATCCAGACACTAGGAATAAACACGCACTGTAATCACTTGGCTCAGATCCGTGGCCGCACAGAACTTTTGAAAAGGCTCCTTTGTTCTTTGTCAATTATAAAGGAAGCACAGCCCTCGCTCCTCCCACCCACCTCGCAGCAGGGTTGACGTGGGCCACGTGTGATGGAGAGAGGAAGCCTTGCCTGACGGTCTCCTGGCTCCAGGTCTTGTCTGCTCTCTGTGCCTTTGGTGTTTTCTCCGTTATTCAAACCACCTCCTCCAGGTTCGGAGTGCGGTAAACTAAAATCCACACAGAGCTTTGTGACCCTGTCCCACCAGCGGTGAGCGCCCCTTCATTGCTGGGGAACAGTCATGAATAAATGAAAGATGACGGAGGTTCCTATCCTGAAACATCCGCCTGCAGGAGCGTTTCGGTACCCTCACCTCTTGGGGAGTAGACACCTGTATTGCCAAGGCGGTGCCCATGAGTGGTTCATGTGGCGAGATGGCGATAGCAAGATGAGCCTCGGAGAGCAGTGCTGGATGCCGCACGACCAGTGGACAGCCTGCTGCGTGGTGTGGTGGGGACACAGCGGTTACCGCTCCCTCGTGGTGTTGCTTGGGGACTTGACACAGCTCCTGCATTACAAGGAATATCCATGCCTCAGCCCATGATGTTCAGGGGGGCAGTATGGCAGTTCTTCTGGCCCACACTGTGAGGGGCCCTGTGGGAGCCAGAGGGCTGGTGAGTGCGGCATAGTCAGAACTCTGTATTTCGTCTGTCCTCAGTTCCTGGCACAGAACACCCAAAACCTCTGTGATTTCCTGGGTGTCAGGGGTGACAGGGACATCATTGGTTTTAATGCCATGACTCTTAGTGACGCCCAGATAGCTTCGGATGGGGCTGGTCACCAGAGAGACCAAACTATGATGAGAGGTTTGGAACTCTTGCTCCTCCCACCAGTCTCCAGAGGGGGAAAGGCACTGGGGATGAAGTACAACCCCCAATGGCCAATGACAGGGCCATGCATGCCTGTGCAGTGAAGCCTCCGTAAAAGCCCTAAATGCTGGTGTTCAGAGAACTTCTGTGTTGGTGAGTGGGAGGTGCTGGGAGGCCGGGGTGCTGGGAGAGGGCATGGGACCCCATACCACTCTCCTCCCACCCCCTGGCCGATGCATGGCTTCTGCGTGGCTCTTCTTGGGTTGTATCCTTTATAATAAGCTGGTGGCAATAAGTAAAGCCTGTTCCTGAGTTCTGTGAGCTCTTTTATCAAACCTAGAAGGGGGCCATGGGAACCCTGATTTATTGCCAGTTGGTCTGGAGAAGGGGAGGCCTCTGAAATGGGGTGGTCTTGTGGCCTGTGCCATTCACTTGTGAGATCCGACAATGACAGGTAGTTCATGTCAGGATCCAGTTGAGTACTGGGGCACCCAGAATGAGGGTTGTTTGGTGTGGAAAACCTACACATTTACACATTTGGTGGTAGAAGTGCTTGTAAAAGCAGCTTCGCAGGAGTACATGCGAATCAGCCCCGGGGCCCAAGAATCATTGTCTGTGTTGGATGCACGAGGTGGCATCTCCCCTGAACTCAGCAGTGTGGGCAGCAGGTCCCCTAACAGGATCCCGGTGGCTCCCGCACAGCTGGTCTAGGGAGCACTGGACATGCAAGTCCAGGTTTGGACACTGAGGCAGGCTGGGGCTGGGCCAGGACTTGCCGCTCCTTGCAGATCTAGTTGCTTGTCCAAAGCAGGGAGGGCTGACGGTGCCACTGTCACCTGCCATGGAGCAGAGAGAGGCTTCCCTGGCAGCCCAGCCCCCAGATCAAACAGCACCCTTTCAGCCCTCGACGCTCTGAGCAGGTGCCAATGGGCGCTGGCCTTGGCACGTGCACGGCAGGATCTTTAAACTCGTGGTGGGCCCTGAGAAGCTGCAGGTCAGGACTGCCTGCGAGGCTGGGGAACAGCAGGCCTTCACGCCTCCGAAACAAGGCCAGCTCTGTCACTGGGCAAGGAGGTGTGCGGGCAGGGCTTTCTCCCCGGTCATGGGGCCCTGGTCTCGCTGGCCTCGCTGGCGTCCTTTCCTGCTGGAATGCCCATCCTGTGTGGCAGGGCTCCCTGCAGACACCTGCTCCCTTGGGATTCTACTCCAAGTGCCAGCCTCACCATGTGCCAGCATGTGGGGACGCTGGGAAAGAGTGTGGGTGAACAAAGGAACAGGTGGATGCCTTAAGGAAAGCGCTCCTTCTGTGTGCTTGACCATAGGGACACCTGGTGCCCCGCAGGGGTTTGGGGGCGAGTCTCATCCAGGCTCAGGGCCTTCAAGACAGGTAAGAGGGATGAGGCCCCCCAGGACACAGAACTCATGCTCTCTCCCTGCCAGCTCTCTCCATTACAGCTCTGGTCCTTACATACCTTCTTGTGGCCAAGACCTAGAGTCTCAACGATTCCTGCCCAAAGAGAATGGAATCTTCCTCAGAAATGATAGGGTGCCTGGCACTCCAGTGAGCCTGGTGGCAAGACAGGCAGACTTGGGTTCCTCCTCTGGCACCTGCTTATTTGTGGGGCTATCTCAGTATGTCAGGGAACCCTTTGAGTTTCCTTTTCCTCATCTGCAGAGTGGGGGTGCAGTGGAGTTTCCTATGCAGCGCCACGTGGAGCTCCAGTGAGGTCAGAAGGTGGCACCTTATTGAATCGCAGCACACAGTGAAATGTTAGCTGGCCCACGAGTGTCTCTAAGTTACAGCTCAGTCTTTACACAGTTTCTTTTGCCTAAATAACCTTAACGTGGGTGTGGGGTAGGGGGAATGAGGGGCACGCTGAGGGGTTTAGGAACCAAGACTACCCAGGTTGACCTTCCTCCAGGGACCCCAATATTGAACTCATGGGGCATGTCCTGCAGCTGCCACCCCAGGATGGCCACACTCACTCTAACCCCGTGACAAGGCTTTCCCACTGCACACACCTGGGGCCTGAGGAGGCCGACGAGGAGGGAACGGGGAGAAGTCACTGCCCCCTTCTCCCTCCATTTGGTCAGAGATGAGATGCCTTTCCCTGACCACCTCCCAGGAACATCGTGCAATTAAAGGGCTGACAGCTGCCATCTGTCCCGTCCTTCCCCAGTCGCCCAGGGCGCAGGGACTCAGAGCAAGCACAACGTGATACTCCACGGTGCTGTGTCACCTCTGATTTCTTGCAGAAAGTCATTAAACAGAGCTGTGTGGGAGCTGCCCTGGCATCCGGAAGCTTCCTCGGGCAGCAGCGGCGGTGGCAGGAGCACCCTGATTCCTCAGGTTCAGGGAGAGGGGGCCTGCGTGAGGCCAGGTGAGAACTGTGCAAAGTCAAACAAGGATGAGCCAGACAAACCCTATAGGGGCTCGTTTTCTCTCTCCTCCTTGGCTCCCTTGATCCAAGAGTGAGCCCCAAATTTTCTTTAGGACCCCCCAAATCCCAGGGAGTATTAAAGTGTGCCTTAGTTTGGGTTTGCCCCAAAGCAGAGTCTGAGATAAGAACTTGGCCGCAGGTAGTTTCTGGGGGGTGGTTCCTGGGGGCAGAAGCGAGGGAGTGGGCAAAGTGCGACTGCACAAGAGGAGAAGCTGGTCACGGACTGCATGGATAGGCTGGTCACCTGCTGGCCCCTGATCCAGCCCCTCACTGACCCTCAGCGTCACCATGCAGAGTGTGCCTCAAGGCTGGCCACCTGTTCCCAGCACCCCAGTGCATCAGTTCCCAGCACTTCTTGTTGCACTTGCACATCTTGGGGCAAAACCCTGCAGCAGTGAGGCAGAGTGACACCTGACACCCTTGATGTGGGTGGCTGGCAGCTTGCCCACCTGTCCATCAAAACTGCACTGAGGCCAGGGGCCTGGGGGTGCAGGGTAGCAGATCTTTAGCATCAGTTGTGAGAGCCAGATCTTCCTGGGAAAGAGCTTCTCCATCCAGGCACAGAGAGGCAGGGACGGGGCCCCTGTCCTTCCTACAGACTCTTCTTTGAGAATCAGCTCATGGGTTACCTGCTTCAGGTTGCCTTTGTTTGCCAGGTACAGTGAGGCACCTCTGGACTTCCTCTCACTGTATTCCTACCTGGCTCTAGGACAATCTGTAGCCCACAGTTACCCTACTGTGGTTTGCCATCTTTCTTTTCAGACATGAGTCCCTCATCTTTGTTCCCCAGCCTCGATAATTCTTGGTTCGCTGTTTATTTATTCATTTATGCATTCAACAGTGCCCACTACAGGAAGTAGTTTACTCATCGCCATTGCTGTGGTGGAACAGAGGGTAGCAAGCTCAGCAGGCTCTGAGCTTCAGGAAGTCTTGAAAGGGGAGAGATGGAGAGCACAGGTGCCAATCAGGGACCAAGCAGAGGTAATTGATTGAGGTCTGCACCAGTGGGCAGGTAAGAACAAGTAGAAAGAAGCTTTGTTGAGGGGGAATCTTCTGGGTTCAGCCTGTGATCTGGGTAAGGTCTTCAGCAGTGAGTACAACACACAGAAATGTGCTTTCAGCAGCTGCACACAAACTGGGTGGGGGCTCAGCATCCACCTGCTATGGATGCCCCCACCATCCCTCCTCCCAGCTGCATAACAGTTGGGGCCTCTGTTGTGATGGGCCAAGGACCAACTACTAATGGAAAAGCAACCTAGAATCTGTATACCAATGCATGCTCAGTGAGTCCTCTTAATACCAGAGGCTTTTAGTGGAAGGCTTATCAGTCTTTTAATTAACCAGCCTGTTTCATGGTTCAAGGTGACTTTGACTTTGAATAAACAAACACTAGTCTTGCTCCCTTACAAATTACTACAGAAACTGCAAAGATACATAAAGAAGACATTGTGCTGGTTAAATTATTGAAGAGCTGTCAGTCACCTAAATGTACTATGATAGAGATTACAGAATAAATTGAATGATGTGTGTAAAATGATAAAAATCCATGCATGCTACCTACAAGAAGGTTTAACATATGGGACAAATAAAATTAAATTTAAAAAACAGAATAAATCTACATACCAAATGATTAGGAATTCACTAAAAAAACAAACAAACAAAAACACACACAACAAACAAAAAGTGAAAACCAACAAAACAAAATACTGAGATGTATATGGCACGTTCAGGCAGGAGAAGACCAAGGTATTAAAGTGCCTCCATCCCATTAAATGTGTTGTCAACGTGTACATGCTATCATGAAGGTCTGTTTATAATATACTGCGTGAAGTAAGCAAATTACTAGTAAAATTAGTATACATATGATCAAATTGTTTTCACTGCATTTATTTAAATATGACTGAAAAGATCTGGAATAATTATCTCTGGATGCTCATTAGAGTTATTTCAAAGTGATAGGTTTATGAGTGATTCAACCCCCTCCCCCAAGCTTCTGTTGGGTCTGTGATTTCTAATTTTTCTGCAGGAAACCTGTTTTGTGTGTGTATAATAATAAATGTTTTTGAGGGGTAACTGTGAAAATTAGCATCACTGTAGATATTTAAACACTATGGCTTAGGGATATTCTGCTCTCCTGAAGTAAGAGAAAAAAGCACAGTGCTGCCTCCACCTGCCAGGTCCAGAAAGATCTGCTGTGACCCCCTGCCTTCCTCTTCTCTCCTGTGTGGCAGAACGGCTACAGGGATTGAGGGTTCAGGTTGGAAGTGAGGCGAGGCCAAAAGTTTCAACCAGTGGAAAATTTCCCTTTTGGTATTTGGTAGCCATTGAGGGGAACGGGGGTGGATGCAGGGGAGGAAGCGCCTATGCCAGCGCAGTTCTGACTTGGAATGTGGACCTAGGACTAGGATCAAAGGCCTTGGGGGTCAAGGTAGTGGAAGAAAACATTTGATCTGGATCTGGGGTCGAAGTAAGGTAAGGACTTGCCAGAAAACTGAGAGATGTTCAAGAATGACTACTAGGGGAGGGCCCTAGAGGGGACCCAGGAGAGGAACATAGGAACAACCTGTTAAAAGCTAATTATTATCCTAATTGTGTCAAGATAATTAAGAAATGAAACTGGGTACCTTAGTTTTGCCTTCCTGCTCTTTGTTCCCTTTACTGTTCTGAAAGTTGAGAGCTCATGAATTCTCAGTGATCATATAAGGATGGCGAGGTAAGCTTGTGCACAAATGAACCAAGGATGGGTGTTGGTTTGGGGCTTGGTGAAGTATATCAGTCAGCTACCACTGTGTGATAAACTCTCCCAAGGCTTAGTGCATGCAAACAACACTCTGTTATTCCTTGCAGTTGTGAGAGTTGCCGGGACGAAATGTCTGCTGGGCTCGCCTAAGCTCATTCCTGTGGGTTGTATTCCACTGATGGGGCATTTGGGGCCTGAAGTCATCTAGGCCCTGGAAGGCTGGGCTTTGGTCTCCTGTGGTCTCTCCTCATTCAGAGTTTAAGCTAAGCTTCCTTATGTGGAGGCTATCGTGTTTCAGGAAGTCTAACACAGGAGCTTTCAGGCCACCGAAGACCTCGACCCAGATCTGGCACAGCATGGCGTCTGCTCATGGTGCTGGTTAGCTCCCAGGGCAGCCAGGCCCAGGGGTGGGAAAACAGACCCAGCTCTTGAGGAAGCAGCTGCGTACATGTGTGGATCCAACAGGGGTTATTGGCGATCCTCTCTGCAGACAGTCTAACCTGGAGAAGAGCAGCTATGTGAGCAGCTCAGTGTCTCCCATACGGGCTGCACTCCAAAGGCATGACACCCTGGTTACATGGAGGCCACCTAACAAGACTGGGGTCACAAGTGGCCTTCTTGGGGCTTAGAAACCGAGGAGTGGACATTGCAGTGACCTGTGAGAGGAGAGGCCTAATGATCATCCGCCTTAACCAGTCCCCAGGGGGCAAAAGGAAAAAGTGAGGGGTGCAGCTTGCATCTGGGAGGAGGTGGGTTATATAGGGCTGGGGATATGGCTGCCAGCTGCAGCTCCAGAGGTGGCACTTGTCCAGGCAGGGGGGCTGCCCCAATACACCTTTGAAGGCTCTCCTGTGGGTAATAATCGGTGAATGTCAGCGACAGTCCTGCCCTGCGTTTTGAAGGTGAGCTCTGTGGGCCGGGTCTAAGGCTGAGGCAGCTCTCTTGCAGACACTGGAAATGGGGATGAGGGCATTGGCTGGGGGACTCATGGTTGTTTGTCTTAGGGCCATGATCCCAGCATTCTTTAGTGTTATTGCGACAACAATGACGATGATGGCGGCAAACACCTGCAGGCTTTACATATATTGACTGAATCCTCAGCACAACCCTAATAAGTAGACACTATTATTAGGCCCATTTTACAGATGAGAAAACAGAGGCAGAGGGAAGTAACTCTCCCAAGGCGGAGCTGCACCGGGAACCTGACCCCCTAGCTCCAGACTCTGCCACACTGACTTCCAGGCTTCTCTCGTAATGTAAATATCTGTGTTTTCTGATAGTCTTAGGCTCTACAGCAGTGGTTCTCAACCTGTGGGCAACCCACAGGTTGAGAACCGCTAGCAGGGTCGCCTAAGACCATCGGAAAACACAGATATTTACATTATAATTCATAACAGTAGCAAAATTACAGTTATGAAGTAGCAACAAAAATAATTTTATGGTTGGGGGTCACCACAACATGAGGAACTGTATTAAAGGGTCGCGGCATTAGAAAGGTTGAGAACCACTGGTCTAGAGCAAGAGGAAATGGATTTGAGGGGCAGCATGCTGAACCCCAAACCCCACCGTCAGGAATGAGAACTGCAGCACAGGTGCAAAGTACTGAGGGAGAGAGCAGATTCACACGTGAAGACAGAGCAGCGACTGCTTTTCATCTGTTGGCCTGGATTGAACGTGGTCAGCCTAGAGCCCTAGGGGAGGGTTAGGTAACCTCCATCCTTCCCCCACCCCCTCAGGAGCCCATGTTCCACCGTGTGCAGTGCTCTGGGAGGAAACGTGGGATACAGGGCTGGCGGCCGGCTTTCTCCCTGGCAATAGAGCAGGGATCTGGAAGTCCTGAATGACTGGGCAGTGGCAGAGGCGGTGGGGGCCACCTGCAGGCCACCACTCTGCACCTCTCTCACCCTCCCCGCAGCTTCCCAGAGGCTCATGTGCATCACCAGGCTGTCCCTTTTCTTGGGAATTTTCATCAGGGCTGGATTGCCACCAGTGGAGTGGCTGGTGGAGGAGAAGCCCCTCCCGCTGGGCTCTCTCCTTGCTGACCCAAGCCTCCAGAAGTCCTGCTGTCACTCAGACCAGGGATGTCTATTGGGAAAGCAAGAGCTGCAGCCTTAGGCCATATAAATATTAAATCACCGAACAGCTAAAATCCTCTGGAGGGATAGTCTCTGAGCAGGGAGAAGGGGAAGCTATTTATCATGGTGAGACTGAGACCTGAGGGAATGAGGAAGGGAAGGAAGGAGGCAGGTGGGGAAAGAGGAGGGAGAGGGGAAGGAAGGAGGAAGGGAGGAAGGAAAGAAGGTGAAAGGAAGTAAAGAGGAAAGTAGAAGGAAGAAAGGAAGGAGGAAGGTAGAAGGAAGGAGGAAGGTGGAAGGAAGAAGGAAGGTAGAAGGAAGGAGGAAGGTGGGAGGAAGGGAAGAAGGAAGGAAGGAAGGAAGGAAGGAAGGAAGGAAGGAAGGAAGGAAGGAAGGAAGGAAGGAAGGAAGGTGTCCAGGGCCTGTGCAGCACTCAGCATTGATGCACAGGGCAAACTGAGACCCTGGAGGTGCCAAGAGAATGGAAGAACTTGGAACTGGCATTGGGGGATTGTTCCTCATAATAAAGGGAGAGGATAACCATCTCCAAGGGCACAGGTGATTTTTTGTAACCTGTTTCCCATAAATAGAACAGGGCACGTTTCTAGTAGTGCCTGTAGGTTAGGGGCTCACCCAGAAAGGAACACCTGATCCGCATCCTGGATTATAAGACAGATCTGTGTTCTGATAAGAAGTACATTTTTTTTTCTCATGGGAGAAGACACGTTCGCTGCAGGAGTGGGCCGTGAACCAGGGTGAGGGCCTGGTTCTGGAAAGTTCAACTGGTGAGAAGTGGGGAGGCAGAGCAGACAGGTCAGATGTTGATTTTGAGTATATACCCCTTCCCTGCGTGTTTTTTAGGATGTGTGAATTGTACATCTCTTCAAAAACAGAACCAGGACAGTTTGGGTGGAACTTTGGGGCTTCTTGTCCAACCCTTGCATTTTACAGACCTGGAGACTGAACTGCTCACACCCACGACTGCGTGCAGCCAAGACAAAAAACACGTGAACTGTTAGGTAGTGCTCTGAGGCAGTGCCCGGTCACACACCTAGGATCCTGACTTGCAGTCCAGCTCCCTTTCCCCTACATCTTGCATGTGATGTTAGCTTGGCGACAAATTATTTATTTATTTAGGCTAGTCACTGAGGATCGTGTGACATCCCAGTGTCCACATCTGGGTGAGGTAAAGCAGCTCAGCTTCTCTGCTCCAGTCAGGGTGAGCTTTTCCCATCACTTTCCTTCATTCCCTCTCAGAGGAGGAAAGCCCATGTGGCTGGTCCGATTCTGGGCATTTTCAGCCCAGGTTCACAAGGATCACTTTGCCCAGGTCTGCCTAAAAGCAGAGCCTGAGACCAGGGCTTGTGTGAGGCTGTTTATTTAGGGGCATGATCCTGAGGAGTGAAGGACTGAGAAAGCAAACAAGGAAAGAGAGAGGCTAATCCAGGGGTTTCTGTGCTGGCTCGACCTGTGGATGTTAGGAACTCAGTCCTGCTGAGAACACAGGGAAGCACTCTGAAAGCATGGGCCTGTGATTAGGAACTCCACACCCAGAGGTGGTTAAACCCCTCGCTCCAGGTTTGCACCAGTGATGCGATGGCTGAGAGGCTGCTGGCAGCAGCTCAAAAAGCCCCAGGGCAGAGAGCAAGAGCGCCAGGTGCCAGGTGCCAGGTGCCACTGAAGTGAGCGGGTCTCCACACACTGTGTGCAGCCAGCAGCTACTTTCCTAACAGCCAAGCAGAAATGGACAGGGAAATGAGATGGGCATAAGAAATGGTCTGTACACTCCTGCATAAAGATGAAATCATTGCTTCATTATGTTTTCCTGTAACAGGGACCTGGCCAGGTGACTGTGAGATCCTGTGACCTGGGTCCCCCGGCTTTAGACTAAATCAGTGGTTCTCAAACTTATGCTGTGTCAGAATTTACTGGTAAATTCTGGTCAGTGTATCACTTGGGCTTATCTCATTCTCTGAGTCTTGGTTTGCCTGAGGATTTGCATTTCTAAGTTCTTAGGAAATACCGATCCTGCTGATCTGAGAACCACTGGGATAAGCCATGAGTCTCAGCTCCTCCTAGTAAAGAGTCCTAAAATGGGCCTCTTGGCACAAGCCCAGAAAGTAAAGCAGCACCTGTTCTTCCTGTGCTGTTGGCCATCATGAACCTCATAGGGGAAGGATAAGTGGGTGAAGCAGGATTTTAGCAGCCATAACCATAGTACCACCAGTTAGTGTCCCAAATCTCAGTATCATCCCTAGAACACCACAAGCAGCCTTCTTCTGTACATCTGTTTTTCAGTAGATGCTGGATTTGACTGTGCAGATATTGATGGGATAGGTAAGTAGGGTATCGGACATTTTAAAAAACAGGTTTATTGAAGTAGAGTTTACATACCAAACAATTCACTCATTTAAAGTGTATAATTCAGTGGTTTTTAGTATATTTAGAGTTGTGCAACTATCACCACAATCAATTTTTGAACATTCTCATCACCCCCAAAGAAACCCTGTTCTCATTAGCAGTCTCTCTCCATTTCTTCCCACCCTCTTTCAGCCTTGACCCTGGGGTAGAAATCTACAGGTTTGCCTATTTTGGACATTTCATGTGAATGGATTCAAGCAATATGTGGTCCTTTGTGACCGGCTTCTTTCACTTAGCATAATGTTTTCAAAGTTCACCCAAATAATATTCTCTTGTATGGAAAATCACACTGTATTAACTCAGTTATGGACATTTTTGTTGTTTCTATTTTGGGGCTATTATGAATGATGCCGTTATGGACATGTACAGGTTGTTGTATAAACATATGTTTTAAGTTCTCTTGTGTATAAAAGTTGGAGTGGAATTGCTAGGTCATATGGCAACTCTAAGTTTGACATTTTAAGGAACAGCTAGACTACCGTCCAAAGTGGTTGCATTGCCAAATGTGAGTGAGAGTTCTGATTTCTCAGCATCCTCACTAATCCTTGCTGTTAATCTGTCTTTTGATTATAGATAGCATCCTAGTGGGTGTGGAATAGTATCTTAGTTTGGTTTCAATGGCTAATGACATTCAGCATCTCTTCATGTACTTATTGGCCATTTGTAGATCTTATTTGGAGATACATCTATTTAAATCCTTTGTTTATTTTTTAAATCGAGTTGTCATTTTATTTTTGAGTTGAAAGGTGGTTTTTTTTTATGTAACTGGATGTATGTCTTTTAGCAGATGTAGGATTTGCAAATAGATTATTCCATTCTTTGGGTTGTCTTTTAACATTTCTTAGGCTATCTTTTGAAATACAAAAGTTTCTAATTATGATAAAATATATTTTTCTTCAGTCACTTGTGCCTTTGATACTATATCTTAGAAGCCTTTGCATAATCCAAGCTCACTAAGATTTTCTCCTTTATTTTCTTCTAAGAGTTTTACAGTTTTACCTCTTACATTTAGACTTATGAGCCAACTTTGTTCTTTCGCATTTGGATATCCAGTTGTACCAACACCATTTTTTGTCCTTCAGATAATTTTCTCAGTAACCTTGTTGAAAATAAATTGGCCATAAGTAGAAAGGTTTATTTCCAGACTATCTTTTCTAATTTATTGATCTACATTCTATCTTTATTTCAGGATCACACTGTCTTACTTATTGTAGCCTTGTAATAATTTTTCAAATTGGGAATTCTGAGTCCTCCAACTTCTTTTTTTAATTCAAAATTGGGTTGGCTATTCTGGTTCATTACATTTTCATATGCATCTTAAAGAATCAGCTTGACAGGTTTTTTTTTTCATTTTTGTTGTTTTTTTAAAGTTCCTTGGAATTTCAGTAGGGATTACATTGAAGCTGTAAATCAATTTAGAAAATGTTACCATTTTAACAGTATTAAGTATTCTGGGCCATAAATATGGGATATCTTTCCACTTTAGGTCTTCTTTAATTTCTTTCTGCAATGTTCCATAAGGTTAAAAGTCTTGCATTTCTTTGTTGTTTATTGTTTATGATGTTATTATATATATCATTGATTTTTTATTTTCAGATTGTTTGAGGAAACTGTGGCTCAGAAATGCTAAGTAACTTGCTCAAAGGTCATAGTTGCTAGTGTATGGAAAAAACTGATTTTTATATGTTAATCTTCTATTCTGCAAACTTGCTAAACTTATTTGTTAGTTCTAGAAGTTTTTTAGTGGAATATTTACATATAGGTATATACAGACAAGATCATGACATAGAAAATAGAGATAGTTTAATTTCTTTTTCTTGTCTGATTGTCATGGTAGAGCCTCTAGAAAATAGAAGTTATGAGTGGACACAGATGTCTTTTTTGTGATCCTAGGGAGAGCATTCAGTGTTTTACCATCCTATATAATAAAAGGCTAATATGCTAATTGTCCAGTAGACCCATCTGCTGTTCAACCAATCAAAGCACAATCTTATATAATAAAAGAGTAATATGCAAATTAACCATCACTCCCCTACACCCACAAGCCACGCCCACCAGCCAATCAGGAGTGAGTATGCAAATTAACCCAACCAAGATGGTTGCAGCCATGGAGCAAGCAGGAGGTTTGGGTTTCCCCGGCAATGGAGGAAGCCAGGCTTTCCACACACCCTGGCAGGCCCAGGCCTCTGCTCAAGGCTACAAAGTTTCAATTATAGTAGATAAATAAATCCCAACAAAATGGCTGCAGCCACAGAGCGAGCAGGAGGCTTGGCTCTGCTCAAGGCTTCAAAGTTTCAACTATAGAAGATAAATAAATCCCAGATACCAGAGCCTCTGCTTGGGTTGCCAGGGGTCATGGCCAGCCTGCAAACCACCACAGGCCCCTCACCCAGGCCGCCCCACACCCCAAGGGAACCCCCATCCTGATCTGGGACACCCTTCAGGGCAAACCAGCTAGCTCCCACCTGTGCACCAGGCCTCTATCCTATCTAATAAAAGAGCAATATGCAAATTGACTATCACTCCAACACACAAGATGGCTGCCCCCCATTTGGACACAAGATGGCCACCACAAGATGGCCAGCAGGGGAGGGCAGTTGGGAGGGACCAGGCCTGCAAGGGAGGGCAGTTTTAGGTGATCAGGCAAGCAGGGATGGCAGTTGGGAGGGACCAGACCTGCAAGGGAGGGCAGTTGGGGGCGACTAGGCCTGCAGGGAAGGGCAGTTGGGGGGGACCAGGCCTGTAGGGGAGGGCAGTTAGGGGTGACCAGGCCTTCAGGGAAGGGCAGTTAGGGGCAAACAGGCTGGCAGGGGAGCAGTTAGGCATCAATCAGGCTTGCAGGGGAGTGGTTAGGGGTGATCAGGCTGGCAGGCAGAAGCAGTAGGAGCAATCAGGAAGGTAGGCACGGGAGCAGTTGGGAGCCAGCAGTCCTGGATTGTGAGAGGGATGTCCGACTGACCATTTAGGCCCGATCCTGGTAGGATCGTGTCTAAAAGGGAAGTCGGACATCCCTCAAGGGGTCCCAGATTGGAGAGGGTGCGGGCGGGGCTGAGGGACACCCCTCCCCTGCCCCTTGCATGAATTTCATGCATTGGGCCTCTAGTATGCTAATAATATGCTAAGGATGTTCAACCACTCATTATGATGTGTATTGTCCACCGGTTGACCAGTTGCTATGATGTGCACTGAACACCAGGAAGCAGACGCTCCGACCGGTAGTTTAGCTTACTGCTGGGGTCCAGCCAACAGAGACTGAGCAAGATGGGCCGGACATGCCCTGGAGCCCTCCTGTGGTCCTTCCCTGGCTGGCCAACCTCCCGCGTCCCTACCCGGTCCTAATTGTGTACTGGTGGGGCCCTTGGCCTGGCCTGTGCCCTCTCACAATCCTGGACCCCTTAACTGAGGATAGAGTTCAGGGGATGTTGGAGAGCTGGTTTAGGCCCAATCCCTCAGGCCAGGCCAAGGGACCCCACTGGTGCACAAATTCATGCACCAGGCCTCTAGTTAAGTATAATGTTAGCTGTGAGTTTGTCATAGGTACTTTTTATCAGTGAGAACCTTCCCTCTATCCCTAGTTTGTAAAGTGTTTTTAATGATGAAAGATTGTTGGATTTTGTCAAGTGCTTTTTCTGCGTCTATTGAGATGTTGCTTGATTTGGTTTGCTAGTATTTTATTAAGAATTTTTACATCTATATTCATAAGTTTCCAAAAAATTTTGCTTCTCTGAAATTTTAAGATCTAAAGACCATTTAAAATTAACTTTCAGATATTGCAAAGGCAGGTGATCACTTGAAGAATTAGTATTACTTTGAAAAAATGGTTCTGTTTTAGATTATTTTAAATCATAAACTAGTAAAGTAAATCTTTAATTCAATCTGAGATGGAATCTTCTGAGATCAACCAGTAAATCAATATTTCTGGAGATAAAGAAAACTGAAAATAACTTACCCAAATAATATGCCATCCTATGCTTGTCTTTTGCAGCCTAGAATAATATGTTCATCATGATGAAATAATTATCACTTATGCCCATAAATTTTTATTTTATTTAATGAATAGAAATGGTTACTTTAGTCTCAATAACATACTCAACATACTAATCATGATATACTTATGAAATACTTACATGATATATATCATTTGATGTAACAAATAGATATATTTCCTTGATAGTCAATAATAGACTCATGGTATAGTCATGGCACTGATGACATTTCCATGAATACTTATGTGGTATATATCATTTAATAGAATGAGTTATTTCTTCTTTGAGGGACAATGCATCTTTCCATTTCATGGAGGTGAATCTGTAACTTGAATCATACTAAAGCCACGAAGTTCATGTATGTGACCATGTTGAGTTTGAGAAGGTAATGATATATCTTCCATATATGGATATTCACAGGGAAGTAGGAAGTTAGAAACTTAACTGAGGATAGAGGTCAGGCTGGAACTAAAGATTGAGTATCATCTTTCGAGGGGAAATAAACAAGATATCAGTAGAGGAATGAGGACTGAGCCTCGAGAGATATCTTCATTGGCAGGAGGAAAGGGAAAGAAAATAAAATTAGGTGATAAAGCAAGAGCAGGCAGAGAGGCAGAAGAACCAGAGGGGTAGAGAAGGCCAGGGTCGTCAACAGAGTGAAACAACAGAGGACTGAGAAAGGTCCTTCAGATTTACTGTCTAGTAAGTAATTGTTAACTTTAGAGAGGATGTTTTCAATTGTACCTCTGAGGGAGAACTTCATGCATTCCAGAACCTAGATTACATATCCACATATCATATTTTAATAACACAATAACTTTATGAGATAGATCTTATTATTTCCATTTCATAGATGATGGAACAGTAGCTCGGAATCCTTAACTAACCTGCCCAAAGGTAAAAAAGAAAGTAAATTGTAAGCTGGAATACAAGCCCAGTATGATGCTGAAGGAGGTGATAAAATCAGAGCAGCATGGGTAGACAGGAAAGATGCAGAACCTGTCAGGGAAGATGGGAGTAGATTCAGAAAAGGGAGAGCTGTGTCCAAGAGTGAAAGGGGATACCCTTTCCTCTGAGAGTCCTGAGTGGGTGGCAGCAAGGGACACACTGCTACATCTGGCCTGGTGCTTATGGGGTTCCTCCCACATCACCCACTTCACTCTCCTTTCATGAACTGACTTGACCTAGAGAGAAAGATCCATGGGGACATATAAATCCAAAACGCCGAGCTAACTTCTGAGAATAAACAGGATTTTTTTTCTGACTAGCAGGGCTAATCGGTGACCCATAACAGGATGTAAAATTCTATTTTGTTTGCAGAATATAGTAGCTCTGTAAAGCACAATAGCACCATAAGATTGTGTCCTAGCTTAATTAAGCAGCTCCCTTCCCCTCCCCAAGTGGAGAGTACATATGGTGAAACAGCATTTAATTGGGCCTCATTGCTTTGATATTTGGGAAAGTCTGGACAGGAGCTAGGTTGAAGCTTTGCTTTTTGCTCTAATTATGGAACCAGGAAAGATTTCTCTAAGTTATTTGTTTACATAAACAAGGATGGGGTGTTATATCTCCTTAAGAGACATAAACAGTTCTCAAGAACTTGATAATCATGTACCTACAAGATAAGGATATGCCAAATACAAATAACTTTTTGCCTTTATTAAAGCATGCCTCAAAGACTATCTTTTTTTTTTTTTAATTCTCACTGAGGATATGCCTATTGATTTCAGAGAGAGTGGAAAGTAGGGAGGAAGAGAGAGAAACATTGAATTGAACCTGCAACCTTTCATTATATAGGATGACACTCCAACCAAATGAACCACACCAGCCAGAGCTCAAACACCTTGATGATTCTAGGTTAGTTAATGACACTTACCAATCTCTGTGTTAAAAACTATCAAATTATTATTTAATATAACTATTGAATTAAATAATTATATAATCATATAATTTCTTTCAAAATGTTCTATGATTCCAATGGGCCTCTTCACTGTTGATCTGAATTCATGAGTGAAATTTTATTTATTTTTCATTCTGTTTTTGCTTAGCAATATCTGACTAAGTTTTTCCTCCCAATTTTTCCTTTTAAAGAAACAGTTTCTTTTGGGCCTATAGTCAGAAATCTACCCAATCTGTATATTTTAACATTTGAGATCCTAAGTAGTAAAATAGAAGATATATTTTATGTTTGATTCAAGATTGCTCATTTCCAAGCCACATAATTATTTTGTAAGAAACTTATTCTTCACACTGATGGAAAGAGTGGAGCAAACATAGAAACAAATATCAGAACTGAAACCATGAAAGTTGGTCATCTCTTTGCTCCTCCTACTTATCTGGCTCTGACTTCACTGCGGAGGAGGGTCAGGCAGGCACACACTTATCCCCGAAATATCACCTGCCTGCTTTGATATGTCTGAAAAAAACGGGTTCTACATGAGCTAATGACCACGTATGGCCTGGGGTCCTTTGGTTAAATTACATACACTGGAGAAACAATACTGTCAGCTAAAATGCATTTGTTTGTACCTTGCTGGCCATATAATTTTGCTAGAGATACCACATCATTAGTTTATTATTGATTCCCCCATCAGGTCTCTTCATCATCGATCATCAACAGAACCATGCCTAACCTATCATCCATTGGTATTATTTTGCTCATATTGGGTCAGAAGGAAACTATTGCTAATGGCTTAGACTTGAATCCTCTCAGGTTAATATCTCTTAGAGTTGGCTTTGGAGTAAATACACTGGTATATGATTATTTGTACTGTCTTCTGTGCTTGGTTGGCACCATGTCCTTTGAGTAGGGCTTTTTTTCACCCACCTGTGTAGTAACAATAGAAGATATTTCTGGTCTGAGTTTTAGGGTCAGCGCTTTGGAAGGAAGCATGCCAGTGATGTGCCTCCCTGGGTGTGTGTCCTGTAGCTGAGCAGCCTGGGGGTATGCAGGCCCCAGTGCTGAGAGAAACGGCTTTGTTTACACAGACCCATTGCTTTCCAATGTCTCCATGGGCCGCAGCAGCATTCTGCTGCCAGTCAGCTTTCACTAGCTGCCATGTTTGATAACTGACGGGAAGAAAGGAATGGAATAGAGTTTAACAAAAAGGAGTGGTTCTTCAAATTAAAAGCTTAAATCAGTAGATGTGAAACAGGTGAAAATGAAGCATGTGGAAAGTCAAGATGAGTGAGCTTGGAAGACGTGTGGACCTTGCGCTGGGCCTGCAAGACCCAAAAGGACCAGAAGAAGAATGTTGAAGTGTAATTTTGCTTATCTGAGTATTTCTTGGGCCTTGCCTTTGCTTCCCAGTGTGGTAATGATGACTTACTGAAGCCATGGAAACAATGTCCTTCTTATTTAAATAACTATTATTTGTTCACAGCTGACTAGCTCTAGGTGGTCTGGTTACCATACCAGGAAGAAAGAGCATGAGGATAACTAGTGGAATGGAGGTTGGGGACTGCCATACTGAAACGAAATAGGGTTAGTACCCTTTAGTTTGGGAAAGACAGTGGTTGGGGCAGTACGTTAGCTCTAACCAGATAAGCTACCTGGCCAGGGCACCATTGGTATTTTTATAAGGATTGTATTGAATTTATAGATTGCTTTGGGTAGTATGGACATTTTATCAATGTTAATTCTTCTTACCCATGATCATGATATACACTTTAATTTATTTGTGTCTTTTTCATTTTCTTCAGTGTTTTATAATTTTATAAGCACAGTTCTTTTACTCCTTGGTTAAATTTACTAAGTTTTCTTTTTTTTATGTAATTGTAAATGGGATTGATTTTTTTTTAAGTTTCCCTTTCTGATAGTTCATTATTGGTGTAAAAAAATGCAACTGATTTCTGAATGGTAAATTTTGCATACTGCTATTTTAATGAATTCATTTATCAGTTCTAAAAGCTTTTTGATGGAATCTTTAGGGTTTTCTCTATATAGTATTATGTCATTTGCAAGTTTTACTTCTTTCTTTTCAATTTTGATGCTTTTTATTTTTTTATTGTCTGATTGCTGTGGCTAGGACTTTCAATACTATGTTAAATAAAAGTGTTGAAAATGGGCATCCTTGTCTTATTCCTTATCTTAAGGAGAACACTTTTAGCTCTTCCCCATTGAGTATGATATTATCTGTGGGTTTGTCATATGTGGCCTTTATTATGTTGAGGTATGTTCCCTCTATTACCTCTTTGCTGAGAGGTTTTTTTTTGTTTTTTTTTAATAAATGGATGCTGGATTTTGTCAAATGCTTTTTCTGCATCTATTGATATGATCATATGATTTTTATCCTTCATTTTATTAATTGATTTGTGGATATTGAACCACCCTTGCATTCAAGGAATAAAGCCCACTTGATTGGTGTATGATCTTTTTAATGTATTGCTGAATTAGGTTTGCTCATAATCAGGGATATTGGCCTATAATTTTCTGTTTTATAATGTGCTTGTCTGGTTCTGGAATCAGGATAATAGTGGCCTCATAAAATGAGCTTGGGAACCTTTCGTCCTCCTGATTTTTTTGGAATAGTTTGAAAAGGATAGCTGTTAACTCTTCTCTGAATGTTGGTAAAATTCATCTGTGAAGTCATCTGGTCTAGGACTTTAGTTTATTGAGAGAGGTTTTTATTACTAATTGGACTTCATTGGTAAAAATTGGTCTGTTCAGATTTTCTGTTTCTTCTTGACTCAGTCTACCTTTTCATACCATATACAAGAATAAACTCAAAATGGCTTAAAAGCCTAAATGTAAGACCCAAAATTATGACAACATAGGCAGTAAATTCTCTGACATTGCTCTCAGAAATATTTTTTTCTGATCTATCTCCTCAGGAAGGGAAACAAAAGAAAATATAAACAAATGGGACTACAACAAACTAAAATCATCAGCAAAACAAAAGACAACCTACTGAATGGGAAAAAGATATTCATCAATGATACATCTGATAAGAGTTTAATATCCAAAATTTATAAAGAACTTATACAGCTTCACACACACACACACACACACACACACACACACACACACACAAATAGCAGTAACAATCCAGTTAGAAATGGGGCAAAGAACCTGAATAGGCATTTTTTCAAAGAGGACAATAGATGCTTAACATCACTAAACATCAGAGAAATGCAAATTAAAACCACAAGGAGATATCATCTCACACCGGTCAGAATGACTATCATCCATAAATCAGCAAACAAGTATTGGCAAGGATGTTGAGAAAAGGGAACCCTCATGTATTATTGGTGGGAATGCAGATTGGTACAGCCGCTATTGAAAACAGTATGGAGATTACTAAAAAAATTGAAAATGGAAGTACCTTTTCACTCAGTAACTTCACTTCTGGGCATTTATCCAAAGAAATCCAAAGCACTACTTCAAAAAAATATATATTTACTATTATGTTCATTGTAGCATTATTTACAATAGCTAAGATATGGAACCTACCTAAGTGCCCATCAACAGACAATTGGCTAAAGCAGATATGGTACATATATACTGTGGAATGTTACTTCGCCATAAAAAAGAATGAAATCTTACTATTTGTGACAATATGGATGGACCTAACGGGTATTATGCTTAAGTGAAATAAGTCAGACAGAAAAAGACAAATACCATATGATTTCACTTATATATGGAATCTAAAGAACAAAATGAATCAACAAACAAAAAAGAAAAAGACTCACAGATAAAGAGTACAAACTATCCCAATCCCATTCAGGGGTTTCCAGAATGGAGGGGGGTTGAGGTGCTGCGCGAAAAGGGCGAAGAGATTAAGAAGTACAAATTGGTAGTCACAAAGTAGTCATGGGATGTAAAGTATAACATAGGGAATATAGTCAATAATATTGTAATAACTATATATGATTGCCAGGTGGGTACAAGACTTATCAGGGGGATCACCTTGTAAATCATATAAATGTCTAACACTTGAAACTATTATAAAATAATATTGAATGTCAACTGTAATTGAAATATAAAATTTAAAAGGGAAATAAAGAAATGTCAGATGGAAAAGGGCAAAAAACTTATGATTTTACTCATATTTGGACTATAAAACAAAAAGTAACAAACAAATAAAACAAACTCGTAGATAAAGACAACAGAATCATGGTCACCAGAGAGGAAGGCGGGGAGGGGTAAGTGGGTAAATGGGATCAAATATATGGCAATGGAAGGAAACTAGACTTTGGATGGGGAGCATGCAATAGAATACATAGATTTAAATTATAATCTTATACACCTGAAAATCATATAGTTATTAGCCTATGGTACCCCAATACAGTTAATGTTAAAAATGTATATGCCCTTTTTCTCTTCTCTCCCTAATTAATATATTCTATTCCCATGGGTCTCACTTTCACCTCTAGCTAGGACCTACTCAAATCTATTTCTTGAGCTCAGACTTTTTGCCTCTGCTCTGCCCACATTTCCAATTCTCTGTGAATATCTCCATACAAATGTCCCACTAAAAAACTTAAAACTCTTCTTTAACTTTAAGCCTATATTTCTGTCTGACTTCCTTATTCTTTGCCCCCAATAGTACCACTATTCCAGGTTCAAAAACCTATGGATCATCATTGACTCCTTTTACTATGTAGATCTTCAGTATGCCTTTGTTCTGTAACCATGGAATACATTTCTGTGGTCCCCCTTTTTCATATGACATTGACAATCCATCTTACTAAAATGTTTTATTCATTCAACAAGTATCCCTTGAGCTACTAAGATGTACTAGGACCTATGCAAGGGGATTGGGATAGAATGAAGGATATGATTCTTATACTCATGGAGCTCAGAGTCTAATGAAATAGAGATGCACAAACAAAACAACTATAATAAATTTGATCGCTGCTATAATGAAGACACAATTAAGAAATAGTAAAAAAGGCAGAATGTTATCTGTTGGAAGGATCAGGGTAAGTTTCAGAGAGGAGGTGTAATGCTCAGGTTGAAACAGGATTAGTAGAATTTTACTGGGTAGGCACTTTGAGACTAGGTATCCTGGGAAAAAGAAAAAACAACTAACAATATGTAGAGACACCCAAGAGAATTGTTTTTAGACAATTACACTTGACATTGGCATTTGAATATTCAGAGATAAGCATGACAGGAGATAAAGGCAGGGTAATATTTTATGTTATGCTAAAGGAGTTTAACATTTTTTCTTTAGTCAGTGGGAAACCATTGAAGAATTTTGAGCAAATAAATGACATGACCAGATTTACACACTAATGGCTATTCTGGTCACCTTGTTAGAGTGGTAAGACTTAAGGCAGAAAAATAGGCACAATATTTTAATGGTCCAATAGGACATGACTGACAGTGGACTTAGAGAGGAGGGGCTAGGATTGAGCTATAACAAGGAAGAATCAACAAGACTTGAGGATCTTGGTTTGGTTTCTCCAGAATCTGAGCCTGAAAAGGGTCCTCACTATCTATGACAGAAAAGTGGCTTCATGGCTTAAACCATTGTTGGACACTGTAACCAACAAGTAAGGCACATGCCTGGACCCAGGTGATACATACACTGAGTTCAGTACAGTCCACCTCCGGCTCTAGGGAACACCATGCAACAGGTCTGCCTATAGCCACAGGGATGCTTGCATCATCATGGGTGTACTCAGAGGGCACCATGATAAACGAAGAAATTATGGATGCTTTGAGGAACAGAGGGAAGATCATTTATTTGTTCATAATTTAGATTTTTAATGCTGCTTTGAAATGGAAGACATCATTTCTGCCTTCTGGGACTGAATGCTGGAAGGAGACATCTGTTTATGGAGCTGTCCTGGGTATGTTGTATGAATTCATGTTTGAATAATTTCAGATGAACTATGAGGAAGAAAGGGAACAGATCCCAATGTATTTTTTCTTTTCCTAAGAAACCTCTACCCCAGGGAGTTCTCAACCTCAATGCTATTAATATTTTGGGCTGGATAATTCTTTGTTGCTGGGGGTGTCTGTTTTTGTGCATCGTCAGTTATTTATCAGCACATCTGGCTGGCATCCCTGCCTCCCCCTTCCTGCTCAGTTGTGATGACCAGAATGTCTCCAGATATTGACACGTCTCTAGAAATTGACAGACGTCTTCTGTGGGGGCAAAAATTATTCCTGGTATAGAATTGCTGTTCCATAGACTAGTGCTTCTCAAATTTCAGTGTCTTCAAATCATCTGGGGACCTCGTTCAAATGTGGACTCTGATTCAGTAGGTCTAGGGTGGAGATCTACATTTCCAACAGACTCCCAGGGCATGGATGCTGCTCCACAGACCTCACTTCGAGTAGCAAGGTCTTCACACCACCCCGCTTTTCTCCTTTTTACCCATCCTACCTCCACACAGGGTAGACGTGGTGGCCGCAGAGATCCTCAGGACCCCTCCTTGTCTCAGCAAGGTCGCCCACCAGGCAGGGTCTCCCTACTCCGTGTTCATTTTCCATTCTTGGTTAGAGGGGCACAGGGCAGATTGGAGTAAATTGAGGAGCCGCATCTCAACAGCACTGAAAGCCTGCCATGTGGCACTGGAAGCCTGGGACATAGAAGTCTCGGGCCTGAGAGGTTGCAGAGGCCGGAGTGCTCACGCGTCAGCCAAGGCAGCTGCGTCTCGTCCACGGGGTGCAGTGCAGAGGGCACTGCAGCTAATGGGGCCAGATGGTCTGAGCCTGGTCTGCGGGCACATGCCTCCCGCACACTCACACAGTGATTTCCGCGTTTGTTTCTTCCCTACCAAAACAGAATAGCCATTTTTCAGTGCAGTGGGGCTGAAGGCTCTCTTTCTCCTCAGTCTGTGTGCCCTGGAGCCTTCTCATGTGAGTGTGTTTAATCGTGGAACTTTCCTTAAAAGTGCTGGTCGCCAGCTTTATTGGGAAGCCAGGCAGGGTCCTGATTTGGAACAAAATGAAAAGACACCCGCCCTAGCCGGTTTGGCTCAGTGGACAGAGCATCGGCCTGAGTACTGAAAGGTCTGGGTTCAGTTCTGGTCAGAGCACATGCCTCCCGGCCCTGGTTGGGGCTCCTGCAGGAGGCAACCAGTTTATGTGTGTTCCTCTCACATCGGTATTTCTCTCTGTCTTTCCCTCTCTCACCCACTCTCCCTAAAAATCAATGAGAAAATATCTGAGGATTAAAAAGAAAAGACACCCCCCACCTTCACCCGCATGTACACACACATACAGTAATTCTAGCCAGGGATGTATCACCTATCTCCCTTTAAGTGCAAACAATTAAGGAGTTGTCCTGTATTAAACCCTGAATTGTTCTCCAGGCCTTACACCCCTAAACTCAGTGGGAGGTCAGAGCCCCAGACAGGCTGCTGGAGGTCTTTATTCCAGGCCCTGCACCCCGAAGCTCAGTGGGAAGGCAGAGCCCAGTGTTTGCAGATCCCTCTGTTCTCAGGCCCAGAGGAACTGAGACAGGCTTAAGTTTGTTATCCTGAGGTTGGTCCATGACATTGAGGTCCAGGAACCCTATAACACCACGTGTATGCTTCTCTTGGCCAATACATGCTATTTTTATTCCAAAATAGGCCTGTTTTTTTCCACAGTGAAAATGAGGCCTGTAATAGCCCCTCACAATGGGGGAGCCCCTGAGCACCATGGCTGCCCTCCCACCACCTTGCCTCAGTGCGGGGCGGGGCGTCTTGGCACAGCTTCAAGCCTACATCTCTGTCTAGGCTCCCAAAGAAGAATTTGAGCCTGCACTTCCTTGAACAAATTCATGACCGTGACCAGTACCTAAACTAATGTTAGGGTGATGGGTGTAAAGCACTCCTGTTCAGTAGCTGGGTGACCTTGGGTGATTAGCTTAACCTCCCTGAATCTGCTTTCTCCCTGATCAGATGTGAGGGGTGTCCTTTCCTTTCAAGGCTGTGTGGGCAGTAGGGACATGTTGGGTCAGAGGGGAATTCCCCTTTGCTGAGTGCCTCTTTGCCAGGCTGGGGCCCCACCCATCAAGGTTTCAGTGTGGTGGGATTTCAGGTGCTAAATTGGCTTAGTTACCCCTCCACCCCTAACTCTGACCCTTCCCAGCCCTATCGGTTTGCTGACATTTCCTCAGGCAGAGGGTCTCCCAAGGAAGCACAGTGGGAGAAGCCCCCAACACCTCTGGATCAGTAACTCTGATGAGGCACTGAATTCTCCTCCTCTCCCTCCTCCTTTTTAGTTTTGGTTGTTGTTGTTAATCCTCAACTGAGGATATTTTCCATTGATTTTTAGATGGAGTGGAAGGGATGGGGAGAGACATAGAGAGAGAGAGAAACATTGATGTGAGAGAGACACATCAATTGGTTGCCTCTGGCCTGCAACCAAGGTACATGCCCTTGACCGGAATCAAACCTAGGACCCTTCAGTCAGAGGGCCTACACTCTATCCACTGAGCCAAACCAGCTAGGATGGCATTGCATTATTCTTATTGGCCAATGCACTTTTATAAACTCCAGCCACTCATGAGCAGAGTGGGGGGTTCAGATGCTACGCCTCTCTCTGAGGCTGTGACTGAGGCTGGGGCTAGAGGGAGCAGGCTCCACCCAGCAGGTCCATGCCCCACAGGACTGGCTTAGTGAGCAGAACCCCCCATCATTCCTGCTGGTGTAAACTCTGCCCTCGAGGTGCTCAGAGACTCCAGCTCCAGTCTGGGCAATCCACGTCATGTGAGCAGGCAGCCCAAACCCCTCTCACCACTCCCTTACCAAGGCAGCTGCTTCCAGCTAGAACCTGCGGGCTCTCTTTGCTCTGCCTTCTCACCTACATGAGGCTGGCTCCCTGGGCTGCCCTGGAGCAGAGCAAACCCTACACAGTTATTCTCTTCCCAGTCACAGCAAAGTAGCTGCCTCCACCCACTTCAGTTGGAGCATCTTATTTAAAGTTCACACCTGAAGACACCAGGGTGTTAATGGCTGATTTCCCATCAATGAACAGAGAATGGTGAGGCCTCTTCCCCTTGTCTGGCAGCTATGGGATATGTGTCTGGCCCCTCCCAGCCCTGACACTGCCTCTGGGTGGAGGACCACCACAGGCCAGCTGCCAACAGCATGGCACCCCTCCTGTTCATTCAAGGAGTGTGCATCAGCCCTTCCTGGACTTTAGCCTCTGGGGTGTCCCCTTTAACTTGCAAAATGATGGTTTTCCTTCCCTCTAAATGCCATGCAGGGGGAGCTATCTATGTAGCAGCCTTCTTGGCTTCCCTGGTGGGGAGTGAGTGTTGGCACAGCAGCTGCGCCAGGAAAAGGGAGACAGAGCAGAGAGGCCATGCAGGTGCAGAGGCTGTGCAGGTGTGGAGGGCGTGCAGGTCCAAGACCTGTGTGGCAAGAGGGACTGTGCCTGCATTTTGCACTGTGACCTCCATCAAAATGTACCTCATTTTGAGTACAGAATTATTTCTTATTAGAAAAGAAACACCTGCCCATTAAGGAAAGTTTGGAAAACACAGGAAAGTGTAGAAAATTACTCACAAGCCCAACAAACTCCTTGAGAGCAATGGAATTATCCGCTGCCCCTGTGTGTATCCCCCTCCCTTTTTTTGAACAAGGTTGTAGTAAATACCTTTCATACTAATTACAAATCTTCACCACTTAATGTAATATCATGAGAATGTTCCACAGCACTAAAATATTCTTCCAGGGAGAATGGCATGCCGCTTGGCATCCAGCCTTTGGAAGTGACATGATGTATTCGGCCACTCCATTCCCCTGTTGGTCACATTTAGCTTGATTCCAGTTTTATGCTATTATAGATAATACTGTGATGGTAATTGTCGTACATGAATCTCTGCTGTGTCTGTAATTATTCCCCTTGGGTAATGGCTATAAGTAGAATTACTGAGTCACAAGGTGTGCATGTTTTAAGACTCTTATTATATACTAGAGGCCAGGTGCCTGAGATTCGTATACTAGGGGGTCCCTCAGCCGGGACTGCACCCTCTCGCAGTCCGGGAGCCCTCAGGGGATGTATGACTGACGGCTTAGGCCCACTCCCCTTAGTGCTGCTGTGGAGGTGGGAAAGGCTCCCAGCACCTCCGCTGTGCTCCAGCCATGAGCCCAGCTTCTGTCCGAGTGACGCTCCCCCTGTGGGAGCGCACTGACCATCAGAGGGCAGTTCCTGCATTGAGCGTCTGCCCCTAGTGGTCAGTGTGCATCATAGCAACTGGTCATTCAGCTGTTCCGTCGATTTGCATATTAGCATTTTATTATATAGGATCATGACACTGCACTGAAGAGATACTGCCCATTCTATTTCTTCTTTCCTGTATGGCTGTTCATGTCCACAGTCTGTTTTTTTCCTTAAGAAAGTTCATCTCTTCTTTTTTTGTAAGAGCGTTTTAAATATATGCTAAAAATATTAATTGTTTTGAACATGTTTAATTAGGGTAAGATACACATAAGGCTTACCATCCTAACTATTTTTAAATGGGAAGGTCAGTAATGTTAAGTGTTGTTATAACCATCACCTCTATACATTTCCAAAACGTATTCATCCAAACTGAACCAATATAGCCATTGAACCACCACTCTACTTTCTATGTCTATGAATTTGACCACTAAATACCTCATATAAGTGAAGTGATGCAGTGTTTGTTCTTTTGCAACTGACTTTTGTCACTAAGAACAATGTCCTCAAGATTCATTCATGTTGGAGCATGTGTCAGAATGTTCTTTCTTTTCAAGACTGAATAATATGCATGAGATTCATATGTATGTGTGTGTATGTGTGTGTGTACATTGTTTTATCCATTTATTCCCTGACTAGAGGCCCGGTGCATGAAAATCCATGCATTGGTGTGGGGGGGGTCCTTAGCCCAATTTGTCCCCTCCCACAGTCTGGGAGCCCTCAGGGGTGGGAGGCAACCTGGCCCTGGTTACCTGAGCCTTGGGTGGCCCTGGGTGGCTGGGCAGCTGCCATCCGAGACTTGCCTATGCCTTGGGCCAGTCCTGGGCAGCTGGGGGGCTAATGGGATTGGGGTGTTCTGGAGGCAGGCATGCGGAGCAGCCTGGCCCTCCTGGGGGCGGGCCCAGCCTTGCCACACACCTGCCACCCTGGCAGGGCCAAGGGGACTGGGTGCTGCCATCTTGTGGCTTTGGGCACCACCATCTTTGAGGGCATGGCAGTCAATTAGCATATTCCCTCCTTATTGGCTGTGGGTGCCACCATCTTTGCGACAGCGTGAGGGTCAATTAGCATATTCCCTCTTTATTAGATACGATGGAAACTGAGGTTGCTTCTACCTTTTGGCTTTTGTGAATAATGCTGCTATGAACATGGGTTTACATTTATGGTGATATTTAACACAAAAAATTCTAACAATTTTTATAAAATATGACCCGTTAATCCTTCTTGTTGTGCTTCCTCTTTGCTCTCAGATTTAGAGATGTCTCAGCCAGGATTAGATAAATATTCACACATTTCCTCCTATTTCTTTTACAATCTTGTTTTTTCATATTACATTCTAGACTGAAACTAGAAGATGCTTTGATTAATTGTATATGTTCATATGCTTGTTTGTAGGAAACTCAAACCCTCAAGTAAACACAAAACACCACAAGTAAGAGGAAGCCTGTTTAACAATTTGTGGGGCCAGGGGATCGTGGCTGGGGAAGCAGCGGGGCCTCCCAGGACTTGTGTTCCCTTTGGTGCCTCCTTGCTCTGTAGCAGTTCTCCTCTGCCTGGGCCAGGTTTCCTGCTCACACGTGGTGTGGAAGTACATTATGGACAGAGCGTGTGTCCTTGAAGCGTATTCACAAGGACCCCACCTCCAACTCCATGACTTTTCACGTCCAAATGCTTTGACTGGAGCATTTGAAACTCTTAGCTTATATTCTTGAGAGCAAAAACTGACTGTTTTTTTTATTTTGGGCCCAATCAACTATGACCAGGAAATCAGAGAGGGTCATGTGATACAGAAAACAAGGCTTTCCAGACCCATTCCCTTATCAGGAAGTTAGTGTAGGGCTTCCAGGAGGGGGTGTGGGCCGGACAAGCACCTTAATATGTCTGCATGAGGAGAAACTGTAGACATCACTTTTATTTTCCCAACTAGATAACCAATATCCTTTGTTCTCCTTTTTCCCCCCTGATTTGGATACCATCTTTATTATAACCTCATTCCTTAAGTTTACTAGGATCTTTCTCCTGGTTTTCCATTTTGTTCCACTTAACTAGTCTTAGGTTGGGACCATGCTGTTTTAATGATTGTAGCTTTATCTAATGTAATATCTGGTATAAGTTCTCTTTCATCACTTTTTTTTTTTTTCCAAAATGTCTTGGCTCCTCTTGCATTAATTTTCCCAGAAAGACTTTAGGCTCAACTTGCCAGCTTTTCAGTCACATATGCCTGGTTCTCATCGGAATTGTTTTAAAACTGCAGTTTAGTTTGAAGAGAGTGTAGATTTTCACAGTATCTAATGTGTATGCACTTTCCCACTTAGTTTTAAAAAAAACTAATTGAATTGAATTGAATTTAGAGGCTTTTCAATAGATGTTCAAAGTTATTCTCACCCAACACTCTACTGAGTGAGTGCATAAGTGCATGTTGTGTTTTGTCCTTATCCTGGACCTTCATTTCAAGGGAGCTAGCAAGCTGTGATGATTGTGTGGATAATTTAGGGGGACATCTACTTGGAAACAAACAGTTGGGAGGTTTTGCTCACCCCCTGATGAGTCCTTGTGACACTTAAATAACCACTCAGCACTTTCCTAGCCCAGATAAAGCAGGAATTTCCATGACTCAGACATTCAAATGTTAGAATGTGAACCCAAACTGGTGTTTATTCACTAATTAATCCAACAAGCAATTAATGAGCACCCATCATGTGCCAGGCACTGTGCTGGCTACAGGGCGGTGATGACGGGGGAGCTTGGTCCTTGCTGTGTAGTAAGTGGTAGTAGACATTCTCACCAGTAGTAATGATGCAAGTGAAATGGGAGCGAAGGGCCCGCACGTGCTCAGAGGTGGGACCAGGTCACAACCAGCTGGATCCAGAGGGCCTGTCCTATCTCCAGTTCACATGGAGAACAGACATACAAGCCATAATTGATGGATCACCTGGCTGGGTGGAGCTGGGGGGAGGGTTGCCACATGGTTGCATGAACCCAGAATATCAAGCACAGTATTCTTTCTACTTCTCATCATTGAGCTGGAATCCTTGCTTCTCGTGTCCAGTCTTTGGAACTGGCCCTCTGCTGCCCTTCTCTCTGATGCTCTCATCAATTTCACTTTCTTACAGTCGACTGTCTTTATTTCTCATGGCAGCCTGAGATGCTTTGTAGTAAAACATTGTGCTCAAATCCTATTGCCTTACAATACTAACTGTCAGGTTTGGGACACGTTATTTAAAATGAGAAAGATTTTCTTTTTCTTAGGTGCCATATGGAGATAATGAATGTATCCTTTCTGAGGTTCTTTCAGAGATTCCATTAAATGAGATTTTATGGAAAACACATAGTCATGTGCCACATTAGAAGTGGTGACCATTTTTTATGCACTGCCCTTGCCTGTGGATCAGAGGTTTCCTAAACATAGATTTTTATCCCACTTTTGGGTTTAGCCTGACTTTGCTTTTCAGTGAAAATAATTCTTCTTACTTAAATCACTACTTTAGTTGGAGTTCTGGGCCTTAAACTCCTTGTCACTGTTGCTTTGAGTTTATTAGCGGAATAAATGGCCTCGGGCCAGCTGCTGAAATGCAGACTCTGCTTCCTGGCGGGTTCAGTGCCACGTTCTTCTGGAGCCTCGTTCCTCATCGCTCACCCAGCGTGAGCCTGCTCCGTTGCACACAGATGGCAGAAGCGTGGAGCCCTGTTCTGAGCCGCTCCAGGCTTCTCCATCCCTTCGTCCCACCAGCTCCAGGGGCGTTCTGTTCCTTTGAGGGGAGCCTGCTGGGAAGGTCATTATCATGGGGTCCACTCTCCCAGGTACACCCAAATCTCTGTGAGTTATCTGCTTGTAGAAAAATGGCAAAGGCGCTCATTCTGAGCAGCGTTGCCTAAAGGGAGGAACCCTGAGTAGACTTGGAGGTAGGAGATGGTTTGCATTAGGCCTGGCACGCCCTTTATGAGCAACTCGAGTTTACAACTCACTTCCTCTTTCCAGCTGTTTCATTTTTCTAATGGGGGTGGAGGGCTCTAAATTCCTTTGCAGCTCTGATGGTCTGGGGATTGTATTCTTAATTAAATATAGGCATTTAGTGGACTAGAAAACTAAGGATGGTTGCCTTCCTCTTGGTGATGTTATAATTGGGGAACAAATAAGGGTCAGTTTGTTAGAGGCACCTCTCCCCAGCACCAGAGAGGTGTTCCCAGACAAACCCCTCTGTCAGTGGGAGAAGGCTGTCCACAACCTCAATCCTTGTCTTCTCGGAATTGAATTTTTACACGAGACCTTGACTGTGTTGAGAAAAGCCAATTTACTAAAGCAATTAAAGCATGTCCCTTTATGGAAAAAGCAAAGCAAGTAAACCTATACATCTGGCTTATGAAGTGCAGACGGGCTCCCAGCTCATCTGAAGATTGAGTTGGTTGGGGGTCTGAGGTGTTATATACCCTCCTGACTATAGGCTTCAAAATTCCTTTGCTGACTATTTTGGTACAGATTCTCAAGGTCCCTTTTGACTGCTTAGGGAGTAAAACTGCCCTTTTTCCTTTTCGCTTCCCCCCTCCCTTTCTGCATTCTCTCTTTAGGGAAGTTTTTTTTTTAACCATCTGCTCTCAAGTTTCCTGGTCTGGGGAAGATAATGGCTTGTTAGTTACAAGCTGGTTGCAGATTGCCCACACTCTTTGGCCTTGTCTTAACTTTCCTGTCTCAGTTTCCCCATTCCTCCTGTGATGGAACCTGTAACATATTTACGGCAAGGGTAAAGCATAGATTTTAAAAATTGAGGTATAACATAAATCCTAAAATATGGAATGTGTACTGATCTTAAGTATATAAGTCAATGCTCCTTTTCACATGTCTATCTATCATCTCTCTCTTATCTACCTACCCATCTGGCCATCCATTCACCTCTTTATCCAGTACTCCATAAAAATATAGAACCTTTCCATCACCCTGTATGATTTTCCCGATATATATTTAACCTCTGGAGGTAACCACTATTCTGCTTCTGTAATTATCAAATAGCTTTGCCTATTCTTTTTGAGTCTCTTTCAAAAAAACTTGGTCTTGGTCTTCATATAGATGGAGTCGTCTGGTGTGTATTGTGTTCTGTCTAGCTTTTCACTTGACATAATACCTGTGAGAGTCATCTGTGTTGTTACATATGCCAGTAGTTCACACTGTGTACAGTATTCCATTCATGAATAATTTATTCAGTCTCCATTTTATGGGCCTTCTGGTCATTTCCATTTTTTTCAACAACATTTGATATTGCCAGTCTTCTTCATTTTAGCCATTCTGGTGGATGTCTAGTGGTATCTCATTGTACTTAAAAGCATTAAAATTTTTAAGCCATAATAAACTTGTTTTTGAGCCCTAGGACATCCACCAATGAGATATGTGAATAGGAGCAAAATACCTAAAGACAGATTTAGTTTCCTCAAGTAAAAGATAAGAGTTACTCTTGCCCACCTCCAGAGGTTTTAGGAAGATTAAATGAGATAATGGTTATAAAGCAGAGAGTCTGGCTCATAAACACCCTCAGTATTAAATAATAACTATAATAGCTCCTGTTGTTATTATTATTACTAGTGGCCCGGTGCATGAAATTTGTTCATGGGCAGGGGCGCGGGAAGGATGTCCCTCAGCCCGGCCTGCACCCTCTCCAATCTGGGACCCCTCGAAGGATGTCCTACTGCCGGTTTACAGGGATTGGGCCTAAACTGGCAGTCAGACATCCCTCTCACAATCTGGGACTGCTGGCTCCAGCCGCTCACCTGCCTGCCTGCCTGATTGTCCCTAACCACTCTGCCTGCCAGCCTGCTAGCCTCCAACTGCTCCCCTACCAGCCTGATCACCCCCACTTACCCTCCCCGCTGGCCTGCTCACCCCCTACTGCCCCCCACTGGTCTGCTTACCCCCAATGGCCCCTGCCATCCCATCCTGGCCTGATCATCCCCGGCAACCCAAGGTCCCAGCCCTTCCTTTTTTTCTTTTTTTTTTAAGCGCCTCCTTGAGCGGAGGCCAAGGCCGGCTGGAAGCAAATATCTAGGATTTATTTATCTTCTATAATTGAAACTTTGTAGCCTTGAGCAGAGGCCAGGGCCGGCCAGGGCGGGTGGGAAGCTTGGCTTCCTCCATTACTGGGGCAACCCAAGCCTCCTGCTTGCTCCAGCTCCATGGCTGGCCACCATCTTGGTTGGATTAATTTGCATACTCGCTCCTGGTGGGCATGGCTTGTGGGTGTAGCAAAGTGATGGTTAATTTGCATGTTTCTCTTTTATTAGTGTAGACTAGAGGCCCAGTGCATGAAATTCATGCATGGGAAAAGGGTCCCCTCAAGTCAGCTTGCACTCTCTCCAATCTGGGACCCCTCAGGACCCCTGGCTCCTAACTGCTCACCTGCCTGCCAACCTGATCCCCCTAACTGCTCTCCCCTGCCTGCCTGATCATCTCTAACCTCCTCTGCGTTGGCCCTGCCAACATGGCTTTGTCAGGAAGGACGTCTAGAAGGACATCTGGAAGGTCATCCGGAAGATGTTCAGTCTAATTAGCATATTACCCTTTTATTAGTATAGATGCCACCTTGTCCTAAAAATGCAGGTTGTCCCCAGGTTTTCCTATGGTGGAAGGGGAGCCCGCAGTAGCATCCTGGGTTCTGACCAGGGCTTATGCGTTGTGCTTTATCTCAGCAGATGCAATTCCTAGTAGAAGACTCTTGGATGTACCTTGAACATTTCTATCGAATTTGCCAAATCATCCTCCAAAAATGTTGAACTACTTTAAACTCCCACCAGCAACCATGTGTGTGCCCTCCATCCCACTTTGATGCCAGTATCATTGATTTCTCCCTAGAAGCTTCCCTCCCATCAGCAGGGATTGCTTGGTACTGGAGCCAACCTCATTGTTCAGCTGGGGCCTTGATTTCCCGAGATAGAATTATGGAGGAGGAAAAATAGTTTTCCTCTACCTTTCTGAGTTCTTAGTGGAGGCCCTTGTAATGAAAGATAAATCACCAAGAGAAAAACAAAAGTTCATTAACATGTGTACCTTGTGTATATGTGGGAGATCCCAGGGAAAAATGAGTAACTCCTCAAGGTGGCTTAGAATGCAGATTTAAATACCTTCTTCCTAGGAAAAGGGGACGGGAGATGTGGGCCTCTTAGAGGAGAGTAAATGATTTTTAGGAAAGATGAGTGGGGGTGGAAGGAAATATTTTGTAACAAAGTTTGGGTGTGATGTCAACTTCTACTCTCCTGTCCTGTGACAGGAGTCAGTCTTCTCTGCCTGATGACACTTCTCCCATGAAGGGGACCTATGACATTTGAGCTCTTTTTGGGGGGTCCAATTTTAGGCAGATCAGGAGACTTCAGTGAAAGCCTCTACATGCATTTGCTGTTTTTCAAGCATCTGCAGGTCAAGATCTTCAATATAACAACACAGCATATGTTGGGGTGGCATGTTTTCTGACCTTCAGAATAAACCCAACAAAAGCTTGTTTCCTCTCTTAGATGATTTGCCACAGTAGCGTTATTCCCTGGAGACAGTATTCTGACCAGGCCTTCCTGGGAGTGGTCATAACATACCCTGTGCTTGTAGAAAGGTGTGGGCCACATCACTAAATAAACCAGGGGCAGTTTTCTCATCTTGTGGAAAGGGAGATAAAGTTAGGATAGTTTATCTCCCTTCACACAGGTTTCTTGCGGGTTTTTTTCTCTGCTGCCCTCCCCCATGCCCCCAGCAGCCCCAGCACCATGGTGGCGGGCCTTGGGGCTGCTGGATGCCGGCCTCCCTGAGGGTTTGTGTCCAGATCTGGCCCCCCGAAGCCCAGCACCACCATCATGGGCTTGGGGCTGCTGGGTGCCAGCCTCCCTGCGGGTCTGTGTCCCCATCTGGCTCCCCGCATTCCCAGCGCTGCCATGATGGGGCGTGGGGCTGCGGGGTGCCAGACTCCCTGCAGGTTTGTGTCCCCATCTGGCCCCCTGCAGCCCCAGCGCTACCATGGCGGAGCTTGGAGCTGCGGGGTGCCGGCCTCCCTGTGGATCTGTGTCCCCAATCCACGCCCCCTCTTCCCCACCCCCAGCCGCAGCACCACCATGGCGGGGCTTGGAACTGCAGAGTGCTGGACTCCCTGCGGGTTTGTGTCCCTGACCCAGGTTTTTGTCCCAATCTGGTCCCCTGCAGCCCCAGCATCACCATGGCAGTTCTTGGGGCTGTGGAGTGCTGGCCTGCACTCCAGCGCCACCATGGCAAGGCTTGGAGCTGCTGGGTGCCACTGCCTGGGCTATAGGCATGGCCATCTTTGTTGGGTAATTTGCATACTCCTATTGGCTGGTAGCGTAACAGAGTGATGGTTAGTTTGCATCTTACTCTTTTATTATATAAGATTACTAGTGAACTGGTGCATGGATTTGTGCACATTAAAAGGAAATTAATTAGAAGGTGGCTGGCAGGGTGGGACTGGGTGAAACGGGCTGGACACACCCTGGAGCCAAACTCCTGCAGTCCCTCCTGGTGGCTGCAACTCACAGCTCAAAGGGTGTCTGCAGAGTGAGTGGGGTCCCTCTAGCAGGTGGGGTCCCTCGGCCTGGCCTGCGGGGATCGGGCCGAAACCAGCTCTCCAGCCTCCCCTGAGGGGTCCTCTGCAAAGGTGCTATTGTACAGGGTGACTCTGCAAAGTTGCTATTGTACAGGGTGTGGAACTCAAACGCAAGTGTGCAGTAAACAGGATTTGGGGTTGACAGTACCCCAGCAACAGCATAATCCATGGCCAAAGGTGGAATTGCAGGGCCCTGTGAGGAATCAGGCTCCCTCCTCTCTGGTTTCAGATGTATCACCCGAGAACCACTGCTGCCAAGTCACTGCAGCTCCACAGCTCTTGTGTTGAGCATCTGCCCCCTGGTGGTCAGTGTGTGTCATAGTGACTGGTTGGACGGTAGGAGGGACACTTAGCATGTTAGCCTTTTATATAAATAGATTGTTATTACTGCAACTGATATAATTAAGGTCCTTTATCCAGTTAAAGTTTTCCTACATATAAAGACATTATTGGTTGAAATTGTCAAAACATAAATAGGTTCTAATGGTTTAAGATTCTCTAGGGCAATTGGCATGAGTTTATGAAATGAGATTGAGAAGAAATTAATTTATTCCATTGACAACTACCCAAGGGGGTACAGTGTATGCCCAGCACTGTTCTAGATACTGAGTTTTCCTTCTCTAGGGTGTAAGAGGGAGTACATGCAATAAACAACAGCTAAATAGGTGAATAAGATACTTGTTTTATATAATAATTCATGCACATGATGAAAGTCAAATACTGTGATAGAGAATGTTGGGGAGCCTACAGTAGATGGGGTGATTAGCGAAGGTCTCTCTTAGGAGTTGACATTTGCAATAAGACCTAAATGATTAAGAAGGATCTAAGCTTGCACACATCTGAGGACAGAGTATTCCAGGCGGAGGGAGTGGTGAGTGCAGAGGCCGGCAGACAGGCCAGAGCTGGGCATGAAGACCAGAGGAATCCAAGGAAAGGGGATGAGGGAGGGAAACTGTAGGGCATTGGCATGGCGTGTCTTGCAGATCATTGTACATTTTTAATTGAGTGTGTTACGTAGCCTTGAAAGGTTTTTAGAAGAGGCATACCATGATCCGGTGTCTGTGTTTAGATTACTTTTAGTTGTGCTGTGTATGGAACAGATGGGAGTGGCTGAAGAGGCAGGTAGGAAGGCTGGTCCTTTACAGGTGAGAGGTGGTGCTGGCTCTGCTGAGGAGGTGGCAGGAGAGATGGGGAAGAGTGGCTGCACGTGAGGCAGGTTTTGTGCATAGTCCTTAGGGATCAGGTCTCGCATTGGGTAAGTGATGATGAGGATGCCTAGAGGAGAGGCAGTTTGGGGGCCATTTAAATAATCTTTTCTGATCGATGTCATAGGTTGCATTGTATCCCCTAAAAAGATATGCTGAAGTCCTAATTCCTGTACCTGTGAGTGTGACCTTATTTAGAAATAGGATTCTTTCAGATGCAATCAAGTTAAGATGAGGTCATAGTGAATTAGGATGGCCTTTACCCATTATGACCATGGCTGTTGCTGACAAGAATACGTCAGAGGAGAGATGAACACACAAGTCAGACAGGAAAGAACTGAGAACAAAGTGTGAGGTGAAGGTGACTTCCTGCTGTCAGCTCTTTAGGCTGGGACAGGAACCAGGGCATTGTGCCCCCTTTGGCAGCAGGGTACACAGGGAGAGGATGGATGTAAACTCTCTGTGAGTGAGAGTGTTCCCTTCTTCCTGCTTCAGTTTCTTGTGGAGTAGGAGGCAAGGTCATCAGCTGAAGAGGAGGAAGTGTTGGAGGTTCCAGGAGCCAGAGAAACCATACAGACACTTGGAAAGTGGAAGAGCGAACATTGCAGGGAAGGACAGCAAAACACCACAGGGCTGAGGGGCATCACAGAATGTCGGTCATTAATTCCGAGACCCTGGGCAGTGACAGTGACAACAGCAAACATGCCTTGCTTCACATATTCCAGGCACCATTCTAAACTCTCCACAGGTATCCTTTCAATCACGTTGTGAGGTGGGTGACACTATTCCCCATTTTATTGATGAGTAAAATGGGAGGTTAAGTCATTGTCCTACACCACACAGCTAATGAGAAACGGAGCCGGATGGAGCCACCTGGTCAGTGTGGCTCCAGAGTGCAGACCCTCCCCACACTGGATTCCGTGCGTGGTTTTGCCCGGCCTAGCTCACTTGCTCAGGCCCTGAATCGCAGTAGCTGCCATTTATTGTTTAGTGTTACCTCCTCAAGATCTTAAACACTTTCTTTGTATTAATTTGATTTTCACAAAACCCTCATTAAATACTATTATTATCAATATCATTTTCAGATGAAGACATCAGGGTTCAAAGAGGTCAAATAACTTTCCTAAAGTCCCACAGCTACTGGACAGCAGCTGGTGGCTCTTGTCACGGGTGGGTTTGCTGGGGAGTACAGCGGAGTGAGATGCAGGCTAGGGTAGTTGTAAGGATGGACCATGGAATCTCACCTGAATGAGGAGGGGGAGGGAGGCTCTGGATGGAGACAGATGGTTTATCAGAGTCTGGGCAGGAAACACATGGCACTTGGAGAAGAATTTAACAAAGCCATTATGAATAGATGTAAATGGGAGGGGAAAGGCAACCATGGCATGCCTTTTCATTCCAGGGCTGAGGGGCAGAGAGGGGAGCAGGGACTGGAACAAGGAGGAGGGCTGCTAGGGAGGTGTTCCCGCAGCCCTTGTGGAGGGGCCAGGGTACAGCCACACTCTCCATGCCCTCCTCACGCCCCCCTCCTGCTGTTGCCTCTCCCTGGCCAACTCCCTGTGCTGCCATTCACAGAGGTCAAATGAAGGGCCTGCCACCTCCACATTCGTGATCCAGCTTTGGGAACCCATAGGAGGAGCAGGGCCCGCAGGGAAGGGGTTGGCCAGGTGGTCTGAGGAGGGCTGTGCTCTGCCTCGCACCCCCTGAATGAAGAGGACCAAGTGTCTGAGAGCAGAGGGAAGCCAGGGGCCTGGATCTGCTGCTGACAGGGATGCGCCCCCACAGGAGCAGGGCCGAGAAGCACAATGGCCTCCCCAGTGAGATTACCAGGAGCCTGGGGCCTGGGTGCGCACTAATAAATTCACCACACCCAATGAGAAACGGGAACATGGAGACATGTTCCACATCTCGCCTCTCAGAGGCATCAATGCCCTGCTCCTGCCCCTGGAGTGGTGGATCTGAGGGTGGAGGAAATTGCAAGAGCTCACCCCCAAGAGCCGACAGTGTTGGGGGAAGTTCTTGTGGATAATTTCCCACGCATGCTCCCCTGCAGTATTCTGTCCTCCTAGCAGGAGTGCATTCCCCCCACCCCCTGCACCTGGCAGGAGAGGGACAGGAGGCTGATCAGAGCATATCTGCTCCCAGTGAGGCTACACCCCTTCTCTCACCCTGCCCCAGGCAATCATGGCTCCCTGTGGCTTTTCCTGGGACCCAGAGAGGGCAGTCTTGCTTTGCTCCCAGAAGGACACATGTCAACAGTCACACGGATATTAACGCAGTGAATTTTAAGGCTACATGAGACCCTATGCCTAGTTTCCCTCACCATGTTTTGTACTCTCATCTCAGATTTGCCAAGCTGCCTCACTCACCATGACAACAAACACTTAACCCAAATCAATGTAAAGAGGCTTGAAATTTTAATGAACCATCACTCACTGATACATTTTCAGAAATATATAATATATATAATAGTCCAATTAAATTGCTCTCCCTTTGGGAGATAAAGTCTGAAAAAAAATAGTAGCCCCTAAAAACTGTCTCTCTCTAATTTCCTGTTCTGCACTGCCTCGGGCAGAAAGGGCTCCTAAGTGTTTTGGAAAAGTGAGGTCCCTAGAGCAGTTCCTAGAAGCAGGGCTTTGCAAGAAGCATGGTCGAATGAAAGGAATCCCCAGTATATATCGTGGGATCTAGGTCCTGGCCTAAGCCACAGGTTGGCCACTCCATGACTTTGTATAACTAACTTCTCTGAGGCTATTGACTCACCTGCAAAATGGAGGTAATAGTAATATTTTTTAAAAATATTGTCCTCTAGGGAATCAGGCATTCATTGCCAGTGTCTCTGGGTAAAGGCACGTGACAAAATTACCTAAGACGCTGGAGTGTTTCAGCACCACTCCGTTCCCCACTAATTCCGATGCACTCGTAGGGAGCGCTGGGGATGCAGAGTGTGAGACCAGGAAAGAAACAGGAAAGCAGATGCCAGGTGCCCAGGGTCTGCCCCACTCTAAGTCTGCATGGAGACCAGAGGGGATAGGACCAATTCTCAGGTTTCTTAACTCACCTCTGAGGTCTGGCAAATCTCCTAGGATGTTTGGGACCAAGAGTCTTTCTTCCTACAGAGAGCACCTCGACCTCAGCTCTCCCCAGGTCTCAGGACCCCTCTTCGCCAGGGTCTTGCTGTCAAGAATGAGACAGATCTGAGATGGTGATCACAGGCAGAGATGGGAATTTGGTTAGACTCTGGGCACCTTTCCAAGGGGATTACGTCTGAGGAGAAAATAAATGGTGCACTGGGTCCCCTGAAATGGAAATGAACCTCTGCCTGGTTTGCTCCAGTGCGAGGGAGGTTGGGCTGCATGGGGCGCTGGGGAGAGCTCCGGCTAACCTGAAAGGTTTGGTCACAGCAGCCGTCATGACCTTGGACTCTGTTTCCCCTCCCCAGGCCCAGTTTCCTCATCTGTAAGTATTATAGCTGGAGAAGGTGATCTTGGGACCCCTTCTTGTAACATTCTCCCATTCCCTCTCAGTGGTGGTGCCGGGGAGAGTTTAGTCCTCATAAAACCTCTGCAGATTAATGTCACCACCAAGCAATCCTTTCTCATCCCCTTGGTAAATACTGAGGATGCACTAGAGCTGTCATTTTCAGACTGTAATTTTTGAGCCATGCTTTCTTTAAAAAACAAAAAAAATCTTACCACAAAGCCTGTATAATATACAAGAGACCACAGCAGAGCTTCCTGTTGCAGGGGATGAGGTTGACCTTGAGTCTGTTCTTGGCCACAGCTGGAGACCTTTGTACAGTGCATATTTATGTGTTTGTTTGTTTGGTTGGTTGGTTTGGTTTCCAACACAAAGTACCAGTTTTCTTAAATCTAGACCAACAAAACGGATGGTTCAGGGGGACATTAATTTGGATTGAAAGGGGCTGGTTTGTGAATGACTTTCTGAGGTATTTGCCCCCAGTGCAATGGTTCTCAAACTATATTCCAGGTTCTGCCCCCGACCGGCCTGGCCTGAGCCTGATTCTTCTGTATCTGATGAGAGCTTCTGCTTTCCATAGAACAGAGTGATAGGATGAAAGCACTGTTTAAAAACATGTTTTTATTGATTTTAGAGAGAGGGGAAGGGAGAAGGAGAGAGAAACATTGGTCGGCTGCCTCCTACATGCCCCCTACCGGGGATGGAGTCTGCAACCCAGGGCATATATCCTGACTGGGAATCGAACCTCTCGGTGCACAGGACCATGCCCAAACGACCAGGTGTGCAGCCCACCTGGTGACAATCTCCAGGTCCCTGACTACAGCGTCAGCAGAGGGAAGATGCCAGAGAGGTGGGGTTACCCAAAGTATTTGCTGACATCTCTGCCAACTCCATAGGCTCTGGAAGAAACAGTCCTCCTGCGCTTTGTGAGCAAGCACTAGAACTGTGACATAAATAAAGCATTCTCAGTGGCCGCTCTCCAGAGATTTTTAAACTAGTAAATAGTCACTATGGATGCAATCTGCAATCAGGCCTGGCCTGCACCCAGTTCACCTTGGTGAGGGCACTCAGAGCTGCCTCCTTTGCTCAGCAAGAAGTGGCAGCATAGAGGAACACAGGCCTCCTGGCCCCAGCCCTCTCCCCATGTGCAGACTTGGTGTGGGCTCCAGGGAGCTGGAAGGAACCTTGGCGTTCCGGAGGGAAGGAGGGAAGGGGGGTGGAGGATAGCCATCAGGTGAGATACCAGAGCCCACGCTCTCTCCAGCTCCTCTGCTCCTGACTCCTGGCCTGAGGGCAGCTCTGGGCACAAGCAGAGTAAGAGGACCTCAGGGAGTTCCCCGTCCGGGAAAGAGAAAAGACTGGAGTCTCCAAGTGAGTAGCACTCCCATGTATTGAGGCTTATTGCTGCCGAGTAGCAGATGAAATGATTTATAACAGGATCTTACTTAATCCTTACCACCCTCCTGCCAGGTGGGTGTTAGGATCTGCACTTGATAAATGCCTTGTCATTTACACAAGGAACAGTGGTCCCTCTCACTCCCTGGCCTGCATACTTCTTTTTAAAAAATGACATTTATTAGAGTTTTTGCATATAAAGGACTAAAGAGGAAATCAAAGAATGGCCCACTCCCTAATTCCAGATGAACTCTGTAAATAGTACAAAAATTAAAGTAACCGATATGCACATATAGAAAAGTCACACAGTAAAGAAAGTAATAAACCTCAGAGGTAAATATCTCTCTCCCTTCATTCCAGACCCTTTCCCCAAAGGAAAGGAAGTTTCAGTATTTTGTATGCATGATTTATTTCCAGAAAAAAAAATGGTTTGTATGAATCATCCTACCTAGAATGGGTTTCTATATATTTTTTGTGCATACTGTTTTCACTCTTATTTATATGAAAGGGAGCATACTGAAGCATTGCTTTATACCTTGCTTTTTTTTAAACTTTCAATATCTTGAAGATTTCCCCACATCAGCACATACAGCTCTGTCTCGTTCTTTTTAACAGCTGCATAACATTCCATGACGTGGGTTCCAGTTTACTTAACCCCCCTCGCCCATTGACAGAAACCATTGCAACCAATACTGCACTGTGTAGCCAGGCTCAAATAGTATGGAAAAACTTGAGGGCATATGTGCAGGGTAAACTCCTAGCAGTGAGATGCTAAGCGAAAAGCCCACCCTTCAAGTAGGCACCACTACTTTACACTCCCATCAGCAGCAGTGGGAGCCTGTTCCCCTGGCCTTGGGTCACCACATGGGTAATGTTAGCCAGTTCGTTTTTTAAAATGATGCTTCATATTTTGATTTGCATTTTCTTAATTATGAATTAATATTAATCATATTTGTATATCTCCGTTGGTCTTTTAATTTTTTTTGTTTTTTTTGAGGTGATAATTACCTTTTACAAAAAGCTCAATCATATCAGTAATAAAATAATAATAAAACATAGGAATAATGTTTTATTATTATTTTATTACTGATATGATTGAGCTTTTTGTAAACAAAGGAAACCCCTTTCTCACATGTATTAAAATGTTTCTGGGGGTTGACAAGAGTTTTGATTTCTGTCTAGTGGCATATTTTCCACAGTGAGGTGACTGCATAGCAGGCCCCGGATCATCTGAGCCCCTGTCAGCTTTCCGGAGATGACCGGTGTCTGCACTGGGCACATGCTTTGCATTTCAAGCAGGCGCAAGAGATGGAGAGTTGTCCCCCATCACAGAAGCTACTCTTGGCTTTATTTCATCTCAGTGGTGTACTCTCGTTGCCCTATTTGCCTACCAGATTTTCCAGGGCAGCTTTTTGTCACTTAACTGTATTTCCATCAATAAAGACAGTTTGTTCGATGTTAAAAATGTGGAATCTATAGTACCAATCTTTCCTTAGAGAATTCTGGGGTTTATGTATTGCTTGAAGATTATAAATAAATGCATTTATGGTTTAGGAATTCTGTAGTCTTACTTTGTTGGGCGAATTTTATCTGGCAGCTTTTTCTTTCCCTCGGTGAGGCATGTCGGGTATTTTGGTCTCTGAGTTCTTAGAATCTGAAGACTCTTTGTTTCCTTGATTGTTAGAGGATAATCTGTCAGTGGATAAGATCCTTGGTAACAGTTAGTTAACCAAAAACTAACTAATTAACTAGCTAACTAATGACCTATCAATCATCTATCCAGCACCTAAGTATTCACCCATTATATCTATCTATCTATCTATCTATCTATCTATCTATCTATCTATCTATCTACCTATCTATCTATCTATCTATCTCCCTACCTCTCTGTCATTAAACAAAACAAAGAGCTATTTAGCAGTGAAAACATCTTCACAACTATCTAGCATAAGAAATAAAACACAGAAGAACTTCCTATACCCTTCCTCAATCACATTCCCCACTCTACCTCAGGAAGTGGCCTGTCTGTTCCTGAAGTCAGTGGCTGTCATTCCCCTGAACTTCCTTTTATTTGTATAACACCACATATGCACATATCCTCAAACAACAGTGTTGTACTGCATGGAGTGAAACTCTCCAGATGATGTCATCCTGATGATGTCATCATGTGTTTCTTCAGCTTGCTTAGTGGACTCGACTCTAATTGTGAAACCATCCATGTTGATACTGAAAGTGCTGGTTCATTTCATTTGCATGGTTGTGTAGGGTTACATTGCATGAGTAGAACACTATTTGTCACTTCTCTCTTGGTAGGAACAGAGGGCTTTTTCCCAGTTTGTCTTTATTACAAACAATATTGCATATTAACATGTTGCTCATATTTTATTATGCACTTATGTGATGATATCCCTAGGGCATATGCCTAAAGGTGGAATTGCTGGTTTTATGATTTTTCCATCTTCACCTGTATTAGCCATTGCCACTGTTCTTTCCAATATACACTCCCACCAGAGAGGGCGGGAGGTCTTGTTCCTGCTTAGCTGTGGCGGTAGTCTCAGCATCTTCACTTTTGCAGTCTACTGGGTGTGAAATGCTATCTCATTACAGTTTTAATTTGGCTTTCCCTGATTACTTGTGAGATTGAACACCACTGTGTATATTGGCCCTTCACGTTTTCTCCTCTGAGACTTGCCTATGATCTCTTCTGCCTAGTTTTTCTAGTGGGTTGTCTTACTTTCTGATTAATTTGAATTTATCTGTGTTCTGGATATTAATGTAAATATATATTTCTAGTGCTTGACTTGTAGTTTTATTATTGCTTTTCATGCATCACAGTTTAAATTTTTTCGGATGTTTCCTCTTTAGTATGTACCTTTTCTAAAATCTTTATTGTGGAAAGTATTACCGATGTCCCCTTTTTCCCCCATTGGCCCCTTCTAGCTCGCCCCCACCCCCTGCCCCTGCTCCAGGCCTTCACCACTCTATTGTCTGTATCCACGGTTATGCATATTTGCATACAAGTTCTTTGATTGATCTTTTCCCCACCAACCCATCCACCCCCACATTCCCTCTGAGATTCCACAGTCTGTTCTATACTTCTGTCTCTGGATCTATTTTGTTCAACAGTTTATTTTGTTCATTAGATTCCACATGTAAGTGAGAATATGTGATACTTGTCTTTCTCTGACTGGCTTATTTTGCTTAGCATAATACTCTCCAGGTCCCTCCATATGTCTCAAAGGGTAAGAGATTCTTCTTTTTTACTGCTGCATAGTATTCCATGGTATAAATGTACCACAGCTTTTTTATCCACTCGTCTACTGATGGGCACTTGGGCTGTTTCCAGATCTTAACTATTGTAAATTGTGCTGCTGTGAACATATGGGTGTATACATCCTTTCTGATTGGTGTTTCTGATTTCTTTGGATATATTCCTCAAAGTGAGATCACTGGGTCAAATGGCAATTTCATATTTAATTTTTTGAGGAAACTGCATACTGTTTTCCATAATGGCTGCACTAGTCTGCATTCCCACCATCAATGAACAAGGGTTCCCTTTTCTCCACATCCTTGTCAGCACTTGTCATCTGTTGATTTGTTGATCGTAGTTATTCTGACAGGTGTGAGGTGATACCTCATTGTCATGTTAATTTTCATCTCTCTGATGATCAGTGACTTTGAGCATTTTTTCATATGTCTCTTGACCATCTGTATGTCTACGTTGGAGAAGTATCTATTTAGGTCCTTTGCCCATTTTTTAATTGGGTTGTTTGTCTTCCTATTAGGTTTTATGAGTTCCGTATGTATCTTGGATATTAACCCTTCATCAGATGTATCATTGCCAAATATGTTTTCCCATACAGTAGGCTCCCTTTTCATTTTGTTCGTGGTTTCTTTTGCTGTGCAGAAGCTTTTGATTTTGATATAGTTCCATTTGTTTATTTTCTCATTAGTTTCCCTTGCTTTAGGAGATGTATCCTCAAACATATTGCTGTGAGAGATGTCTGATATTTTTCTGCCTATGGTTTCTTCTAGGATTTTTTGGTTTTACAACTTACATTTAAGTCTTTTATCCGTTTTGAGTTTATTTTTGTGTATGGTAAAAGTTGGTGGTCTAGTTTCATTTTTTCCCATGTATCTGTCCAATTTGCTCAACACCATTTATTGAAGAGACTGTCTTGACTCCATTGTATGCTCTTGCCTCCATAGTCAAATATTAATTGAGCATAATGCTTGGATCAATTTCTGGGTTCTCTGTTCTGTTCCATTGATCTATATGCCTGTTCTTGTGCCAGTACTAGGTTTTTTGCTTACAGTGGTTTTGTAATATAACTTGATATTTGGTATTGTGATTCCTCCAACTTTGTTCTTCTTTCTCAAGATTGTGTTCTGGATATTACACAACACAATCTATTCAGGGTTCCATATGAATTTTTGGAGTATTTGTTCTAGATCTGTGGTATATGCTGTTGGTATTTTAATAGGGAGTGCATTGAATCTATAGAGTGCTTTGGGTAGTATGGACATTTTAATTATGTTAATTCTACCAATCCATGAACGCAGTATATCTTCTTCTAGCTCTTTTTTTCAATGTCCTGTAGTTTTCTGAGTACAAGACTTTTACCTCCTTGGTTAAGTTTATTTCTAAGTACTTAATTTTTTGTTGCAATGGTAAAGGGATTTTTTGTTTAATTTCTCTCTGAGAATTCATTATTGGTGTATAAAAATGCCATCGATTTCTGGGTATTAATGTTGTATCCTGCTACATTGCCAAATTTCTTTATTAAATCTAATAGTTTTGTGGTAGAGTCTTTAGGGTTTTCTATGTACAATATCATGTCATCAGCAAATAATGAGAGTTTTACTTTCCCCTTTCCAATTTGGATGCCTTTATGTTTTCTTCTTGACTGATTGCTGTAGCTAGCATTTCCCATACTATCCTATCTAATAAAAGAGAAACATGCAAATTGATCATACCTCCGCTACACCCACAAGCCATGTCCACCAGCCAATCAGGAGTGAGTATGCAAATTAACCCAATCAAGATGTTGTTAATTTGCATATCCAGGCACAGAGCAAAGACTGAAGACAGCGTAGAAGGAAGCCAAGTGCTGCAGAAAGGAACAAAGCTGCGGAGAAGCAGCAAGCAGGGCAGTGGAGAAGGGAGGGAAGCAGGAGGGGTGGTGGAGACCGCTGTAGGAAGCCCTATTCTTGTAGGAATCTTACTGCAATGGGTCTCTAGTGTTGAATAAGAGTGGTGAAAGTGGACATCCATGTCTAATTCCTGTTGTTGGGGGAAATGGTTTTTGTTTTTACACATTGAATATGATAATGGCTGTAGGTTTGTCATATATAGCCTTTATTATATTGAGATAGGATTCTTCTATTCCCACTTTGCTGGCAGTTTTTATCAAAAATGGGTGTTGGATTTTGTCAAATGCTTTTTCTGCATCTATTGATATGATCATGTGACTTTTGTCTTTCAATTTGTTTATGTGATGTATCACATTTATTTGAGACTATTGTGTCAGCCTTGCATCCCTGGAATAAATCCCACTTGGTCATGGTGTATGATCTCTTTGATGTCTTTCTGGATCGGATTTGCTAATATTTTGTTGAGGATTTTATAGTCTGTACCTTTTGATTCCTGCTTAAAAATCCCTCCCAGCTTTGATATCATTAACATATTCTCTAATATTCTTTTCTAACAGACTAAAGTTTGATTTTTTCATATTTAGGTCTCTAGTTCTCTTTGAATTAATGTTTTTGCATTTTTCTGTATTTGTATATATGTGTGTCTGGTATTTTTTTCTGAAGAAAGTTTCTCTATTGTTTCTCTTTTTTTCATTATTTTTAATGAGTTTTAGAGGTATGGAATAAAAAATCTCTACTCAAAAATATTGGCAAACCCTTTGGTAGCACTTAGTAGTATTGTTCTAAATGCCTTATATATATTAGCTCATTTAATCTTCTCAACAACCTATGAAATGGGTATTATTATTATTATTATTATTATTATTGGTTCCCTTTTGCATTTGAGGAGACTGATGCATAAAGAGGTTGGAATCTTGTCAGCATGTCCATAGTGTGTTCTGCAACCAGTACCTGTCCTGACTCTGCAGAAATAGTTTTCAAAACTCTGGGGAGGTTGTTTCACTTCCTATGGGCTTGGTGTTTTATGAAGATGGTTTTTTCTCTTTATTTTTTTAAATGGGATTTCACTAGAGTATACTTAGATAATGGTCCTTCTAATATATAGTCTGATGCTTGGTCCTTTTGTTAATATAAAAAGTAAAGTCTTCCATCAGGAAAGATAAATGTTAATAATTTCATCTGAATTACCCCTTCTGTTCCTCTCCTGAAAATATTATATGAAATAGTAACTTCCAGCCCAGCCAGCATGGCTCACTGATTGAGTATCGACCTATAAACCAGGAGGACATAGTTTGATTCCCGGTCAGGGCACATGTCCAGGTTACAGGTTCAGTCCCGAGTGCGGACATGCAGGAGGCAGCTGATCAATGATTCCCTCTCACCATTGATGTTTCTATCTATTTCTCCTTCTCCTTTTCTCTCTGAAATAAATACACACACACACACACACACACACACACACACTAGTGACCCAGTGCACAGATTCATGCACATTGAAAGGAAATTAATTAGAAGGTGGCTGGTGGGGTGGGACTGGGCGAGATGGGCCAGATATGCCCTGGAGACAGCCTTCCATGGTCCCTCCCTGGTGTCTGTGGAGTGAGCAGGGTCCCTCTGCAGGAATGTCCCTTGACCTGGCCTGCAGGGATCAGGCCGAAATCAGCTCTCTGACATCCCCCGAGGGGTCCTGGAGTGTGAGAGGGCACTCTGCAAAGTTGCTGTCATACAGGGTGTAGAACGCAAATGCAAGGGTGCATTAAACCAGATTCAGGGCCCCAGCAACAACATAACCCATGGCCGAAGGTGGAATCGCACTGCCCCAGGAGGAATCAGGCTCCCTCCTCTCTGGTTTTGGGGTGCATCACCTGAGAACCGCCACTGCCAAGTCACTGCAGCTCAACAGTTCCTGCGTTGAGCATCTTCCCCCTGGTAGTAGTGCACGTCATACCATCAGGATGGTTGGACACTTAGCGTATTAGCCTTTTATATTATAGATTTAAAGAAAAAGAAATAGTAGCTACCGGAGATGTCCTGTCCTTTCTTTTCTCCCCTTGTTTCTGTCTCTCTGTCCTTCATCCACCTCTCTTGTTCAGGTTTTCTTTACCAGTTTCCTTCAATATCCCCTCTGTTGTCCACAGTGCAGCTGAGCTGAACTTTCCTGATCAGTCTGCTTCTCTCTGTGGATATTGATGTAATTTCACAGATGCAACATTCTCTTAAGTCTTATTGAGATTACAATTTAGATATTACCTAATTTTCCCTCCTGTTTCTTGTAGCAAATCTCTTTTACACAGAAACGTTCCCCCTCCTCACTTAGGGCTGCCTTGCGATCAGAGCCACCAGCATCTCCCAGAACAAGCCTCAGACTTCTCTTAAGCTCTCACTTGTCTCCTGTGGGCAGCTGTCCTGTGATTTCCAATGATGGGGATGGTGAGGGGAAGCAGCAGACTGGCAGCTCTGCCGCTTTGTACAGTTCCATCCAGGCCGTGGCGGGTGTGCTGTGCAGCCCGAGGCCACCCTTGTCACTGGTCAGGGCCATGTCCTTGCCTCTGATGTGACATGGGTGTGCTCTCACTCAGTGCAGGGGTGCCCACACTCTGCACACGGGTGCCCACAGAGCTCTTGCATATTTCTTCCTGGAGCCCTGCTGGTTATATAGCTTTTTTCTGCAAATGCACTTTGGTCAGTGTCTGCACTCCCTTGGCCTCCTGCCTCAGGACTTCCAGACAGAGAATGACATGGTAGTTTGTGGCTAAAGGAGTCTGTGATCCCCGTTCATACCATTCACATCATCACCTGATGAACTCAGTGTATCACCAGGGCAGACAAGGGGCTGGCTCCCCTCTCTCTGACTGTTCACTGTGTAGGCTCCACTTTTACCAGCCATTCTTCTCCTCACACTGCCCTTGCTCATGCTAAAGGAGCTCTTTGGAGGACACAGAAGACATAAATCTTTGGACTTTGACCTCCTGTATCCAGCGGAAGAGTGACCTGTCGCTAGTTCTCTCTAACACAATATTCATAAAGTGTGGTTCCCGGTCCTGGGTTATTAGCATCATCATCTGAGAACTTGCTAGAAATGCACATGATCAGGCCTCACCTCTAACCTAATAGAGGAGGACTTCTGGGACTGGGACCCGGCAATCTGTGTGCCATCCAGGTAAGTCTGATGGGTTCACGTCTGAGGAGCCTGGCTTGAGCAAAAGCAGAAACTGCCACTGTGCCCTCCTCAAAAGTGTCCCAAGAGATGACTTTGAAAAGTCTGAAAGCTCCTGGAGAGTGGGGTGCTCACTGGCAGGCCGCTGGACATGGTTTTCATGGTTACTTTTCATTTAACTCAGTGATTTCTAAACTGCTTTGACCATAAATTCTTCATTCCTATCCAATGCTCTTGATCCTGGCCCCTCAGCATATCCTTCCTTTTCTCAATTCAAAACCTCAGTCCTTGAAGCTCAACATTCTGAGCTCCAGCTTCGCTGCACTTGTTCATCCGCAGGCAGAATTCTGGCTCAGCGTGCCCACTGGGTCCCAACAGACATCTCAGTCACCACGGCACGCGACAGGTTCCAGGGTGAGGTTGCAAGGGTACAAGTTGTAGAAAGATTGTGGACTTTGACCTCAGTTTTTCCATCAATAAAATGGAGAAATAAATAACAATAGACAACTTACCATGCAGTCGTGATACAAGTGTTAAATAAATAGCATATGTGAAGAATCTTTGTAAATTGTATCATGCTACAATGTGTTCATAATTATTGTGCAAAAAAATTAAGCTGTATTTCCAGCTGTCCCTCTGCCTGACACATAGTAGGTGATCAGGAAATGTCAGTTTCCTTTCTGACAGCACAGCCCCAAAGCACTAGGGCAAAGTCCCAAGGCTGCTTGTTCCAGCTGACAGATAAAGATAATTGTAAGTAGCACAGGCACCATTTTATGTTCCAGCTTCCTCCATATTGATTTGTTTATCAAAATTTTTATTTATAAGGAGCACAAAAATAAACCAGCCCAGATTCTGCAGGGTGTACCACAAGTCCTGAATTAATGAGATCCAAATTTATGAGGGTTCTGATTTATTACTTCCTTTTCTTACTCTTCTGTTGTCAGGAGATGGGACGGAGAGAAAGTGATTGCGTTACAGGACAAGGGTTCCTCTGTCCCTGGGACTAGTAGCACACCCCTTCCCACAGCCCTTCCCTTACTCCTTCATTCCCTGATGAAGATGAGTTTCTCTAAGTACTAGAGTCTGGTTTCTGGGGCTGTGATATGGCTTGGGATCCGGGCAGAAGCTTCTTAGTTCAGCTCAAATAATTCTTCTCTTCTATAAATTCTGGGCTGCAACCCCAGTATTTTATAGCAAGAGAGTTCCTCGTGGAAAGCTGTGTGCCCTGAGGAATGAGACACTTATTCAGAGTGGAGGGGCTGAAGGAAACAGCGGTACCGTTTTCTTATGCTCCTGACACGCTGGGACAGTGGTTCCCAGAGTTGGTCCCTGGGCTCAGCAGCCCAGCATCCCTAGGCAACTTAACAGAAATGCAGAATCTTGAGCCCCATCCCAGATGTACTAACCAGAAACTCTGGCAGGGGACCGGTAGTCTGTTTGAACATGCCCTCCTGGTTTGTCTGATCCATACTCAGGTTTGAGAACAGCTGATGTGGGAGAAGGAAGGGCGAGGGAGCATTAGGGAACTGGGAACTTACATAGTGGGTGATTCCGGCAACCGCAAGGGTCCCAGCAGATGGTCCTTGAGCCCTCGTGAGTAAACTCACTTAGGTTGTGTCTCCATGTGCTCCAGGAAGCGTTCTCCTTCCCTGTGGCACATGACAGCCACCTAGAGAGCTCCTCAAAAATACGCTTCCCTGAGCCCAGGCCCCGCCAAATGAATCAGAACCCCAGAGTAGTGTCTAGACAGCCGTGTTTTTAAAAACTTCCAGATGATTCTGACCTGCATCCAAGTTTGAGATCTGCTAATGCACAAGATGCTCTGCTAAGAAAAAAATATGGTTTAGGTTGAATTTACACTAGTCACACATTTTTCTATTAGAAATTCATTTCACCTATTTAAATTATAAAAGTTACATACTCGTTATAGAAAAATAAACCTTGGGAAATATAGAAACATTCAAAGGAGAGAAGTTGTGTTCCAACTACCTAAAGACAGTTGTCAGTACCAGGTTTATTTTCTTTCAGTCTTTTTCTTTTCAATGCACTGGTGGGAATTTTCTGCAGCTTTGTGATTATCCTATATAATAAAAGCCTAATATGCAAATTGTCCCCTTGACCAGGAGTTTGACCAGGGCAGGGGGCGGCCAGCCAACTGTGGGAAGGAAGGCCTGGGCCAGCAGTTGCAGGCAGCTGGGGTAAGGGAGGCTCCAGCCGGCAGCTGGCAGCCGCTAGGGACCTTACCCAAGCACAAATTTCGTGCACTGGGCTTCTAGTATTTAATATAGCATTTCTGTCCACCTTTTAACTTAACTTCACATCTTGGGTATTTCTGCACGTTGTTAGGATTGTAAATACAGTTTTTAATACACTCTTGAGGCAACATGACAAAGATATGGCTCTTCTCCATTTTCACTAGTATGTACCTAGGATGGCATTCAGGGTGTCCTGTCTTTCTTCAGTGTCTGCATTTCGAGCGTATTGCGAATGTCAGAGCAAAACATTAACTCTCCTGCTCTTCTAATTTCTTCTTCCAGAATCCTAGCCCGCCTTAGTCTTTCCTAACGCCACCCAGGTAGGCAGATGCCCTAGGCTGCAAGGAGTAGATCTTGTTGCAGAAATTCAGGACAGGCCAGCACAGAACTCTTCCTCCAATGTTTCAGGACCCATTCTACTCGCCAGTTTCAGTGATGATGGTTTCTCCTAAGCCCCAGGCTGTGTGGTTCCATAGGATGTGCTATGACTCGTAAACATACACATACATCCCAACCACACCCCTGCCTCCATGCTTTGGGAGAAAGAAAACAAATGAATAAGGCAAGAAAGATAAAGAAGGAAGCTGAGGCATAGGAGAGGATGGTAGGACAAATAGACTGATGTCTGGTGTGCTCAGGCAGAAATGCCAAAACCAAGCCATATGTCACTCCACCCACTCTGCTTTCAACTCGCAGTGTGACCTTCCCAGAACATTTTTCTTTATTGCAGTGTGTGTGTGTGTGTATATATATATATATACACACACACACACACACACACACATATATATATACACACACATCTATATATATGTATAAATGCGCACTTTGTTGCACAGTAATATGTACTGACTATATCTAAATATATGTATATTTATGATATATATTAATATATATTTATATGATGAAATATATTACATATTTTTATTATATATTATATATTTACATATACATTTATAAGAGTATATGTATATATTTTTTCTTGACTGCTTCTACCTCTGTCTTGGCCGCTGGCTGGAAATCCAGTGCAGCGCTGCTGCTGGTGAGCTGGTCCTTGTGTCATGGATGCGCAGGTAATTCTGCCCCGTCTTCTTGCAGGACATTATGGGAAGGATGCTTACCGAAGTGGAGGAGCTGATCTCCATAACTTCATCTCATCTGGATTTGTCACATTAGGAAGAGGACACACGAAGGGTACAGTGGAAACCATTTTTTACTAAAATACAGAGGTTGCCTAGGGACCCCCGATCTGATGCGAAGATGGTGTGGAGGCTGGAGGCTTGTCAGGACAGGAGTGTGTGGGGTGGTTCCATTGCAGCTTGTTCTGCTGACAGGCATGGCTCTGACAGGAGTGACCTTAGAGGGCAATAATAGACTTGCAAGAGACATCCACCCCACTCCACCATGGTGTGGAGCAGGACACAGAAGCTGATGGCTCCCTGTGGGGGACCACCAGCGGCGCAGTGGGAAACACTGCCGTGGATGTGCAGCATTTGCAAAGCGTTCATTGTCTTCTTGGCTATTATTCCTTTTTTTTTTCTTCAAAGCCACATTTTATAACCTGTTGTCAATGCTCTGTACCGTGGGTTTCGAAGCCAGCATGCATGTCGAGTCGCCACGTCCTCCGTGTGTCTCTGTAAACTCTCTTTGGTGTGCACACCACAGTGGAGGTTCCGCAGACCTTCAAGCCGCAAGATGACAGCTAATGTAGCCTTTCTGCCAAGCTGCTTTAGGACCTCGCTGGCAGCTTGCAGAGCATCTGTGCGGGGTCCGGCTCCTCGATTTTGTCTTTAGTTTAAACAGAGTCCTGCTAGTGTTATGAGCATTCTGTCACTTCAAGAATACCTTCCCAACACCTATACACTGTTACAGATCAACTGAGCTTACCGTAGGGATGGAGTATCCCTGTCTCCCTCTGAAATATGTGTCTGTGTTAAGTGTGAATGAACCAGGACTTTACAATATTTTCTTACATTCCATGCACCTACTTTTTAAATTCCCTTTGTGATGTCTGTTCATCCTGTAGAGAAAATAATCTGTATCTGTGTATGTACTTTCTGTTGTGTCTAAATAAAGTTTATTGAGGATACGGGTGGCATTTGTGGCTAATAAGAGTTACAGAATCAAATTGGGACCAGCTGGCTCCGGAAGCGGAAAGGGGCTGCACAGTTAACTCAACTCCCATATCAACTCAAACCTGGGCTGGCCCACCCCCATGCCATCTCCTTTGTGACAATTATCTGCCACTGTGAAACAAATCACTCTAACAGGTAGTATTTTAAAACAATAACAAACATTTATTAGCGCATATAGTTCCTGTGGTTCAGGGATTTGGGAGCAGCTGAGCCGGGTGCTCCTGCCTTGGGGTCTCATGAGGTTGCAGTCGGGGTTTTTGAACTGCAGTGGTTTCCCACCCTTACCCCTATTCCTTGTAGGCGGTCCCCCTGAAACACCAATCAATCAATAGAACTCATGTTATATATACTTATGGCTTTGGGTTCACATATTCGTTCAACAAATATTTCATGAGGCTTGCATGTGCTAAGCAATCTTCAGAAGTAAACAAAATAGAATCTTTTCTTATGGAGCTTATCATCCATTGGGGGAAGCAGACAAAATTATTTCTTGATGACAAATGCAGGGAGGCAGGGGATTGTGAGGCAGGAAGCCACAGTGGCCAGAGAAGGCCTCTCAGATGAGGTAGTGATCGGGCAGAGAGCGGCATCCCAGGCGGGCTTACCCTGCCCTGTGTGGAGGCTTTGCTGTGGCTACTGCTAATTATCTCCCCATCTTCCCTTGGCCTTACCCTGCCCACCTGTGCATGCATGGCCTGAACTCCCTGTGTCCATTACCTGTCCATTACCTCTACCAGGTCTTCTCCATTCTCTGCCATCCAAGGACCTCTGAAACCTCCTCTTTCCAGGAATGTACCTTCCATGTATTTTCCTATTTAGATAGTAACCAAAGTTTCATGAGCAAAGAGACTGGGGGGAGGGGGGGCGGGGGGGTTGGTGCCCAGGGGGCAGAGGGGGCTGCTTTGGAAATGAGGATGCTCTTCTAATGTCAGATTCTCCTTGGTCCCCATGCAACCTAGATCTCTGGAAAAGGCCCAAGCTCCATTCTCCCTTCATTCATAGCAAACCAAGTTGGACTCTGAGTGGCACCTGGAAGCACACCCACCCCATGTAAATACCCCTGGGGAGGGACCACTCAGAGACCTGGAACACGGCACCAGTCTCCATCATGGGAGTTTTATTCTCTTCCATTCCATTTCTTCCTTTCCTTTCTCTCAGTTCCAGTCACTGCCTTTTCTGGTCCCTCTTCCTTTATTCCTTTTTTTTTCTCTTCTTTTCCTTCATTTGCCTAACACCTTCTGGTGACACATGGCCATTGTGTAGACCCTATAAACTCTCAGAACTAATGAGGTAGCCAACACGTGCTTTTGAAGTTAATACCATTGCCTCACCAACTCACACTACGGAATTTAACATGCATTTTGAATGGGATTTATTTCCTGAGAACCAAACATGGGTGGTCCCTGTTCTAAATGGCATTGGTGGCCTTCATTGGGAACTGGGATGACACGGGTCCCGTGTTCCATCACGTGGGTCCCAGAGTCATTACGGAGACAGGTGTGTGCTCCAGCTTCAGTGAGAACTCCTCCAACCTCAGAGAACTGCGATCATCCCCATGTTCCAGGTTAAAAACTGAAACCTGAGCGGGTGAGTTCACTGGCCAGGCCAGCATCCAACAGTTAGCACTGTTCCCTTCCAAAGTTGGAAGACTATGTCCCAGCCCCTGGGGATCCTGCCTCTTGACAGTGGGAGGAGCCGAGGCGGAGCCTGGGGTGTGGCTCAGTGGAACCACACATTGGGGAGTACGCAGTGACCAATGACTGTCTTCATCAGAGGTACATTTTGCAAGACAGGAAGTGAGGAAAGGAGGCAGACCAAGAAGTAGAGCACCAACACCCTATTTGCAGGGCCTCTCCTTTCAGAAAGGAGGAGCATGCCCCTGTAATCGTTTTTCTGGGTCTGTCTACACTGCAGAGGCCCTAGTCTACTAGGCAGTGTGGTTAAAATCTTTCACACAGGTGGTGTTTTTCCTTCAGTCTGGTAGAAAGAGCCGGAAGTCTCTTTCCAGAAGCCCCTCAACATCAATAGTGCTTACCCTAGTGACCCCCCACCCCTAGTGCATCCCAGGCCTCAGGCCCCATGGGGCCCAGGCCGTGGGAGCAAGCATGCACGTGTTCACTGCAGCTGTCCTCTGCACAGGCAGCTTGCAGTGGCTGTGACGTGCTGGGTTCCATTCGTCTTCTGGCATTTTTCCCTGTTCACTGGGTCCTTTCCACCACCCCAGGGGCCAGGGAGAGGGGGTGTGTCTATGTATGAGAAAGAGGGAATGTGTCTACGTATGAGAGAGAGGAAAAAGGAGATCCCAAAGCCTTTGTAAAAGGCAGGAACTCCAAAGTGGTTGCCCCTTTGTTAGGAGGCACACAGTGGCCCATGTAGGCATTCGTTTCCCATGAGCAGCCTTCTCTGTGCCAGCCACTGTTCCAGGCGCTGAGGACACAGCAGACAGTAAGAGGTCATAGAAATTCAGCAAGAAGTGTGTTGGGATGGAGTTGAGAACTGTGGAGCAAAAGAGGGGGGAAAAGGAGGGAGGGTTTGCGGTTTATAAAAGAGCATCCAGAAGATTTTAGGAAAAGGTGACATTTGAGCAAAGTCAAAGGCGGCGAAGGATGGAGTCAGCTGGATTTCTGGGAAGGGTCTCTCAGGGAGCAGGGATGCAGTGCCCACCTGGTTTGCATTGGGACAGCTGCTAGACTGGAGCAGCGGAGCTGAGAGAGCAGGAGGCTGAGGTCAGAGTGTGTGGCCTCTGGGGCCATTTAAGGATATGGTTTCCACTTTGGGCCACAGGAAATACAAAATGTTTTCGCCTGAGGCATTAGACAGATGGAAGACTGTGGGAGGGATGGGGTTTAGGCAGAGGTTGAGGAGGAGGTCAATTCACTCTGGCTTCATATTAAGTTTTAGATGCTTATTAATAATCCACGTGGAAACGTCAAGTTCAGGGAGATGTCCTAGCTGGAATATAAATGTGGGAGTTTATGGGACATGAAGCCAGGAGACTGGGCGACGTGGCCTAGGGAGGGAGTGTCACTTTCCGGATTAGCAGAGGGAGCCACTGGCACCTTAGCATGGAGAAGTCGGGCGATGAGGAGGGACTTACAGACGGGACTGCGAGTGAGAAAAGCGTGGCAGCGTCGTATCTTGGAAATTAAGTGAAAAACAAACAAGTGTTCCCAAGGGAGAGAGTGAGCTATTGTATGCCGTAGAGAGACTCAGTGAGATGAGCCAGCAGTGACCTCTGGGTGTAACCTGGAGGTCATTGGTGACCCTGGCAAGAGCTGTTCTGGGTGGGAGTGCAGCAGCCTGCCCGGCTGAGGCAGGAGGGAATGGGTAATATCTGGGATGGCTTCTACAAGTTCTGTGCAAACTCAGCAGTGGGGAGGGGTGCTCGCTGTGCCAGCCTTTCTATTGTGGGGTATGTTTGAAATGTTCATAATAAAAAGTATAAAAAATGAGAGAATGGGAGAAGAATAGGGGACTGCAGGTACAGTCTTTAGAGTTTTAATGTAAAGGAGAGTAGAGAATGAGGGCAGTCACTGGAAGGGAGTGTGATGTAGAAAGAGATGTGTTTGTTTGTTGTTAAGATGGGAGAAATCACAGTATATCTGTATGTACGGGGATGATCCACGAAAGAAGGTAAAAGTGATCATGCCCTTTCTCCAGCCCCAGTGCTAGTTCCAAGCCCGTGCAGCCCCTGGCGTATGCTTATCTCTCCCACGGCCATTTGTCTGGGCACTGCCATGACTGTGTGTGGTACAGGGTTCGAAATCAGGCTTTCTCTTCCAGAAAGGAAAGAACCAGTGTGTGGGCTTCCACAGAAATGCAGGCTGCCGCTCCCAAGCCGGGATCTGAGCAAGACTCGCAGACCATTCTGTGGATATAGCAAGATCTAGAGCCATTTGGCTAAAGAAACCCAGCTTAGATATTTTCACACTCTGGGGAACCAAGGGAGTGGGTGTGACTGAACCAAGGTGTTTAAAGGCTGGATTCCAGGTAAAATGCAGAACTCAGAGGCATCCGGTCTCCATGGCAACAGTGAGCTGAGAAGCAAGAGAGGGAAGGCTGGGCCGGGCTTGCTTCAGATTGGCCTCTGAGAAGCCGAACCACCCAATCTGCCGGGAGCATTCTTTCCTGTACCCTTTCCATAGGCCAGGGTAGGAGGGCAGGGGGGAGTGGGAATCAAGCAGAGAACTCGTGGGTTCTGGGCTGAGGGCACCCCAGGTGTAAGGCCTGCCGGTCTGCATACGTGGGGCAGCTCCCTTTGTCACCTCCATGCCCACTCACTCCTGATGAATGGCTAAATCTCAAGAACAAGGCATGACTCGGTGTGCTCCGAGTTACTCAGTGGTATTTCTCATGCTCCAGGCCAGCACACGCAGGCTGCCCCTCAGCCCTACAGGCAGGAACCTATGTGGCATCAGTGGGAAGGACATTTTGTTAGAATTGAGTCAAGATCACAAGGTGTTTTAGTGGTTAGAATGGATTGCATCAGAAGCATAAACAGGTCTGCATGAATGTTAAATCCGATGCTTACCCAGGGAATCCATTTTTCTACGTAACTGCTGTTCAAACAAAATAAAAGGAAACGAGGCAAAAGAAAACTCAGCGTAATACCTTTGAGAGTTTCAACATTGGATACTTATGTTTGCAATCTCAACAGTTTTGCTTAAAGGCAGCTGTTCTATAAAACCCCTTTCCCAGGTTGACCCTCCTAACAGGAACACCCATGACCTCTCAGGAAGCAGAAAGGGCACTGGTCCAGGACCCTGTCTCTGCTTAGATTAGCTGTAGCAGCAGTTAAACCTCACAGCTCGATCTGAGGAACACAGTGCTCTGGACTTACTTCCTAAGCCACCCAAGAGCCCACCTACAAGGCAGGACCACCTGATGTGCCATTGGGAGGCCACTCGAGGCACCAAGGAAGATGGTCCACAACTTTTCCACACCTCATTCTCATGGCAGTGCTTGGGTGGAAACACCACACTGATAGGTGATGTGGTATCTAAGCCACCAGCCACTCTCATTACCTGGGTGAATGGTAACACAGAGAAACATTCCCATCTATCAGGCCATTTGCTGAGTGTTGGACCATGCGTGTCCCAGTTTAATGCTAATTTGTGGGCCTGTTGCCCTTGGCCCATGCAGGGTGCTGCCAGCCCAACTCTGCTCAGGCGGGAGTGGGAAGCACAACAGGAGGCCTTTAACGGTGGTCTGTTTAATTCTCCTGGGGAGAGGAGAGAGGATCAAGTTGTTCTCCCAGAGGCTGGCTGGCCCCGCCAGAGGTCGAGCACTCAGAGCTGTGCTCTTCTCATTCTCCAGTTGCTCACTGGTGCCGGGGCTGAGCTGTCTCCTGCCGTGACCCCTGGCTCAAGTTGGCCTGTCGGGAGGTTTGTGGCCAGTACAGTCTCTTCCTGGCATTGTTCTTGGCATTGACCAGTCATCCAAGTTGGGATTCTCCCCTTTCCATGAGCCCTCATTCTCTGCTGCTCACTGCCAAGTCTCAGAAACCCTGACAGCTAAGCTATGTGCTGTCAAGTCCGGGAAGGTGGTGGGAATGCCGTTGCTATGCCAGCTGAGTCCATGGTCAGGAGAAGACGGTCTCTCCATCAGCAGTTGCCAGGATTTCATGGTGACCTAGAAGTGGGCCAGAATACTGATGTTCTTGGTTTTTTGGAGCTCCAGTGTCTGGAACACAACTGTAGAATTCCGAGTCTCTGCTTTGTGGAGATGATGTGGCAGAATAAAGAAATCCAGGGCCTTCCTGCCTGGAGACATGCCTCAGCCTCAGCCTTAACCCTTCCAAATAGTGATGCTGACTCCCCCGCTCACTCAGTGGTTGGAGAAGAGGAAAAAGGGTGAGAAGAAGGCCCCTTGGAATCAGACATGCTCACTCACTCCTGGCTCTACCAGTCGCTAGCTGAGCGACCTTGACCTCTGTGACATTTATCTATAGAATAAGGTAGTAGTAACACCTACTCACAGGGCTAGTGTGGAACTCTTTGAGATAATGCACCAGGGCACCAAGCACTCAGGCAGGGGCAGTTCTTCCTGTCATGTACAACTTCTGAGAGCTGTAGAACCTCATTACTCAGGATGAGACTGGGCCTGCAGCATGGGCATCCCGGGAGCTAGTGAGACACAGAGACTCTTGGGCCCCACCCTGTCCCAACAGAAGCAGAATCTGCATTTTCACAAGATCTTCAGGTGACTTGTATGCACATTACAGTTCGTGCATTCAGCTATAGAAGAATTTTGCTTTAAGTGTGGTTCCTCGATGGTCTTCAGGGTCACTTCCATTTCTGAGGTTCATTTGCCATGAAGCCTCCTTTGACATGTAGCTGAGGAGGGAAGAAATCATTTGAGGAGGAATACTGAGCCCTGAGGGGTGATACAAGCAGACCCTCTAAGACTCCAGTGGCCTGTCCCAGGTGTCAGAATCATGGAATCTTGTGTGTTTCAATAAAACTGAAGTATTTGTTGAGTGAAACAGGTGAGACGGTAGTTGCCTTTAAGAAGCCAGGAGGTACTGTGCCTGCCAAGTAAATGGGATGTTCCATGAAGCAAATCATGAGAATAGCCAGGATCTAAAGGAGAGAACATTGCCTCTGGGTGGTGGGGTCCTGAATGGCCTCAGACAGGAGACAGGATCGAGAGGGTCCCTGCAGCAAGAAAAAATGTGATGAACCAAGAGTGTCTGTGTGGGCATTTCAGAAGGGGTGCCTCCTGCACAAAGGTGTAGAAGTAGAAATGCCCATATGACTACCATCTTTGTACTCTTCTGCCTTTAAGATTAAAACTGACACATGAAAAGCTGCCTCTATATAAGGCTGACTCCATGGGCAGAGGTGGACATAGCCAACGTATGGTCAATTCCTGATATCTGTTCCCCCCACCGAGATGTCCTCCCTCGCAGGAATCCTGTGGAACTCAGGGTGCAGAGCTGAAGGGAATCAAGTGGACTCATGGGTTTAATGCCAAGCTGTGTCCCAGACATGGACTTTCTGACTTGTGGTATTGATATTGTGTCAGGCCTCGGTTCTCTTGTATAAATCAGAGCATGGAAGGTAAATAAGACCCTTTTTTCTCTAATATTCTGGTGTTGTTTCAGGATAAGACACCTAAATGCAGAGCTACAGCGAAGAATGAGGCCGGCAGCTTTTCTCACACTGGAAGGCTTTGAGTTCAACACCCCCATGTGTTCTCAGAGTGGCCTGTTCTGCTCACACTCTGAGATAGTTGCAAGAGGTCCTCCGGGTATGTGCATAATACTGGAGAGAGGCAATTTTTTCCCGAGGTTAGCAGCAGATTGCTCATAGTGCATACCTGAAGGCCCTTCCACTAGCAATGCATAAGTGTGCACCTTGGGTTCAGAGGGCCAGAGCTTATGAAGTTTTCATCACTTGAATAGGATTGATGTTCCATTCTTATTCTCTTCATCTGCTTCACAGTGAATCATTTTGGCTTTGCCCTGGGAGAGTAATTTGGGGAAGCATAATAATTTTCTGTTTTTTTGTTTTTGTTTTTAAATAAGAGCGATTGGGTGCAGATGCCTGAACCCTGAATCTATTCAACTGAAATAGAGGGGGCTGTGGCATGGATGCCAGCTATGCCCAGATTGGATCTTGGATAGTTTGACAGAAGCTTATGTTTGTGCTACTGAAAGTGTGGGTCCCTCAGCAGATGGCACCCCTAGCTACTCAGGTGCTCAAGTAGAACCCTACATGCTGTCCTTAACGTCTTTCTTTCCCTCACCACCTACATCCAAGACAGTTACCATTCCCTTCCATTCTCTTGACCTTGCCCACTGCTTGCCCCCTTCTTAGCCAGCCTCCCAATCCACAACTCCCTCCTGTCCCAACTAGACAACTTGCGAAGACCTCCTATAAGGAGTTTCATTCTTGCTCCCAACATCCTGTCCCTTACTGAGCAGCCAGAATGATCTAATTTAACTTGACTGAATCCAGTTTACCTAATCTGACCTAAAGCTAATATCTATTGTCACCTCTGCTTTATTAAACCTCAGAGGCTCTCTACTGGAGCCAGAGTCTTAAATATGAACCCTAACTCTTGGGATGGAGCTCACCCATCATAGAAATACCAGCTGAGTTCAAACTCTTAAATAATAATGTATGCATATTCTCCTTCCTTAATCTATTTCCTGTTGACATGAGTCAGGAGCAAAGCAAATATGTGGCATGCAAGGTCTGTACCATCTCGTTACTGCTTATTGCCAGAGCCTCTTAGGATATGGTTCTCCTTGTTCAATGCGCTCTAGCCAACATTGGTTTGCTTTCTATGCTACCCTTCTTATTAACTTGGCACAAACTGTTTCTTCTGTCTGGAATGTTCTCTTTTGTCCTTAACATACCAATCTACTCATTGTTCAGGTCCTGATTTGAATTTTCCTTGTTTGAATAAGTCTGCTTTGCCCTTCACATGGAAATCGGTTCTTCCATTATGTTTTCTAATTGCACCCTTACTATATACTTTCTCTCTATACTCTTCAAAAAATATTTGTAATTGGTGTGGTTTCTTGCCTGATATCTGTCTTTGCCTCTAACTATGTGAGCAGGGACCACATCTGAGTATATTTACCCGGTGTTCCTTGTAGCTGGCACAGTCTTCATTGGGTGTTTGTGAATGAATGAGTGAGGAATGAATGAATTGAAGAAGCAACACTAAACTTGGAGTCAAGAAATTTGACAAGTTGTTGCAGTTGAATGTGGTCTTGGTAAGATTGTTTCACCTCTCTGGGTTTATATCTCCCTCCCTATAAACTTTTTGTACAAGGTGCTCCCTAGTCCTGATGCTCCAGGACATGCGCATGTGAGGATACACAAGGTCAGAGATGTGTAGGCAGTTTTCCTGTCCTTTTCAATCATCTCCAGAGCTTTGTTTTTTATTTCAATGGCTCCAGTCATGTGCATTTTAAACACACACATAAAAATGCAATATATTCACCATTCTGCATCTTGCTTTTTAAAGCTGATATAGCTTGGAGACCATTCAATATCTGCAGCAATAGGTCTAGCTCAATTATTTTTCCCCCAATGGTTGTTAAATAATTCTTCCTATTATACCATCATTTATATAAGCAATATAAGGCCCACCACTTGCTTTTTTTTATTACTTTATTTTTTAATGTATATTTGGTCTCCTGAAGTGCTGGATTTTTAAAATATGTTTTTATTGATTTCAGAGAGGAAGGGAGAGGGAGAGAGAGATAGAAACATCAATGATAAGAAAGAATCATTGACTGGCTGCCTCTTGCACAACCCCTACTGGGAACTTAGCCTGTAGCCAGGGCATGTGCCGTTGACAGGAATCGAACCCAGGACCCTTCAGTCCACAAGCCGACATTCTATCCACTGAGCCAAACTAGCTAAGGCTATTACTTTATATCTCTTAAATGTTTTTTTATTGAGAAATAATTTCAGATTTACATAAATTATAAAAATAGTACAAAAATTCCTGTATACCTTTTTAATTCTTCAAATTTTAACATTTCATTACATTTGTTTTATCATTGTCTCTCTATGTCTCTGTCTCTCTCTATGTGTGTGTTTACATGTTATATGTATATGTAAAAATAGACCATATACATTTTAGTTTTTTCTAAAAACCATATAACTGCTTTTTTTTAACATTTGAGAGTAAGTTGCAGATATGATGTCCCTTTACCCCTAAATACTTAAGTGTGTATTTCATAATATCAAGGACATTCTCTTACGTATTCTCATTGTTATTATCAAAATCAGAAAATTGACATTGGTAAAATACTCTTACCTAAATTTTTTATTCAAATGTATCACTAATGTCCTTTACAGCAAAAGGAAAATGCTTTTCTTGGCTCAGGTTCACATACTCTTAGATTTATTTCTAAGTATTTGATTATTATGGTTGCTATTTTTAATTGGGGTTTCTTTACCATTATGACCATTGACTGGTTATGTTTTTGTATATAAAGGGCATTGACTTCTGTGTGTTAATTATAATACCCTGCTGTCATCAATGACATTCCAGGTACACTATCATATCATGTACAGATAGAGGTTGTTTTGCTTCTTTACCTTTGTGCCTTTAATTGATTTCTCTTGTCTGATTGCATTGGCTTAATACTACTAGGACTATGTTCAATAGTAACAAAGATAGCGGGCATCTTCATCCTTTTTCTGATGTTAGTGAAAATGCTCTATAGCTTTCTCATTACTGTCTTTAAGACCAAAGTAGGTAGGTAGATAGATAGATAGATAGATAGATAGATAGGCAGACAGACAGTGGACAGATATGTAGATATATGTTTGTTCAGATTAATTCACATTAAAAAAGTATCCCTCATTTTACATTTTTTTGAGCTTTATAAAAATCAAGAATGAGTATTGAATTTTGTCAAATGCTTTTTTGGTAGCTATGGAGATAATCAATGATTTTTTTCCTTAGATCTATTAATATGGTAATATTAATGGCTATCCTAACATTGACTCAGGCTTGCTTTCCTGAAATAAATCTCATTTGGTCATGTTGTATTTATTTTTAAATATGGTATTAGATTTTTAGTATTTTGTATCAATAGTCTCTTTCTTGTGCTATTGCTCTCATGTTTAATATCCATTTACACTTGCTTTATTAAAGAAATTGGGAATTTTCTTCATTTTCCATGCTCTGGAATCATGTGTTCAACATTGGGATTATCTGTTCTTTCAAGACTTGAAATAATTCTCCTATAAAATCATCATAGCCTAATGATTTTCAAGGCTAGTTTATTAATAACTTTCACTACAAGATATGTGTTTTTTGCTATTTAATTAATTTTTAAAATTTTGTATTTAAGTTTATTGTATTTTTTTTCTAGTAGTTACTTTTGTACTTAATGTTTAATGCTACTTAGTCCCACATGTTTATATTTAACCTTTTTCATCTGGCTTATGAGTTTTTATTAAATTCTTTAACTTAACCCTTTTGTCCATATAACAATCAGTATAGTTATTCTACTTTACTCCCCTCCACCATTTTTTAATTCCATTACTTCTACTTTGGCACATATAGCCTCTGCACATTAGTAATCAGCTCTCCCCCACACCCCCCCCTCTCTCTCTCTCTATATATATATATATATACACACACACACACACACACACACACACACACACACACACACACATAGACATAGAGATAGAGAGATGCCCATCATTAATTTTTTTCCATTCATTTCATGGTTGGATGAAGTGGATCATCCAATAGATTGCTCAGGAAGGGCTCATGGATGCAGAATTCCCTGCTCTTGCATCTTGAAACTGTTGTTCTATAACCTTGACACTTGGGGAAAAAAGTTTGCCTACTGATAAAATTCTAGGTTCTTACTTTCTCCCCTTGAGGTTTTTTAAAAATGCTGCCCCATTGTTGCATTGCTTTGTATGTTATTTCTTGAGAAGCCTGATGACAGTTTAATTCTCCCAACTGTAAGTTATTTGATCTTTTTGCTTGAAAGCCCTGACAATTTATTTTCTTTATCTTTGAAGTCTGTTACTTTACTAGGACACCAGAGTTGATCATTCTGAGTACATTTTCCAGATATCCATGGGGATCTCTCAATATTTAAAGAAAGTTTTATTGAATCATATTTTTGTATATATTATCTACCATGGTTTTGTTTTTCTTCTTAAGGGACTCCAGTTACAGATGGGATGTTTTCTTTCCTGTCCTTCCATGCAAACACTTTCTAATTCTTTTTGCTTTCACTAGTTTCTTTTTTTGACTGTCCTAAATGGTTTATTGCGTAAGAATTGTACAAACATTCCTTATATTAGCCATTATGGTGGAGCTGGAGAGTATTACACCTTCTCTAAGCTGGACAGTGAGAACCACCAATAATGTAGTGGAACTTGGTGCCCTCTCCAAGGCCACGGATCTGGTGATCAGCAGACCACACCTAGAATCTCTCTGTGCTTGTGGACTGGTTTGGTGATCCTTGGGTGTCAGGATTCCTTCTGATAGATAGTCTTATGAAATAGGTCAATGATGGTAGCCTCAAAGAATTTCTGCATGTCTTCACCAACCCAGTAGGAATGAGAACCCTCAGAGCCCTATAGTGGCAGACAGCTGGCTCCTGGGCAGCAGACTGAAGCCTGGAGCAAACTTGAGCCTAGCCAATCAACACCATGATGGACAGGCTTGCCAGAGTTCGCACCCTAGGAACAGGGCGTTTTCGGCCAGACAGTGCACACGAATCCGATAACATGACATAACCTTGCTTGGGCCTTGTATCCAGCCTGTGTGTTTTTTGGAGCTGGGGCTGTGGGGAGGGGTGCTGTGGAGCGTAGAGAGCTGGCTAAGCTGCTGGCAGTGCATCCTGAGAAGAAAGCGCATTATATCCACTGCTTCTTCCTCCGAAGCTCCTGGCTTACCTCATGGCTGCGGTCAGACAGAAAGGAAAAAGCTCATTGGTTCATTTTTATTCTCTTGATTGCTTTCTTTCCTTTCATTGATGCCTTCAGTAGGTTTTGACTCTATTCTTTTTTTGGCATCTTCTACATTAGTCTTCATTTTGTCTTTTTTTTTTTTTTTCCTATCTTTCTGAGTTCAGTGAATTCTCTTTAAATTTCTATTTCTCTTTTGCCACTGGCTTTTAGTTTTTTAAAATTTGTTTTTAGGTATTTTGAATTAAATTTTATTTTGTTCCATCATTTATCTCCCCTATACCCTCTTTCACCTCCCTCCCCACCCACCTGCTCTCCACAATCACCACAAAGTGTTTTTAGATTTTTTTATAGCTACAAATGTGTCTTTAAAAGTTATTTATTTTAGAGTGTTGTATTCAGTTTTCTTCTACTTAATGGCTATTTTTCTGTAGTGTTAGAAGAAAACTGTCATCAGTAGAGGTTTTTGGATTCTTATGTTTTTAATAGGAGATTTGTCTTTATTCACATTTCTTATATCCATTTTTTTGATTTGGTGCATTATAAGATCCCTGTTTTAATGGTAGCCCTTTCTTTTTCTTTTTTGTATATAATTGACTCATTTATTTTTATAAGCATTTTTGTTACATTTATTGGGATAATATGACTTCAAACATTATATAAACTTTAGGTACACAACTTTATTAATATGACATCTATATACTCTCTATTGTGTGTTGACCACCAAATTTTATTCTCCTTCCTTTTCTATCAGTATGGAAAATATAATTTCTCTAATGAATTTTATGATTGTGGTCATTGTTATTAGGAAAGGGATATGAGTCCTGATTTTCTCCCTCTTTTGTCTTACAGGACTCCTGCCCCCCACCCGTTCTTCTTCCTCCCTTATCAGCCAATCTCCAAAGAGCTTCTCTCTCTCCCTCTTTACCTTCTTCTCATCTAGAAGCAATTATTTGGAAGGCTGTCATGTTGAATCCATTTAGTCAGTACTTGAACCTACCAGGACACTTTTTCAGTGCTTTCACACTTAGGGTGGATGCTCTCGTTCCTAAAAGCTTTTCTTAGGCCTGGTGCTATCTCCTTTTTTCTCTATTTTACATAGTTTATTGTTTTGTTTTGTTTTTCTAGGCTGTCCTTGTTCACCATAGAGCTTGTAGCAGGAGTCAAAAGGTAACTTGCTGATTTTTCTTTTATTAAAAGTAATTTAAAATCTAGGCATTTTCTGTTTTCGGTTTATGCTGAGCCATAGCTAAAATACAATAACAGGGCTGGAATTAAGACAGAGCTGTTTGATTAGAAAGCTTTTGGTTGTATTACTAGTATACAATAGAGAGAAGGAAAGGGTTTATGGAATATACAGGCATATGGATAAAACCACACACATGAAGCCAAATCATACTTGATCAGTCATGGTTCATGGCCTTATGTGTAATGTACTAGTAATAGTCACTTAGTACTATTGCTGCTGACTGTGGAAAAACCCTAATCAGTTATTATTAATTCTACTAATTGGGTGTAAGACTAAATATTATGTCATTGAGAAGTATGGAATTATATGATCACCCCATTTTCCATTTTTGTAGGAGGACTTTTATGGAAATATTGAGCCATGCTAAGGGAAAGGGATTTTAGCAGATGATAATGCAACTCTTCAGGCAAAAAACTAGACTAAACTCTACTACCGAAGGTCCCTGGTAAAAATTAAATCTCCAGATCCAAAGACTTGTCTTGGTCTTTATTCTTCTTGTTTTGCTTTTGTCTCCAAAATTTATTACTATGGACTTCCAACTCTTACTTGAAAGTAATTTCTCATGATAACAGAGTACTGTTTTTCTTTGACCATGCCTTATTTGTCTCCTTTTCTGAGTATAGTTTCCTTCCATCACTCCACAGATATGCATATCTTCCAAGCTCTGTGTTAAACCTCTATTCTTTGATTTCTTGAAACTTTTCATTAAAGGATGTACTTACATGTGTGACTCCTGTCATCATTACTTGTAGGCCAAATATATCAAAGTCCATCATGTCTCTCAGTCTTTGTCTTTTGATAAACTCCACTGATAGTTTTTAACAGAGTTCTGGCATTGGGAGTGAGAAAAGAAGGGACTTGGCTGCATTTCTGTCATCACCTCAAACTCAGATAGTCCTAAGTTGAATCTGCATCTTTCCTCCAAATCCAATGTCTATTTTTGACGAAATTTGTTATAATTTTCCTCGAGTTGCCCAAACTGGAAGTGTGAGCATCACTTTTGCTTGACTTTTCTGATATACACTCCCACCATCCTTATTGTATTGATTTATAGTCAACACATGCTTTGAATCTTTCACATTTGTTCACTTTCCCAATGCACACCTTTTAAAACTCACTTCCAATTTAATGTAATAGCTGCCTAACTAAAATCTGTTTTTACCCTCTTTGCTGTGCATCTTCCCACAGTCCATCACCACATTAATCTTTCTTCAATATCATTTTCAGCAAATTTATACTCCTGTTCAGAATCTTAGAGTGGCTTCCCATTTTTTCTATTTCTTCCATTACCTAGGCATTCAAGTTCTTCAATCTTCCCAGTCATTTTGATTGCTCTCTACTCAGTTCAGAGCATATATTGTTAGCCTGCCTGGTATATTTAACCTTTCACTGAATGTACAATTTTCTCTTTGCCTTCCTGAAACCTAAGATGTCTATTCTCCCACATTTCACTTAGTTTAAATCCCACTCATACTTTACATCTCTAAATAAATCTTGCTTTTTTCCCATGCACTTTTATCTCCAAAAGGTTTCTCCACAACCAAGTTCCCACATCAGGTCTTAATACCTTGAAAGATCTATAATATAAAAGCACATACCTCCCTGCACGCACGCACACACATACCATGTGGTAGAACAGGAACAGGAAAACCACAACAAGTTCTCTGAATTCAGAAAGAGGAGGAAGGGGACACACTTGCTGGGCACTGATCCTAACCAATTTTGAAATCTCTCTCAGCAGATATTGTGAGGGGCCCCAATCTGGGTTGGGGAATGTTCCTTGATTAGGCTGCAGTTCAGAATGACTCTTTACTCTGTGTCACTTTATCCAATTAAAATACTGACCTTCTCAGCTAATGTGGAAGGGGAGGAGGAGCAGGGAAAGTGACACTTTGGCTCTTAAATGACCCATTTTGATGCAATACATGCGACTCCACTCACTTTTCATTGATCAACGCAGGTCACATGGACATGCTGCACTTCAAGAGAGCAGAGAAATGTATTCTTCCTGTACTGGGAAGGAGAGCCAGATCAAATAGTGAATAGCACAGGGTCTGTCACTTCTGGGTGGAAACTGTAGGCTACTACTATAAGGCACTGAGGCAGGCCTCTGTCAGGGAATGAGCAATGATGTCTAGCCGAAGACGCCAGAAGGTGCAGTTTCTTCCTCTGGTCAGGCAAATACTTGGAGCGCTTCACCCTGTGGATGGAATTGTGTGTGGTACTCTGCCTGGGAGCTTCAGGATTGACTGCCTCACAGCCTCTCATCCTTTGACTTTGGTACCCTGAAGCAACTCCCTTGTGGAGAGATGGGGTTGAAAGAGGACGCACCTATGGCTCATCCAGACAGTAATTGCCCCTGAGAGACAGTGCTTCCTGGTGGTTATGCTAATGCAACAAGGTTTCTTACAGCACCCTACTTAAAATACACACTCACTGCAATCGCTCAGTTTTTTAGAGAACAATTACTTCCAAGGCTCAGAGATGATTGGAGACTGTTCAAAAGCCATCAGGGAACAGTATGGAGCTCTAGTAGGTCTTTGCACCTGTTAACTCTTCCCATGGATGCAGTTATTCTCTAGGAGCCACTATGATGCAAAAAGTACTAAGAATCTGACAGTTTGTTTGTTTGTTTGTTTTGCAATTGGGAAGTTCAGGAGCCCATTCTGGAAGTCTTACCAAGGGAGCATAACAAAACTGGCTCCGTTATTAATGAGATGGATTTTGGGAGAAAGATCAAAGGACTCAGTGACTTCAAGTCAACACAGTGGGGGCTCTGGAAATACCCAGGCAGCAGAGTGGGCATTGCCTGAGTTGAGACTCTCTTTGGTTGAGTGTAGGCATGCAAGGGCTGAGACAGGTGCTGAGGCTCAGCCAGCCTCTTTTTCATTTAGATTAATAGGTTTCTCCTTTGTTTTATGGAACCTGACAGTGCTGGTTGTCACTTTTCGTGGTTGACTACCCCCATAGTATCTAATTACAGAGGAGCTTTTTAAAAGCAACAATGAACACATTTTCTAAATATGTTCTCCATCCGCTCCCTCCCTGGGTAATTGGAGGCAGAGGGAAAGGAGGGTTGGGTGGTATTCCCAGAGGCCTCTTGTCAGTCAACCCCAGGCAGGTTCCAATGGGGGCCACTCAGAAACCTAGAAACCCAAGGCAGGGACAGCAGGGGGTAGTGCCCTGCAGTGCTGAGGCCACACCCAAACACAGGAAGCTCTCACACCTGCTCTCTTAGTCCTTCTTGTGAAGGCTGAGGCACCATTCAAGAGCTAGGTAGGAAATTAAACACTTCAGCCAGAGAAGTGAGGTGTTCTGTCAAAATAAAAATAAAAATATCAAGCAGCTTCTAAGGAGATCAGAGCCAGACTCAGTGAACAGCTCCTGGCGCAAGTGATACGGAGACTCTTTTCTTTGTTCTTTTTAGTGAAAAAACATCAGTGCAAGAGGAATATCATCTTTTTTATTTACTCATCGATTCATCCACTCCATTCATTCATCAGTCAGTTGGTCAGGCAGTCAACGTATTTGACCTTGACCCTGTACTACGCACTGAAAGATTCAATTGACGGGAATTTCACTGGGCAGGGTCCTGATCTGGATAATTGGAATGAGGATAAGGATAGTCCAGAAGCTTTGAGCCTCTGTATCCCAGCTCCCTCCTGGCCCAGACACCAAACTTCTAGTTCTCTCTCAGGAGAGGAAGAGGAAAGAAAATGAGTGTGGCTACCTCACATGGCCATTTCTTTGTTGGGCTGGCCACCTCCATTTGCCTTCTCACTGCTTATGTGGGCCTTGAACTTTACCAATTATAAGCTGCAGGCCAGATGGTGAAGGAGGTCAGTGTGAGGCATGAATCACAAGGACTTCTCAACTGGAGAGACTTTCTTATAAGAACCAAAGAGTCTCTAAGGACTCACAATAATGCCTTATTGCACTGCGTGCACATACATGCATACACATACACACACACACACACACACACACACACACACACAGGAGCGCAAGGAGAGTTATACTCTTTGCCCCTCAACTATTTTTGGGGAAAATCACATTGAAGTTGTGAGTCATTTTATATCACAAAGGGGATGACCTCACCTGTGGCTCATTTATCATTTCCATCTGTTCCCTCCACAGCTGCAAGGGGCCATGCAGTCCCTCCCACAAACATCCCTGAGTTGTATGATGCTCTTCTTCTCCATGCAGAACTCCCTTCATGTGAGAAGAGGGAGCATCTGCCTTCCCTCTCCCCTACTGTTTGCACTAGAGCAATCTGATAAAATATCTCGTCCTAAGGGCCACTGTCCACGTTTAACTGCACAGTTAGACAGTGGTTTTCAACTCCAGTTGCTTATCAGACTCACCAAAACCTAAAAAAATATGCAGATTAAAGGCTTCACCCAAGACCCCCTGAATCATAATCTATAGCAGTGCTGATCTATAACTTTGATAAGCTTCCAAGGTGAATCTGATACACAGCTCAGTTGCTGTCAGTGCTTCTCACACTCTCATGTGAATCACCTGGGGATGGTAAAATTAAGATCCTCATCCAGTAGATGTTGGTGGGCCTGTAATGCAGCATTTCTGACAAGTCCTGGGGTTAATGCTGGTCCAGAAGCAAACTTTAGGTAACAGAGTTATAGACTCTCAACCCTGGGTACACATCACAATGATCTGGGGAGGTTTTAAGAATCTTGTTGCCCAGGCTATATCCCCAACCAACCAAGTCATAGTCCTAGTTTCTGGGGCTGTGACTCGGGCATCAGTCACTTCCAAACCTTCACCCAATTGAGAACTGCTGGTCTAGGAGCTCTTTTCCACCAGAGTGAGTCTGTGATTTGGCAGCTAGCTCCCACCCCTCCATCTTTGACTTTCTGTCATTTTATACTCCTGGTTAAGAACCCTAAAGAATGATTGCTTTCCTACCTCTTCCACCTTCTTCAGCATCATCTATACCTCTGAGCTCTTGTAAGCAGCTCAGAATGTGTTTGCCCACCTGTTGGCATGGCTGGCTCCTGCTTGTCACTTAGCTCTTTCTTTCTTGACTTTGGAAGGACCTCACCTCTCCAGACCAACATAGGCACTGCCATTCTAGACAATTCCTCTGTGTTCCTCCAGCAGCCCATGGGAATGTAAGCCTTAGTATATTGTACAGTATCTGTTCATTTTTCTAATCTGTTTCCCTCACTAGACAGTAAACTCCTTGCAAGTGGGAGTATCTTGCCCATCTCTCAATCTGCATCGTCTTGCACAATGCACAGAACATAGCAAACACTCAAACAACATTTATTGAATCAGTGGTTCCTCTCTATCTTTTTTTTCTGGTTTCTCTGTTGGGTTGCAAAAAAATATACAGAAACTGACCTGATTGGCAGCATATTTACTCAAATTGGTCCATACCCGATGAGAGTATAATTGGAATACCCAGTCCTTCCAAAACCCTGCCAATCATTCTGCTGTGTAAATAGGCACAGGTGATTGGTTCTAATCAAGACCATTAGGGTTGTTCTGGAAAGATCCTGCTGCCATATGTAGATAATTATAGCAGTAGTCTACATTTTGGATCTTAGCCAGTCTAAATAGCATTAGCATGAAGAATTTGCATGGAACAAAAGGCGGATGGCACAGGATTTGGACATAAATAATTATAGCTAGCACTTTCTATACAGCATTTTTCTATGTGCCAGGCGCTTCTCTAAGTAGTTTATAGATATTAACTCATTTACTCTACGTAACCGCCCTATGAGAGAAGTACTATTACTACCTGAATTGTATAGGTGATGAAACTAAGGCACAGAGAGATTAGGTAACTTGGTCAAGGTTATACAGCTAGTGGAGTCTCTGTTGGGAACAGGTAGACCTGGCTTCAGGTCTGTGCTCTTCACTCTTATACTGCACTAGAGACTGGGCTTCTCCTATGATACCAATTTAGTCACATTTCTCAATCCGACTGCTAACATTCTCCATAGTTCATGTGTTAGTAAGTAAGAGACTTAACTTGAACCCTGGAAGCAGAATGGACCATTAGGGTTCTCCTTATTAGAGTAGCAGTCCTCAAATGTTAAGTATATCCTGTTCATTTTTTTCTCTATCAAATACACACACACATACAGACATACCCATCTCTCGGGAAAGAGAGACTGAAGAACCTTCAATGGACAAATGATCTATCTATGCAAAATAAAAGTATTCCAAAGGAGAACAGTGCTGTTGTTTCCCTAGAACTTTATTTGCTTTTGGATGTACTAGTAAGACTGGAATGCTAGAATAAGGAGTTTGGCTGATGGTTTCTGAGTCTGAAATACTCTTGTAAATAATACCACTTTTCAGCTTTATCTGATGGCTCTTTTGGGAAGTCAACTAGGAACCTAAGGCCCCCTCCTGTGCTCTATGGGGTGTGTCCAATCCCTTCCTCCTTGAGGGGTCCTTTCTGTGATATAAATTTGTCCTCATTCTTGAGCTTGTCACCTTGTTTGTGAACCATTTCATTGGGGACCTCACATTTGAAAAAAGAAGATGTGGAATTTATATTATTGCAAAGCCATTTCTTCTGAGGTGTGGTCTCTCTGACATCTATAAACAAATATGACCTGATGTTCCCAGGCCAGGTAGACATACTGCCTCTTCCCAACTCTGAGGTTAGTAGGTAATCTAGGAGTTGATGGTTTTTTAAAAACAAATTCTCTACATCAGACTCTTCTGTGAAATAAATTATCCAGCAAGGTAAGGACTTCACAGTAGCTTCTGCATTCCCAGCCCTTTGTATGCCACGTAGGAAGCCATGAGAACTTAATTTAAAAAATAAAAGTGGTATTGGTACCTCTAAAGCAATGGTTCTCACAGTGTGGCTCCCATACCAGTAGAAACAGCATTACCTGGAAGCTAGTTAGACATGCAGATTCTTGGGCTCCACTCTAGACTTAGTGAATCAGAAACTCTGAGGTGGGAATCAACGATGTGTTCTGATAAGGCTTCCAGGTAATTCTGACATATAAACACATTTGAGAGCCACTGTCATAAAGAATTAAGATATATAATTAAAACATGTTTCTTAATATAAGACTTCACCCAAGTAGTTTGATACAAAGGATTCATCATTTAAGTATCATGTCCTCAGTGGACTTCTGAGCTAATGTTACCTAGAAATGGAGTTCTGTTCTGGACACGAAGCTTCAGTCAAATTGTGAAGAGCTGGACATAAGCTGCTGGGAAATTGAAGCCATCCATTCATGACTGACCCCGGAAAAATACCTCTCCAGTGCATAAACCATTATCTGCCCATTGATCAAGACAGGGGGGATGTAGTTAAGGCTGATGATTGATTCTGATGGTTCTTAGGTCGAAGAGCTCAGCTGTCTTCCTTGCTCATGGCTGCCTTATTGAAGCTGTGATATTAAAACTGTGGAAAGTCTGAAAGCTAATTCAACCAACTGACTTTAATCGCCCAGGGTGATAGGACGCAGTGAGATAATAAAGACTGGGGCTTTGGTCAAGCTCAATGTTATTACTTTTGACCAGGGACATCGCAAGACTCTCAGAACAAATGGAACAGACACAGTGTGATCTTTAAAGTTAGTTACAAAGATCAGAAGAAAGAAAAGCTGGAGTGATTTTTTCTGAGCATAAAAATTTATTCTTTCCAAAAGAATTAATTTGATAAAATTAGTCATTAGACCCATGTTATCGTTGTGTCATTATGGCTACAGTGTCTAAAATAACTAGCTTTTCTTTTTGAGGAAGCCAGTACAAATTCTAAAAGTTACACATGTAATTAGGTCAGACAGTAACTAACTTGCCTTTCCAATACTCTTCTATGGAGAATAGTAGTTATAATTATCATCTGGAAAAAACAATTGGACATGGGTTTATGTTCTGGATGAAGGTCATCCAACTCAAGAGCATCCACAGTTCCAGGTTCATGGGGCCATTGCCCAGTCCTGTCTTTGTTAGCAACTGACAATGCCATGTGTCTATTTGAGAAAATGAGGAGTTCTTGGGATGTCATCCCAACCATGTATATCGGATAATGTCATTGAGGATCAGAGTTCCACACCCCCTTGGATGACATCACCACAAATTACCTCCATAGACCATTGTTGGTATGGTTTACTGTGTGGCTTCTGAAACACATATCTTTGATCGTATTACTCTCCCTAAGTCCAGGAGCACCAGAATGAAAGGTCTATGTAGTGCTAGAAGCAAAGTGGTAAGAGCTCATAAGTGTTGCAGAATTCTTGGTGTTGGTGGAAGAGTCCAGCTCTCCCCTTTCATTGGTAGTAGACACTGCTGTGGGTTAAGACCCAGACACCTTTCAGTCCTTCAGGAGTCTTAAGAACTATCAGTGATCCTTAGACTGCTCTTTAAACAAGCCTCTCTCTCTCTCTGAAGCTGCAGGTTATAGAGTCAGACAAGGAGGAATAACTCAAGTTGGCTCTGAGCTCACCTTTCCAGGTTTTACCCCAATCGACAACCCTCAGAGAAAGTCGGATGACTTTACCCAATTCCCTGAAGCAATATTAGTTCTTAAACACCACTTTGTAGTCTTTCACCTATGCCCGCTTTTATTGTCATAACAATTCTACAAGTTAGGAACTATGATTTCCCTGGTGCAGACCAGGAAAAGGAAGATTAGAAACATAAGTGTCTTGCCCATATTAAGTGGCAGAGCTAGTGTTTGAGCTCAGGTCCAATTAGAGTTAGTGGTAGAATAAGATCTAACTCTAAAGTTGAACTTCTTTCCTCACCCTTGTTATAAAAGTGGTCACCCTGATCAGCTGTCCTCCAATAACCTGGCTGACTGATATGGGGAGGTTTTACGTGTGGAGGATAACCAGTCTTCCCCATTAGGTCTGCATGCTGCATGCATTCACTACTCCAGTCTGCCAGACTCCAGGAATAGTTTAGGAGTTAGTGATAGTCAAAGTGTGGTTCCTTGACCTTCAGCATTAAGGTCACCTATGTACAGGTTGGAAATATAAATCATCAGGCCCCAACCCAGGCCTTCTGGATCAGAAACTCTGGAGAGGGGCCCAGCAGTCTGGTTTTTAGCAAGTGGTCCAGGTGGTTCTCATGCATCAGCAAATCTGAGAACCACTGGTCTGACATATTCCATCATATAGACTGAAACAGGGAAACAGAGACTAAATTTGGTCTATTTAGTCTCTCCTATTCTTTCCTTCACTGCTTTTCTTTCATGAATTTAAAAATTTTCTTAGATAGGCTTTGCAGGCCTAAATCACCTTTAATCCACTGAGAATATCATAGACATGAAGAACCTCGCCTGACATGGAGAACCTTGAGGCAACACCTATTTCCTCACCTTGCCTCTTTGACCTTGTGTGGTGATTAGGATCTTCTAGGTACCAAGAGCTTTATTCACCTCACATGGCCCCAGGATTCCAATGGATGTGTTCAAATAGTCTCCAGACTTTCTGGGATGCAGTGACTTAAAAAAAACCCACACTACTTGGTCTCTCTCTTCTCTTCTCTTCTCTCTCATAATGAATGCCTACCATTGTTTGACTCCCTACTAGAAAGGGAATGTGATTTTTTTTTTTTTTTTTTTTTTTTTTTTTTTTTTTTTAGTTTCTTTACCCAAAAGGATATTTGGAGAAGATACAAAAAAGAAAAAAGAAAAAAGATGTTCTGAATATGTGAGGCTCCTGCTTATTAACAGCGAGTCGTAGTGGAAAGATGAGCTTTGGAGATCTATGGAACTGGTTTAAATATGCCCACTCTACCAGTTTTGAGGCCTTGGGAAATACATTATTTAAAATCTCTGAACTTCAATTTTTTTATCCTTAATTTAGGCAAAATAATACCCCATAGAACTGTGTTGAGAATTATATGATTTATGAGAGTGATGTGCCTAGCAGGGTGGTTGGCATATTGTAGGTGTTAAATAAATAACAACTATTGTTATTGGAGGAAATAAAATGGTCCTGTTTTCTCAAGTGTGGAGGTATGAAAGCCGTGAGATAAATGTGGAATGTTCCACAATGACCAAATGCATCATAAGAAATAGAAACATGCCCTAGCTGGTTTGGCTCAGTGGATAAAGTGTCGGCCTGCAGACTGAAGGGTCCTGGGTTTGATTCCGGTCAAGGGCACGTGCCTGGTTTGTGAGCTGCATCCCCAGTAAGGGGCATGCAGGAGGCAGCCAATCAATGATTCTCTCTCACTGTTGATGTTTCTCTCTCTCTCCCCCTCTCCCTTCTTCTCTGAAATCAATAAAAATACATTAAATTTTTTTAAAGAAAGAATAGAAATATGATTTTATGTTTTAGAAACCAAGATCTAGTTCGATCTCTTCTATGTGTTTTTGAATTTTTAAAATAAAGCACGATTTTGAAGAAAATTTAGTCTTTTATAAACTTGCTTTGCTGCTTTGTATTCTGTACATTCCTCCAGACCAGCCTCGTATATTGTGTCCATTCCATTTACTCTCAGGCTACTTCACATATAAATCCAGAAAGCATGAGAAACCAGGACTGTGTCCAGTGGGAATAGCAATGTAAGCATATTATGGTTTGATTGGCTGTCACTTTCTAGCAATCGGCAGAGGAGGGGGGATCAGGGGCTGCATGGTAATGAGGAGCCTGCCAGGGATGTTGTAAAGGGGTTGGGTAATAGAGGGAAGGTAGGACTGGGTTATGCCTCACATCCTTCCCAAGCATACCTGCCGGGTCTAATTCACATCCACAACCAATTTGACTCAATGGATAGAGTATCAGCCCTCAGACTGAAGGGTCCTGAGTTCGATTCTGATCAAAGGCACATACCTTGGTTGCAGGCCCCAATGTGTCTCTCCCACATTGATGTTTCTATCTCTGTCCCTCCCCCTCCCTTCCAGTCTCTCTAAAAATCAATGGAAAAATATTCTCAAGTGAGGATTAACAACAACAACAATAAAAAATGAGAGGTCTGTCCTTTCCCTCATGGTTGCTTGATGGCTGGAAAATTCCGACTGTCACATGGTCAGGCATCCGAGGGCAGAAGAGCAAGGACAGAGGGAGAATGGTACCACCAGACACTCACGTCTGCTCTGTAACACTTCTCTGCTGCTGCTTAGCCAACCATCCCAAACTGGGGCATTGACAACCACCACTTATTTAATGAACATCTCCTGGGGAGGCAGTTAGGGCAGTTCTTCTGTCTTTGAGGGTTTTTGTGTGTCAGTGGGGTGGATCGGACTCTTTGGGTGGGGCGCCTGGCCATGCGTCTTGTCATCATCTCACAGGCTCACCTGGGCTTGATCTCAGTGGCCACAGCAGCATTTGCAGCATTTCCAGGAGAGGGCAAAAGCATGCTGGGCCTCGTGAGTCCTGGCCTCAGAACCTGGCCAACATCACTTTGCCTCATTCAATTGGCCCAAGCAGGTCACAAGTCCAGTTCAGCTTCCAAAACTGGAAAAACAGATCCCAGCTCCTGATGGGAGCAGCTGCACAGTCACAGTGCAAAGGCATGCATGCAGGGAGGGCTGGAGAAGGGAGCCCTCCATCCACTGCGGACCCATTAGCCAGAACAGCAACCAGCAGAGTGAGGGCTTTGCCTTGACGTGGCTGCCTGCCTTCCTCTCTCCTCTTTTTCCTCCTCTCCTTTCTCTTCCTCCTCTCCTTTGCTTCTCCCTTCTCTTTCTTATTGTAAGCATTACCAATCCATATAATAAAGACAGGCCACGGAAAAGGGTGCTTGGAACGAGGGTTGGAATAAACCACTCTGCAGTATCCACCTATCATTTAACCCTCATTCTTGACTTTGGTAATAAAGTTTCTAGACCAGCATCCCTCAGGCTGTCAGAAACCTTGGTCTCGATGCAATCCTATTGGCACATCCCTAGAATCATTTGTTTGACCCAAGCAGCCCTGGGTCAAAATGGCTTTGTGCTGCTGTTGAGTGTTAAGGGCAGGTTAGTGATACAGAAAATATGCCTCTTTTCTTTTCCTCCCTCCCTGCCATTGAAATGTCAGTCCATGCAAACTCTTTGAAAGTGAGTGCAGAAGGGCCACCCTGCTCCCCCATCATTTTCCCAGTCTCCCCAGAAGCATACTCTGTGATAGAGTATGAAAGGAGACCTTCAAAACCTGCATATAATAACTCTCCCCAAGACATTTTACTTGAAATCCAAAGGATCTGTAAATGGCACATAGGTAAATATCTGTTTGATGATTAGCATTGCAGTGACTAGATATATCCCCCAAGGATGAAAAAGGTTATTCCTTACAAAGGAGAAAAACAATTAGTAAACTCAGGATCTGAAGTTCATAAAATAATAGTGAGCATTTATTGAGCATTTATCTTGTGCCTGGTAGAGTGCGTGAAACGTTTTACATAATCTCATTTCATCCTCAAACAAGCCATCGAAACAGGAAAACCCCCATTTTACATATGAGGAAACTGAGGCCCAGAGGTCAGGTGTCTTCTCCAGGATGAGACTTGGGGAATCAGAATTCAAACTCACCTCCATCTAACCTTGCCCCTAACCATTAGAACACATTATGTTCTGTTTATTTATAATCCTTGGTGCAAAAGTAATCATGAGCCCGCCTAGAAAATAGTTTATGGGTTGTCAGTGTAAGTTGACAGTCTTGCCTGGCTGAGCCTAGGCCCTGATGAGAACCAAAACAATTAAAATTCAGACAAAGGTGTGGTTCTTCACGGCTCTAATGACCATGGTGTCACTTAATGAAGTAGAATATATCACTTAAGCCAGATGACTACTGATGATTTGAAAGGCGTAAATAAAATGTTTATTAATGACATTGTTCATTAGCTGTGTCATTTCTGTATGTTAAAATATATTTACAGTCCTGGAGTTTGCCGTGGGTTTTGCTATTGTGTGTTGTTTGGTTTTGTGCTACAGGATTTTGTTCTTATCTAACAGATGAGCATTTCCCAAACGGGGTTCCACAGAATATTAGCTCTGTTGTGTGTTCTAAGTGTTCCGCGAACAAGAGTCCTACAGTCAAATATGTTTGTGAAAGGTGGGGCACATTAACATCTGAAGTGTGCTTGTTTACTGCAAGACTTACAGGAGCCGTTTTTATATTGTATCTGCATCGTGGATCTCTGAGATGGCAGGATGGTCTGACCTGCTGGCCGAGTTTACTGAACGAAGGGAATGCAGACTGTTTGGCTGTTGGTCAATCTGATCTCCTGTGGCTGGTCAGGTTCATGAGTGTCAGCAGAACTTTGTAGTCTCCAATTCCACTCACAAACATCATGATGTTTCATGTGCTTTTGAAGTATTTCGTTCCCATTCATATAAAATTTTTTCATTTTTAATGAAAATTTCTTTTAAAATTTAGATCTCTCTGTGTTTATTTACCTAAAAACAAACTAAACCGTAATTTATGTGTTGGCTTTTAAACACCAAACTGTATCACATAGTTCACAGACTCAAATAACACAGCTGAAGATCCAGGCTCAGAGTTTCAGGAAGCAATGGAAGATGGGGCCGAACTGCAGCTGCCACAGGCCACATGGAGGGTGTGGCTGACACAGGTATTGCCACGGCTGGCCCATTGTCATGACCACTGGCCTAAGGAGTTGACACTGCCACCACCCAAATAATTCTAAGTGGTCACTTGCCTTATAATATTATTTGCTCTAGATTCAAATTCTTGGGCAGGACCAGTCGATTGGCTAAGATTAGGGTACTGGCTACCATGCATTGATTGCCAGGAAGCTGAGAGAGGAACCATCTAATCTCCTGAACTTCATTGGAGGCAAGATTCTGTCTCTGGGCTTTCTCCTCACACAGTAAAGGTGTTCAGAAGTCATTTCGGGATCAATTCGGTTAAGATGACCTACTCAAGGACCACAAGTTATTGCTGGTAGGGCTAAATTCCATGTCTCCTCATTCCAGTCTCTTACATGTTTTCACAATTTTAGGTTTTCTCATATAAGTGTGTTCAGTCTTTTAGCGAATATTCAGTCTCCCATATACCATGCACTGGGGTTGCTCTCTCTCTCTCTCTCTCTTTTTATTTTTTAGATTTATGATTAAACGTTTCCATGTAGCATTTTTCTGGTGATAAAGCACTGGGGTAAGAACATTGTTTTCACAATGAAATTTTAGAGAGCCTCAAAGTTAAAATGAAGATGACTATCAGAGGTATCCTGCAGATTCAGCGAAGAGGCATGGTTGGAAAAGATAATTTGCTCAACAAAAAGAAAGAGAAAATAACAGCACTAAGGGAATTTCTCAGGCCCCATCAATGGCCACTGTTGAACTTTATTATATAAATTGAAGGTGGGGTTGGAGGATTCAAGGACCTGCAGCCCATCACGTGAATTGAAAAGTTGGCTTGCTTCAGCACTGCCTAGTCTCATATGCAGGCGATTCCCAAACACTGTCTTCACTTTGCCTTGTGTAGCACCAAGATGCAACATGGCCAGGAGGAAAGAAGAGCAGAAGCTTTCAGAAACAAAATGGAGGGGTACCTTTTTCTCAAGGATGCTCTCTGCCTTTCCCCAATTGTTCTGATTGTTGCCTAATTGGAGGGGTTACATATTCCAGTTAGGTGGCAAATACACATCTTAGCCAGAGTTCCCTAGAAAATGGAGCTTGAGGAAAATTCTTTGGAGTTAACAGAACACATGAAGTGTGCTTATTTGCTGCAAGACTTATGGGAGCCGTTTTTATATTGGGGAATGGGTGAAGTATAACTCTAGAGTGGGGGTCGGGTGGGGAGACAGTGTACATAGAACAGGAGTCAGGGAAGGCAGGAGAGCAAATTAAAGGGATTCTATCACAGCTTTAATAACAAGCACAGTCGATTGCTCGGTTTCTCAGGATGTCTTCAGAAAGGCTGTTTGAACTACCCCATGTCTTCATAGTCCATCTTGGAGAGGAAAGGGAGAAGGATTTTTATGCTAGCTCTCGTCTCTCTTTGGTCAAAATTGTCCCCTGTGATATCAACTCACCTGCATCTGGTTTTACCTTCTAGGCCTCCAGTAGCCGCCTAGGAGGCCAGATCTTTAGCACCTAGATCTGGAAGTCAGCATCCATGACAGGAACCACAATACTCAGGCTGAGCTTGAGATGCAGGTGAGAGTGGCACTTCCCATCTTCCATGTCGCTGGGCCATCTGGGAAAGACTGCACATGTTAAAGAGCCCCACAGTGTCTCATGCCTCTCATGCAACAGGAAAGCCCAGGAACAAGCAGCAACAGGCTGAGAGAAACAGAGGATTGCTACACTCCTAGGCAGTTTTTCTTAAAGGGCCCCAAACATGGTGCATGGACTTACTCAAACTCACTCCCTCTGAGCACCAGCACTAGGGCAGCATCTCAGAAGGTACCAGAGACATACAGGGAGGAACTCATTTGTCCAGCATCAGGGGGAGAGGGGTTTCTTCCGGACCGAAGTGCTGGCAGAGGACATTGTTCCTTTGATGAGCCCCCCCCCCTCGCCCCCCCGAGAGCCAGCTGGAGGATGCCATATCTGAGTTTCCATCAACATGGCTCACACTGCTTGCCCTGCCCTGGTGATTCCCTGAGGCCTTACTCCACCCAACTTTCAGGCCCATCCAAATAGTTTCCAGTGGCTTTTCTGTACAAATGTCGTTTCTTGGCTTATGCTTCAAATTTTCCTAAATCTCTCAAACAAGCAGCATCTGGTTTCAACATACCTCCTTTCTCTCACTAAGTGGCCCCTGGCCTGGCACTAGCAACAGTCAGCCTTAGTTTGCAACTTGGCCTCTCCTGATCACTTCTAAGCCCAGCACAATTATCAGCCCTCTACAAATTGCTTTGTAGCTCATGGGAGGTAGCCCTGGACAGAATGCAGGTGGCAGCTGACCTTGGCCTGTACCTCTTGGGAGGCCCCACAGCCAGTGCAACCAGTGGCTTCAGATCATGTCAAAGCATCACTACCCAACCACCTCCATGAGCAACACACTCAAGGAGCAAACTCAGCGGGCACCAGAGACTCACGAAGTAAGTCTTGCTCTGTGGGGTGGACCCTTGCACAGCTGATCCTTCACAGTGGCTGCAGATCGGTGGTCAGCAGTCACAACCAGTCCTTGCAGCTGATCATCCTGGGAATAAATCCCTTTTATTGATGTGCCAACAGCAATCAAGACTCAACTACAACAGGAGGGTGTACATAGCTCACACCTTGGGTACCCAGCTTGGGTGACTGGGGAGACTGTGCCACTGGACCCTACTGAATAACCACTATGCCTCTCTACTAAGCCTGAGAGACATAGCAGTTCTACCTAATACTTAGAAACCAACACAGGGAGGCTGCCAAAATGAGGAGACAAAGAAACATGTCCCAAATGAAAGAACAGAACAAAACTCCAGAGAAAGAACTAAGCAAAATGGAAACAAGCAATGTACTAGATGCAGATTTCAAAACACTGGTTATAAGGATGCTCAATGAACTTCGTGAGAACCTTAACAGCATAAAAAAAGGACCAGTCAGAAATGAAGGAAACACTAACAAATGAAGACTAATTTACAATTAATCAGCACAAGAGTAGATGAAGCTGAGAATAAAAACAGCAGCTTGGAATTTAAGGAAGCAAAAACACCCAAACAGAACAGCAAAAACAAACAAAACAAAACAAAAAGATGAAAAAAAAAATGAAGATGGTGCAAGGAGCCTCTGGGAAAATGTCAAGCAATCAACATTTGCATCATGGGGGTGCAGGAAGGAGAAGAGAGAGAGCAAGAAATTGAAAACTTATTTGAAAAAATAATGACAGAAAACTCCCCTAACTTGGTGAAGGAAATGGACATACAAGTCCAGGAAGCACAGAGAGTCCCAAAGAAGATGAGCCCAAAGAGGCCCACACTATTTTAATCATAATTAAAATGCAAAAGATTAAAAACAAAGAGAGAGAAGGAGAATCCAAGATGGTGGCGTAGGTAAACACCTAAACTGCTGCCTCCCGCAACAATTTCAAAAATTCAAACTAAAAGACAAAACGTCTATCACCCAGAACCACGGGAAAGCTGGCTGAGTGGAAGTTCTACAACTAGAAGGAAAGAGAAAAGAGCATCAAGATGTGCACGAGCGCTGAAAAGCTGAGGTACGGAGGCGCGTGATCCCGGCTGGCGGCGGGCGTTGCTTTTTTCAACCCAAAGGGAGACAAGCCCCCGACTACTCTGAAATCCAGTTTCTGGGGAGACGTGGGGGACCCAAACTCCTACGGGAAAAGGCTGGACTGTCTGCCAGTGAGGGTGGCTTCCTTGCAGAGCTGCGCGCAGGAATAATTGTTTACGGCACTGGGGCACGGGACTCCGGGACGCCCTTGGGGACACAGAGCCGGCTAACTAGCAGCCATTACTGTTTGCCACGCCCTAGCCTAGTGACACCCTGAGACCCCGCCCTGCACAACCTACAAACCCACCCAAGCTCCAAGCAGCAGCGTTAGCAGAAGAAAGCCCCTCCCTATCGCAGCTTAACCTAGCAAACTTGCAGCCTGGGTCAGACAGCTCCAAAATCTCCAAACCACAAGCAAAGAGGAGAAAACTGTAGCTCTCACTGTAGCTCCTGCTGGGTGGCCTCAGACAGTAGCTGACCTGCACCCCATTGGAGATCCAGAAGCCAGTGTACCTAGTGGTCAGAGTGAGACATCAGATTTCAACTCCTCACATCCATAAGTGACACATTCAAAGGCAGACTCAGTGAGCACCAAAGCCCCACTGAAACAAGTTCTGCCCCATAAGTGTGTCTTCAGCGCAGCAGTTCTTCCATTATAGACACAGGGAGTGCTCACAGCTAATTGGCCTGGAGGTCAATTCCTCCCAGTATACCAACAGCAATTAAGGCTTTAACTGCACCAAGTCTTTGCACTCAGCCCACAAAGGGGTGTACCAAGAGTGTCCACATCAGGTGATTGGGAAGGCTGAGCTACTGCCCCCTATAGGTCACCTACCACACAAAGCTACTCCATCAACACAGAGAAGCAGCCGAAATGAGGAGACAAAGAAACATGTCACGAATGAAAGAAACGGAGGAAAGCAAACTACTGGATGACATAGAGTTCAGAACCACATTTATAAGGTTACTCAAGAATCTTCTTAAAACCGCTGAGAAACTTGATGAGACCTTCAAGGAGCTTAATGAGAATGCCAAAAAAATGGAAAAGGATCAGTCAGAAATGAAGCATACACTGTCTGAAATAAAGAATATACAGAAACTCAACTGTAGATCAACGTACCCCAAGAATCAAACCAAAGATCTGAAATATGTGGAAACAAAAAACATCCAACCAGAAAAACAAAAAGAAAAAAGAATCCAAAAATATGAAGATAGTGTAAGGAGCCTCTGGGACAACTTTAAGCGAACCAACATCCGAATTTTTGGGGTGCCAGAAGAAGGGAGAGAGCAAAATATTGAAAACCTATTAGAAGAAATAATGACAGAAAACTTTCCCTGCCTGGTGAAAGAAATAGATGTACAAGTCCAGGAAGCGCACAGAACCCCATACAAGAGGAATCCAAAGAGGACCACACCAAGACACATCATAATTAAAATGCCAAGGGCAAAAGACAAAGAGAGAATATTAAAAGCAGCAAGAGAATAACAGTTAATTACCTACAAGGGAGTACCCATACGACTGTCAGCTGATTTCTCAACAGAAACTATGCAGGCCAGAAGGGAGTGGCAAGAAATATTCAAAGTGATGAACAGCAAGAACCTACAGCCAAGATTACTCTACCCAGCAAAGCTATCATTCAGAGTTGAAGGTCAGATAAAGAGCTTCACAGACAAGAAAAAGCTAAAGGAGTTCATCACCACCAAACCAGGATTACATGAAATGCTGAAGGGTATTCTTTAAGGAGAGGAAGAAGAAGAAAAAGGTAAAGATAAAAATTATGAACAACAAAATGACATCAAATACATACCTACCAACAAGTGAATCTAAAAATCAAGTGAATAAAAAATCTGAAGAACAGAATGGACTGGTGAATATAATAGAATCAGGGACATAGAAAGGGAGTGAACTGACGATTCTCAGGGGAAGCAGGTGTGAGGGGTGCGGGAAGAGATTGGACAAAAATCTTACTCCTATGGATGAAGACAGTGGCGGGGCTAAGGGCATGGGTTGGGGTGGGGAATCAGGTGGAGGGGAGCTATGGGGGAAAAAATAGAGGAACACCTGTAATAATCTGAACAATAAAGATTTATTTAAAAAAAAACACAAAAAACAAAGAGAGAGTCTTAAAAGCAGCAAGAGAAAAGCAGAAAGACACTCAGAGACACAGAGAACATTTTGATTGAGGGGAGAGAGATTTGGGGAATGGGTGTAAAAAGTGAAGGGATTTAAAAGTACAAATTAGTAGTTATAGTATAGTCGTGGGAATGTAAAGTACAGCATCAGGAATATAGTCAATGATATTCTAATAACTATGTATGGTGTCATATGGGTGCAGATTTATCAGGATGATCACTTAGTAAGTTATGCAATATCTAGTCACCTGACAGATCCTATATAATAAAAGACTAATATGCAAATTGTCCCTTTGATCAGGAGTTCGACCAGGGGACAGGGCCAGCTGGCCAACCACCAATGGCCTCTCCCCCCAGCTGGCCCTGCCCCTGATGGGCCCCAATCAGGGCAGGCCAGCCAGACCCCACCTGTGCACAAATCTGTGCACTGGTCCTCTAGTATAATAATATATCAACTGTAATTGAAAAATAAAAATGATTCAAAAATAAAGTAAATAAATAATAAAAATTATAAGTGTATAACCAATTAAACTCTCATTTAGGAAGTAAGACAAAATAAATAAATGTTTATACAAATAGAGACTAAGATATCTACCTCTGTTAGCATAAATCAAGGGTGATGGAACCTTTTTCTGCCAAGGGTCATTTGTATATAGTATTTGTAACATCATTCATGGGCCATACAAAATTATCAGCTTAAAAATTAGCCTGCTATATTTGGTCTAGCATATAATTAACTCACCCCTAATGTCTTGGCAGGACCAGACCAGACCAAAGATTTTGAGGGCCTTACAGGGCCTGTAGGTCAGACATTCTACACCCTTGGCATAAATAAATCTCAAAACACAATGCTGATTGAGAAAAGCCAGCTCCAACCAGATACCATATTAGTAACATAAAACTAAAAAGCCCCCTACTGCACTATCTACTATTCATGCATTTAAAGTACAAAGCAAGATTGAGAAAAACACAAGCACATTTACTAGTAAAGCAGTAGTCGTTGCTGAGTAGGGTAGAAGGGAAGCAGAAGGAAGGGGAACGGCAGTCAGACTTCAGCTATAACTGCCATGTTTTACATCTTTTTTTAAATAAAATTAAAATCTGGTGGAAAGTGGCAAAATATTAACATCTGTGAACTCTAGATTCAGGCACATGGTGTCTGTTATTCTACTTCTGAACTTCCTGTGTGCTTGAAATATTTCAAAATAACTTTTAAAGAAATAAAACTACGTCAAATAGGAAAGGAAAGAAAGGGAGCCACAGGAGAAGGAACAGGTGTCTCATCACTGGGAGCTCTTGAGGGTGATTTTAAACAAATGAGAAAAGACACTCACTCTTTCAGAACGTGAGAGTCCATTTCATATAGGTGGGAAGAGGTGACAAAAAGAACATGGTGTCAAATCTGGTCCTACTCCCACTTCTACCACTAGGCAACGATGCCAACACCTGTACAGACTCCCCCTTCCTGACCCTCGGATTCCTTACCTTTTAATTAATGGGGTGGGAACTAGTTAATCAACAAGATGCTTTCCATTCCCAGCATTATTTTGTTTTGCTCTCTTCAGTTTTCCAGATGGCCACATTTTCAGGCATCAAAATGGCTTTCACTAGTGCAACCATATTAGTAAGGACTCTTGGCTTGAAGTGACAAAATTCAGCCTAAAGTGGCTTAAGGAAGTGAAAAATTATTGGTTTATGTAAGATGAAAAATTCAGGGCTTGGTCTAGCTTAAGACAAATTTGGGGTTCAGATATGACCATGTGCCCCAGTGATTTCTTAAATCTTCTACAGTTGATCTTCATTCACATTGGCTTCCTCCTCAGACTTCCTGTGATGGACCAGATGGTAGTCATGGCCAGATGGTGATGGTAGGCCAGCCCTTAAACTTTCTGAGTTTCCTGTATTGAAAGAAAAACAAAATCTCTTCCTCGGTGCCCCAGTGAGATACTCACTGTGCCTCGTTAGCTTTGACAGCGTTCTAAGCGACACAGTGAGCCCCTCATTGTAGACGGAGGGCTGTGCGCTGATCAGCGTGACCTCTGAACAGGTGACCACTACTGACACAGCTTCATCGCAGCCATATGAGGTGGGGGGAGGAAGGGTCACTCCCAATGAGGAACCTCGAGGCAGTCACCAGAAAGAAGAAGAATGGAATGAGAATGGTAAAAACAAATGCCCACTACATGCAGCTTATGAAATTACAGGGGTAATTTCCCAATGACAGTCCTAGCATTTTAGTCTCTTTTTACAATGAATGACAAAAGGTGAAAGGGAAATGTTAAAAAAGTAAAAATAAAATAAAAAAGGTGCATTCTAAGCATAAAAAGAGGCCATATAAGGGGAAACACAAAACACAGATTGGCTTTCAAATTCCAGTGTTCATGACCTAGGCAGAGGCTGATTTTGCTAGAAAGATGTAGTTTCAGTCAAATGAGTTCTGAGACTGACGGGTAATAATCATGGGGAAAATGGACCATGAGATGTCCCCAACAGGAAAAGTAAGTGGTTTGGGAGGGAGCTGTGTAGATCTGTGGGATGCAGAGGGTGACATCTCACCCAGGGGTGACCGAGGCTCAGTGCACCCCTGCAGTGAAGGGAGCTGGGCAAGTCAGGTAGCAGCTCTGCCCCGTGCCTCTGTCAGACACGGAATGTGAGACTATGCAGATCATCTGTCCTCGGCACTGTGAGGAAAGAAATTATTTTTGAACCACTCTCAAAACTTCATATTTCTGAGTAGATAAATCTGAATTTAAAATAAAATAGGTGTGTTTATACATAGTAGGAACACAGTAAATACTTGTTGGCTGAGATTCCCCTGGAGTTAAATAATTCTAGAAACGATGGGGGCAGGGTGATATACGGAGAAGCATTTCTCTATCCTCCCACCCTATCTGAGGACTCAGGTATTAGAGACCTTCCACCAACATCTTCTCACCTGCTCCATCTTTCTTTCCCACACTTCTGTCCAGGACACAACAAAAACCACACTGCAATTCTGTATGGACCCCTCCAATGGCTACAGAGACATTAAAGAAGCAACCAGTGTGATGTGCTATAGATTAGAAATGTGCATAAGAGCCCTGAGGATAGAGCCAGAGTTTTCCAGGACTCCTCTGATTGCCTTCAGTCAGAAGCCGCAGAAGAACCCCTCTCCCGTCTCCTCTCCTTTCCATTCCTTTTTGCTCTTCCTGCCTCTAGGCCCAAATTTATTCTGCCAGTTCTTATCCCAACCCTTTCTACTGATACCTTTCAAAGCTGCCTGCACTGGTGAGTCCCTGTGCCTCCCTAGGCCCTCACTGCTCAGAGTGAAACATTTCAAGCTAGTTAACAAATTCATTAAGTAGTGAGTCAGTTATTTAAAAAACATTCTCCGAACAGTTTGCCTTTCACAGTTGTGTTCATGACATCACTTATGGAGTTATTATGCTAACAGATTCCCTTCCCACTGGAGGTAAACAGCATATGGACCAACAGGGGTGAAGAGAACAGAAAACCTCAGTCCACCACATAAATGAAACAAAATAAAACCCCCAATATGCAGTCTCCTGGCATCCAGTCATAACACCCGATTCTTGGGTCAGGGAAAGGGAGCAGCACATAAATATAATTGAGCTGAATCATGGCCATTCATGGCCTGGCTGCCTGTGGTTTACTGACATAAACCAAGTACAGTTGCTAAGGCTAGCACAGCACCAAAAGGGTATTGGTATCGCTGCTCACCAGATGCAAATACTCCCCCTATGAAGTCTAAGGTTAATGAGAGTAACATCTATGGAACACTTAGCCATTTCCCAGCCAGAGGCTATGCTCTTTATGGATAATCCCTCATCCTACCCTCGGGCAGCCCCAAGTGCCATTTTATCCCCCATTCACACTCACTAAAAGGTCTGTAGAGATGGGATAATGTCCCCAAAGGCCAGTTAATAAATAGTGGGACCTGGCTCCACACCAGGTAATCTGATTTTATTCACTGAACTAAGCTGTCTCCTGATGAAAGAACTGCAACAGGGTGAGAGGCAGGATGCGCTAGGTCTTTTAAAACAGTGAAAGCAGAGTTCCTAAAGCCTGGGGAGCTGTGAGGTCAAGGGAGGCACATGTGTGGTCCAAAGCAGCCCACCCTGACCCTGACCAGGCTGGATTGAATGCAAATGCCAGAAAGGAGTGAGGCTAAGTCTGGGGATTGGGTGGTGGCACCAAGACTGTCTCTTTGGGGAAGTTGTCTGTTCTACCTTTCTGTAGCAGAATGCCTGGTGTGGCTGGAGTTTGTATTAGTTACCTATTGCTGCATAACAAATCATCCCAGAACTTGGTGGCTTAAAACAACACACAATGATTACCTCCCAGTTTCTGTGGAATCTAGGCAAGGCTTACCCATGTGCCCCTAGCTAAAGGTTTCCCATGAGGCTGAACCCACGGTGTTGCCAAGGCTACCGTCCTCTCCAGGCTCAAGTGGGGGAGTACTCACTTCCAAGGCCACTCGGGGTTTGTGGGCAGGATTCAGTTCCTTGTGGGTTGCTGGACCAAGAATCCCGTTTCCTTTCTGGCTGTTGTCTAGATGCTGCCCGGTTCCTTGCCACATGGCCCCCTCCAGCAGGGCAGCTTGCTTCACCAAAGCAGTGGAGAGAGAGGGCCAGGGAGAGAGAATACCAGCAAAACAGAAGCCAGTCTTTTGTAACCTAATCTCTAAAGTGACACCTTTCACTTTTTCAAGTCCCTATGTCCAGCCCACATTCAAAGGGAGGGTTCCACCAGGGCAATGATGTCAGGGATGAGTACCCTGGCCACTATTCAGAGTGTTTTACCCCATGGCATCCAAAGCAGGTCTGTGCAACTGAGCATGCAAACATCCCTCATAGGAGTGGGAGGTGGGGGTGGGGGGACAAATAGGAACTTAAGTCGCTATCTGCATTTACCTGTCACTGTTTGCATTTACCCTTCAGGTTCAAAGTGACTATTAAATCATGTCCATTGAGGTATTTGAATAGGAAAAGGAAGGGAGCTAATGTTTATTGTGGCCTTATTTCATTTGCTCAATACTAGGGGCATCCCAAGAAAGGTATTATTTCCTCAGCATCCAGATGAGGAAACTGAGGCTCACTGACTTAAAGAATTGGTTACAGGTCACACAGCGAAGGGGTGGTGTCTCCCAGACCGTCCCTGCATATTCTTTCCACTTAGCCATTGGTACTGTCACTCAGTCCCAGTGCTGCCCGCTTCTGACCTTCTCTTGGTTGAGAAACTAGGCCTGGCCCACGTGTTGTGAGTCCAAGTGAAGAGCTTTCCTTCCAGGCCCAAGTGTTTAACCAAAAGACCCCTCAGAGGCCGCTTTGCCCTCTGCCATGGCACCAGCAAAGTCTGCATCCCTGAGTGATGGTAAGGAGGGACCCCCTCATCCGTGCCCCCGCCCCCCGCCCCCACCCCACAGTGAGCACACAGCATGAACAAGAAAGAAACTCTTGTCAGGAGTCACTGAGTTCTGCAGGAGAGAATCCAGCCCCCCACCAGGAGAGGGTGGAGGAGCAGGGTGGGTGGTGTGGGTGAAGGCTGCCCGAGAGGAACTAGTTCTGTCTGTGGCCGGGCAAGGACTCCGCAGGCCCTCTCCTCCGCCTTGGCACCAGGGTTGCGCCATGTCCGCATGCTGACAGATTCTACTTCTGGGCACCCTGGATCCACTAGGGGCCAGAGGGCCGGAGGGCACCACCCCAGGCAGGTGTGCACCCCGCCACCCCCTTCACTCAGGCAGCTCCTCCCCCTTGGAACCACAGTGCAGGTGTTATGCCCAGATTTCGTGATCCCCAAAGACCACCAGGGAGCCCAGTCCGATGCAATAGCAAAGAGCCTTTATTCGAGCTAGCTCTGTCCCACACGCGCACACCAGCGCAGCGGCGAGGTGGAGAGAGAGAGAGAGAGAGAGAGAGAGAGAGAGAGAGAGCGCTTCAACAAGACAAAGGTTTTAAAGGGGTCTGGGGCAGGGGGAAGGGGTGGACCCCTGAGTTGGCTGATCCCGATTGGTTGGGTGAGGGCTAGGGTCTGGTTACACAAAGACAGGATGTGGTCAGCATACTTTTTTTTGGCCTTAGGTTAGTTCCCCTTGCATCCCCATTGGCTGATTTAAGGGTGGGCTGTGTGACTATCGTAACTGGCACGTTCTGTAGTTTTTCTTGGAGAAGGGGGCATGTCAGGGACACAGTTACACAAGATGGAGGACACAGTACAAAATGGAGTCAGCCCTGCTCTGCCCTTTCACAGGGACAGAGCAGGGCCCAGGGACCTGAGCCTGTTCCCCACACCCAATGCCACAGGGGCAGCGTCCTCCCAGGAAAGCCGCTGTGGCTGGGACCCTTGGTGGCAGAACGGGCATTGGCTAGGCTAGGCTCCCCTCCACTGGGCAGGGATGGTTCCCTGGGGGCTGGATGGCCAGCAATCTGGGGAGGGCCCGAAGCACAGATTAGTATGGACCCCAAGCATCAGCCTCCGCACAACCTTCCACTGAGAAGGTGTTTCCTCCTGCCTGCCTGAGTGGTCAGCCAGCAGCTCGCTCCTCTGGAGGTGGCTCCTCTCCGCTGTCCTCTGTCCCCCAGGAGCTGCACTGTCCCACAACTGCATCCCCTGCACGCACATCTGCATGGGCATAGTTCCCTGGTGGGCAGTGCACCCTCCACACACTCCAGGCAAAGATGCACCTCCCCTTGTGACCATGCTCCACCGTCACCCAGGATCCTCGGCCTGCTTCAGACTGTGCTCAAAGATGAGGTACGCCAGCCCAGGCAAAGCAGTAACACCACTAACTGCACAGCGAGGCCAGCTTTCCCACTGGTCCAGGGAGAAAGCACCTTCCCGAGGAAGCAGCATTTAGGCACCTCCAGCTCTGAGTTCTGCTTCTTTGTCTTCAAGTCAGGTTCATTTTGGAGTGACTCCTTCAAACTTCCACCATGTGAATTGGCACCCACACTCTGAAAACCCCACTGTAGGGCCTGAGTCTCAAGAGCTGTCTGTCCCCTGTCCCTCTCCATGCAGCTGCAGTGTTCCTTAACCCTAAAGTATTCCATCTACAGACACACCCATTCCTGGTGGAGAGACTCTAGTACCACTTTCTCAGCTAGAGTTAGATACTGAAAGTCACAAGAAAAAATAAAACAGAGTAGCCATTCAAGGCCGCTTCTGTGTTTTAGGGTCCACCGATGATAGCTTTGGAAGAATCGCTTCTGTTGCTAAAGAAAGCTGAACTACACTGACAGGTCCAACTACCCCAGCCCTCATGTTACAGGAGGAGCAAGCTGAGCCAAATGCCTGACCTCCAACAGAGTCCCTTCCTACTCTAGAATCCCAAATCAAGTTTGCTTACAAGAAAAGAAAAAAAAATACAAAGATGCAGGTTCACACAGAAAGTCTAGATTCTTGCAGGAGACTAGATGTTGAAAGGTCAGGGGGGGATGATAAAGGCCTGAGGAGCAATGGTTCATTGAGAAGACACTAAAAGAATGAAAAACAAAGCTAGATGTCCCTGACTCCCCACTTCTGCCGGCATTTCTCCTGGGACCCTAGGTACCGTGGCTGCCTCCTTAGAGTCAGTGACAGCCGAGACATTTAGTGATCTGCAAGTTCTAGTTTGCTGCCCTGGTTTTCATACTTAGCCTCCCTTACTGGGAGTCCCACAAAGAAAGGCCGAATGTGAATGAGGCATGGGACTGGGGGCCACCTGAACCCCAGGCTACTGCTTCTGAAATGCATGTTATCCATGTACAGGTATAGAGAGAGTTGTGTCTGTTACAGTGTTTCACTTCAAGCAATGAAAACCAACCCTGCCTAACTTAATAGAACAGCAATTTATTGGAAGGGCATTGAATAATTCATAGAAACAAAAGGGAGAAACAGCCCAAATGCTCACCAGCTGATGAGTGGATTTGAAATGCGCTCTGTCAGTACAATGGGCTATAATTTGGCCATAAAAGGAATGGAGTAATAATATGGTACAACATGGACAAAACTTGAAAAAATCATGCAAAGTTTAGGAAGCCAGTTCCAAAGGACCATGTACTGCAGATTCTCCTCATATGAAAGGTCCAGAAGAGGCAGCAAGTACAGACAGCAAGTAAATGAGTGCTTGTCTGGGGCTGGAGAGCCAGGCGAGTGGCCAGTGGCTGCTAATGGAGGCAGTTTCTTTCCGGGGTGACCAAAATGCTTTAAAATTGATTGTGGTGATGGTTGCACAATTCTTTGAATATACTAAAAACCACTGGGTTGTGTACTTCAAATGGGGTAATTGTGCAGTATGTGTAATTTTTTTTAAAAGATTACAATCAGAAAATCTTTAAAAAATAAAATAAAAGGGGAGGATGGAGATCCTGGCTGAGAAATACTCAGGACTCAAGACAGTAGAGGGAGCCTCCCATGGATTGAATGACCTTCAGCCACCTTGCCCTGATGTTTGCTTACTCCTCTCAAGATGCAAAGCCCCAGGGGAGCATTGTATTGATTTGCTTGTGGATTTGTAGTCTAAACAAGAGGACATCAAATGGAAAACAGGTAATTGCCAAAAGGAAATCAAGAAGCTGTAACCAAAGAAGGAAAAATGGATAGAAGAGGCCAAAATGAGTGCACACTCACTCCAAGAATGACCAGAGCCCCGTTTTATACTCTGGGGGGCTCCTTCTTTTGGATCCAATCACCTAGGCCCAGACATATCACAATTCAAATATTTTTCCTCCCCAGTTTTTTTCACAAGTATTTGCAGCCATGTCTAATACCAAGGCAAGCTGACCTTGGCCAGACCACTCCGTAGCCACCTGACCACCCCCTACTCCAAACCTTTTGCAGGTTTATAGAGATGGCATTTCTGTGCTTCTTTAGCATAAAGCAGAAGGTGTAATAAGCTCAGACAAATCCATCTTCAGTTTCTTCAGTGTTCCTGTGTCGCGGCTAGAGTTTTCTTTATATACAAGAGAAACTTACATAACATATCGTGTTTATGTATTATTTTACTGGAACCTAACACCATTTTCTCCCACATTTGGAAAAGTTTTCTAGTCTAATACTTCACTCTTATTTTTAGTTATCCAGCATATTCAAGTAGACTTTTAATCTGACATGCAAAGAAACATCCAAGACAGGAGCAGGAAGGAAGAACTATCACCACATTTTTCAATTGTCCTACCCTGGCCTCTTTCACAGATTTTAACATTGGAAACAGTTAAAGAGGCACTGTCATGGACTGAATGTTTGTGTGCCCCAAATTCAAACGTTAAGCCCTAACCCCCACTGTGAGGGTATTTGGAGATGGGGCTTTGGAAAATAGAGTTAGATGAAGTCATGAAAGTAAGGCCTTGGGCCCTGGCGGTGTGGCTCAGTTGTCTGAGTGCCATCCCATGCACTAAAAGGTTGTTGGTTTGATTCATGGACAGAGCACATGCCCAGGTTGTGGATTTGATCCCCGGTAGGGGGCATGCAGGAGGCAGACAATTGATGTTCCACTCTCACATTGATGTTTCTTTCTCTCCCTCCTTATCTCTTCCTCTACCTCTAAAACTCAATAAAAATATTGAGGCCTTGGTCTGATGGGATTAGTGTCCTTATAGGAAGAGACAGCAGAGAGCTCCTCTGGCCCATGTTTACAAAGAAGAGCATTTGGCAAAGTAGTGCCCCTACAAGCCAGGCAAGAGGCCTGAGAATGAAACCTGCATTGCCAGAAACTCGACCTTGGACTTCCCAACCTCCAGAACCGTGAATAAATAAATCCCTCCTCTTTAAGTTGCTCAGTCTACTAAGTTTTGTTACGGCAGCCAGAGCAGACTAATGTAGGCACTGAATTGTACCTGTGTTTCTACATCCACATGGTTTTCTGTAAGCTGTGCGGCTCTGTCATTCCCTTGTAAATGTAGCTGACAATTATTTATGTATCTGTGACTCTACAACTACACCATTCCCATCAGATCCCCATTATTCACTTTCATAGCATCTCTATTTCCCCTTGGTTGTGCTTATGCCAATCTATTTAACTACCTGCTTAATGTCTGTTTTTCCTGGCACACTGTAAGCCCGTGAGGGCAGTGCCTCTATCTATCCGGACTCCCCTGTATCTTTCAGGATTATCACCGTGACTCTGACAGAGATTTATTGAATGAATGAATTTTGAGGCTGCTGAATAACACTGACCAGTAACTTATTTTGCTTAGCTGTTATAGTACTGGATTCTATTTTAGACTCCTGAAAAGCTGAATGTAGTTGTAAGATTTGATCTTCAACTCAGTGGCACACTTATTGGAAATCTGTTTTTTCCAACCATCAAGTCAAACTTGTAAATAGCTGTCCACATTCTCACCACCCCTCAATTAAGACTGAAAGGGACTTCTCATTAGCCTCTTGTGTATGACACATTGGCTGCTAAGCAGTGGTGATCTTAGTTTGTTCCCCCAAGTGCAGAGCTCACAGAGGGACTGGGGTTCAGGGAAGTCATTACAAGGAAGCAGTAGTGAGGGACAGGAAGATGAGAGGGGAGGAGGAAAGACCAACATAGAGTTGAGTTGTCAGAGTTGCTGCTTTAGATCCCAGAGGCTTGGTTAAGCTGCAACCTCCGGAAAGCACACAGTCCTGTCAGCTTAAAGGATGGGAGGCCGGGTCACTTACCCATCTGCTCCTGTCTCTTGTTGGCTGAGGATCGGCCCAGGACCATTAGTCCCCATGCTTCCAGGCTGCCACTGGCTGAAGACTAAGAGGGTCCCCGAGGGTTAGGAGATGGCTCTGACACAGTGCAGCCTTAAAGTAGGACACAGGTCAGCATGACTCTGCACTTGGGAGCGCTGTCCCCCAGAGCTGAGCCTGAAATCGGAGGAAGGATGCCACAGTGCCTGCTTCTGTGGTGTGTCAGCTCAGCAGTTTCCTTTTGTATCCAGTTGATGATGAGCTTGTCCTCTAGCCTCTGAGCACATGGCCGGAGGGATGGACAGTGAGGGGGCTTCTCAGTAGCAGCTCAGAGGATTCCCCAAATGGGTAACAAGACAAATGGTCATACCTCCTGGCCTCAAAGCAGAGCTCCCATGGCATATCCCACCTTGAGCTTCTGTGGTTTCTAATGCCCATCTCCTAGGTATTTCTCTTTTTTATTTTCTGATTCTGCAGGTGAGCCTCACAGGTTCTCATGAGTGGATGTAGAGGTGGATTTGGTTGGAAGAGCAACCAGCACAGCCTAGGCCTGGGTGAGAGACAGGGGTTCTGCAACATTGGAGCTGCAGCTGCTGTCACTACAGATGACGCCGGGCTGCTGCCCATCACATTGGCAATAGTGATGCCACGCATTGTGTGATGTTTTGAACCTCGACAGGTTGAGTTAAGTGGATGAGGACTCACGCCATAGTCTTCCACCCTTTCCCAAGGTCCTCTCACACTGCACTGCTCCCTGGGAGCCATGCCTGGTGCAGGGCAGAGGCTCAGCAAATGCTCTTTGTACAAGTGTGAAATAGTTCATTAGTGACTTGTTTTGATATAACACATTATTTTCACTAACGGTGTCATCCCTGTTTTCTTCCTCACCACTCTCCAAGCAACAAGCTCTCTTTAAAAACCTAGGATGTATAGTAACCATGCTAGTCTGCTTGGACTGCCATAGCCAAACAGCATAGGCTGGCAGTCTAAACAACAGACATTTATTTTCTCACAATGTTAGAGGCTGGAAATCCAAGGTCATGGTGCTTGCAGGACTGGTGTCTGGTGAGAATCTCTTCCTGGTGTGCAGTCGGTAGCCTTCTCACTGTGTCCTTCTGAGGCCTTTCCTCTGTGAGCATGTCCAGCGAGAGAGAGAGAGAGAGAGAGAGAGAGAGAGAGAGAGAGAGAGAGAGAGAGAGAGCGCACCAGTCTTATTGACTAGGGCTCTACCCCTATGACCTCATTTTTACCTGTATTACCTCCTCAAAGCCTTTCTTTCCAGTTGCAGTCACATTGGAGGTTAAGACTTCAACATGACTTTTGCAGCTCATAATTTAATTCATGACAATAAACATGTAACAGACTCATTCCTGTTGGAAAATGATGGGTTAGATCATGACACAGGACCCAAGTCATAGGTGATGAAGCAGGAGTTACAGAAAGGTTGGGTTCCCCAGAAGCTAACCCTGAGATGAGGGTTCGCGTGCAAGTGATTTATTAAGCAAGTCTCAGGGGCGTCTAGGAAAGGAAAGGGGGAGGTCGGGCAAGGCAGCAGAGAAAGGGAATATGCAAACTCAGGCCCAGACCTGAGGACAGGTACTCCAGGGGGCATTGGAGTTTCATTATACCCAGAGGGGTGCTCATATGGGGCTAGCTTTCCTACTCCTAAACCTGCCAATCATCGGCTAAGGGCTTACGGGGAGACATACATTTCCAGACAATTCCAATTCTCTGCACCAAGAAAATCCTCCAGAGAAAAGAGGCAAGTATGTCGGTTGGAGACAAAAGCACACTTATCTGAGGGAAGGGCGCATGGAGCGGTGAAGGGTGCTGTAGGAACATAGGTGGGCCACTCACTGATGGATAGAATAAAGGACAGTGTATCTAAGTGTGGGCGGGGAGTGGGAGTCAGCATCCTGGGCAGCATCAGTCATCCCGCCAGCCAGGCCTCTCAGAGAGAAGACATAGCCACTTCTCAAAGAGAATGTAGCCACATACTTCATGTACAGATTTCAAAGACCAGCAGCCTCTTAGACTCCTGGGGAAAAACACACCAAACTGCCTGCACTCAAGTCCAGCATATCCACATTGAGTCCTGGCTCTACCCTGACAAACGGTGTGGCCTTAAACCAGTGCCACCATCACTCTCGTTAAGTAACCAAGTTCAGCTAATCCAAAATACCATCTATAAGATGGGCACATCCTATAAATAACACTTCTCTGAATGGACCTGCCCTAGGCAGCCCTCACGGGGCAGCAGTTTCTGCTCCAGCCCTCATCTCCTCCCATGCGTAACCACAGACTTACTTCTAGGGGCATCTGAAGGCAACACCACCACTCCCTGTTTATTTTGGTCTCAAGTTTTTAGCACTTGGCGAGAGAGGATTTTATGGTCTGATAACAGCTTTCCCTTCCATGCTTTCTGGCCTTTTCCTGAGAAGAGAGGAAATTTGTCCCTTAACAATGGAAGCATGCTGAGGGGATGGGCAGACCCTGATTATGCCTTAGTGGGAAAGAAAAGATCACCCAGGTGAGCAGAGCATGGCTCTCCCAGCCCAGCAGAGGGCAGCCTGTAGGCCCTGGGTGTGCTGGCTGGTGCAATCAGTCATTCCTCTAATCCCTCTTTCTTTCCACATTAATCTAGTACCTGCTTCATGCTGAGCAGGAAATAAAAAAGACCAAGAGTGGGAACCTGCCCTTCAGGACAGTCCCCTCCTTTAGGAGCCAGGGACAAGGGAAAGAGATGGCAAAAGGGAGGGTTGGTGGGAACCAAAAGCAAATGTTGACTACTTTCTAACTGGTGCTAACTCTAGCCAACAACGGCTGCCATCCGGAGACTTTGGGGGTTTCTTTGAGAGGAGGGGGGATAAGGAAGAAGGTTAGGGGCAAATGCTGTTTACAAGACAACATGCAAGTCCTTGATCCCTGCTCTCCCTCTCCCTGCTCTCCCTCTCCTTGCTCTCCCTCTCCCCGCCCTCCTCCATGCATTCCTGTGGGTCCAGACTTATTCCCAGAGTGAACGAAGCAGCAGTGCAGCAGGTGGAGAGAACACAGGCTTTTTATTTGCATCTAAATAGCCTTGGGGCTGTTTCCTTAAATCTTACTATGTTACTTACCTCTCTGTAGGTTTGGACAAGCCATAGTTTCTCTAAGCATCAGTTTGCTCATTGACATTGGGTATAAGAATCGGGGATAATGTAAACGGAGGTTCCTCGGTTCCTCTTCTGGCCTCCACCTCTGTTGCTGCCTGCCTACCCCTGGCCTGGCAGCACCAGGTGAAGCACTTACCTAGTAGTTGGCAGGTGGGTTTAGTCCTGCCTGGTCTCAGGTATGCTGTTCTTACCACTCCTTGAGAGACAGGAGAGAGAGGAGGCCAGGTAATATGCCCAGGTACAGAGAGAAATAGCCAATCAGGAGAAGAGTGAAGGATGGGAGATAGTGGAGATGACAGCAGCAGGAAATGAGAAGAGAGAGGAAGGAGTGAAGGAGGAAAAGAAGTTGAGTTCCTTCCCCATCCTCCCCCCGAGCTCAGCCTCTCATGATGAGTAAAGGAGCTTCCTTCCTCCATAGTCCAACTCCACACCCTTCTCCTGCCACACCCATCTCTTGCCCTTGGCCAGGCTGAAGCCCTGACAGGACCTCCCCAAGGCTGCTGTCCCTGAATTAGCCAACCTAGGATAAAGTCAGGAGAGGAAATTGAAAGAAACTCAAACTATCCCCATGGTGAAGGGTTGAAAAGAGAAGACTATGGGAATGGCCATTGAGGGTCTTTCATTTGAATAGGGGCTTAGATATTCTAAAAAATGGACCCATTCAGAACTGTCAGGAATGGGCATATTTGAACTCTTCAGCATCTGAGAAGCCATCCAAGTCATCCTCAGGTGCAGCGGGCTCTCGAGCAGGAATGAAATGCTCACAGGTAGGTGTGCTGGAACTTGGGTGAGGGAGGATCTGATGCGGGATGGCATTGACGACCTTGAGAGCCACTTCTGATTTGAGCGTCCATGAACAATAGTAAAAGCAAACAAACGAAAGACTCCAGTGACTCCAGTGTTCTCCACAGTGGGTGTGTATATGGTGGGAAGTAGGAAGGAAGGTGTCATCATAGATTCAAGATTCAAACCCAAAATATATCCACACCCACGATGAGTTTCATAGTACTAGACATTTTCATCTGCATTAAGTTGACATATATACAGCATTCTGCCACTTTTTCACTCTAACTTTCTTCTGTGGACTGTGGGCCATGTCTGGTCCCATGATGAACACCAGTGACCCAGTACTGGGGAGCCATGTGTTAGAAACTTCCATGGGAGCCTTCTGTGGGTGGCGAGCAGCTCCGGGGACACCTCATCTCAGCTCAGTGGGAGAAAGCTGGAGCCTTCCGTCCTAGCAGTGAGGGCCCAGGGCAACTCCTCAGAGGCAGAGCAAGGCCAAGCCAAGAAGCAGCAACTGTGGTGCTGCCTCCTTTCCCTTCCCTGCACCCTTCCTCCCTCTGCCACCCCCCTGCGTGTACAGTGCCTTCTCCATCACCCTTACCATCACACTCACAGACCTGGACCATGCTTCAGGGATGCGCACTGATACTTCAGCACCTGAAGCTTGGAATACTATTATGTCTCAGTATTGTTACCCTATTTCATTGCTAAAGAAACAGCCTCAGGCTCAAGGTCACAGGATGGTAGGTGAACGCTGGACAACCGATAACAGATTGTACCGCCTGATTTGCCTACCAGTAGAGCCTCCTCAGTTTCTGGCCTTTTCCTCTCTCACATGTCCCCCAGGTCCCGCCAAACCTACCTGTCCTTTTAGTGACCCCAGCATTCCATGCCCAGCTCAGCCCAGCCATCACCAGCAGTGCAGCCTTCCACAGGAACCTAACCTGTCTCAGCCTTGGCCTCCTCGCCTGCACCCAGGTCTAATAGCAGTACCTCAGAAGGCTGTTGTGGGAGTGAAATAACACATACAAAATATTTAGCTGTGCCCCACACACACAGGTCACTGGTACTGTCTGTGCCAGTGATTTTCAACCTTTTTCATCTCATGGCACACATAAACTAATTACTATAATTCTGCAGCACAGTGAAAAATATATTTTTTGCCGATTTGACAACAAAAGTCAGGTATAATTTTGATTTATTCACACTGGACAGCTATTGTTGTGTTGGCTGTTGTTATTTTTTTACTTGACAATCTAAGGGAAAAGAGGCCAGGTCCCTAACTAAATAGTCAGGTGTTGCATGTTTTAAAATTCTTGGGGCACAGTGGTTGCAAAGCACTGCCCTATACTGATACTCCAGTGATGGAAGTCCACCTTTGCACAGGATGCTCCTGCAGACGGAGCTCGCACCACCTGTGGGTGTGCTGGGGGGAAGCCCAGACAGAGGCTGCCGGGCCCTGGGCATGCAGCAGGGCATGCTGTGGGCTGGGCTAGCAGTGGGCGTCCCCTCTAATGATGTCTCGCCTTCCTCTTAGCTGAGCCACTGCTCATTAGCTCTTCCTCCTGAGACGAGACAGGGAACGGGAGGAGATAGGGCTCAATTCTGTCCACCCTGGCACTTCTCAGCAGAAAAAGCAAACCAGGAACTCAAGTAGACGAGAGGTGGGTTGCGGTTGGAGTGCCCACGGTCACGCTGAGGTCTGCCCCACTATCTCCCTTGCAGTCCTGGTGTTTGAGTGGAGGTAGCATTTCTGGCTTTGACCCCTGCTTGGCCCAGCCTGAGAAGCCTGGTCCTCAGCAGTCCTGAAGGACCCTCTGCCATGTGAGTTCTTTTTTCTTGCAGCTGCCTGAGCCCTCAGACAAAGGCTGCGCAGCGTGTAGCCAGGACTTTGCACACCTAGATTCTGGCTTCAGCTCTAGCCTTTGCTGTGTCAGCCTCTCCATCTCCATCTCAGAAATGGGCAGCATGATGCTCTCACAAGGAGAGAGGGATAGCCTATTTATATCCATTCATTATTCAGCATTTATTCTGTAAATACTTACTGAGCTTTAAGCTGTGTACTAGGCACTGTGGTGTACTAAGAATATTATAAATTACAATACTGCCACTACTACTAGTAATAATAAACTACCATTCATTGGGTGGCTACTCTGCATAACTGGCCTTACCTGGCTTTTCTCTTTTAATCCTTACAACTACCCTATAAGATAGATGCTATTATGATGTCTATTTTTCAGAAAAAGAAACCAAAGCACAAAAAGTGTATGTAACATGTCTACATCTGTGCCTCTGCTAAGGGTGGGCGCATGGAATACAGAGATAACGGCACATCACTCAACTCCACGAAGCCGATTCCAGGGCAGTTCTCAGCCATATGACAGAAAGTTACAACATAACAGGATTGGTGCTGTAACAGAAACAATAATGAGATAGAACTGTTCTGAGAACAAAGAAGGGAGTTGTCCATTTTGCCTAATGAGGTGGGTGGGGGTAGGGGAAGTCAGGAAAGACTGGGAGGTTGGAGACATGTGAGCTAGACGAGGTTCCTTCCCTTCTGTAAAGGACTTGACACATTGTACCGTGACAAGTAGGAAATAAAGTCAGGGAAATGAGAGAGGAGTAGAAAAGTCAAGATCAGGAAAGGAAGAAGCAAGTCAAGTTTCTGGTTGCTCCCATTTCGTGAGCACACCGTACAGCATTTCACACAGTGATACCATGTGAACTCCCTCTCTCAGGGGTTAAGAAACTTCAGCAAGACCGGTGGTCCTCCAGGACGGCCAAACGGCGGTCCACCTGAGATCACTACGGACCTATGAGTCAGGGGGGTGGGTTATGTAGATTCAAATGTTCTGGACCAAAACAAGAATAAAAACAACAAAAAAATCTGTCCCAAATCTAGTCATTCAAGGAGAAGCTTCTAGTTGCCGGTGTAGATCTGCATGGAGCTCTTCTCAAACAGGCAGCCCTGGTGGCTCACACCAAGGAAATAAGCAGCAGGGATTACTTAACGATGGTTTATAATTCTCCTGAGAAAGACCAGGAGTCAGAAACCAACTGACATAATGACTGAGAATCAGTAAAGGAGAATTGGATGTGACTGAGTTTCCTGGCAACCATGTCAAAAAGGAAAAGGTGGCATTTATGTACCTCTGGGCATTAGGGAGAGAGGCTTGCCCATTCTGCAGAGGAGGCCACGGTTTTCTTGGTGTCAAATTCTAAAATAACAATTGTATGGTGGAGATGAGTTATGTAGAGCTCAGTGAGTGACCACTTTCTAGAAAATGCAGGTATAGAGAAGTGGTTTTCACACAAGTTTTTACAAATGGCCTCTGATGAAGCTGGAGGTGTAACACTAAAGCAAAACCCGGTAAAAGTATTTAGAAGAGGATTTGAATAGCACTTAATACTCCAGGAAAGAAGAGGTATGATTGTCTGCCAAGCATCAATCACTGTACACATACATCCTTGCCAAATAACTCCGAGCAACTTAACATCAATGTGTTTTAGCAATGCAAGTATATTGATATTAGTCAAGAATATTACATCCTAATTTCATGATAGCTTTGCTTGTGTGGTTTTGCCCTCAGCCCCTAGACACTTATTCTGGACATTTAAACTTCACTAACATGTCACCAGCAAACAGTGATTGAGCCCCTGCTATGTGTCAGGCACTGTGTTAAGTACTGGTGATGCAAAGGTATAAGAGGCAATGTCCTTGATCTCAAAGTGCTCCAAGGCTAGGGAAGGTAGCTGATATCAATAGACAAGGAGGGTTGGAAGGTGGCAGCTGTGGAAGCCATGGGAGCCCAGAGGAAGTAAACAGGATCTCTTATCCACAGTAGAAAGAGGCGGAGCAAGCTTTTTAAAGGAAATGACTGGCAGACTGGGTCTCAGAAGATGTACAAGAGTTGGCCAGACTGAGGAATAGCTAGGAGGGAGGATGTTGCCTGCAGAGGATGTTCCAAGCAGTGTACTTGGAAGGGACTGTGTATCAATTGACTGGGCTGGTCACATGAATCTGCCACCTGTGGTAGAAATGCATAGAACAAAGCATATGCACAGACACTGCCTTTGTCTTTGGTGGAACTGATTTTAAAGACAAGACTCAGAGCCTCAGGAATATGGAGACTCAGCAGCTCTCTGCCCTTGCTGTGCATGTCTGCCACTGCTCAAGCACATTGGTGCTAATTAGCCGTGCCTCTGACCTTTAGAATCCACCACTCTGCATCTAGTCCCTCGGCATTCCTCCCACGAAAGGCTGCCGTCAGGAAGCACTCTCAGACAAATACCTGGTGGAATGAAATTGCAGCAGACAGATGGAGATGAAGTGCCCATGTGAGCAGAGGCGTGGGTATAGATGCAGTTTCCGGCTTTGTCCGGCCTGGGAGACGAGTCCTTGTTCTGTCTGGAAGTCTCTGCCCAGCCACCTGACCCAGCTCTTCCTGACCCAGCTGCCATGGTGTGGGGCCCAGGACATTTTCATCTCGTGTCTACCATCGTGATTTTGTGCAAAGTCACTTATATTTTGAGCTGCAGGTTCCTTGTCTGAAAGCAGTAATAGCAGATGCCTGCTCATCTCCCTGGATGTGGGAGAAGCCAGTGAGACGTGGCTTCCAGAACCTTATATGTCTTCCAGTCTTCCCACCTGAAGAAGCAGATGCATCTTCTCACCAGTGTTTGCCTAGCTAAAAGTCTTGACCTTGTGCTGTTGCTCCTATCTAGACTCCTGGAGTCCAGTCTGAGTCTGGCATCTTTCAGACATGTCTCCCTCTTGCTTCTTCCAGAGGAAACAGAGACCCATTGCTTTTGCCTCAATAACAATCAACTTTCTTCAGATGTAAATAAAGCCATGAGCATGTTAAACAAATAATACATAGTTAAGCACAAGAAATGGTGTCAAGGTGACCTTCAAAGCCAGAGACCTTTGGTTTTCACAATTTTCAGAGGAGGGAACGTAGGAAGGAAATAAGGAGAAGGAGGCATTTCTGAGTTAGGGATGATATATAGGGCTGGACTTACCCAGTGTGGAGCTGTTGTCTTCTTCCCAGAACACTCTGGGGAAATTGGCGCAGTCTGTGGGAATAATGAGCAGCTGATAGTGAGCTTCATTGCAGTGAACCTCAGAGAAGACCCCCAGCAGGGGCTGAATCAAACATGGGGTAGAGCCACCTCCCTTGAATTAACACAAACCTGTTAATGCCAGATTCATTAACAGCCCACCCACCCCAGCCTCCGCAGCTTATTTTTCCAACCAACCCTTTTGAAAGAGGAGGCAGGCATTTTATATTCCTCCATGTATAGTACCCTTACTGATCTGACAGAGTCCTCATCAGTCCCCATCCGAAGAACTCGCAGGAGAGAGACCTCATCATAAGCTTAATCATTATCTCCTCCATGAATATGTCTTCTTCCCATTTCTTCCACTCTAAAGCCAAGTGCTTCATGGCTGGCAGGTTCTGTTGCTGCTGGAAGTATACCCCCTGTTGTGTGTGATGGGCATGCTATGAAAACACAAGGCTGATAAGCAGTAGAAGGCTTCACACATCTAAACACAGCAGTGGGGAGTGGGCACAGGCCGCTCCCAGGGAAAGATGCTGTCCATTTTATGTTGTCTCTTCAGACCCTGTGCTGTGACTGTCTGTTGTGCACCCCCCAGGACTTGGGGTACTAGGGCCAACAATGGAAATATAAGAACTTCCTTGTTTATCATCTCCCTGGGAGCAGAAGGAGAAAATGAGCAGCAAAAAGGGAAGACTAACATTTATGGAGTACCTCCTAAGCAATGGAAAATTTACCTATATCATTTACTTCTCACAAGTGCTCTGTGATCATCCTATTAAAAACAGAAAGAAGGGATGTTTCCTAAGAACTAAGTCATCTCAAGACAAGCCATTGGGCACATGCCTCCATCCAGGTATAACTCCACACAGACCATGTCTTTAGCTTTCTCATGATGGTCTTGAACTCTGTGACCTGAGTGGCTTTTTTGTGTCTCACCCGCCTTATTACTTTGGGTGACACCATGCAGATATAAGAAATGATTACCTGTACTACAGAGTTCATAGTCTCCATGGGAAAAGAAAGAAAATGCAGGAAGGAAGAAGAGCGCTAAGATGTATTGCCTGTTCCTTGAATGTTTGGCACACTTTTTATATTATTTTGTCAGATTGCACAACAATCCTTTGTAGTAGATGTTAGCATCCCCGTTCTATTGCTGAGGAAACTGGGACACAGACGGGTTGAGGAACTCCCCATATTATGTAAAACTATTCATTGGATGAATTGGAACTGGGCTTCCCAATAAACTGTGGTGTCCCCAAGTGATAGTGTAAATTTCACAAAATTCTAAAGCCCTTTTGGGCCAAGTTTTGTGAAGATCAGTAGATGGGAAGATAGTGGTTGAGACCTCTTGAAAGGGAGGAGTTTGAGACCTCCTTAAAGATTAGATGTGGGGTGCATGGAAGTAGAAATTGGGCATTTCATGTGTCCAAAAAGCATAAGTAGAACTTCCAGGCAAGAAGGAAGCATAGGTAAATGTGGTACTCACCTCTTCCCACAACCATATCAAAAATACAACTAAACTACAGATAACCCATCATTCAAAACCACTTGGAATATAGCTGAACAGAAGTCGTACAACTAAAGAAATAAAGAAGCCACACTGAGACTGGTAGAAGGGAGGAGATGCAGAATGGGCTGGTTCTACATCCACATGTGGCAGATAAAAATTGGGAAGGGTATCTTGGCTGCAGAGGTCTCCTCTGAGGAGCCAGGGGTCTCAGCCCCACAATATGCCTCCCCGCCCCTCCCCACCCCCCCAGAGCAGGGTTCCAGTGCCAGGAAGAGAAGTCCTCATAACTTCTGTCTGTAAAAACCAGCGTGGATTGAGGCTGATGAAGGCTGAGGCTGTTGGAGTTCTAGGTAGTTCCTCTTAAAGGGTCTGAACAGGGACTTACTTGGACTTACTCCCTCTGTGCTCCAGCACTGGGGCAGCAGCTTAAAGAGCACAAGGCACAAACGGGGAGGAACTGAAGTGTCTGGCATTAAGGTGAGGTCTGGAAAGGAGACTTAATTCCAAACAGAAGTACTGGCAGAGGTCATTGTTCCTTTGCTGAGCCCTCCCCCACAAGCCCACAGGCAGATGTCATATCTGAGTCTTCATCAACCTGGCTAACATTGTTCACTCCAACCTGGTGATTCCCTGAGACCCTGCCCCATCAAAATGCACACCCATCCAAACTAATTCCAGTGAATTTTCTATACGAACATTCTGTCTTTGCTCATGCTTCAGACTTTCCTAAAATTTCTCAAACAAGCAGCATCTGGCTTCAGCATGCCCTTCACCTCCCACGAAGTAGCCTCAGGCCTGGCACCAGTGGCAGCCAACCTTGGCTCCCAGCTTGGCCTCTCGTGGCACCTCCAAGCCCAGCACAAGTAGCAGCCATCTGCAGATCTCTTTGAAGGAAATATTCATACTGGGTGAATACAGGCAGTGGCTGACCTTTTCCTGAACTTCTTAGAAGGCCCCAGAATGAGTGCACCCAGTGGACAGCTTCAGACCATGTCAGAGCATCACCACCCAACTATTCATAAGCAACACACTCAAGAGGCAGACTCAATGGCACAAGAGCCCTGCTGAAGTAAGCCCTGCTCTGTGGAGTGGGCCCCTGCACAGCTGATCCTCCATGGTGGTCAAAGCCGGTCCTTGCAGCTGATCAACCTATGGGTATATCCCCCCTCACCATTGACATGACAACAGCAATGAAGGTTCAACTACAACAAGTGGGTGTACACAGCCCACATGGGGGGCCCACGTGGAACGCCCAGCTTGGGTAAACAGAGCATCTGTGCCACTTGACCCTACAGGACTCCTACTATATTAGGCCACTCTGAAAAGCCCAGGAAATGTAGGCACTCTACCTAATACATAGAAACAAACACAGAGAGGCTGCCAAAATGGGGAGACAAAGAAACATGTCTCAAAGGAAAGAACAGAACAAAATTCCAGAGAAAGAACTCAACAAAATGGAAACAAGCTATCTATGAGATGCAGAGTTTAAAACACTGATTCTAGGGATGCTCAATGAACTTAGGAGAAGAGTAGATTAACTCAGTAAGAAATTCAGCAATGAGATAGCTGACAAAAATGGAAAAAGAAGAATGTAAAAGAGAATAGTCAGATATGAAGAATGCAGTAACTGAAATAAGAATACATTAGAGGGAATAACAACAGATTTGATTAAGCAGACAAGTCAGCAATTTGGAAGACAAGGCACCAGAAAACACAATTGGAACAGCAAAAAGAAAAAAGAACTTTAAAAAATGAGACATCAAATGTAACAACATCCACATCATAGGAGTACCAGAAGGAGAAGAGAGAGAGCAAGGGATTGAAAACCTATTTCAAAAAAAAATACTGACTGAAAACTTCCCTAACCTGGTGAAGGAAATAGAGATACAAGTCCAGGAAGCACAGAGTCCCAAACAAGATGAATTCAAAGAGGCCCACACCCAGATACATCATAATTACAATGCAAAAGATTCAAGACAAAAAGAGAATCTTAAAAGCAGCAAGAGAAAAAGAGTTATCTACCAGGGAGCTTCCATAAGATTGTCACCTGATTTTCTTGACATAAACTTTGCAGGGAAGACGCGAGTGGCCAGAAATATTCAAAGTGATGTAAAGCAATGACCTACAACCAAGGTTACTCTACCTAACAAAACTTATCATTTAGACTTGAAGAACAGATAAAGAGCTTCCCAGACAAGGAAAAACCAAAGGAGTTCATCACCATCAAACCAATATTATAAGAAATGGTAAAGGATCAAGAAGAAAGAGAAGAAGAAGAAAAGAAAGAAAAGTTTTTTTTCAAAAGAAAAATAAAATGGCAATAAATACATATCTATCAACAATTGAATCTAAAAACCAAAATAAACAAGCAGAACAGAAATAGACTGATAGACACAGAGAACATTTTGATGGTTGCTAGATGGGAGAGGTCTGAGGGTTCAAGTGAGAAAGGTGAAAGGATTAAGCAATACAAATTTATTTTGGAAATGAGTGGGGACTGCACCCTTGCTCACCACCATGGTCATGCCATGCCTACCAACAGGAGGTTAAGATCTGCAAGAGTTGTTGTCTGTCTTTATCATTCTCTTCTGTGCTACATTTATGTGATTTTATAAGAACCTGCCAACCAGGAAAATATCCCTTAGAGACTGTTGACAGTTGCACAGAAATGGAAATGATAAGTCCCACAGTTCCACTATAGGCTGGCTGTTCAGCTGAGGAATGCTTTTCAAGTCTACCTAGCAGACCTTGGCTCCTGCCAGCTGTCACTCACCTACTCCTCTTCATTGAAGCTTCTAGATCTTTGTCTCCACCTACAATCCAATCCAGTTCTTTACTGTGGCTTATGTTCCCTCAATATTGTGAGATTCTTAAAAGAAGTCAGTCCCCTGTCAATTCCTGCTCCCTCAAGGGCCTATCTGCAGATCTCTGCCTAATTGAATATTCATGGTGACCTACTGAATATTATGCCAAAAAAAGCTCCATAAGGCCCTGTCTTCTGCCCTTTCTACACACAATCCTAATAATGTGCGCAGCCTTCCCTGGGCCATGGCTGGTGCCCCGTTCCCTTGTCCCCCAGGGCTGTTCCCACCACTCCCCTCTGCCATGCACTCCCCCTCCTACTGGTGCTAATCCCAACCCATCAACCATTTATGCCTGAGGCTGCATCAGGCTTCTAGAGAAGCCTTTTCTGCATTACACCCCACCCTGTGACCACAGTCACAACACAGAATAGAAGCTTTCCATAAACTTCATGGGGCTAATTTCCGCACAGGGGCATCCCAGTTTCCCATTGCCTTCCTACAGGTAGATGCGATACTAATGCTTAACAAAAGCTTTACTAATGCTTAACATTGACAAATCAACTAACATTTATTGAGCACTTACCATGTGTTAAGACTTGTCATTAATTCTTTACAAGTCTTACCTTTCCTAAGTCACACCACAGTGTGTCCTGGATAGTAATGCAAGTTTCCCACTTGATTTTCTCATCTGTAAGATGAGAACATGTCTGCCTGCTGTGCTGTTACCTAGGGGAAATGATAAAGGACACAGCTTTGCAAAGGTGGTCAGTGGGCATGATAGTTCTTCCTCTTCTCCCCCCATTGTTTGTTCTTTGCTGTCTCTCCACTGGGTCTGTTGTCAGGGAATAAGAAGCTCAATGGCCCAAGCAGTGAGCGCTGAGCTCTGTAGGAAGACACTGCAGCAGGAGCAATGGTTTTGGTGGCTGCCCCATGAGCGTAGCAGACCATGTGTTAATGAGGATGGATGAGGCCATGTGCCAGGGAGGATTTACACTCCCAGAGGAAACCCGATACAGATAGTCATGATGGCTGGGATGAGGAGCTCCTCTGTGACGTACCAGACTGGACCAGGTTCTCCTGTTCAGGGCTCAAACCACCTTTGTGTCCTTGTACTAATTGGGCATCCCCTGGAAACTGGCCCCAGATGCAGTGTCTTTTCTTGGCCCATCCTATTTCCTGATAAGCAGATGGCATAAAACTGCTCCTAGAACTAGACAGCCTCCTTGTGATTCTGCCACCCACCCTCTGGGTGGCCTTTGATTGGTCACCCAACTTGTCTGGTCCCTGATATCCCACCTGACAAAGGGGCATCCTCCCTGCCCTCAGCATCGGGCTGTTGTGAGAATTAAATGGAGTCGGAGTGTAAAAGACGCTGTGAATCCAAGACTAGACCCAAGTGTTCCATCCTTCTTGAAGTCTTTCTTCCTTACACTCCTACACAGAATTAATGTGGATTCCTCTGGATTGCCTTGGGAATATGAATAACATTCCCTTGGGGTGGCTTTTCCCGTAGCCTGCCTGGGTAAGTAGGGCAGTGTCTGCTGCCTGGAGGACCATAATCTCTATGGGGGCAAGTGGGCAGGATACAGATCTTGTTCATCTTTACATATGCACCATATGCAGCGCAGTGCCTGTCACATGGTCGATACTCAATAAAGGTTTAATGAATAAAAGAATGAAGGCCCCTCTCTGCTTGGACTCAGCCTGCGAGTTATCTTTTGTGTGCTATTTAGTGTCTTGAGGTAGGAGATTTCTGTTGAGGTCCACACTCCCTAGCCTGGGGGACAGGCCCCTGTAGAACAGGCTGGTGATGTAAGTGGGGAAACAGTGGGAATAGTAGAGTCTGGATATGAAACACAGACCCCAGCTCCTTCCTTCCATCAATTTCTTGTGTTCAGCCATAGAACACTTTGAAGAAACTAGATGGAATCTACAAAGCAATTGCCTCTTGTTTCTGAAATTGCTTCCTTGTCTTCTGGATGAGTCCCTGAAATGGCTTCAGAGAGCCCCAGTTGTTTAATATCAGCCCACTGATAGGAGTGATTGCTCATCAAACCCCAGAACCCAAACAAGCTCAAGCGGGACCACGGAGGGCTTTGACTATAGAGGTCACAGACAAATGACTGCCCAGCGGATTGGCCAACATTAAGCAACAAACATGATTAAAGGCCGGAAAATAGGTCCTCTGAGGAAAGGATGAACCCATCTGTGTGATTTATTGTGGCGGAGAACAAATAACAATGTGCAAGTGTGTGGGAATTTTCTCCAAGAAGGATGGTTATGCCCAGCTCAATGAGGCCAAACAGGAGAGTTGGGCATGGACTGCCACGTGAGGGGCTTTGTCCAGACATAGTAAGAATGTTCCCACTGCCTGGCAGCCAGAATAGCTGGGTGTCGGAGGGTCTCCCAGGAGTAGTTTGCAATCAGGAAGAATGATAAACCCAAATCTAGCAAAGAAACCCAACAACGTTTTTTGTGTCTGGGAGCTGCAAAGACAGGGAGTGATGAGTGTTTATAGTTCTGACTGGATCCAGAACTCCTGGGTAGCCCACCAGACAGGTGTATGGAGAAGAGAGGTAGAGACAACCCTCCCCCGCACCCCGTGCAAGATCTAGTCTGTGGCTAGGCAAAGCCCACAGTCCTTGACATGGGTCCTGCCATTGGCCTGGAGCATGGGTGAGCCTGCAGAGAGGTGACAAGTCCCTGGCTGTCTCCTAATCAGCTAATGACTGACAGGAAGACATTATTAAGGATTGCAACTAGGATAACAAGTGTCTTACAACATAGAGAGATTATTTTTTTGGCATAGAGTTTTATCAATTAATTCATGAATGAACATTGAATGATCTTTATCAGGAACTTAGTATATCAACAGAGTGTGTGTTGAATCTGTTAAAAATACAAATATTTTAATACATATAAAAATCATCTGTTGATATACCTTCATTGCAATAGAAAACTCTTATTTGAAGATATACTTAGAATTTGTTTCATCGTAAGTTATTGTAAGACATGTAGACATGGAAAAGATTGTTATTGAAGAAGTTTTTTATACTCACAGATCCCTGGAATCAGAAGGCACAGCATGCGGATCAGGGCCACACGGAGAAGCACCAGCGTCAGTTAGGAGGCAGGGAGCAAAAGGGGAAAGGCAAGCAAGGCAGGTTGATGGGATGTGGGCTCTGGATTGGTCAGTGTGCGTATGAAAGGTGTGCTCAGAGCAAGTCATCCACTATCTGGAAATTAGCTAACCTGGCAGGGGCAGACCCTCCAGAGTCAGCAAGGCCCCAGGTGCCGAGAGCATCAAGAATACAGAAAATATAGTGAATACAACTCTATGTCCAAAGGTGTAAATAGGGGAACAGTTTACAGTCATGTTGTTGGTGGTGAACAATTGGAAATTAGTGAAACTCAGAGAGATGCAAAAATTTTCAGGCAATGCCATACAAAGAGGAAAACAGACTAGTTGGATAGGAATGAGAGAGAGCACATTTCGAAATGTAGGGCTAAGGGACAGAGAGCAGAGACTAAAGATTGCCCATTCTTCCCCTCCCCTCTATTCTTCTAATCTTCCTTGGGAGGGACGATAAAGGCAGTGTTAATGCACCATCTGTGAAGCATGCCAAGGAGGAGGAATGGCTTGTCCAGTTGGGATGCCTGCTAACTAAGGGTGCCACCAGTGAGGGTTTCTCCCCACCATGGCCAAGAGCTCTGTCTGTGTCCCAAGATCACAGATCCTAGTCTTAACCCAGCTGTCCGCCAAGTGTAGCCAATGGAATGGATCAGGCAACCACTGAAACTCCCCCAACCCCTGAACGCAGGACAGAGTGCTGTGCTGCTACCAGGGTTAATATTGTTAGCAGGGTCTGCTCTGTACCCATCACCAGCACCAGTGCCGATGGGACAACCTCAGTGGGAGCTTCCCTTTACTTCCCTCCAGAGACGAATAGGTCAAGGAAAACCTTGATGCTGACAAGGTTTTGTTGACTACAACACCCTTTGTAATTTTAAGAGGCAGTGAATTTGTTGAACACCTGCTGGATCTAGGGATACAGCAATGAACACGAGAAATGCAGGTCATGCCCTCATTTAGTAGAAGGAGATAGATGATAAGTAAACAAAATATTAGTTTGGTAGTTTAGTTAGTTGCACATTGTGTAAAGGCAGTGACAGAACAAACAGGGGTGTGTGGAGGAGAATAATAAGGTGGGCCTATACAGGGATCAGATTTGGCTTCCCTGAAGGGGATGCATGTAAACCGAGCCTGAGAAGCTGAGAGAAAGCAGCTGGCAGAGCAGAGACAGCCTCTGCACAGACAGATGGACCGGGAAGCCGAATGAGGGTAGGCTGTGACATGTTCTAGGAACTGAACTGAGGAACCTCAAGGAATTAGGATTTTATTTCAAAGGCAGTGGGAGGGTTGGAAGCAGGGGCCTGGCATGATTACCAGTAAATTAATGTTTTTAAAAGATCACCTTGGCATCTCTATCGAGATTGAATTTCAGGGAGGCAAGATGGGGCAAAAACAACCAGCTAAGAGATTGTTGAATAGTGAAGTCCAGAGAGAGGGCAGTGCCTTGGGCAGCTGTTGGCTTCTGGGTGTACTTTGGGATGGCAGAGCCAGCAAGTGAGTGAGATCATGGGGAGGGGAGTGAGGGGAAGAGAACCAAGAGTAACTTTTAGGCGTGGACATGGGTTGGTGGTGCCATTGTTGAGATGGAGAAGACTGGGGAGAGAAGATGCTGGGGAAATTTTTTCTGGTATTATCATTAGAATTATCATCATAATCATGTTAATGCTGCTCAGCCCCAGCTCAGGTCTCAGGAAGAGTGTGCTAATATCAGCACGTGGTTTGGCCTTAATGCATCACAGTCTCCTGCCTAGTGACCTTGCCCTCACTTTTGACTCAGGAGTCAAGTTGCTCAACCTTGTGCTGTTGGCATTTGAGGGAGGGGCCGTTCTTTGCTGTCCCATGCATTGCAGTGTGGGCAGCAGCAGGACCTCCCCTCGTCACGACAATCATGTCTTCAGACCCTGCAGATGTCCCCTCAGGGACACAATGGCTCCTATGTGGGAGCCGTTGCTCTAGAAAGATAGGTCTGGAGCACATGACTGAGAAGAGGATGTAAAAGTTCCCTAGGAAGGACCCCTAGCACTGTGGTGGCTTCTCTGATCTCCTGTCTCTTGTATTGGGCATGTCCTGCAGCTTCTGGGTGAACCGTAGTCTGGGGCTGTGGGAAGGCCTCAATCAGCAGCAAAAATAATGCATCCACATAAATACCAGGCACCCATGCTAAGCTCTGCCCATGATTTTCCCACTCGGTTCCCATGACCACTTATTCTTCAGACAGGAGAGTGGAGGCTCAGAGAGAGAGGGTGGGTGGGATGCCTGTGACAGTGCGGGTGTACAGGGGCAGGCGCAGGGGCAGGGGCAGGGTTTGAACTTGGGCCTTTGATACCAGACCCCTTGCTCTTCCTTTGTTATCACAGTTGCCTTCACTGGAGACTGTGGCACAACTTGAAATGGCATCTGTGTCTGAGGAGGCCACAGCTTCAGAAGGGAGAAAAGATGGAAGCTGCAACCCCCTATTAATGCCACCAATTACACTCCCGTTCTCCCAGCTTGATCCTCAGGCCCAAACTTGTGGAGCTTGTTGCTGAAGGCCCAGTGTCATCCATAGGAGGCCTCCCTGGAGAGAGCCTCTGGCTGCCGCACCTCACCGCTCAGCCACCACCTCCCTCCCTCCACCCCCCTCCGGTACCAGCATTCACACCAGCAACCTAGCAGCCTTCTCAGCTCAGGTCTCCCACAAAAGTGTGTCACTCCATTATCAAAAAAACAGCAACCTTATGGCTGAACAAAGGAGGCTTTCTTTAGAGATTTAGTAAACTTGGATCTCTCCCTAATAAGAGCAAAGTGGGCAAAATTTCCATTCTCCAGGTGCCTCGCCTTGGTGCATGATCCCCAAGCATGTCCTCCTCCCCAGATATGCAGACCACCTCACAGGCATTTCCAACCCAAGTCTCAGGGGCTCCATGTGGAAAGTTCTGGGCTCAGTCCCTCAGGGATGGGAGGGGCATGGTCTTCCTTCACTCATCACAGTGATTTTTAACCATCCAGCCCAGGAAGCACGTTACAGTGACAAAGGCTAGTCTTTAAGTTCCTCAAGAATGATCTAATACCATTTAGTATTTCTCATAGCTCCTAAGAAATCCCTTTGTAGAGCATCCCATAGTGTTTGCTAAATTGATGGATAGATGGAAAAACGGAAAGATAAGATGAGTACATGGGTAGGTGCATGGATGGATGGCAAGTTGAATGGATGAATGGAAAGGAGGGAGGATTAAGAGGTCTTCAACTTCAGGTCATTCATAAAATCTCATAATTTATTCAGCCATTTATGGCTTTTGAGAAAACACCACTAGGATGGTATGTAAGGTTTTTAAAATTTATATATATATATATATATATATTATATATATATATATATATTATATATATATGTATTAAACAGTATGTCATCCACTTGTATTAAACAGTATATATATATTATATATATATGTATTAAACAGTATGTCATCCACTTGCGGTAGGGTAAAGTGGAATACAAATTCAGACGTTGCTTTTACAAAGCTGATCATCACAGTATTCATTGTATCATATACCTGTGACTTTAAAATATGCTTTAGGGAAAATGTATATTAGAATTATCCCCTTATCCCCCACCCCCCTCAAGAGATTGTTCAGGAAGAGTGTACCAGTCAAAGGTAGCCTGTGCAGTGACCAGCCACAGGTGGAACACTGGCCCCACCAGGCGCTGATGTGGCATCTCCTGCAAATCTTTGACCTCTGAGCATGTCGTCTCATCCACAAAGTGGAGATAATAGTGCTGTCTACTTCCAAAAGGGGCTGAGTCAACGAGATCATGTTTGTCAAGCTCTTGACACAGGGCTTGGCATACAGCAAGCACTCAACAAATAATAGCTGTTATTATTCTCCACGTTACTAAATGACTCCTTTCCATAGTGAAAACCCTTCCTGGATCTTTTAAAGGGTTTTTATTTTTAAAAAACATATGGGAGAATAGAAAGGAAAGTTGCCTCAAGTCACACCATTTATTATGATAAAAGGAAAAGTGGAAATCACAGCCTCCTTTCCTTCAACCCCACCACCCATCAGTTAAGTGCCTTTAACATGTTGCTGTGCTTTCTTGCATGTGAGTACATGCACGTGTCTTGTTATACAAAAGTGAAATAATGCTATCCATATTGGTCTAGAACTCATTTGACTTGATACATCATGGAGAAGGTTCCTGCTCAGCTAATTCAGATCTATGCTGTTCTTGTTTTCATCGCTGCACAGTATTTCACGGTAAAAACATACCATCCCTTATGTGGCCAGCCCTTTATTGATGGACATTAAGGTGTAATCCTCATAGATCTCAAGAGTGATAAGATGCAGGAAATCTGCTTATACATTTGTGAATACATGCCCAGCACCTATAAGGCATTTGGGAAAGAGCTATTGAACTTAAGAATTTAAGATTGGTTTTGTTTAAATTTACAGAATACTGTAGATTTTGTATTGCTTTCCTCCTATTTAGATGAACTGTGATTGCTAACATCACAATTAGCCCAGTCCCCATGCCCACCTGGGCCCTTGCCCCATCACTCAGGAGAACGTGTTTCTCATATATTTAGGGACTAAGGGGTAGAAGACTCCATTTTCCATCCTTCCTGAATGATTTTAAGTCTCATCACCTCAGGAAAGGTATGGCAGGAGGTAAAGCTGGCTTCCCTTTGCACCCAGGCCCAGTCACATGCTCACTTCCCTGAGTGAGTGTGTTGAGTTCCCTGAAGCAGCAGCTAAGAAAACTAAAGTTCCACCTTAGTGGGGAGGGCCTGTCCTGCCCCAGGCAAAGAAAAGAGTCAAGCCAAAAGAGAAAATCCTTGTTTATCAGCACCAGGTGCAGGCTGTTTGTTGAAGGAATCAAAAGCCAGCACTTTGCTAATGTTTCTACTCCTCTCTCTGTTAACAGAAGAAACATTCAAACCTGTAAAGAATTTTTGTGAATTTATTTGAGCCAAACTGTGGACAGTTGCCAGGAAGCAGAATCTCAACACATTGAGATAATGTTCTCAAGAATGGTGGTTTTTCACCTAGTTTTATAAATGACCATCAAATGAGGAGACATAAGTGAGTTACATAAAATCCATTGGGGATAGATTAGGGAGGTGGGAGAAAGCAAAGGCTGGGGGGTTGGGAGGGGGGAGTTCTGTGATTGGATAAAAAGTGAAACGATAGACAAATGCTTCTTTTACATAGATAGGTCAGTCAGTACAGGATACATAGCTGTTAACAGTTATCAATTAACAGGATAATAATAACAATGAGGGAATCTGTGCTCTCAGCCCTGAGGGATCCCGAAAAAGGGAAGCACAAGTTACCCTGACATTCCAAAGTTCAAAGACAGTAAGCTCAGTTAAGATCAACCTTGATTTTTGTCAGGGAAGATAGGAGCCTAGGACATGCCTACCCACTACAGACTGCTTTTTCATGGTCTCAGTTTGCAAGGCTGACACATTGGCCTTCCCAGAGTTTGTCAGGTTAGCCTGTGGCCCCTTTACGTCCACATCTCAGACTTTCAGTTGCTTCCCACTACCCACCAAAGCTTCATCTCCTCAGACCAGCACTCAACATCTTCAACCACTTGACTTCATCCCTCAAAGGACATGGCCCAACTATCCGTTCCCCATCTCCCCAGCACACTGTGTGTCCTTTCTGCTTCCCTGTTGCTCCCTACTCCCTCTGCCTTTCCTGATGGCATTCAGGACTTAGTACAGAGGTCACCACACCAGGAAGCCTTGGCTAGAACAATGTGTCTGTCTTTTAAATTACTTTCATATTCACAATGCCTCTCCTATTCAGCCTTGCATTGCTCCTGTTTACATATCCTGTTAGATTATCAAGGCCTAGAGGACAGGAATCAGGCACATAAAGCATTTTGTATTTTCTGCTGTCCCCTGCATATAAGCATGTAATGCATATTTTAAAACATCACACTAAGTTAAGAACAGCCACACTTAAAATTTTTAGGTGTGTTTCCTGGTTTCCCCCATCAGAACTATAAGATTTGAGACGCAGGAGACAAAACACAGAGAGTCCTGGCGATTAGAAAGGGGGTGTTTTAATCTTGTGCTCCCAGGCAAAATTCGCTGGTCCGAGGGTGGGCCAGGGAAGTTCGCACCAAAAAGGGGGCATAGGTACTTCTTTTATACAGCTGTTTAGTGAGGGGAGGGTGGAGGGCATGAGAGGTGTGGAATTCGCCTTGGGCCAGGGGTCTAGGAAGGTGCCAGTTATCTCTGTCACCATCTACCTTGCAGATGCATGCATAGGCTTTGGACTTCCCCCCTGCCTGGACCTAACAAGAACCTAGTTGATGGGCTTTCTGCACTGTATAGAGGAGATGGGTGAAGGCAGGCTTCCCAGAACAGGCACAGCTCCCTCCGCCTCCAGGAGGGTGGGCTGCCTGCCGAAGTGTGGGACAGAGGGCAAGAGGGTGTGGGCCTCAGCTGAAGGGAGGGAGGGACAGAGGGAAAGCCAGAAGTTGAAATATGGGAGGGAACTCAGAAACTTAGACTGGGCAGGCTCTTTCCTCAGTTTCTTGTTGAGTTGCTCTAGCTATCTGCCCACAGGAGAACTGAAAGCTTCTCTAGAATGTTGGAGTCATGCCCCACCTTCACCCTCAGCCTGGCCAACCTTTCTTTGTCTACTTCCACCCTTCCCACCCACTTCTGCCTGGCTTCTCCTCCTCCACCCCCACTGCCCTGTTACCCCAGAGCCAGCCTGTTTTCCCTTCCTGGCCAAGCCCTGTGCATTTTGGAGGAACCCTATTAGTGGTACTACTCCCTGCTCTGAGGCTGAGCTTCATGCTGGGTCACCTTGCCATGCCCTTCACAACTGCACCTGTGCTGGGAGCCCTTGCAAACGTGGCTTCCTGCCTTTCTCCCTTGCCACCTATGGAAGAAACACCCTATAAGAGAGAGCTTATAGAGGATGTTGCCTTCGTTGCTGTCAACTCAACTCTGCTAATAGCAGAAACATTACCTCCACTACCCAAATCCAGTATTTACAATACCCAAATCCAGTATTTACAAACTCAAGCCAGAGAGGGCTCTCATGGGGGCACATCTGTCATCAGTGTGCGTGCTGATGTAGAGCTTAGACTCCATCAGACAGAAGGTTCTGATCCAAGGACACTGGTCAGGGATGGAGTCTGGATGATAAGTAGGCCCTGCAGGTAAGGGAGCTTGGGGAAGGGAAAGCATTCCTGAAGTAGGAAAACAGCCCCACACCAAGGTGTCCTCTGAGTTGGTGGTAGCTCTGGCTGTAAAGGCCATTTATGGGGTGACCCAACACCCAAAACCCCAGAGCCATCTCCCCTAAAGTGACCTGATCAGGCACAGACATGCCCAATCTGAGGTCCCCAGGGCCTATCACCATAGAGGAGAGGGAACTAGGTGGCCCTGTGGTCACAGATAATCTGTGCTTGGACAAGTCATTTATTTGGACTTCAGCTCCTCATCTATGAAAAGACAAGACTGGATGTAAGTCCCACCCAGCTCTTCAAGATCAGGACCTGCCTTTCTGCTCCACAGTCTAATCCCTGGGCCAGCTGATCTGTCCTCTCATAGTTGAGATCCTGGTGGAGGATAGCTGATGGAGAGCATAGGAGCAGCATGTGGTGAAGAGCAGTTGCCATCTCCCCCAGCATCAATGCCCTAGCTTTTTCATGGGTCTCCAGTGTATAGAATTAAGATGGAGGAAAGGAGGGCTCACTGACCTACCTATTACTGAGCCAGAATACCAGGTGATCACTCCCTTTACCCACATGCTCATCGGAACCCTGCTGTCTGCCTCCTCTCAAGAGTTAGGGTTTTCCTGGCTGTCTTGAAAAGGTGCGGGATTAGTCTCCTGTGGCTGCTGTAATGAATTACCACAAACTTAGTTGTTTAAACAACACAAACTTACCTTACATTTTTGGTGGTCAGGAATACAAAACAGGCTTCACTGAGATGAATTCAAGGTGTGAGCAGGGCTGCATTTCTCTCAGAGGCTCGTGGAGGGGGTGTGGGGGCAGGGGTCTGCTTCCTTGCCTTTCCCATCTCCTAAAGACTGCCTGCACTCCTTGGTTCCTGGCCACATGACTGCAGGCTCTGGTTCCATTGTCACATCTCTTCTCGGACTAACCTTCCTTTATCCCTCTTATAATCTCCCTGTGATTACACTGGCTCTCCCAGATAGTCCAGGATAGTGTCCCCATCTCAAGATCCTTACCTTAATGACATTTGCAAAGCTCCTTTTGCCATGCAAGATAACATATTCACAGGTTTTAGGATGTCCTTAGGGGGCATTATTCAGCCTCCACCAGGGTGCTTGCCCCTGTCCATTCCCGAGTCACACTAGGTTCACACCTCCACATGTTGCCTATAACCAGTCTCTTCTCCTCAGACACGCTCTTTCTCTGAAACACCCACCCCAGGCACCATGTCAGACATCGATCCTCTACATTCATTGACCACTGTTCACAGGGACTTTCCTCGTGCTCCATGTGTCCCCCTGAGCCAGCCTCCTGCAACCTGGCTTGTCCCTCTTCCTTTGCAGCTCTTTTATGCAGATTAGGCTCTTCACCCATTTCTCTCATCTAGGTGTCCTTTTTGCGTGTCCCAGAGGTCAATGAATGCCTGCTAAATAGAGGGCCACGTTTCTGGGTCTTCCCACTGAGCCGCCACAAGGAAATGCCAGAAGCTTTGAAATTACAGGGTTTTCTCATGGGTACGAGTATCTATTTCCTTCCTAATTACTCATTCATTTGTTCAGTGAGCATTGGGCATCTCCTCTGTCAGGTGCTCCTTTTGGCCTAGGGGTTACAATGATAAACAAGTTAGAAATAGTCCCTACATAGTTCATGTTTAACTTCAAGGTTAACTCAATTTATGAATTTTTAAGATCACCCCTCATTGCAATCACCTTGTCCATATTATGACAATGGTCCTCAAAGACTTCTCAGTCTCCTCATTATTTTTTAGATAGCAAAGTGCATGCCAGGTGCCTTTGTCTCTGCAGAAATGCGGAAAAGCTAAGGAAGGTGGGGCAGGAGAGGGACCCATTGCCATGGTTGTCACAAGCACATATAATAAAGTCAGTGCCTCCAAGCTTTCAAGGGGACCAGCCCTCATCGGGGCTTCTAACAGAAAAGCCTTGTTCTCTGTCCTCCCTGGTCCTCACTTCTCTGGGAACTGGGACTGTATGACAGATTCAAGGGCCTCTTCTCAAAACTCCTGTTGGCATGAGAGGCAAGCAGCATTGGAGTTCTGAGAGCTGAGTTCAGCAGCACAGACACAGTGCAGGGCCTGAAAAGGAGGTTTGCTTTTGATAAACCTCCATTCAGATACCGGAGAGCCAACTCTCTGCTTTCCCTCTGGACCGTCAGTGTGTGCAGCAAATATCCTTGTTCCTGGAGACGTAGCTTTTAAAACCGCTAAAGCTTTCCAAAGCTCCTTGATATTAGCGGTTGGTTTATTCTTTTCCCCAAAAGCTTATGGAAGCATAAAATTTTAAAGCTGGAGTGAACCTTGGAGAACAGATGCATTATTTAATTTATATTTTTAATTTTCCCAATTCAACGACTGGGAGGAGATGAGTTCATCCACTCTGTTTCCCTTTGCTCCCTGGCCTGTTCCCCTCACTGCCCTCTCCTCCCACCAACCCTGCTTCCCAGGCCAGCTGTCTCCTCAACACCCTCCTCTGATGTGCCTTGTCTCTCCTGAAACATGTCCACATGGGGCCGTGGGGTCCCTGGCTGTCCCTGGTTAGCATGCACAGGGCTTCCGTCCGCCCCAGGTATCTTCACTCAACGGCAAAGGGCAGCTGTCCACAGACAGGGTCCTGACTTTGTAAATCAAGGGAGGAGTCCCCTAAGGGTGTCCTCCCACCCCCCACCTTGTGCAGCCTGCATACAAAGGCTCATGGAAAATAGGCGCAGTGCCTGCTTAGAACAGTGAGAACTGAGAGGCCTGGAGGCTGTTTTCACCTGAACCTCAGGAGAGGGGAGTCCTGTGACCCAGGTTATTCCCAGAGAAGTAACAGGACTGCGCCCTGGTTTGTCAGCCCAGCCTAATCCAAGATGACCCTACAGCGGGAAGGGGCTCCATCGTTCCTTTTAAAGGGTGCCAGGAACTGCAAACCCACCTTGTCCCGCCCACGAGGTTCCTGTCCAATGCAGGTAGGTCAGCCATGGGAAGGGAGTGGGGGGCACCCCTTGCCCACCATAAAGGACCTCATTTTTTGCATGGGGTCAGCACCTGCCGCCCTGGGATCGCATCCTGAGCCACCGTGAGTTTTAGGGCTGAGAGCGGGTTTTACTGTGGTGAGCCAGCCTCCTCTAGAGCCAGGCTGGTGGGGAGGGGGCTGCTGCAGGGTCTGCCCATGCCTCCCACTGGGTCTTGGTTCAAATTGTCAGGCCAGTATTTCCTTCCTTCCCAAATCCACTTGAGCAGGAAGACTAACCCTAAGGAGGCCGCAGCCAGCACCCTGTCCTCATCTAGCTGGGGTAGCTCAGACCATTTCCTCCAAAGATAAATTTTGGGCTCAAGCAGAATGAGCCCCTATGGTCCCGCAGATGCCTGTCCTAGTCCTGAAGCCCGTGCTTCTGGTACTCACGTTACAGAGGGATTTAAGGTTGGGAGATTCTCCTGGTTACTGGGGTGTTAGGTCATCACAGGGCCTTGTCAGGGATGGGTGCACTGCAGCAGGGGGTGGGAAGGTGCTGCGCTGCTGGCTGGGAAGTGGATGATGCAGCCAGGGATGTGAGGAGCGCTGGGGGCCAGGAACCAGGGTCTCCCTAGAGCCTCCGGAGGTAAACCATACCTTCAATACCCTAATTTCAGGCCAGTGAGACCCATTTCAGACTTGCGACCTCAGGAACTGTAAGATAACAAATGAGAGTGTGGGAACTTGTTCTGGAAGTTGTAGGAAACTGTCTGCCCCCCTAGGGAGGAGGAAAAGCAGGCATAAGAGGGTGTCCTGCAGTTTCCTCTCCTGGAACAGGGGCACCTTGGATCCCGCCTTCAGGACTCCACTCCCCCCCTCCTCCCCACTGACCACCCAGTGGAGCAGGGGCTCTGCACCAGACTGTGTGGGGGAGCAGTTTGGGGGGCCCTGCCTGGCCTCAGCTGCAGACCTCAGTCCAGCATCCTCGTCCTGGGCCTGTCCCGTTCCGGCTCTAAGCGCAGCCTCTGCAGCCCTTGGCTCCGCCGGTGCAGCCGGGCTGCTCAGGGCAGCTCTGCTGGTTCCCCTCCGAGCTCCTCCACTGCAATGCACTCAGCCGGGAGGTCAGGGTCTGTAGGGAGGGCTTCTCCCAGGTCTCAGTCCCCAGGGGCATGTGCTGGAAACCGCTGATGCTCCCCATGCCTCTCTCACAAGGAGGAATGGCCCCTTCACGGGGACGCAAGGTCACTCCACACCGCATCGGTTTGGATTCTCTTCCACAAGGATTGTGACACCTGTTCCTTGGCAGCAGCCAGGATCCCTGCCTCCACCAGCAGCAGGTGAAGCCAGATGAAGTGAATGATAGGCGGAGGGACACAGTGATTCACTCCTGTGAGCATCGAAGTTATAAGGCGGCATCTGAGGACTGTGTGGTGGCCACAGAGTAGCACCTGTGTGCTCTGATTGACGTGCAGGGTCATCTTATGCCACTCTCTCTGGCCAGAAGGGAGCAGTACCTGTGAACTGGGCTCCTGAGGAAAAAGTGGGCATAGTTAGGGGGGCTGATAAGGGTGGTGCAGTCCCTGGGGCTGACAACAGTGGGGACTACTGCACTCCCCGACCTAAAGGGGCAAGACGGGGGTTGGGGGGTGCCAGGGTCGGGGGGCAGGCCCAGAGAAGGTATGAAAGGCCACAGAGGAGCTGGAGCTGACGCCTGTGACTCATGAGCACTAGCTGGAGCAGTATATATCCCAATTGACTTCCTGTCTACCCACCACCCGCAGTCTCCTGGTGGTGATACCCATTGGCTGAGCCCAGTTGGAAAGCAGAGAGTTGGGGAATTCGGGGTGCACAGGGTGGAGAGGGTGAGAGCAGATGGAGAGAGTTAGTGGAAGACACCAGCAGCTTACTCTATTCCAGCGCATGGACCTCCTTCCTGTTCTCTGTCCCGTCTCTCAGCCGAGGTGTCATCTCCAGGGAAGCCTTCGCTACCCTCTGCACCCACAGCAGGGCCCTTGACCTTGGATCTGGTGCACGGCATCTGCACAGGCTGTAATAAGCTGTGGGTTAGTTGTTGACTCCGTCCTGTATGTCACTAGACACGCACCAGGAGTCTGTGTGGTCCACTGGAAGGAAAGCCTGGTGAGGGACAGCGTTCTCTTTCTCAGTCATATTCCTAGAGACTAGCACTATGCCTGGCAGCTATTCGCACTTTGCTGAATAGATCAATAAACTAACATTTAGTGGATGAGTCAGTGAGTAAGTGAATGAGTGAAAAGGAAATCTGGAGAATGAGTAGGAGGTACCCGGTAATGTGTCACCATATGAGAAAACAGCCAGGAGAAGCTCAACACAGCCGGCTCTCCCCACAGTCACAGCTCCCCATCCACCAGGCTCTCCCCACAGGCATGGCCCCTGATCCATCAGGCTCACCCCACAGGCACGGCTCTCCCCACAGTCACAGCTCCCCATCCACCAGGCTCACCCCACAGTCACAGCTCCCCGTCCACCAGGCTCACCACACAGTCACAGCTCCCCATCCACCAGGCTCTCTCCACAGTCACAGCTCCCCGTCCACCAGGCTCACCACACAGTCACAGCTCCCCGTCCACCAGACTCTCCCCACAGTCACAGCTCCCCGTCCACCAGACTCTCCCCACAGTCACAGCTCCCCATCCACCAGGCTCACCACACAGTCACAGCTCCCCATCCACCAGGCTCTCTCCACAGTCACAGCTCCCCGTCCACCAGACTCTCCCCACAGTCACAGCTCCCCGTCCACCAGACTCTCCCCACAGTCACAGCTCCCCATCCACCAGGCTCACCACACAGTCACAGCTCCCCATCCACCAGGCTCTCTCCACAGTCACAGCTCCCCATCCACCAGGCTCTCTCCACAGTCACAGCTCCCCGTCCACCAGACTCTCCCCACAGTCACAGCTCCCCGTCCACCAGACTCTCCCCACAGTCACAGCTCCCCATCCACCAGGCTCACCACACAGTCACAGCTCCCCATCCACCAGACTCTCCCCACAGTCACAGCTCCCCGTCCACCAGGCTCACCACACAGTCACAGCTCCCCGTCCACCAGACTCTCCCCACAGTCACAGCTCCCCATCCACCAGGCTCTCTCCACAGTCACAGCTCCCCATCCACCAGGCTCACCACACAGTCACAGCTCCCCGTCCACCAGACTCTCCCCACAGTCACAGCTCCCCGTCCACCAGACTCTCCCCACAGTCACAGCTCCCCATCCACCAGGCTCTCTCCACAGTCACAGCTCCCCATCCACCAGGCTCACCACACAGTCACAGCTCCCCGTCCACCAGACTCTCCCCACAGTCACAGCTCCCTGTCCACCAGACTCTCCCCACAGTCACAGCTCCCCATCCACCAGGCTCAGATGAGGGAGTGATGTCCCCAGGCTATGTTTCCCTTCAGTGTGCTCCCCTCACAGGTTCCAGGAAGGGATCTGACTCCCCAACTCTTACTTGCAGGGCAGTAAAAGTGAGCCTTGGCTGTAAAGAAATGGCACAGCAAGCAGGCCCCCTGCTGGAACTGTCCACAAAGTGTGTAAACGTGTAGCAGTTTAGGATCTGAGTAGGAGCAGCAGCCAGGATAGAGCAGGAAGAGTTCCGGGAGGATTTTATAGCATTTCCCGGACGGTTCCAAACTGAGGTAGTCATCTCATTTAAACAAGTCAGTTGCACTCTGGCCCCTGTGACTCTGTTTGTTGGAGTGTCATCCCGTACTCCAAAAAGTCTCGGGTTCAACAGGGCACATGCCTGGGTTTCGGGTTTGGTCCCTCGTTAGGACATGTACAAGGCAACCAATCCATGTTTCTTCTTCTTTCCTCTCTCTAAAATCAATGAAGCATATAATAGGAAAAGGATTTTTTTTAAAAAGATGTCAGTTGTGGGGAGTGATATACAGGGAGGGACAAGAGTAGGTGTTCAGCTGTCCTTATGGAAAAATAATACAATAATTAATAAATAATAATACAAGAATAAACTCTGTATTTCACAGACTCACAACTGTAAACCTATTTTTGCCACACCCTATATATATATATATATATTCAAATTATGGAGTATACAAAAATTATGGAGTATTCAAGAATTAGATATAAAAATGATTTTAAAGTATTTAGAAAATAGGCCTGGTCTAGGTGACTCCACACCAAAAAGTTGCCAGTTCAATTCCCAGGCAGGGCACATACCCAGGTTTCAGACTTGATAGGGCACGCAGGACGGCAGCTGATCAATGTTTTCTCTCTCTCTCTCTCCCCTTCTCACTTCTCTCTCTAAAATCAATAAAAACATATTTTTTAAAATATTTAATACATCTATAAATTTTAAATGGCATTAATTTTAATTCAAATAGAAGAGACCATACACTTAAAAACACATGAGATAAAACAGGAGGTAATAAAAGGACAGACTGAAAATATTTTTAAGGGCAACAGTGAGGAGGTCAAGGAAAGAATAAAAGAAAGCAAATAACATTGGAACTGGCATTGGAATAGCAAGGAGCAAACTAGATTCCATACAAAATGTGAACAGGGATGTGAGGACAAGCTAGGGATGCTCTCCAGATGCAGCGCAAAAAGGAGTCGAGTGGACGTGGCCAGTGGAGACACCTCGGGGATTCTGTTCAGAGAGTAAAAGCTACTGTGCAGATGCAGGGAGTTGAAGAGAAAAGGAGGTTAACTCTTTTTTTTTTGTAAATGTATTTTTATTGATTTCAGAAAGGAAGGGACAGCTAGAAACATCAATGATGAGAAAGAATCATTGATCGGCTGCCTCCTGCATGCCTCCTACTGGGGATCGAGCCTGAAACCTGGGCATGTGCCCTGACAGGGAATCGAACCCTGACCTCCTAGTTCACAGGTCAATGTTCAACCACCCTGCCACACCGGCCGGGCAGGGGATTCACTTTTTAAAATGGAATCAAATTAATGTAAAGGGTAAAATAAGACAGAGGAGAGGAAAACTTTCCTGAATTTAGAAAGACTCGAATGAGTGGATGGAATGGGCTCCTCAGGTGCAATTAGTTGTTGAATGTTTTCTTTTCTTTTCTTTTTACATAAATACATTTATTTATTTTTCATTCTATTGCAAAATTGTTAACCTTTGTTTGTTTGGTAATAATTTTATCTTCCCCAATTGGTAAAGGTAACAGATGGTGGCGTGAATAAGTAACTTCCGTGTCCTCCAGGTCATTCTGTGCTGGGCTAGCCAAATTAACAGGCATTTGTTATGAGATGGGGGAGAAGTGAGAACTGAGGGTTTAAAACAAATCCAAATAAGATGGGTGATCAACTCATGTCTGAACACTTAGTTACAATACTAATGATGCTCTGGCTTGAGTGAATTTTAAAATAATTTATTCTATAAACAAACTTAACAGGTGACAGCCACAGCCATATCTGAATGTTTTCTTTTTAATTTTAGGATGAACAAGGAATTAGATAAATGTCCAGACATTTGTCTGGAATTTAAAAACAGAAAGAAAAAAAAATGCTCTCTACAAGGAACATGAGCTAGATTTGCCACATTTGCCACAGAGATCTCCATAATGTAAGGAAAATTCCAGAAGAGAGAAGCTAAAAAAAAAAAGGATTTTAAGGGAAAGAGAGAGATGCTATATCAGAGAGGGAAAGGTTTTCACCCAAGAACACAGCAGCAAGTCAGGCTGTGGCTTACTTCTCCAGGCAATCCGGAGGCTTTCCCAGATATGAAAAATTCCTAACCTGTATACCTGGCAGCCAAAAGGTAGCCAGAAGCCACAAGCCAAGACCGTGGCACTGGTGGCGCCTTTGGCCACATTTAAACACACAGGTCTAAAAATAAATTGTTGACACGGTTACAAAACAATGCAAAAATCTTTTTCTTGAAAGCAAAAAGAAAAACAAAAAAACAACATTGTAATAATCACTTACCAATATTAAACAGGGCCAAAATTTTGATAGTTTAACGCAGCGATTTTCAACAAGTGTGCCACAAAAATTTTAAAAACATGCAATGCCTGACTACTTAGTTGGGGCACTGACCTCTTTTCCCTTAGATTGTCAAAGAGATGGCAGCAGCCAATACAACAATAATTGTCCAGTGTGAATGAATCAACATTATACCAGGTCAACAAAAAATAGAACGTATTTTTTGGTGTGCCACAGAATTTTAGTAATTAGTTTAGGTGTGCCATGAGATAAAAAAAAGTTGAAAATCGCTGGTCTAACAGGTAAATATCTGGTAGCATTTTCCTTCTGTAAGTATATAAAACAGGTAATTTTCGCTTATTGATATTGATAATATATAAAATACAGGTTTGACAATATTTGTAAAATTGAAAGTAACTACTAGTTGGACTAAAAAATAACATTATAGGAGGGGGAAAAACAAAACATGGTCTCATAAAGCTAATGATATAAAGTAAACATCAAAGAAACATAAAAAATATAAAGCAAAATAATAACACGGATAAGGCAAAAATAAGAACAAATCAGGTATGAGATAAAGATAAATGGATTCGCCCAGCTGGGGTTGCTCAGTGCTTGTGGATCAACCCATGAACCAGGAGCTCACAGTTCAATTCCAGGTCAGGGCACATGCCCTGGTTTCATGTTCAATCCCCAGTAGGGGGTATGCAGGAAGCAGCCGACCAATGATTCTCATCATTGATGTTTCTATCTCTCTCCCCCTCTCCCTTCCTCTCTGAAATCAATAAAAATGTGACATTTTAAAAATAAAAAAAAATAAATGGGTTCAACTTCTATGTCAAGAAAGAAAGCTAGCCTTATGTTACTTAGAACAACTACAGCAAGCACTCTCCTTGCCATGAGCACACTCATACCCTTCTGCCCTGTCAGGGGTGCATCTCCTAAACTCTAAAGGTCCTCATGAGACTTGCAACCAGGGAAGCAAGGAAAGGGTGGCGGTAGCTCACCCTGAACCTGTCTCGAGGCCCCCTTGTCCCTGACTTTCAATGAGCCAACACTGCCCCGCCTCGGCAATCCTGTCCCTTCTTTGGCCCTAAGCCCTTCTTTGTTTCACTGTCCCCAGCTTTAATAAATGTGCTCTTAAAGTGAAGTTTAAAAAAGAAATACATCTACAGCATAATTAGTTCAAATTGAAAAGTTAAGAGCCGGACAGAAAAATACCAGGTGATGTAAAAACAAATAAAAAAACACAACAGAGTGGTGCATAGAACCCAAGTGATCAATCATGTATAAAACAGTCATTTTTTATTAATGAAGCAAATACTCTATAATGAAGATCTAATACACCTGTCTCTTCATACAGTAATAATATCACAAAATAGTTGGAATTAAAGAAAGACAGAAATAATAAGGCCATAATAATTCTGGAGCAATCCAGAATTCAGAGACTAATAAATAAGGCCACAATTGTCTGTACAAATATTTAATGATTAAGTATTTATATCACTAACCTACAAAGTGGTCAAAATAGTTTTTCTTTTGACCATGAGATATTTACAAAACTTGACCATATACTGGGCCTGAAACAATACGTGAGTGAACTGACTGAGCAAAAAGGAATGAGAACAAATGAGGTACCCATTCATCTCTGTCAGGGCCCCTCCAGGCCTACCCTCTCTGGGAAAGCTGATCTCACCAGGCACCCTTTCCTTCTTTTGAACCACTAACAATAAAAATGGCTACATCCGGTTTTAAAATGTGGGGAGTTTCTGAAAGATAATTTGTCCCATTGATTATTCTCATAGAGGGACATCAGGGAGAGGAGGGTAAAATAAACTCTTTCAATCAGAAAAGTAACATCATAATGGGTTCACTTTGAAAATTTTATGTAGCATAAGGCTCCCATATTGCCTGCCAATTTATCTCTGCTCCATTTCATTTTAGAGGGCAATTCGTTGATAATTTTTTTTTCTTCCATGAATTTACATCTACTCAGGCATTTAAACTTTTTTAAAAAGCCAATTTTGGTAATTTACAGTCGCTTAGAAAATTGCTCTTTTTGTGGATGTAAAAAACACTGTTTTCTGCATCTGTGATTTCTTACCCTATTTTGGTCCTTATTTTGTGCCTATCTCTCTCCCGAGCTTTCTCAGTAATGTGGATACTCAGTTTGGATAATTTTTTATATTTTTATTTAAGCCACAATTTTTGGATCAATTAATCCAGGGGAAGGGATGGCTGGTGACAGCAGGTGATGCCCACTGAATGCATTGCAATGGGGACAGCTACCTAATGGGTGGCAACCCTGGGGGAAACCCTGTTACGCACTTGTCCAGGGCCCCTCAGCATCCAAGCCATAAGTGGGTAATGTCCTCTCCCATTAATTACCTACAGTGTCTTTGCCAGATCCAAGGCACAGCTTTCAGGAGATGCTGGAAGTCCCAGGAAAGGCCCACGGCACAGAGTTCGGCCCAGTGTGCAGCCTTGTGCGTGGGACCTGACTTCTGTGGAATGAGAAGCAGAGGGAGTTTTCACACCATTATGACAAAAGTTGTAATAATGACCTGCAGGCAAGAGGGGATTCACGTTGGCCTCCTTCCTAAGTGGCAGGAAGAGGGAGAGGGGGAGGCAGGAGAGATGCTTTGCCAGCGCTTTGTAAAACACACTCCTAAATGCGGCTGGGCTTGTGTTTTCCATTCGGGGGATGTGCTGAGGCAGTTCATTCCCTCTCCCCACCCACCTTCCCAGGCAGATTCCTCCCAGCGCTGTTGATTTCTGTCTTGCGACCATTATGGAAATCTGGCTTCATTTCTCCTTCTAATTTATGATCTTGTTAACATGCCCGCATGCCAGATGGTCCTGTTCTTCAGGTTGGGAGATAATGAGATAAACAAAAACTGCTGTAAGAAGCAGAGAGAAGGAGGGTTTTTCTTGAATGGGCCTCTTTTGGTTTCTACAAATGTGCTCGGGAGGCCTCTGCCTCAGCTCTAGGCTCCACGCGGGTGACAAGGTTCCTGGTACTCAGGTGGCCTCTGAGAGGTGAGCTGTTTATTCTGTTGCCCTGGAATTCTGGCCCCCAAAGAGACAGGGCCTCGGTCTCACCTGCCCAGTCAGCGTGGAGCTGGAACCTGCTGGTCCCCCACAGCACTTTCTGCTTAGCACTGTCACCCACTTACCACATCCATGTCCCACTGCAGTTTTCTTTTCTTTTGCCCACTACTCTGTGAGCTCCCTGGGCCAGATACTTGTCTTCCTCTTCCAAACCCAGAATGCCTAGCACAAGGCCTGCCCCGTAGTTGGCAGATATTCAACAAACATTAGGAAACACTTCCATGATAAATATGCTAAAGAGAAACAGAAGTTGAATGAATGAATGAATAAATATACACCACAAAGTGGCACATCCAGCAGAATCAATAAGATGGGCTACCAGAGACCCCAGCTCTGCGTGGGCTCTGTGTCCCATAATCTTTAAGGACCCTTCCCAGAGCAACAGAGACACCATCCAAGGTGAGACCAGAAACAGACACATGGGGAAGTTTCCCATCATTCTCCATTCACCTCGAATTGGCATCTGGGGCTGGGGAGAAACCTTAAGGGCTTTCTCATCCACCCCTCTTGTCTTCATCAGCTGTCCTCATACCTTTCCAGGGAGGTAGCTATCCCCCACCCACTGCAGCAGGGGTGTGAGGAAATGGACTGTTAAAAGTTTGCACCACAAACCAAGCCACTCAGAGCAATTGTTGCCTAGCCTGAGGGTGAGCACACTGGGCCAGGACCACATCTGGTGCATCTGCTTTTGTAAATCAAGTTTGATTAGAACATAACCACACCATTTGTTGATATATAGTCTATGGTTGTCTTCCAGCCACGATGGCAAAGTTAAATAGTTGTGACACAACATACAGCTTACACAGCAGCCCTTTACAGGAAAAGTTTCCTGACCGCCAATTTAGGGAAACACAGGCCCCACTCATGCACGGAGCTTACACAGCACAGGCAGACCATCGCCACGTTCCCCATCCCAGGCACCAAGAGCCAGGGCAGTGAGTGCATGAGTGAGTGAATGAGTGAATGAATGAATGAAGATCCCAGTTGTACAAGGTTCCTTTCTCCTCTCTTGGGCACCCAGGGGACATGACAGTCATTGTGCCAAATTAGGGTGGAAAGTAGATTTCTGTTGTTTTTCACTATTTGCAAAATAAACTTTCTCACTAGCTCACTGTATCATTATTAGCCACAACAGGGTTCCCTGGGAATGATGTGGGATTTGATTGGGAGGCAGCCGGGGGCAAGGGAAGGGCTGGCTAGCATCTTGTCCTAACCTAGCTGAGCACCCAGGAAATATTAAAGCCTAGAGAGCAGGAATGAAAAACAGCCCCTGCAGCAATCCACCCCTCAGATTAGGCTCCAGCCAGAAGAATGTGCTGATAGAGTTCCAAATGATCGGATTAGCCGCAGCCAGAGTGTGCTGATGCCCCTCTTTCTAAGACCGAAACATTTCAATTTAACAATTTGCTAATGCTGGGACTCTTTTGCGAATCTCTTCTGTGGTCTGCCAAGCCTGCTGAATTCCAATTTTGATGAAAATTAGCTTGCATTGCCCCTGCCCGAAAACCTGGAGTCTAGTCTCAGGGATGTGACCCTTGTTGATAGCAAGTCACAGGTGACAGCTCACCTTCAGGTCAGCTGCCCTGGGGCCACAAAGGGGCTCTCGGGGAAGATAATTAGGAGCCTGACTACGTGTTTGCCAAAGGTGCTTTAAATGGCAAGATCTCGTTCAGAACTTGCATTCGGATCAGAGGGCAAACGTCTCTCATCAGACCCGGTCTTGTTTTGGTGGAGGGCACTGGGACTAAAGAACCTGCAGTGGAGGAGGAGGACTAGGTTTCTGAGGGAGGAAAGCTTTCCTAACTTACAGTCTTACCCTGTGAGCCCTCATCTCTGGACAAATAGACAACCAGAAGCTGCACACAACAGCTGACCAGTGTCCTGTAACTGGCCCTACAGAAGACTGGGTGCCACTGTTTGTGGACTGTAATTATTGGTAATAGTGGTCAGAATCATCACTTTTACTAGTGGGAAGGGTCCTTCAATACCACCTTGTTCAATATACTCATATTATAGACTAGTGGCCCAGTGCACAAAATCCGTGCACATTAAAAGGGGATTAATTAGAGGAAATAATTTAATATTGCTATTTGCCCTTTCTCTATAATAGAAGTGTTAGAGATGAAAGAAAATTAGTAAAATGTATATGAAAACCTTCCTCCTGTCAGAGTCTGGGACACACCAGGGGATCCAGAGTCAAGTCCTCCCCACCCACATGCGCCTCAAAATCATGTGAGACCCAGACCTGGCCGGCCACACCCCCCCCCCATTGGGCTAGATCCAGACCCGGCCAGTCCCACCCTTGTCAAGCCCCACCAGGCAGGGGGCGTACCTTCAGGTACCCTGGCCCAGCACCAGGACGGGGAGCATGGCCTGAGGTACCCCAGCCCAGACTGGGGTGGGGGATGTGCCTTGAGGTCCCCGGTCAAGCCCTGCTGGGTGGGGGTCATGGCTTGAGGTCCCCCATCAAGCCCTGCCAGGTGGAGGGGTGCAGCCTCAGGTCTCCTGGCCCAGCACTGGGAGGGGGGTGTAGCCTCAGGTCCCCCATCAAGCCCCACTGGGCAGGGAGTGTGGCCTGAGGTCCCCTGTCAAGCCCAGCCAGGCAGGGGGTGCAGCCTCAGGTCCCCAGGCCTGATGCCAGGGCGGGGGACACAGCCTGAGGTTCCCTATCAAGCCCTGCTGGATGCGGGGGAAAGGCCTGAGGTCTCCTGTCAAGCCCCATGGGTGCAGGGGAAGGTTTAGCCTCAGGTCCCTGCTGATTGCTCGTTAAGGCTTCTGAAGGGAACTTGGCCTCAGGTGTGGGTGCAGCCATCTTTGTGATGGAGTGATGGTCATTTTGCATATTACTCTTTCATTAGATAGGATGAGTAAACTGAATCTCATATTACTGAGGGTGAGATGATTTCCTACAGCCAAGATGAGAATTCCTGATCTTAAACCAACCTTTTTGCCCCTTTAGCACACTGCCTCTCTATATTAGGAGGACTCTTTCAACTTCAGAAGCCTGATTCAAACTGGACTTTAAAAAAAGAAAAAGAATTGATGCCCTTATTTGACTGAAAGTTGCCTGCAGCACAGGAGTTCAGGCATGGCTGGATCCAGGTGTAGAGGTGGTGTCATCGGTATTCTCTCTCTCTCCATCTCTCTGTTCTGCTTTATTCTGTGTTGGCTTCCTTCTTAGACGGGGCTTCTTTACGACCTTCCAGGTTAGCAGCCTCAGTAGAGAGTGCATCCTTCCAGAGATGTGTGTGAAGGCCCAGGACAGTGCTCACCAGCTCTGATCAGCCTCATCTGATTATGTGCCCATCTCTGAATCTGTCTCTGTGGTTGGGATGTAACACTCATGTCCACTCCTGAAGCTGCATAGACAGAGAATGGGCAATGGGTGGTTCCCCAAAGAAAAGTCAGGGTACTGTTCTCAGAGGGAGGGATGGGAGAGGCTGGGAGCAAAGGCCGAATATCCACGCTACTCCCACCAAGTATCTGCAGCTTGTCTTACTTTCTGGATTTGGGGTGTTATCCTGGTTTGGATCCTTCTTGTTCAGGTTCTCCTTCTTGCTCACTCCACTTGACAAACTGAGAAGTGTCTTTCAAGTCTCCCTCTCACCCCAGTGTAGCTGTACTTTTTCTTCCACCCTGAGTGGCACCTTTCATTGCCCCCCCACCCCCCAGATCACTATCTCTGTCAGGGAGAAGCCTACCCCAGACCAGCTATCACCCACAATGCTGTCCAGGCTCCCGAACTTTTTCTGTTCACATCTGCTTTCACGTTTTTCTCCTTCTCCCACCAGATGCTGAGCCTCTCCCTTCTTCCCTTCCTTCTTCACAAATCCTTCCATCTAATCAACGGAATTTCTGGAGGGCCCTTATCTATCATCATTTAAAGACAACTCTCCGAGTGTACAGATTTAGTCTTATTTACATATAATAATAACGTAGTACTTAAATATGCTTTATGTAATGTAATGTGGTACTTCACAGTTTACATCTCATTTATTCTTCACATTAATCCTGCAAAGTAGGCAATGGCCCCATTTGTCAAGTAAAATAACCCTCAGAGAGCATAAGGGTGCCTAAGGGTTGGCTGGGAAACCAGGGCAGGAGCTGGGAGACGGCAGATCCAGGACACAAACACCAAGGCCAGCCAACCACACAGATGCCTAAGGGAGAAGCTAAGCTCAGACGGTGGTTCTCAAACCAAGACGATGTTGCTCCCCCCGGGGCGGGGCATTTGGCAGTGCCTGGGGACATGTTTAAGTGTGCAGCAGGTGGTTGCTGGCATCTATCAAGTAAAAATCAGAGATGCTGCTCAAACATCCTCTGGTGCACAGGACCACCCACCCATCCCGCACCCAGCAAGGAATGAAATGACCTGGCCTCCAGACGTCACTAATGCCGGGTTGAGAAAGCCTGGCTTAGGTGTTTCCATTGGCAACCCCTCTGACCTCAGCCACAAGCCCCCAAATCAGCCATCAGGGTATTGCCTCTGTATGGGCAGGGGGTGGGAATGTGCAGACCTGCATCCAGGGAGCTGCCTCCTCCTGCCGTCCATCTGGCTTTCACACAACCAGAGCGGCCCGGGCTTTGGCCTGTGCTCACAGTTACTGAACAGAAAGACGGAGTAGATGCACAGCTCCAGGGCTGTGGGGTCCCCTAGAGTGTGGAGACAAAGGAGGGAGACATGGTGTCGGGGGAGCAGACAGGGAAGGAGGAGGAAGGAGGAAGAAGGGAGAGCGGGAAGGGTGTCTGGACTGTGGTGGAAGGAGAAGAACATGAAGGAGGAAAAACAAAACAGGACCGGCATGCAGCTCATGCAAGCTTCAGGGAGTGCGATGTTAATGTGAATCTCATTAAGTCAGAAGCAGTTCCCATTATTCACACTCTGTGAGCCCACGCGCTTTACTACACTCGGGAGGCTCAACCAGTAGCAGTGACTATGGGCTTGGACCCGTATCCACCGCGGAAAGAAGGGGGGCACCTGGTTCCCAGCCTCCAGCAGTCAGACTGGGACAAGAGGCCCTCAGGCTCTTCCTGTCCTGTTTCCCCACAGTGTGCGGAGTAGCAGTGGTCGTAGGGTCACTGGAGGGATGACTATTGATGAATTTTGGGGGGCTGAGAAGCCCAGGGAGCCATGTTCATCCTGAGACACATTTCAAGCTGATGACCTTCTCCATCCAACTGATGGCCCAGTGAAAAGGAAGGGCCTCGCCAGTGGCTTTGTGACCAGTGCAGCAAGCCCTTCTGGGACCCCCAGAGAAGGCAGACAAGTACAGATGGAGGCCTCACACTCAGGTGTCACCTGACCCAGGCCCTGTGCCCACTGAAAGCGGAGGGGAGATCCTGGGTTCCTGTGGATCCTCTCAGGCCAGGGCCCTGTCTCCTTGGGGAGCAGTCTCCCAGCATCAAGGTTCTCACAGGCACCAGGCAGTGAGGACCTGGGGCAGACCCGGCTCTGTGACCTACAGTGACCTGAGGAAAGCTTTCGTGGGAATCATGGGCTCGGGGGAGGAGTGCCAGCAGGAGTGGTGGTGAGGGAGAGAATTTTGAGTAAATGGAGCCACAAGGAGGCTGAGTGTGAGGGGTAATGGGAGGAAGAGCTGGAAGGGCTCACTGAGCCCATAAGTGCAGGGACTTAAGTGCCAACTCAAAGATGAGTGTCCAGTATTGTGCAGTTCAGAGGAAACTGTTACAGGTTTTAGGGAAGTGAAGTGTGATGTGGCTAGAGTCCCGGATGGGAGATGTGGGGGGGGGGGCAGCAGGGGGGATAGGGAGGGGTGGGGCATCCTGCTTGGATCTTCGTGTTCTGCTTGAGGTTTTCAAGAATGCCAAATAGCCCTAACCGGTTTGGCTCAGTGGATAGAATGTTGGCCTGTGGTTGGTTGGGGGCACATCCCCAGTAGGAGGTGTGCAGGAGGCAGCTGATCAATGTTTCTAACTATCCTTCTCCCTTCCTCTCTGTAAAACAAACAAATAAATAAATAAAATATATTTTTTAAAAAGAATACCCAATAAATGAACGATGAGAAGTATGAAATGCTAAAAGGTCACAGAAAGTTGAGAATACACATTCCAAATGTTTTGCTTCTTATTATTGGATTAGGGTCTAATTGTACCCATCATTGCAAGAGCATTGAGTTGAAGAGACCCAGACACTGACTCATGAAAACCATTCCTGGGTTGACCAGCAAGCTGCCTGAGCCTCAGTGATACCCAGAAGATGATCTGGTTTGGGAATCAGAAAGACCTCGGGTTTGTCTCATCTCTCCCATTGCTAATAGGGGCATTCCTGCAGGTAAACCATTTAACCCTTCTGAGCCACAGTTTGTCATCTATAAAATAGGATGGTGATGGGTGGTTGTGGGAGTGGATGCATAGACGTGTCTGGCACACAACATGGTGCACAGAGGAGGCTCAGTACATATCGGGTGTTCTCTCCACCCTCAATGTTTGCAGCACACCTCCCTGTGCATCAAGACTTGGTGTCCCTTCACCAGGTGGTCCTTCACCTGGTGATAGGTCCCTGCAAGGGCAGCCTCCTCCCCTAGGCCTTGATGCACCCCCTCCCCAAATCAAACTCTGGCTCAGGGTGTCTTTGTGTTCAGGCAGCCTTGGGGTTCCCAAGCCTCCCGACTACCCCTCTTGCTTCTTTATTGTCACACACAGTGAACTTTCTTCACAGGCCTCCATTCCTTCCTATTGTCTTTCATCCCAGTCTCTCTCAGCGATGCCCACCTCAATCACAGAATTCTGTCATTGATAGGAAAGTTGGAGGTTGGCCTGTCTTCCCCGCCCCAGCCATCTTCTGGCAAGTGAGGACCTTTCCTGGATCCCCCAAACCCAAACACTGATTTAATATTTTTATGAATGTAAAGAATGTACAAAAAGCTTGGACTTTGCTGTCGGTTCAGGAGCCCTCGCTCATCAATACAGCAGGCCAGCTCTTGATCACTGTGGCTGTCAGCTACATATGATTGCTGAAGGGAAAAGGCAACTGCTACTTGTCAGCTCTCTCTCCCTCTCTCCCTCCCTTCTTCCCTCCCTCTCCACCTGCTAAAAACTCCATGGTTCAAGAGAAGCTACCCACCAGTCCTTCACCTCAGACCCATCAGTGGGGGGCCAGGCACAGGGGTGCCTCACAGAGAGGCATCTTAGGGCTGAGGATTCCCAGACTCACCAACCCCAGAGCCCTGGGCTCCTCCCCCACCCCAGGCACTTGACAGCTGACAGGACAGAGGTCCCTCCAGGACCTGGCCTTGGGGCTTCTGTCAGACAATAGAATAGAAAGGAAATAATGTTTCACTACACAAAAAAAGTCACTTAAAAATGTTTCTTTTGCCAAAACTGATTTTGCTCAGTGGATAGAGCATCAGCCTGTGGACTGAAAGGTCCCAGGTTCAATTCCGGTCAAGGGCATGTACCTGGGTTGCGGCCACATCCCCAGTAAGGGGCGTGCAGGAGGCAGCTGATCAATGTTTCTCTCTCATCGATGTTTCTGACTCTCTATCTCTCTCCCTTCCTCTCTGTAAAAAATCAATAAAATATAAAAAAAAATGTTTCTTTTACTGAATTCTGTTCTCCATTTTATTTTTCCCCATACTCATTCCTTTTTTATACTAATTTCTCATTTGAGACTAAATGATTTCACCAGAGAGGTGGTGGTGAAGTGTGGTAATCAGAGGAAATACCAGGGAAGTCAGGCTGTGCCACAGGAGGCAGGGTCCTCCTTCCATCCTCATGACTGGCCCCCACAGCAAGAATCCCTCTGAGAATTAAGTGAGCGTCTTTGGCTTGTATATTCTGGGTTCCTATTATCTCAGTCCCTTTGACCACCCCTTCATCCCCTCCTCAGGTTTGATTAATTTGCTTGAGTGGCTCACAGAACTCAAATATTTTACTTACTAGATTACCAATCTATAATAATAAAAGCGTAATATGCTAATTAGACTAGACAGCCAAACAACCTTCCAGATGTCATTCCAGACGTCCTTCCAGATGAAGCGCCGCGTCGGGGGCTGAGGCAGAGGTGGTTAGGGGCCATCAGGCAGGCAGGAGAGTGGTTAGAAGCCAGGGATCCCTGTGGGATTGGGCCTAAACCAGCAGTTGGACATCCCCCAAGGGGTCCCGGATTGCAAAAGGGTGCAGGCCAGCCTAAGGGGATCCCCTCTCCGCCCCCCCCCCACATGAATTTTGTGCACTGGGCCTCTAGTTTATTATAAAATGATATGAGGCAGGACTAGGCCAGTGGAAGAGATGCATTGGGAAGGGGTGGGGAAAGGGACCAGAGTTCCCATGCCCCCTGAGCAGTCCCCTCTCCCACACCTCCACCTGCTCACCAAGCAGGATGCTCTGCCAACCCCTCTTGGGTGTTTATGAGGCTTCATTACACAGACACAATGGGTTAAGTCACAGCCCAGGAAAAGCAGCACAGTCTATGACCAGGCAACTGATTCAACCTGTGCTCCCTCCTCTCTTAGTAGGTCAGGGGGCTGGGACTGAACTTTCCAATCCCCAAATCACAAGGTTGGTTCTCCAGGCAACCAATGTCCAACCTTAGGTGAGGTCCAAAAGTCATCGCATTCACATAACAAAAGATACCTTTATCACTCTCCTCTCAGGAAATTCTGTGGTTTAGGAGCTCTCTGTCCAAAAAAGGGAAGAAGGCCAAATATATACTGAGTGGCCAGATTATTATGATCTCTGAATGCATAATAATTTTCCCACTGTGTGTGTGTGTGTGTGTGTGTGTGTGTGTGTGTGTGTGTGTGTGTATTAGAGGCCTGGTGCATGAATTCATGCATGGGTGGGGTCCAGCCAACCTGGCCAGGGGGAGGGGACATGGGCAGTTGGCCGGCCTGCCTGCTGGTAGAACTCCTGGTTGAGGGGACAATTTGCATATTAGCCTTTTATTATACAGGATACACACTGAGTGGCCAGATTATTATGTGTTCAGAGATCATAATAATCTGGCCACTCAGTGTATATTTCCTATTGTAAATCACTGTATCACAGAGGGACATGGAGACAGCTGAGCAGGTGATGGGTGTCGGGCTAAGCCGTGGTGCTCGGCCATGGTTGTGCACTAGAAACATCTGTGGAGCTTCGAAAACTCTCTGTCTTCAGCTGAAGTCTAGATCAATTAGACAGAAATGTCTGGAGTTGGAAGCCAGTCATTGATATTGTGCAAATATATATATGCAGCCAGACTGAGGACCAAGGGCTGAGGATGACATAGTTTTTGACTAGGGTGACCAGCCATGCCCAGGAATGAGTGTGTTCCCTGGGACATGGGGAACACAGGGCTAGACCAGGAAAGGTCTGGGCAAGGTGGAATGAGCTGGTCACCCTGCCTCTAGTGGACCTCAGAACTCTGTCCAGTGAAACCTCAGGATGGAAGCATCTTGTCTATTGTCAAGTCTTTGGGGTTTATTAATCAAGCCGCAGCCTGAGCCAGGAGTCAGACAGAATCAGGCTCCATCACTTATTAGCTGTGTGACCTTGGGCAAGCTGACTTCTCTACAAAGCACTTCATTACTTTCCCTTCTTCTTCCATGCTCCCTTCCCTGGGCATAGGCTGAGCTGCCTTTCCTGGGCTATGTTCTCCAGCAGTGGGTCCAGATGGAAACAGTTCCACAGAGGCCACGAGAATGGGGATTCTCCATAGGTTGCCAGAAAAACATAGCAACTGGGGAAGAGGCAGGGGAGAGGAGGTCTGCCCACGGCAGGGCAATGGCTGGCCTGGGTGTGTGCCCTACACCGTCATGCACTCCTCTTGCTCCTTCCAATGCTGGCTAGGAGAAGTAGCAAAGAAGAGCCCTGTGTCCAGGATCTTTCCTCCAGCCGCCTCTTAGGGCAGCTCCCTATCTCTGTCCCTAGCCTTGCCCCTGGCCTGGCCATGTCCTGAGAAGACTTGCCAGCCTGCAAGGACTTTGAACTACCTCCCCCTGTTCCTGACTTGACTGTGGCCACTGCAACATCCCTCCGAGAATTAAGTGAGCATGTTGGCTCATGTTCCAGGCTCCCATTCTCTCAGTTCCTTTAGTTTCACACCACCAGGGGGTTGATTTGTGTATGAAATGTGTAACAGTTGTGTTGCCCTGGCTGCAGGCCAGACTTTAAAATCACACAGTTAGAATTTAAGGGAAAGAAGTGTCAGTTATTAAGGAAGGATACATCTGGAAGATTCCTGGAGCCCTCTCCCAGGGCACCTCTTTCATACCTGGTCCATGGCCCCACTCAGCCAGAAGAGCCTCAAATTATGACTGGAAGTCCATGTATCCATCCATCCACTCATCCATTCATTCATCCATCCCATAAGAGTTACTTGATGGCCTACTATGTACCAGAAATGACCTGCTTCCTGCCATTTTGGAACAAAACCTAAGACTTTTCTAGGTGCCATCTCTTAGGAACTGACTGAATCTCCCTATTTGCCAAGCAAGGGTTCTAACCTGGTTAGAAGGTGCCCCTTCTTTTACCACTGTTTTTCTCCTGGCCAATCCTCTGTCACCTGAAACTTCTTCAACACCCTTCAGTCCATCACCAATGAGACTTAAAAGCAAGCTCTCTAAGAGTCACTTGATTTGGATTCACTATAGATAAAATTAACCAGAAATTGCCCCAGCCCAGGAGTGTAAACTCAAACACTATGAGAGCTAGGCATAGAATGGGATGAAGTGGGATAGGTGGAATACACTAAGGAGTGGTGAGGATTGTGGCAGACTGGAAAACAGTCCCATTTAAAGAAGCGAGCCAATTATTGGCTTTTCTCCAATCATTTCCAAGTGGGAATGCAGCTCCTGTGTATCTTCTCACTTTTCAAGAGAAGTCAGGAATCCAGGTTTTGTTATAACTTGCTAACGTTTAAAACAACGAAGGCTGAAGGAACACCTTTGTAGGCCATATTCAGTTTGCATTCCACCTCCCTAACTACAGACACTGAACCATAGACTTGCCCAGGGAGGAGCCTAAGACCCCGTCCTAAGCCAGGCCCCTTCAGTCTTTCCACTGGACCGTGTCTGATAGGATGCCCTGGGGCCTTGACCTGGGGAGAAGAAGAGACAGGAGTGTCCTGGGCAAAGGAAATGGATGAAGAATAGGAACCTGCCATCATGGAAACCAGCTTGGCCATGTTCTGAGATTGCCTCTAGAAATTCTCGTATCTCAGCTGTCATTTTCAAGTGCCCTGATGCCCATCAAGCCTGGGGCTGGAAGGGATGTGATCTGATTTATGGGTTAAAACAATCACTATGACTGCTGTCAGGAGAAAGTGGGGCTGTGGCAGGTCCAAGTGAAACAGGAGGAGCACTGAGTGGGCTGCTGTGCAGGTGCAAGCACCCAGGGGTAGCTGGGGCTCAGGTGCGTCGGCCGAGGAGCTGGGCCACTGGGCAGCCAGGCAGGCTGCCAGCCCAGAATACAGCAGCAAATCTCTCAAATCCCCCGGGAAAATGCCACTTCGGGAACCAATAAGACCTCATCAAACGTGTCCTAAGTCTTTCCCTGAATCCCGAAGCTGGCCACATCGTCACCAGTCACGTTCCCACAACCTTGATGTGCACCACAGTGTTAATGCTGCTAAGACCCTGTACTCTCAGTGCCTTAGGAGGGACCAATATCTTACACTAGTCCCTGCTAAATTGTGCTACAAACATTTACAAGATGTCTGTGAGTGGGAGACCAAGGCGGAGAGTTGGGCAGGTGAGCCCAGGCACAGGGAATCTGCCCTAATGCCACATGCACACTCCTCCCCGCCTGCCCTCGAGCCCAATTCCCTCACAGATTGCGTCCTGTAGTGGCCCGCAAGCTCCTCCTGACTTGCGGGGGGTAGCAGAAGAGGCAGCTTGGAAATCAGCCTTGTCAAGCCCTAGAATATTTAGCTGTGGAGGAAGGTTATGAGGCTGTACAACTCCAGGGGGTGCTCTTCACATTGTAGTCTCTGTGAATGGAGCTCCTGTCTGCAATGGTGCATGCACAGCCCATGCTCATCTGCAGCAGCCCTAGGTGAAGGGACCCGGGAACTCTGGTCAACTACCGACTTTATAGGCAAGTAAAATGAGGCACAGAGGCGAATTGACCTGCCCAAGGTTCCATAGTAGTGTCAGGTGGAGCCATACTACATGTTCCCTGGTTTGTTCAAAAGGCTAACCCTTCCTTCATGCACAGCAAAGATATATACACAGGTAGTCTCTGGCCCAGGTGTGTGTGTATGTGTGCGCGCACATGCGCAAACACAGATACATCTTCATATATCCATTGGATATGTCTGATATGGCATCCAATAAGCACATGTGGCAATTTAAACTTAAATTAATTCAAATGAAATAAAAGTAAACTTTCGTTTCCCAAGCTGCACCAGTCACACTTAAAGTGTTCAGTAGCTGCAGGTGGCTCCTGGCTGTCATACTGGAATTTCCGTTATCTCAAAGTTTTTCTGGGTGAACATAGCTGTGCTATACATTATACTTGAATCTACAGGAATACTGGGAGGCAAGGCAAAAAGACCTGCTTTCATCTCTTTTATTTTTAAGGTGTACCATGTGCCAAGCTATGTGGTAAGCTCTTTGAATGTAGGACCTCTTCAGTCTTCACAGTTCGATGTGTGGTGCTGTCATCAGCCCCTTTCACAGGTGAACCCAGCACAGTTCAGGAACTTGCCGTGATCACACAGCCTGAGTGGTGAGCCACATCTCCAGCTCAGGTCTGTTTACCTTGGAGTCTGGTACTTACTTATTGGGCTCCACTCTTCCGATGGACAGAAAAGAATACAGACTCAGGTGCTGCTACGGAGCGGAGCCCGCACACTAGGGCTATTTTCAAGATGGCAAAGACAATGAAAGGGCTCACAACCAATTACAGGAATGAATGAGGCTTGTTTGGTACTAGAAGTGAAAAGGGTGATTTAATCCCTGGGAACGGGAGACAGCTATGCAGACAGTATGTGGGTGCTAAAGGCCAGAGAAGTGACGAGACATGGAGCACAGACAACTGGGGTGATCACAAGGGGGTGCTTCTTGAGCACTAAGCAGTGGAGAAGGTGGCAGCTGCCACTGAGAGATAGTCACAGGGACGCTTCCCCTTACACACCCTTCATAGCACCAGTGGAGCAAAAGGGACCTTGTTCCCTCTCCTAATGGTGGAAAGGAAAGGAAACTGGAAGGAAAGAGAGACAGCAATGGTAGAGAAATAGTGTGTCCCCTGGCCAATGGTTGGACAATTCCTTGGTGCCAAATTACTTTGCTTTTCCCTGTTTCCACTTTGGCATTTTTTGAGGTTCCTTTACTTGAGCCTCAGAAACAAGGGGAAAGGCTGGAATGTTTGGTGCTCAAACCCTGCAGAAACTCAGTTCAGCCACACTGACAAGAAGTTGCCCGTGATTAGGCCAGAGTACCTCCTGTTTGTCAAGCACTGAGTTGGGATATTGGGGTTTACAAAGCAATACAATGTCATCTCTTGCTTCAAGGAGAACACAGTAGTTTACTTCTAAGCCTGAGAAGTCTGCCCTGAACAGAAGTAGCTACTTGGGATGAGTTTGGGTATAGAGCCAGGTCTCAAGGTGTCTAATTGCTGGGCTTCAGGATCTATTCTTTGGGGGTGACTGTGGGGTCTGGGTAGATGAGTGGTTGGGGAGTTGAATTACCTTTGTTCAACCATTTATTTTTTGTTCATTTATCCTTTAGCAAAAAGTGTTATTAAAACTCACCTGCATTTCTGTTGTTAAGAGCTGGAAGGGGTCTAGAGGTCATCTAGCCAGCTCCCTCAAATACAGATGAAGAAATGGGGACCTAGAGAAGTTAATTGACTTGTTCAAGATCACCCAGCTAGTTAATTTCAGAGCGAGGGCTAGACCCCAAGGCTTACAGCATGGAGGTTTCATGCAACTCTCACCGTGCAGGGGTGATGTCCTCTGCCTAGTAGCTGGCACTGGGAACCTAATCACCAAATGTAACTTAAAGTACAAACAGGCTCCTGTGCGGTCCATGTCAATCCCTGGATTTCTCCAGCAAGGCTGGAGTGTGGGGCTGGGGCTAGGCCAAGTGTCTAGATGGAGAAGGGCCTTTGACCCTCTGGATACCACTGAGGTTCCTACAGAATGTAGCCCCACTGCCCTCACTGCCTTCCCCGCATTGTTCCTGTTCCTCAGCCTGATGGTCAGTCCTCCTCCTGTCATCTCTGTGGTCTGCCTGCTCACTTCCTCTCCTCAGAGCCGGCCTCTGAGACAATTCCCGAAAGCTCTTTGAGGTTCCCTAAGCCTTTTGCCCTTGGAGATGTAATAAGGCTCGGTATGTTGCTGTCAAATGTAACACAAATGGCTGGATTTGAATTGATGATGTTTTTTACTGACATCTGCTCTCTGTACCCTATGTTCTGTTCTGTGTAGGAATGTGTACCTGATGTAGCCAGCACTCCTGTATTGTTATCTGTATTCTATGTGTATTCATGTGCTCTGTCAGTCTCTGTACTCTCTGTACAAGTATGTTCACGTGTATGCACTCTGCAGCCTCTGATGTCTGTCTCTGTGTGTATTTAACCTTGTACCAATGTTCACAATATAATAAAAGCAGAACCAAAAGAATACACCCCTTCTGGCAATTTTTAACCCTAGGGGAGGTGCTCACTTACCCAGGGTGGATGGGTGAGTAATTACTGAGAGGCAGTAGGTTGGAAAAAATTTTTCTCAATGATTTTGGAAGGATCCGTGAGCCTCTTGGCCCTCTACTGAAGGTAGGCAGGTAAGAAGGTGCTCACATGAGAGGAGGAAGAGGAAAGGCTGACTCCACGGGACTTGCAAGTCATTCATTCCAGTCCAGGGTGTTCTGCATGAAACCTCACTGCAGGAATGAGACAGCTGTTAGTCAGCTAAGTCTCCTGGTGGGGAAGCCCCACAGTCCCCAATCTTCGGTAGAATTTTTAAACCTCTCTGCAAAATTTCTCCTTGAAAAATACTTTCATCATGAGGAAGAGACTCTCCATCCTTCCTGTTGGGCCCTTCTACCTGATCATAGAAGTCCAGCAAACTTAATCCACTTAGGACAGACTTGTCTCAAGATTTTGACCTAGTTCTGTTGTCAAGGAGTGACTCCAGCAGCCCTGGCCTTGGCTGGAGGTTTGAAGGCACAGAAAAGGAAACTGTCTCTCCAACCACACGATGAGCCCAGATAGAAAAGGAGAGGGTTGCTGCAAGAAGGGACATGGGAGAATCCTTGTGAAACTTCACCCAGGGGCCTACTAGCTTCTGGCGAGCTAAAACTTCAAGGTCCAAGTCAGTGGGGATGCCACAAATAACACACTGATGGGAGGAGGGCAGGAGACAAAGTTAGGGACCTGGAGATACTAGGATTGAAATGGAGCTGGTGGTCCCAGATTTGCAATACCACTGACCTTAGCAGGGGGCAGAAGACCTCATTGAGAGAGTAAACCCAGCACCTGTGCCCCAAGAAGCACCTGGGGTTTTGTAAAGGTATTTAGCTGATATGTGTCTGACCTTGCCTTTGAGTTGTCCTTGTTCTTACTGACCAATGCCAATCTGCAATTCCTGAGACTGGGCTCCAAACTTCTGGCCTATCTATGACTGCTATGCTCTAGCAAAGCCTCTTTTTTCAGGGGCTGGACATATCTGACCAGAACCTGTCTTCTTGTGTTGCTGGGAGAAAATTTCCAGCACTTTCAGAAAGTCCATGAAACTCTGCTTCTCTCATTTTTCCTACAGAAAGGAGTTTACAATTGTTATCTCTCCTCTAAACAGGAGGCGCAAGTGGGCTTACCTCCTATGATTCTGGACTCCCACACTGCAGCCCTTCGGAGACATTCTTGCCAGAACCGTCCCTCTTGAACATGCCTATGTTCATGAATGAGTTCCAGAAATGGAAGTCTCCCTTCCACTGGCCTTGTAGAGATAGACATGGAAGAGGATGTAACCCTGTGGTCTCCAGACACATGCTTTAGTAGTGGAAGACCCCAGAGTGCCTCTCAGCTTTCTCCTAAGAGCCTTTCTACACTAGGTCTCCCCTGGGCTGGCCATTGTAGACACAGTCCAGAATATAACAGAAATGCCACCCTGGAAATCAGCCCTCATATTCATGCAGAACCAGGCCATTGGCTCCCAAGGGAATGGGATTCCCAGCACCGTGGAATGGATGGGAATGCAATGGGTAAGCAACTACTGAGTTATGAATCAGACTAGATAACTAGGTTCTTTCTTAAAAATATGTATGTTTTTATTGATTTTTATAGAGAGAAGAAGGTAGAGGAAGAGAGAGGTAGAAACATCAATGAGATAGAAACATCAATCAGCTGCCTCCCACACAGCCCCCACTGGGGATGGAGCCCACAACCCAGGCATGTGCCCCGACCAGGAATCGAATCAGTGACCTCCTGGTTCATGGGTAGAAACTTAACCACTGAACCACACTGGCAGGGCATAACTAGGTTCTTTTATGGCCATGTCAGCTCTGTAAAATAGAGTCCTAGAGATGTCTTTAAAATGTTTTCAACTAAAAATGTTATTCTTTTAAACAACATTGAGCACCTTCTTAGAGAACCCATGTGCTTAGTGGTGTGAAGGCAAGGGACCCCCAAAACAGTAGATCATCAAGATGATCGTGATGAGTTCTGGAAAAGCAGTGCAGTCTAAGGATGATGGAAAATTCAGGGAGGAAGAGGTTTATTCCAGGAAGAGGAACCTGGGAAAGCTCCTTCAAAGCCGTTTGATTGGAGAAGGACCGTTGGAGGGATAGCAGCCTCTCAGCTGCTTCATGACCAAGGGCCAGCTGCCTGACAGATATCATAGGCAAAGAGGACAGTGTGATGAAGGAGGAGAGGGTGGGTCTTGGGAGGTGGTAGAACTGGGAAGTGTTTGATTCTTAATTGTAGTTATGGCATGAGAATATGTCAGTCCTAATATAGATTTCCACTGAAACAAGAGACAAGAAACAAAGTATACCCAAGGATTATGTCCTAGAGTGACACACTCATATTCATAAAGCTGATGAGAACCCGTTCTGGGAGTGACAGCTAAGGAAGTGATGGTGGCATCCTGTCTCACCCCCAAACATGACACCACTGCTCCTTTTAGTTGTTAGCTCCATGCATGACTTCTCCCTTTTTCTCTTTCTGTTTTTACCTTCTTCCTGCTCTCTCTTTCCTCTCCTTTCTATATTCCTGTCTGTTATCACTTTTGGGAAATATAAAATCACAGGAGTCTTTAATTTGTGTAGAGAGACCTGGATACCACACATAAGTAATTTAGCTTAAAACCACCCCTTTGGTCAGGGTCTCTTTTCGCCTCTGGAAAATAAATATATCTTCCTTATTTTCCCTAACCTCTCAAAATTGTAATTAATCATATGAGATCAATGTTTCTCTCTCTTCCTCTCCCTCTAAAAAAAAAAATTTCAGTTTTAAAACTGATTTTTAAATCTTTTTTAAAACAAAAAGATTTCCTAATTTCTGATCTTTAGTAGCCTGTTCAAGCTCATAATATTTTTATTCACTTTGTATTTCCTTTTGAAACGTATGTTCAAATTCCACTTAGTTGTGACAAAATACACATGTCACCTCTCACATATGGGAGACATGAGGTCAAAGGGCATGAGCTGGCCCAAGGATCCCAATGTTAACCACTAGCCAGGTGCCTAAATTTCCACCATTCGGGCATCTGCTTCTGGACACAGGGCCTTCTCTAAGTCTCTGTCAAAGCAGCTTCATTCCTCCACCTGAGGCTTTGGAGGCGGTGCGGTACAGTGAGAAAATAGTGGCCAGGAATTCAGGGTTTGATTCTCCTTCTTCCTCTGAATGAGGATAGCTGTGTGATAGGGGCAAGTGCCTAAAGCTCTCTGACACTCATCCCCCACATATTTTAAGATATAACAAATTTAGACCTGAATATCTCTAAGGCCAAGGTACATGTGAACAAGTCCTCAGGTTCACCAGAGGTTGAGCCAGACCCTGCTGGCGTCCCTTTGTCTTGCCACTGCCCCCCAAGTCATGCCTCCACAGGGAGTATCCACAAGTGAGAGCTCCATACAGATGGCCAATAGCGTCTGGAGGGCCAGTTCCTTTTTTATTCAGCCAGCAAATAGTTATTGTTACTTATTATGCATCAGGCACTCTTCTAAATACTAACAATGCAAACACGAGCAAGGCAAATACGGTCCCTCCCCTAAAAGGGCTTGTCCTCTAGTGGGGGAAATAACTAACCAAGCACATAAAGGAGACAAATGCAATTGGTGACCAGGGTCAGAGGCAACAGGGTATAAGACAGTGACATGGCACACACTTTAGTAGGAGGTCAGAGAAGCCTTCCTGAGGAGGGAAATGTGTGTTTGGATGTAAGTGACAGGGAAGAATAAGCCTTGAGAATGCCAAGCAGAGGAATGCCAATGGGAAGGAGCTTGCTGTGCTTGAAGAACAAAAGCTGGCTTGTTTGACAAAGAAAAAAAGAGGTGAGTTCAGAGAGGAAGACAGAAGCTAAAAGAGATTGGATTTGTAAGCCAAGGTAAAGAGTGTAGGGGCTATTCTGAGTACCAGGAGAAGCCAGAGGATTTTGACCCTGCAAAAACGGGCTGTGTTTTACACGTAGAGCCTGTGCTTTGTTTGAAAAGTTGGTGAGAATTAGAGAGGAGAGTCAAAGAAGAATCTGAGTCAGTCTGAGCAACTGAATGAAAAGCAGGGGCTCTGGAGCTCATCCATCCTCCTTCCTCCCCAACTGAACATCTCCAAGACAGCACGTACCACTCCACCCTTCCTGCATGCCCACTGCCCTCCCCAGTCCTCACACAGATACCCCTCCACAGGGGAGGAAGAGAGAGAGAGAGGAAAAGAGGGAGAGAAGGAAGGAAGAGCAGGGGGGAGCGCCTTTCAGAGGATCTCCTACACTCTGTCTGACTCCTTGCTTCTCAGAGGGGAATCTCTTTCCAGATGATCATATTTATTGAGTTTCAGCAAAGCACTCATTTGTTTAGTATTATACTAAATTCTAAATAAGTTACCTTCATTTATGGGAATAATGAGCATTGGAGACAAAATTTTATACTTGAGTAGAGAAATAACACTGTCTTGAAGGTGAGAGTGCAGAAAGCATTCACTGACTGACTCTTGAAGGATGGGCGGGGTGGAGGGGGGTAGAGACTTCAGCCTCCAGGCCTACACAGCCTCAGTCTCCCAGATAATCTGGGTCCTGAAAGCTTATGCAGACCTTGGGCATGGACAGAGGAACCCTTTCAGACTTTACCCCCAAGCCCATTAGCCATCCTGAGTGGGGAACCAAATCTGAGTGAATTCACTCAAAAAGCATATATCCAGCCCTGGCTGGGTGGCTCAGTTGGTTGGAGCATTGTTCCATGCACCAAAAAGAGGTAGGTTCAATTCCTGGTCAGGGCACATACCCTAGTTGCGGGTTTGATCCCCGGTCGAGGTAACTGATTAATGTTTCCCTCTTTCTCTTCTTCCCTCCTTTTCTCCCTCCCTCCCTTCCTCTCTCTAAGATCAATTTTTAAAAACTATATATCCATAGTTAACTAGGCATTACATAAAGTTCCACATACCTGCACAGGGCTGAAGCATTTACAAAGCATTTTCCACCTGCTACCCCTTCTCAGGCTCACCACAGCTATGAGGCAGGACATGGGGCTTCCGAGAGCTCATGGAAGTACCTGACGCTGCCTCACTTCTTGGCAGTGTCATCAGAACAAGCCTTTCTGCTAGTGTGGAGAGCATTTACTGGATAGGCAAAGACGTCCTTGCTCTCACCTTTGGCAGTGCCCCTGTGCTGGAAACTCACTCCCAGGGAGGTCATCAGAGCTGCAGCTAGAGAGGCCAGACCAAGCACATTAACACCTGTAACAGTGAGAAGCACAAGGCTAGGGTTTCCCCAGAGGCAACAGGATGAGTTGAAGCCTTCCGTGATGCCTACCCTTCCAAGGGTCTGTGATCTCCCACACAACTCCACAAAACAATGTGTCCTCACCTGTCCACCCACGAAACTGGGTGCTTGAAGGGTCGATGAGTTCTGGGTCAGGGGAGAAGAGCATTAGCCTCTATTCTTGCTCCAATCAGAGGCCTTCTTGGATTGGACAGAATTTTCCCAAGGCTCAAAATGCAGAAACAGCCTCCCAGCTGACCTCGCCAAGTGATGGGATTGGTGCAGAGTGAGGAAGCTTTCCCACACCCATGCTGTTGGGCCAGGAATCAGAGAACATGAACAAGACACCCTTCTCTCACTCACTGTGCAAATTACTTCCCCACCTGCACCCTCAGTTTCTTCATCTGCAAATGAATTTGATCCCGAGGTTACTCTTGTCCAAGTTGAGCACTCAGTGATTTCAAAGCACAATGTAATATTTTACCCTCTGTTTTTAAAGAAGGTTCTGTTCAAAAATCACCTCTTTGATGAGTGCTTGCCTCAGCTACCAGACACTCACAGTAGTGCCCAGGTATGGTCATCAGCTCACCTCACTCCGCTACACACAGCTCATTCTTCCTCTTCCTGTAGTGAAATCTGATGTTTGTTAACATTACACGTATACTTTTGCTTACATGTATATGTTTTTATTCCTCATACGTCAAATCAAGTCCATATAGAAATTGGCAAAATTTGTCACGTTTTATTTTTGCAAAAATACAAGTCGATTGCAGATCAATTAGAAAATATAAATTAGTCAAAAAAGCAAATAAAAATGTCAATAATCCTTCCACTCAAAGATAAACTTTCACTATTTGTACATCTAGATTATTTACTTTATATAGAAATAATTCATATAAATTCAAAGAATCATATTCTATTGTACTGTTTCCAACCTGCTTTTTCCCCTTCACATGTATACATTTGTTAATATCTACATTATACATTGTAAAAGCTGAGTGGTAGTCCATTGCTTGGAGTTCTATATTTTATTCAACTAATCTGCTATTGTTGGACTCGGGTTGTTTCCAATTTTTTGCTATTGTCAACATTTTTGCAGTGAACTTGTTCAATTCTCTTCGTAGGATCCATTCCTATTAATGAAATGGCTGGGTGCACTATTCTATTTATTTTAAGATTTTTGAGGCACATTACTGGACTTATTTCCAGACATTTTGTAGTAATGATATGCTTAGCTATTTCCTTTCCGTCTCCTGGGAAGCACATGCTAGTTAATTTATGCTATATTTTCTCTTACCCTTTTTATCTGAGAGAAGGAAATGTATTTCGTTGTTGTTTTAATAGGCTTTTTCTGAATCACTGAGACTGGCTATTTTATTGTTCATTGATCAATTATATTTCACTCATTCAACAAATATTTATAACCACTTTCTGTGTCCCAGCACTCTGCTAGTATTTCTTTTATGAATTCCCTTTTAATGTAAAAAGATATGACTTTTTATAACTTTATACAAATAAGCTATTTCTTCTTAAACCTCTTCACTTTCCACCTATACCATGTCTCTAGGTAACAGGTTCTGTATGGTCAGTTATCTAAATTCTCTCACATTCTCCTTGGAGATGATACTCCTGAGACCTTATCACTCGTCTCCCTGAGCCTGCTCTTCTCCTGCCTCTTCATCAAGTAGGTGCAGGCATTTAAAGGAGAGGTCCCTGCAAGGCCAGCTCGCTGACCACCAGGGCCCTTCTGCTGTAGAATCTGTGCCATTAAGGTCACTCCATGGTAGAGCTGAGAGTTCATGTTCCACGTGCAGAAGCTCAATCTCATCGCTGCCCCAGAGCTGATTCCAACCAGGCTGGTCACAGTGACTAAACTCAATGGGGACCCAAGGAGAAGTGTATGAACCACCTGCTCTACTTGTGATGAGAAATGGAGCTGGCAGGCGGACCAGACAATTGCTGGATTCTGCAGTACAATGTATCCCTCAGGCAAGCTCCACAGCAGCCAGGCATCTCAGAAGGGTGGGTGCTTTGTGAGCAGAAAAAGAGAAGGAAGGCAGTGGGTATAGGGTTTGGAAGCCTGCTAGCTTCAGGCTCTGATGTATGTACCTATTTCCCAGCACTCTGCCCTGGACAGTGCCCAGGTGGGCACAGCCAGTGTGAGCCTGTGCTTTGTGGCTGACTGGTCCCCGGGCCTCATGGCCAGCCCTGTCCTGCCTTAGCTGTGATCGCAGCTTCAGGCACAGATTGCTGTCCTTCCAGTCATGTGTCTTTTTAATGTGATTTGACCCATGCTTAATATCCAAATTTACAGTTTCATATTTTGTTTTATTTAGTTTCCCTAAGTTCAACACATGCATATTGATAAGTTCCTATGTTTCAGCCCCAAGCATAAGGCCTGGCCTCTGGTGGTGCCTGGATAACACAGTGGTGGGCCACGCCTGATGAGATGCCTTCATGTTTCTTAAGGGGGTTCTAACAATGGCCTCCTCCATGGAACTGCTTTTAAGACACTTTGAAATGATGGGGTGGGTGACAGTTACAGGTCTCTCTGCTATCTCAGCTCATCCCTGCTTTCTGCCTCCGCTGCAGGGGATGGTTCCATGCACCTCAGACTCCCTCAGGAGAACAGCACCCCACCTTCTGTGCATGTTTGTGCTTTGTACTCAGAGGCCTTGCCTGAGGCAGCAGGAGCCCAGAAGCTCCGGGGCTAACAAACCGGGTCAACTCCCAGCCAGCATGGAATAGGGGCCCACACTTAAGTGCTGCAGCCTCGATGCCAGGAGCCACCTGCACATTCCTTAGGGGGCCCTGCACAAAGCACGTGTCCTCCTCACAGCAGCAGCCTCAGTCACACACCCTCGTATAAAAGGCCTCCTTCCTTCCTTAACTCAGTTTCCGAGGGCATCTCCCAGGGAGCAGCATGCACCCACATGCCTGGCTGGCCTGCGTTTTGTAGGGTGTTGTGGGGGACAGGGACCTGGGTTTACAAGAAGCAAGGAGAACTGCACATGGCCGCACATGGAGTCCTGGGGGCCTCCTTTAGTGATGCTGTCACTGCCAGGGAGCATGAGGTCTCACCAGGAAGACTCAGAACCCCCCCCAAATCCTCCTAGAGGGCTGTCATGGCTAAGAGGAGTGACATTACCAGGAAAACCAAGTAGCGTCACTCCCCTTGGTGACTTCATGTATTTCTTGGATCCCCAGTGTAGAACTTTCCATCTTAAGTTGGGTTCCTTAGAAGCTAAGCCCGAGATTGGATCCTGGGGCAAGTGTTTTACTGAGGGAGTTTTTTTCCGGAGAAGAGGAATAAGGGAAGGAAGACAGTGCAGGGGAAGGAAGCTAAGCAAGGGTATTGGCTCAGCTGGAGACTGGCTGCCACCTGGCCCCATGGAGAGCCCTGGGCACCAAGTGCAGCGGCTGGTCATCCTCGGGGCAAAAGGACTGGCTTTGTGTACCCTTGTCAGTCAGGCCTGGGCTGCAGGCTGTCCCACTTCAGCTCCCCTAATGCAGCGGTTTGGGTTTTGAGCGGGGAAATCACCCAGGAGAGGGGTAGATGTACCAGCTCATTACCATGGCCCTCCCGGGCAGGGTACTGCACATCCACTGCATCTCCCTAAGTGAGGAGCTTGTGGAGCCAAGGAAGGCCATTCTCCTTCAGCTTCTTGATGATGCTGGACTTCTGTGAGGCCATGTGCTTTGAGACTCCCCTTGTCCAGAGCTGTCTGTTTAATCTTCCCATGACTCTCTCCTTCTCTCCCACTCTCCTCTTTATCCAAAACCAAGTTCCAGCTGAGAGCACTCAGGGGGAGTGCCAGGGATTCTCTTCAATTACAGTTTTCAGTGTTATGACATCATCCCAGTCATTAGCAGGAAAAGGTGCCACAGTCTCCATCATTCCCCACCAGGTTGCCCCTGGATCACTGGGAACCTGTTCATGGTCTGAACATGAGGGCAGGTGCTCACGCGCCCATCGCCTGCCTCCGAGTGGAACCCGACGTCACTGTGGGAATCTAAGAGGAAACATCGGGGTGTCCACTGGGACCGCCCAGGCTTGGCGGCAGAGGTCAAGGCGACACCTCAGGGCCTGAGTCACACCATCTTCAGACCCGCAGTTTCAGACACTAGGTTCCAGTTCCATCTGCCCCTCACCAGCCAGGGGCCCCTGACAGTCACTTGCCCTCCTTCAGCCTCAGTGAGCTCATTCTTAGGGGCGGAGTGAGGGCTGGGTTGGAAATGGAAGGGACAGGACCTTGTCACAGCCAAGCACTAAGTCACTGATGTGCTGGTGAACGGTGCGGGGCGCCTGAGAGAGGGAGCCCTGATTTATGCCTTAGGCGGGCTCCCGTGCTATGAATATTCCCGCTGTGGCTGCTTTCACCGCCCACTGCCCAGCAGCCACCTCACAGAATCCCCGACTGGAACTCTGCCCCAGGGAGTTGGCTGGGAGGCAGCAGGCACCTGCCGCTCAGGGCACCGCGTGGTGGCTGCTGGTGCCCAGGCGGTAGGAGAAGCGGCTCAGGAGAGGGCCTCCGGGACTGTCCCAGCCAAGGGACCATCCCTGCAGGGATGTCTGAAAGAGTCTCGGTTTGATGTTCATCCTAAACATGAGACACGTTGATAATACCCCTGCCGCACTCCGCGCCGCTGTGACAGGCAGTGCCCAGACGACCGTCCTCCAGGGCGGAGGATCGGTGCCACCAGCAGGGTCTGGAAGCCAGAAGGAGAAGCCGACAGGGGCTAGGGGGGTCATTCTGTGCTTAACGAGTTTAATGGCGGAAGTATCCAGGAGACCACGGGAAAGGTGGCTTGTGCCCTGTGACATAATCAGACACAGCTGCCCTATCTCTGGTTTGCTTCCCACCCATCCAGTCTTGCTATAAACCTCAGCATCAGGTTACCTCCCCCCGAAATTTTCTGCTAACACCAGCATTAGTGGTGGCCAAAGTGAGGTTCACAGACGATTCCATGGGAAACATACAGGTAGGTTTCAAAGTCCACTTCAGACATACCTGTTTGCCCAAGTTTCCTGGCTCACCCCACCCTCTCCTGGCTCTTCTCTGCACTCCATTCCTCTAGCAAGCTGAGAATGTCTGCTCTGCCTTCCGGCTTGCATTCCCAGTTCATCTCCCTCCCCCTGTCCCCATCCCCATCAACTGATAGTCACTCCCAGGTGCCTGGTCTTCTCCTTGACTGAGGGTTTATGGGAGTATCTCTCCCAACCCATGGCCTGTTTCCTGTGGTGGGAAGGACAGGCTGGAGGTGCCGTTTTAGATGTGCTCCCACAGGCAGCTGGAGCCGTGGTCAAGAGCACAGACTCCAGGTCTAGTCTCCCTGGTCTCAGCTCCCATGTTATGGTGCATTAGCCCTGTGAGTACTGACAGGTGCCTGGTTTTACTTCTGTGCCTTGTCTGCTTCTCTGTAAAATGGAGGTGTTGATATGTGTAAGGATGGAAGGAATTAATAGATGCAAGATGCTTACAACAGCGCTTGGTGCATGGTGACATTAGCTGTTACTGTTATTGATAGCAGTCAATGATGAGAAATAGATGGACTCTTACATGAGTGAGTTTATCAGGAAGAAAGATGATTACAGATTTGCTGAACTTTAACGTGTTGAGCAAAGACACACACACACACACACACACACGTGTGTGTGCACACCCTATAACCTGTATGTGCTCCTTTCACTTGAAAGTTATGATTCACTATTAAAAAGAAGGAACTTTTACCATTTGCAATAGCATGGATGGAACTGGAGAGCATTATGCTAAGGGAAATAAGCCAATTGGAGAAAGATAAATATCACATGATATCACTCATATGTGGGATATAATGATCAACATAATTTGATGAACAAGAATAGATCGATCTAGAGACAAATGGTAGGGAAGGGGGAGTTAGAGAGCAACCAAAGGACTTATATGTATGCATATTAGCATAACCAATGGACACAGACACTGGGGCAGTGGGGGCTTGACCGGGCAGGGAAGGGATGAGGGAGGGGGCCAATTGGGGAAAGAGGAGACATATGTAAAACTTTAGACAATAAAATTAATTAATTAATTAATTAATTAAAAAAGAAAGTTATGATTATGAAACTGTTCTTAGCCATGCTGCACATAGAATCATCAGGGTGTTTAAATTATAACTATACGTAGAGTAAGTTATATTAACTTAGGCTGTAGTTTAAAGTATACCGTTTTTCACTAAACTATACCTAAAACTATTGATGCCAGGACCCACACAAGAGCAGTGAAATCCCAGTTAGCATGGGGGAGAGGGAACAGGTGTGAGAGCATTTGAAAGATCTGCAGGTGAGTCTAATGTTCAGCCAGGATGGAGAAACAAGGCTTTAAGATGATCATTCCCCACCTTCTCTCTCCTCTACACCTGCCCTCCCTTCTTTGACGTCCAGCTGATGAACTTGCTTCATGCTTCACAGAGAAAATTGGAGCCATTTGAAGGAAACCCCCTTATCCTCCCACTGCCACAGGGAGTAAAGTAACGGCATGTCAGGCCAGGCCTTCTCCCTTCCCTTCGACTTAGGAAGTGGTGCCCCTGCCCCAGGGTTCAGGCCTCCCTCTCCCCGTCCTGCCCAAGCCCCAGGTGTTGCTATGGAGTCTGGTCTCTTTCCCTCTCCCTCCTTCACTTGTCCTTCTCTCTGCTCAGCACTTGCCTCTCCTTCTCCACAGAAGCACTGTCAACAGCATGACATTTTCTAGTTTCTCTCAGATTTGAGAAGAATAGCACAAAACCAAAAGGAAACCCCCTCCTTGACCCTACATCCCCTCCAGCTCTCATTCTTGTTACTCTAGTCAAGAGCCTCTTCAACATCCTTGAACACACGTGTTCACGGTAGCATGAGTCATGATAACCAAGGCTGGAAGCAACCCAGTGTCCCTGAACCACTGTGCCCCAACATAGTGCGCCATCTGACACATACTAATTGGACACATGCTGCATCATAATGATCCTTGCGGGCATTATGCTAAGTGAAATAAACCAATCACAGGAGGCCACATGCTGTATGATTCCACTCAAATTCATAGAGACAAACAGTGGAAGGATGGTTGCCTGGGACTGGGTGTGGGAAAGAATGAGGAATTGTGGTTTAATTGGTGCAGGATTTCATTTTGGGGAAATGAAAGAGTTCTGTGGATCGATAGTGGTGATGGTTGCACAAGACAATGATGTACTTACTGTCACTGAACTTTACACTTAAAAATGGTCAAGATGTCATGTGTATTTACCATGATGATGATGATGATGATGATGGTGATACCTGTGTCTACCCGCTGTCCCCATTCTAACCTCCCATTTGTTTCTCCACTCACAGCCACTCTGGGTTTGGCTTCCCCACTCCAGCATTCCTGCTCTGGCCAGGGTCCCCTTGACATGCATGTTAACAAATCCAACAACACCTTTCCTTCCTCCCCTCACTTAACTTCGCTGAAATACTCAGCTCTCTTCCTGAGGTCCTCTGTTTCCCGGTTTCCATGACACCATACTCTGTTTTCTCCTCCTACCTGCCCCACCCCTGCCTTCTTAGGCCCCTGGCTTAGGTTGTAGGTTTAAGGGTTCCTTAGTTCTCTCCAAGGCCATCTCTTTCCTCTCTGTGTATGTTCTGTTTCTTTTCTAGGAGAAATTTTAAATTTGTTTAAACACGTTGACGACTCTCACAGTTGCATCTCCAGTCCTAGCTTTTTCTCTGAACTTCAGACTTGTAAACTCCACTGACTACCCCACATCATTCCGGTATTTCCCAGGCACCTCACACTTCATGTGTTCAAACTGGAGCTCTTGACTTGACCTCCCCCGCAAGCTGTGCATCCAGTGTTCTTCCCCATATCAGCAAAGGCCTGAGTTGTTCAAATTTGAGCAGCATCCCTAATTCATTTCCTCCCCTCTCAGATCTGATGCATTAGCAAATCCTGGCACTTCTGCCTTTGGAATATATCCTGGATCTGTCCCCTTATCTACGTGCCCGCTCCCCCTTCAATCCCAGGCCCCATCATATTTTCTCAGCTGGACTCTTTCAGCAGCTTCCTCTCTGGTCCAGAGTCCTGACTGATTCTTTACCTTCAACCTTCTCAAGCCTCTGCTCCTTGCCCTCAGCCACAATACTCTAGCCATACTGCTCACTTTAGTTTCTCAATTATACTTATGTTCCACTTAATTTAACTCTTTCCTACACTCAGGCCTTTGCGTACACACACACACACACACACACACACACACACACACACACACACACACGTTCTTTACTTATTCTTCTCCTCCTCGCCCATGTCCATTTGTCCATGTGCATGGCTGGCCCTTCTCATCCTTAAGATCTCTGCATGCATCTCTTCCTCAGAGATGCATGCCTCCCTTGATCACTTTAACAGGCACCACCTTCTCTTATCATCTATCCCTGCGTCTAGTTATCTTCGTATCACTGTTAGCAATTATTTGTTTGCTATCTCATTATTGCCTATCTCTGCTAAAAAATCCTTAATTCCCCAGGCAAAGACTCTGTGTAGGACTCACCACTGTCTTTCTAGACGCACTGTGATGAGTCCACCTGGGACGTGCATGGCGCACTGATAAAGCACTGACAGATGGGGGAACAGGGTCATCCTAGGACATGATGCCTGGGGTTTAAAGCTTGGGTTCAGATGAAGGTAGGCTTTTCTGGTCATGTTCCAGAAATGTCTAATCCTGAATATTCTTCATTTTATTTACTAACCAAAATTAATTTCTTTATTAAAACAGCTGATTTAAAACAATATTAACCAGTGGATTATTGCTCTTTGAAGCAAGTTTTTGAGGGTAATAATTAAATATGTATCTTGTACTTAAAGCAAGACTTTTATAGAAGTGAGTATTTATTTGGTATTTTTTATATCAACTTATCATCATTATTAACTTAGGCAAAATTCTTTTGGGACTTGAGGCTTCAGAGCAGCCTGATTTCAAAAATATTTTCAGCTTAATATTTGGGAGTTACTGGCTATGACCTTTTAGAGTTGCTTTCTCAGAACGACTGCCCCTTGAGCATATATATGCATTACCCTGACATAGATGACAGACAGTGTGGTGATGGCCGGTGGGGGGGGGGGGGGGATGCGCTGGGTGGAGGTGGGCAAAGGGGGGATGGGAATATCTATAACAGTGTCAACAGTAGCCCGGCTGGTATGGTTCAGTGGATGAGCATCAACCTATGAACCAAGAAGTCACAGTTCGATTAGGGCTCATGCCCAGGTTGTGGGCTCAATCCCCAGTAGGGGGTATGCAGGAGGCATACGATCAATGATCATTGATGTTTCTATCTCCCTTTCCCTCTCCCTTCCTCTCTGAAATCAATAAAAAAAATACTTAAAAATAAAAAAATAGTGTTAACAATAAAAATAAAGGGAAAAATAAGTAGTTATGAAGAAACTAGCTAGATTCTAGCTCAAGCACGTCAAACTCACTGCCCATGGGCCGCATGCCTCGTTTATTTGGCCCATGTTAGCCTGAGTTTGACATGCTTGCTTCTCTCCAGCTTATCTGTACTTTCTGAAGAGACAGGAAAGGAGCAGCAATGAGGACAAACCTACTTAGCGAGAGATGTAGTTCTTACACTGAGTTTTTAAAAATAAACCAAGGATTATCACCAGGAACTAGATGGCATGGTTCGTGTTACTTAGATTGTGCCTATGTTCCGTGTTCCAGTGACATGTTTTCAACAAGAACTCCCTTATACTGAGTCCCATGCAATAATACTTTACATGTAGGTTTCCAGAAACCTCTGCCTTATCAAGTTCCCAGGCATGCCTTGAAATCACAGATAGCCTTAGATTCCATTTTCAGAGCTGTTTTCCAAAACAACTTGTATCCTTTGCTTGAGCAAAAATTTTTCAAGAGTATTTTTACCAACATTTAAACAGTCTGTCAGCAGACGTTCACACAGTTTCATCCCAGATACTGGCACTGAGCATTCCCCAAGCCTCTAAACCCGATGGTAAGTTAGTTTCCCAGGAGCCACTGCCTAAGCCTGTTAGTCAACAGCCACAGACTGTGTGCTGGAGCCGAGCGGAGAAGTTGGAGAGATTTCAAAAAAGGAGAAAGAAAAGGGAGAAGGGCCTCGTGTTTGCTCCGGTCGGATTTGCTGCCACTGCACAGAGCTGTGGCTTCCCTGTTTTCTTTTCTGGCAATGTATCCCTCCCCTTATCTGTGGGAGGACTTGAGTCTGCAAAGAGAATCTGACAAAACACCGGAAAGCGGAGCTGATGGAAATGCTGAAGGGTCATTGCGGAGGCAGGCAGGTGTGTCTCTGTGAGCCCTGGGGACAGACATGCCTGTGGGAGGAGAGAGCAGATCTTGCTCAACGCTCTAGCAAGAAGTCCGAGTTGCATAGCTGGGGTTTGGGCCACCACCCAAGAGTCTGGCTGACGCTAATTACTCTAGTTATGACAGTCTCGCATTGTGTCTGCGCCTGCTTTGAAAGGGGGACACGTTGATATTGTTTTAAAATGTGCTTCTATGTATCTGCTTTATTCTCTGCATAGTTTTTTATTGGGTGGAGAGCAGTAAAGAGCTACAATTTTGAACTCTTTGAAAAGAATATGTACCTTTCTGCTTGAGCCATACAATGAGGTCACACTGGGGCCATCTGGCCATAGGTCCTGAAAGAGACTGAAACCTACCTCTTCGGCTATGAAATGGCAACAATTAAAATCATGAGACAGCAACTTGGGGCAAAAGGGGCAGAAAAATAAGTATTCCGAAAGGACAGGGTTTTTCTTATGGAGATCAATGTGGTCCAGGGTTATAAAAGAAAGTGTCTGGGAAGAGGTTGGCTGAACTCATGGATGACAGGTGAATTCGGTTCTTGTACTTTAAGAAACAAGATGATTCTCTGAGTGGTGGGCTTACAGGTAGTTTTTATTTCTTTTGTTTTTCTTTAATTTCTGAATGTTTTGCAACAACATCAATGACTGCTACAATCAGAGTTTTTAAATCTCCCTTTTGCAAGAAGAAGTCAGAGAGGTTTGGTGCTATTGCGTTCAGGCCACCATCTTGAAAAGCAACCCCCACACATTCCAAAGCCTGACAAGGGGTGCAGGGTGCGCCCCTGTAACACAGGGAAGACCTGCTGGGTTCTTTTTGTTGCTGTTTTATTTGATTTTTGTTGCTGCTCATGTATCTTTCACCTTGACTTAGAAGGAGTTAACAGAGCCTCACAAAAGCAAAAGAAGGCTAAAATGGGGAGAAAGTAGAAAAGGATATAAAAAATATGAACAATAAAGTGGCAATAAATACATATCAAACTGAATCTACAAACAAAATGAACAAGCAGAACAGAAACAGACTCATAGATCCAGAGAACATTTTGGCAGTTGCAGGATGGGAGGGGAGTTGGGGGGTGGAAGAAAAAGGTGAAGGGATTAAGAAGTGCAAATTGGTTGTTATGGAATAGTCACGGGAGGTAAAGTACAGCATAGGGAATATAGTCAGTGATATCCTAGTAACTAGGTGTGGTGCTGGATGGGTGTGGGATTTATTGGGATGATCACATATTAAGTTATGTAACGTCTGATCACGGGAGTGTACAAAAACAATTTAAAATATTTTTTTTAAAAAAAGAGAGAGAAAGTAAAGCAAAGGTGGGGACAAAGTAAGGGCAGGAATTAAGCTAAACTGTACAGCACAATCATTTACTCACCAGCATATCTGACCTGGCCATTCTAACAGTCAGCCAGAGATATGGGATCTTCTTGGATATACATGTAATTCATAATCTCCACATGAAGAAAACAGCCAGTCCGCCAAAGATGTCTACCTATTGGTATGAGGATAGGCTTTCTTCTCCCAGTGGTTTTCTTAAAGGAAATATTGTGATGTAAGGAACAGGGTTATTCTAAATGGTGAGTTTCATAGGGCTGTTCTTTTTTTTCTAATATATTTTTATTGATTTCATGGAGGAAGGGAGAGAGAGAAACAGCAATGATGAGAGAGAATCATTAATCAGCTGCCTCTTGCACGCCCCCTTCTGGGAATCGAGCTCACAACCTGGGCATGTGCCCTGACCAGGAATCAAACTGTGACCTACTGGTTCATAGGCCGATGCTGAACTACTGAGTCACACGAGTCAGACATAGGGCTGTTCTTCATAACAACCTTCAATAGACTTTAGACTGAATGTCAGCAAACAAAACTGACACTATGCTGTGAGCTCTCTGCTCCTGCTGCTTTGGTTGTCCCAGACATGGTTTCAAATATCAGGATGAGTCAGTATTTCCTAACTACAATTCTCCCTCCCTGTTGTTTTTTTTTTGACTAAACTATTGATACATATTGCATGGTAAAGAGCTAGAGACTGTACTCTTGAGAAGTGCAAATACTCTGCATTGTGTAATAGACAGTGAATCTGAGAGCAGTTCACACCTGCTTGTGAAAACTCAGAAGCCCAGCAAGAATGTGTGCCTCATTTGCCGGCAGAACTGAGTCAAGGATTCACTTGCTTCTCGTGCATAGAGGTGGGCGACCAGAGCATCACCATGCACCTCCCAAAGTAGGGACAAAACTATTTCACTGCAGACTTTTTGGAGCACGACTAGCCAGGCAATGTGAAATTCTCAATGCAGACTTTCTGGTTTGAACACTGCCACGTCACGGTACCTTCAGGGATAAACAGTTTGCAAAATGAATAAGATAATGTATATGAGATTTTGTGTAAACTGGATAAAAATTAGGGACCACCTACAAAAAATAACTTCAGAGGTCTAGGAGGTGATCTATGTCAGAGGTTGGCAAACAGGTCTTGTAAAGGGTCAGAGTCAATCTTCAAGACTTTGCAGGCCATACAGTCTCTAAAATCTTCTCATGTTTAGGGTTCCAGCATGAAAGAGTCTTAGACAACATGTAAACAAGTGGCTGAGCTATATTCCAATAAAACTGTTTGCAAAACCAGTGGCAGGCCATGTTTGGTCCATGGACCATAGCTTGCCACCCTGTATCTATGCCATTGTTTCTGGCAGTAATTTACCCTTAAAGACCAATTTTTTCATCAAGTTATTCCTAATAACCCAATGGAAAATATTTAAAAATGTATTCAGTATAAAAAAAATGATTAGCCTTCTCATCCTTAGATATAGGTGAAAAATACATGTGTCTCAATCACCCACCAGTAGACCCATAGTCACAAACAAGACAAAATTCAAACCAATTCATTCAGTGGGGACTTCACCAACTCCTTTAGTGGTATTGCAGTGCAGTGTTTTTATTTCCATCCAAACCAGGAGTCTATATGGAATTCCTATAGTATAACCTTTATTGATTTCAGAGAGAAGAAGGGAGAGGGAGAGAGAGAGAGAAACATCAATAATGAGAGAGAAACATTGATAGTCTGCCTCCTGCACACCCCCTACTAGGAACTGAGCCCACAAACTGGGCATGTGCCCTGACAGGGAATCAAACCGTGATCTTCTGATTCATGAGTCAACACTCAACCACTGAGCCACACTGGCCAGGCTGCTTAATGTTTTATAAGATAGAGTCCCAGTCAAAATCTTGATTTCCCCGATTTGTTGCTCTACTATCAAAATAGTGTCAGAACTATGGAATCATTTCTGGATGTGAGTTCAGACATTTCACTCTGCAGACCTCTTACTGGGCAACACTTCCTTATTATTGTTAATCTAAATAGCCTGTGAGCTTAGCTGCCCAACTATGAGATGGGTAATTATTTGGTGTAAGATTAAGATGGATTTGCATAGAAGTGAGGAAAGGCTGTGTTGGACTCAGTTAACCACTTAAAAACAAATTAAATTCTTATCTCAGGACATAATACAGTAATTCCATGTATATGGAAGATTAAAATGCCAAAGTGAAAACATAAAAGAATAGGAAAAGCAATATTTGTGTCATCTGGGAATGAGAATGCTTTCTTTGAGAATATCCCAACACTAGACCCAGAGTCTGTGCTCAAAAATGGCTTTTTGAATTATAAATTAATAAATTGCCAAAGAGGCAAAACAGAGGAAAGTACAGATAAGCTTAACTACATTTGAATTCATTTGCACGTCAAAAAATTAAATTAAAAGACAAATGCTGAAAACATTGGGAAAAATGTGATATGTGATACAGGTAGGATAATATCCTTTATATAGAGAATTCTTAAAAAAGTTTTTAAAAGGGTAAAAACAAGATAATCACCCCAATGGAGAAGAAATGAGCAAAAGTATTCAAACATATTTCCCCTGTCAAACAAGGGAAATTTATTAAATTATTAATCTCTCTATTAATCAATTTAAAAAAAACCACCTTTCATCTTGGCAAAAAAAACAACAACAGTCTCTCCCCCCACTAAAAAAAGATAATATTAAGTGCTACCCAGAGTGCACTGTGCTCTCATGCAGAATCAAAATAAGTATAAATCATCCACATTTCTATCAGGAAATTAAACCAAAATCTTTAAAACAGCACTTTCTAATCTAGAAATTCTGATTCTAGAAATTTTCCCTATGGAAAACAATTAAGGACATGAAAAAGGTTCTGCCTATAGATGTTTAAAGTATCCTATCTAATAAAGAGGGAATATGCTAATTGACCATCAGTCCCTCAAAGATGGCGGCGCTCACAGTCACAAGATGGCGGTGCCCAGTCCCCTCAGCCCTGCTGGGGTGGCAGGCGTGCAACACAGCCAGGCCCGCCCTGCCCCCAGGCAGGTCCAGACGTGCAGCTCGCCTGCCTCCTGAGTCCCTCAGTCCCCTCAGCCCCCAGCCATCCAGGGCTAGCCTGAGGTGCAGGCAAGCCTCAGATGTCAGCTTCCCAGCCAACACCCAAGGCACAGACAAGGCTCGGATGTAGGCTGCCCAACCGCCCAGAGCTGGCCCGAGGCACAGGCAAGCCTCAGATGGTGGCTGCCCAGCCGCCCAGGGCTGCCTGAGGCTCAGGGAACCAGGGCAGGCCGAGGCTTGCACTGCTGGCAGTGGCAGCAGCAGAGGTGTGATGGGGGCATCGCCTTCCCCTGATTGCCTCCCGCCCCTGAGGGCTCCTGGACTGTGAGAGGGGGCAGGCCGGACTGAGGGAACCCCCTCCTTCCAGTGCATGAATTTTCATGCACCAGGCCTCTAGTTGCTTATAATATCACTGAAATGGAAACAACTTCAATATCAAACAATGGGGAACTAGATTAAAGAAACAATTATGATGCATCTATGTGGTTGGATGCTAAGCCACTGTTTACAATCATCACAGAAAAGTTCATTATTTACTGAAAAATATTCAAAGTATTCTGTCACTAAAAAGCACATCTCAATCAGTTTGTTTAGCATTGTCCCATTTTGGATGGAAAAAATAACATCTTTTTTCTTAGTTCATTTCTATTTTCTAGTCTTTCCAGAATTAGACATGTTATTTATATACTTTTTAAAAATGAAAACCTGTAACAACTGGAGTTATTTTCAGAAGAGAGACAGATACTGCTGGAGACTCCAGAGAGCCCAGTGAATGAGCACAGGAGTAAAGGCCTCCTTCCCATCTCCTCTTGCTTCATCCCACTGAAAGGAGGTCTCAGAACTCCATGGTGTCGAGTTCTAGCAGCATCACTGGCATGTCTGCTGTCGAGGATAGTCACTTACTTCAGATGTCCTTCTTTGCAGAAGGCTCTCCATACTCAAGAGGTAAAGAAGCCGTGTGTGAGTTTTTCACGGACAAAGCAAACACATGTTTCATAGTGAGGCAGCTGAACGCTAGGACGATGGTAGACATTTCTGAATCTAACAAATGAATTTGCTTCACTCTGGAATTATGCAGCAAATAGTGAATTTATTAATTGTTCTTTCTTCACCATTGGGGATATTAGCTGATGTTTGTTATTTTACTGCAATAGTCATATGGTCGGGATTCCCTGGAGACCAGTAAAGTTGGTTCAGTTGTCTTAGTACTGCTCTGCGTAGAATGTGCCCATGGCAAGATCACCTGTGAAGTTTCAGTGAACAAAGCAGTAGCTCAGATCTGGTTAGTGAGGGTTGAGATGGTGGCTCTGCAGTCACCTGTCTGGGTTCATCACTCTCTGCCATGACCAACAGCCCCATGACCTCCCATGACCTGGGCATGTTACCACTCTGTGTCTCAGTTTCTTCATCTATAAAATGAGGGTAATACTAACCCTACCTCTGAGGAGTTGTTATTAAAATTAAATAGGGCAATATACACAATATACATAAAGAACATAGACTCTAAAGTTTATTGAGTCTATTATATTTATGACATTGACACTAATCAGTGGCTCCAGGAGGGGCCAGGCCCTTCCCTATGATAGCAAGGCTTGTTTTTGTATGTGTGTTTGTTTTCCATTTTATTGCAGCCCCTGAAGACTTCTCCACCACACATATCCCAATTCTCAGCACACGGTTTCTAGGGTCTCCCCCAGGGGGTTATCAAAGGGAGTTCCACACCTTTCTGCACTGGGTACACAGACTCCTGAGAATGGGTGTGGTGATGTTGGTGCCGCTGGTCTTTCTGAAAGAGTGGGGGACAGGAGGCAGCATCTCTCCTCCTCTCATCTCTGACAATTCATTTAGAGCCTCAAATGGAGACCTTCTTGGGGATCTGAGAGATGTGAGTGTGGATAGCAGCTTTAGGTGTGCAGTTGAGCTTCATGTTAGCCACAAAGCCTGCCTGTCTGCCTGAGATAGTTGGTGAAGTCAACAACCAGTAGGAATGAGTTTCCCAATGAAGAAATGTAATCAATATTTATTATCAGTTCTCTTTACATCTTCTACCTGGCCCTAACTCATTAAACACAAAGACTATAAATTGCAGAGACCTCATTTTAGAAGTAATCTTAGAATTGATTCAGCTACTTTTGTCTCCCACTTAACATTTCTACCATCTTAGTCCCTTTGCTATAACAAATTACCATAGATTGAGTGGCTTATAAGCAACAATGACTTATTTCTCACAGTTCTGGAGGCTGGGAGTCCAAGATCAGAGTGACAGCATGGTGGGGTTCTGGGGAGAGCCTCTTCCAGGCTGCAGACTGCAAATCCTTGTATCCTCACCTGCAGAAAAAGGGCTAGAGAGCTGTGTGCAATCTCTTTTATCAAGCACTAATCCCATTCATGAGGTCTCCACCCTAGTGACCTATTACCTTCCAAAGGCCCCACCTCCAAATACCATCACATTGTGGTTAGGATGTCAACATATGAATTTTGAGGGGATGCAAACATTCAGTCCATAACACCTCCAAACTGATTTCCTTCCTCATGCTAGTCTTTTCCGATGATCAATCCTTAGAAAACAAGGCCTTTGTCATATCGCCTTTCTGTTTGTGAACCAAAAGCCTTTCAGGATAAAGTCAGAGTCTTCAACCTGCCATTAAACACTGTCATAATCTAGCCCCGGCCAAGTGATTCAGTTGGTTGGAGCATCATCTCATATACCAAAAGGTTTTGGGTTCAATTTACAGTAAAGGCACATATTTTACTAGTAAGTTGAGTGTTCAAGCCCTGTATGGGAGGCAACTGATTGATGTTTCTCCTCTCTCTCTCTCTCTCTCTCTCTCTCTCTCTCTCCCTTTATGGCTACCTTCCCAAACACATGTCCATGATCTAATCCTAACCATCTGTCCTGCAAGCTCCACCCTTTTCACTCTTGGATTTCTTTTACATGAAATAAGTGCCTACCTCTGATTTCCTACCCCCAGTCCAAATTCAAGTCTCTTGTACAACCTTGTTCAAGATTTCCCTTTATGAACAGACTTCCCTAATTATACTCTACAAAAATGTTCAAAATATTTTATGTACCCTCTGCAATTATATATACATGTATCATTTGATTCAAAAATATGTATTGAACACCTATTGTGTGCAAGTAGCATTATGGCAGACCCACCTTCATATCTTCTCCAGTGTTTAGCATAATGGGGCTCATTTGTTCATCTAATAGATGCTTACCGGTGAAAGCACTGTTAGACTACTTGGGAAATACAGAGATGAATCCTCTCTCACTCACCACTATCCACTTGCAGTGACACTTAGAGCGTGTTGGAAGAGACAAGGTATGTACATATTTAATTATTACACAATGTAGAAAGTGCTAAGTGCCCCCAAGAAGTGACAGAGCATGAGACAGTTCACAGTAAGGAGAGACTGCCTGCAGTTGAAGGTATTGGAGGAGGCCACAACAGACGGGCAGTCTTTTAGCTGGACTTGAAGGGTGAGTAAGAATTTAACAAGTAGCCCAGGAGGAAGAGACATTGAAGAGAGAATGAATCAGTGCAGGAAAGTGATGACTCATGACTGCATGTGAGATGGGCCTAAAAAGGTCATGGGCAGGAGAGTGGGCTTTGGGGGCAGAGGACCCCAGCATGGTCACCATTCTCCAGAAGGCCATGACTCACCGCCTGGAATCAGAGCTCTCCATGGTGGTCCCCCGAAAAAGAGCACTCACTCCCTTAACTCCTGGTCTCCTGTGTCCCTAGCAGTTGGCTAGCTTTTGCTAAGCTGCAGGCACTGATTGGATAATGATTTTTAGGTGAAAAAATAAAAGGTCCCTAACGGGTTTGGCTCAGTGGATAGAGAGTAGGCCTGTGGGCTGAAGGGTCCCAGGTTTGATTCCGGTCAAGGACGTGTACATTGGTTGCGAGCACATCCCCCGTAGGGGGTGTGCAGGAGGCAGCTGATCGATGTTTCTCTCTTATCGATGTTTCTAACTCTATCACTCTCCTTTCCTCTCTGTAAAAAATCAATAAAATATATTTTAAAAAAGAAAGAAAAAATAAAAGGGCTGCAATGGGAAGTTAGAATGTTGCCGTCTGTGAGGAAATACAAGGACAGCTGAGAAAGAGCTGCATTGCTCTGAGCTCAGTCGGGGATAGCCTTCACAGAGGTGTACAGTGTGGGTGTGAGTCTGGGTCCTGGAGATTAGAAATTGTATGAGATTTTCTCCAAATACCAACCATTTATTACCATTTAGGAAACCAAGAGAATGTAGATTCCCTAAGAAACTCGCCTACCCCTTCCCCACTAGAAACTGCAGCTCTATAGCTGATGCTGCAGGTGAGTCTAGGCTTGCACATTGTAGCAAAATGATAGTATAGTATACAGCTCAAAAGCACTGTGTTTGGGGTCTTTAGCTGTGAGTTTGAATGTGGGTTCAGCCACTTGTTTTCTGTGTAGCCTTGGGCAACTCAATGTCATTTATAGAATGTGAATGACCTCATAGAATCATTGTGAGGTTTCAATGACATGACACTTATATATTACTTGGCACAATAACTTAAAACAAATGAAAGGTGATAGAAAAAAGATTATTGTCTTTGCCCAAACACAGTAAAACTCCATTTATACAGCGATAAGAATGCCTGTGGTTTCTTGGGCCAGACACCAGGCTTGGAATGTCCTCCAATTGGTATTATAATGTAAAGAGCAAATGTAAAGTTTAAAAATGGACTCAGATCACACAAAAATGTTACTTCTAAATGGGAAATATAATACTGTCAGGTACACTCAGAGCTTATAGTAGTTACAGGATAGATGCAGATCCCTAGGAACCTTCTTTTTATTTGGGATATTTTTGGGTTTCCCAAAAGGCTGCCTGCCCTCTAAATATCAACCATCCTTCAGTTCTAGTTATTTCAACTGGAGTCACCTTTTATGATATTGAGCCACTTTGTGTCACCCAGATGTGCTGGGTACCTACGTCAAGCTTGGGAAATTATAGGATGGGGTGCCTGTTAGTGGGGGTGAGAAGGGTCTGAGATTTGCCATAGAATCTCACAACAATCCTACTTCTTAGGGAATATCACAGCCTTTCAACCTCCTTAGGGAGCCTCCTGATGGTGCCAGCTTGGCACAGTGTTAGAGGCCAAGATGACCCAGCCTCCCCCGGAACACCTCATCACACACCTGGTACTCATACTCTACTCCACCCCCCATGTAATCCCAGGGCATTCCAAGGTTGACTTTCCATGGGTCTGATTCAAATAGCTCTCAGGGATTTGCTGGTGTTTATTGCCAGAAGGATGATCGTTCCCCTGGAGCCAAGGGGATGGTAAATACTCCTTTTGTGGCGATGAAAACAACGCTAGCAGAACAAACATAGCTCCAGTGCCTTCAGGCTCAGATGTGCCAAAGCTGTCCCAAAGACTGGGATCATAGCAGGTGGCGGGTGGCTCTCTCAGGGAATCCTAAAGTTTGTCTTTTTAAGTGAGTTTGGCAGAAGACACATTGTTTTCCTGTGTGGGCATGACAACCAGGGGATGCCATTTGTTTCAGCAGAATTGAAAATGAAAATCCTTGCCAGAAGTGGGGAAACAGAGCAGGCCCACTCGGGAGGCACTCCTACAGGTTGGCCTCTCTGTGGTAAGCCCTGGGGGTCCCTGAGTCAAAGCCTTTGCAGTAAGAGGGGACACAGAGAAGGAGAGAGAATGGACAGGAGCACAGGGATTGAGGATCTCACAATGCCATTGGCAACCAACCAGTCAACTTGGGAGGAATCCCACCATCTGACACCATGACTCACAGGCCTGCCTCTCTACATTGCCCTTTTCATGCCGCCAAGATTTAAAGGGTCGTGTCTGATGCATTAGAATGGCAACTAATCCTCAATAAGTATGCAGTGTGGTTGAATTTGAGGTGGGGCAGGGGGATGCCTTACTCCTCCATATAGACTCATAATTGGACACATATAAACTATTACAACCCACAAATCTGGCTACAGGCCCAGAAAATCTGCCACTCTGAGCCTGAAGAAGAGAGTAGAGGACAAGAAGAAAGTAGGATAGGCGATCAAGTATCATCACCATGGCCTCTTGTCCATTTTCTGCCACCTCAAGAGTTGATGGGCCTACTCATTCATTCTTCATTCAAAATGTTGTACAAGTGCCTCCAAAGAACTCAGCCCAGGGAGTATTGTGTTAAGTAAGGTAAACACAAAAGAAGATTGATTGACCTCTACCTCCAGAAATGGTCAAGGTATTAATAGTAAGGGTGAAGTGACTTACAGGCAGAACCATCTTTGAATAAGCAAATGAATGACTCGGATAAGTAAAAAATAATAATATATGATTAAGCACCAAGAGCAAATGGTGGTGATAATAAATGCTCCAATTATCAGAAGGGCAAGGGGCATCATTGTGCATCAGAGGGCCTGAGGATAACTTTATGGAGATGGAACTGGAATTTTATCTTCAAGGATTGGAAGGGTTTGGGGTAAGTAAAGAGGAGAAAAGCAAGTTAGGTGGGAAATGTTTCTGAGCAAAGCACGAGGTGGTGATGGTGGTTGGGAATAGCAGAGGGAAAACCAGTCCATATGACTACCTGATGTGTTGGTTGAGATGAAATGGGATTAGACCATGTGCAGCTTTGAAAATTCAATTTTTCAAAGTGTGGTCCAGATTTCAGCTGCAGAAGAATCACCTGGGGCCTGTCTCAGATCACCTGAATCCCAATTCATGGTATGGGTGAAGGGCCCAGAGTTTTTCTTATGAGTTCCTCAGTTCAAAAGTCTTTGGCCTTAGGAATCTAAGCTTTAACCTATAGGTAGTTTGTAATATTTGCAGACTAAAGGATAGGATGAATTAGCATTTTAAAAAGAGTAATCTAGCAGGAGCATGCAAGGTGGACAAAAGAGGAAGAGACAAGAGGCAGAACATTAGCATAGCAATTCCAGAGTGTGCGATAAGGACTAAGACTTGAGAATCTGTAGCCAATATACATATTACCTCTTTGTTTTGTATTCTCAGGATCCCATTGATCAAGTCATTGTGTCTGTCTTTGTACCCTACAACCTTCCTATGACTCACTAAACAGAAATTGCTTTTGCTACATCTCTCAGTGAATTATCACCAGGAATGTCCAACCCAAATCACTCTTCTCTTTCATCTTCTCCCTATTACACACACATACACACACACACACACACACACACACACACACACACACACACATAAATGCATGCATAAACATATTTATCTCTACATCTAAATCTATATCTATGTACACAGTTTCTTTGCTCCACAGAGAAAACTAGCCATTTCCCTTTGCAGTTAAATCAGACAATAATGTGAGAAAACTCATTGTTGGCTCTAGCAGCTTCGAGGCTGTAGAGGTGGGGGTTGGAGCGGATTCTGATTCTAAGAGACCTGTTAGCCACTGGTGGTCCACAAGCTTTCAGAGGGCAGAGGGCCCCACCTTGCTTCTCTGCTTCCTTCAAACAGCCTTGGAGCTCAGGTGGAGATTGTTTTGTCACTTTATAGTCTTGTCAGCATATCGATCGATGAGTCCTGAACACTAATTAATAGTTATGCTATCCAGCCCAATCCATCAGGACGCTGAAGGCCCTGACTGGGCACTGTGCCAAGGCCCAGGACTGCCTGAAGAGAGAAGGAGAGAGAAGACTGGTAATTGAGCGAGTGGAGATGTGATCCATTGATAAGTCTGGTGAGAGAGATGGTAATTCTAACAGATCATATACACGTCACCACAGAGAGAAGCTCCAGGCAGTCATTGAATGGTTAACCTCCCTATTCTTTGTACATCTCAAATTCTGCTTTTCTCCCTTCTGTATTAACACCTAATGACCGCCACACCCCAAACTTTATTCATTACCTAGAACACCATCTGCCCAAACCCCCTTCGACCATCTTAGAATGTACTAGAGTAGCATCTGTCAGAGAGAGTTAATAAAAACTGGGTTTAACAGTTTTTCCATTTGAACTTCCATATCTATTCTCCACCCTAACTCAGTCTCCTGGATGCTAAGCTTTGTGGGTTGCTTCTTTGGGCTCTTGTGTTCTATGGATGTTAATTGGGTTATGGGGGATCCTGGGAAGAGATCAAAGGGATGGAGGAAAGTGAAGTTGGGATATACTTATTTCCCAGGCTACCTCTCAATACATTCATGGAGTTCTGGCTGTGTCCCTCAACCAAAGATCCTATCTACACAGCTTCCTTCTCTTTGGGTTCCAGAAGCCACTTCTTTCACCTCTCAGGCCCAGTTTGGATAAAGCCAGCCATCTTACTAGTCCCAGGGCACTGCATGATCCATTATGGGTTTCCTGCATCCTGTCTACATCTTTGAAAATAGTCACTTTATTAAAAATCTCCCTAAAACACCCAATTGGATGTGTATCTGTTTCCCATTTATACCCCGACTGTGGTAGGTGGGAAAAAAAACAAAACCAAAACCCTACAATCAAATAACTAATAAAATGGGTTATCTATGGCTAGACTTCTCTGTATCCAAAAAGAAAGGCAGCATGTATAGAATCCAAAGCTTACTTGACCCAGTACCACCCTCCATTCTCCCCACATCCCCAGAATTCAGAGTATTTCTTCTTTTTTTTTAATATATTTTATTGATTTTCTTACAGAGAGGATGGGAGAGGGATAGAAAGTTTGAAACATCAATGAGAGAGAAACATTGATCAGCTTCCTTCTGCATACCCACTTCTGGGGATGTGCTCGCAACCAAGGTACATGCCCTTGACCAGAATCGAACCTGGGACCCTTCAGTCCACAGGTCAACGCTCTATCCACTAAGCCAAACCTTAGGGCCAGAGTAAGTATTTCAAGGAAGTCAAATATACACTGAGAGCCAAATGCAGCCAGCAAAGTGGGGCAAAGCCACCAGAAAATGCCCAGCTTCTTGGGACCTCTGCTGGAAAACACAGAGAGGTTGTGTAAATAGCAGGCAAGCTTTCAGATAATGATGCATCGCGAGAAGATACAACTTAAGACCTAGTCCTTTCTCTGCCTCCAACTCTGTGATTTTAGTCTGGTCACTTCATTTCTCTGGGCCTCTTTTTTCATCTATAATATGAAGTAGCTGAATTTGATCAGTATATTTTTAAATGTATAAGAACTGAAATTCTTTCCTCAAGTGAAATCTTAGGTAGAAGCCCAATGTAGAAGAAAGATGAAAACCAAGCTGCTCTGGTTGAGGTAAGGTCAGGGGGACAGTGCTAAAACACTACTCATTAGACTTTATTTAAACAGTGGCCCTTGAGGCACTTCCAAGGAATCACAAGATTTCCTGGAGTTAGTTTTGGAAACACTGTTCTAGAAGTATCCTTAAGTGGATGATTTGATGTGACCACATGTAGTCTTCACATGTAATTAATGTCAAATAAGTTAAAAATGGTAAAATATAAATAGACATACCATGCTCATGGATTGAAACACTCAACAGAGTAAACATGTCAATTCTCCCAAAATAATATGCAGATTTAACACAATTCCTATCAAATCCTTGCAATACTTAAAACAATTGAAAGGATGAGAGGACAAGCTACAGACTGGAAGAAAATATTGACAAACTACATAGCCTACAAATAACTATTATCTAGGACATAAGAACTCTCAAAATTTAACAGGAAAAAATGCAAACACCCAGATGAGAAAGTGGGCAAAAGCAATCAAGAGACACTGCACTAAAGAAGATTTACAGATTAAAAAATGAGCACTTGAGAAGATGTTTAGCATCATTAGCCATTAGGGAAATGCAAATTAAAGCTACAGTGAGCCCAGCCGGTGTGACTCAGTGGTTGAGTGTTGACCTATGAACCAGAAGGTTTGATTCCCAGTCAAGGCACATGCCAGGGTTACGGACTCAATCCCTAGTGTGGGGTGTGTAGGAGGCAGTTTATTGATGATTCTCTCTCAGCATTGATGTTTCATCTCTCTCTCCCTCTCCCTTCCTTTCTGAAATCAATTATATATGTAGCAAGCTACAATGAAATATCACTACATAACTATCATGACTAAAACTGACTAAGATAAAAAATAGTGGCAACACAAAACACTGGCAAGGATATGGAGAAAATGGACCATTCGTTCATTATTGGTGAGAATGTAAAGTGGTACAGCCACTCTGGAAAAGTTTGGCACATTCTTTTAAAAATTAAACATGGAACTACCATATAACCCAGCAATTGTGCTTCCAGGCGTTTATCCTAAACAAATGAAGACTTATGTTGACATAACCTGCATGTGAATGTTTATAGCACTCCTAACACTGCAAAACTGAAAACAACCCAAATGTTCTTCAGCAGACAGTTATTTAAACAAACAGTGGTGCATCCGTATCATGGAGTATTGACTACTTGGCAAAAAAGGAGCAAACTATTGATGCATACAACAACCTGGATGAAGTCCAGAGTACCATGCTCAATAAATCTCCATGCAATCCTAAAGATTACATAGTGTGCCTTCCATTTATGTAACATTCTTGAAATGACAAAATCATAAAAATGACAGGCAGGTTGCCAGGGGTTAATGAGGGGGTGATGCAGAAAGGAAACGGGTGTGGCTATAAACAGGCAACAGGAAGAATCCTCCTCACATGGAAATGTTCCATCTCTTGACTGTCTCAAAGTCGATATTCTGATTTTGCAAAATGTTGCTTACCACTGGGAAAACTGGCTAAAGAGTACACAAGATATCTGTGTTCTTTCCTATAGATGCATGTGAATCTACAATTATCTCAAGTAAAAATTTTAATTTTAGAAAGCAATGCAGTAAAGGCAACATTTATTTTGCTCTACGTCTGCGTTTGGGTAGGGCTCAGTGGGCTCAGCTTGTCTCTGCTCCACTGGTTTCTGTTCGGGCAGCCAGAGAGCAGGGGACTGGAGTCCTCTGAATCCTTGCTCACTAACGTCTGCCAGTTGATGTCGGTTGTTGATGGAGACATCAGCTGGAGCTGCCAGCTCTCACATGTAGCTTTGCATGTGGCCTGGAGGGCCTTACAGCCAGGTGGCAGGGATCCAAGGTGGAGTGTGCCGAGAGAGAGCCAGGTGACAGCCCATCACCTTTTGCAACTTAAGCGTGGCAGTCATGCAGTGTGACTTCCGCGGCACTCTGCTCACTGAGACAGTCACAAGGGCCTTCAATTTAAAGGAGGGAGAAAACTCTAGTGTGGGGATGGGAAAGTTCTGGGAGAGCACGTGGGATTAGAGATACAACTGTGGCTGTTATTATAAAATATAATGTGCCAATCTCCAAAGACCTGCTTTCTCTCTTCCAAGTCTATAAGACTGCCCCGAGTTTGCTACTCTACATAGGTCCAGCCATGCAGAGAAATCAAATTTATCTCTTATAATGATTCCTAATTCCTGGAAAAGAAGCTCTAATTGGCCCAGGTAGTCACACCTGCCCGCATCAACCATGACCTAGAGTTTGGGCTGTGTGGAAAGAACAGGGTCCTGTCATATACAACTGTGACAGGGAGATGGGGATGCCATGACAGAAGGGAGGGCAGTTCTCTGAGCAGAAGGATTCACTTTTAATATCAGAGCAACCCGAAAGCGCCAAAGTACACAGGTCAATTTTCTTTAAAAATTGCAAAGGCTACACACATAACAACATGCCACAGAAAAGTTAGATGTAAAAGGATAGGCAAAGTTTATCAGGCAAATGCAAACAAAGAGAAAGGGGGGTTGGTAAGATAAATACCAGATTGAGAGGATGTAAAGTGGGCATTAAATAGGACAGAAAGAGTTGCTTCATGTGGATAAAGGGTGCAAGTCCCAAAGAAGACACAGCATCACGAGCCTTTTTGTGTGGAATGAAGTAGCTATGAAATACATAAACCAATTCTATATCAAGTATGAAGAGGAAATGACAGGTACGCAGCGGTGGTGGGAGACCTTAGCACACCTCCCTTCACCTCTGACAGATTAAGTAGGCGAAGAATGAATTAGGATAGAGAGGAACTGCATAATGTATTTCATGTGTCTGATTTAATAAATATATGTCATCTTTGTACTCTACAAAAAGAAAATATACCTTTTCTCTAAGTACTCAGGAAACATTTACAAAAATAGATCATATATTAGCCCACAAAGGAAATCTCAATAAATTCGAAAAAGCAGAAATTGAACAGGTTCTGTTTTCTGACCACAGTGCAATAAAACAGAAAATTAATGGCAAAAGTTCAAACCAGCAAATCCAAACACTTTGAAATTTAACAACACTCTATTCAAGAACTCTGGGTCAGAGAAAAAAGCAAGGCTGCAATTACAGCTCATTCAGGAACAGCAACAATCAGAACATTCTGTATTGATGCTCAGGGGATAGGGCCGGAGACAGGTTCCAGCTAAAGGCCTTATATTACCAGAAAAGAGTCCCGCAAATGGACTACAGATTCAGGGCCAGGAATTAGGAAACAATAACGAACCAAAGAAAATTAGGAGGCAGGAATGAGCAAGTTCAAAAGCACAAAGTGAGAATTTGAAGACAAAAAGAAAAAACAAACAAACCCTGACATGTATAAGAGGTAGTTATTTGAAAAAGAATAATCCTATATAATCCTATATAATAAAGAGCTAATTAGACCAGATGGTGAAACAACCTTCCGGAATGACCAGTGGTTGGGGCCACGGGGCACGAGGCAGCTGCGGCTGCAAGGTCCAAGCCCCTTGCATGAATTTCGTGCATTGGGCCTCTAGTAATACAAATAAATTGCTAATCAATAAAACATTAACACAAAAAATTTAAGAATAAGAAAATGGGTACACATTCACATGCATAGTTTATTGAGGGAATGTTATAGTCTTAAGCTAATAAAGTTTAAAAGGTCCAATGGATTTATTTAAGAAAAACGGAAATTATACATTTAATTTACAAGCAAAAAATGTGAATGAATCAATATGCGAGGAAAAAGTTGCCAAGCATGTGAGGCAGTATGCATGTTGGTTAGGGCTGTGGGCTCCAGCACCAGCCTGCCTGGGTTCACAATCCAGCATCACCTGTTGGGCAAATTATTGCACCTCTCTAAACCTCAGTGTCCCTCACTTGGAATGGTAATATCTATCTCCAAAAGTTGATGTGCAGTCAAAAAAAAAAAAAAAAGCAAGTTAACCCTACACAATGCTAATAGGACTTCCCAAAGACAACAGGCATTCTTATTTTTCACTAGAGGCCTGGTGCATGACATTTGTGCACTGGGGGGATCCCCTCAGCCTGACCTGCACCCTTCAGCAGTCCAGGAGCCCTTGGAGAGCAAGCTGCTGCAGAGGTGGGAGAGGCTCCCGCCACCACCACTGTAGTCGCCAGCCACCAGACTGGCTTGTGGCTGAGCAACACTCCCCCTGTGGAGAGCACTGACCACCAGGGGGCAGCTCCTGCATTGAGCATCTGCCCTCGTGGTCAGTGTGCATTACAGTGACTGGTTGTTGTGCCATTCAGTCGATTTTCATATTAGCCTTTTATTATATAGGATTCCTTCAGATTTGCAAAGAATACGTAATTCATATGCTACTAGAGGCCTGGTGAATGAAATTTGTGCACTTGGGCGGGGGGGGGGGGGGGCGTCCCTCAACCCAGTCTGCACCCTCTCCAATCTGGGATCCCTCTCATAATCCATGACTGCTGGCTCCCAACCACTTGCCTGCCTGCCTGCCTGCCTGCCTGATTGCCCCTAACCACTTGTGCCTGCCAGCCTGATCACCCCCTAACCACTCCCCTGCCAGCCTGATCAATGCTTAACTGCTCCCTTGCCAGCTTGTTTGCCCCCAACTGCCCTCCCCTGCCAGCCCAATCACCCCTAACTGCCCTCCCCTGCAGGCCTGATCTCCCCCAACTGCCCACCCCTGCCAGCCTGGTCACCCCTAACTACCCTCCCCTGCTGGCCCAGTTGCCCCTAACTGCCTTCCCCGGACAGCCTGGTCCTCCCCCCAACTGCCCTTCCCTGTAGGCCTGGTCTCCCCCCAACTTCCCTCCCCTGCAGGCCTGATTGCCCAAACTGCCCTCCCCTACCGGCCTGTTTGCCCCTAACTGTCCTCCCCTGCAGGCCTGATCTCCCCAAACTGCCCTCCCCTGTAGGCCTGGTCTCCCCCCAACTTCCCTCCCCTGCCAACCTGGTTGCCCCTAATTGCCCTCTCCTGCAGGCCTGGTTGCCCCTAACTGCCCTCCCCTGTAGGCCTGATCTCCCCCAACTGCCCTCCCCTGCCAACCTGGTCGCCCCTAACTGCCCTCCCCTGCCAGCCTGGTCCCCCTGCAACTGCCCTCCCCTGCAGGTCTGGTCACCCCACCTGCCCTCCCCTGCCAGCTATCTTGTGATGGCCATCTTGTGACCACATGGAGGAGGCCATCTTGTGCGAGGGCATGATGGTCAATTTGCATATTACCTCTTTATTATATAGGATATTAATAGTTCCAAGGTATACAGAAAGGTGGAACAATATACATTTGACTTTACAAAATCATTATCCTATCTAATAAAGAGGGAATATGCTAATTGACTGTCACACCCTCAAAGATGACAGCACCCACAGCCACAAGATGGTGGCACCCAGTCCCCTTAGCCCTGTCAGGGTGGCAGGGACATGGCACAGCTGGGCCCACCCCTAGGCAGGTCTGGCCACTCTGCATGCCTGTCTCCAGAGTCCCCCAGTCTCCTCAGCCCCTCTGCTGCCCGGGGCTGGCCCAAGGTGCAGGCAAGCCTCAGATGGCATCTGCCCACCCACCCAGGATTGCCCGAGGCTCAGGTAACCAGGGCTGGCCAAGGCTTGCACTGCCGCAGTGGCAGCAGCAGAGGTGTGATGGGGGCATCGCCTTCTCCTGATTGCTATGTCGCCTCCCGCCCCTGAGGGCTCCCGGACTGTGAGAGGGGGCAGGCTGGGCTAAGGGACCCCCTTCCCTTCTAGTGCATGAATTTTCATGCACTGGGCCTGTTCTTGATATAAAAATCTTATATGTTAGCACAAATTTTCTGAATCTATAGGAATTACATATATACAAATAGTATCTAGTGTTGTAATGAAAGAATAAGACACCAAAATCAAGTATTTCAGTTGATCTAGACGTTCTTTGTCTTTCACATCGAAATCATCACTTTGAAAGCATTTAAACCAGCGTTCACAAGTATCTTGAGATGGAGCATGTTCACCATAAGCTTCCCAAAGTATATGATAACTTTTTCTCCAAAATAAAGTAATGAATTAAAACTTCCCGCAAATGCTCTTTTTTTGGCACGAAATTCGACATTTTTAAGCGTAAAAATATCTGTGATGTTAACACTTTCAGAAAATTTGACATATGAAGTTTTGAAGCTTGCTGTCAGTACAACAAAATAGCATGCATATCATATCGCATATATATATCAACATATGTGTAACTCCATCTATTGAAAAAAAATCCACATTATTAACTGGTACATCTGGTAAGGTATTGCCCAGGAATCGATGAGTAGTTCAACATGAGGAAACCTATCAGCCCACTTCATCACATCTCCAGGCAACTGGCAATGTGTTCACCTAGAAATGCTGCTTTTAGTTATTCATTTAAGAAAATGGGACATGGCCAAAGATATGTGTTCAAGGCTATTTAGTGTACCATTATTAAACTTTTAAACAACCTAAATACACAGTAATTTAATACATATTAAATAAACACATTACACTTATATATATATAGAAATATACAGTAGACTGTTCTACATAAAGGACTAGTGTAAAACCACATAAAATATTTTAAAGAACATTTCAAAACATGAAAGTATATTCAAAATATGCTGTCCACTAAGTATAAAGGCAACAGGTTAAAAATAGTATATGTAGCATTCATACATATGTGGAAACTATACAAAATATGTATAGTTGTATATGTACATCCTATCTAATAAAAGGATAATATGCAAATTAACCATCACTCTGTCACAAAGATGGCAGCGCTCATAGCCACAAGATGGCAGTGCCCAGTCCCCTCAGCCCCACCAGAGTCCCCTAGTCCTGGGGGGGGGAGGGGAGTGGGCAGTGTGAGCGGCCTGGCAGAATGCTTGCTTCGTCGCCATGGTGACGAGGCAAGTGTTCCGCCCAGGCCATGGAGGGCCTCTGGGCAGCAGCCGTGGAGAGCCTCTGGGCCATGGAGAGCCTCTGGGCAGCAGGCGTGGAGTGGCCAGGCCCTGCAGAGAGCAGAGAACCACAGGGAGTGGGCTTAAGCCTTCACGGCTCCCAGATTGGAGAGGGTGCATGTTGGGCTGATAGACCCACCCCCCGTGCACAAATTTTGTGCACTGAGCCTCTAGTATATGTATAAACATTTAGGTTGTTTCCTTCCTTTTGCTGCTACAAACATGCTGCAATGAAAAACCTCACACGTTTGCTACTTTGCACAAGTGTGAAGATCAAATCACCATATTTTTCTACATTTTAAGAGCTATAATCTAATTCTCACTCTTCCCAAAAAGAAAAATGCTACTGGTTATTCACAGCAATATTGAGAGAGACAGGGAGAGGGGAGGGGAGAGAGAGAATAAACATACATATAGTGATTTACAGGGGGAGGAAAAGAAAAGAAAATACAATAAAACGTCACTGTGGCAGCTTTGACTCTATTAATGGAATGTGAGAAGTGTTTCTCTCTAACTGGCACTCCACCATTCCACCTGGGTTCTCTCATTTCTTGCAGGAGCCTCTTTGATGCTGCTATGTTGCTTAAAAACAAACAACAGCAACAAAAGGGCAATGAAACTGGTTTTCTCCTTGTCTCTGGAGGATAGGCAAAAAATACCTATCCTTTATCTCCCTTCCTGGATTCTCTGTCCTTGCTTAAATCCAGATGCAGTACAGAATTGATTTAACCTTTGGCAAATGTTTTTTCCCTGGATATACTTAATATTCTGTCTCAGGAAAGGAGAATATCTTCATGTGAGAAACTCTGGCTTAGTTCCCAAATGCACACCCCATTGGATAGTGTCCATGGCTATTTCAAGAGTGTTCTGAACCAATGGAATGATGTAATGGTTTTATTGGTATGGAAAATTTTGTCTGGTAAGAGTACACAAGATGATTTTTCTTAGAAATGGCCAGAGATTAGAGCTAAGTGAAACCTGAACAAAAAGATATTTTGTGGGCCTGGATTTAGGAGATGGCTACAAGGACAGGATTTGGGGACTCGTTGGATATGGAGGATGAAGAGAGAGAAATGGTGAATGACAACTGAAGTTTCACCATACAAGCCCAGGGAACATTAGTACTATAGACAGACAGATGCTTGAACATTGCAGAAAAAAATGATGAGCTCACTTTGAATTTTAATAGTTCAGGCTAAGGGCATAAACTTCAATGGGCTGTCCATAAGCAGTTTAAACTCTAACCCAGCAGAGCAGATGGACCTCCAGCTGGAGGGGTAGCGTTGAGAAGGTAGAGCCCCATTCTTCATGCAGACACCTGAGCCCGGGAGCACTAGCATGTAGAGAAGCAAAGAGGAAAGGGGATCTAGTGAAGGAGCTGGAGGATGAGGAGCCAGAGGATACAATGCCAAGGGCAGAAAAGATGTTTTCAATAATAAGACATAAGGAGGTGTAAACAGATGTAGCCCTAAGACGATGGCAGAGCTGTGATCCGTGGTTTAGATAAATTAAAGCAAAGCCTCATGCCTCTTCTCCCCCTGGCTTTCACTGAAATTAGATGAATGTGCCTCTGAAAAATAAAAATGCAACGTTGAATCTAAGCAATACTACAATGTCAATGTGTGCTTTAGTGATAAGCCAAATCTTCACTCAGTTTTAAAAGCTCTTGAACTCTGTGCTTTGGTAATTGTACCTCTATTCATTTTGTGGCTTGTTTAGTCCATGTGGATTTTGCATTATTAATTAAAAGAAAATGTTTTTTATTTTATTATTATTTCTTTTTTAATTCTCACCTGAGGATAAGCTTATTGATTTTAGAGAGAGGGTACAAAAGAGAGAGAGAGAGAAGAGAGAGATACGTCATTTCATTGCCTCCCAGACCAGGGATCAAATCCACAACCTAAGTATGTACCCTGAATGGGAATTTAATCTGTGACCTTTTGGTATACAGGACAATGCTCCAATCAACTGAGCCACACCTACCAGGGCAAAATAAATGGTTTTTAAATATCAGGCTGTGTCATTTATAGGTATGACACAATCTAGGCCCCAGGACTACCAATGCCAGACAGTGGACACTTCATGTCACCTTGCCATACCTCAGGATGCACCCAGACACCTGTGTATAAAGATTTGGGATGGCCCTGGCTGGTAATGCTCAGTGATTAGAGTATCACTGAAGGGTCAGGTTTGATTCCTGGTCAAAGGCACATACCTGGGTTGCAGGTTCCATCCCCAGCCCAGGTTGGGGTACTTGTGGGAGGCAAACAATCAATGTGTCTCTCTCACATGGAAGTTGCTCTCTCTCTCCCTCTCTCCCCCCTCCTTACCTTCCCTTCACTCTCTCTCTAAAAACAAAATAAAACAAAACAAAACAAAAAAAACAGCGGTCCTCAAGTGAGGATTAACAACAACAAAAAGACTTGGGACAAACCACAGCCTCATAAGGTGTAAGCACCTTTAATGAGAGCATCCTCTTCCTGGCTAACCACACCCTAACAACCCCCTCCTCAAAGAAGGACCTACTCCCCAGCCCAGTTCTCCACTGTATAGTCTCCCCACCCGCACTCTCCCCAGCAAAGCCTCTATTGCTGGTCAGCTAGATCCACAGATGTGGGTGGGTCACCATGGTGACAGAGGAAGCCCTGTTGCAGAAGGAGAGAGATAGGAACAGCAGAGGAAATTTCTTTGAGCCGAATACACTGTCCCCTGCTCTTCACGTTTCTATGACTTCAAAAGTCCGGCACCTTTAAGAAGTGCTACATTTGACTCAGAAAAACACATTGGAGGCCAAGGGAAGAGCTGCTGTGTTGGAGAGACAATGGAATGCCTGAACTCTTCTTTAAAATGTTCTTTTCTATGATTTTCAGGTGATCATCAGTATAACCATCCGATTTTAAGCAGTGCTACCCAGACCCCTGCACATGGTGAGAGATGACTGAGAGTCCTCTGCATTCCATCCTCATTCCAAGTGGCTCCATCTGCACTGCTGATGCCCATCAGGGCATCAGACATTCAGTCACTGACTCATTAAAGCTAAGGAGGTGTCAGGAGTCAGGTGTCCACCTTCCTCCAGGGCCACAGTGCCTCATTCTCACTTTTAGATCATTGTTCCCTCAGTGTTCTGTCTCTGATATCAGAGTGATCTTCCATCATGAAGGAGAAAAAGTGATACCCTTTCTAAACCCATTTTCGCTTGCAGTCATCAATTCCATATATCCACAGCAAGGAGTGAACACGCTCCTTTGCCCAAGGCTACTTGTGGCACCATGTAAAATGACATGAGACTCGTTAAACTATATTGACCCTCCCAAACTAGTCAAGATTTGATGAACCTCAAAACAGAACTGGGTTATTTGAGGTTCAGTAAAAGAAGCTGAAAGTTGGGGAGCACAGGAGTAGCAGACCACATATCTTCCTTAGTTTCTAGCATCCTGCCACCAATTCACAACTTCACATTTGGAACTGCAGAGCAAAACTATTTTGGGTACCTGCTCAGAACTTGATGGAATATAAGACAGCCATGTAAATGGTGAACCATCAGTCATTCTTCTCTCTTTGCTTGAAAGAATGTGAAAACACCAGTGAATTTTAGTGAAAGAGAAGCTCAAAACAAGGATACATTCTGCAGTTTACCTGGCGGAGAGACCTGAGTGTGCTCTGCTTCGGCATTGAGAAGGAGGAGTGTTACAGTTAGGAGGACAGAGTGGACTATTTTCATGTCCCCTCCAGTGCGAGGCTCCTAGCGTAAATATGTGATGATGAAAGCAACAGTTTAATAAGATGTTTCAGGTTGTGGGGAGTCTAGAAAAAATTAGAACTGGGAGAAATTGAAGAGATCAGTTAAAAGTTGGTATCATTTCTCATTTATCACCATTTCTAGGCTTGGTGATGTTGGCAGTGGTAATAGAGACATTTTGGAGAAAGAATTGGGAAAATTTAGTTACTAACCAATATGGCTGATAGGAGTCAATTATGAGTGAGCTATGATTAATTAGAAGAATGGGGGGTCTTATTAATACAATCTAAGGAATAAGGAAAGCAACAAGTGTGTACAGGAGATGGAGCTAGGATAGTGAGTTTGGATCTGGATATTTAGAGCTGGATATGATCATAAGATGTGCAAAAAAAAAAATCATTCAACAAGCAGTTAGAAATGCGTACATGAAGTCTGGAGGGAGGTTACAGCTGAAGATGTAAGTTATAGTTTGGAAGCAGTAACAGAAGCCTTGGGAGTGGGAGCAATCTGTGCAAGAAGGCTGAGAGAGAAAAGCAGAAGGCAGAAGAAGAGCCTGAGGGATGCCCATGGTGATGAAGCAGCAGTAGGAAGAGAAGCCAGAAAGGGCAAGCGAAGAATGCCTCACATCTCAGTGACATTCTGAAAGAACAGCCTCGCGCTGGTTTTCCTCAGAAGGAGCCAACACAAGCACAGCCTCCTAATTACAACAGGAGAAATATTTTTTTCTTCCTCCTCCTCCTACTTTCTTTTTCTGCCTGGTGTCAGGAGATGAGGTTAATGAGACCTGGTCCCTGCCTTGAGCAGCTCACAATCTAGTGGAGGCAGAGTTTGCTCTGTACTCTTATGCTTTTCCCAGGAGCTGACAGAGCAACTATTAAGAAAGGAGGTGACCTGTGTCCACTTGATTAACCAAAAAGCATTAATTGGATCATTATCTTGAGCCAAACACTATGAAGGCATCAGAAAAATTGGAAAGCAAGAACTCTGCTGTCAAGGAGACCACGATCTTTGGAGATCAAGATCACTCAAGTAAAATGATTAGAGATCACGTAGACATATAGTGGATGGCATTGACTAGAAGAGCCATAGGTCCTTGAAGACTAGAAATCACTGTGGGCTGAACAAATGTGACATTGTCAGCGAAGGGACTTGAGTGAAGGGAAATTTGACTAGAGAAAGAGTAAGGAAGGGCATTGCAATCAGAGAGAAAGCAGAAGCAAGGGGCAAGGGCAATCATGTGGAGGCGGAAGGCAAGGAAGACCTGGCCTGCGCTCACTGGCTTGTTTTGTAGAACAGAGCAAGATAAGAGTATGCAGAAAGGCTGCACTTGGAAGTGGGCGAGCTGAATGATGCCCTCAGTGAGAGGATAATGCCAACAGGCAGAGGGAAGTTCATTCTTCTCCAGCATGGCCAAAGTGAAGAAACTAGAGCTAAGGGGCAGGTGGCTATCCCCAGTTCCACAAGCAGTGCTCTCAGCTTCCTGCCCACTCCATGTCCTGGCATCTATCCCAATCCATGCCATGGAGGCTCTTTCTGTACAACATGTTCTGATCTCTCAGAGCATCCCCCACGCCCTTGCTGGTGTGAACAGTGGCTCATTGACTGGGCTTCCCTGTTTTCAACCCTTGAGTTGTGGGAACCAGTGATGGCAGGGAAGGATAGAGAAACCAGGAATGCCCTGTATTGAAGCTACCTTTGGACTAAGCTCAGGAGTGCTTCTTTTTGTCCCCTGCTTCACAAAATTACTGTCTTCCAGGGTTTAGCACTCTCTTTGCCAAGAGGCATGGGAAGCCACAATCCTCTGTTACATTTGTCCAAAGTTAGAGCCTGCCCCGTCTCTGGTGTCCCAAAGCAAAGTGTATGGAGGGATAATGCGAGAGCCACTCACCTACCTCATTTATGGAATGGTACCACTGTTTCCCCAGGAATACCTGTTGACTTCTTGCTGTGACTCAAGTCAGTCAAGCACCAAGATATATTTGTCTTCCTTTTCCCAGATCTCCAATCCTCCACCTTCACGTCCCCTCCCTCACCCATACCTGCATCTCCCCAATCCCAATGCCCCAATTCCTATGCTATTCCTACTCTGGCCCCCAGGGCCCAGTTCAGCTCATTAACCTCATCAGTCATTCACCTTATCTCACTTTTATCTTTTCTTCTATTCTTTCCCCTATTCTTCTACCCATGCCTGGCACTGAACACTCCCTTCTCTCTCTTCAGGTTTTGGAATCTCAAGGGAAGGAGGGAGAAAAGGGGAATGATGTGCTAAGCATTTTTTACTTCCTTATTTCCTCCCAAAGCTCAGAGATAGCTCAAGGGAAGAAAATGGAAGGAAAGGAAATGATTTTGTAGCTCACAGTGGCTTATCAGGTGCAGGGTTTGGAGAGGCCTGAGGTGGAAGTGGCGATGTGAGAGGTGAAATGGCATCATAGACAGTGTGGGTTGGGGTCTCAGTGGAACCAGGTCTTGTATCCAGTTCTGTGGGTATGTAGACAAGCCCAGTCATTCCTCCTCCTTCAAACTCAGATTTTTCTGAGCCAGGGAACTAGGTTTGCCTAAAACTATTTGAGAAAGTACAGAACTTTTAGGCCCAAACATATAATTTTACAACCATGCCTCTGTACCCACCAGCTCCATCAGGCTCACATCTTTATCAGACAGCCCAGGGGTGCACCAGGAGAAAGAGTTTGCCATTCAAGGGAGGAAAAACTGCCATCATGGCCAGTGGCAGACAAAATAGCACCTGCACCCAGGCTTGTTGACAGCTGGAACTGAGCATGAGGGAAACTGAGTCACTAGCACCATCTGTGTCCTAGCACATGGGGCCAGGAAAGCAGGATGGGGATACGAGATACAGCCTGGACCCTTTCCCTCCTGCCTTCCCCAGCCCTTGTCCTCACTAATGCGATGTACCCCTCCCTTCTTTTACAGAGAAGCCACGAATGAACAACATCCTGACATCAGCCACTGAGCCCTATGACCTGTCCTTCTCCCGCTCCTTCCAGAACTTGGCCCACCTGCCCCCATCTTATGAGTCTGCAGTGAAGAGCCACCCCAGCAAGTACTCTTCCCTGAAGAGGCTAAGTAAGTGGGTTGTCCCAGGTCTGTCTCTGACACTTCTATGACATCCTCCTGTGTCTCACTCTCTTGCCCTACACCCGAGGGACCAGTGTGAAGTCCCAAGAACAAAGAGTGAGGGTAGCATGGAAGAATATTATGGACAAGCTCCTTATTTTTGTTCTTTGGGGCCTAAGCCTATTTCCCCTATAGATAGAACAGAGGCCATGGAATCCTCAGGTTCACATTCCCCCGGAAGGCATTCAGGAGAGAACCTTTCCCCAGCCTTGCCCCTTACCTACCACCTCCAACCCATGGGCCTTCTCACCCTCAAGATCTTGGAGTAGAGGCGGCCAACACCAGAGCTTTCTCAGAGTCCCCTCACAGAAACCTAGCTGTGCAAGGGCCCCTAAACCACTGCCTCCCTAATCTAGCAAACACTGTCTTGAGAACCTGAGATGGCCCACTCTCATATATATATACCCCATTTGATCAATTGAGTCCAGTTCACCCAATAATCCCAGCTCTGCATTTGAGTCTGGAAGGCTCTAGGGATTGATGGGGATACGAGAAACAGCCTGAATGGTTTAAGAAGTTACAGTGTCTAGAAGATACATGGTGAAGAGCTCTTCCCTCCTACCTTCCCACCCTTGGAACTGCTGTCCCACTTCCCCATAAGTCTGTTTTTAAGACCACCCAACTACAGGACTGAGTATTTTCTTGAAGCTATGGGTTAATCTACCATCAGAGCAGCCAGCAATTGAGTCCAGATCAGGTGGAATGGTGAGTTTCCATGGCTAGCAGTGGGGATCTTCAATGATCTGAGGACTCCTATGCATGCCTAGGCTGGGGGAATATGCGGCTCAGGAGGCAGGACCTAGCCAGAGGTTGCCCTCTGGGAAAACTGAGGGGCAGTCAGCATTCCCATATTCTGCAGGGATTGAAAAGCCTGTCTGTGGGAAGCCCCATTCCTAAAATTTGGGGCAAAATAGGTATAGGTACCCTGGGTAAGTTCAAGGGTTCAGCAGGCAGTGAGTCTGGGAGGGCCTCCTGCATGGAGATCAGGGCGAGCATCTGAAGGAGGTACAGATTATTCTGGCCCGCTGGGATGTGCACACAAGGGGTATGTGTAGGCTTGATTCTGTGGTGTGTGGGGACCGGATACTCACATGTTGGCTTCCTATGCATGGGCTCTTACTCCAGAGAAAATGCTACTCAGTTCCTAAGTTACCAATTTAGCTTTCTCACAATGCCTCGTGGTTGGTGCAGCTTTACTCTAGCAGAAGTCTGGCTCTGCAACCCAGCCCCCTTAGAGAGAGGCTCCAAGCTGCATGGGAAAGCTGCCGGCTGCCCCTTGGGAGTTTCAACAACCCCAGGGTGTGGTAGCAGCAGCGCCAAGCAGGAGTTGGGGGCGAGGGCTTGTCCTCCGAGCTGCCATGAACTCCCGGGGACTGGAGGAGCCCCTGAGCCCGGGGGCACTCAGGTGGGCCTCGACAGGGCCCAGCACTCCCTGGGAGCAGACTCGGGCCAGCCCCAGACTCAGGAGAAAGAATCCAGCATGAACAAGAGCCCGCGGGACTCTTAAAAGAAGAGCCTCCTTCTGCCTGGGCTGCAGGATCCTAGCTCAGTCCTGGCTGCTGCTGCGTGGTGTCACCTTGTCGCCCCAACTAACCTCTCTGTCTGTCCTGCAGCCGACAAGGAGGCTGACGAGTATTACATGAGGAGGCGGCACCTGCCTGACCTGGCGGCCCGCGGCACCCTCCCCGTCAACGTCATCCAGATGTCCCAGCAGAAGCCCTTGCCTCGTGAGAGGCCGCGACGTCCCATCCGGGCCATGTCGCAGGACCGGGTCCTGTCCCCGGAGCGGCGCCTGCCCGACGAGTTCCGCATGCCCTACGACCGCATCCTGTCGGACGAGCAGCTGCTGTCCACGGAGCGCCTGCACTCCCAGGACCCTCTGCTGTCCCCCGAGCGGACGGCCTTCCCCGAGCAGTCCCTGGCTAGGGCCATCTCGCACACCGACGTGTTCGTGTCCACGCCCATGCTGGACCGCTACCGCATGACCAAGATGCACTCACATCCCAGTGCCTCCAGTAACTCCTACGCCACGCTGGGCCAGAGCCAGACGGCGGCCAAGCGCCAGGCCTTCGCCACGCGCAGACACAACACGGTGGAGCAGCTGCACTACATCCCCGGCCACCACACCTGCTACAGCGCCAGCAAGACCGAAGTGACTGTGTGACTCCCTGGACAGGCCGGGCGACTGGTGGAGCAGGGCGGGAAGGAGGGGCCTGGGGCGGCGCTTCTAGCCCCAGGGCTCCCTTCCCTTGTTCCTTCTGCAGGAGATGGGTGGGGGTGGGCTATCTTCACCCAAAAGCCATACTCCCCGGCACAGCAGGTGGCCTGGCACGGCTGCACAGACCTGGGATCTAGGGCAGTCACTCCTTCTCCCAGGAGAGTCCGGGGAATGCGGAGCGGGCTAAGCCCAGTCATCCCCCCACCCTCAGCAATCCTTCCAGTTCTACGTCCTTGCTCCTTTCCTGGGGCTCAGCTGCAGGCCTGTCAGCTGGGAGGCCCTGGCCTGACCCGGGCAGAAACTGCCAGGGTTTGAACTGGCCAGCGGGTGCGGTCAATAGCTGACCGAATAGGCTACTCGGTCTCATTCATTTACCTAGAACCGCATCACAGGAATCTTCTAGTGCCTAAAACTGCCTGCGCGCTCCGGAGCCAGGGAGCTGCTGTGTCCATAAGCACAATACCGATCTCCTCGGCCTGCTGGACTCTGGTCCCCACTGAGTGGCCCTTCCTTTGCTGAGCCCCTGAGGCCCCACCCTGAACCCTGCCCCTCCCTCAAGCCCCGAGATGAGGAGGGGCCCCCTTCCTTCCGCTGCCTCCCTACTCCCACTGTTGGGAAGCCTGCCCAGTTCCAGCTGCCTGTCCCACCCACAGGGTCCCCCGCCCCTCTTCTGGAGGACTTTGCCCCTCCCCTAGCCCCAGAATTCACCCTGAATTCCCTGGGGCCTTAGGGACTGTTGGGACAACCTCCCTAGCAACCGGATTATCTCCACACTTCCTCCAGGCCTCTAGGTCTGAACCACGACCCGCCACTCAGGCCTGCCTTCCCCTCCCCTACACTGCCCCCTGGAGGCTTCTGCCAGAGCCAGACAGCTGCAGGTGGGGAGGCCACTGTGAAGCCCAAGGTCTCAGGGGCTGCTGTTCCCATCATCCAGGGCTCCACCTGTCTCCCAGCACGCAGGTCAGACAGGATGGAGAGAGCAGCTTCTGAAGAGGAGCAGCCCTGCCCTCCCCCCGCCTCTCCTGTCAAGGAGGGCATGCGCCTCTCCACTCCTCCGTCCCCATCACTGCCCACTTCCTGACCACATCTTGGTGTGGAATTTGCTCTCTGCCTGTTTCCAGCCCCCCACCTCCTGCACTCCATCATTCTCTCCTGGCTGCTGCTTCAGACCAGTGCCTCCTCCGGGTCAAAGGGACAGAGGCTCAGTAGCAAATGCAAATAATGGTACTCCAGGGATTGGTCTAGGGCTAACTGGGCAGCAACCCAGTCTCTCCCCTGCAGGGGACACAGGCCCCAGGCAGATTGACTCCCTCAGCTCCATTGCGGGGCCGGCCCCTGCCAGTCTAGCTCAGCCCCTTCCTTGCCTCCAGATGGAGGAGGGCAGGATATGACTGCCTCCTGGAGACTGGACGGTGAGCTAAGCAGCATCTACTCCCTCAAGACCAGAGCCAGTGGGGAGAGAAGGGGCTCCCCCATTCTCAGGGCCAGGGCACCTCCCTGGGCTGGGGCTGGGGAAATCAGCTCCAAAGTATTGGGTGAAGGTCTGATACTAAAAACGTGAATCACTGCAGTCAGACTCCAGAAACAATGACCTTGAACTGGGATGCTAGATTCCCCCAGTTCTGCATGTAATTTGTATGGCCCTTTAAAAGGGAGGTGGGGCTGGGCAGGAGAACTCCCCAGTGTCAACCCTGGGATTTTCTAGTCTAACCCAGTCCACAACTACAGAGAAATCAATTGACTGATTCCTCTGACTTATTTCAAGAATTCCAAAGCTCTTGTCTCCTCCCAAGGCTCCCATAATCACATAATCATGAGGGTATTAGGGCTCAGAGTGGTGAACACAGCCCTCAGCTCCCTCACTGGGGTAGGGTCCTGTGAGGCTGTGAGGACAGGGATAGCCCTGCTTTCCTCCCCTACAAACACATAAACCTTCCCAAGGGCTGGCCCCAGGGTTTATGAGAGTTTGTTCAAGAGGGGAGGCTAAGAGGATTAAGCTGGAGAAAATCACCCTAAATAGAGCAGTTGGCCCTTCCCAGAAACAAAGGCGTGTCTCTCACAGCTGGTCCCTAAACCCACTGCCCTCTAATCCAGCCCCAGGCCAGTCCCTGGAAGGCTGCCTATTGGTGCAGAGGGGAAAGGATATGGGTGGGTGAGAAAGGCCTCCCCATGTGTCTATACACACATACACTCCAAACCAGAAACCCGATCTCATCTCTCTCATCCTGTGAGAAGCATCTTGGCACCAGTTCCCCAGCCCTCAGGATGACATTTCTCCTAGGCCCTGTCTTTCTGTCTCAGGGGTTGTTTGAAATATTGATTCTGAAATGTCTCTCATCCCAGCCTTACTATTATCCAGTGTAAAACCTCTGGGGTCAGTCAGATCAGAAAATTCTACCTGATCCCAACTTCTTTTCAGTGATTCTTCTGCTTCACCCTGGGGTCTGGAAGGAAGGGAGGGAAGAGAAAGAAGTTCACAGACTTGCTCCAATTCAGTCCATAAAATGATATCTTAACTAGGACACAGAAGTGTCTTATTCATTCGGTTGGTCCATCCAAGCTTTCAGAGCAAGCAAAGACACATTACTAGACAAGTTCACGCAGCAGATAAGGGAGAGTTCTGGGATTAGAACCCAGATATCATGATTTCTGCCCCACAGTGAAAGTCCCCCTCCCCCAAAAAGGGAAGCCCAAGGCCCAGAATGTTCCTTTGCTTGCTTTGTTCTTTGTGTGAGTCTCCATTGATCTGATTGGAATGAAGTGGGATCTGCCCGGTGCCCTCCTGCCCCGCAGGTTCTTGCTGGTTCCTTGGCCTTCCATGATAATGAAGCTCCCACAATCCCCCATGCCCTCCCACCTTCCCCATCTTGCTCCTCCAGTTAACTCTTGACTCCCTGAGTTCCTAAGTCACAGAGGCTTTCCCAAGAATTCAGTTAACCCCCTCTCTTGGCTCCCCAGTCTCTTAGGTGATGGGTTTGCCTCCTAGAAAGTTCCAAATCTTTTAATTCAAATTTATCCTTTTTTCCACTCTCCCACTCTGAAACTCTTTCATAAGCTCAGTCTTTTATGCCAGTTCAGTCTTTCTTTCCTCTCATCTCCCTGGCCTTGCCCTCTTCCTTAACTTTTACCTTTCTTCATCCCTAATTTCTTTTCCTTGGTCTTGCTATACTCTCTAGTTGTGACACCTACAGCTCTCAGTGAAAACATTTAAAGGATGAGAAGTTCAGATCTCCTGTTTGCCTCATTGGTTTATCCTTCCCCTCCTGCCCCTGGGAGGTGATGCCCCAGGGCACGTAGCCAAGGGCTCCTACCCTGGTCTTCTGGAGGGACGCCAGAGAAGCTGCCCTGTCCGAGGCATCTCAGTTCAAAGGTCAGCGCTGGCTCCCACAGCTGGCCCATCCCTCTAAGCCCCTGCCCCAGCCTGCCCTAGAGGTTCCTACTCTGGCCAAAGTTCATATCCTTGAGGGCTGTTGGCCACTGTTCCACCTCACACTTGTCCTGCTTGTGTGTCACAGATCTCCCTCTGTCCCCAAATTCTGGATAGCCTCATGACTCCCCAAGTGTGGAGAAATATCCATTCCAACAACCCTGCCACCAAATGATGCATTTCTTAAGAAATACCTTGTCTGCCACCTCCAGTTCCATCCACAAGCAACTGTGGACTTGATCCCAGGTGTTCTGAAAGGGCTGCTGGTGACCTGGACCCTAAAAGGCATGGCTTTGGGAAGCGTTGACATGTTACCTTTTGCATACATTCATCCACCATCTTCCCTAAACCTGGAAACTTTGCTCTGAAGTATTTTCAAGGAAGCTTGTTGTGTTTTAATGAAGTATTTTTCAGGGTTCAGATGCTATTTTTTATAAATGCAGCATTTTAGTGACAGAGTCAGTATGAAAGATATGTCTTCCTGAGCTCTATATTTGATTTTGGAAGGAAGCATACTACAGGAGGAAAGAGCTTGGGGCCGAGTCTCTTGGATACACTTCTGCCCTGGGTTTGTCTCCATCTTGCCATGTGACTGAGGATGAGTCCTATTCTTGCTCAGTGCCTCAGTTTCCTATAAAATGAGGGGCTTTAAATAGATGAACTCTGAAGTTTCATTCAGCTCTTACATGTTAGGGCTTTCATTAACCTTCTTTCTTCACCTTCCTCCCCCATCCCAACTGAGCTGCATGGTTCCCATTAAGGCTGTCCCATGGTGACAACCTTAGATTCCCTAGACCTGTGGTCAGCAAACTGCAGCTCACGAGCCACATGCGTCTCTTTGGCCCCTTGAGTGTGGCTCTTCCACAAAATACCACAGCCTGGGTGAGTCTATTTTGAAGAAGTGGCATTAGAAGAAGTTTAAGTTTAAAAAATTTGGCTCTCAAAAGAAATTTCAATCGTTGTACTGTTGATATTTGGCTCTGTTGACTAATGAGTTTGCCAACCGCTGCCCTAGACAGCCACCAGACTCCTCCCCAGAACCTGGGTGGGCCCCAGGGTCTTGGCCACCTAGGGATGCTCTCATATCTGAAGGTATAAGGGCCTACCCATTCAACAGGTTACCCACCGTGTGTCATGGAAGTCTTAACATATAGACACACCTACTAAGTCATCTATGGTACCTGTGTCATTGGGAAATTCTGAATTTGAAATTTTCACTTTGATGTGGTCCTTAAAGCTGGAGGGAGGGAGTTCTGATTTCAGAGAGAGGATGGGCTAGAGGAGAAAGGGCCAGAGGTTGGCCTACAAGGGCATGATATTTGTATTTGAGACTAGTGGGAACTGCATTCCAAGCCACAGAGGAGCGTTCACGGCAGAGGCTCTTTGTGGCAATGGATGTCATATCTCCCTCCAGAACCTGGGTCCTGAAGACTGAGTCTGGACACTGGGCTTCATTCCAGCTGGAGGAAGGGAAGCATCACCTCTGGGCTGCTAGGAGTTGGGCATCCTAGTACCTCACTAGCCCCTCCGTGGGACACTATTGTCCTCCCGGTGAAAGCTTGTGAAGCAAGATTGAGAGTACAAGTCAGTATCATCAAATCCATCTTGTAAATCAGCAAACGCACCAACCTTCATCCGTCAGAGAAATGACGTTACCATGTTCCTTTCATGTCCTTCTTCCTGAGGGAGAGGGAGAACCCTGCTCAACTTTGCTGCCCATTCTGCTGGGACCCTCGAGTGCCACTCCATGGGAGGACTCATTCATTTGCTTCATAGTGGCAAATATTCCTCTAGTTCTATAACTCAACTAGACATTTTGTAGTAAAGAATTCTTGAAATTCTCTAATAAAAAGCAATTCTTACTGTAATATTTTTAGTTTGGGGACACAATTTCCTAAGGGAGGATTAATGAACATTTTTATGCATTATCCCAATTTATGGATTCCGTGTTTATTATATGGTAGCACTGATGGAAGTACTTTTCTGTCTGTACCTTGCAGTTTCTTCATCCCCATCAGCAAGCTTCGTGGTGAGCACTGCTCTCATCACTGCTGCTCTGTACAAATCTCATCGTTCTACTTACCTGTCAAAGCACATTCTATATGTACTGTAAACAGATATCACTTTAGTAAGATTTAGTCAAGGATTTTTCCACTTTTGTCAGTAACATATATTTATGGATTAAAAAAATAAAGCTGTTTCAACATAACCTGTCTCTGCAAGTATCCATGTGCTTAATTTTACAAACACAGAGCCAAGAAAAGAAAAGAAATGAAATGAAATGAAATGAAAAGGAAAGAAAAGAAAAATAGAGAACTCATAGACACAGACAACAGTGTGGTGATTGTGTAGCAAGGTGGGGGGATGGATGTGGAAGAGGACATAGAGGGGATAAATGGTAATGGGGGAAAAGACTAAGTCAATAAATAAATGGAATTAAAAATCCTGATAGGATGTAGAAGATCATTGGAGATGGGCAGAAGCAGGGATTGACTGCAAATGGAAATGAGGGAACTTTTAGGGTGATAGAAGCGGTTTAAAATGGGATTAGGATGATGGCCACACAGTATAAATTTAGTAAAAATCATCAAAGTGCATACTTACAATGAGTGAATTGTATGACATGCAAACTGGACCTTAATAATGCTTTTTTAAATGGTGAACAAAAGGATTGTAGGAACATAGGTGTGGAACAAATGCCAATGGACAAGGTATACCAATTCAAAACATAATTGGGAGTTATAACTCTGTATCCATACTCATCTAAACTAGCACTATTATTCTTGGACAGTAGGTCTCAGTTTGGTTTTAGATATAATTCTTGTAGTTACCATGAGTGATTAGAGTACAGGAGGTTAAATATCGATACCATTTAAAAGAGAGAATCAAGTTGCACCTTGAAACTTGATTTAGATTTGGAGCCTTGCTCTAGGTTCTCTTTCTTTGGACTCATTGTTTTATATTATCTTCTTTGGCACATGTTCACTGATGCTGCCAAGGTCATCTGCTGTCCTGTTTCTGAGCATCACCTGGACACTGGTGGGCTCAGGTTCAGCAAGCAGTGCTGCCAAACACGACATGTCCTCGGCCAACTCTAGTGCCTCCATGGCTCCTAATACCATTTAAATACCACAGCCAGTTAGACTCTCTTACCACAGCCCAGCTTCATGGTGATTAAAACCCTTCTCTTTGGATGTGTTGCACTTACGTTCAAAAATCCTTTTATTACTCCTGCCAAAGACATTCTTTACCTAGGACAAAGAAATAAGCCTATTTACTCTTCTAATGCATAATAACACATAACCACACATATTCTGAAATGCATTTTGCTCACTACATCATTTGTTTACTAACAATCATTATTAGAGTGCATTGCTTCTATGTCATAGTGGCTTTCACCCATAATGACTCGTAGCAAGTACACACACACACACACACACACACACACACACACACACATACACACACACTATAAGCATAGAAAAGCTTCATTAATCTATACTCATTATCAGAGGGAAACCCAAAGGTAAACAAACTTCTGAATTGGAGATATTTTTTTTTACAGAAGTGCAATTTAATTGCAATGCATACACACACATATAATGACTAAATTAGACTAGCAACATGTTCCCAAACAGAAAAATCTCAGACCTTCCTTACTGAACAGGTAAGAATAATGAGTAATTAATATAAAAATTGTCAAGAGGTATGGTTCAAAGAGTTCTGAACTTGCTTTAAATGGTATTTCTAAAATACCTTAAAAGATCATTCTCTTAGCCCTGGTCGGCGTGTTCAGTGCTTAGAGCATTGCCTTGGGCACCAAAAGATCATGGTTGGATTCCTAGTCAAGGACACATACCTGGGTTGCCGGTTCCACGCCCCATCCTTGGTTGGGGCATGTGCTGGAGACAACCAGTTGATGTGTCTCTTTCACATCCATGTCTCTCTCTCCCCCTCCTATCTCTGAAAGCAATGGGGTGGAGGCAGGGAGGAATCCTCATGTGAGGATTAACAAAACAAACAAAAAAAAGATTATTCTCTTAAATAGGCTAAATGACCCCTTTAAATACCATCAATTCTAACAATTCAGTTTAATTTTTTCTCTTTGATTCTCAAAAGTAAACCTCAATTTAAGCCCTATCACATTTGTCACTAATTCCAAATTGATGAAATCTGAATAAATTAGGTCTTAATATACCCCATTAATAAGCCAAGGCCAGTGAAATCTCAGGTTGAAATCACAGAGGTGCCAGGAATACTAGGCAGCTTTTCACCTTCAATGTCACTTTAGACACTGATCTTTTTCCTCTCTGGTTGAGCAATAAGGAAGCATAAAACCTCTAGAAAGGAGTAAAAATATTTTCCTTCAAGATTTTAAGAAGACCAAGGATACTCAGTGTTTGGACTGCAAATGTCTCAGGAGTGGGAAAATCAGAAAGAGCAGAAGTTGGGAATGAGAGCTTTGAAAGTTCCAGAATGAGGGAATCAGTAGCTTTTATATCAAGGATGTGTTGTCAATGTCATCTCTGCTTTCTTCAGCTGTTAAAACTGGGATATTAGTATCAAAGGTTCTTCCCATACCTGATATATGTCATTCCTGAATTATCACAAAACTACTCAAACTATATCTGGACTTCTAGGTAGCTGAATAAACTTCAGGCAACCCATCCTGCTATCTTCCTTGGTCCTGTCCATCTCAACTTTTCCATCCCATGAGAATAGGATGTAGTCAAAGAGAACTGGGCTGGGAGTCAGTAGAACTTGCTCATTGTACTGACCCTGCCAGTATTGTTCTGTATGGCCTGGAAAGACTCTCTTCTTCAAATCTGTTTTCTATTTAAAATAAAATGAATGTGCCAGACCACTCTAAGTCTCTAAAATTCTTCTTCAGCTTCATTAGTCTGTTTTGTGATTTTGTCGAGTTCTTGCAGGGAGTTGGTGAGCTCAGCTGGTCCTAGTCATGGCAGAAGGGTAGAGTGATGGGAGGGAAGGAGAAAACCCTTGGCTGGAGCAACTGCTATAAGATAGCATCTTCCCAGTTGCCAGCATTTCTACCTATGTTAATAAGTTGGCTATAGGGGAAGAAAAGGTATTAAGCTAGAGGAAGAACAAGGTCCTTAGGAAATTGCCTGTTCTATTTAGCTTAGCTTTTTGTGATTTCTAGAACTCAGCAACTTTACAGAAAGTTCTCATCAGTTCATTATTTTCCTGCTTTTGCCCATAGAAATAGAACTCAAATGTGTGTTTCAGGACCAAGGCCCTTTCCACAAAGAGGAGAGAGAAGTTGTTTTGCCTCTAGCTTCAATCTCAATCCCAAATCCAAGTTCCAGAAATATGTGTCAAGTGTAGAATATTAGGACCATTGCCCTCATTCCAACTGTGTGCACCTTAATGACTTTTTTTCTTGGACCATTTATAAGAGCTACTCCTGCTGACATTGATCTTCATTTTAGACTTGGAGAAAACAAAAATTGTCAACTAATCCAGTGCTAGTTCATGTGTGCCTGCAGAGAGCAGCATCAGTACTCCTGGGAGCTCATGGTGGTGGGGCCCCAGAATCTGTCATTTGACAAGATGCCTTGGTGACTTTATGCACATTAAAGTTTGAAAAGCACATCATTCTGCCTTTTATTTTTGAAATTCTATAACTTTGTGATAAAAATAAAGACTTGGAATTCAGGGATGAGAGTAAGTCTTGATCTATATAGCCAAATGATTTTAAGTAATGAGCTTCATGAAGAGGTTAGAACAAAAATGATTTTACAGAGGATTAAGTATTTAGCAAATGAAGAGACAGCTGAGTCATATGTAGAAACTATCTACAGGAAAGTTTCACAGAAGAGACTGTCTGTGACTACTGGAAGGCATCATAAGGTTGAATGAGAACTGTTAAATATTCCACAAATCTGAATGTGTTAACATTTGAAGAAGCATTGGTAAGGACATGGGCACAGAACAAGAGCCCTTCCCTTGGTCCCTGGAGCTGTACAGGAGGAGGAAGAGCTACGCCTCAGAAACTTCTCGGGAGGGCAGGACGGAAGCCAGTGTGATATGATGAGAAGGGGCTGCTGAGGGGATTTTCCTGGAGGATCTCAAGCTTCTTGGTAATGTGTGATGCAGAGTCACTGAATCTGGCAGGAAGGCTGGATGATGCTATGGTGAGAACTCCCAAATCTCCTTAACATATCAAAGAATCCGATTTTGCTTCCACTCAGTGTGGATCAGCTGTGGCTCCTGTTCACTTCCTTGTCCTAGCTCAAGGGCTGGGACATACCTGGAGCACTCACTCACTGTGTGCCATGCGGCTTGCCATCAGAGCAGAGGAAAAAGAGAACTCTGAAGGGTTTGGCTAAGGGCAATTAAATGGCAGTCCAGAGGTGACACACAGCATGTCTGTCAATTTGGGTGCATAGTCCCCATCCCACCACAGGAGAGCCAGGAAATGTGATTCCACACTGTTCCAGGCAGAAGGGGAGCAAGAAATACCCAGCGAGTGGTTGGATGATCACCGCAGCTGCCATGTTATGCTGAGAGCTAAAGACAGGAATTCACAGGGGCAAACAACCCCTTCTCTATTACTGTAGCAAAACCATCAAAATATTCTCATTTTTTAAATCAGGTAAAACTTTTTCTGCAGTTGATTTATTTTACATGAACCCAGTGGCATGCCCATTTTCATTTCAAATTGGCTAGTAGATGTCTTACATAATCAGGAGTCTTTTGGTTACAAAAACCAAAAATGTACTCAATTATTTGAGGCCAAAAAATGACAATACTATTTACTTATTTATTTCTACCAGATATAAAAGCCTCTCACAGGATCTGAGGTCTGAATGTTTAACCAGCCTCCCCAAAGTGAAGAAGTTGAGAGAAACCAAGATGGCAGCATAGGTAAGCACCTAAACTGCTGCCTTGCACAACAATTTCAAAACTACAACTAAAAGACAGAACGGACACAGAACCACAGGAAAGCTGGCTGAGTGGAAATTCTACAACTAGAAGGAAAGAAAAAAGCTCATGGAGAATTGGAGGAATGGCAAAGGGTTGAGGTACTGCAAAGGGTCTTTGTGCATGCAGAGAGGAAGTGCGGCTGAGAGCCCGGCTGACTTTCTCTGGCGGGAGGGGGAAGGAAGCCCCTGACTGCCGACTGCACTGAACCCCAGTTCTGGGCGAAACCCCGTGGACCCAGGCTCATACAGGGGGAGTCTGGACTGTCAGCTAGAGAGAAAGGCACTCGGAGACCCGGGGGAGACCCAGGGGAGCCCCAGCGGGCAGGGGTCTGGAGGCGCATGCACCAGTGTGCACAAAGACTGCAGAGGTTGCCACAGGCTTTCCCTAGCAGAAGGGAGTTGGAAGCTCCTGACTACACTGAGCCCCAGTTCTGACTGCACTGAACCCCAATTCCAGGCAAGCCCCTGGGGACCCACGCTCTTGTGGGGGGAATCTGGACTCTCGGGCGGAGGCTCGGGAGGCGGGGAAGGCAGAGGTCTAGAGGCACGGGCGAGCAAGGGCAGGGCTGACGGGAAGCCAAGACTGTCTGCTCCGTCCTGACACTCCACCCCATCCAAGCTGAGCACAGAGGCTTTTGCACTTTGGCAAGTCTAATCCTATAAGGCTGTGTCCAGCACCAAACTTATCCCAGCATAGACACAGCTAGTGAAAATGCGGCAACAAAGAAACAGATCACAAATGAAAGAAATGGAGGAAAACAAAAGACTGGATATAGAATTCAAAACCACGGTTATAAGGCTTTTCAAGAGTATCCTAGAAAAGGCCAATAAATACAATGAGACCCTCGAAGATATGAAAAAGGACCAACTAGAAATTAAACATACACTGACTGAAATAAAAAATATTATACAGAGACCCAACAACAGCTAGAGGAACGCAAGAATCAAGTCAAAGAATTGAAATACAAAGAAGCAAAAAACACTCAACCAAAAAAGCAAAAAGCAAAAAAAAAATCCAAAAAGTTGAAGATAGTGTAAGAAGCCTCTGGGACAACTTCAAGCGTACCAACATCAGCATTATGGGGATGCCAGAAGAAGAGAGAGAGCAAGATACTGAAAACCTATTTGAAGAAATAATGACTGAAAACTTCCCCCAACTGGTGAAAGAAATAGATTTACAAGTCCAAGAAGCGCACAGAACCCCAAACAAAAGGAATCCAAAGAGGACCACACCAAGACACATCATAATTAAAATGCCAAGAGCAAAAGACAACGAGAGAATATTAAAAGCAGCAAGACAAAAACAATTAATTACCTACAAGGGAGCACCCATACGACTGTCAGCTGATTTCTCAACAGAAACTATGCAGGCCAGACAGGAGTGGCAAGAAATATTCAAAGTGATGAATAGCAGGAACCTACAACCAAGATTACTCTACCCAGCAAAGCTATCATTCAGAACTGAAGGGCAGATAAAGAGCTTCACAGATAAGAAAAAGCTAAAGGAGTTCATCAGCACCAAACCAGTATTATATGAAATGCTGAAAGGTATTCTTTAAGAAGAGGAAGAAGAAAAAAGTAAAGATAAAAATTATGAACAACAAATACATATCTATCAACAAGTGAACCTAAAAATCAAGTGAATTAAAAACCTGAGGAACAGAATAAACTGGTGAATATAATAGAATCAGGGGCATAGAAAGGGAGTGGACTGATAATTCTCAGGGGGAAAGGGGTATGTGGGGGTACAGGAAGAGATTGGACAAAAATCATACTCCTATGGATGAGGACAGTGGGGGGGGGAGGTAAGGGCAGAAGGTGGGGTGGGAACCGAGTGGAGGGGAGCTATGGGGGGGAAAGGAGAAACAATTGTAATAATCTGAATAAATATTTATTTTTTAAAAAAGTGAAGAAGTTGAACATCATCCACAACCATGGCAATACTCTCTCTTGGTGGCACACTCTCATTTCCTACTCACTGTAAATATCTATTCTCAGTGTGTGGTTCTTTTCACACAGGGTCAAACCTGATGGAAATGACATCTTCAGCAACTCGATGGCTAGCTGACACAATCTCTCTGTGTCCCATTCTAAAATTCCTGAGAGAAAACTCTGAAAATCTCTATAATGACTCCCCTTGTATATCATTATCTATTGTTGCATGATACAACATCCCATTTTACTCAATAATAACAACAATTCTTCATTGTAGTAATCTCTCATGATTCAAAGGGTTGACTGGGCTCATCCAGATAGTTCCCACTAAGTTCCCTCATGTAGCTGTGGTCAAGTGCTGGCTGAAGCTGGAATCGTCTCCAAGGCTTCCTCCCTCACATGTCTGCTGTTAATGCCATGTGTTGGTGAGACTTCAAAGGGGGCTGTCAACCAGAACTCTCACATGCCTTCTCTCCATGTGGCAGCTGGGTTCCAAGAGCAAGCATCTGGGAAGAGAGAGAAGGGATGGGCAAAAAGGAGATATTAAATGAGTGAGCCAGGCAAGAGCTGTATCATCTCATGTGATGTTGCCTCAGAAGTCACAGAGTGTACTCTCTGGGTCGAAGAGTTATGAAGTTCTGCCAAGTTCAAGAGCAGGGGTACAGACTGTGCTGCCTGAAGGAAGTGCAGCAAGGCTTGTAAGAAAGGCATGTTGATGAAGGCTACAGCTATGGGCACCTTTTGGGTCAAGTGTATATGCCTGGTCCCATAGCTATGGTCAGGGAACCCTGTACTACATACTCCAAAATGGCTACAACTGTCCACCCCTGGAGTTATAGCAGTTTTCAGAAAATGAAGTGTAGCAGCCGCTTTACAGTGGGACATCCCTGAAGTGTTGGGAAGGCATCCCACGAACAGAGCATCTGTTCATTAGTTCCAACATGGGGACTCCGGGGAATACAGTGAACAAGACATGCTAACAATAGATTCAGTGAAATTTTATTAATATATCCACAGGGTGTTGATTTTAAACTGTGGAGCTTTCCCTCCTTTCTTTTTACCCTTACTCTTTTCCCCACCAGTCCAAAACAACAACAGTAACCCTGCATCTACTCTTCCCCCAGGAAAAAGTTAGAGACAGAAGAAGTCTTTGTTATGCCTTGACTTTCACAGTTGGCTTTTGTCAAGCTCACAGTGGCAAAAATTCTCACTAATTGCAGGAGTCACACAGTGGAAAGAGAGTGTTTCTATTAGTATCAAAAGTTGACCTTTGAGTATCAATGAGCCAAGCTGGATAAGAAACCATGGAGTAGGTTGCGGTGGAAGAACACACTTTGCTGCTACACAGGACAGAGAGAAATATCTTCCTATCCTGAGAGAAGAAATTCAGTGAGAATCAGAGGAGAAAGAAAGACATATGTGCCTTTGGGAGAGCCCAACTGTGATCACCACCATGAGATGGGCTAGTTGGGATGGTGGAAGATGGGGGTGGACAATGCATCCCTCCCCACAGACTGGAGACCCCGAGGGCAGCACAGCCTCTGCTCAGAATCCTGCCTAGAACTCAAGAGAAAATTCCTGATGAATGTTCCATGCCAACATATGGCAGGTCTGGTAGCATAGAAATAGTGGCAAGACAGATGTACATAGAGCAAGCCCCTCCCCACCTTGAACTCCAGGCCCTCAGCCCTTCTACTAGTATATGTGATACCCACCAGAAAACAATGAGTATTCTGGATAGGAATCTGAAATATATCTCTGAGTATTGGGTTGCAGCATTTTATAGTAAAAGGTGTTGGCTATATAAAGGACTATTGAACAATACTAACAAAGTGTGATCTACATAAACCTCTGACAAAGTTTACTGGCCTTGAGGTATCCTTTTGCTTATTTCCATGATGCTCTTCTCATAGGTCAGCAAAGCTTCGGAAGATGTAGAGTGGGACTGGTCTTTGATTTCACTGTAGCGATGAGACCCCTGGGAAGCTATGTCACCAAGAGAAAGTCAGTGTAGCAATAAATTGAAATCATCAAAATACAGCAGGAAGAAAAAGAGGAAATACCAAATCCCAAACATCTAAATCTCTTCCTTGAATTGTCACTTTTCACCACAAAAATCTTAGCAAGAAATAAATGCAACAAGACAAGAGCAAAGTAAAGGATCCTTTATGATTGTTGACGGCCATGTAGAACTACAGTGGACTCAGCTAGAACTGATGGAAGATTCCCTTTTCTCTAGTTAACAGTTGGAGGAAGAACAAGAAAGAGGGAGAGACTCTTCTTAAGTCCAGAACACAGCTGAGTTAATTCAAGTGCCCAGGCCTTGTTAGACCTGGGCCACTCCAGTTCAAGGCATGCCCCAGATCAGCTTAAGCTAACAATTGGGGGAGGAAGATCTCAAAGATCCACAGGCCAAAAGGAGAGAAAATAAAAAGATGGCCTAACTCCTGAGTTTCTTTTAGGAAGCCCAACCCCGTTTAGTTTATCCAACCCTTTTGGTAAACATGCCTTGCAAGTATATGTGCTAGCAGCGGTGATAGAGGGAAGATAGGAAAGCATAGTGTGGACAACCCAGGGGAACTGAGCTGCTTGGCCCTCCTCTCCACTGAGGAAATCCCTGCTCTCTTGACTTCTCTGGACGTGTGATGCAGCGTTGTCTCTGGGGCTCCGGCATTTGGTCAATCCAGCTCAGAGGTCTTCCTCTTTAGATTTAGGGGGAGGGGCAGAGCAGAGGTAGGTAATCTAGGGTGTTACTGTGAGCTTCCACTCCCTTGGACACCGGACAGTCCCCTGTCTGTCTATTAACTTAAGAGCTCAACTCAAGCCCAGAGTCAACCAGTGGGCACTGGTGTCCTTTCCTTGGGAGGAGAGCAATATAATGTCAGAGAAGGTGCTCAATCCCAGGTCCATCTGCATGGGCTGCCCTGCCAGGCCTGCCAGCTCTGTCCTGAGGCCCAGGTGTACCAAAGAAGTAGCTCACACCTCACAACCATGACAACTGTCTCTCTGGTTTTACTCCCAGAATCTGATGAAACAGGTCAAGCCACAACAGTGAGAGTTCGGTTTACCTCTAGGCCAGTGGTTGGCAAACTGTGGCTTGCAAGCCACATGAGGCTCATGAGCCGCGGTTTGCCACTCTGTTGACTAATGAGTTTGCTGACCACTGCTCTAGGCCATCCCAGGCCAACCAGCATTCTGTCTTCTATTTCTCCACAGACATTAGCTCTAGCTGTAAATAAGCTGATCCACCAGGAAACAACTGAGCCCACCTTCCATCTGAAGGCACACATCTGTTGCCATCCTATCTGGTTTCATATGATTCACCTTTTGTTCCCACTGAAAGTGACAAAATCTTCCTGCTTTCCTATTAGCCAGGGGGCTAGTCAACACGTGCCTTACTTACCTCTGTAGTCTATCACTGTGCACATAACCCTCGCCCGGGAGGAATCTCCGCACAAAGGACGAGCGGCGGCATAGATGAGTGGGCAGGGCTTTTGCTCTGAAACAGGCCACTACTATCTGGCTTTGTATTTAAACTTCATGCTTCAGATGACTCGTCTGTAAGAAAGGGATTACCCTTGTGCTGAAGTCATATCGCTTCGTGAGGATGAACTAGGTTAATGCATGTAAAGCTCTTAAATCAGTGCTTAGCACAGAGCAAGCTCCCAGAAAACGTCAGGAAAGGCTGTGACTCACTTTCAATAGAGAGGGTGCCTGTGCGAGAGAGGGAGTTTTATAAGCTCCCTCCTCGCAGAGTGACCACCTCCCTGGCCCTGGCAGGCTCAGAATAAAGAGCCCCTGCTTTTTCGTGCTCAGGTGTTCGGATGATTCCTTTACCGAAGGCAGAGGCCGGTGGAGAGCAACCAGGGAGTCTTTCTCCACAGAGCCTAGTTCTCAAACCGCAGTGGCATCAGAATTACCTGGAAGTCTCCCGAAAACACGTGCTAAGACCCACTGCCAGTTTCTGTTTCAGTAGATCTCACATTTCTAACTCATTCCCAGGTGCTGATGATGCCTCCCAGCCAGGATCATACTTTGGGAACCACTGGCCCAGCCCTAGAGCCCAACCGGCCTAGTCATTCCAGCCCGGGCCTCTCATCTGGCTGCCTCAGCCTTCCACTGGAGGGCTGTGCGATTTCTTGATTTCAGTCATGACCTCGTACCTGAAGGGATTCCAAAGAAGTATGAGGCAGTGGTTCAGTCTCCTCTCAGGGTCTCTGAGATTTCTCCAAACTCATGAAAATAAGTGTCTGAAGGAATAAAGAGAGAAAGAGAAGTAGAAGCAGAGAAACAGATACAGATGGACAAAGCCAGAGAGAGAGGAAGAGAGAACAAATGAAACAGAGAGCCAGAAAGGAGAATTAAGGGGGGGGGGGGAGGGCGCGGCGGGTGAAGAGTCAGCTCTCCCATTCCTTGGCCCTGTAGAAGGAAGAGTTTGCCAGCTGCCCAGCAGTTCTCTATCCTGCCAACACAGTGGAATCACCTGGAGATTTTTAACATGTCCCAAGGCTGGGTTCCCATTCCCAGGTACTGCCTATGTTATCCTGGGTGGGCCTGGATGTTGGTACTCTGAAATATCCCAGGTGATTACAATGTGTGGCTGCAGGTGAGGACACTGGAAAAGAGAGCAGCACACCCCAGCTACACTCATCTCTAACCCTGGAGAGCTCCTCCCGGTGGACTATGTCTTTTAGATCCTAGATATAATTTGGCCCATTTCGTTCTCCTTCTGATAGGAAGGGGATTGTGGCTAAATGAAGAAGAAGAGAGTGAGAAGGAGCTGAGATCTTCCTCTTTTCTGAAGGCAAATAAGAAAAGTCAAGAAAGTTACCTTTATATGTGAGAAAAAACAGAAATTAGAGGATTAAGGATCTTTCCTCTTCCCTACCTCAGGTACCTTGAAGAACAATGCTCATCATCACAATCTTTTCTTGCCCTAGCCCCCATCCTACATCCACCAAGGTGACCAGCTCAAAGGTGAACATAATCTTTCAGATTTTTATAATATATGTATTATAACTGAATATATATTTTACAAATTTATAATTCCATCCGACGAGAAGGGTTGGTTCCTTAGGCCTCTTTGACGTGTGATTTCCTCTAAAATCAAAAGGACCATATCTAAAAGTTACATCAAGCCCTAAGAATTCCCAGTCACAGAAAGAACCAGCTGAGCAGGTGTGCACTCTGCAGCATTCCTTGTTCTGCCCACCTGTGTCCTGGGGTGAAAGCATGCAGTTACACTCCACAGACTATTGTAACTAAGTAATGTGTGGAATTCATTTTTAAAAAATAGCACCATCAACTCTTCATAGCATATTTTTATAAGACAAGTATATGTGAAAAGCAAGAAAGGACTGTCATTGTTTAGCACATTTAATTAAGTATTTCTTTCATCCTTCTGGGAATTAAATGTTGAATGGTGAATAAACACAGGAAAATGTGCCCATATGAATTTCCGGTTTACTGCCTTAAGTCCAAAGCAGGGTGAAAATCAAGAGCTCACTCTGTGACCTGGAGTTGTTATGTGAGGGTGACTGAAGGCTTACCCCTCACATCTCCTACAGAACTATTCCAGGAAGCACCCCCTTATGTTTTCCCTCCCAACCGTCTCTTTGATGGATTCCTTCCCCCTTGCCAATAGACATCTTCATCTCTCCTTTTTCTTTACCTGCCACTTGCATCAGTGTGACTATTGCTTAAGAGGGACAGAAAACACACTCAAATTGGCTCACTGGGGAGGAGATATCTTTGCTCATGTAAATGGAAAGTCTGGTGTGAGGGCTGCAGCTCAAACAATCCTTAGCAACTGCTTTCTCTTCTCCATCTCTCGCTCCACTTCTATTGTCTTAAATCCATTTTCAGATATTCCTCCCCCAGCCCCATGATGCCAATGTGGCTGCATTAGCCCTGCCCTACATGCTCCTAGGTTCAAGTCCAAGAGAAAGACCAAGTTTACCCAAACAGTCAAACCAAAACTGTGGGTCTGACTCTCTGATGAGTCAGAGTGAGACAGGATGCCCACTGCACATTGATGACTGACGACAAGGGTCCGCTTAGGCCAAGTCACACACTTCAGTGCTAGAGTGGGAGAGTGAGCCTTATCAGAAATACCTGGACTGAGGGTAGAGTAAAAGGTGCTTCTGGGGTGCAAGAAGTTCCCCACAAAAAGTGGTGAACAATTACTAGAAAAAGGGTGAACAGATGCCAGAGTAAAAACACAAACAAATAAACAAAATGGAGGGCTAGCTTTCTGTTGACTTGAATAACAGGGAAAGTACTGTATGGAAAGTGACTAGACTCCAAGAGAATGTAAACAGCCTTGGCTCTGATCTAGCATTGCCCTTTTCACATTTTATTGTTGTTATTAATAACAAATTTGAATTGTGAATAGATGGTTCTCTCTCTCTAAAGAAAAGACTCTATGCTATCCATCACTTCATCCCCCAGGCGTGCAGAAAAGAGGACTGATGAATGCATTTCTGTTCACAGAGAGTGAGGTCTCTGCTTCTACAGCCCACAGAACATGTTGGGTCATGAGGGAGAAAAGAAAGTAGTTAGAATCATTAATAACCATTAATGAGAAAGTACATTATGGCTTTGTTGTTCAAAATGGTCTCTACTGAAGGACTCTTAATGCAGTCTCTCCCAACTTCTCCTTAGAACATCCAAGAAAACACACAAAAAGAATAATGTCCACTTTCACAGTTAGGACTGATGGGTTACCTGAGTCAGACTCTGCAAAGAATGACCTTTTACTCTAACACACATGGAAACCACCAGAACACATTCTGAATGTGACTTTATGAAACTGAGATGGCTTTATACCTTCCCTACTGCATCCTTACCAGCTAAAAGATTTAGTCATAAATAATCCAAATTAAATGTTGGCAAACTTTTTATGTAAAGAGAGAAACATTTCAGGCATTGTGGAGCTGGTACAGTCTCTATATAGTTACAACTATTTGACTCCGCCCTTGCAGAGGGAAAAAGCTCAAAGACTTTTCATAATTCATAATACAATTCATAATAAAACTCATAAAGTAATTCATAAATGAGTGCATACATACATAAATAGTCAATAAATGTTATTTGCCAAAATAGGCAGTGGGCTGAATTTGGTACATAGGCTGTAATTTGCTGACCTGTGATGTTAACCATAAGTGCTGAGTATGTAAAATAATCAAAATAATATTTATCCACTTATATCCTCCAACTTAATCTTACCTCACATTCTCCATCCTCATCACCTTTCTACAATGAGAAATAGAAACTCCCATAAAAATGTTCAGTGTGACTGGACGAAGATTAGATTCTGGGAGCTGTGTACTAAAAGGCAGACGGTAGTAATATTTGTGTGGGATGAAAGTGCATTTTCTGTGGTCATGACACTCATATTTGCCAGGAAAAAAGGAGTTATATATTGAGAGACTGAATATACAAATGGAAAATGGCCAACCACATATAAAAATAGAACTCTGATCCACAATCTGCAACAACCTGTCCAGAAAACCAAACAATAGCCTAGTAGTGGCCCCAAACCACCACGACCTGATTGTTAACAGACAGCTTAATATTGTCCCCAGTTCCAACTTAGGATCCAGCAGACAAATACAGGACACCTAGTTAAATCTGATTTTCAAGTAAGCAGTTGTTCAGTCTAGTATGTCCCATTTCCCCATGCAGTTGTATGTACTAGTGGGACATGCTTATACTAAAAGCTTATTCTGAAACACAGATTTAACTGGCATCCTATACTCTGTCTGGCACTCTCACTTACCCTGGAGGACATGGTGCCAGGCTCAGCATCTCTGCAGACCTCTCCGAGAACTCCCCGTCCTCCTGCAGACGTGTGCTTCTGCAGGTCTCTCCTCAGGCTCCTGCTCTGTGGTTCTGACACATGGCTTTCACACTTTTCATAAACTCAGCCTGTTTCACACAATCCGGGGCTGCAAGCTGATGTTCATACCTATTTCTCGGATCCTCCAGCTATAGCTATCTGTACTGTCACTTCCCAGCTCTTCCCGAGCAGGGAAGCTCTCATTTCTATATTAAACCCCTTGTTTCTATAATACTTGGAGGGGCTCTGACCAAGCCAACCAATCCACTCCTATATCTAGTCAGTGGTAGAAAATACAGTCTTGCCAATTCAAGATATTCAATAACGGCTTTTCTTTCTTTTCCTCTCTCTCTCTTTCTCTTTCTCTCTCTCCCTCTTTCTTTTTTTAATCCTCACTACAGTATATTTTTCCCACTAATTTTTAGAGAGAGTGGTGGAAGGGAGGGAGGGAGGGAGCAAGGAGAAAAGAGACTTTGATGTGAAGAGAGAGAAAAAGAGACTGATGTGAAAGAGAAACATTGATTGGTTGCCTCTCACATGAAACCCAACTGGGTCAGGGAATGAACCTGCAACTCTTTGGTGAGTAGGCCGACACTCTAACTACTGGGAAACACCATCCAGGACAATCAACAACTTCCTTTTTTTCTAAATCATTTTTTATCTTTCAATTACAGTTGACATACAATGCTATATTATTTCATGTACGCACCTCAGTGATTAGACCAACTAAGTGGTCATCCTGATAAAATGTATACCTATCTGACACCATACATAGTTATTGGACTATTATTGACTATATTCCTTAAAGAGCTTCCCAGAAAAGAAAAAGCCAAAGGAGTTCATCACCACCAAACCAGTATTGAGGAGGAAAAGAAGGAGGAGAAGAAGGAGGAGGAGGAGAAGAAGGAGGAGGAGGAGGAGATCAATCATTTCTGATGTCTGTAGGCTTCAATATTCTTTTCCTTTACTCTCTTTTCTGGAGGGCTGTAAGCTCCTGGGCCCTATATATCTGCCTGTCATCAGGAGAGGGGCTACATCTGTACTGTGGCCTCAGTGACATATAAACCACAAGGCCTGTCATCTACCAAGGCCTCTAGGCGATACAGGTACCTGTACTGTGTCCTTCTCAGCCTGACCTCCTAAGCATTTCTGTTCTCCTCCTGACAATCCTACAAAGATCTTAAAAAGGGTCAGTTTGTATGCCTGAACCAGGCCAGGGCAAGTCAGCAAGGAAAGGCGACCTCTGACTACTCCCTAAATCCTGCCTTCCCTACACCAGAGACAGGCTTGGATGAGGACTTTTCCATGTGTTTTCAGTTTCCCATCCTCCCTGGGAAGCCAGACTCAAGTGGCCCCTTCCCCTGGACCCCCAATCATTTCTGTAGTAGTTGTCATGCATCCCCTTTCCTGGACTCTCCTTAAAGGGTCAAGAATTCTATAGCCATTTCCAAGTTGTCTTCTACTTTGCTTCTCCAGCCCCTCCTCATCCTGGAAAGAGTTCTGTGTCTTCTCCTAAGGAAATCTGCTTGTCACATAGCCATGCACTCCTATCCACCCACAGTTTAGCATATACATTCTAACTCTTAGCCTTCCAGACGGTGCCATGGATATTCAAAGCCAAGCACTTGGAGTTGAAAGAAATGAGCAATACAACATAAACCCTTTCTCCTTCGGAAGTGTTTTACTCTTAAAATAAAAGAAAGGAAATAGCATGGCTTTCAAGGCTATTGTCTCTGCTGTGTGTTTAAAGACCATTCAGAAATTCAATGGACTATTTTCAGCAGTATCCACACTCCCCTGGGGTATTAAAATGTCACTAACTCACAGAGTGAAGAGCCACAGGACAACATATGAATGAAAAACCTCAATTAGTATTTGACCATGTATCCCCTACTTGTAATTGTTAGCACACTCTACCAGTTTGCATTACCAGAAAACCAGACCAGAAAGTGCAAATGGAAAATAAGTAATAATCAAAGATTCCATAGAACAATCCTCCCTGCTGTGAAGAAACACGTTATTATGAGAACCAAAAGGGCTCTCATAATTTCAGGCAAAAATCAACTCAATGGTATTTAGCTTTACCCTAAAATACTCTTTCTGAATTACAAAAATAAAAAGAGAGAAAAGAATTTTTTTAAAATATATTTTATTGATTTTTTACAGAGAGGAAGGGAGAGGGTCAGAGAGTTAGAAACATCGATCAGCTGCCTCCTGCACACCCCCTACTGTGGATGTGCCCGCAACCAAGGTACATGCCCTTGACCAGAATCGAACCTGGGACCCTTCAGTGCGCAGGCCGATACTCTATCCACTGAGCCAAACCGGTCAGGGCAGAAAAGAATTTTTAAACAATCATGTGGTTTCAAAACGTTACCTATGGCCCTGGCCAGGTGGCTCCGTTGGTTGGAACATCATCCCATACACCAAAAGGTTGTGGGCTTGATTCCTGGTCAGGGCACATACCTAGGTTATAGGTTCTATCCCTGATTGGGGTATGTATGGGAGGCAACCAATTGATGTTTCTTTCTCACATTGATCTCTCTCTCTCTCTCTCTCCGAAGATTTAAAAAAGCTACTTACAAAGGAACAAAAATCAAACTGGCTTTAGAAAGCAGTGGATCAGTTTCTATAGAGCAGTGGTTCTCAACCTTTTTAATGCCGTGACCCGTTAATACAGTTCCTCATGTTGTGGTGACCCCCACCCATAAAATTATTTTCGTTGCTACTTCATAACTGTAATTTTGCTACTGTTATGAATTGTAATGTAAATATCTGTGTTTTCCGATGGTCTTAGGCGACCCTGCTAGCGGTTCTCAACCTGTGGGTCGCTCCTGTTTGCAGTAATACAAAACTTGAAGCCTTTTACTGGTGTATAAAAAAGGCTTCAATATTTACAGATATTTACATTACGATTCATAACAGTAGCAAAATTACAGTTATGAAGTAGCAACGAAAATAATTTTATGGGTGGGGGTCACCACAACATGAGGAAGTGTATTAATGGGTCACAGCATTAAAAAGGTTGAGAACCACTGCTATAGAGGTTTGAGGGGAAAACAAGTATTACCCCCAAATGTTATACCTACCTAGTTCTGAGTTGGAAATATGGATTTGGGGGACATTGGCATAAAGGGAAGAATTACTGCTTTGGATGAGTAAGTTCATACAAGAAGTGATTTTAAAGTGAGAAGACCAGGAGCTCTGAGAGATGTCTAAGCAATATTAATACTGAAGGAACACACAAAAGAGAGCAGTCAGAGAATGAGGGGATGCTTGTCATGGAAGCTGAGACTAGAACAGTGCGTTTCCCCACAGTGAACCTGCAATCTGCTGGGTTGAACAGAGCCAACAGGTACAGTAAGAAGGGGCTGAACAGTGCCTTTTGAATGTGATGACAAAGAAATCACCTAACAGACTTAATCACAGCATTTGTAAGACTAATTAATTAAAAATGTAAAGATATCTGATATATAATTTTGTAAATCTATTAAATTGTTACCATTTATTCCCCATAACTGAAATGGCCCCACAACATTGAGGGTAATAAATGCCATATCCATCTCTTTTTATTCATGTAAATTGTGATACTTTATACATTGCACGCACATAAAATATCATACATACAAAGAATTACTTACTATATGTATAGTTTATGAAGCATGATAAAATTAAAACCCCTCATCCAGGTTAAGAAATAACACATTACAAGGAACATAAAAGTCCCCTGTGTGCCTCTCACCATCCTGTACCTTTTTGTCACTGAAGACAGGGGATCAAAATCTGAATTTTGTGATAATCATCCCTTTACTTTTCTCTAGATTACTATACATACACTGAGTGGCCAGATTATTATGATCTCTGAATGCATAATAATCTGGCCACTCAGAGTATATCCTATAAAACAAAAGGCTAATATGCAAATTGTCCCCTTGACCAGGAGTTCAACCAGCAGGCAGGCGGCCAACTGCACATGTCCCCTCCCCATGGCCAGGCTGGCCAGACCCCACCCATGCACGAATTCATGCACCGGGACTCTAACATATATATATATATATATATATATATATATACACACACTGAGTGGACAATTATTACATGTTCAGAGATCATAATAATCTAGCCACTCAGTGTATATGTATATGTAACAAAATATTGTTCATTTCATTTGGTTAAAAATTCTATTCTGAATGTATTCAGCTGCAACTTGTCCTTTTTTGTTTAACATTCTGCTTCTGAGGTTCATTCATGTTGATGCATACAGCTGTAGTCCATTCATTTTCACTGCTGTATGGTACTTTATTCTATGGTATATGCAATTTATGTTTCCATTATATCATTGATGAACACTTGGTTTGTTTTCCATGATTTTGCTGTTGTGAACAATGCAACACTCCATATTCTTATGTATGTCTCCTTGATGGAGCCCCCACGCAGCCTAGACTCTCCTTCTATACATGGATGCAATTCATCTGCTCTTGGTGTCTGATGTCTTCATTTAGTGGCATCGAGATGGCTGCTGGGAGACTACTGTAATAAGGCCTGCACCTTCTTTGAATTAAAACTTCATTATTGCTTTGAAATATTTGACATAGAAAGGTTGACTAATATTCAATACCCAGTAGTAGCATCACAGAAATCTCAACATAACATTTGTCAAGGGAGAAGAGGAAGAACTGTTAGATTCTATAAATATAATGTCAACTATTAATTTTTGAATGATTGTAAAAGGCTTCAAGTTTTGTATTACTTGCTTTTGTGAACAAATTTCCTGTCAATGATGACTATCCTGAATTTAGAGAGGCCATTATTAGAAAGTGTTGAACAGAAATTATGCATAGTCATTTCAAGCAAAAAATCTGACATAAAAATTGTTATGCTCAAGGAAGCAAGTTTGTTTCTAATTTTTAAAAAGGAAATGATTTCATTCAAATTACAAAACCTCAATATCTTCCTTAACACCTTTTGTAGTAAATAGCCAGCCTTTCAGATGGCACCCAATGATTCCTGTTTCCTGGTGTTCGTACCCTGGTGTAGTTCTCTTTTACACTGAGTGGGGTGGACCACTGTAACTAGCAGGATTATTGTGAAATGACAGTGTGTGGCTTCCAAGGCTAGGTCATCAGAGAGACTGTGGCTTCTGTCTGTCTCTTAAGTCAGTTGATCTAGGGGAAGACAGCCATAGTGTTATTAGAACCCTCAAGCACCCAGTGGAGAGCACCACCTACCGAGAAACTAAAGCCCCTGCCCACAGCCAGCAGTGACTTGCCAGCCATGTGAATGCACCATCTTAGAAGTGGCTCCTCCAGCCCCAGTCAAGACTTCAGATGATGTAGCCCCTGCTGGCATCTTATCTGAAACATGATAAGAGATCCTGAACCAGAAGCACCATGCAAACTGCACCTAAATTTCTGACCCACTATAAACTATGCGAGATAATAAATGTCTATTACTATTTCAAGTTGCTAACTTTGGGGATAATTGGTTACACAATAGATAATTAATACACTTTCTTACTTCATCTTTTAACCATAATTACACAGTAGTAGAGGCCTGGTGTATGAAAATTCATGCACTGGAGGGGGGTCCCTCAGCCCTGCCTGCCCTCTCTCACAGTCTGGGAGCTCTCAGGGACAGGAGGCGACCCGGCGATCAGGGGAAGGCGATGCCCCCATCACACCTCTGCTGCTGCCACTGCCAGCAGCACAAGCCTCAGCCGGCCCTGGTTACCTGAGCCTCGGGAGGCCCTGGGAGGCTGAGCAGCCGCCATCCAAGGCTTGCCTGTACCTCAGGCCGGCCCTGGGCAGCTAGGAAGCTGCCATCTGAGGCTTGCCTACAACTCGGGCCAGCCCTGGGTGACTGGGGGGCTGAGGGAACTAGGGGACTCCAGAGGCAGGCGCACAGCAAGACCAGGCCTGCCTGGGGGCAGGCCCGGCCTTCCCATGCACCTGCCACCCTAGTGGGGCTGAGGGGACTGGGTGCCACCATCTTGTGGCTGTGGGCGCTGCTATCTTTGAGGGCATGGCAGTCAATTAGCATATTCCCTCCTTATTGGCTGTGGGTGCCATCTTTGCCATAGCATGAGGGTCAATTAGCATATTCCCTCTTTATTAGATAGGATAAAGACAGTGCCAATTGTTTTCAATAATTCCCCTATACCTGCTCCCCCCGCCTTCCCAATCACCAAATCTCTCCTAAAAAGGACATTAAGGTGTGATGTTGGAAGAAAAAAAGCAAAAGCTGGAATGCCAGTGCTCAGGAGCCTTCACTCACACAGACATTTTCAAGTAATCTTCACAGGTGCCTGTGTTTCTATTTTTATGTAAATTGGAGCAAAGGAACAAAGAGAATGAAGGGCAAAATAGGCCATGGTAGAGGTGGTAGAAACTTTATTTGAAGGGTTTGCAGGAACTTAATGACCCTGAATTCACTCTATATACAATACATGAGCAGGATTGACACATTTGGAGGTTCTAAGCATTAAAACGGCAATGGTGCCTGCCTATGTGAAAAGTAAAATCTCTAGAAAAGTATATGTGTAAGAAGTCCCCGACACTTCTATTTTTCCCTAATTTTTTTTTTTTTTTGGATAGGCTGATTATCAAAGCCATCTTAAAAGTTGTTTTAGTGCCTTTGCTTTGTCCCTTTACTCATAGCTGGTCTGCCTACTATTTAATCTAGCAATGATAAAACTCTCTTTATAAACATAGGAATTCATTTTCTAATGTGGATAATACCTCTGGTGACCCAGTTATTATGAAATCCGTCATTTATCTTCTAGCTACTAGCTTTTCCTGAGGGGCTCTTGTTAGCCGAGCTGCTTTTGAGAAGTGCTTATTCTGTTACTATTCCTTTGAAGCCCATTATACATGTCCCTTTTACCCAGAAGTCTGCACTTTCTGATTAGTGACTAAAAGCAGGGTGGAAGGACAGAGGGGAACTTATTTCAGACCTGGAGGCCTCATGCTGCCTCAGTTGTCCCTTTCCTTGTCCCATACACACCTTACACGCATGTAAAGGGCTAAGCTATCTACATCCTGATAGAGAAGGACTCAGCAGGTGGAGAATGCTAATTTCTGAGGTCAGGAAAGGTGCTTCACGGTATCCCCTTTTGAATACAAGACCCAGACATTTGGGCAGGATGGGGAGGCTCTGAATATCCTACATATTTAATGGTGCTTTGCTGAGAACTGGTGGGGCCATATTCATGGAAATCAGTGATCTCAGAGTATGAGTCCACATTTGTCAGTTTAAACTTGAAGCATGCACAAAGCGGGCAGCTAAGAATATATCATTTTTACAACTTATATTAACATGCTGATGCTGAGCTGTTCAATATGATAGCTACTGATAGAAATTAAAATTAAATAAAATTTAAAATCCAGTTCCTCAGTCGTCCCAGTACATTTCAAATGTTCAATAGCCGTACAAGCACTGTTCTAAAGAAATAAAAACTTCATTGAATTCCCTTACATCTTTTTTATGATGTGACATTGTTTTAAAGTTTGAATTACACATTTAGGAAGTAGATTGGAGAACAATAATATTTTCGGTGTCTGGAGACTTCTAAAGAATTTAATATGACCTTAGCCAGCAGGATTTTTAACAGCATTTATATACTTGACCTACCCTCCACGCACCTCAACAATAAACCATTGACCAAGGCAATCACTCTGGAGCACCTACAATCCAAGAGACCAAACACTGAATAGGAGCATTGGCTGGTCTCTTAGCAACAGAGACGCGATCCCACCCCTTCGCCCGGACGTCCTTCTCCTACCTTATTAGACTGAAAGGGGCGGGGCCAGGAGCCAAGAGCCCAATAGGAGGGGAGCATAGGATGTAGTCCCAGCCGCGTCCCCGTCGTCAGGGAAACCGCCGCAGCCGGAGTTAGCGCGGGATGCCGAGTGCGGCGGAACCCGCTGCGCTGTCTGAGAACTCGGACCAGGAACCCGGTGTGGACCCGCGACTGCGACTCCTGGGGGCCTGTGTGGCCCGGAGCCTGCGGCTGGCTGCTGGGGCCTGGGAGCGCTGCGCGGGCACAGCCGAGGCGGAGCAGCTGCTCCAAGCCTTCCTGGGCCGCGATGCTGCCGAGGGACCGCGACCGCTGCTGGTGGTGCGGCCCGGGCCCGGGGGCCTGGCGCTGTGGCCGGGTCTGGACGCGGGACCGGAGTCCGTCCCGCCTCGCACCAAGGGGTTTTTTTTCCTGCGCACCAGGCCCGAGCCGCCGGGGCCCTGCAGCCTCCGCGGCGCAGTGCTTTGCGGGGACGTGCCCGCCGCGCCTCTGGAACATCTGGCCGCGCTGTTCTCAGAGGTGAGGGTAGTGGTGACCCTGCGCAGGCTGCGGCCTGGGAGGGGGCGGGACGGAGGGCCCTTGGGCGGAGCCGGGGCCCTGGAGAGCCTGGACTCCCCCAGAGTTTGAATCTGGAAAGGGGGGTGGATGGGGGCGAGGATGGGTGGAAACTCAGACCCAGGGGTGTCACCTGAGAGGCGATCTGGGTAAGTCTGAGGAGGGCCAGGTCAGAGTGAGACTGAGAGGACCACCACTAGGTGCTTTCCTGGGCAGGGTTCAAGCCAAGGCAAGGGACGTCAAAGTGAAGAGTTGCTGGGCCTGGACCCTTTTTAAGACTATATCTTAATCTCCTGTAAACTGGCACTGGGGAAGACCGGAAGTGGTGGACGATGGGACATTTCTTTGGGTCAGTGAGTCTGTAAACGGTGTTTACTTCTGGGGAAGAGTTAAAAGGGGGAATGGTTGGATTTTGATTTTTATCTCATTCATTACACTACCAACCATAAGAAAAAACAGCCAGCCCTGTGCCCCGACAGATTGGGGCATCAAAGTTGGTATTTCCAGCAAGCATTTGGAGGGGTGTGCCTGGGGCCCTGGGAGGAGGATCTGGGAGATGTGGAATGCTTGTGGGAACCACAGGGGGAGCCTGGAGAGCGCAGCAGATGTAAGGGCGCTCAGGAAAGATTCCTGGGGTTTTAGAGGGTTCTGGAATGGGAGCACCCTTCCCTGTAAGTAGAATGTATGTGCTTCTGGAAGCTCGATGCCCAAATGTTGCAAATCATGAAATAAGTATTTACAGAGTACTGGCTAAATAATGTTTCACGTGATAGGTGCTATGAGGAATACCAAAGAAATAAAGACAGGACCTCACCCATGAAATTAATCATATATCTAAAGTACTTAAAACTAATCTGACTAGGGTAGGGGTACATTGACTAGGGTGGGGGTACATTGGCCCCAGTGCCCCTGACCGCGTCTTGGAGGCTCCCTGCTAAGTCAGGTGCTGGCCCTGTAGCTGCCTTATGAGAAGGCTGTGGGAGAGGAGAACTTCCTGGAAGGATCTGGGGTGACAGGAGCTCTCAGGGGACCCAGGAAAGCTAGGTTTCTCGGTAGATATGGAAGTAATCCAGCATTTAACAACTAGAGTGGTTTTACTGCTGTTCCCTGTCGAACACCATGCCTGCAGAAGTCCAAGCTTGGATCGAATCCCCTCATGAAAGATGATATAGCAGTGTCCTGGGTTCAGAGGAGAGTTACCCATGTGTTGTGAGCGCCATGCTTAACCTCAAGTGTTGAACCGGCTTCTGAACAAAGGAGAAGAGTTAGGAAAAATAGAGAGCAAGGTAACTCTCAGGTATGGAGAGCGATTGAACAAAGATTCAGAGGTGGAACTAGACCTAAAATGTGTAGGGGGCAGCAGTCCCATCTCAGTTTTGTCATGGCAAAGGAGATGTAGTCCAGCAAGCAAAAGTAATTTTAAAGTAATTCAAACCCTCAAATGTTCAAGAATTTTCTCTGATGGGTTGAAAAGAGATTGGAAACTAACTGAGTGTTCATTAGTAGGCCACTGGATGAATGAAGTGAGGTCCATCTATAATTAAAAGGAATGATTGATATGAAACAGTCCTTAAAATAAACACAAATAAAATTCATTCTTCCAACAGCTTCTAGTGTAGAGTATAATACTGTCAACCTCCTACACATTATTGTGCAACAAATCCCTGGAAACCGTCCCCCCACCCCACCCCACCATCCTGTATGACTGAAACTCTACATCCACTAAAAAACAACCCTCTGCCCCTTCCTCCCCATAAACCCTGGCAACCACCATTCTACTTTGTGGTCTATGAATTTGACCACATAAAGTGGTCTATGAATTTGGCCACTTTAAATATCGCATATATGTGGAATCAGATAGTATTTGTCTTTTTGTGACTGGCTGTTTCACCTCATATAATGTCCTCAAGGTTTATCCACATGTTAGCATATGACAGAATTTCCTCCCTTTTTAAGGCTGAAGAGTATTCCATTTTATGTATATATACCGCATTTTCTTTATCAATTCAACTATGCATGGGCATTTAGGTTTCTTTTACCACTTGGCCATTGTGGATAATCCTGCAATTTAAGATAATTTTTAAGGATGTAGTTTTATGTATAGTAAGCTATCATTTCTGATAAAAAAGAGAAAGGAAGGAAGAAGAGAGGGAGATCGAGAATAGAGGAAGTAGAAGGGAGATAAGGAGAAGGAGGGGAAAATAGGGAGGTAAGGAAGGAAGGACAGCAGGAAGGAAGGACACTCATTAACAGAGTAATCCACCAGGGGAACGTGGTGACTGAGGTAACGGAGTAGGTAGAAGACTTAATTTCTTTCTCTTTTTTTTAAAAACTTTATTGAATGTATTGGGGTGCCATTAGTTATAAACTTACATAGGTTTCAAGTGTACAATTCTGTAATACATCATCGATATACTGTATTATGCATCTCCTTCCATCTCCATTTATCCTCCCTTTGCCCTCTTCTACTTCCCCCATCCCTCTTTCCCTCTGGTAATCACCATACTGTTTTGTCTATGAGTTGTCTTTCTTTTTCTTTTTGTAACTTTTTAAAAATTTTTTATTGTTTGAAGTATTACAAATAGTAGTACATATGTCTCCCCTACCCCCCTGTACATGCCTTCACCTGCCCCCCCCCCCCCCCAGTGTCTTGTATCCATTGGTTATGCTTATATGCATGTGTACAAGTCCTTCGGTTGATCTCTTACAGCTCCCCCTACAACCTCCCCTGCCTTCCCGCTGTAGTTTGACAGTCTGTTCAACGCTTCTTTGCCTTTATATGTATTTTCCCCCCATTTCTTTCCTTTAAAAAATCTTGCCTCTGCAGACTAGAAATAAACATATAATAACAAAAAATGTCTTACTTTCCACTGTAAAAGCTTTTGTCCTTTTAAAATCTGCACCATGTAAATGTGTTATCTATGGAAAACTGTAAATAAAATTATTTTAAAAATACCTCCAGGCATTTACTTTTATTTCTCAAAACTTCTAACAGCAATTCTTAGGCCATTCAACCACTCATCTTCCACCTTCTTTTATGCACCCTGAAATTGATCCTGAGCCACCTCAGAACTCTGCTCACCCCCATCCCTGAATCCCTGTCTTTCCCCTCCCTACTCTCCTCTCTACCTGTGGATCCCCTTGTCCTTCCACCTCTCCACTCTGCGTCACTAAACCAAAAGGTCCCACCTGGCTGACAGTCTCCCATGCTGTGTTGGGGGTAGATGAGGGTGGGGGTAGGTGAGGGGGTACATGAGGGATGATGTTGACCAGAGGAGAAAGTCCTTCTCCCAGTCATTTTATTCCCTGCTGACAGCTTATTTATCCTAGAGCTCTGAAACTGGGATGCTGTTTTGTAGAGAGAGCATGGGATTTGCAGTATGACAGACCTGGGTTCGAATGCTGGCTCTGTCACAAGCAAAATGAAACAGACTCATAGATGCAGAGAACAGACTGATGGTTGCCTGTTGGGGGGAAAGGTGAAGGGATTAAGAAGTTCAAATAGGTGGTCACAAAGTAGCCATGGGGATGTAAAGTACAGCATAGGAAATATAGTCAATAATATTGTAATAACTATAGTGGTGCCAGGTGGGTACTATAAATACTGGGGGGATCGCTTTATATATGATTGTCTAACCGTATGCTTTACACCTGAAACTCATACAAAATTATATTGAATACAAATAATTGAAAAATAAAATTTATAAAAAAAAAAGAAAAGGGTACTAAGGTAAAAATAGGATGAATAGTATTGGGAAAATGTTACAATAATATGTTCCATTATCCAGCTAAATGCTTTTCCTCTTAATATAATTTTGTTTTGGATATTTCAACCTAGAGGGATATAACTAAATAGAAGGAATAAACATAAAAAATGCTGATCATTAATAACAAAACACAACTCCTGATTCTGTCAAATTCATCAGTGTGATGTGAGCAGGTTAGCTCATCTCTGTCAGGGTCAAACTACCTTGTAGGGTTGTTATGAAACTTAGAAATAAAATATTAGGACACCTGGAACAGTGTAATCTATACAGGAGGGGAATCATTGACACTCTGCATCCCACTTGAAAGCTTCCTCACTTTTCTGACCGATCCTTGCCACCTTGCTCTGTCCAAATCCAGTTCTCATGGGGGTACTGAGTTGTACTCCCCACTCAGCCCTCTGCCTCTGAGCCTGGAGGTGGGCTGTGTGTTCTCCTTTCCCTTTGCTGCATCCAGATTCATGTTGAAAGCCTCCAGTTTGGATCTCATGCCATCAGATGAAGCCACCCTCTGTCCTCATTGCTGCATCATGTACCGATGGCACTGCCCTCACTCCTTCAGGATTGGGCCCCCAGTTCCTTTTGACTTGGGGAGCCAAGGTTACTCCTGTGTTAACATGTGGCTATTTCAACAGACACATGAATGATCCTTTCAATAACCTGGCCTTGAACTTTCTCATCCAGTGATCTTATCCCTGCCCTGTCTTGACTATCTCTTCCCAAGACCTTGCATTACCAATAACCATTCCCTCTCTGACCACTGCACCCATCTTTTCATCTCACTCCCACCTATTTCCCACTACTACAAGCCCATGACCTTCCAGCACCTCCAACTCACTGATCCTGCGCCTTCCCACTGCCCCTCACCCACACCCGTGCTCTTTGCCCCCTGACCCACCTTGAGTGCTGGGCTCCATCGTTCTCATCATTCTCTTGCATAAACTCCCAACTGGCCTGTGCATTGCTTTGTTGCACTGGTTTGGCAAAATGACAATCCTGATGAAATCCAACTCCGTCTACTCCACCCGGCACCCATGAAGCTGAATGGGGCTTATGAAAAAGTAATAGCATCCACTTTAAACTCAGGACCTGGAACCTCTAGTAGACATTTATGCTCCCCAGCAGACACCCCACATGGCTATTCCAATTCCTTTCTTGCTCTTCTAATCACTATTGCACACTTTCTTTTTTCCCCCCTCAAATGTCCAAAAGCTCTTCCTCCAACCTCATTCTGTGATGCTCTTCTTTCTTGGTTGAAAAAAATGGAAGCAATAAAATAAATTTTCCAGAAACTCATATCTACCTCATATGCCAATATCTGTATTCATATACCCTGCCATACCTTCTGTTGCTTTCGATGGACTGTCTGCTGTCAGTCTTTGCCAACCTTAAAACTAAAACTACCACTTTTGCTCTGAACCCCATCCACTCTCATCTTAAGGAGGTAGCACCAACAATTCTCCCGTCTCCTGTATTATTTTTCCCTTCTCCACTAGATAATTCTCATCAAACAAAATCCTCATTCCTCCCACCACCTACCGTCCCATTTCTATGGTCCCCTCCATAGCAAAATGTCTAGAATATGAGTATTCTTGTTGTGTCCCATTCGTTTCCTGTTTTATCTCATACTCATTTATCAGGCTTTTACCTGCATAGTGCTAAGGAGAGAAAGTAAAGAACTTGTCAAGCTCAACAATGACCTCCACTAGACTAGATTAAATGGGCATTTATCGGTCCTTTTCCTGCTTGACCTGTGAGCAGGATTTGGACCAGCTCATGATGACCCTCTCCTGCTGGAAGAACTTTCTTCACTTGCTACCAGGACCCTCGACCTCTGGTTTCCTTCTGTCGCCGTGGCCATTTCTTCTCAGTTTCCACTGAAGATAACTCCCTCCCCTTTCAACTCTTTAAAATTGAAGATCCCTGGGGCTCATTCCTTGGGCCTTTTTTTCTTCTCAATTCCTTTTTTAATTTTAGAGTTTTATAAACCATCTGTATCTGCCACCTCCCAAATTTGTTACCTCCAGCCTTTTCTGCTTCTCTTAACTACCATATCCAACTGCTACTCAGTGTCTCCAGTGAGAAGTCCAGTAGATATATAAAATTCTAATGTGTCCAAGCACACATTCCTGAACTTCCCCTGAGAACTTACACCACCCGTATTCTCCTCCACATGGGTTAATGGCGGCTCCATTCCTCCTGTTGCTCAAGTCCCAAGCCTTGGAGTCATTCTCACTGCTGTTCTCCCCCTCTCCCGGTCCCACAATGAATTCATAAGAAATCACATAGGTCAAGCTTTCAAAATGTGTATAGAATCAGAGCACTTCTTACTATTTCCTCCACTCCCCCCTCTGCCAAGCCACTGTTTTCTGTATTATAGGAATAACTTGCTGATCTCTTTTTTCACTTTTGCCCCCTAGAGTCAAAGATCAACACAGCAGCTGGAGTGATACTACTGAAAAAAGATCATGTCACTCCTTTGTTCAAAACCCTTCAATGATTTCCATTTCTCTGAGAGTAAAAATCGAAATTCTACAGGCAGGGCTGCATGTAACTTGACCCCCATTACGCCCCTCTACTCTTCTTACCTTGTTCCAGCTTCTAAGCTGCTCCTTGATCTTCCAGGCATTCTCCCACCTTGGGGCTTTTGCATTGTCTGTTCCTTCTAACCACAATATACTTCCCCAAGAACATACAAAGCACTTTCATCCCCAATCTTTGTTCAGATGTTATCTTCTCAATGATGCCTGAACCAATATTTCCATTTGCAATTGCAAACCCCCCCATCCCACATCCCTGATCCTCTTCACCTGCTTCCCGCCCCTCCTCCCCACTCCCACCCCCACCATGCAGATCTTATTGTGACTCCTCCACTAGAATATAAATTTTGTGAGGTCAGTAATCTTTTCATGTTTTGTTCACTGGTATATCTTCCTAGCACCTAAAACAGTACTAACACATGGTAGATGCTCCGTAAATATTCACTGAATAATTGAATGGGTTGCTTTTAATTTCATAGAAAGTTCACATTTATTATCTTCCTATCACTCAAAGCCCTCCAAAGTCCAACCCAAACCCATATACCACTTTTTCTTGAGACAGAAATACATTCAGTTTTTCTATGAACATCTTATATGCAAGATCCAAGGGGGAGTGAGGGTCAGTGTATATAAAGATCAAATAAGATATAGTACCTGACTTTGATATCTTAGGAAAATTCTTGTTTATACTCTCTCCTCTCTCTTATTTATCCTTTCTTCCCTAGGTCCAAAGAGTCCTTTCTCAACATGAATGTGAGAAGAGCTCAATTTGTGACAGTTTATTCTTTGGAACTCTCTGTTCACCCGTGATTATAATTTCTCAGTTCAATGATTACTTTCAGACAGACCAGACAAAGATCATCCTCTTGGATTTCACATGTTAGATCCATGTATTCTATTTTATGGCCAAGCAGACTTATTGGTCATATAGAGAACCCAACCAATCATAAGTCCATGTTTCCTCTTATTATTTACTTAACAGTTCCTATTCACATTCCTGGATTTTCTGTTTTTCTTTATAGTATTCCCTTTCCATTAGAGTGAGCGTTTGACTGACAGATTTTCCTAGTGAATTGTATTAATGAGAACTTTTTAAATTGCTAGTGATAGAAAACTCCATTTAAACTAGTTTAAAAAGTTCAAGAGCAGGAGCTCAAATGATGTCATAGGCCTTGGTCTTTCTCCTTCTGTAAACTCCCTCTTCTCCAGACTGACCCTGTCCAAAGGCTCCACATGGGTAGCATGATGGCCACGCATAGAAAAGAGAACTCTCTCTTCCTCCAAAGTTCAGATAGGAAACTCGGCTTGACTCTGATTTGTTCAGATTTACTTACAGTCTTCATCTCTGGGTCTGCAGATGGGCACCAAAAGAAGAGGAACTGCCCTAACTGGTTTTGCTCAGTGGATAGAGCATCGGCCTATGGACTCAAGCGTCCCAGGTTCAATTCCGGTCAAGGGCATGTACCTTGATTGCAGGCACATACCCAATAGGGAGTGTGCAGGATGATTGATGTTTCTCTCTCATTGATGTTTCTAACTCTCTATCCCTCTCCCTTCCTCTCTTTGAAAAATCAATAAAATACATTTTTTTAAAAAGAAGAGGAACTATTTTGGGGTGTCCAAAACTAACTAATGTTCACCCTTCAGACAGCTTCAGGATGCTCAACTTTGTTTTATCTTTTAAGATGCTGCCTCACCCACCAGAGACAGATGGTCATCTTCACCTGCATTTGTCCTATGTTTTGCCTCTGGCCTTTGTGACTGTTAGTCACCACCTATTCACCCTGTTGATTAGGTAGGGACTCCTGCCCTAGGGTTATGGGACAGGTCAAATGAGACTGACAGCAGTTTATCAGTCACCTACCCTCACAGCCCACAGGAGGAGGACACCATGCCACACAGGGCCACAAGGGTGTTGCCCTTAGGAACAGAGCGAACAACCAGGGGCTGTGGAAGGCAAGCTTTGTGCTATTAAGAGTGTGTGGTTCCCACTGGTTCCGGTGGGAGGATGCAATTGGCTTGTTTGAATAATTCTGCTGGCTGGCAGAGACCTGAAGTCCTGGTCCCCTTGGTAAGGAGGGCTGTTTGATGGGTGGACCTATGTAGGACTAAATAGGAAAAGAAAGTTGAGATATAGGCTGTTTGAGGCTCTCCTGATTGTTAGTTCTTAATATTAGGCCTTATGGCCCAGAGGCTGCAAAAGGTGTGTGTAGTTTTTTAGGACTTTCTCAGAATAATCTTTCTCTAAAGCCTCAGAAGTAGAATGCCTGCCTTTCTCTGTGCACTTCTGTTGCAGGTCGTTATCCCCATCTTGGCCAATGGGAAGAACCACCTGGACTGGCCCCCTGTGGTACGTCAAGACGTTCAGCGGCACGCCCACAGCCTCCAGTGTGACCTCATGGTTCTCCATGAGCAAGTGAGGGGGAAAACTTTGCTGCCTTTTCCCGTAGGCTCAGAAAACATGGAATTTGTGGATTCTGAGAGTGAGACCGTGTAAGTGCCACCAGCCTGGGCATATGGGCCTCAGATACGGGAGATACTGGATTATCTGAATGATTTCTTTACGACTTTTCTGTTCCCAGCTCTGCACAGCTCTTTATTCTGCTGTTTGTCAACATCCTCGGACTGTGTGTTTTGTGCTGATTACTGCCTTTGCCCCAGTCCCTCCGCGTGAAGTCTTTTAAAGCTATCACAGCATCATGGCCCTTTTCCATCCAGAATCATTTCAGGGCTGAGAGCAGCCACAGAGATGTCAGTATTTTGCTTATCGGGACAGTGTCTCATCATTGGCAAGGGCCCAGGTCCAGCCTGGGAGAGAGCCACGCACTTTCCAGCATTCACCCAGCACATGACATCATAGAACTAACTCAGACCCTCCTCCCCTGGCAGCCAGAGACTTTCCTCAGGTCAGGGGGATGTTTTCCAAAAGAAACAAATCTGGCTTTGTTTAGAGTGTGTAGTCCATGCCTTCTGTGCCTGAATGGCATCAGAACCCCAGCCTTGTCCCCTTTAAGGAGTCATAGCTGCCATTTTCGTTTATTCTGTGTACCATTCCAGCTGCAAGCTTTCTTTGTTTCTGTCCCATGGGGATTTTCCTTTTACTTTCAAGCCAGGTTATGTATCTAAATGATATATTTTGTTATATTCTACCCAGGATTTGTTGATGGTTTATTTGGTGGGGGAGGAGGGGTCAGTGGGGGGAGAGGAGCAACTCCTAACAAGGTGGAGGGAATTAATTACTCAAACACAGATGAGAATTTCATTTGCTGGTTCGCTAAAATAAAAATACCTATGACAATTTCATTATTTCATTTTAAGCCATTGTTGGTAGTAGTAAGAAAGTCATTTTTTTTGATGTTTTGGATTCCAATAGTAAAATGTTTTGTTGGTTCAACACAGCAACATGGATGGATGGATGGACAACCATGACAGAATTCACCATGTCTGTCATTTCCCTGAGTGGCCGACATAAAATGGCAATGGCTATGAGGCAAGGTTACCTAGAACTTAGCGCAAAGCTCTGGATCCTAGCTTTTAAAACAGGCTCTGCCACCTATGGGCCAGACCACTTGGAAACAATCATTCAATCTCTCCTAGCCTCAGTTCTCTCATTTGTAGACTGGAGATGACCTCAGCACCTGCCTCATACTCAGAGTTCTTGTGAGATGGCAGCTCTAAAGCTCTTAGGACAGTGCAAAGCACAGAATAGTGGTGCTTAATGAATGGTAGCTACTACGACCACACAAGAGAGACCTGAGATTGAGGATTGGCCAGGAATCAAAATGCAAGACCTGCTGATATCCACGATTACTAGACATGCACCTTTCAGGAGGATCTTGGGGGATGGGGTTATAATAAAAGCTGAAGTGGGCAACTTCCAAGTTGGATGACCTCCATCAAAGAAGATGGGCAAATCCCCGAATGCCAACTGGCCACAGGTGCCCGAGACTAATGTGTTTGTGGCAATAGGCACCTTCCTGCATGAGCTCAGATGGCCCTAATGCCAGAGCTTCCCAATGTCATTGTTGTGTATTTAGGGCCCATGGTTTGATCTGAAGAATAAGTAATACAAGAGATGGCAATGTACTTTATAATGAGTTTTGCTATTGGAAGTAATTTGCTACATATGTAATTTAAAGCAATTTCCCAATTAACCTGAAAACTTACTGTAGTTTAATAAAAATATTCCATTTTCACAATAAAAAATACAAATTACCATTTTCCTGTTCCTTTTATATTCTAACATAACATTCAGTGTATGTGTATGTGTATATAATCATTACTGAGTTTATCTCCCTTTGTTCAAACTTGATGATTTTTCTAAAAGGATGGGTCATATTTCAGGAATATGAGTATCTTCCCCCTTTAACACCTTCTGTAGTCACTTGTGACTATCAGATTAAATTAAGTGAAGGTGGTTTTCTGGGATAAAAATGTGAATGATATACTCCCTTTCTTTGTCATTTGGGTCTTGAGTTCTTGGCATGAACAGTTTTCATATAAGACTTAGTGAGATAAAAACCATATATGACAAACCCACAACCAACATCATACCCAATGGACAAAAACTAAAATCATTTCCCCTAAGAACAGGAAGAAGACAGGGGTGCCCACTCTCACCACTCTTGTTCGACCTAATACTGGAAGTACTAGCCATTGCGATCAGACAAGAAGAAATAAAAGGCATCCAAATTGGAAAAGAAGAAGTAAAACTGTCCTTATTCGCAGATGACATGATACTGTACATAGAAAACCCTAAAGACTCCATCACAATATTATTAGACTTCATAAATGAATTCAGCAATGTAGCAGGATACAAAATTAATGCCAAGAAATCTATGGCATTTCTTTATACCAATAGTGAACTTATAGAAAGAGAGACTAAAAAAGCAATCCCATTTACCATCGCACCAAAAAAATTAAGATACCTAGGAATAAACTTAACTAAGGAGGTAAAAGACCTATATGTGAAAAACTACAGGATACTGAAAAAAGAGATAGAGGAAGATATAAACAGATGGAAGAACATACCATGTTCAAGGATTGGTAGAATCAACATCATCAAAATGTCCATACTACCCAAAGCAATCTATAGATTCTATAGATTCAATGCTCTCCCCATTAAAATACCAGCGGCATTTCACAGACTTAGAATGAACTTTCCAAAAATTCATCTGGAATAAAAAAAGACCCTGAATACCTGCAATAATCCTGAGAAAGAAGAACAAAGTAGGTGGGATCTCAAAACCATATATCAAGCTGTATTACAAAGCCACTGTTCTTAAAACAGCCTGGTACTGGCACAAGAACAGAAATATAGATCAACGGAATAGAATAGAGAACCCAGAAATCGACCCAAACCACTATGCCCAATTAATATTCAACAAAGGCATGAACACACAGTGGAGTCAAGACAGTCTCTTCAGTAAATGGTGTTGGGAAAATTGGACAGATACATGCAAAAAATGAAACTAGACCACCAACTTACACCATACACAAAAATAAACTCAAAATGGATAAAGGATTTAAACATAAGACGGGAAACCATAAAAATAATAGAGGAATCCACAGGCAGCGAAATCTCAGACATATGCCGAAGCAATTACCTCACTGATACTGCTCCTAGGGCAATGGAAGCTAAAGAGAATATAAACAAATGGGACATCATCAAAATAAAAAGCTTTTGCACAGCAAAGGAAACCATCGACAAAACAACAAGAAGCCCACTGAATGGGAGAACATATTTGCAATGTTGTCACCAATAAGGGTTTAATCTCCAACATTTACAGGGAACTCATACAACTTAACAAAAGGGAGATAAATAATCCAATCAAAAAATGGGCAACAGACCTAAATAGATACTTTTCGAAAGAAGACAGAAGGAAGGCCAAGAGACGTATGAAAACAAGCTCAAAATCACTAATTATCCAAGAGATGCAAATCAAAACGACAATGTGGTACCATCTCACACCTGTCAGAATGGCTATCATCAACAAATCAACCAACAACAAGTGTTGGAGAGGATGCAGAGAAAAAGGAACCCTCGTGCACTGCTGGTGGGAATGCAGACTGGTGCAGCCACTGTGGAGAACAGTATGGAGTTTCCTCAAAAAACTAAAAATGGAAATCCCATTTGACCCTGTGATCCCACTTCTAGGAATATATCCCAACAAGCTAGAAACACCAATCAGAAAGGATATATGCACCCCTATGTTCATAGCCGCACAATTCACCATAACTAAGATTTGGAAACAGCCTAAGTGCCCATTAGCAGATGAGTGGATTAAAAAACTGTGGTACATCTACACAATGGAATACTATACTGCAGTAAAAAAGAAGGAATTCTTACCATTTGCAATAGCATGGATGGAGATGGAGAGCATTATGCTAAGTGAAATAAGCCAGGCAGAGAAAGATAAATATCACATGATCTCACTCATTTATGGAATATAATGAACAACATAAACAGAAGAACAAAAACAGATCCAGAGCCAGAGAAGCAATCATCAGACTGCCAAACCTCAGAGGGAAGGTAGAGGAGGATGGGGGTTAGAGGGAGAGATCAATCAAAGGACTTGTATTCATGCATATAAGCCTAACCAATGGACACAGACAACAGGGGGGTGATGGCATGAATGGGAAGGGGGGTTTGGAGGGTAATGGAGGGATGGGGAGACATATGTAATACCTTAATCAATAAAGAAATTAAAAAAAAAGACTTAGTGAGAAGGCAAACCAAAATATATTTTTTATTTTAATACCTTCTAAAGTACTCCTGTTTTTGGTTATTAAAAAGATATATAAAGTAGATTGCTTGGGAATCCCATTCTTTGCTGGGAAAGTGAGGACAAAGTGAAGTTAATTTTGGTGTTCAGATGACTGATGGTTTGCCTTGTGGAGGAGGAAGTAACCTATTTCCTCTTGATGCAGAGGTCAGAACTAAGACTAAAATGAGGACATCAGAGGGAGGTAGATGTGTTCAGTGTAGAGACCCACTTTCTCCCAGTGAGGACTGATCACTGAGGAATGCACTGCTTGTCAAGTTGGGAGGCTGCTGACATTAGTGGGATTCAAGCAAGGGTTGGGTGGTCCAGTGTATTTCTGTATTGACAGAATTCAAAATTCTTCAACTAGCCTTCAGAGTGCTGGTGGATCCTGTCTTGAATAATTGTGTATGCATGTACTCATAAGTGTTTTGTCTGGGGAGAGGATGTGTACTCGTAATTGAGTATCCATCAATCTATTATCCAATAAAAGATAAGAATGCCTGGACTAGATGGAATTCCCCACCTGTTTTTTAAAAATCTGGCATTTTGTTTGCAGGCCACCTAGCCTCGTTATTTCCAACATTTCAGATTTGTTGTGCCTTTCACAGCTTGGATTCCACGGATAAATCCGTCATCTATGCCGTTGAGTCTGCAGTGATCCAGTGGAGTCGCCAGGTGCAGGTGGTCCTCAACAAGGAGTCTTCCCAGCCACTCTTCCAAGGAGAAAACCCCACCCCCTGGGTGGAGTTGGAGTTCTGGAAGAGCAGGTAGGCACATGCTCAAACCTTGGCGAGTAGGTAGATGTCTTATTGGAAGTACTAGCCATTGCTACACTCCAGAGGATGCTGGCCTGGGGGAGCCAGCCGTGGAGTGTGGTCCCACCTCCAGGTGTTTCTCATCTCCCCTGGAGCAGACAACTCCATGTCGTTGGGGTCATGCAGTTTTTCTGTGCTCTGGGAGATGTACCCTTTCCTTAGGGTTCAATAGTTGCCCCTTCTTTTGTGGGCTGCAGTCAGTATATCTTCTGACATGTCTTCAAAGGCCTTTTGAACCACGTGTAAAATTGTGTATTTTTATATGTATTTTTACTTGTGTACTCCTGAGAAAGAAGAACAAAGTAGGTGGGATCTCAAAACCATATATCAAGCTGTATTACAAAGCCACTGTTCTTAAAACAGCCTGGTACTGGCACAAGAACAGAAATATAGATCAACGGAATAGAATAGAGAACTCCTTTTATATGTATTTTTACTTGTGTACTCCTTTCTCCTTGGATAGTCAAGGCTATGTACACACACTTTTTGTAAGAATCTACAGAAAAAGAGGGGTTTTGACAGTTGGCTGCAGAATAGACTCTCGTAGGTCCCAGCCAGTCATTAGCAGGCCTAGAAAGCCCATCGTCCACTGTGTGCCAGCCCCACAGAGTCCCCAAAAGACCTAATTATTGCTCCTGCTGATTCCCGCTCTACCTTCCCATTTCCTTGTTCCTATTCATCAATGTGCTGAGTAATCTTTTACTCAAAAGGAGGCAGATGTTTGAAGCAGATGTCCCTGTCCTCCTCTTGAGTCGGGAGTGTCCATATAATATGACCAGGTATGGTGCCCTGTTGGTGCCACCACGCTGAGATGTCCCATGCTCTTGCCTGGTTTCTGTTGGGAGGAATGGTTTCTGACCATTCTGCTGACCTGCCACAGGCCCTTCTCCAGCAGCTTCACTCTGACACGTGTCTCTCCCCATCCCCAAACCTCACTGCAAGAGCTGATGACCTCCAGCTGCCAAGCTTTGGAGCTACCAGATGTTCACAGCAGGTTCCCCTGCTGTTGCCTCCTGGAGCTTCCCCTTTGAACCATGTTTCCTGCTCAGGCTTTTGCCCTCATTGTCCTGGGAACAGAGGCCCTGGCTGCTTGTGCAGGAGCCAGCCTCAGTGGGAGCGCCCTGAGCAGGGCTGCTCTCTGTCTGTCTGGGGGTGGGTCGTCACAGGGGGACTGGGTTTCCTGATGCTCACCTGGACTCCCCTTCTCCACGGCGTTGCAGGTCTGAGGACCTGGAATACATTTACGATCAACTGGGAACGATAAAGGTGAGGAGCATGGTGGGGCTCCTGGACAAGCTTCAGAGCAGCTACTTCCCAGCCTTCCAAGCCATGTGCAGAGATGTCACAACAGGTGAGGTACAGCAAGTATTTGCATAAAAGCGTTTACCTTGAATTCTTTATTTAGTGCTGAACTATCTTCTCTCTCAGATTTCAGCAGCTACAAGTCTTTACGACCGTCAACCTGACACAACCTAGCGTGACAATGCCAGATCTAGAATCAGGAAAGCGGCGACCTATGCTGTTTGCATTTCCACCACTCTGTGACCTAGGAAACAACACCTAACCCCCTGGGCTTTAGTGTATGCCATGATATTGTGCACACACCTCCTGCCCACTGCCTCGGGCTGCTGTGATGGAGTAGAGATGGAAGTTTTTTCTGACTGTGCCACACTGTACAATGCATGTTGTTATCTCTCACCTTTGGGGTTCAGGCCCCTTTTCCCTGGCCCCTTGAGAAGGCTTTATTCCACTGCTGGCTCCATTCTGCTTTTTCCATTCCTACTGTTAGAGGGACTGCAATTTCCTGGCCATCTGAGCACCAGGCAAGATTGCCCCTTGTCAAAATTGCAGAGCCAGCAAAGTCTATAATTAGAAGCAGGTAAATTTTTTTCCGGGCTCCCTCTCCCCTCACCAGGGCACTTTACTTCTTTCCTTCCTCTTTCCAGACCTCCTCCTACCTCTTCAGTATTGTAGGTCAGAATGTGCTTTGAAAGGTATTTGCAATTTCATGTGATTTACGCTTAATCCAAGCAGTGATTTTCAAACATTTTTTTCTCTACCAGCACTCTTTCTTTAAAGACAATTTTCTTCCTAAGTCCAAAACATAAAACTAATTAAGGCCTATTTGTTCCATTAAAGAGGGGAGGGTCCTGTGTCTGTAGCGCAGTGTGGAACCCTCATCCCACTTTCTTCTCCTCATGATGTGGGGTTTGAAAACCGCTCAGCCCCAGCAAGGAAAGTTCCAGTGGTGGAGTTTCTGGCATGTTCCCTATAGCAGAGAAGAACTGGCATAAGTAGCTAGTCTTTGAGGTCACTCTGCATCCTAAAATGTTACCCCAGAGTCTGCCCTGAAGCACATAGAGCAGTCTGGAAACAGGTACCTCTTCAGTTTATTGCTTCACTGAGAGATTTTGTGTCCCAGAAGAATCAATTGCTGTTCCCAATTTAAGTCCAATACAAATGATTCAGGTGTCCCCAAAAAGGGGCTTGTATACCACTATTAGTATGAGCAGTTATTGTGGGAGATATATGGATAAGAACATATAAAAATATGTTAAGGGTAACTGTTCTTGGTGATAGCAGTTTTCCATATATGTTAGCGATTTGAAGTTTTCATTTTATATGATTTTATTTAGGTTAAAATGGGAGTCAACTCAGAAAACATTTGAGTAAATACTACAGATCATATGCAGACATGACAAATATCATAAGGGAGATATGCAAATGACTAATTTGGGCTCTGAAATCAAACAACGTGCAGTAAAGTTATATTTATGAGTTGGTTATTTTGAGCTCCAAATATATTTTTCACATTAATAGATTAATATGATCATTCACATTAGTCTTTGTTATAAAAGATTTGGTTTCCCATGTCAGCTTCAAAAAGTTATTTGTAGTAGAGTATATAATAACAAAGAAAAGAAATTGGAAAAAATGCAGTTATAGTAAACACTGCTATGAAAATAAAAATCCTTGAAATATATAACTCAATTTGGATGATGGAAGGAAAGAACTTTTGATTAGAGGAGTTAAGTGGAGACGTGGTCAGAAATTTTGGTGGGATCTCTGAATAATAAAAATATTTTAGAGGCATTTGATGTGCATTATTCCTCTTAGATCCGGGTTTTGCATCAGCTCAACTGGTGGACTGAAGAGAGGAGAGGAAAGGCAATATTTCTCAATTGGTGGGTATGAATTGGAAAAGAGTGGTAAATAAAGAAGGAGGGCAAAAGAATGTAGGAAAATGTGTGGGAACAAGATTGTCTGAAGTGGAATTGATTGGACAATGGAGAACCTTGGAAAACTGGAAGCAACAGTATCATGTAGGGGAAAGAACAAGAGCAATATAGACTAATAGGGAGTTCTCATCAGCCTTCTCTCTGCTCTCTTGGTTTAGGAAGTTCAGATCCTTCTCTTCCCAGGCACAAGGGCTCCAACTTAGTGGCTCTGAGCTCCAGGCAGGGAGGATGACTCTCTCATTCCTTCCAGCTCTGATGGAGGCGAAGGACATCCACACGCACCTGATGCCGCTCAGCCGCCACCTGGAAGCCCTCAAGGCTGTGGAGTTCCCGGAGCTGAAGCCGCAGCTGCGGCCTCTGCTCCACGTGGTCTGTCTGATTTGGGCCACATGCAAGTCCTACTGCTCCCCAGGGCGGCTCACTGTGCTGCTCCAGGAGATCTGCAACCTTCTCATCCAGCAGGTTGGTCCCCCAGGGTCTCCACTGACTCCCTGGTGGCTGGGTGACATGGAGTCACAGAGGAAAGTAAAGTGGGCATTTTTCAGGGCAGGGAAGCAATTATGATCCACAGGGTTCCCACTTGAGTTATTTTACTAATCACAAGCCGGCAACACTGACATTTTCAGTAGTGCTGCAACACAGTTGTCCTTTCCCTCTGCCCAAAGCCCGGGGGCTGCTGAAGGGCAGGGGTAGTGAACTTCAACCTCCTGATGATCTGTGCTCACAGATTGGTATTTATTAAAGTATATTTTTATTGATTTCAGAGAGGAAAGGAAAGGAGAGGGAGAGAGAGATAGAAACATCAGTGATGAGAGAGAATCATTGATCGGCCGCTTCCTGCACGTCCCCTACTGAGAATCGAACCCGCAACCTAAGCATGTGCCCTTGACCAGAATCAAACCTGGGATCCTTCAGTCCCAGGCCAACGCTCCATCCACTGAGCCACACCAGCTAGGGCCAGACTGGTATTAAGTCAGCAGTGAAGCCCAACAGTTAGGAATGCTATCTCTGGTGTCAGACATCTCTGTGCCAAACCCTGTGTCACCACTTGTTCGCTGTGTGTACCTGGCCAAGCTGATTGTCTGCTCTGTGTCTCACCTTCCTCATTGTGCAGTGGTAATAAAAGGACCATCTCAAAGGGTAGCGGACGACTCTGAGGCTCTGATGTGAGTATGCATGGCTTATAGCATGACTTGCACATGCTAAGAACTCGGCATCTGTGAGCTACAGAGAAGCAACTTTTAAGATCACAAACTTTGTGCTTCTCCTTTCTAGGGACCCTTGTAGCATCAACCAGGCAAGCATAAGCCCCGAGGAGTGTGCCAGTGACTAGAACGGGAAGCCTTGGGATGTGTGGATGATCTTCCCCCAAAATTGGCTTCATTTCCCTCTAGGGAGCTGTGACCCTGAGGAAACAATGAATGTATTTAAAGAGGAGCTAATAATAACTAACATCTATGAGGCACATTGCAAGTTCCAAATTGCTGTGACCTTTATGATCCTGGTCATTTTCAGATGAACTCTGTGAGGTAGGCAGGGAGAGCCCCATTAAATAATAATAATAACAGTTATTATTATTATTTAAAGATGTGGGCTAAAGCTCCAGGAACTTAACTAAATCACCAAAGGTCACCTGGCCAAAGACAGGTTGCTTGATCCCTAGACCAGCACTTTTCCATCACTCCATGTTTGTCAGCCAGGACTCTTTTGGTTGAAAGTGTAAAGAAAGCCCACCAAAAAAGGTAATTTATTGGCTCATGTACCTGAAAGTCCAAGGTAAGTCTGGCTTCAGCCCTGGATTACCACAAGGTCATAGGTGGTGTCATCAGGACCCAGTTATTTCTGCCCCTCCCTGTGGTGGTGAAGACAGCTGTCCAACAGCTTCAGCCTCATAGCCTTCCAGGTTCAGGTCTGTTAGAGACAGGGAAATAATGATGTTTCAAAGAATTCTTGCACTCAAATTATTTCACCATAGAAAGTCAGAAAGTCACCAGAGAACAGGTGGGAAATAATACCTGCCCATCCCCAGTTGGCCCCACGAAAGATTCACGGTGTTTCCTTGTCTCTGATTGCTCACTTGCCCATACCTAAGCCAATCACTGACTATTTGGCTTGAACCCAGGTCCCAATCCACCTGTGAAACTGAGGGTGGAGTCACATGTTTTCCATAGTGTGCTTCTCAAAAATACTTGGGCTATTGTTTAGTTCAGAGTTGGAGATGGCAAAGTTGTGGGATGTCCCGCACTTGCAACCAGGCTTCGTGACACGAACGTTTGCATTCCAGGCCTCTGATTATCTCAGCCCAGAAGACCTCCTGAAAAGCGAGGTGGAAGAAAGTCAGAGAAAACTGAAAGTGGTCGTGGACACCTTGAACTTCTTCAAGCAGGTGTTTCAGGACAGAAGGGAGGATCTCCACACTTACTTCAAGGAGAGCCAGGAAGTCAGGGCATGGGATTTCCAGTCTTCCTTGGTGTTTGTGCGATTGAATGGCTTCCTGAGACGTCTGCTCGTGGTGCAGGTGAGTGTGCTCATCCACCTCTGGCTCCCTGCTCCATGCGGGAGGGAGCAGTCAGGGACCCAGAAAGCGCATAGGAAAATGACCGACAGCACAGTGGCCAGCCTTCCTTTGGTTGGAGGAACCCACAATAAGATTCAATATATATATTTGGATTGATCATTTGGATCGATCATCAGGTAACGGTGGTGCTATTAGGTGTTTAGGAAACTCTAATCATAGACTCATTTAGGAACAAGGCCCAGGGAATCAGCCAACTAATTAATTTGATTTTCAAATTGCCCCAAATCTTTAAACTTTGTTTCAAATAAACGCTTGCTAAAACGTTCAGTGTGCAAAATGCAGGTGAATTGAACTGGATGCAGCTGGCCACTCCCACAAAGCTACTACTTTGAACTTGCCCTTTACTCTTCCACCCGCAAGGTGGCTCCAAAAACTGAACGACTAGTGAATCCCAGTGTAAAAGAAATGTGACTTTTGCCCAAAACTGTGTCTTTCCCCAATTTTTTATAAAGTTAATGTGAATATTAGTTTAAAGCCCAGAGTAAGGAGACATGAAGCTTTTAAGAGATTTTATCCTCAGAATTTAATATGGTTAACAGGTCTTTTAACACTTTACAGCTCTAAATTTGCTGACTGAACTTTGGGAGAAAGACAGTGGACATAATATAATGAAATACATACTTATTCCAAAATTTAAGAAATCCAAGGTCAAGTTCAAGATTAGGAACAACAGCCAAAAACAGACTGAGAAAGAATTAAAGTCCTATTTCCAGCTATGAATATCAGAGATTTGGGATGGTGAGGGGGGATATGTTGGGAAGAGGCTGTGATAAGTAGCACAAACTGTGGAATTATGAGGATAAGAGTATGAAATTGAATCTGTTCATTTCAGTTCCAAAACATTGATTCAACACTGCCGTTTTCTAGGCATTGAGCCAGGTCATAGGGATACGATGATGACTGAAATACAGTTTCGCCTGTAAAAAGCCCTCGGACCAGTAGCTGTAGCTACTGGTAGATTCATGGAGGATAACCAAGGGAGCAAAAAAGAGGAACCCCTAATCCACCAGTGCCCGACCAAGTAGTAAGCAGAAAAGGAAACTGTGGACAGCAACTACAGTGTTTGGACAGGTTCAAGCCTCATACTAATGAGAGGGCACAGTCCTCTCATGGCCACGTGCAAGTCCCATCTTGGAGGGCAGAGCCCTCCCAGCACAGTTATAGCCAACAGCTATAGTTGTAAGCTTGAACCTATGGTCGGAACACGTGGCCCCACGTGCCTGAGTGATGTGGGCTTGATAGAGTTCAGGTGAATGTAATTGAGTAGGATCGAAACTCATGATAATGTTGTAAACATCCTGACCACGCTCTTACTTTGCCTCATGGCATCTGATATAAAGTAAAGATGCGGCTTGTAGTCCGTGGCGCTGTCGCTGGGTCTCCATCAGAGAGGACAGCTTCCCACCCAGACCCAGCTTTCATTCTCTTGTCTGTCTTTTCTCAATCCTTCACCGCCCTCTCTCAGGGTCAGTGAACCTGGCTGAGCTGGCGTGGCACATAATGCTCCCTGGTGCTGAGTATGCCATGGCCATGCCGGCTCGCCACAGGAAACAAAGTTTGAAACTGAACTAGGAATTTACAGGGGCAAAAAGACAAGGAAGAGCATAGAGACAGAGGAAATGTATAAGCAAGAAAGCCAGATATTAGATCTTATGAAAGGCCCACCTTAAATCCCTCATCAGGACCATGGAGAGTATAAATCACCGATATCTGGCTTTATCCTAAATGCCTCCTTTTTCTGCAACATTTCCATCCCACCTATTTATGTGCAGCTCTCCTCCCCTCCCCCCACGGTGTTCCTCTCACCTTCCATATCTGTCCCTTTGCTGTTGTTTAGCTGAGGTGACAGACCTCCAGCTCCAACCTGCCCCAGGCCTGGCGGACCAGGTGGAGTAACTGCTTCACCGCCTGGCAGACCTCCAGCCCTGCAGCAGCCCTGGGGGTGAAGCTGAGCACAGCTGGGAATGACATGGGGCTGGGGCCTCAGGCAGACGCACGCATGCCAGTGCCATGCCTCTGCACACAGACAACTATTCTGACATTACAGCCCGAGTCTGCAAATACACAGGCCAGGGCCACAGTCTCCGGGAGCCTCTGCCCTCACATGGCCGGCTCTCAGCTGCTTATTCTTTCTGAATCAAGGGCTCAGATGCAGGTGGGTGAATGGCAGTTGCCCCGTGTAATCAGATGATGACCCGAATGCCTCCATGCTCAGTCTTCCTGCTCCCTCCAGTCCCAGCTCTTCCGTCCTTTGCTCTGGTTTACTTCTTTGCTCTTATGGCGAAGTCTACTATTTCTTTTCTTTACTGCTTTCCTCTTCTTTCTTTTTCCTCTCCCTTCCCTTTCTACTTGTCTCCCTTCACTGTTTCCCAAGCCCTCTCTTTTTTTGTTTCCTTTAGCTTCTTGTTCACCTTGAATTTCCATGATTTCCCATGGCTGCTCCTTCCCCCTGTCATAGTATTTCCTCCCTTCTTTCTTTTTCATCTTTGAGTCATTTACTCAGCCTCAGCCCCTTGGCCTCTGGCTTCCCCACCTCTTCCTACTCGGCTCAGTGCAGCAGGACACAGACTATCGATCATCTCCAAGCAGATTTCATGTAGCCCTTTAGTTAACATTCTGAGTACCTCTGTGATTGATGCCTGTTTGAAACGGGATTAATCTGCTGCTCTCCAGCAAGAATTAGCATGAACCAAGCAGTATTCATCTTGCTGTTCTAATACAGTATGTGGCCACTGAGATGGGGGTAGCTGCAATTAATAAATACACTAAGCTAAGTTAATAAAATGACATCTGCATGCTCACATCCAGAGTTACTCTGAAGGGCTGTTTTTAATCTCCATGGTTCTCTCACATTTCCCCTTCTGATTTGTATTACTTTTTTTTTTTTTTTTTGCACAAGAAAGTTACATTGTGCAGATCGACTCTTCCTCTCTGGGTGCCTGTTAAAATGAAGGTGGGCTGAGCTGGTGTGTGTGTGTGTGTGTGTGTGTGTGTGTGTGTGTGTGTGTGTGTGTGTGTGTGTGTGTGTGTGGTGTATTGCTGAGCAGTTGTCAGCAGCCTGCAGCATATGGAGTAATTGCATTCTCGGGATACGACCATCCTCCTCACCACAACGACCCAGCTGATCTCTTAGAGAGCTAACCCCTGAGCAGGGAAAGGAAGAGTAGAAATGTTTCAAGAGCCTATCTCATGCCAGAGCCTGCACCCTCACATTCATAGGATCAAGGCCTCAGTACCCCTACTGTAACACAGGAGCATAGTGAAGCACTGCCCATCGTCACACGCTTAGAGAGGTTCTGCTGGGATTTGACTCAGGGGCATATGGTTCCAAGTGTTGCCCTTTCATCCAACTTGGATATCTCCCAGGGGGTTCTAGAACTCTTCTTTCCTCCCTCCCCCCATTTTGAGGGTCCAAAGTGGTTCTGTGGCTTTATTCTACCTTATCCACTCTCTTCTGTCTTTGCACACACTGTTTTTACCACATGATTGTTAGGCCATTTTTCTAAATAAATCATTTTGGTAAAACTGTAATTCACATACCAGGAAAGGGGGGTATCTGACTTTACAATTTACTAAGGAAATCTCAAAAGTATACAAAATTTTTCTAATTTGAACAAACAGTCCAAAATCAAAGGGGAAAAGAATCTTTCAGCTGCCCCTTAATTCATTCCCTCACCCTGTCTTCCTGCTGGCTGCCCCAGCTCACACAACACACACCAAATGACACATGCATGCACACTGTATACATGTACGGTACACACACTGCACCTGCAACATACACACTGCACATACATATACTGCACACACAGCACATGTACATACACAGTAGACACATAGCACAGACACACACATAGTACAGACACTGCACAGTCATATTCCACACATATAACATGCACTAACATCACACAACTCACATACACTGCACATACACATGCAAATACACACACAATACACACAACACACACATAGCCCCCAAACACACCATATCCACACCCCCTCATGCACCCCCCCAAACTGAGTCCATGTTTGTGCCATATGACTGTAGGTGCTGCAGAGCCCTGTGCTGCTGCCTGCAGCCTCTCCCCTCCACACGGCGTGGTAAGAGCTGGAGAGAGCCTTCATCTCGTTCATTCTGCAACGTCTGCAAAGCTGTGATTTACTGGAGGCAGAGTGATTTCCTGCGGAGGCTTTATGCCAGGTGATTAGCAGGGAGATGGGTGGCAAGCTGCCCTAATACACGCGTTCCCTGCTCCTCCTGCACCCCAGTCCCTCTCTGCCTCCTTGCAGGCCTAATTGGGCAGGCTTCCCTTTCAGCCCTCCCTAGCATGCGGTCACTAGGAGACCACTTGCTGCATAAGGTTGGCCACTGTCGTCAGGTAGAGAAAGCAGCCTGTTCCCCAATGACCTTTTGAGACTTTCATCTGTGAATGTCTGCTTTGTGCTCTTACTTAATGAATTCTGAAGACATTTCTTTTAAGACAGGTGGCGTGACCTTTCCTTCAAGGATGGGCTTGTGTCTGTGAGGCCTGCCCTTATCCCGAGTGTGGCTCTTCCCCCTCGGGCCTGAGACACTGGAGACCTCTCCCACCCTCCATCAAAGATGCACAGGTTTCCCAAGAATAGGAACCATCGGCCCAGCCAGCAGCCTGGCCCATGCCCTGTGTGCTACCTGGAAAGGAGCACTTGTGCACCAGCCATTACATGTCCCTTATCCAGCAACCTGAGCTACAACTTCAGGGTGATGATAACTAATTACAGTGGCTCCCCATCATTCAAGTCCTACCAGGGCACGGTGCACATGACTCCATAACCCCATGGCAAGTTAGGTATTGGGGAACGCATATGCAGGTTAGCGAAGTGAGGCTTAGAAAAGCTGTGTCTTGCTTTACGCTACATCGCTACTAAATGGCAGGCCAGGGTTATGTGAGCCCAGCATTTGGGCCCTGTCCTGAGCTTTTCCCCTGGTGTTGCATATCCTCCCCCTGAACTTGACCCTTTCAGCCTGAATATGGCATAATGAACTTCATGTGTTTACTACTGCGATGAATAGAATGGGTAGTTAAAAATTATCATTTAAACCTCTTCTTGGCTTAACTTGCCTTTTATCTGATTGGTGGGACCTTTAAGTAAATGGTGAAAGAGCTACATTGAAATATTTTATGAATCAAAGATATAGTCAGTGTCGGTGTGATAAATATGTTTCTATGACTGCAAGACAATTCCTGCCAAATCAGGAACCTCCTCTAATCCTCTGACATCAAATGTCTAAAATCCACCAAGAGGGAAAAGCTCAGTCCCTCTCTTAGCAGCCCATTCTGTAGTTGGACTTTTCTAAGCATTAGATGGTTTTGTTTTATTGAGTGAAACCACATGAAATTGCCATTTTCTGTAGGGAAAACATAAGACATTTTAGAAGTTCAACCTGCCAGTTGAGGACAGATCTGCTCTGTGTGCTCATTTGCCTTCGATCTGCCCCCCAGAGCAGGGCCACCAGGTTCTGCATTGCACTTGACCAAGGCCCTGCGAGCATTTAAAGACACCGGCCAGCCTTACTTTGTAACTCTCCTTTCTTGTCTAATTCTCTCAATTGCTCCTGCGTTCATATTTCTTAGGTTCTCCTTCTCCTAGAGGGGCTGTAGATAAGTCAAAGGTCATATATTCATTCATTTAACAAATATTTCTCAACATCTGAGCTTTTTGGGGGGGGGGTACTGAAGATAACGGGCTACCTCTGGGCATTTACAATCCACTGAGAAAGATGCACAAAATAAAAAAAATGAGTATAATATAATGCCAAGTAGTATATTATATTTCCAAAGGGTGACAAAAACTCTGAAGAAAGCTTAGGAAGGGTACATGGAGAGAGATTAGGGGGAATGGTAGAGTGAAAATTGGGGGCTCTTTTAATAGGGAAGTAAGAATAAGTCTAAGACTTTGAACTGAACTCCAAATAAATGTGTTGCCTATCATGTGTTTGTTAAATTAAGCAATGTAAATATCTATTGTTTTTGGTGATCAGAGTTTTTCTAGAAAACAGAATAATTAAATATTTATCTAATGTCTGTCATGAAATACCTTCATGACCATCCAAGATCATACTTCAAGTATTCTTGAGAAATAAAATAGTGTAGCAAAATTATAATCTACTTTTCTGATGCAATCAAACATATCAAGATGCATCAATCTTTTAAAATGGTTAGAGGATATTTCCTAAATATTGGAATTGACATCCACAGAATTATGAAAAATGGGTGGCCAGGTGACATTCCACAGCACAAATATGCTTCTCCTATAGCACTGACATGTAATTAACATTCAAGTCATTTCATTTAAGTCCAATTAATTTCTGTTTTCCTCCCAGTGCATAAAGTTGAAGGTGTTTTAAAATGAAAGCTGCCCCCTGCTCCACCTTTGCTGGCAAGACCCCTGCTTCAGGGGCAGGCCTTTCTTTCCTTGGTTGGTTCTTTCCTCTCCTCTCTTCTCCCACTTCGGCTGCTTGTTGACAGCTGTGCCTGAGCACAGATGAGCAAGAAAAAGTTGCTAGATGCTGACAATGTGGAGAAAGTCAGACTGCTCACCACTTCCCAATGCCTGTTACTGCTGCTGGACTTGGTGTCCTGGCAAGAGAAAGGAGGTGGGCTGCCTCCTTCCAGTCCGATGGGTCAACCCGGAGCAGTGGCCATTGGCCATGGGAATTTCCTAGAGTGCAACCAGGACTTGCTGGGTTTTCAACATCATGACGTAGTGCTCCCTCTTCTTGTCTGTCAAGCTTCCTCAGGGTAGAAGACCCCCTCCCAGGGATCCACACCAAATGTTTGCTAAAATCACACAAAGGTACTTGTTATCTCCCCCTTTCCTGTTGGACAGGTATGCACACAGGCGGGAGGTTGTGATGGGGAAACATCTTGGTTTGGAGGTGTTGTGATTTCAGGCCAGTATTCATGAGATCAGTATCACAATCTGTCATGTTAGTTGTGTTCTGGAGGATCCTGTCCTAGGAGAGGCATCCATGGACTCAGAGGGCTCCTCCCTAAGGCTCTGGGTTGTGTTGTCCACCTGTCACTCAATTCTGAGCACAGCTGGGACACTGCCATGTGAACAGCAGTGACAGTGCCACGCCCTTTCTGTGTGTTTACTGGCCTCAGTCCTAAGCCTCATTGGCTGATTTACCTCCCACTAGTGTTGTCCTATTGCAGTTGAAGAAACCCAACACAGAGGTGTCAAGTAGTTTTCCCTGTCGCCCAGCTCTACATGGTGCACCGTGTTGCATATGCTGGGCAAGGGCATCACCATTGATTTCCTTGGCAGTCTTGCTGAGCCCGTTTATCCTCAGGACTATTTGGGAGACTTGCTTTCCAGTCAATATCCCCTAAGATAGCTTCATTCCAGAACCAGATGACATGGCCCATTTGAAATTGATTTTTTTAAAAATTTCTGGTAAAACCAAAAATCATGTAAATATTATTATTATTATATTTTATTATTTATTAGAAAACACAGAAAAGCTGAAGCATAAAATTGATCTGTTTTTGTGTGTGTTTTATTTATCTGAACTTTCTCTCTGCTTTGTTATCAAGTTTAACCAAGTTATTTATATCAACCCAATCTAATAATACAGTTTCAACATGAATCAGGCTTCACATTTTCCTAAGCAACCCACCACCCCCATATGATCTTGCTCTTCCCATCCTAATGTGAGCATTACCCACTGTTATTGTCATCACCGTTATTATTTTACCTCTTGTGAATTGTCCCTGTAGGACCTTCTGAAGACGACCTTGGACTTTCAAAGCCTGCAGAAGCTCGAGTTCAGTGGCATCAGAGGCAATGCCCTCAGTCAGCAGGTGCAGCAAATGGACCACGAATTTCAGGAGATGTGCAGGGTCTTCTCAGAGTCCTGCCACGACTATCTGGACCCCCAAGGCATGGTAGGGCTTGGAAGGCCAACTTGCAACTTTTGTTTCTTTCTCAGCTGCCTCCAGCCTGTAGGACCTGGTATTTTACTTGCATTTTCTCTCTTTCCTTTGGCTTTATAGTCCCAGGGGTTGTATGAAGGGAGACCTTCTCATTATTCTTTGTGTCAGGAGAAGGATCAGGGAGGACCTTTTCCAACTGCTGACTGCTCCAGACTGAGGGTGTCCAGGGTTTCAGAGATGCTGAATATGGGATGGCTTTGAGCAGTTAGCAGACCAGGAACACCCAGGCAGAATTCTGTTAGTGTCTTGGGTGGGGTTAGGAGTGGGGGCAGAGCTTCATTTTTCTGATCGGACTCTGGTTTGCAAGAGAGTACTCAGGAATGAGGGAACGGCCAGACATGCATTGTCATGATTGGACCACAGAGCCCACGCCCTACCCCTGGCCCTGGAGAGCTGAGATCTGTGAGCGCAAGCCCACAAGGGACAAAAAGAAGAAAGGGAGCCAGGCAGAAATAGGGCATGGGGTTCCCTGAGAAGGGAGTGGCTAGTTGCTGGAGAAGGAATCTTAGAGTGAATGTGTGAAATGGAGGAAAAAATAGAGCAGAAACCTGTTCTTAGAGCCATCAGTTGCCTAGGGAGGTCTTGGCAAACCCGGAGAGATACTGCTTTCTAAGGAAGAATGGGGGAAAATGGTGTACTACAAAGCAATCATTACTATTATTATTTTAACTCTTTTATGAATTGTCCCTATAGGATCTTTTGAAGACAACCATGTATTTTCTAAGACAAAACAAATGATAAAGCAGAATTCTATGCACAAGGAAACATACCATTATGTTACTATAGTTGGTTTGGGAAGTAGAACTATACTATGTTTTTCTACTTACTTTGTCTTTTTATAAGAATATGAATTACTATTGCAAAGCAATAATAACAAATAATAATTCCACCAATTACGGATTTAATTTAACAGAATTTTTCTGAAAATTGCTATATTCTTAGAAATAATGGCTAGTTGTTGTCTTAATGAATTAAAAGGTACTTAGAAGAAATAGTGTGCATTAGTTTAATTAGCTTACTTTCCTCCCAATGGCTAGATTAGGTTGGTTACACTGAAAAAACAGGATTTAGACTTGGGAGAGGAAGGAAGGTAGGAGGTATGATGGTAGCCCCATTGCTGGGGTTGTTGCTGTTGAGGTGGCTTTTAGGGTGGCAGAAGCTGGCACTGAGGGTGATAGAGAAGGGGCAGAAGGAAGAGGGGGCACAGAGGTAGAGTGAAGGGGTGCCAACCTCACAATTTGACTCACTCTACCAGTTTGCCTAGGGAAGAAAATGCAGCAGACATGGGGTAACTGTCTACATGGATGAAAACTAAGGTATGCCAAGGTGAATCTTGGAAAATGAAAATAAATCCTTGGTCTAATGATTCAAGTGCAAAGATTAGTAGTAAAGAGCATAGTGGGACTGGCTTTTGCAATATCATGATTTTCTATGTCTTCATAATGTCTCTTCAGGAATTTGAAAATGATGTCTCTAAATTTAACCAGAGGGTAGAAGATCTTGACCGAAGACTGGGGACTATCTTTATTCAAGCCTTTGATGATGCACCTGATTTGGAGCATGCCTTTAAGGTTCGTACAAGCAGGGAGGGAGCCACCCTATGCTCAATCCTCTCCCACCCTCATCAGAGGAGGGTAGGGATACTCTTCCAGCTGTTTGCTCCTGCAGATATGAATTGTTCTTAGTCTAATAGAGAGGTGTCATGAGTATGCTAGGCAAGGGAATGCGCAGAATTGGGCTGCTCAGGTTGGTAACTAATGCTTTTCTGAAAGCATGATAATGTGAAAATACTTTTCAAAAGAGTTTCTTCTGGAATGCTCCCTTTGAGTCTGATCAGTAGGGGACCCATTGAAAGTGAAGAGCTCAGTTGGGGTCACCATCCTGAATCCAGGGTTCTGCCATTCCATGGCTGTTTAACCACTGCTGTCAGGGTGGTTTGAGCTGAGGCAAACCACTTACCGTAATTGGTTATGGTATTTAAGTACAAGTAACTAGAATAAGAAGACGTGTGCCCTTGCCCTGTATCGCCAAGATGAGTTGGTACAAGAATACGGAGAAGGTTTAGGATGAGTAGCGAAATGGCAGCGCAACTGAGAATTCTGAGTTGTGAGACATAAAGACATGACAGATCTGTAAACTATGAAGAGGCCATATCTGTAAAGCCTTAAGATTTAGAACCAGAATTCATCAGTAGAATGACAAGGAGGCAGATTTTGGCTCAATAAAGCAAAGAGATTTCTGTCAAAACTATTTAAAGACGGAATGGACTTCTTTAAGAAGTAGTTAAGTTTCCAGTCACTGAAAATGTCCAAGCATACACTAGAATCCATGCTATTCTAGAATATTGGGTAACCCAAATTGCCAGGCTTCATTAGCCATTGAATCTACCTATCTATATCTACCTATTTACATGTAGATATCTATCTATTATATAAATCTTATTTTAGAGGTTATAAAATGTACAACCTCTAATAAATACCTGGCATCCCATAACTCACATAGAAAAAATGATTAGGATTTCTCTCTTCAAGCATTTGAACTGGTTCCAGAAATTAGTTCTCTCTGAAACTTTTTTTTTTGCTCCTCTCAGATTTTAGATTTCCAAATTCTCCTCAACACCTAGCCTGCTTAGCTTCTTTTTTCCTTCTCTATCTTCACCCTCCTTCTCTGTTTTAGATCTTTTAAAAATTTTATTACTATTATTTTTGTTGTTGTTAATTCCTACCCATTCTTTCCATTTATTTATGTTTTGTTTTTTTTGGAGAGAGTGGAAGGGAGAAGGGGGAGAGAGAGAGAGAGAGAGAGAGAGAGAGAGAAAGAGAGAGAGAGAGAGAGAAATGTGAGAGAGACACACATCAATTGGTTGCCTCCTGCATGCTCCCCAACAGAGGAATCAAACCTGCAACCCTTTGGTGTGCAGGGGGGCTGATGCTCCAACCATTGAGCACACTGGCCAGGGCTAGGTGTTTTTTTAAATGGTGTTTTTAATATAGATTAGCTTAACCTTTCTAACAACTTTAAGTTTTCTCTTTATTTTACCCTTTATCCAGATTCTTATATCCCACGAGGGTCCAAAAGACAATTTAGCAGACAGGAATCCTTCTCCTTTAGAAGGCAGTCTATGAATATCCACCTACTAATAACTATTGATTCGGTAGCATAATAACAATTGTTTGACCTTTTTACACTGATAGGCACATGAAAGAAAGGCCAGGAAACAAGACTTATGTAACCTTGGAAATATTGAATCTGTGACTTGCTCCTCTTCTTTCTCCACCTCTCCTGCAGCTGCTAGACATCTCAGGCATACTCCTCGAAAGACCACTGGTAGCAAGCAATGCATCTGATAAGTACCTGGTGCTCATCCAGATGTTTAATGAAGAATTGGATACAGTGAGGGCAATCTACAGTCAGCGTGTCCAGGAGGAGGCAGAATTTGGTAGGCTGGTTGCCAGGGGATTTGGATGGGGGAGCTCTACTGCTGGGAGGGGTGAAAATTAATCCTCTTGTATTTGTTGAATGTCTACTCTGGATCTATGTCATTCTCCAATAACAGCAAGGACAACTTGTAGATAATCCAGAGCATTTGGCTGATTGTAGAGTTCACTGAGCTGTGCATTTCCTTGTAGCTGGGGCTGAGGTAGGCAGGGTGGCCCAGAGCAGTGAAGTCTTGACAGCCTTTGGTAGCTGACACCTTAGCCGAATAGATGGGTTGACCCCTGATCAATGTTGCCATAGTGATTAATCTTCAACATGTCTCAGTTCCACAGTAGACTTTCATTTTCTTTTCCTGATCCTTCCAATGCCATAGCAACCGTGCTCCTGGAGGAAGGAACCACCAGGGGCCCGACACGGGCGGTACCAACCACAGTGTGATGTCTCCATTTTTATTGCAATTCTTAGATGTCTTATCTGTTTGAAAGTCAAACACAAGTTCAATTCAACTTCACAAACATGTCTTGAGTCTTTGCTGTATGCTGGACACATTTTTGGGCACGAGATGCAGAGGGAAACCAGGGTAAGGGGTAAACTAATTAATACCAAAAGTAAATAAAGTAAGAATGTCCAATTGTTGCTAACTCTGGTCAAGCACTTCATAGTCCACATGGCCTGGTTCTTCAAGGGATACACCAGGTAGGAACAGTTACCTAGCAGAATATAAGTAGTTCCGAGTTACAAAGAACTGTAACAAAACAAGATTCACTGTGGCTGGGATATCTAGGGGGAGTTTGTGGACAAGAGGGCTTTGAGCCATGAAAGGTGAGAGATGGGAAGCAAGGAGAAGAAGCAAAGGTCTCCAGGGAAATGAAAGGAGAGTATTTCTAGGTACCAGGTGGACCTTCCTGTGGGCAAACAGAGTGTGCATAGGGAGATGAGGCCAGCTACAAAGTCCGGGGCCAGACTGTGAAGTCCTCTGAGTGCCACCCTAAGGAATCTGGAACCCAGTGTTCAGGCAATAGGAAATTTTCCACGGGTTTTAAGTAATGGAGTGGCAAAACCAGCATGTCTTTAAACAGGTTTCATACTGAGGTCATTTAGAATTGTGTCCACTTAGGAAGTCATTCCCTGAAGACCTGCTGGCCTCATCTTCATGCGGGCCATCCTCATGACATCTGGTCACATATAGAATTTGAAAACTCAAATACCTTAGGAGGCCACACTCATTTTCTCTTGCATAACAAATTAGCGCAACCTCAGAGGCCTGCCAGCGCCCATCTTTTAGCTCAGAGTTCTGTAGGCCAGCAGCCCGGCCTGATTGCCTCAGTTTCCCACTGAGTATCACATGGCTGAAATTGAGGTGTTGGCTGGGCTGACTTCTGATCTGGAGGCTGTGGGTGGTGGGGAAATCCACTTCTGAGCTCATTTTTGTTGGTAGGATCCAGTACCTTGTGACTAACTGCCTGAGGTCTCTGTTTCCTTGTCGGCTGTCACTGGGGGCACACCCGTTCCCTGCCATGTGGGAAGGCTAGAGGCTGCCTCCATCATCAAGCACACTGACTCCTCCTCACCCTTCAGCTTCCTTATCCCCCTCTGCCACCAACCAGAGAAAACGCTCTGGTCTGTGTGTGGCTCGCCTGAGTAAGTCAGCCCATGCAGGATCTTCTCCTTGTTGCCATGTAACATCTCACCACAGGAGTGATATTTTATCCTATTTGCAGTTTCCACCCACACGGAATGAGGAGAGGACTGTGTCAGGGTGAGGGCCACTTGGTGATGTCTAAAATGCTGTGGACCATAGGTCTGCGCTCGCATAAGGCCGGGTAGTGGTGGAGTGCATGACGATTAAAGGAAGACACCACTGCTCAACCCCAGCTGCTGGGTAAACATGGAGGCTGGTATTTGCCAGATCCTCCCATTTTACTAAGAAAGCTGGAAACTAATTTTAAAAAACACAACAAAATCTCATGACTGAAATCTCAACAACTCAGATAAGCAAACTGACACACTCTATGGAGTAAAGTAGGGTGTCAGGCTCTGCTAACCCTGGTCAAACACTTCGTTATCCGCACGGCCTGGCTCAATCATAACCTTATTGAATTCACACATAAGCCATTTTACAGAGGGAAAAACTGAGGCCCAGAGAAATTCAGTTGTCTATTAAGGCAGTGTTACTCAACCCTGACTATACAGTTAGAATCCTCTGGAGAGCTTTCACAAAATACAAATGATGGGGCCCCACCCAAACCAATTGAATGCAGAACCAGGCGTCAGTCTTTTTAAAGACCCCCACATGAGGCAGAAGTGTAGGCAGGTTGAAAGTCACTGATATGAAGTTAGAAAGCCAGTGAGTGGCAGAGCTGGGCATGACCCCTGCCTTCTAACCCTGTTCCATGCTCTCTCCAAGGTCACTCTTACTCCTTAGGCAAGTACAGTGGTCTCCAGGAACTCCCATCTCCCATGAGCACAGGGTGACTTCAGCATGTGTACCAGCTGGCAGGGTGTTCCTGGGTGGAGGGGCTGGGAGTCAGGCCTCACTCAGTCTGGCTGTGCTGTGTCTCCAGGCTTCTCGCCGGTGCACAAGAACATGCCCTCGGTGGCCGGGGGTCTTTGCTGGGCCCAGGAGCTGAGGCAGCGCATCCAGGGTCCCTTCGCCAACTTTGGGCGCATCACACATCCGTGAGTACCTTCCTCCTGAATGGGGGGTTTGCTTTGGGCCTCTGCTCCTGCTCTGGATTTTGACCGTTGCATAAATGCATCTCACTTACCCAAGGCATGAAAATTATCCGTGTTTCTTTCCATTTTCAGCATCTGACCAGTGTCTTATTCTATTTGGGCTGCTATAACAGAATACTATAGATTAGATGGCTTATCAACATTAGAAATTTACTCCTCACAGTTCTGGAGCCTGGGAAGTCCAAGATCACGGTGCTGGCAGATTCAATGTCTAGTAAGAGCCCTCTCTTTGGTTCATAGACAGCCATCTTCTTGCTGTGTCCTCACATGGCAGAAGGAGCAAGGAAGCTCTGTGGAGTCTTCTTAAGAGGGCACTAACCCCATTCATAGGGGCTCCACACTTGGGACCTAATCACCCTACTACCACCTCCTACTACCATTACATTGGGGAATTCGGCTTCAAATGTTGAATATGGGGGAGGGAATACACACATTCAGTCCATAACAACCAGATATTGGCCAAGCAGTAACAAGACAGATACATTTGAGCTGACTCCTGGGACCCCTGGTATTAAGTGAGGCCTGATGGACAAGAGGCTGAATCCTTTTGCTCCAAGAGATTCATTTCTGGAGGAAAATGAGTCAAGAGTTTTGAAGCTCTGTGGAGTGTTCCCATGTGTCTCCCTCTGACACATGTCTCTTTGCTACTAAGGCCACTGGAAGAGAATGTAGCTCGGCATTCGCTTAAGTGTGGTGTGGGGCCTCATCTGTCAGAATGCCCCGGTGCTTGTAAAAATGCAGGCTCCCACCTCACCTCTCACCGACTGGTCTGAATCTTGGGGCCGGGTGGTGTCTGTGGATCTGCTTCCTCTGCAAGCTCCCTGGTGATTCCAGATGTGGAAACCACTGGCCTGCCTCACAGCTGATTCTGGAAGCTGAGCTAGTTAGGGGCATGTGAGCGGCTGGAAGTGAGAGGAGAGCTTTTTGCGATACCGTGTTCAGGATGCTACCTAGGGAAGGGCAGTTTTCCTCTGACCCCTCTTTCTAAAGACTGGACATATGAAAAGCACTTGGCAAACACAACAGAAACAAAGGAACTGAAATCTGGGCATCCGCATCCCAGGTTTTTTGAGCGATAAAGGGCCTTAGAGACCCTCTGGCCCAGTTGGCCAGACATGGAAAAGTCTCAACATCATTAATCATCAAGGAAATGCAAATCAGAACCACAGGAGAGATCACCCCACACCTGTTAGAATGGCTGTCATAAAAAAGACAAGAAATAACAAGTGTTGGTGAGGATGTGTAGAAAAGGAACTGTCTTAAGCTCTGTTGGTGGAATTGTAAATTGGTGCAGCCACCACGGAAAACCGTATGGAGGTTCCTCAAGAAATTAAAAATAGAACTATCAATCCCACTTCTGAGTATATACCGACAGGAAATGAAACCATTGCGAAAAGATGTCTGCACCCCCATGTTCACTGCAGCATTTTTTACAACAACCTAAGTGTTTATTGGTGGATGAATGGATAAACAAAATGTGGCATAAGCAAAACAATAGAATATTATTCAGCCATAAAGGAGAGCCTGCCATTTACAACATGGATGGAGTTGGAGGGCATTGTGCTAAGTGAAATAAGTCAGCCAAAGATAAATACTGATGATCTCATATGTAGAATCTGGAAAAAGAACTTAGGAAAAAGAGATGACATTTGTGCTTATCTGGTCATTGGAGGCACGAGTGGAGGGTGGGGGAATGGGTGCAGGTTTTCCCAAGGCACAGACTTCTGGTTGTCAGAGAAGGCAGCCCCGGATGATGCGCAGCATGGCACCGTAGCTAACGGGGCTGCTTGGTGCACTTGAAAGTCTCTAAGTGGGTAGATCCTAAAAGTTCTCATCACAAGGAAAACACCAATCCTTCCTTTTTTGCATTCATATGAGATGTCGGATGTTCACGAAGCTAATTGCTGTAGTCATTTCTCAGTGTATGTACGTCGCTATGTACACCTTAGACTAAAACTGGGGAAATGTGAAAAGACCAAACGCTGTCAGAGGAAGGAAGTTGATGCAAAGCACCCAGGATGGGGCCTAAGGAGCCTCCCCACTCCCAGCGCAGCCGAGCAGAAAAGCAGGACCCTTGGGGAATCTCCTGCCTGCTGCAGAGAAGCTGAAAAACGAGGTTTTCATGTGAAACACCCCACTTCAAAATTAGCAGGCAGTCCGCTTTCTTTCACACTCCTCATAGAGCAAGCATGCGTGCCCGGGGTCAGGTCTGCCTCGTGGGACACACCCGCATGGCCTCTGCTCTGGCCTGGGCTCTTTACATTGCTGATGGACAGCTGAGGCAGCAGGAGTGAGAAGATGCCTGCAGAATTAGAGAGCTAAGGAGACCTGGAAGTCCTGGTCTCCGAGCTCCCAGCCCAGAGCACTTCCCAGGGACCCCTCAGCCATGTGTGGTCTGGCCCAGAGCAAGCTGAGCCCCCATCTTCTCAAACACCCGAAGTGGGAAGGAGAAGATGAATGGATGGAGGAGAGAAGGCTGCTTCTAGGACTGTGGACTGCAGGGCTGTCACAGGTCCTGTTCCCTGGAGCAGGCGCTGACATGCATGTGCTGGATTTGCATGTGCGGGGATGCTCTTGGGAACAGCACCTGTGAGGGGGCGGGGTGGGCAGAGGGAGAATTGAGGAGGGGTGTAGTGGCAAGGAGGCCTCAGCGGATCCTCTGGTGGGGGGGACTCTGGCCCTGCAGGTTACAGGACTTTGTGCCTCCACATGAGCTACATGATGGGTGTGGGCTGTCAGGGAGGTGGCTCCATTAGCTGAGGGTGTTCCCACAGAGGGAGGCAGCCTTGCCTCACCAGCAGCCAAAACTCCTGGCCAGAGGGAGGTTGGGGGGTGAGAGCAGCCGTGGGAGTGCCTGGTCCTGAGAGGGGATTTGAATGGCACCCACTGTCCTCTACAATCCCCTGGAAATTTCCATTCGTTTTAAAAAATGAATTCAAAACTGCACTGTACCCTGTAATATATATTTATTGGCTATTAAAAATGCTTTAGATTCCTCACTATGAAATGAAGTCGAATCTGCGGGGAGTTTCACAGCACCTACTCCTGTGACTCCTCAAACCTTCCAGTGGACTGCAGTGGGCCCCAGCGTGGGGACTCTCCCCTCCATGTGCCCCAGGCCCCAGGTGGTGACTCTCTCCTCCATGTGCCCCAGGCCCCAGCGTGGGACTCTCTCCTCTATGTGCCCCAGGCCCTTGAGTTGCTGACTCAACTCAAGGTGCTGTGAAACTCCCCGCAGATTCGACTTCATTTCATAGTCAGTTGCTGACTCTGATGGCTGGAGACCCCATGAATGAATGACAGTGACGTCCACAGTGTCCTGTGTTCAGTAGCCCTGCTCAGCTCCTGTACACTCAGCCTGTGGACTCTTTTATGGAGTCAATCCATCCATACCTCAGTCTTCCTTCTACTTTCCCTGCATTGCTGTCTTTTCTCTCTTCTAACCTCTTTCTTTCCCAGACATGAAGGTGAGATGGGGTTATGAGGCTTGCTCAAGAGGGGGAGGGGGAGGCTGGGCGAGAGCCGCCTGGTCTGAGGCCCTTTCCCCTTCTCCTCTTGGAGGCACCTGCATGCTCACACGGAGGGACTGAACGCCTGAAAGCCAGGGCTTCCTCTGTGGCGCAGAGCTCACACTGAGAGCCAGGGGATGGGTCAGAAACCTGTGTTGGCTTAAAGAACAAACGATGTTAAAGAATCTTTGCAATAAGCTGCCTTATTTTGCTAGCAGAACAAACAAAAACAGACCCTTCAACACAGTGTGAAGGTTCCTGAAAATTGTAGCTATTTTGCCAATTTTCCCAGGGCCTGGCGCTCATTTTCTGTTGCAAAGTGTCAGACAGGAGCAGGTGCGGGTGGCGGTGTGGGCGCTGGACTCTGCTCACGCTCCTCTGTAGTCATCATTCCTGTGGGAGCCCCTGAGCATGCATGTCTGTGCATGTGGGTGAGTGTGTATATGGCATGTGTGGTGCTCGTGTGTGCATTGTGTGTGCACATTTAGGGGCATGAGATGTGGGTGGGAACCTCATGTAAATGTGTCAATGAGTGGCAGGGCTTCTCAGAACATGTCCTAAATGGATTTCAGAGAAGGAAAAAAAGTATATATATATATATATATATATATATATATATATAAAACAAAGTCTATGTGTGTGTATAAACATTGTTATATAAATATTTAAACATTGTTATATAGTTTTTGTTATGTGTGATGTCATATATAGTTTTTTCTTACACATGAAAACTATGGCACCTAGAATTTTTTTTCATGTCTCGATTTTCCTTTTATTCAGTTGTCTAAAGACTTGATTTACCTGTGCATGCCTGGCGGGGGGTGCGGGGGAGGCAGGAGGGAAGGGCTGGTGCAGCCACGTGGGAAAGGTTCTGTCACCTTCACCTGTGGGGCTGCTTTGCAGGAAGTGCAGGCGCCCTCTCGTGGCCGATGGGGAATGTTCAGGAAGAAGGATGCAGGTGCCTTTGGGACATTTGGAAACCAGCCCGGGAAGCTGCTCAATCTCTTCTTTATAGGCTGCAGTTTGTTAATCAGATCATTATTTTGACTTCTAATTCGATGCCACTTTTTTCTCTTTTTATGGATAGTTGCATGGAATCTGCTGAAGGAAAGCGAATGATACAAAAATATGAAGATGTGCTGTCGTTGCTGGAAAAGTAAGCAGCGCTGGGGATTGCATTGCTCTGCAGCGTGCAGGCCCCAGAGGGCCCTGTGCGGCTCCATGTCTGAGCTGGCCCCTCGTGCTGCTCTGTGTTTTAGGTTATCCCCACATTATCTGGGGCACATAACTCAGTGCTCCTGGGTTACAAAAACTGGGTCCTGGGGAATGCAGTTCCAGCCTAGGTACAGACACTTTTCCAGTGCACTGTAGTTGGAGCGAGATCTCGCAGAGCCGGAAGTGGGCCACCCCTCACGACCCCCCCGAGAGCAGTGTCACAGAAAATCGTAGTGGCTGCCTACTAAGCAGAAAGTTTAAAAAATGTTTCCTGTATCTTTTTATAGAGAAAGCATAAGAATGAAATTTACATGGGTTCCCAGTTGTTCCTGCTTTAAAGCTGCAGTTAGTTTTTTGGGGGTGCAGGGTCTAGTGCCCACACTGTTATCAAACCGATATTGTCACCACATACACCCATATGAAAAGCCTTTCGGCTCCTCCCATCACCTCATGACCACAGCAGGAAAACCCTCCCTGGCCTTTGCTTTCCTCTCTAGCCTTGACCTTTGCTTTCTTAGTCTCAGGTGCTCCCAGCACACAGTAGGCTGTTTCTCACCTCCACCCTTTGGCCTTGCTATTGTTTTTGCCTGGAGCACTCATCCTTCTTTCACTGTCTAACATCTCCTTGTCCTCTGAAATTCAGTCAAGCATCACTTCAGCCCCCGATCCCTGAAACCTCCCAGCATCTCCTTACCACCCTCCCCACCCCTGTCGTCAGAGGCCTGAGCCCTGCACATCTCTCCAGAATTGCCTCACTGCATTCTCTGTTTATCCAAGCCCAGCACATGGGAGATGCTCCACCAATGTGTGATGACTGAATGACAGATGTCTGCACGTGACATGAAGGTTCCTATGAGAGTAAATCCTACCCACTAGCTTCTTCCAACATTTACTGAGACTAATCACAACTTCCCTTACCGCCCAGAAGGACCCCCTGGAGCCTCTCTTTCTACTCTCCTCTGATTTGAGCTATGCCTTCTTTAGAAGTAAGGGGTTACTTGCAGGAGCTTCCATGCCTGCTGAGTCAATGACTTTGATTTAAGAATGTATGCAGCCCTGGCCCCGTGGCTCAGACAGCTGGAGCATAGTCCTGTATGCCCAAAGGTTGCAGGTTTGATTCCCAGTCAATGCACATGTGGGAGGCAACCAATCATGTTTCTCTTTCTCTCTCTCCCTCTCTCTCCAAAAATAAGTAAAAACATATCCTTGGAGGAGGGGGGAGAATATATTCAGGTATTTTACTAGTATCTTTAGTTCATGAGATAGATAGATAGACTGTATGTACTATATATGTTTTATGTATGTTACTATATGTTATCTATACCTTCAGTTACTCATTACTAGGCATGAGGATGCTGGGAGGGTGCTTTCAGGTGTCCGCTGTTCCCCGTCCTCGCAGGTACGAGGTAAGACTGTATGAGGACTGGTGCCAGACAGTGTCGAAGCAGTCACAGTACAACCTCTCCCGGCCACTTCTGACACGAGACCCAGTGACTAAGCAGATTACCGTCAACTTTAACCCACAGGTAAGTTGGCCACAGGAAGTTCTTATTGGGTTTCTGAGGAGCTTTGCTCAATTTAGCTGATTCCAAAGGCAGAAAGGTTTTTCATATGAATATGAAAACGCTGCTCCAAAGAATCTGCATCCCGGATATCTTTGGGGGATAAATCCTATGGTGTAGTGTTTTCTTAAGTTGTCCAGGGCTCACATTTTTCTCCAGGGTTAGCCAATATATTTGCTTTGATTTTGCACAGCAGGAAATATGACAAAGTATTTTCTAAACTTTTCGTATGATAGCATTATTATATACTTGATTTTACATATAAAGTTAGAATGACAATTACACTTAAGATTAACCAATCAAAAAGTTTAATTATATTATAGATATGCACTATCTGAAATTTCGGAAGGCACTTAAACAAAGATTGCTACCCAACTTTGGATAGATAGAATAGTAGCATTACTGACCATTTAGTGCCAGACAGCTGACTGGGCTTGCCTTGAATGCCTGCCACACATGAAGGCTGTTGACTGAACACTGGGAGGCCAAACAGGTGTGAGTCCTGATTCCTGCTCTCTTAAAGAACCCACAAGCTAGTTGGTAGCTGGAATGCCAACATGCAAAAATCTGTCCTTACGGGATAGTGTGTAATCAGTCTCAAAGGAGTTGCTCTGGAAATAAGACTCCGGATTAGTGACTCTCCACTGAGGCCATTTTCTCCCTGGGGACATTTTTGTTGTCAAACATGGACTGGGCGCCAATAGCTTTGAGTGGGTAGATACCAGAGATGCTGCTGCGCTCTCCGCAATGCACAGATGGTACCCACCACCAAGAGATTTTGTCCAGAATAATAGTCCCAAGGTTGAGAAGCCCTGCCGCAGATGGTCAGAGGCTGGAGACCAGTATGGACTGTGGCAGCCCTGGAAAGCGTAATGCTGGAGAAGATGTGACCAAACGTTAGCCCAGGTCAGGAAGTGCATTGTTCAGCTAAAAAGTAAAAACAAAAAATATGGCCACATTGAGCAACAACAGTCACCACTTCTGTCTGGATGGCACATTCTCCAGGTGTGCAGTGTAGAGAGAGGCTAAACTGAGCATATTGCTGTCTTGAGAAAGCTGAAGGTTAAGTAGAATATCAATCCTGACTGAGCTAGAAGTCAACAAAGGAAGTTGGAGGACCCATTTCTTTTTCACTTTGGTGAGTCTATCATTTAATCATTTGAATAATTTTATCAAAATTGGCTGCCAGCAATATTGGATATTAAATGCCCAAAGAGATGGCTTCCTGGATTACCAATGAGGCCAGAGTCTAGAGGTTGTGGTAATTATGTCCTCAGTATAAGACAGTATTGAGGCTGGATCATCCCTCCTTTCTAGACTCCGAGAGCAAGGGCTCTTATCTGCCCCAGAGTGCAACACATAGTAGGTGCTTTTTGGTGTTGTAGGTGATAGAAGGGAAAGGAAGTGGAAGAAAGAAGTGAGAGGAAAAAAGGGGGGAGAAACCAAGATGGCGGCATAGGTAAGCACCTAAACTGCTGCCTCGCACAACAATTTCAAAACTACAACTAAAAGAACGGACACCATCCAGAACCACAGGAAAGCTGGCTGAGTGGAAATTCTACAACTAGAAGGAAAGAAAAAAGCTCACGGAGAACTGGAGGAACGGCAAAGGGTTGAGGTACAGCAAAGGGTCTTTGTGTGCACAGAGAGGAAGGGCGGCTGAGAGCCCAGCTGATTTTCTCTGGCGGGAGGGGGAAGGAAGCCCCTGACTGCACTGAACCCCAGTTCCAGGCGAAACCCCCTGGACCCAGGCTCATACAGGGGGAGTCTGGACTGTCAGCTAGAGAGAAAGGCACTTGGAGACTTGGAGATCCGGGGCGGGGTTGGGGGGGGGGGGAGCTGCGGCAGGCAGGGATCTGGAGGCACATGTGCAAGCGTGCACAAAGACTGGAGGTTGCCATAGGCTTTCCCTAGCAGAAGGGAGTCGGAAGCTCCTGACTGCACTGAACCCCAGTTCTGACTGCACTGAACCCCAGTTCCAGGCGAGCCCCTGGGGACCCACGCTCTTGCGGGGGGAATCTGCACTCTTGGGAGGCGGGGAAGCCAGAGGTCTGGAGGCGCACGTGTGCGTGCAAGGACAGGGCTGACAGGAAGCCAAGACTGTCTGCTCCACCCTGAGATTCTACCCCATCCAAGCTGAGCACAGAGGCTTTTGCAATTTGGCAAGTCTAATCCTATAAGGCTGTCTCCAGCACTGAAATTCTCCCACTGTAGACACAGCTGATCCTCACAGCCAACTGGCCTGGAGGTCAATTCCTCCCAGTGATACCAACAACAATCAAGACTTAACTGCAACAAGGCTGTACACACAGTCCACAAAGGGGTGCACCAAGAGTGTCCACCTCAGGTTACTGGGAGGCCAACCCACTGGGCCATATAGGAAACCTAGCACACAAAGCTACCCTACCAACTCAGGGAAGCAGTGAAAATGCGGCAACAAAGAAACAGATCACAAATGAAAGAAATGGAGGAAAACAAACACCTGGATATAGAATTCAAAACCACGGTTATAAGGCTTTTCAAGAGTATCCTAGAAAAGGCCAATAAATACAACAAGACCCTCGAAGATATGAAAAAGGACCAACTAGAAATTAAACATACACTGACTGAAATAAAAAATATTATACAGAGACCTAACAACAGACTAGAGGAACGCAAGAATCAAGTCAAAGAATTGAAATACAAAGAAGCAAAAAACACTCAACTGAAAAAGCAAAAAGCAAAAAAAAATCCAAAAAGTTGAAGATAGTGTAAGAAGCCTCTGGGACAACTTCAAGCGTACCAACATCAGCATTATGGGGGTGCCAGAAGAAGAGAGAGAGCAAGATACTGAAAACCTATTTGAAGAAATAATGACTGAAAACTTCCCCCACCTGGTGAAAGAAAAAGACTTACTACAAGTCCAAGAAGCGCACAGAACCCCAAACAAAAGGAATCCAAACAGGACCACACCAAGACACATCATAATTAAAATGCCAAGAGCAAAAGACAAAGAGAGAATATTAAAAGCAGCAAGAGAAAAACAGTTAGTTACCTACAAGGGAGCACCCATACTACTGTCAGCGATTTCTCAACAGAAACTATGCAGGCCAGATGGGAGTGGCAAGAAATCTACAAAGTGATGAATAGCAAGAACCTACAACCAAGATTACTCTACCCAGCAAAGCTATCATTCAGAATTGAAGGGCAGATAAAGAGCTTCACAGATAAGAAAAAGCTAAAGGAGTTCATCAGCACCAAACCAGTATTATATGAAATGCTGAAAGGTATTCTTTAAGAAGAGGAAGAAGGAAAAAGTAAAGATAAAAATTATGAACAACAAATACATACCTATCAACAAGTGAACCTAAAATTCAAGTGAATTAAAAACCTGAGGAACAGAATAAACTGGTGAATATAATAGAATCAGGGGCATAGAAAGGGAGTGGACTGATAATTCTCAGGGGGAAAGGGGTAAGGGGGGGTGCAGGAAGAAACTGGACAAAAATTGTACACCTATGGATGAGGACAGTGGCAGGGGGGGAGGTAAGGGAAGGAGGTGGGGTGGGAACCGGGTGGAGGGGAGCTATGGGGGGGAAAGGAGAAACAATTGTAATAATCTGAATAAAGATTTATTAAATAAAATAGGAAGAAAAGGGGAGAGGAGGTAAATCCCTAAATTATAATGCGAGTCAAGGGAAACAACTATAAACACAAGTCAGAGAAGAGCTAACATCCCCTGACCCCCACTTTCCGGCTGCGTGGCAGACAGCAGCTGAGCTGTTAGGCATGAACAGTCACATGCATATCAGTCCAGAGGGACAGGATCAGAGGATGGCCCCGTTGGGGCCAGGCTAAGAATTTTATGGGGGAAATTATATGTATGTATGTAGAAAATATATTTAAATTATTTAAATGCCTGATTCTTGGACATTTCAATTACTTTCTAGTTGTGTCAATATATATTTCATAGATTCTAGGATGCACTTATTTTTTTATATCTTTGAAAATGGCATGCATTTGTAATTTTAAAAACTACCTTTTTTCTTTCCTTCTTAGTTGTAAATATAGCAATAGTGAATCTTACCATCATTGACATCTACAGTGGGATAAAATATGGTCTGAATAATGCTACAATAAGTATCTGCAGTTATTATTGCATCTATCCTGGATTATTTCTTTGGAATAAATGCCTAGAAATAAAATTGCTGGGCTAAAAAGTGCTTACATTATGAGACTTTTCATGTATATTGTCAATTTGTTATTCAGTCATTCTCCTGCCAGCAAAATATCCACTTCTTCCACCACTTTCAGGTTGATGAACTAGAAAAAATACAGTATCTCCATGTTGCTTTAACTTTGTTCACGTGTTCATTGGCTGTCTACGTTCCTTCTATAGATTGCTTGTTCGTGTCCTTTGCCCACTTTTGAGTGGAAGTACCCTCTTTACCTGTGAATTTGATAGAATATTTTAGAAATCTTTGTCAGATATTTTAAAAACCTGCTGCAAATATTTTTACCAGGTGAAGTATGACATTTTATTATGTATACTAGTATGTATTTTATGCATATAAATTTTATCTTTTGTGGTTGTATGTTTAGAATGGCTCTCTCTCTCTCTATATATATATACACACACACACACACACACACACACACACACACACACACTGAGTGGCTAGATTATTATGATCTCTGAACGCATAATAATCTGGCCACTCATTGTATGTCCTATATAATAAAAGGCTAATATGCAAATTGTCCCCTCAACCAGGAGTTCGACCGGCAGGCAGGCTGGCCAACCGCCCATGTCCCCTCTCCCTGGCCAGGCTGGCCGGACCCCACCCATGCATGAATTCATGCACACACACACACACACACACACACACACACACACACTGAGTGGCCAGATTATTATGCGTTCAGAGATCATAATAATCTGGCCACTCAGTATATATTCCCACATTTTCTTTCTTTTTTTGTTTTTAAATTTTAATTATTTTTAAATCCTCACCCGATGATATTTTTCCATTGATTTTTAGAGAGAGTGGAAGAGGGGGAAAAGATCAAGAAAAACATCGATGTGAGAGAAACACATTGATTGGTTGCCTCCTGCACACATCCTGACCAAGGCCCAGTCCGGGAGTAGCCTGCAACCGAAGTACGTGCCCTTGAACAGAATTGAACCCGGGACCCTTTGGTCCACAGACTGACGCTCTCTCCACTGAGCCAAACTGGCCAGGGCCCACATTTTCTTTTAACTTTTATTTTCATTAAAATTTTTAAAAATTGATTTTAGAGAGAGAGGAGGAGAGGGAGAGAAAGAAACATAAAAGATGAGAGATTCATTGATCCACTGACTCCTGCACACCCCCTACTGGGGATCGAGCCCACAACCTGGTAGTGCATCCTGACTGGGAATCAAACTGGTGACCTCCTAGTTCATGAGTTGATGCTCAACCACTGAGCCATACCAGGCGAGCATATTTTCATTTCTTAAAATTTTAATATCTACCTTGAGCAAAATGAACCAGGAGACTGAAGTCATTTCCCTGTCTCCTTGTTAGCATTCGTCTTAACCCTAAGCAGGGTTGGCTGGGTGACAATGAAGGGATGGCCCAGAGCCACTGACGGAGAGGTGGGGGCTCAGGTGTCTTTATGTGAGCTGGGGGTGAGGAGTTGAGGGGACTCTATGGCCTGGTATGTTTTGTCATACATTCTATACACATTAGTCCTTGTGAGTTTAGAGGTAAAGGCGATAAATAAGCAAGGAATGATGAACAGTGCTCTTAGAAACGGTGCCAGAGGCCTCTGTTTTTTTATTGACCCACATCTGCTTGGCTTCCCACTTCTGCAGTTCAGTGTCCATAGAAGTGGGAAGCCAAGCAGATGCTGTGAAGTCATCAGAGGCTGGTGACTTCCATCTCCTGACCCCCTCGTATGTGAAGACACAAACAAAGACAAGCCAGCCCATCAGGGGCTATTTCAAGTGACTGTATGTAACCGCTGAAGTTATAGAGTGGGTACCTGCTCTCAGCCCTGTCAGTGTCTATAACCATGTGTCTGACCTCATTTGGAGAGAATACCAGAAGTCTAAATCCGAGGCTTCTCACGCACAGGTGGCCCAGACCGGGTGATCATCATCCCCCATAACAGCACAGCAATGGGAACTGGCTCAGTCAGCATGGGGCTATCATTTCATCAGCCACCTGCTCTAACGGATCATGGCTGCAGAGCCTCTCCTGCTATCACTGATGTCTCCTCTCTCAGGTTTTCCTCTCGCTCTCGGTGATTCACAGATTCGGTTAACCTGCTGCTTTCTGAGTTCTCTTCCTTCTGCCCAGTACTCACTTCCCTTCTCTGAACTCACATTTAGGGAATGGGCAGGAGCAGAGGTTGAGAGGAACCAGAAGACCTCTGGTCCCCTGGGTTTTCCTGTCTCTGCCTCATATTGCTGCTCTTCACTGCCACTGAACTACAGCCATCAATGTTGATTCTCTCCCCCAGCTGGTTTCTGTGCTGAAGGAGATGAGCTACCTTCAGTCCCGGCAGATGAAGCACATCCCGGAGACCGCAGCAGCCATGTTCTCCTCCAGGGAGTTCTATCGACAGCTTGTGGCTAATCTGGAGCTGATGGCAAATTGGTACAACAAGTTTATGAAAACACTGCTGGAGGTGGAATTTCCATTAGTGGCGGAAGAGCTGCAGAATATCGATCTCCACCTGCGAGCTGCAGAGGAGTCTCTGAACTGGAAGAGCGAAGGTAACGCACCACCTGGAGTCTGGGGCAAAGGGGGAGAGCCCAGACCCCAGTAATAGTTGTGGACACTCAAACAATTACCTGGTAATGTGGCTTGTGTTTGAACACAAGACTGTCTTCTCAGACACATGTCCAAGGTAGCGAAGGCAAGGAGGGTTGTATTCTTCTTCTTCCTTCTCTTTGGATGTAACTAGTATATTTAGCAAAATGTGCTGCCACACACGGGGGCAGGCTCAGAGATGGAATGAGATCTCCCACAGTCTCCAGCACATATGGGGCACTTCATGAATGAAGGTTCTTCCTGTGTTATTGTTACTTAATTTTCTTAACTGGCCTCTAAGTATCTTACAAGGGAATTATGCATTGACTTCTCTTGTACCCTCCAGTTCAATTCAATAAACTTTCATCGATGGATTAACATATGCAGGGTACTCTGGGGTGGGGGTGGGGGGTGGGGGGGAGGAATGAAGGCCTGTGGAGAGAATGTAAGATATGAGGAATGTGGGAATGGCCCTACCCAAAAAGAGGTCACATTTAGTGAGGATAACAGACATATGTACAACATAAATTATACAAGACCAGCTATGATAAGAAGCCATCAGAGAGTTAAAAATAAAGTGTGGCAAACCAGAGAAGGAAGATTGATTTGCATTAAGGTCCTCAAAAGAGTGAAAGTTTGAAAAGAAGGTCAAGTCAACTCCTGGAAGTCTTGGAAGGCCATATTACACAAGTTAGAGCTTTATTCCATGTACAAGAGGGAATGACATTTTCAACATTTAATACAGGAAAGTGTTTTAAAAATAAGATTCATTAGCCTATGCAAAGTCACCAGGTTGCACTGGTGTGCCCCAGCAAATGCACCAGCTTTTGTTTCTTTTCCTCCGTAATCAGGGTTTTGGTAAGAGTTGGCTCTTTAATACAACTAGGAAGAAAAAGGCTGCTTGCAAAGAAGTCACTTGTGCAGAAAAGTCTTTTAAAAAGCCATGAGTATTGGATTCTTTCACCGCAGCTAGACCTTTAGCTATGCCACTGTCAGTTATTTCAGTTAATTCTATTTCTTTTGGGGAACAGGCATTTGGGATTATGTAATTCAAATCACCAATAGCATTCGTGACCTTGAAAAAAGAATTCAGAAAACCAAAGACAACGTGGAAGAGATTCAGAGCATCATGAAAACATGGGTGTCTCCAATATTTAAAAGAAAAGATGGAAAAAGGGAGTGCCTGCTTTCTGTGGAGGATCAGCATGATCGGATGGAAAAATATTACAGTTGCATCAGAGAATCTGGCCTGAAGATTCACGCTCTTGTTCAGGTAACCAGCCCCTCAGACACACAACCACTAGTACAGGGGAAGCATCACGAGTGTCTTTGGTGCTGGAAGGGATTTGGAAATTAGAACAGTAGGTGTGTGTCTTCCGCAGTCAGGGATAGACATTTATATTGATAGCAAAAGAACTAAAGCTAATAGGTAGGGGGAGTGAAAAGTCATATTACAGCATCAGTGTCAAAGTTAGTGCCATCTTCATGGTGGTACCACTTAGTCATCACATGACTTTAAGTGCCACACCAAACCCCAAGGAGAGAAGGAGAAGTCAAGGACAGAGTCCTACATTACCTAGTGCATGAACTATCCCCAACTCGCCTGCCCAACCTAGTGTGGAACTCCAGCATCATCCTCGGAACCCAGCTCTATGAAGCCTGAGGAGATGGTAACCCTCACTGCAGTTGATGAAAGAAGGAAAAATGCAGTGTGCACTTAAAGCAGGGAGGCTCTGCCTGCATTGGGATAGATAGGGCAGCCTCATGGCCCATCCTCAAAGACTGAAGAGTGGAATGAGCTGTCAGGGGCCACCAGCTGCCACCTACTGCAGTGGCATGGAGAGTCCAATAGGCTGACCTCATGCACATGGTCAGTGATGGATTACAGCTGCTGGATGGGGGTTACCTATGGTTTGAAGTACAATGAAATGCGCTGTTAACTTTGTTAATTTTCTTGACTTTGTTTTCTAGTGTATTAATTTCTGTTCTTTATGATTGCTTTCTAGTTAATTTGGGGTAAATTTGCTCATCTTCTTTTCTAGCCTCTCAGGGTAAAAACTTAGGGTATTATTTTGAGGTTTTCTTTCTAATACCAGCATTTGACAACATAAATTTCCCTCAAGCAGTGCTTTACTTGCATTTCACAAACTTGATCTGCCTCATTTTCATTGTCATTCAGTTTTAAATTTTTTCTCTTGTGATTTCTTTAATTCAGTGGTCATTTAGAAGTGTGTTGTTTAATTTCCACATATTTGGGCCTGCTCTGGATATCTTAATGAAATTGATACCTAATCTAATTCCATTGTGGCCCAAAGAGAATACTCTAGAAGATTTCATCAGTTGGAATTCACTGAGACTTATTCCATAACCTAGAGTATTGTTTATCTTATTAAATGTCCCTTGTGCACTTGACTATATGTTTACTCTCCCATTGTTGCAAATAGTGTTTCAAAAATATCAATTAGTTCAAAGTGGTTGGTAGTATTTTTCATATCTTTTATACGCTTTCTGATTTTTTTTGTCTATTTGTTCTACCAATTACTAAAGATAGAATGTTAAATCTCCACCTGCAATTTTGGATTTGTCTATTTAACCTTTTAGTTCTGTCAGATTTTTCATTAAGTGTTTGAAGCACTGTTAGTAGTTACAAACACATTTATAATTATTATAACTTCCTGATGAATTGATCACTGTATTATTATTATAAAATTCCCTTTTTCTAACTAGAGGCCTGATGCATGAAATTCATGCAAGAGTAAGCCTTCCTTCCCCCAGCTGCTGGCACTGGCTTCCCTCTGGCAGCTGGGACCCGGGCTTCCCTTGCAGCCTCAGCTTCGTCTGGAAGGTCATCTGTAATTAGCATATTATGCTTTTATTATTATAGATAATACTCCCTTGCCTTGATTTTTTTTGTTTGGATTTTCTTTCTGGTAATACTATGGCCTTTCCTTCTAGATTCATGACTTCTACTTTTTGCATTGTCCATCTTTTTCTACTTCCTTGCATTCAACCTATGTGCTTCTTTGAATTCCAGTTTCTTCTCTTATAGATAGCACTAAAGGCCTGGTGCACAAATTCATGCACCAGTGGGGTCCCTTGGCCTGGCCTGCGGGTTGGGCCAAAACCAGCTCTTTGATATTGCCCAAGGGGTCCTGGATTATGAGAGGGCACAGGCCAGGCCAAGGGACCCTACTGGTGCACGATTGGGACAGGGAGGGACACGGGAGGTTGGCCAGCCAGGGAGAAACCGCTGGAGGGCTCCAGGGCATGTCCAGCCCATCTCACTCAGTCCTGATCGGCTGGACCCCAGCAGCAAGCTAACCTACCGGTCAGAGCGTCTGCCCCCTGGTGGTGAGTGCAATAGCGAGTGGTTGAGCAGCGTTAGCATATCATTAGCGTATTATACTTTGATTGGTTGAATGGATGCCTGCAGGACTGGACACTTAGCATATTAGGCTTTTATTATATAGGATATGGTAGAAACTTACTTTTCTAAGTCTAAGAACTCTTCCTACTAATTGGAATATTTAAATTATTACATTTAATGTAGTTTTTGGTATGGATAGATTTAGTTCTACCATTTTGCCATTTGCTTCATTTCTTTTTTTGTTTCTCTGCTATTTCTCACCCACTTTCTTGTTATTAATTGTATATTTTTTAGTATTCTATTTTAATTTCTCAACTACAATTTCAGATTTATCTTGTTGTATTACATTTGTGGTGGTTGTTCTAGGTTTCAGTATGTCTCTCGAACTAATCACAATTAACTTAGAGCTTAGAGTTTTCCCATGAAATATAGGAATCTAGCAACATAGCAACAATATGGTTTAATAACCTCCCCCCACCAATCGTTTAATCATCACTGTTGGGGGGTGTGTGTGGGGGGAGGGTATAAAATAAACCCCAAAATAGAGTATTATAATAATATTTTGCTTTAAAAACTCAAGAAAAAAATGTTTCTGGTTTCTGTATTTTCCCACAAACTCACTATTTCTATACTTGCTTTTTCTTTTATTGTTATATATATTTTTGTATACCCAGTGGCCAGACATTATATAACTTAATATGAGATCATCCCCTAAAATCCCACACCCATCCAGCCCCCACACCTAGTTATTAGAATATCGTTGACTATATTCCCTATGCTGTACTTTACATCCCATGACTATTATATAATAATCAATTTGTACTTCTTAATCCCGTCACCTTTTTCACTCATCCCTCCAACCCCCTCGAATCTAGCAACTGTCAAAATTAGTTCCTGTCTATGAGTCTATTTCTGTTCTCCTTATTCATTTTGTTTGTAGATGTAATTGTTGATAGGTATATATCTATTGACATTTTATTGTTAATATTTTAATCTTATTTTTTTATAATTTCTTTATTGATTAAGATATTAAATATGTGTCCTCATCCCTACTTTGACCTCCCAACGCCCCCCTCCCCACTCATGCCCTTACCCCCTTGGTGTTCGTGTCCATTGGTTAGGCTTATATGCATGCATACAAGTCCTTTGGTTGATCTCTCCTCCTTACCCCCACCCTCCCCTACCTTCCCTCTGAGGTTTGACAGTCTGATCGTTGCTTCTCTGTCTCTGGATCTGTTTTTGTACATCAGTTTATGCTGTTCATTATATTCCATAAATGAGTGAGATCATGTGGTATTTACCTTTCTCTAACTGGCTTATTTCACTTAGCATAATGCTCTCCATCTCCATCCATGTTATTGCAAATGGTAAGAATTCCTTCTTTTTTTACTGCAGCATAGTATTCCATTGTGTATATGTACCACAGTTTTTTAATCCACTTATCTGCTAATGGGCACTTAGGCTGTTTCCACATTTTAGTTATAGTGAATTGTGCTGCTATGAACATAGGGGTGCATATATCCTTTCTGATTGGTGTTTCTAGTTCCTTGGGCTATATTCCTAGAAGTGGGATCACAGGGTCAAATGAGAGTTCCATTTTTAGTTTTTTGAGGAAGCTCCATACTGTTCTCCACAGTGGCCACACCAGTCTGTATTCCCACCAGCAGTGCACGACGGTTCCTTTTTCTCTGCATCCTCTCCAACACTTGTTGTTTGTTGATGATAGCCATTCTGACAGGTGTGAGCATTGTCGTTTTGATTTGCATCTCTTGGATAATTAGTGACTTTGAGCATATTTTCATATGTCTCTTGGCCTTCCTTCTGTCCTCCTTCGAAAAGTGTCTATTTAGGTCCGTTGCCCATTTTTTTATTTGGATTGTTTATCTTCCTTTTGTTAAGTTGTATGAATTTCGTGTAAATGTTGGAGATTAAACCCTTATCAGTGATGACTTTGTGAAATATGTTCTCCCATTCAGTGAGCTTTCTTGTTGTTTTGTTGATGGTTTCCTTTGCTGTGCAAAAGCTTTTTATTTTGATGATGTCCCATTTGTTTATTTCCTCTTTAGTTTCCATTGCCCTAGGAGCAGTATCAGTGAGGTAATTGTTTCAGCATATGTCTGAGATTTCGCTGCCTGTGGATCCCTCTATTATTTTTATGGTTTCCCGTCTTATGTTTAAGTCCTGTATCCATTTTGAGTTAATTTTTGTGTATGGTGTAAGTTGGTGGTCTAGTTTCATTTTTTGCATGTATCTGTCCAATTTTCCCAGCACCATTTGTTGAAGAGACTATTTTGACTCCATTGTATGTTCATGCCTCCTTTGTCAAATATTAATTGAGCATAGTGGTTTGGATCGATTTCTGGGTTCTCTATTCCATTGATCTATATGTCTGTTCTTGTGCCAGTACCAGGCTGTTTTAAGAACAGTGACTTTGTAATATAGCTTGATATCTGGTATTGAGATCCCACCTACTTTGTTCTTCTTTCTCAGGATTGCTGTGGCTATTCGGGGTCTTTTTTTTATTTCAGATGAATTTTTGGAAAGTTTGTTCTAGGTCTGTGAAATATGCTGTTGGTATTTTAATGGGGAGGGCATTGAACCTATAGATTGCTTTGGGTAGTATGGACATTTTGATTATGTTGATTCTACCAATCGATGAACACAGAATGTTCTTCCATCTGTCTATGTCTTCCTCTATCTCTTTTTTCAGTGTCCTGTAGTGTTTTGCATATAGGTTTTTTACCTCCTTAGGTAAGTTTGTTCCTAGGTATCTTAATTTTTTTGATGCAATGGTAAATGGGATTGCTTTTTTAGTCTCTCTTTCTGTAAGTTCACTATTGGTGTAAAGAAATGCCATAGATTTCTTGGCTTTAATTTTGTATCTTGCTACATGCTGAATTCATTTATAAAGTCTATAATTTTTTGATGGAGTCTTTAGGGTTTTCTATGTACAGTATCATGTCATCTGCAAGTAAGGACAGTTTTACTTCTTCTTTTCCAATTTGGATGCCTTTTATTTCTTCTTCTTGTCTGATCACAATGGCTAGTACTTCTGGTACTATCTTGAACAGGATTGGTGAGAGTGGGCATCCCTGTCTTCTTCCTGTTCTTAGGGAAAATGGTTTTAGTTTTTGTCCACTGAATATGATGCTGGCTGTGGATTTGTCATATATGGCTTTTATTATGTTGAGGTCTGATCCTTCTATTCCCACCTTGCTGAGAGTTTTTATCAAGAAGGGGTGTTGGATTTTGTCAAATGCTTTCTCTGCATCAATTGATGTGACTATGTGATTTTTATCTCTCAATTTGTTTATGTGATGTATCACGCTTATTGATTTGCAGATATTGTACCATCCTTGCATTCCTGGGATAAATCCTGCTTGGTCGTGGTGTATGATCTTTCTGATGTATTGCTGGATCATATTTGCTAGAATTTTGTTGAGAATTTTTGCATTTATGTGCATGAGGGATATTGGCCTGTAATTCTCTTTCACTGTGTTGTCTTTATCTGGTTTTGGTATTAGGGTGATGCTGGCTTCATAGAAGGAGCTTGGAAGTGTTCCTTCCTCTTGAATTTTCTGGAATAGTCTGAGGAAGATAGGTTTTAGTTCTTCCTTGAATGTTTGGTATAATTCCCCTGTAAAGCCGTATGGCGCTGGGGCTTTTGTTTGCTGAAAGCTTTTTGATGACTGCTTAATTTCTTCCATAGTTATCAGCCTATTGAGATTATAGAATCTTCCTGATTGAGTTTTGGAAGGTTGTATTTTTCTAGGAATATGTCCATTTCCTCCAGGTTGTCCAGTTTGTTGGAATAGAGTTGTTCATAGTATTTTTTAGCAATCCTTTGTATTTCAGTGGGGTCTGTTGTTATTTTGCCTCTTTCATTTCTGATTTTGTTTATTTGAGTCCTCTTTCTTTGCTTCTTGGTGGTTATTTCACCTCTCTCATTTCTGATTTTGTTTATTTGAGTCCTCTTTCTTTGCTTCTTGGTGAGCCTGGCTAGAGGTTCATCAATCTTATTTATCCTTTCAAAGAATCAGCTCTTGGTTTCATTGATCTTTTGTATTGGTTTTTTTTTTTTTTGTCTCTATGTCATTTATTTCTGCTCTGATCTTTATTATCTCCTTCCTTCTGTTCACTCTGGGCTTTTCTTGTTGCTCTCTAATTCTTTCAGTTGTAGAGTTAGATGATTTACTACCATTTTTTCTTGTTTTTTGAGGTAGGCCTGTAGAGCTATAAACTTCCCTCTCAGGACTGCTTTCATTGTGTTCCATAGATTTTGGATTGTTGTGTTTTTGTTGTCATTAGTTTCCAGGATGCTTTTAATTTCTTCTTTGATTTCATTGGTAACCCAGTCATAATTTAATAGCATGCTATTCAGCTTCCAAGTGTTTGAGATTTTTGGATTGTTTTTATTGTAGTTTATTTCTAATTTTATGGCATTGTGGTGTGAGAAGATGCTTGGTATGATTTCAATCTTCTTGAATTTGGGGAGACTTTGCTTGTGACCCAATATGTGGTCTATTTTTGAAAATGTCCCATGTGCACCCGAGAACATATATTCCATGGCTTTGGGGTGAAAAGTTCTGAGGATGTCAGTTAAGTCCATCTGATCTAGTGAGTCATTTAGGATTGCTGTGTCTTTGCTGATTATTTTGTCTAGAGCCGTGGTCGGCAGACTGTGGCTCACGAGCCACATGCGGCGCTTTGTCCCCTTAGTGTGGCTCTTCCACAAAATACCAAAGCCTGGGCGAGTCTATTTTGAAGAGGTGGCATTAGAAGAAGTTTAAGTTTAAAAAATTTGGCTCTCAAAAGAAATTTCAATCGTTGTACTGTTGATATTTGGCTCTGTTGACGAATGAGTTTGCCGACCACTGGTTTAGAAGATTTAGCCAGTGATGTCAGTGGTGTATTAAAGTCCCCTACTATGATTGTATTGTTGTCGATCTTTCCCTTGATATCTTCCAGGAGTTTTGTTATGTATTTGGGTGCTCCTGTGTTGGGTGCATATATGTTTATCAGGGTTATATCCTGTTGTTGTATCGATCAATCCCTTTAGTATTATGAAGTGGCCTTCCTTATCTCTTTTTATAGCCTTCACTTTGAGGTCTATTTTGTCAGATATAAGTATTGCTACCCCAGCTTTTTTTCATTTCCATTTGCCTGAAAGATATTTTTCCATCCCTTCACTTTCAGTCTGTGTGAGTCCCTTGTTCTGAGGTGGGTCTCTTGTAGACAACATATATTGGGTCATGGGTTTTTTTTATCCATTCAGCCACTCATTATCTTTTGATTGGAGCATTTGGTCCATTTATGTTTAAAGTTATAACTGAAAGGTACTTGTTTGTAGTCATATCTATTTTTGTGTCTGTGTTCCTTCTTACCTTTTTATTTCTTCTTTTTACAGCATTCCCTTTAGCATTTCTTACATTGCTGGTTTGATAAACTCCCTTTGCCTTTTTTTGTCTGTGAAGCTCCTGATTTCCCTGTCAATTTTGATTGATAGTCTTGCTGGATAGAGTATTCTTGGATTCAGTCCTTTGCTTTGCAACACTGTATACCTCCTTCCATTCCCTTCTAGCTTGATGTGTTTCTGTTGAGAAATCATTTGATAATCTGATGGGGGATCCTTTGTAGGTAACTCTCTTGCCGCCTTTAAGATTCTCTCTTTGTCGTTAATATTTGCCATTGAAATTATGACGTGTCTTGGTGTGGGTCTTTTGGGATTCATCTTGCTTGGGACTCTCTGTACTTGTGTAACTTTTTTCTTCCCCATATCTGGGAAGTTTTCTGTCATTATTTCTTCAAATAGATTTTCTAATCCTTGCTGCTCTTCTTGTCCTTCTAGCAGCCCCATTATATGTATGTTACTCGGTTTCATGTTGTCCCAAAGCTCCCTTAGGCTCTCCTCCTGCTTTTTAATTTTTTTCTCCAGTTGCTGTTCAGATTGAGCTTGTTTCTCTACCTTATCTTCTAACTCACTAATTCAGTCCTCTGCTTCTTCTAGCCTACTATTGAAACTTTCCATGGTGTTTTTGATTGTAGCTATATAACTTTCCATTTCTTCATGATTCTTGCATAGGTTGTTGAATTTCTCATCCATCCGATGTATGAATTGCACAACCATTACTATGAATTCTTTTTCCATCATGTTGCATGCTTCAATTTCACTAATTTCCTTTCTTGGCGACTTCTCATTTTCTTTCCTCTGGGGATTGTGTCATCTCCCTATTCTGACTATCACCAGAAGGTTCAAACTTCGAGTTGTGTGGACCTGGGCATGTGCCGTGGGAGCTTTGCACAACTCGAGTGTCACTGAAGTGCTCTGACAGTAAGACATGTGGCTGCCATGGGTTGGTGGGAACCAGGCTCGCCCATGGTCAGTGTTACCAGCGTTCAGTGTGGTCTCGTGTGCGCACCTAGAATCAGGGACCCTGCCTGCACTGCGCTGTTGGCGTGTGCCAAAAATCAGAGTCCCCTAGCGCATGCCAGGAGTTAGAGTTCCCCTGTGTCTGTACCAAGAATTGAGTATCAGAGTCTCTGTTGCCTCATGCAGCTTCTTGCTGAGAATCAGGGTCACTGGCTCTTAGTGTGAATGCTCTGAGTCAGGTATCCCAGGTGCACGTGATAAGAAACAGACTCAAGTCAGTGGTGCTCAGTGCTGCCTCTTGCCAGGAGAATCTGGGTCCCGGTCACCTTTGGGGACTGGGTTGCACAGTAGCACTGTGGCATGCCTGCGCTGCAGAGAACAGACATCCGTGTGCACTGCGGAAAACAGACTTCTGTGTGCGCTGCGGAAAACAGACTTCCGTGTGCGCTGCAGAAAACATACTTCCATGTGCGCTGTGGAAAACACTCCTGTGTGAGCTTGCCCAGAATCAAAGTCAGGTGCCACTGCCACCCTGAGTGGGCTTCGGGTTTGGTTGCCTGATTGCATTGCGGGGAGCAGATTCCCAGTCTCTGAGTGCACAGGCTCAAATTTCCATAGCAGCACTGAGGCCCATGCATGCGCTCCCAAGCTCAAATTCCCTTGGGCCCTGCAGCCTGAGCGAGCGAGGGGCAGGTCTATCAGTTATTGTGGTGCTATCCGTGAGCCTGCGGGGAGGGGGTAGGCTCTTTGACTCACAGAAATTTGCGGCCAGGATGTCTGGATTCTTGTTGTCTGTTGGTCTGAAGCTGTGGTCGCAGTTCTCTGTCCCTAGTGGCTCCAGGATCCTGGTTTGCATCTGAGACGTGACTGGGTGGTGCTGAGGCCAGGATCCTAGTCTCAAGCAGCTCTCTTTCTCAAGATGGCATGGTCTCTGTGCCCGCACTAGCCACCCAGAAGTGTCTGCTTTGTGCGAGGTGCTCCGCCATCTTAAGGCTGCCTGGTTTGGCAGACCCTTGGAAGACCTCCAGAATCTAACTGTCCCTAGCTTATACACACACACACCACACACATCTACACTCTACTCTGTGGCGCCCTTGCTCTCTCACACTCTCTCCCTCCCTACCTTCCTGCTGGTTGCCATCTTCCCAGTCCTATCTTCTTCTTCTTAAAGAATAGCCTGTAACATTTCATATAATACTGGTTTGGTGGTGATGAATTCCTTTAACTTTTTGTTGTCTGGGAAGCTCTTTATCTGACCATCAATTCTAAATGATAGATTTTCTGGTTAAAGTAATCTTACTTGTAGGTCTTTGCTTTTCATCACTTTCAATATTTATTACCACTCCCTTTTGGCCTGCAAAGTTTCTGTTGAGAAAGCAGGTGACAGTCTTATGGGTGCTCCCTTGTAGGTAACTAACTGCTTTTCTCTTGCTGCTTTTAAGATTCTCTCTTTGTCTTTAACTGTTGCCATTTTAAGTATGCTGTGTCTTGGTGTGAGCTTCTTTGGGTTCATCTTGTTTGGAACTCTCTGCTGCCTGGCCTTGTATGTTTGTTTCCTTCACCAAGTTAGGTAAGTTTTCTGTCATTATTTTTTCAAATAATTTTTCAATTTCTTGCTCTCTCTTCTGTTTCCAGCACCCCCATGATGCAAATACTAGTACCCTTGAAGTTGTCCCAGAGGCTCCTTACACTATCCTCATTTTTAAAAATTCTTTTTCTTTTTGCTGTTCTGATTGGGTGTTTTTTGCTTCCTTATATTCCAAATCACTAATTTGATTCTCAGCTTCATCTATTCTACTATGATTTCCTGTAAATTATTCTTTATTTCAGCTAGTGTAGCCTTCATTTCTAACTGGTTCTTTTTTATGCTATTGAGGTTCTCAGTAAGTTCCTTGAGTATCCTTGTAACCAGTGTTTTGAATTCTGCATCGAGTAGATTGCTTATCTCCATTTTGTTCAGTTCTCTTTCTGGAGTTTAGTTCTGTTGGTTCATTAGGGACATGTTTCATTTGGGACATGTTTCTTTGTCTCCACATTTTGGCTCCCTCACTGTGCTTATGTCTATGTATTAGGTAGAGCTGCTACATCTGCCAGGCATGATAGTGTGGCCTAATGTAGTAGGTGTCCTATAGGGTCTAGTGGCACAGCCTCCCCGATCATCCTAGCTAGGCATTCGAGGTGCACCCCTATGTGGGTTGTATGCCCTCCTGTTATAGTTGAGACTTGATTGCTGTTGGCATGTCAATGGGAGGGAATTACCCCCTAGCTGATCAGGTACAAAGACTGACTGTGACCACTGACCACCAACTTCCAACCACCTTAGAGGATTAGTTGTGTAGGAATCTACTGCACAGAGCAGGACTTACTTCAGCAGGGATCTGGTGTCCACTAAGTCTGCCCTTGAGTGAGTTGCTTATGGAGGTCATTGGGTTATAGTGCTTTGACATGGTTGAAGCTGTCCACTGGGTGTGCTGGCTCTGGAGCCTCATGGGAGATGTAGGCCATGGTCAGCCACCACCTGTCTTCTGTCCAGGGCCACCAGACATAAAGTACAAAGTGATCTGCAGGTGGCTGCTTCTTGTGCTGGGCTTAGAGGTGCCCAAGTAAGGCCAAGCTGTGAACCAAGGCTGTTACTGCTGTTATTGCTGAGCCTGGGGCCACTTAGCTAGAGGTAAAGGGCTCACTGAAGCCAAATGCTGCTCCTTTGAGAGATTTTAGGAAAATCTGAAGCATGAACCAAGACATGCCATTCGTATGGTAAAGCCACTAGAAACAGCTTGGGTGGGCCTGAATGTTGGATGGGAATCACCAGGGTGAGGCAAACAGTGTGAGCCACCTTGATGGAGTCTCAGAGATAGAGCCTGTCTGCCAGTTCTGTGAGGGAAGAGCTCAGAAAAAGAACAATGGCCTTTGCCAGCACTTCTATCTAGGAGTAAGCTGCCCCTCCCGCTCTCGCTCTGATACCAAACAATTCAGTTCCTCCTGTGTCTTTCAAGCTTCTGTCCCAGATGGATTGAGTTTGTGTAAGTCTGTGTGCAGGCCCTTTCGGAGGAACTGCCTGGGACTCCAGCAGCCTCAGCCTCCCCAACCTCAACTCCTGCTAGTTTTTACAGCCAGAGGTGATGGGGACTTCTCTTCCTGGGACTGGAACCCTGGGCTAGGGGGCCTGGTATGGGGCTGGGACCCCTCACTCCTCAGTGGAGACCTCCACAGACAAGCTATCCCTCCCAATTTTTATCCACCACACATGGGTATGGGACCAACTCATTCACTCCTCTGCTCCTCCGACCTGTTTGTTTGTTTGTTTTTGTGGCGGCTTCTTTAATTTTATAATTGTAGGACTTCCATTCAGCTCCATTTCAGACAGTTCTGAATTATGGTTGTTCTGTAGTTTAGTTGTAATCTTGATGTGGTTTTGGGAGGAGGTGAGCACTATGTTTACCTACGCTGCCATCTTGGCTAGAAGACTTGTGTGGGACTTTTTGTAGAATTAAGTTACCATCTTGGAGTTTAGGTCTACTAATGGGATATTCTCTCAGTTTTTGTTTATCTGAAAATGTTCTTATTTCACTTTTGTTTTTGAAAGACAGTTTCACTGGATATAGAATTCTGAGTAGAGTTTTCTTTTTCTTTCAGAAGTCATTTTCTCATATTCTATCCTCCAATGTTTCTGATCAGAAGCCAGCCATAATTTGTAGCTTTGTTCCTCTATATGTAATGTATTGTTTCTCTCAGGGATTTTTAATAGTGCCTTTTTAAATGTTTGTATTTTTCCCATTTGAATATGATGTGCCTAGATAGGCTTTCTTTATATTCATCTTGCTTAGAGAGTGTGAGCTTTCTGAACTGTGTTTTACCAAATCTGGGAAGTTTTTAATCAAATTATGACATTGTCTGCTAATTCAAACCTCTGTTTTATTTTCATTTGCTGTCTTTTTCTTTAATGCGACAGATGTTTATTTTTCTTTCACATAAAATAAGGATTGGTATGGAAGCTATTCTCTGACTTTTCTCTTAGTGAATTTCACTCTTGGTTAAATGTCACACTTTCCTGCTTGTTTGCATCTCTAACAATTTGTTATTATGTTCTAGCCATGTTGGGTGCCACTTCAGAATCTGGGTGTTATTTTCCTTAAAGGGTTTGAGCTTTTCTTTTGGCAGGCAATTAACTTGGTGGGTCAGCTTGATCCTGTTGAAGCTCAATTTTAAGCTTTGTTAGGGATGATCTAAAAAAGCCTTTCTCTAGAACTGAGTAGCTCAAATCATAAAGCATCACAGTTCTGGGATCTCCAGTGAATTCCTGGTTACATGCAAGGTCTTTTCATTATTTCTGATAGAATATGAACATCTTCTAGCACTGTCTGACCTACACGATCTCCATTTAGTGTAGAATCCCCAGTAACTGTTCTCTGCCAGGCCTTGCAGAGTCTTGCCCTAAATATGTACAGCTTCATATTCAAAGACTCAAGAGGACTCAGCAATGTCAGCAGTCCCAAAACACAGTCTCTCTTTTCTGCCCAGCAGGACGGATGCTGTAACTGAGATCACTTTCCCATGTCACAGTTTGGAAAGTGCCTCTAGGTAGAAAGCCAGTTGTTTTAAAGCTCACCCTGAGCACTTCCTTTTTCTCAAAGATTACGTCCCTGTACTATCCATTATCCAGTTGTCCAAAACAATTGTTTTTTTGTATGTCCAGTGAGAAAGCTGTCCATAGCAGAAGGGCAAGCCTGACCTCATTCCTCTGTCTTGGCTAGGATCAGAAGCTTGAGCTATTTCTTTTTAGTTCACAGATAATTCCAACATGTTTGCTCCTTAGATCCTAGTAGGTTTGAGGTAGAGAGGTTAAAAGTACGCTATATTGATAGCGTGATATCAGGAAGGAGATAGAACAACTATACAAAGCAGTCATAAAAACAGAAAGTTTTAAAATATAGAAGCAAACATGCCCATCTTAATAATACCCGAGAGCAATATTGTATTGTCACTATGTTAAGATTTGTGTGATGATGACCTTTGTCATTAGGAAAATCTTAAATGTGCCTAGGAAATAAAAGTGTATATGAGTCATCTTAGAAATTTTAGGATTTTATTAGTCAAAGACAGGATCATGAGACTTTTTTCTTAAATTCAGGGAAATTGACTACATGTGAACATTTGCAAAGTGGTGTGGGTCAGCTAGAAAGTTTACTTCTGCAAAGTAGTTACAACTTTCATTGAAGATATTAGAGAAATGGAAAGTTGCTATAAAAAGGCTTAATAATGAAAATGATGAAGAGTACATGCCATACCAGCAGGAGAGAGAAAATGGAAAGAGGGTGGGGGGGGGGGGGCCGGGACGGAGAACACAAATGTGTATTCATTTATGTGTAAATATTTTCTAAATCACTCAATATACTGAAAATTTTTGTTAATATTAAATGCCAAGAGCAAACACTCCAGCTCATTTCTAAGGATTATCTAGGAAACGCTTTATTTGTCTGGCCCCGAAATTTGTTATAAGCCTTGAATCATAATACCTTCTACCCTGAGTACTCCTTCCTTGACGTGCCCTACCTTCTGCTTTGATGTAGCTTTCTCCACAGTAAGTACATCAATGAAGCACACAGGGCAACCATCAGTGCGCCTGCTGAGGAGGTGCCTGATACAGTCCTCCCCCGAGGCAGGATGAGACATTCTCCCTTATGCTCCTTGCGGTCAATGGCTGTTCCCATCAGATAGAATGAATTTGATACGTGTATAATAGCAATTCTTCACAAGAATGTTTTTTCTCCATGTGTTACTTATCTCCTTAGTGATTATCAGAACTTCCATATTATTAAACATGGTTTACATCATTTCTTTATCTTTTAGGAAAACTTGGATCTTTTCTCAGCAGACCCAACCTCCGATATCTGGAAGACTTATGTTGACTACATTGATGATATGTTGCTGGATGGATTCTTTCTTGCCATTGAGTGCTCCCTCAAGTACCTCCTGGAAAACACTGGTATTTCCTGGCTTATGGATGTGGGTTGTTACTGGAATGATAATAGGAATAGCACCTGTGGAGTTACTCTGAAGTGCAATTGAGTGCTTTGTAACCTTTCCCAAAAAGACTGTGAACATTTTGTGAATTACACACAATAAAATAGCAAAGTATTGAGCTTATAAATTGTTAAAAAGGAAGAGATTTTGCTCTTTCTAAAACTCGATGATAAACCAGGCTCTAAGACAGTGAAGTGCAAAAGGGAGAACATACAAGCTAATTCCATCGAAATCAAGGTTCAGCAAAGAGGAGTGACTAAGTTGGAATGCCCGGAAGCACCATTAGTAAAGGCTGTTCAGCAGGACTCGACTCATGGCAATGAGAGGGGACATGCTGTGCCTTCAAGCATAGTATACTCTAGCTCTGTAGCTTTTTGAGAACTCAGGGAGGTTGTAGTAACTGGGTTGAGTGGAAGAAGATTTTCTCTGTGAAAAGGAATCAGACAAGAAGCCAGGGATGAGGCAGCTTTCAGAAGGAAAAGGAATATTAAGAAGGTAATGGGCATTCTTCTAAGCTGTTAAAGAATAGCTAAGGGCTTCAAATTTATGGCAGGTACTCTGGGTTAAGGTACACAGAATCAAGTACGTATATTATAGTAAGAGCGAACCGTGGGCAGTAAGTGATGGGATGGAGAGGGCAGAACAGGTCAAGAATGAAGCCAAATTAAACCTTTTACATCTGGTAGATTCTGAGGAGCTTAGAAAGGGTCATATTGAAGAACCTGTCAAAATGGAAAGGCAGAGGTGAATATTTGAGTCAGAAGATGAAGGTGAGATGAGACTTTAAGATGTCAGGTCCAACCCAAGGAATGAAGTCAAATGCAAAGGTTAAATAGGCAGGCCAAGATCAGTGTCTGGATACCCTGCCCATGCAGAAGGCCACACGCAGACCCCTCTGCTGAGATAGAGAGGAGCAAGGCCTGTTGCTGGGTATAGTTTAACCGGGCACCTCCCCCTGCCCTCACCTGTAGTCTTTGTTGGTGGTGAGAATGAGGTCAAAGGTGCTTGCTTGCAGGGTGCAGGGGTGCCCAAAATCAGTAAAATGCTGTGACAGTAAATGGGTGGCAGATCACCTTCTAGAGCCTGGGGCAAGTAGCCAGTGAGGCATGGTGATAGACACTGAGACTGGAGCTCTGGTTCGAGGGACCAGGGCTGACAGTGCTCACCTCAGTGTACTGACCAAACCTCCTCTGGTCTCTCATCCTTCTTGAAGATTTGGAAAGTTGCCTCCATCACACTCAAGTGCAGGTGGTACTCGGGAGATGGACTCTAAATGTAGTAACTCACCTTTGACTACTTGCTCTCCTGCTGAACTCTCTGAGGTATCAGTTGTCCTCCTGTGAGAAGGAGAAAGTGGGGACAAGGGGATGGAGAGAGGAGTTGGTAGTGTTTCCCAGGATTTTATCTTGGGAAATGGGGGGAAATGGTTACACATTTTCTTCATGATGTAACCTGGGAGGAGCTAGATTTAGCAGCTGCCTGAGCTGAGGAGCCACCGATAAAATTTAAGAGGCTCTGGTGAAAGTGAAGGAGCTAAAGAGTGGCCTCTGAAGAAGAAAATCACTGTGACCCTTTGCAGTAGCCCAGCTGGACAGCTTGGCTTCTCTGGGCCACTTCTGCCTTCTCTTGTTTGATGAGCAAATGCCATTCCCACGCCTTGGTCTGGCCTCCCAGTCACTTCACAGAATCTAAACCCTGCCTTGGTTACTTCTACCCACTCTATCCATAAATGTTCTTCCCTGCTGGTCTCCCAAAGGGATTTACTCATATCAAGGGTGTGGCACTGCCAAACCCTTGTAATTGCCATACAAACCAAGGCCATCTGGTTTGTATGGCAATTATGTTGGCATTGCATCTATTAGAGGGATTCGGTTCTCAAAAATATTCTTGAAAGTCTTTTAAAGCCTTTAAACTACAAGGTGTCCCCCAAAATGTATACACACTGTAACATCTGGTAGCTCAATTTTGAAAAAGAAATGTGTTTTAATAAACACTGCCTTTATAATTATTCAATGTGTGTGTGTACATTTTGGGGGGAACACTCCATATATGCAACCTGGCCTACTAAATTATAGGTATCTAATGCATGTAGGGATGCAGAATATATCATGACTACATATGCAAAGCATAATCTCAATGGATTTTTTAAAAACTATTCTACAATATTAGCATAATTACTATGATATTGGCAAACTTGCATTCCCTTAAGTTAAATATGTATTTTATGGGATCCTCCTAAGTCCAATAATGCAAATTTATCATTCCTGAAGTTTTGAGGGCAAACCCTAGTTTCACATATCTCTGAGGACCCCATACCTTTTTAGTTAGGGAGAATGGCTAAGCTATAACAAAACTCCATGCTAAGTATTAGCCCAAAGTGAGTGCCCCAGGTTGGTGGGCAAGTTCCATCCCTCCTGCGGTTCCACTACTCACACGTCAGCTGGCTCACCGCCACACCCAGGCTCTAGCCAGTGGGAGGAGCAGAAGGGGCTCACCTGCTGTCTTGAAGGCCCTGGCCCAGAAGTAGACACCCACCACCTCTTCCCACATTCCACTGGTGACAAACAGCGTTACCACCCCTAACTGTGAGCTGGGAAATGCCACATGCACAGTTATACCTTCATTTCTGGCAAAGAAGGAGATAATAAATTCCGATGCGTTTTCTCTGCTGCCCACAGTATCCACCACATAACAGTCTCCTAAATATTTCTACAGTCAAAAAGAGATATGCATATAAGTGGTTATTGATCAAAGTTTAAGCATTTATCTTGTACTTGGAACATCTTACTCCATGTTATATTTTGACTTAAATTGAGCAAGGCAAGTTGTCTAGCAAGTGCTCGGGGATTTTTAAATTACTTACACTGTTTTAAAAAATGTATCACTCTAGGACTACAGAATTAAAATAAGTTCTGTTTTTATAGACAGAAAGCCAAACAGGCAGAATTGTAATGACTCTGCTTTTCATGCCTGCATAAGCATGGACAAGCATACCCCACACCCCTAATCCTAGGGGCTGCCAATGGTATTGTCTGGTTTGCGCCAAGAAGAAATCAGACGCTTCCAAAAAATGGCTTTGTACAATCAACCTCTGCTCAGCCAGAGGCTCTCTTGCCTCCCCAGAGGCGCCTGCGAATGTGGAAGGGGCCTGGCTTGCATTGCTCAGTCTCTGGGATGTGCTGTCTGAGGACAAGGAGAGCAAATGTTCGGCAAAGCCCAGGACAGCGGCACAGAATCGGCCTGTTCAAAATGCCACTGGTCCCCCTGCTGACACACAGTTAAACTGTCACCCTCCCCTTCCTGCGTGTCAGCAACATTTCCATCTTCTTTACCCCAACAGCTCATCTAAACGAAAGAAGTGCTCAGTTTTTAACATGGGTTTGCCCATTGTTGTCCTTGTTTTTCAGAATGTAAGGCGGGACTCAACCCGATATTTGAAGCACAGCTGTGCTTGGTAGTCCCAGAACTGGTTTTCTACCCATCCCTGGAGTCTGGAGTGAAGGGTGGCTTCTATGACATTGTTGAGGGGCTTGTCACCAGCATTTTTAGAATATCATCCTTGGTGCCACGGCTTTCCCCACAGAACAGCTCTCCCCACTATCAGGTACTGGATCTGTGCCCACCCTGCCTTCCAGCCAGCCTGGGGCCTCCCACAAGCACTGGTGTGACGCCTGCTATGGTTTCTCCCCAGGCTGACATGGAGGGCCTGGCCGACTTGGCGAGGATGCGGAGCGTGCTCATGGAGAGAGCGCAGAGCATGATGGCCCTGTGCTGCAGCTACCGAGACACCTTCAGCCAATATTCCTACCTGTATGTGGAGGACCGGAGGGAGATCCTGGGTCAGTTTCTGCTGTATGGGCATGTCCCCACACCCGAGGAGATTGAGGCCCATGCAGAAGACAGCATCCCAGAGAACCTGCCCCTCCTGCATCAGTTCCAAGCCCAGATCGACTCCTATGAGCAGCTCTATGGAGAGGTGTACAGGCTGGAGCCCATCAAGGTGTTTGACAGCTGGATGAAGATCGACGTGCGGCCCTTCAAAGCGTCTCTGCTGAATATAATTAAGAGGTGGAGCCTTATGTTCAAACAGCATCTTGTTGACTATGTCACTAACAGGTAACATGGTTGTTGCAGCTCTCTTCCAGCACCCCCAGCTGTGGGGAACACCAAGCTTTCCGTTGTCTTGGTTTTTCTGCTATGAGGTCATTGGTTATGTGGATTAAAATAGCTGGTTGGAGGTTCTAGGCTTTTAATGATCACTTTAGTCCTGCCCTTTTCTTTGTTCACCAGACGTGACCTCTTTTTGTTGTTTTCCATTTGGTGCCTGGTGTGTGAGAGGCACTCAGTAAGGGATGGATTATGCTCAATACAAGCATAGCAGATCCAACCTCCCATCACCACTCTGACTGTGAAGCCTCATTAAGCCTGAGGGGCAGAGGGCTCTAATGGGCCTCATATTTTATTTCTACCACTTACTCCTTGGTTCAGATCATCCACGCAATGTGGAAGTCACAAAATCGCTACACTCCTAATGCCTGTCTCTGCCACTCTAGCCTTGCGACAGGTTGGCTCTGAAATTCTGTCTGTCCCACCATGTACCTAGGCCTAGTGCCAGATTCTCTATTTCAGAACATCACCCTCTAGATAAATAAGCAAGTTGGGTAGCAGTCTGACGGTCACTTCACTGTAGACTTGTCCCCACAGATCCACCACAGAGTTTCAATTCCCACCCCTTCCCACAGAATCCTGTGGGTGCCACAGTCGCCCTATTCAGCCATCAGCCTTTAGTGCCAGCCGATGCTATAGGGCAGCTGACCTGACACGTCCTCTAAGTTTGGTGCTAATCTTGCTTAATCCTGCAGCTGGCCTGCTCAGTGATCTAGAAAGGAAACAGCCAAGTTGAAGATGCCTCTGTCTACAAATTCAGAGTCTTGCAGTGGTGCTGGCCCACCACTAGGAAACTGCAGGGAAGCTGTGTGGGTGTTTCAATAGGGCCCTGTAGGTGTTCTTCACAAAGAATCAGTTTTCCACATTTAGGGAGGCCAGAATGGGGAGCAATGGTGGGAGCTGAGGAGGTGACAGTGATGGCCCAGAATGAGGAACATTTGAGGGATAGCTGCTCTGGGATCCCTCTCCATCAGCAGGTCTGGTGATCTAAGCTGATGGGGTATTTTTTAAATTTAGATTTTGTTATTTAGGTATGGCAAGGCCAACAGATAAGAACATTTCTATGGAAAAGATAATTTGTTAGACTTATAGATGCCAAGAGGAAGGGGCACCACTCACTACACAGTGCCACACGGTGAGGCACCAGTGGCATGGAATGTGAGAGCCAGTGAGAGGAGGTGGTTGGGGATATAGACTCTGGGCTGATTGGTTTGCACATGAAAAACACACTCAAAAGGCGAGTCATTCACAAGCTTAGGAACTGGCTAACTGTGGGAGGGGCAATTCCTGCAGGGTCAGCCAGACCCCAGATGTCAGACTGACAGTTGGGAACACAAGGTTGGTGCAGGGCATGGTGACTGCAGCTCCATGGATCTCCACCAGTTGGATCTAATTGGATCTAACAGTTGGCTTAACAGGATAAACACATGGTAGAGCAGTCAGGACATCTTTGTTCTTGTCCTTGAACTATTTACTTATCTCTGAAAGAAATTAGTATGACTGGATTTCTTCCATTTTTATTAGTTGGTGATTCCATAAACTACTTTGCTACACTTTAGGAGAATGAGTTATTATGTTCTCAAGGATTAGATAAAATAGACATAAGAACAATGAATGTCTACTGCGTGCCATGTGATTTGGTGATTTTCACTTTCCATGAGCAGGTGTCAGTCAGGATTAGTTCCACCTTGCCGTTAGCTTATATATACTTCCTTTACTGTCGAAAGTCCAGCTCCTCTTATCATTGTCTTATTCAGGTTGGGCTGCTGTGATATTGTGATTTTTAAGAACAAATATATATTTGGGTTTTGTCCTTACTTCTGGCACAGAGCTCCTAAAACCCTTTGAATTGTCTATGTCATAGGAGTGACAAAGGTGTGTTTTGTTATGTAATGGAGTGACTTTGGGATGCCATCTGAGGATGGGGTGTGGTTTCCAGGAGAACCAACCATGTGATTAGAGGTTGGAACTCTCAGTCTCACCCTCCTGACTTCTGGGGAGGGGAAAGGGGCTGGAATCTGAATCGATCACCAGTGGCCAAAGATCTCATCAGTGATCCTGTATGACAAAGCCTCCATAAAACCAAAGAGGACAGGTTTGGAGAGCTTCCATGTTGTTGAACATGTAGAGATTTGAGGAAAGTGGTGGCTAAGAGAGGACATGGAGCTCCATACCCTCTCCCCACATCTTGCTCGATGCATCTCTCCCATCTGGCTGTTCCTGAGCTATATTCTTTTATAATAAGACAGTAATCTAATGAGTGAACAGGTTCCCTGAGTTCTGGAAGCAGCTCTAACAGATTAATTGAAGTCAAGGAGGAGCTTGTTGAAACCTCTGTCTGTAGCTGGTCAGTCAGTGACAACTGGAGTTACAACTGGTGTCTGAGGGGATGGGGCAGTCTTTGGGGACTAGCCCTTAACCTGTGGAATCTGATACTATCTCCAGGTAGACATTTCCAGAATTGATTTGAGTAATAGGACAAATAGCTGGTGTTGGATAATTGCTTGGTAGTGTGGGAAACCTGTCCCCCTCAACACACACACACACACACTCACTCTCTCTCTCTCTCTCTCTCTCTCTCTCTCTCTCTCTCTCTCTCTCTCTCTCTCTGAGTGGCCCAAACAACAGGAATTTATTTCTGACCATTTTAGAGGCTAGGAAGTCCATGATCAATATGTCAGCTGATGTGATTCCTAGTGCAAGGTAGCTTTCTGGGTTGCAGACAGCTGCCTTCTCATTGTATCCTCATATGGTCTGAGAGAGAGAGAGAGAGAGAGAGAGAGAGAGAGAGAGAGAGAGAGAGAGAGAGAGAGAGATTTTTTTTAAGGCTACTACTTTTTTATGAGGCCCCCATCCACCTTCTTGACCTCATCTAACCCTAATTACCTCCCAAAGGGCCTACCTCCAAATATCATCACACTGAAGGTTAGGGCTTCAATATATGAATTTGTGGGGACACATTCAGTTCATAACATCATCTAAACTCTCATTTCATTTAGCTCTTTATGCCCTAATCTGACTAACCCCTGCCCTTGCCCTTGCCAAGCCTTCCCCTGTGTCCTTCCTCTAGACTTCAGGTCTTCCATCAGCAAATGCTCACTGTTTTTTTCATCTTCTCTTACCCTCTTTTTGCACTAATTGAAACCCAGCCCTCTCCAGGGGACACTGCTTCCCCTGTATCCCTCCCAAGTAGGGGCTGGTTTTTCTCCTGTACCCCTCTTAGCATTGGGCCTGGAGGTAGATAAGATAGTCTTGCTCTTCAGTGTTTATTCCAGACCATCTCACTGTCTCTTCTTTCAGAATCCTCAGCTCCCCTAGAGCAAATGCTACCTGACAGTACCACTGCCACTCTCTGTGCACAGTCATTCTTCCCCATCCCTGCAGAGCTGATCCCCTGGCTCACCCTTTCTCTGATAATCATCCTCAGTGACCCAACTGCCTCATAGTCTCCATTACACCTTCCTCTTATTTTGTGGATCTCTCTTTCAATGCCCTTTTCCTCCACCATACCTCTGTGACCTAATACCATCTTGCACTCTTGATGGGGCAGAAGGAAAGGGGTAGAAATAATTGTTCTCCCCTCATTACATTCTCTACCATCACCTGACATCTTTCCAACTCACTTCCTTGGCAACCTGCCAGGAAAAGTTCTCCAGACCCATCAGGATTCCAGCCCATTGGCCCTGTGCTTTCTCAGTGTTTGCCACCCTTGCTCACCTTTCCCACCCCCGCCTTGTAAAACCCCAATTCTAAACTCAGTGCTCCCCACCTGCACCTGAGCAACTGGTCCTTAATGAAAACAAACCATTCTTCTGCCAAATCTCATGTATAAACATAACATCTAGCACATCCTGCACATTTCCATGGATACTTCAATTCTCTGACTCCTCTTTCCTCTATCTCCTCAAACCTCAAATATCCTTTCTGCCCTTATAATGTTGCCTTTCATTCACTGGGAAATGAGAAGCAATTATAGGAGAACTATCTCCCCTTTGCATCTAAAATCTACCATCCTACTTGCATTTTTAGCCATACATTCAACTCCCTTAGCTGTTTCAGTGGATAAATTATCCCTGCTTTTCTAAGCCCAACCTGTTTTCTCTCATTACTTAAGGTCTTACCTCCTTAAATATTCCCTATCAATATTCAACAGCATGCAGCTGTATTGTCATAGCTTCCATCTTTTTTAAAGGAAAGAAAGAACTAGGCCCCATGAGTCCTTCCGGCCACACCACCATTTTTTGTGTGGCCTCCTTCACAGCAAAACTCAAAAGATCTCTCTATATTTGATTCTTTTACTTCTTCATCCATTGTCTCTCTACAAATAGCTTTATTATGAAATATAGCACACATATAATTTAGAGAAGAATATTACAACAAATACTTGTATTTGCCTTTTCTAGCTTAGAAACAGAACATTGGCTATATTTTAAAATTCCCTTAAACACTTCTCCCTGACCAAATCCCTCTCCCTCCCTGCCAGATGTTACCCCTACCCTAAATGTGATATGATCCTTCTCATGCTTTTCTTCATGGATTTACATATATCACATACATATATACATGTATATATACACACATATACATATATGCACATCCTATATAATAAAGATGCAATATGCAAATTGACTGTCACTCCAACACACAAGATGGCCACCAAAAGATGGCCAGCAGGGGAGGGCAGTTGGGGGCGACCAGGCAAGCAGGGGAGGACAGTTGGGGGGGGGGACCAGGCCAACAGGGGAAGGCAGTTGGGGGGGGGGACCCAGGCCTGCAGGGGAGGGCAGTTGTGAGCAATCAGGCCATCAGTGAAGGGCAGTTGGGGGTGACCAGGCCAGCAGGGGAGGGCAGTTAGGGGTAATCGGGCCGGCAGGGGAGCAGTTAGGTGTTGATCAGGCTAGCAGGGGAATGGTTAGGGAGTGATCAGGCTGACAGGCAGAAGCAGTTAGGGGCAATCAGGCAGGCAAGCGGTTGGGAGCCAACAGTCCTGGATTGTGAGAGGGATCCCAGATTGGAGAGGGTGCAGGCTAGGCTGAGGGACACCCCCCACCCCGTGCACGAATTTTGTGCACCGGGCCTCTAGTAGTATATATACATGTATAGATTTGCATTTTAAAATATTTTGAAAATGAAACAGTATTTCATATTATATATTTTTCTGTGTCCTTTCTCTTTTATTCAGCATTACGTTTAAGATCCACTCATGTTTGGAGTCAAGCAATTAATTCATTTTTACTGCTATAATATTCCATCATATGAATATATCACAACTTACATATCCAGTCTATGGTTGGTGAGCATGTGAGTTGTTTCAGCTGATTTTGCTAATATCAGCTATGTTGCTATGAGAACTCTTATATGTGCATCATGGTGTACATGGGCAATCATTCCAATGCTTAAGAGTGGAATTGCCGAGTCAAAGAGAAGGCATATAATGCCAACTCTCTTCAAGGTAGAGCAACCAATTATAACAATTCCTGTAGCCCCACATTCTCAACACCTCGTGGTATGGACAGAATGTTTAATGCTGGCCTTCTTTTAGTGGCATCTTATTGTAGTAAATATTTTGCATTATTCTGATCATGACTGGATTGGCTCATCTTTTTATGTTTTTAGTGAGTCATTATATTTCTTCTTTTGTGCCTATTCATAGCTCTTGCCCATTTTTTATTGGACTTTATTTTCCCCTCTTTGATATTTAGAAGTCACTTACATATTTGATATCTAATCCTTTGTTCTTTGTATAGCTTGCAACTATATTGTGTGGCTTGTCTTTCCATTGCATTTAGGGTGTATCTTGAGAGCAGTTCTTCATTTTAATGTAGCCAACTATGTCTGTCTTTTCCTTCATGTTGTTCTCTTTTGCCTTGTTAAATAAATCCTTTCTTGCCCTGAGATCCTAAGGATATTCTCCTATATTTTCTCCTAAAAGTTTTATAACTTTGTCTTTCACATTAAGTAGCCCCTTGTCTATTGCTACATTAACACAACACAGTTCTAATTACTATAGCTCTGTAATAAATGTTACTATCTGGCAGCACCGGTCCCCATCTTATTCAATTTTATTAAGAATATCTCTATAATTTTTTGGCCCTTGCTATTACATAAATTTTAAAATCAGTTTTGTTAAAGAAAAAAATGTGTGGGGATTTTGATTGCAGTGACTATAAATCAATTTGAGGAGAATTGTCATTTTTATTGTATTGAGTATTTCTATTCAAGAGCATGTCCTCTCCATTTATTAGTCTTTTTAAATGTATTTCAATAAAATTTTGTAATTGTTACCTTTAAAATATTTTCATGCCTTTGCCAAGGTTTATTCCTTGGTATTTCATTTTTTAGTTCCTAGTATCAACAATATTTTAAAACCATATTTTCTGTGGAAATGGAATTGGTTTTTGTATCCTGATTTTGTATCAAACAGCTTTGCTAAATTAAGTTATTCTAATAATTTATCTGTGTACTCATTTTGGTTTGCTGTATATTTAGTCATCATCTATCAATTTATGATGGTTTTATATATTCCTTCTCAGTCTTTTTAAAAATGTATTTTATCTCTATTTCTTATATAACCACACTGCCTAGGACTTTCAGTCCAATATTGTATAAAATGGTGATGATGAGTACCCTTGCCTTATCCCTAATCCTCTTTATCTGATTAAAGAAGTTCCATTCTATTATTAATCTGTTAAGAGGATTTAGCATAAAGAGATACAATATTTTATCAAGTACTTTTTCTAATTTCATTAAGATAATTATATTTTTCACATCAAAATGTAAAAGTGGTGAATATATTTTTTGCTTTCTACTACTAAACCAGCCTAGCTGTACTGAGATAAGCACAACACGAAGTATTACCTTTTCCCCATATATCCATTGATTAATTTTCTTTCCAAACATTTTGTTTAGTGTTGATACGACTATGTTTGCAGTGGGATTGGACTTCAATCTCCCTTTCTTATACTATCTTTTATCTTGCTCCGTGGCTCTGCTAGCTTCATAAGATGAGTTTATTCTCTAGAAGAGTTGGTGTAAGGTTGGGATTCTCTGCTCCTTGAAAGTTTGATTTACTGTAAATCTTCTATTGAGCCATCTGGGCTTGGTATTTTCTTTGTGGCAAGATTTTTACCCACAATTTCTCTAATGGGTATAGGGATGTTAAGGATACCAAGGAATATAGTAAGTCATGTTTGTCTAGAAATGTATATCTTTCATGTAAATCCTTGAGTTATTGTCATAAAATGGGTAACCTTCTCTTACCTTGTAATCGATACAGCATCTGTGGTTATGTCCCTCTTCTTGTTTTACTCAATTTCATTTGTGCTTTCTGGTTTCTTTCCCTCATTAATCTTGGTGCAGGTTTACAAAAACAATCTTATGAACACATTGATTCTCTTTTGTTATAATTTGATTTCTATTTCAATGATTTATTCTTTTATGTTTATTATTTCCTTCTATTTGGGGGATTTATTTTTTATTCTTTAGACTGACTTAAGATGGATGCTTTTTTTATTCATGTTGCACTCTCTGTTTTTAATATAACACTTAAAGTTATAAATTCCATTCTCAGTACAATTTTACTGACATTATAAGTCTTAATATTCAATATTTTAATGATAATTTATTCTAAAATGTTTAATATCTATTACAATGTATTTATATTTTTTTAACTTTCTAAAAATGGGCTTTTTCTAGTTACATTTTTGTTACTAATTTCTAACAATTGCACTGTGGTCAGAGACTGGGACATATGTAATAATAAGCTTCTGAAATTTCTTGAAGCTTGCTTCATACACTATAGTATGCAAAACTTCTATAAATTTTTTGTGCACATATTTGGAAAGAATGTGTATTCTATGTCTGCTGGATGTAATGTTCTATACATACTTATGTGATCAAACTCATTGTTTTATTCAAACCTACTATACCCTCACTGCCTTTTTAGTCTGCTTAATTTATAATTACAGAAATAATTGTCTTAACAATCTTCCACTTTGATGTGAATTTCTCCTTATAATTCGGTCATTTTTTTTATATATTTTAAAGCTATGTTCTATGAGCATATCGAGGTTGACTTTCTATGTCTTCCTGGCAAATTTAAACTTTTAGCGACACATTAAAGATCCTTTATCACTAGCTATATTTCTTGTAGTAAAGTCTGTTCTGTCTTATATTAATAAACTAAACCATTTTCATTAGTATATTTTCCTCATGTCTCTCATTTTATCCTTTGGATTTCAATCTCTCTGTGCCTTTATATTAGGAGAAATTTTTATAATTGGCATAGAATTTGTTTTACCTAACTTACTATTTATCTTGTAACTGGAGGGTTTTGATTATTAATTTCTATTCTGTTGTATTTGGATTAATTTCTACCATTTTATTATGTACTTTTTTTTGTTCTTTTTTCCCTTTTTCTTATTCCATTTTTTCCCTTCTGCTAATTTGGATCTAGGTCTATGGTTCTTATGGATACCATACTATTTTAAGGAGTATCCATAAAAGGAATAAATTTATTTGTATTGTTACTCTCCTTACAACCAATACAAAGACTTTAGAATAGTTTGATCTCAACTGTTCATCCATCAAATTATATTCTTTCATTCCCAGTAATTTCAGTTGTTCTCTATTTTTTATTTGAACTCCACAAATCATACTTTATTTTTATACACTTAATGTTTATTAAATTTACCCACATATTTACTGATATCTTTACTTGTTACATCTTTTTACATTACAACTTGCTACATGAGGTATATTATTAAAAGTTCCTTTTAATAAATATACTTTTATTGATTTTTAGAGAGAGAGAGAGAAACATCCATGTGAGAGCAGAACATCTATTGATTTGCAAATATTGTACCAGCCTCTATTTTACTTTACCTCTTTCTCTTCTGATTTTATTTATTTGGGTCCTCTCTCTTTGTTTCTTAATGAATCTGGCTAAAGGTTCATTAATCTTATTTATCTTTTCAAAGAACCAGCTCTTGGTTGTTTTGTGTGTGTGTGTATTTAGTCTCTATCATTTATTTCCTCTCTGATCTTTATCATTTCCTCCCTTCTGTGTACTCTGGACTTTTCTTGTTGATCTCTTTCTAATTCTTTAAGTTGTAGGGTTAGATAGTTTATTAGAAAATTTATTGGTTTTTGACATAGGCTGTATTGCTATGAACTTCGCTCTCAGGACTGCTTTTGCTGTGTCTCATAGATTTTGTGTAGTTGTGTGTTCATTTTCATGTGTTTCCAATGAGTTTTTTATTTCTCCCTTGATCTCATTAAAACCCATTTATTGTTTAATAACTTGCTATTTAGCCTCCATGTATTTGAGAATGTTTTTGAGTGTTTTTATTGTCATTCATTTCTACTTTCATGCCATTGTGATTTAAGAAGATGATTGATATGATTTCAATCTTCTCGAACTTGTAGAGACTTAGTTTGTGTCCTAACATATGGTCTATCTTTGAGAATGACTCATGTGCATTGAGAAAATGTATATTCAGTAGCTTTGAGGTAAATGTTCTGTAAATGTCAATTAATTCCATCTGTTATAATGTGTCATTTAGGATCATTGTTTACTTAATATTTTTGTCCATATCAGTGGTCAGCAAACTGTAGCTTGCGAGCCACATGCGGCTCTTTGGCCCCTTGTGTGTGGCTCTTCCACAAAATACCACGGCCTGGGCAAGTCTGTTTTGAAGAAGTGGCGTTAGAAGTTTAAGTTTAAAAAAGTTGGCTCTCTAAAGAAATTTCAGTCATTGTACTGTTGATATTTGGCTCTGTGACTAATGAGTTTGCCGACCACTGGCCTAGAGGCCCGATGCATGCAATTCATGCAAGGGGCTTGGCCCTCACAGCCAGGGCGGCTGCCTCAGCCCTCATAGCCCTGGCCTTCCGCTGTTTGGTCATCTGGACTAATTAGCATATTATGCTTTTATTATTATACATAGTTACTTTTTTTGGTCATTACTTTCTTTATAACTATGTTCCTCTCTTTTCTCTATTTCTTCTTCTTCATATACCTTCTTACACATTTCTTGCAGTGCTGATTTGGTGGTGATAAAATCCTTTAGCCATTTTTTTTTTTTTTGTCTGAGAAGCTCTGTATTTCACCTTCAATTTTGAATGATAGCCTTGCTGGATAGAGTAGTCTTGGATTCAGTCCCTTGCTTTTCATTACTTTGTATATGTCATGCCACATCCTTCTGGCCTGAAATGTTTGTATTGACAAATCTGCTGATAGTCTAATGGGAACTCCCTTGTAGGTAACTTTATGTCTCTCTCTTGCTGCCTTTAAAATTCTTTCTTTGTCTTTGTCTTTAATGTTTGCTGTTTTAATTATGATGTGTTTAGATATGGTTCTTTTTGGGGTTCATTTTGATTGGGACTCTGTGCTTTCTGAACTTGAGTGACTTTTTCCTTCACCAGGTTAGGGAAATTTTCTATCATTCTTTCTTCTAACAGGTTCTCTATTTCTTGCTCAGATTCTTCTTCTTGTACCTCTATGATGTAGATGTTGTTACAATTCATGTTGTCCCAAAGCTCCCTTAAACTATCCATGTGCTTTTTAAAACTTTTTTTTGTAATTGCTGCTATCATTGGGTGTTGTCTTCTAATTCATTGATTTGGTCCTCAGTTTCTTCTAATCTACTATTAATTCCTTCCAGGGTATTCTTTATTTCAGCTATGTCATTTTTCATTTCCAATTGATTCTTATTCATGGTTTCTACATCTTTTTTCATGCTTATAAAGTTCTCACTAAGTTCCTCATAGTTCTCATTAAGTTGTTTGTAGTTCTCACTGAGTTGTTTGAGCATCCTTATAACTATTACTTGAACTCTATATCCAATAAATTACTTGCCTCCATTTCATTTAGTTCCTTTTCTGCCAGTTCCTCCTTTTCTTTCATTTGGGGATTATTTCTTTGTCTCCTCATTTTAGTGGGTCTGTTCTTCCAGGGCACCATGTCAGGTGCACTGGGTCTCGGTGGCAGGTCTATGTGTCCAGGGCTGTCAGGTCACAACTATGGGGCCAGGCACAAAGTGGAGGGTCCGGTTGTCCAGGGGCATCAGGTCACAGTGGCAGGACCAGGTGCACCACATCAAGGTGGTGGAGCCAGCCATCCAGGGCGACAGGTCAGTGCAGCAGGTTCATATATTTGGGTGCCTCTCATTCTTTCTTTGTCTGAGAATGTATATATTTTGCCCAATTTCTTGAAAAAATATAGTTTTGTGGAAGAAAAATTCTAGGATAACAGGCATTTATTGTGAGTCTATTGAAAATATAATTGCACTGTGTCCTGCCTTCCATTTTGCTCTTGAGCCATCATTGAATGATATTTATTTATTTATTTATTTATTTATTTATTTATTTATTTATTTATTTATTTTTGGTGTCTTTTTTTCTTCTATGTAGAAATCTGTCTTTGCTCTGAAACTAATTTTAAGATTTCTTTTGTCCCTTTCTTGTCCTGCAGTTTTGTATTGCAGTGCCTATGGAAGGGTTTCTTTATATTGATTCTGTTTGGAATTTGTTGGGCTTTACATTTGGTGTCTTTCAACAATTCAAAAATATTCTCAGCCAGGATCTCCTCAAAGATTGCTTCTTGCCCATTATCTATGTATTCAGGAGCTCTTATTATACTTATGTGAGATTTTTTTCACTGTCTTCTGTGTCTTTTAACAATTTCCATACTTTTCTATTATTTGACTTACTGCATTGCAGTTTGGATAACTCCTCCATTTTTATAATAGAGCAGTTAACTCACTCTTTCAGGTTTGTCTAACTCTTCTGTTTAATTCACTCAATAAGCTTTAAATGTTATTTATACTCTCCATTTTTTGGTCTTCTTTTTGGCTATTTTATAATTTCGCTTGCTCATATTTATACGCTCTTGTTCTTTGCTCAAATTTTAAGGCTTCACTTTTATTTATCAATTTTTTAAAGTTTTATAATACATTTATTAGAGGGCATGTTAAAGACAAATTTTGATTCATCAACTTAAAAATGATTTGTTTCTTCTTTCCATAGATAAAGTTCACATAAAGGCCTATAGAAAATTGTTATCTTCTTTACCCTGGACTTGTCCATTATCATAGCACAGTACAATCATTTTTCCTTTGCTGAAACACATATTCAGATCTTTTCCTATGCTTCTCTTCACAAAGTAATGCCACCACAGGCCATCATTTTTATGTTATTTAAATTAATTTTTTCATTTCTAGAATATATCATTCAATAGAAAGGTTCTGGGCATATTTGAAGAACCTCTCAAATTGCCGCCAAACCTGACTTTGAGACAATGTTGAATTTATATTTGAACTTAGAGCTGGGTTAGGGCAAGGGCTCTGACTACTGAGACTGGAAGAGCTTATCTAGGTTTGTGGAGGGTGATTCCTAAAGAAACCATTTCTGTCTAAGCTGATATATTGTTTCTAAAAGGATGAATTCCTTTGTCTTAGTCCTGAATTGATGTCCGAGAAACTGCAGGGAAAGCACTTTCGCCTTCTATGTGGGTCAGGAATGATAAAGCAAGATGCTTAAGCAAGAGTTCTTTCTTTTTTGTCCTTTAAATATATTAAATATTGTTATTTTATATTGTGCAGTTGAATTCTAATATCTGTTTATGCTGCCTCCTACTCATGGTGACTTCCTTCCTTATATATTTTGTGACTTTTGATTGTAAAAATGTTCCTTGGAATATTATCTGTGGAACTCTTTTGGAGATTGAATTCTACTTTCATTCCCCCAGAAAGGATTTATATTTATTTCTGCTAGTCATCAAGGGACTCTTCCAACCCCAGACCACTTGTACTTTACCTTTCCCAGGGGTCCACCTAGTGCCCAGATTAAGGCAGGCAAGTTTCCATACTGTCCCCTTTTGGGCAGCATGTTTATTTCTTTTCTTTTCTTTTTTTTTTTTTTTAGGGTGTTAATGTCAATTTCTTCTCTTTTTTTATTTTTATTTTTTTATTATTTTTTTTCTTATAAATCTTTATTGTTCAGATTATTATAGGTGTTCCACTTTTTTTCCCTCGCATAGCTCCCCTCCACCTGATTCCCCACCCCACCCCATGCCCTTACCCCCTGCCACTGTCTTCATCCATACGAGTAAGATTTTTGTCCAATCTCTTCCCGCACCCCTCACACTTGCTTCCCCTGAGAATCGTCAGTCCACTCCCTTTCTATGTCCCTGATTCTATTATACCTCACCAGTCCATTCTGTTCTTCAGATTTTTTATTCACTTGATTTTTAGATTCACTTGTTGGTAGGTATGTATTTGATGTCATTTTGTTGTTCATAATTTTTATCTTTACTTTTTCTTCTTCTTCCTCTTCTTAAAGAATACCCTTCAGCATTTCATGTAATCCTGGTTTGGTGGCGATGAACTCCTTTAGCTTTTTCTTGTCTGTGAAGCTCTTTATCTGACCTTCAACTCTGAATGATAGCTTTGCTGGGTAGAGTAATCTTGGTTGTAGGTTCTTGCTATTCATCACTTTGAATATTTCTTGCCACTCCCTTCTGGCCTGCATAGTTTCTGTTGAGAAATCAGCTGACAGTCGTATGGGTATTCCCTTGTAGGTAATTAACTGTTTTTCTCTTGCTGCTTTTAATATTCTCTCTTTGTCTTTTGCCCTTGGCATTTTAATTATGATGTGTCTTGGTGTGGTCCTCTTTGGGTTCCTCTTGTATGGGGTTCTGTGTGCTTCCTGAACTTGTAAGTCTATTTCTTTCACCAGGTAGGGAAAGTTTTCTGTCATTATTTCTTCTAATAGGTTTTCAATATTTTGCTCTCTCCCTTCTTCTGGCACCCCAAAAATTCGGATGTTGGTTCGCTTGAAGTTGTCCCAGAGGCTCCTTACACTATCTTCATATTTTTGGATTCTTTTTTCTTTTTGTTTTTCTGGTTGGATGTTTTTTGTTTCCACATATTTCAGATCTTTGGTTTGATTCTTGGAGTACGTTGATCTACAGTTGAGTTTCTGTATATTTTTTATTTCAGACAGTGTATGCTTCATTTCTGACTGATCCTTTTCCATTTTTTTGGCATTCTCATTAAGGTCCTTGAAGGTCTTACTAAGCTCCTCAGAAGTGTCATCAAGTTTCTCAGCAGTTTTTAGAAGATTCTTGAGTAACCTTATACATGTGGTTCTGAACTCTATGTCATCCAGTAGTTTGCTTTCCTCCGTTTCTTTCATTCGTGACATGTTTCTTTGTTTCTGCATTTTGGCTGCTTCCCTGTGTTGATGGAGTGGCTTTGTGTGGTAGGTGACCTATAGGGGGCAGTAGCTCAGCCTCCCCAATCACCTGATGTGGATGCTCTTGGTACACCCCTTTGTGGGCTGAGTGCAAAGTCTTGGTGTAGTTAAGCCTGAATTGCTGTTGGTACGCTGGGAGGAATTGACCTCCAGGCCAATTAGCTGTGAGCACTCCCTGTGTCTATAATGGAAGAACTGCTGTGCTGAAGACACGCAGGACTTGTTTCAGTGGGGCTTCGGTGCTCACTGAGTTTGCCTCTTGAATGTGTCACTTATGGATGTGAGGAGTTGAAATCTGGTGTCTCACACTGACCACTAGGTACACTGGCTTCTGGATCTCCACTGGGGTGCAGGTCAGCTACTGTCTGAGGCCACTCAGCAGGAGCTACAGTGAGAGCTGCAGTTTTCTCCTCTTTGCTTGGGGTTTGGAGGTTTTGGAACTGTCTGACCCGGGCTGCAAGTTTGCTAGGTTAAGCTGCGATAGGGCAGGCTTTTCTTATGCTAACTCGGTTGCTTGGAGCTTGGGTGGGTTTGTAGGTTGTGCAGGGCAGGGCCTCAGGGTGTCATTAGGTTAGGGCATGGCAAACAGCAATGGCTGCTAGTTAGCCGGCTCTGTGTCCCCAAAGGCATCCGCGAGTCCCGTGCCCCAGTGCAGTAAACAATTATTCCTGCGAGCAGCTCTGCAAGCAAGCCACCCTCGCTGGCAGACAGTCCAGCTTCTCCCCGTAGGAGTTTGGGTCCCCCGCGTCTCCCCAGAGACTGGATTTCAGAGTAATCGGGGGCTTGTCTCCGTTCGGGTTGAAAAAAGCAACGCACCCAGTCGCCCGCAGCCAGCCCGGATCACGCGCCTCCGTACCTCAGCTTTTCAGTGCTCGTGCACGTCTCAAAGCTCTTTTCTCTTTCCTTCTAGTTGTAGAACTTCCACTCAGCCAGCTTTCCCGTGGTTCTGGGTGATAGACATTTTGTCTTTTAGTTGCAGTTTAAATTGTTGTGGGAGGCAGCAGTTTAGGTGTTTACCTACGCCGCCATCTTGGATTCTTCTTCTCTTTTTTTAGCATGTTTATTTCTTGTTCACCTTATTGTATTGCAATTTCATATGCAGCTTCCTATTAGCCCCCTCACCTTGTGTGGGTCTGAGGCTTAATCACCTGCTCCTTACATACCACAAAGCAATCAAACTAGTTCAAGATTTCCAGGGTTCCGTGGCAATGATCACATGAAATCCAGCTTTGAATCTTGCTTAGTTCTTGCTTTCACTACATTTTCAGCCTCTGGAGATTCCTTAATTTCATGCCACCTTAGTGATGCATTTTAAAATGATTTTGAAATATTTGCTTAAGCATTTTAATTGTTTTAGCAGAAGGGTTATCCATCTTATGGTGTATACCAGACAGCTTGAAACAGAAGCTGACAATTCTCAACTTACTCTGCAGTCAGGCCTCTTTACTAGGCCTCTCCACTGAAACCACTCTTGTCAAGATCAGTGATAACTTTCACCTGGCCGAGTCCTGTGGTAATGACCCATCATCATCTTACTTATTCTGCTCAGGAGGACTCAGCACAACTGATCACTCCCTCTTTCCCAAACAGGTTCTTTCTCTGGCTTTCAAGATACCTTCTTTTTCTTGTTTTCCTTCTAAAATCTTTGCTTTCTTCATCTCCACAGCTGAGCTCATCTCCTCTTCCAGACCTAAGAGTATTCAAATTCCTGAAACCTCAATCCTGAACTTCCTTCTCTATCTGCATTCTATACTATATGATCTCTAACCCAACATGTTAATGCATCTGGGTGGTGGTCACTGTTATGCCCAGATTTCAAGATCCCCAAAGACCACCAAGGAGCTGAGTCCGATGCAAAAACAAAGAGCCTTTATTCAAGCTCAAGCTCGGCTCTCCGCCTCTACCGACGCAGCAGCAGGATGCAAAAGAGCCCGGAGTTCCAGTAGCACAGCAATTTTATAGGGCTTGGGGTCGGGTGGTGGGAGATGCTCGGACCACTGAGTGGACCGATCCCGATTGGTTGGGTAAGGGCTAGGGTCCAGTGACAGAGAGACAGGGTGCGGCTAGGGTCTGGTTACACAAAGACAGGATGCTGTCAGCATACTTTTGACCTTGGGTTAACTCCCCTTGCATTCCTCTTGACTGAATTAAGGGTGAGCTGAGTAACTGACAATTCTGTGCTTTTTCTTGGAAAAGAGATTATGTCAGGGACATAGTTACACAAGATGGAAGACACAGTAGGAAATGGGGTCAGTCCTGCTCTGCCCCTTCAGTCACTACCAAATTTATATTTTCAGCCCTACCTCTCAGGAACTCTAGGATTACATTCAACTGTCATCTCAAACCAAACATGTTTAAAATGTATTCTTCTCCCTCCAAAAAATCTAGTCTTCCACAATTCTTTCCTATATCTTTAAATGGCATTTTATTACCCCATTGCCAGAGTTATTACTGATTTTTCTCATTCCCTCCCTCATACCTTTCCTCCAGTCCGTCAGTGGATCCTGTTGGTTCTGCATGCAAAATTATCTTGACTCTGACCACTCCTGATGTCGACCATGCAAGTCAAAGTCAATATCTCCTGTCACCTGGACACTGACTATAGTCCCTAAAAATGCCCTCTGTTCTTCTATCTGTATCACCAGTACCACTATCACTATCATCATTACTACCACCTCCAATAAAACCTGCTCCCCTCCAGCTACAGATTCTTTAGAAAACATAAACTAAGGCATGTCCTTCTCCTACTCAGAGTTCTCATGCCTTCACTCCTGCTGCTCCCTCTATCTGCAAAGCTCTTCTCCCACTTTCTTCTGTGACTCACTCCTTCACATCATTTTCATTTTCACTTACATATCCCCTTAGGAAGGTAGCCTTCACTGACTGCTCCATGGAAAATGGTCCTATTCTGAGTTTCTATCTCATAGCACTCATCATGTGAAACTATACAATTTATTGTTTCCTCTTTACGTTCCCCACTAGAATGTAAGCTTTGTAAGGGCAGAACCTTTATCTATCTTATTTATAATTCTATCCTCAGAACCTAGAAGCATGCTCATAATATATGCGCAATAAATAAATAACTTTGAATTAAAGAATAAATTTCATTTAATTCTCACAATATCCAGTGAGACAGAAATGATCTTTCCAATCTTATAGATGGGGAAACTGAAATTCAGAGATGCTAAATTATTCAGCCATCTCATCAGAATCAAATACAAATGTGTATAATTTTAAAGACCACAGTATTTTTTTATTTTCAAATCTTAAACTTTTCACTTTGAAATAATTTCAGACTTCCAAAAATGTTGCAAAAATAACACTGACTTCTCTTTTACGTTCACTCAGCTTTCCCAAATGATAACATCTCTATAATCACAGTACAATTATCCAAAGCAGGAAGTTAATGTTGATGTAGAATTGGCAACTATTTATATTTCATCAGTTGTCCCACTAATGTGTCACCTGAGTCTCCTCCAGAACAGAGATCTCAGCCTTGTCTCTCATGACTGACACTTCTGAATAGGGCTGACTCTTATCATCACGATATAGACAGTGCCCAGTGCTGGGCAAATGCAAGCTTTCAATAAAAAACTATTATTGTTGGGGAAATACATAAAACTTACTTTTGAGGAGTGGAAGGAAAATGGCTCCTGATGTTCATCTGTTTTGCTTAGTTTGGCAGACCTTGATGTGTTTATAAAAAATAGTGAGGGCAGCTTGCTCAAGAAAGTCGAAAAAGGAGATTCCAATGGACTGGTGGAGATTATGGGACACCTTATGGCTCTTAAAGAACGGCAGAGCAGCACTGACGAGATGTTTGAGCCCTTAAAGCAAACCATTGAATTGCTGAAGACCTATGAACAAGAGTTGCCGGAAACAGTGTTTAAGCAGCTGGAGGTCAGTGCTAAGTTTATGTTTTCTTAATAACAGAAATAGAGGGTAAGTTTCAAGATTTCAGAGTGGGGTGAGGTGGGTTTAAGGAAATGAAAACCAGGGCTTGCTGACAACCCGAGGTCCATGTTTTGGACTCTATGTGTCATGTATGTGTAATGTCTAGCACATACTTGAAACTCAATAAATATGAAACAATGTGATGCTGGAGTTGTGTGGGAGAATTGATGTAGATAAGTGTTTTGGGTTGTTGTTTTTACCAGAAGTAGGGATGAGCCAACTTTTTGATTCAGTGAAAAAAAAAAAAAAAAAAAGCAGGTCTAAGAAACATTAAGATGTTGTAAGTAGAAATGGAGACATAGAAAATAATCCAGCACTCCTGAGAGTAGAGAAAAGGGCACGGATTACCTGGTTAGAGGTTGGTCAAGAAGAACAAGAAGAACGGTATTGAGTGGGAAGTAGGTGATAGTCAGAAGAGCAGGCAACCCAGGAGACAAGTCAAGGTAGGGGGGTTAAGAACAGTCCAGTGGTACCAAGACCTTGGCCCTGGCACTGCAGCAGAGATGAGGACACTGGGTACCACTCCACTTTGGGGAGGGGAGCCTCAGGTGGGTCTGAGCACACTGACTTCTCCTTTGCAGGAGCTGCCTGAGAAATGGAACAACATAAAAAAGTTGGCCGTCACTGTGCGGCAGCACGTGGCCCCCCTGCAGGCCAGTGAGGTGGCCCTTCTCCGGCAGAGGTGCACCGCCTTTGAGGCTGAGCAGCAGCAGTTCTGGGAGCGATTCCACAGAGAGGCACCCTTCAGGTATGGCCTCAGGTTGCCGCCGGTGCCTCTGTTCCTTAAAACACAGTGATCTTGAAGTCCCTGAGGATCTCTGCATTGGGTTTGCCTGTTCTCAGGACAGGGACACTAGTCACCGGTCTTCCCTCCCATGGAGGTCTGTAGAACATGGTGCTGATGTGGGCAGTCCTATCATGGCCTGAGTGAGATGGCCAAGGGCTGTTGAAAAAAAAAAGTCTAGAACCTTCTGTTCCTCCAGGTCTATAAAGGGATTTAATGTGGTAAAATTACTACAGGTTTTTTTAAAACATAAATCTGACATGTAACATTTGGTAAGTTTACAAGTACAGTGTGTTACTTTGATACATTTACATATTGTGATATAATTGCCAATGTAGCAATGTTTATCACACTGCATAATTATAGTGCAATATTATTGTCTACTAGAGGCCTGGCACATGAATTTGTACACGGGTAGGGTCCCAAAGGGGGGTGGGAGTGGGACACAATCGGCCCTCCTGGCGGGTAGTGGGACGCCCTTGCTGGCCCAAGATCTGAATCCATCCCACTGACTTTTGCACTGGTTGTTGGGAGCCACCTTGAAGAACATCTAGGGAGCGGAAGCAGCTGCGGTGCCAGAGGCCAACTTCCAGGAGGCTGGCAGCACTGTTGGGATCATGCTGGTGGCACTGGTCCGCCCATGCCTGGCTCATTCTCTGGAGATTGGACCTGTAGGAATACTGAGGGACGGAGTGGCTGCCACTGGGCTGATGGGTCACTGGGACAGGTCTCAGCTGAGTGGCACTCTCCCTGTGGGAATGCACTGACCTCCAGGGAGTAGCTCCTGTGTTGAGCATCTGCCCCCTGGTGGTCAGTGCGTGTCATAGTAACTGGTTGTTCCAGTCATTTGGTTGCTTAAGCTTATATATATACTACTATACTAGAGGCCCTATGCATGAAATGTGTGCAAGAATAGGCCTTTGCAGCTCTGGCTACCTCAGCTGTGGTGCAGTCCCGGCTTTGTCTGGAAGGTCATCAGAAGGTCGTACAGAAAGGTGTCTGGACAGTTGTTCCGCTGTTTGGCCGGCTGTTCAGTCAATTTGCATATATTTATTATTATATTGGTAGATAGATACTAGAGGCCCAGCGTGACCTGTGGGGATCCGGCCAAAACCAGCAGTCCAACACCACCTGTTGCTCCTGCCTGCCACTCCCACTCATCCCGGCCCCACTGCACCTGCTGTGGGCTCATGCCCAATCAGTCCCAATTGGGAGAGGCTCACACCGCCACAGCAGCACTCGCCAGCCATGAGCTCTACATCAGACGTCCATTGGTCAGCTGAGCAGCGCTTCCACTGTGGGAGCACTGACCACCAGGGGGCAGCTCCTCCATTGACCGTCTACCCAATGGTGGTCAGTGCACATCATAGCGACTGGTTGACTATTCATTCAGTTGTCCGGTCATCCGGTCACTTAGGTATATATATATATATATATATATATATATATATATATATATATATATATATATATATTTATTTATTATATTATGCATTTGTTTCTATGGCTTATTGACTACTTGTTACAAGTTTATAGCCTTAAATGTACTCTTATTGGCACCTGCATCACCTGGTAACCACCATTTTATTCTCATACAATACTTGTCTTTCTATAACTTAGCTCAGTACTACGTGCTAAAGGTCCATCGGGTTGTTGCAGATGGGAGATATCACTCTTTCTCGTTGCTGAGTAATATTCTATTATGTATATGCTTCACATCTTTTTATCCATGCCTCCATTGATGGGCGTTCAGCTGTTCCCTTATCATGGCTATTGTGATAATGCTGTGATAAACATGGGAGTGATGATATCTCGTTGAAATCCGGTTTTCATTTCCTTTGGTTAAAAACTCAGAAGTGGAATTGCTGGATTGTATGGTAGATCTATTTTTAATTTTTGAAAGAAAATCTATATCATTTCTCATAGTTTAGTAAAATTTCTAGGTTTTTACTAAACTGTTAGTATTCTAAGTTCTCACAGACTCCTTTTGGTTTAAAAAAAAAGGCTGATAGAATTTAAAATAATTTTGGAAGGCATTTTAGAAGACAGATTTGAGATAAAAGATTTACTTTGGGGTGTGCATTCTCTACTTACTAATGCTCAGACACCCCCTACTTGTGATTAGGGCTCTTTACATAAACAAAACAACATGTTTAGATGGGCAGTCCACACACACACACACACACACACACACACACACACACACACACTCACATCTTCCCTTGGTGAAGATGTCCACCTGGGATCTGTCTTGTCCACTGTCAGCACCTGGGGCTCCAACCAGGAGAACACGCTGATCTGAACAGCCCTGTGTCTGCTGGTACTGGAAGGTCCTGTGTCTGCTGGTTCTGGATGGTCCCATGTCTGCTGGTTCTTATGGTCCCGTGTCTGCTGGTTCTTATGGTTCTGTGTCTGCTGGTTCTTATGGTCCTGTGTCTGCTAGTACTCATGGTCCTGTGTTGCTGGTTCTGGAAGGTCCTGTGCCTGCTGGTTCTTATGGTCCTATGTCTGCTGGTTCTTATGGTCCTGTGTTGCTGGTTCTGGAAGGTCCTGTGCCTGCTGGTTCTTATGGTCCTGTGTCTGCTGGTTCTTATGGTCCTGTGTCTGCTGGTACTCATGGTCCTGTGCCTGCGGTTCTGGATAGTCCTGTGCCTGCTGGTTCTTATGGTCCTGTGTCTGCTGGTTCTTATGGTCCTGTGTCAGCTGGTACTCATGGTCCTGTGCCTGCGGTTCTGGATAGTCCTGTGCCTGCTGGTTCTTATGGTCCTGTGTTGCTGGTTCTGGAAGGTCCTGTGCCTGCTGGTTCTTATGGTCCTATGTCTTCTGGTTCTTATGGTCCTGTGTTGCTGGTTCTGGAAGGTCCTGTGCCTGCTGGTTCTTATGGTCCTGTGTCTGCTGGTTCTTATGGTCCTGTGTCTGCTGGTACTCATGGTCCTGTGCCTGCGGTTCTGGATAGTCCTGTGCCTGCTGGTTCTTATGGTCCTGTGTTTGTTGGTACTTATGGTCCTGTGTCTGCTGGTTCTTATGGTCCTGTGTCTGCTGGTTCGTATGGTCCTGTGTCTGCTGGTTCTTATGGTCCTGTGTCTGCTGGTTCTTATGGTCCTGTGCCTGCTGGTTCTGGAAGGTCCTGTGCCTGCTGATTCTTATGGTCCTGTGTCTGCTGGTTCTTATGGTCCTGTGTTTGCTGGTTCTTATGGTCCTGTGCCTGCTGGTTCTTATGGTCCTGTGTCTGCTGGTACTTATGGTCCTGTGCCTGCTGGTACTTATGGTCCTGTGTCTGCTGGTACTTATGGTCCTGTGCCTGCTGGTACTTATGGTCCTGTGCCTGCAGTTCTGGAAAGTCCTATGCCTGCTGGTACTTATGGTCCTGTGTCTGCTGGTTCTTATGGTTCTGTGCCTTCTGGTACTTATGGTCCTGTGCCTGCTGGTTCTTACAGTCCTGTGTCTCCTGGTACTTATGGTCCTGTGTCTGTGGTTCTGGATGGTCCTGTGCCTGCTGGTTCTTATGGTCCTGTGTCTGCTGGTTCTTATGGTCCTGTGTCTGCTGGTTCTGGAAGGTCCTGTGTCTGCTGGTTCTTATGGTCCTGTCTCTGCTGGTACTCATGGTCCTGTGCCTGCGGTTCTGGATAGTCCTGTGCCTGTTGGTTCTTATGGTCCTGTGTTGCTGGTTCTGGAAGGTCCTGTGCCTGCTGGTTCTTATGGTCCTGTGTCTGCTGGTACTCATGGTCCTGTGCCTGCGGTTCTGGATAGTCCTGTGCCTGCTGGTTCTTATGGTCCTGTGTCTGCTGGTTCTTATGGTCCTGTGTTGCTGGTTCTGGAAGGTCTTGTGCCTGCTGGTTCTTATGGTCCTGTGTCAGCTGGTACTCATGGTCCTGTGCCTGCGGTTCTGGATAGTTCTGTGCCTGCTGGTTTTTATGGTCCTATGTCTGTTGGTACTTATGGTCCTGTGTCTGTTGGTACTTATGGTCCTGTGCCTGCTGGTACTTACGGTCCTGTGTCTGCTGGTTCTTACAGTCCTTTGTCTGCTGGTACTTATGGTCCTGTTTCTGTGGTTCTGGATGGTCCTGTGCCTGCTGGTTCTTATGGTCCTATGTCTATGGTTCTGGATGGTCCTGTGTTGCTGGTGAAGTGGGTACTGTCCCCTCACTTCAGCTCCAGGGTTTCTACCTGTCCCGCTGAACTGCTTTCTGGCTCTCCCTCTAGTTTGGGAGGGACAAGCTTGGAAGTTGCCAAACTGAAAATGCCCTACATAAAGAGGAAAGAACATTTTCATTTATAAGGGTTACTTACCCACAGAAATACAATGCTCAGAGACACAGGTTAACATAACAAACCAAACAAAACACCCACAACTTTATTGGAAGGACATTTAGCACAGTGATTATGTACATGAACTTTGGGTTCAGGCTGCTCAGTTAGACATCTAATCTCATGTCAACAACTTACTGTGTATGTCAGGGAGCTACTCAACATCTCTCTGCTTCTGCTTTCCTCGTCTGTTAAATGGGGTAAAGAATAACATTCACCTCAGAAGATTGTTGATGGGATTAAAAGAGTGATCTTTGCTCAGAGCCTGCCACAAGGGTGACGAGCCATCCTGGTTTTCCTGGAATTCTTATGGTTTAACCCTAAAGGTCACACATCCAGGGAAGCCCCTCTCTCTCAGGCCAACTGAATCATGGATCATCCAACCTGGCACACAGTGAGGACCTACTTAATCCTATAATTTATTCATCAAACATTTATTAAGCACCTACTACCTCCACAACATTATACTTTGACTACAGAGAACAGGATGAGTATGTTAGGAAGCAGGGAAGGACACGCGTGAAATATACAACCTGGTCTCTGAAGCAGTGTGTAAGCTGACCATCAGAGTCACCTGGGGGCATTAGAACTCCCAATGTCCACCCTTCCTACAGACCATCAGTACTTTGTGAAGCCCCCCATGTGATTCTAATGTGCAGCCAAGTTTGTGACTGCTGCCCTAGGGAAGGATCTGGTTTCTCTTTAAGCAGTTGTTCCCGCGCACATGGCCCCAAAGGCATGCGTGTCCTTGAGAGCGATTGCCTTAGGAGCTAGGCCCTTGTTCCAAAGAAGCATCTATTGCTCAAAACATTAGAGGCGCTCGTTCCGGACCTTTTCGGTCAGTCTGAGGCACATTGTGTTGACTCTCCTTTGGCATACGGTAGAAGCTTCCAGGGGTCCTCAAATTACGGCCCACGGGCCACATGTGGCCCACCGAGGACATTTATCCGGCCCGCCTGGTGCCGCTGCCTGTCCTGCTTAGCAGCCGACTTGTCCCGGGCCTGCAGTGTGCATAGGAATTTGTTCATAGGTTGTTTTTTTAAACTATAGTCCGGCCCTCCAACGGTCTGACGGACAGTGAACTGGCCCCCTGTTTAAAAAGTTTGAGGACCCCTGTATGGTGCAGAGCCAGAGCTGATGGGGAAACTGGTTACCACGCTGGGTCCTCCTGCTTCATGTTAGCAGCAGTCACACTGACTGCGGCAGCCTTATAAAGAATGACACAATTTTTTAAAATTTTTTTTTTTTTTTTTGCATCGGCTGACTCTTAAGAAAATCTCAAGAAAGAAATTCTAAAGATGTTTGGTGAATTGTCTTCCCAAACAGACTTCTGAGACTGCTTGAGAGGAAACAGCGCCTCGTTTGCCAGTGTGCTTTTGCATGTCTGTTGGAAATCTGGTGGCCCTCCCTCCTTCGTTTTTGCATCAAGTGTGCGTGTCGATCAGCTGGTGTTGTTTCTTATTTGCTAGCTGCATTGTTTTCTCCTTCTTAGCACTTGTATCTGCTGCCTCTGAGGACTCTTTGCTGGGTTTTCCAAATTCACATCTGTTAATTAGACATGCAGATGCATCTTTGCAGAAGAATCCTTTGAAAAGAACTGCTCACACCAGTGTGGAAAACCAGACGCTGCCGCAATTCTGATGTATTTCTCTTCTTGTCAAGAAAACCATCAGGACTAGAGCAGAATTGTAGATTTGTTGCTGAAGGGAATCTTAGTGGGTGTCAGCTCATGGTTTTGTTTTTTGTTTTCTTTTTTAATCCTCACCCGAGGATATTTTCCCATTGATTTTCAGAGAGAGTGAGGAGAGAGGGAAAGACAGAGAGAAACATCGATGTGAAAAAAAAACAACACCACATGGATTGGTTGCCTTCTGCACACCTTCAACCAGGGCCCAGGCCAGGGAGGAGCCTGCAACTGAAGTATGTGCCCTCGACCGGAATTGAATCCTAGTCTCTTTGGTCCACAGGCCAATGCTCTATCCACTGAGCCAAACCAGCTAGGGCTCAGCTCATGTTTTGTTTGGTTTCTTAGTTTGTTGTTTGTGAATGTGTGTGTTTAAAGTACTGTGTGTGGCAAATGAGTATAATTCTGGCTCCTTCACTTGTAGGTCCTTTACAAATTTCTAAAATGCAGACCCTGGTCCATTCCTCTGTGAATGCAAATTTCTGCTTCTGAGTCAATTGAGGGTTAAGCTCACACTAATTTTGTCTTTGAGGAGAAAAAGGAAAGTGAGTGTCTCATTAAGTGTTTGCAGTCTGACAGGTGCTGGTGAAGTCAGGTTGCTGGGATTGAGGTTCTTCATGTCCAAGTCAAGTTTTACTCCCTCCTTTAGTGCTTAACTCTAAGCTGTCTCAGCATATTCTTAGCTGAGCTCTCTCATGTCACAGCAATTGGCTAAATCATCATACTCAGAATCAGGAACTTTCCACAAATTTTAAAATTGGAGACTAACTCTTCCCTTTGAGCGAAAGGAATGCTTCATTCATGCTTCTAGGTGCATTCACTTCTTTAGTCTTCCTGACCTTGAGTAAGGTCTTTCTGATCTTAAGAAATGATACTATGACATACATTCTTCTTACCCACATCAACACCAAGTAACCCAGGGGTTCCTAAGCCAAAGCATTTGATCCCTATGAGCTCCAGCTCAATGGAGGCCATTCATGATTTTCGCTGGCTGGCAACCAGATTCTGTGAACAGTTGGGAGAGCATTCTTGGAGACACTCTCACTGGGTGTTGCTCTGCATGATAACCAGAGAAAGCAAGGCTTTCCAAATAGCCCAGTGCAGCAGACACGAAGAAAGAAGGGCTCTGTCTTGCTTGCACAGTGTCTGTTGTCTCTTTGTTAGCTGGAGAAAAGAGATATATTAGTCATTAAATCTCCCAGGGACATATTGAAATCCTAAAACCTGTCATTAGTTCAGCTTGATCCTGTTCTTCCAGTTAATCTGATTCATTCACATGATTCAAGCTTCCATAGAGCAGAAGAGGTTCTGGTCTTAACAGTGGAGTTAGCAAAACATGATGTAAGTGGTAGGGTTTTAAGAAAATACACATTCCCTGACGTCTGAGACTTACAGCCTCAGGGACAATTTCAAAAATGAGTAATTTGACATGTTCATTGGGTGCCAACTTTAACCCCCACTGAGGAGGCACTTCATACCTCCTATAGAAGACAGTGCTTGAGCCAATAGGTAAATGAAAATTAGCCATTTAGAGAAAAGAGGTGGAGGGAGGGAGGGAGGATATTCTGGGCAAAGGCAACAGAATATACAAAGGCACAGAAGAGTAAAGATGCAGGGAATAGCTGGAGAACTGCCTGTGTATGTGGCTGGAACGCAGGAAGTGGGAGATGAGAATGGAGAGGTCCATGTGCCCAGGTTTTGTCCATGATCAGCCACTTAGGATTCTAAATACCATGCTCTTATGGCTGTTGAGAACAGATTAGGGTGAAACAGGCCAGGTGCTCCATGGAAGAGTGGGTTAGAGAGAGAATGATGGAGGGAGAATCAGCATGATTGACTGAGTATGGGAGATAAATAGGGATGAGAGCCTAGCATAATTCTCCACCTTTCATTTTGTACAAATAAGTGGAAGGTATTGTTTTACTGCTTACTGAGACTGAGGGCCACAAAATGAGAAGAACTGAAAGATCACAAATTCATATCGGATATGTGGAGTTTTACGATACCTCTGGAGTATCAAGCTGAGGTGGGTCATCATTTACTGTATATGCAGGTATGGTACTGAGATGAACATTTAGCAACTGCTAGCTTCCCACTTATTCCACTCCCTCTCTCCCTGTGCTCATGTCTAGGTCAGACCCAAATCAATCATTTTTCTAAGTTCACACACATGAGCACTATAGTTCCATTTCTCTTAATTATAGTTTTATTCATCCAGACTTTCTATGCATTTCTCTTTCAGATTAAAATACTTTTGCATTATTATTTTAATTTCAAAGACTTACTATACCCTTTTCCCTCCTATTACTTTCTTGTTGTTATACTGTATTGCTCCCTCAGGGTTTGTAGAACTGCTTCAAGTTTATTAGGCACATTAATCAGGTTTATGAGTATCCTGACATCTTGCACTAGAGTTTTGAAATGGGAAGAGGAGTACCTGCCCTCATGTCTAGAGGTTCCTTTCACTCCTTAGGCCAAATTGATTTTTATGTGTGCTCATCTACAGGAAATGATTGTCCACAAATTTAAACTGTAAACAAAAATTATGCCACAGGTTTGATGAAGTTTGGAATAGGTTTGACAAATTATTACCTCTTATGAATATTTAAGAACCAATATTGATTAAGAATTTCATATGTGCTGAAGAAAGAATGGTTAGAAAGATCATTTATTATCTCTTGCCTATACCCCCAAACACTTGAATCATTCTTATCTTACTAATAAATTATTCCTGAATTATAGTCCATTAATAAATTAAACAAAATGTGGGCTTTTAGAGTTTTGTCTGGTAGATTTTGTATTAACACCAGGAGGCTAAGTTTACTTTTTAGGTCTATTCTAGTTAAGATAAAAAGCAGAACATACACTCTCTAACAGTTAGTCTTTGCAAATGAAGAATAAGCAGGAGGGCATTTATGCCTGCGGATCGTTCCTGCTGGACCACATGCCATGAGGATTTACCTTTCTTTTCTTCTAGTCTTTTTCTACTGCTCTTATACGGCAGTGAGCTCCTTGCCTATATAAACATAGGGCCCCTAAACTTTGGGGACTCCAACCTTGTGTTTCGTTCTGAAACACTTGGGAGCCAGAGAATAGTGAACATGTGCAATGATGTTGAATCTCATTCTTGTAAGATGAAAATCCACAATCAAAGCACACGGGCCACAAAATATTTGAACAAGTGGGAATCAAAGATAGGAAGCATCAAAGTTCCCCTGACACTAGTTTAACGGTATGCATAACTGTTACTGTGTTCCATGATCATTAGGCTTAAGTGGTGAGCAGTTCAGGTAAATAGCTTTAATTAGGATTATTTTCCATCTTCTCCAGCCAAATATTTCCAAGGACATCTGGAAGAAGAGGCAGTTCAAGAAAAAGAGTTCATATGTCATTATCTTCCTTTTTACCTCTCCTCTATACCCCACCAACTAACATGCACAATCCTAGTCACTCATTTCCTCTCAACTTCACCTTCATGATGTACCTGATAATGCCCTGTTCTGATTGTAGAGGAACATAGTATTCACCCTGAAGTCATGGTATCCACAATGTCTAGCCCTCCAGCCACATAGAACCAAGGAAGCCTGAGGTCAGAAAGGGTTAAAGCGAGATTAGGGGAGGAAAATGAGAGGCTCCTTGAACACATGGGTTCTGGGATCTCCTGACTAAGGCAATGTTACCTGCCCATGTGGGTTACTTTGCATGGAAAGTTCTATGTTGGGGTAGGTGCTATTCTGGTGCTATACTTGGGGCGGGGGCAGCAAAAAGTAGGTTAACACTGGTGAGGATCAGCAGCAGTGGATGTGTGCCATAAGCATCAGAGAGAAGAGAATGAGGAAATGTGAACTGAAACTGTAGAGCTAAGTATCTGCTTACAAAAGTTAAGTTCTGAACCAGAGGCTGCCCCTGGATGCAGAGGGAGCGGACCAGAGAAGGGTGAAGGGGCAGATCAAGGATAGCTTGGCAGAGGGACTTGAAGCACACAGTGACTGTATGGATGACCTTAGTTCAAGTGGCTCTCAAACTCGGAGGTGCTGTTGCCTGAAAGTGAGGCAGGTCATCAGACAATGACAGCAACCTGGCATATTGGAACCACCTGAGGAGTTTGAAGAATACCCTTCCCTGGATCCTACACCCAAAGATTCAGGTTTAATTGGACTGGGGAGCAGCCTGAGCCTGGAAAGCATCTGAAGCTTCCAGGAGATCTACTCTGAAAATCCTACTAGACTGAGAGCCACTGCCCCAGAGAGGGCCATGCCAGGTGGGGTCCAGACTGGACTTCTGCGTGCCAGTGCTGTCACCGAAGGACTGCCTACACTTGTAGCTCCCAGAAGGAATCTGGCTTTACAGCACCTATAGTACAAGACAATGCTCTTGTCAAGTGGTGTGGAAGCCAACAGTGGGGAGGCTAACAAGGGCTGGACAAAGAGGTGTTCCCCTCTACCCCTAGATGGGGAAGTTGGTAAAGCAGAGGATGAGAGAAGCATTTTTACCTTCTCCCACATGAAGAAAAGATCCATGCATGATATTCCTCTGGAATTGCCTTTTCCGCAACTGGTTATGCTTAGCCTATTCCAACCTACCTGAATGTCTTTTCTTCCCAGGCTTTGGTGGAAGTCACTGCTCTTTGCTAAAATCCGAAGTGTTTGAAGATGTAAGCTGGTGTTAGTTTGGGGATTCTAGGAAATGCGAGCCTGTCTGCTACACTTACAAAGCGAACACATTATGTTTTGTAGGTTTGATAGCACCAACCCTCATCAAAGCCTAGATGCCAGGCACATGGAACTCCAGCAGATGGAATCCACCATGGCCTCCATTTCCAATTCTGCCAGCTTGTTTGAAGTCAACGTTCCTGACTACAAGCAGCTGAGGCAGTGCCGGAGAGAGGTCTGCCAGCTGAAGGAGCTCTGGGACACCGTTAGCATGGTGACCTCCAACATCCATGCCTGGGAGGCCACCCCATGGAAGAGTATCAATGTGGAGGCTATGGACTTGGAGTGCAAAAAGTTTGCCAGGTACCTGCGGAACCTTGACAAAGAGGTCAGGACCTGGGATGCATTCACAGGCCTGGAAAGCATGGTATTGAACACGCTGACCTCCCTGAGGGCAGTGGCTGAGCTGCAGAACCCAGCCATCCGGGAGCGGCACTGGAGACAGCTGATGCAGGCCACGGGCGTGAGCTTCACCATGGGCGAGGGCACCACCCTGGCACAGCTTCTGCAGCTCCAGTTGCACCGCTTTGAGGATGAGGTCCAGGGCATCGTGGATAGAGCTGTGAAGGAGATGGGTATGGAGAAGACCTTAAAGGAGCTGCAGGCCACATGGGCCGGCATGGAATTCCAGTATGAGCCCCATCTGCGGACCAGCGTCCCTCTGCTGCGTTCAGATGAGGACCTCATCGAGGTTTTGGAGGATAACCAAGTCCAACTTCAGAACCTGATGATGTCCAAGTACATCGCCTTTTTCCTAGAGGAAGTGTCGGGCTGGCAGAAGAAGCTGTCCACGGCAGACGCTGTCATCTCTATGTGGTTTGATGTGCAGCGGACATGGTCCCACCTGGAAAGTATATTCATTGGCTCTGAAGACATCCGGGCTCAGCTGCCCCAGGTGCCCGCTCAAGGAATCCTGCTTATTTCCTTACCTGAGCCAAGGGAAGAGCGCCTAGTCCCTGCATCCTCTAGACCCGTGGTCGGCAAACTGCGGCTCATGAGCCACATGCGGCTCTTTGGCCCATTGAGTGTGGCTCTTCCACAAAATACCATGGCCTGGGCGAGTCTATTTTGAAGAAGTGGCATTAGAAGAAGTTTAAGTTTAAAAAATGTGGCTCTCAAAAGAAATTTCAGTCATTGTACTGTTGATATTTAGCTCTGTTGACTAATGAGTTTGCCGACCACTGCCCTAGATCTTCCCTCCTCTGCCACTCACCATGGTTTCACTCAAAGGTGTCTCCAACAAACATGATCTGACACGCCGCCAAAAGTCAGGCAGAAAAAAAGGGAGGAGGTGAAACACATGGTATCAGTTTGTTCATAGACGGGTGGGGAAAGAGAGGAGAACCTGGTTTTTAAAAAGTAAATACAGGAAAGAGGAAAAAATATTAGTACTACCGTCAGGGATGAGCTGCTCATGGGTTGCTCCACAGATCATTACGATGCATGTCTAGACTAGCAGGGAGCTTGCTTTGCTGGCAAACTCCAGCTCCTTCTCAGCAGTGAGCCATTCTGCAAACCCCTGGTCTGCGCTAGATGCTAAATACCTGTCTTCAGCTGAATAGTGATGAATTTCTCTAAAACGTGTGTTCTCATTTCTCCCTTCCCTGAGGTTCATTGCCTCTTGTCCTAATTATTATGCCATTATGCCCCCTTCTCGGTGGACTCTAATTCATTTACAACGTGTTTTTTTTTGGGTTTTTTTTTGTGGACTTTTTCTCTATCTCTTCAGCACAGAAAGTTCTTTGCTTACAAATCAGTTTGATTCCAAAATGTAACATGCTGTTCAGGTCTTGCTTGAAAGTTAAAGCACATTTCATTAAAACATTATATTTTTCCAACTCATCCCACAAAAGCATGTGTAATGTAATAATGCAGATTAAAGGTTGTACATTTGGAATGAAAAGCAACAGAAAAGCAACAATTCTGTTAAAGCCATTGTAACTCAGCCAAACTGAGCAAGCCAGACTTTTTCCTTCCAATGCCTATGATTGAGGAGGAGCAGGTCTCATTAGAAGGTAAAAACACAGGTGGAGACTTCTGTAGACTTTATAGGGAGCATTCAAAAATTTGCAATTACACATAATAAAGAATTAGCATCATTAACTTCTTAACACAGATTGGTGTTAAAATATGTAAATATACATTCATTTTCTTTGTATTAGCAATGCAACAACAGAGGCAATTTCAAAACAACAAAATCAGTCATAATCTTACACTCTGACTAGTAACTAATTACATTCAATTATGAATATTTCCCAACTTTTGTTCATGTATGTACATAGTTTTACATAATTGTTATTGGCATAACTATATTTTTTATCCAGCTCTTTTTATTCAAACATTTTGCTGGATATTTCCAATACATCTATAACCTTGATACTTTGTCATCTTTAATTGGAGTAAAATATCTTATTGAAGAATCATGATTTACTCAACCCTGCCCTCTTGTTGTTAAACCTTCTTAGGAGAGAGGTGTGGATGCAGAGGTCTGGAGCAGACAGGCCACCAGGGTGGGCTGGAGTCCTCACACTCCCACTTGCAGGGCCTTGAGCAAGTTCCTTAGCCTCTCTCTTCCCTGGTTTCCTCACATGCAAATTAGGACTAATAATGATACCTACTGTAGGACGTTAATTAAAATAGTACAAATTGTACACACCATTATGATTGTTTGTGTGTAATAATAATACCACAGCTGTAAGCAGGTGCCAGGTATTGGGATAAAGTGCTTTGCACATCATATATTATTGTCTCAGTCATTTCAGCAACCCTGTGAGGGTGTGGGTGTTTGGGTGAAGCAGTGGTATCTAATTAACTTTGACATGACATTTGCTGAGGACAAACTTACCTTGGTTATAGTACAAAACTTCTGCATGGACCCAGGAAAAAACCATTGGGTTCACTGTCTACCTGACTTAGGAATTATGTGTTTAATGCCAATAGCTCTCAAAGTGTGGTTTGGTGGCCCCTGAGGGGTTGTTGAGACCTTTTCAGGAGATCCTCAAGGTAAAACCTAACTTAATAAAAAGCTAAAGTGTATTTATGGCCTTTTTTATGCTCATTCCTCCATGAGCGGGCAGGGGAGCTTTCCAGGAGCTGTGTGACGTGTGCTGTCACAACAGACCGAATGCAGAAGCAGACGGGAGAGTCTGGCCGTCTTCTGTGTTAGACCTGACACAAAAGAGATTTGAAAAAGTAAAACAATGCTACTTATTTCTCTGAGTTATTTTGTTTGGAAAATAATATTATTTTATTTTTTAATATGTTTTCATTGATTTCAGAGAGGAAGGGAAAGAGCGATAGAAACATCAATGAGAGAGAGACATTGATTGGCTGCTTTCTGCATGCCCTACCCTGGGGATTGAGCCCACAACCTGGGCATGTGCCCTGACTGGGAATCGAACTGGGGACCTCTTGGTTCATGTGTTGATGCTCAACCACTGGGCCACACTGGCTAGGCTGGAAAATATTATTTTAGACAAATACATGTTATTATGTTAACTAATAAGATTAATGTTGTTGCTTTTTAAATGAGTTAACACATTTTTTAAAATTTTTCAACTTGAAATTTTTATAGCTTCTAATGTAGAGGATATATTGATAGATATAATTACCTACTTACAAAGAGGTTCAACTCTTTGTACTCCAACAATTGTTTTACAGTGTAAGGGAATATTAAGACCAAAATGTTTGAGATCTCCAGTCTTAAGCTAAAGGTATTTCCTTCTTTCAGTCTTAGGACAGCATAGAAATAGGTTTTAGTTCTGGCTCACTACATAAGGGGGCTTCTTAGCATGGAGGGAAGTGGGAGTTAATTGTCTCCATGTTTTATTTGCAGGATTCTGGAAGATTTGAGGGCATTGACATTGACTTTAAAGAGCTAGCTTATGATGCTCAGAAAACTCCAAATGTAGTGGAAGCCACCAACAAGCCAGGTCTTTATGAAAGGCTAGAGGACATTCAGAGCAGGTGAGGGCTGCTTGCTGCCCCTTTGTGAGGATGGAGGAGGCCTCTGTCTCACTGCATTTAACTGCCCAAGGGAGCGAGCATGTGTCTGTGTGTGTACTTTGTTTGCTTGCACTTTGGGTAATGCGGGGTTTAATGAGAGGCGTTTATCCTGATGGAAATGTATCAGTGTGGCGTCGGCAAATGCCCCTACTGATCTCCACATGTGTTCTATGTGTTATATGTTTCTGCATGCCTGTGACCTATGGGTCTAGGCCAGTGGGTCGGCAAACTGCGGCTCGCGAGCCACATGCAGCCCTTTGGCCCCTTGAGTGTGGCTCTTCCACAAAATACCATGTGTGGGAATGCACGTACACTGCGATTGAAACTTCGTGGCCCATGCGCAGAAGTCGGTTTTCGGCTCTCAAAAGAAATTTCAGTCCTTGTACTGTTGATATTTTGGCTCTGTTGACTAATGAGTTTGCCGACTACTGGTCTAGGCAAACTGAGTTAGGAAGTTCTGTGTTTGTGCTCGTAGATTGTACCTGTGTGAGAAGGCCCTGGCGGAGTACCTGGACACCAAAAGGCTGGCCTTCCCCAGGTTTTACTTTATCTCCTCTTCTGATCTGCTAGATATCCTTTCCAACAGCACAGCCCCACAGCAGGTAAGCCAAGAGACTGCTTGTAGAACCTCCAAAAGGACTGAGGAGCCCCAGCAGGGGCGTTTCGGGTTCCCCATATGCCTCCTCCCTTCCTAACTTCAGAGCTTCTTCATTCCCAACCATCACTGCTTCTCAGGACACCGTCCGACTCACCAATGGCTCTTTCTCCCTACAGTAGAGTTGGAGAAGCTTTGAAGATGGCAAAATGATGCCATCTCTCTGGAGAGAGATCCAATCAACAAAAGTCAAAAAGTCATAGCTAAGCCCGGCAGGTATGGCTCAGTAGTTGAGTGTAGACCCATGAACCAGGAGGTCATGGTTCAATTCCCGGTCAAGGCACATGCCTGGGTTGTGGGCTTGATCCCCAGTAGGAGGCATGCTGGAGGCAGCCATTTGATGATTCTCTCTCATCACTGATGTTTCTCTCTCTCTCTCTCTCTCTCTCTCTCTCTCTCTCTCTCTCTCTCTCTCTCTCTCTCTCCCTCCCTCCCTCCCTCCCTCCCTCCCTCCCTTTCCCTTCCTCTCTCTGAAATCAATAAAAACATTTTTAAAAGTCGCAGCTAAAATTCTCCATGGGGAGATGAGATGGAAGCTGTGTTAACTTGACATTGGGTGGTTTAATGGAAAGAGTGCATATGAGAAGCCTAAATTTTGGGTCCCATCACCTGTTCTGGCCCCTTATTAGCCATATAGTTTCTGCATATTGCTTCTTTGAAACAAACTTTTCTCATTTGTAAAATAGAAGAAGCCTACTGTGTTACAAGATTTTTAAATATTAAAGTAACTAATTGAAGCATTGTTGATATCTCCTATAGTCAGTGGTTTTCAAACTTGATCGGATTCAGAATCACCTGGAAGGCTTGTTAAAGTACAGATGCCTAGGCCTGTCCTAGAGGGTCTGGTGCAATAGGTATGAATTTGCAATTCTCAGGATTTCTCAAGTGATGCTGCTGGTCTGGGGACCACACGCTGAGGGCCACTTCTATCTGAGTCTCACCGTGAATGATGGGAGGGAGGGATACTGTCTACTGCATGCTCCGTGCACTTTCCTCCCTCCTCCCCAAAGAGATGTTTTTAGTTCTCTTATTTTTCTTTAGACTGAGGAGACACAGTCAAATACTTTATTCAGAAGTCACTTGGATGAGTTCTCTTTCTCCTTTAGTGTGATTTTGTTACTCATTCGAGGTATAGCTGGGCTCTCTTTACTTTCAGTTTCAAGGTTTTCCATCCTCATTTATTTGATTGTTTGAATATGTAGAATTCTAAAAGTCAAACTATGCAAAACGATGTGAGGTGTTCACTTGTTCCCCTGTTCCCTCCATGCATCACCACCTCCTTCCCTCTTTGGGCAGCCAATTCTATTAGTGTTGGTTTGCCTTTCCCATGTCTATATTTGCAAAGATAAGTAGGTGGGCATTTACATTTGTACATGTACATTTTCTTCTTCCCATTTCTTTCTTACACAAAGATAACAAGCTTTTTTGTTTTTTTACATCTGCATCATACTCCATGGATTAATACAATGTAGTCTGGCCCTAAATTGTTTATAATATTTTGCAATGACAAATAATGCAACATTGAATAACTTTGGGCCTTGTATTTTGGAGGTTTACCTTCCAGGTAAATTCATAGAAATAAGGCTGAGGGGTCAAAGAGTAAATGGTATGTGATTTTGGTAGATTTGCCACATGTTCCCTCATAGCAGCTGGATCTTTTCGCATCACCACCTGCTTTTCCAACAGCTAAAAGATGGCACCCATGCCTAAGCTTTCCCTGCTTGTCACTAATTTTCTAACTTAGTGAAATTATGTTTTTGTTAAGGAGAAAGTGCTAAAGAGAGATTAAGCCCTATAGATTAAGATATTTCCAAAGTAGCTCAGGTACAGTGGAGCTGAAATATTTATCAAGTTAACATTCTGTTTTGTAACTATATGTTCATTAATTCTATGTATAGGAGGAAGTCAGAGATCATTGCCAGACCTTTTACACCTCTGCACATGATATACTCATTCTTGATTCTTTATTTTTATTTATTTCTCTCATGGTTTGAGTAAATCTCTAAGTGGTGGCCCACACCTCCCACCTGAGAGATAAAGCATGTTAGAGTACTTCCCAGTTCCTTCTATGTCTATGACTCTTTCCAGTTTTCACATGTGAGTGATTCAGTGATTGGGTTTGGAATTCATGAGCCACAGCAAATTTCCCTCACATTCCTGCAGGCTTAGCTCTGCTATTTCTGCTTAGGGAAGTCATCTGAGCCTGCCTGCCTGCTATTTTCTTAACCTTTCTAGGTAACCTGATTTCTTTCTATTTGGGACTCTGAGATAAAAATTTAAATTACACTTTAATTTTAGAAAATTTGGGTCTGCTTAAATACTTGCTTTATTTTATTTTTTCAACACATAATGAGGGTTTTTTTTTTTCCTACCTGAAAACCAAGGCTTTCATTCTCTTAAAAAATTTTCCTTTCAGTAAGTTGAGATTCTGTTTTCTCTGCGCTCTATGCATTACCTTCATATATGCATACATATTTTCATAGATTTATATATTTTCATACATATTTTATCTTAGTCCTCTTCCTTGACATTCTGCAGTACTTTTTCAAGTTTACCCACCCTGTTTAATTTGCTTGTCTTAGTCCTTTAATATTGCTAACATTGTTACAAACGGTGCTGTGTCATTTGTTGGTTTCCTTACTTTATTTTCCTACCTCTAGCATCTCATCTGACCTTTCACCTCATTTTATAGAGCTCATGTTTCTTTCATTTAATTGTAAACAATGCAAGGTGACCTTTTTCATAATGACTTCTGTTTCCTTCATGAAAGCTACACACACACACACGCACACACACACACACACACACACACACTCCCTTACTCAATATTTTGAGTCCTGTTTTCTCCTTTTAAGTTGCAGGATACTTCTATGGGTCCTATGTTGTTTGTTTAATGTCATTCTTTTTCTTTTTTTCATTTTTTTATTGTTTAAAATATTACATATATTAGTACATAGATCTCCTTTTTTTCCCCCATTGACCTTCCCCCAGCCTCCCCTACCCCCTGTCACATGCCCTCATTTCCCCCCCACCCCCACCCCCAGTGTCTTGTGTCCATTGGTGTGCTTATATGCATGCATACAAGTCCTTTGGTTGATCTATTTCCCTCCCTCCCCAACACTGCCCAGCCTTCCCACTGTAATTTGTCAGTCTGTTCGGTGCTTTACTGCCTCTGTATCTATCTTTTTATTCATCACATTATAATGTTCTTTATTTTACATAAATGAGTGAGATCATGTTGTATTTATCTTTCTCTAACTGGCTTATTTCACTAAGCATAATGCTCTCCAGTTCCATCCATGCTGTTGCAAATGGTAAGAATTCCTTCTTTTTTACCACAGCATAGTATTCCATTGTATATATGTATCACAGTTTTTTAATCCACTTATCTGCTAATGGGCACTTAGGCTGTTTCCACATCTTAGCTATGGTGAATTGTGCTGCTATGAATATAGGGGTACATATATCCTTTCTGATTGGTGTTTCTAGTTTCTTGGGATATAATCCTAGAAGTGGGATTACTGGGTCAAATGGAAGCTCCATTTTTAGTTTTTTGAGGAAACTCCATACTGTTCTCCACAGTGGCTGCATCAGTCTGCATTCCCACCAGCAGTGCATGAGGGTTCCTTTTTCTCCGCATCCTCACTTGCACTTGTCGTTTGTTGATTTGTTGATGGTTGCCATTCTGACAGGGGTGAGATGGTACTACATGGTCGTTTTGATTTCCATCTCTCAGATAATTAGTGACTGAGCATGTTTTCATATGTCTCTTGGCCTTCCTTCTGTCTTCTTTTGAAAAGATTCTATTTAGGTCCATTGCCCATTTTTTTTAATTGGATCATTTATCTTCCTTTTATTAAGTTGCATAAGTTCCCTGTAGATGTTGGAGATTAAATCTTTATCAGTGATAACATTTGCAAATATGTTCTCCCATACAGTGGGTTTTCTTATTGTTTTGTTGATGGTTTCTTTTGCTGTGCAAAAGCTTTTTATTTTGATGATGTCCCATTTGTTTTCTCTTTAGCTTCCATTGCCCTACGAGCGGTATCAGTGAAGAAATTGCTTTGGCATATGTCTGAGATTTCACTGCCTGTGGATTCCTCTAGTACTTTTATGGTTTCCCATCTTATGTTTAAGTCCTGTATCCATTTTGAGTTAATTTTTGTGTATGGTGAAAGTTGGTGGTCTAGTTTCTTTCTTTCTTTTTTTTTTTTTTTTTTTTTTTTTTTTTTGCATGTATCTGTCCAATTTTCCCAACACCATTTGTTGAAGAGACTGTCTTGACTCCATTGTATGTTCATGCCTCCTTTGTCAAATATTAATTGGGCATAGTGGTTTGGGTCAATATCTGGATTCTCTATTCTATTCCATTGGTCTATATGTCTGTTCTTGTGCCAGTACCAGGCTGTTTTGAGAACAATGGCTTTGTAATACAGCTTGATATCTGGTATTGAGATCCCACCTACTTTGTTCTTCTTTCTCAGGATTGCTGTGGCTATTCAGGATCTTTTTTTATTCCAGATGAATTTTTGGAGAGTTCTTTCTAGGTCTGTGAAATACGCCGCTGGTATTTTAATGGGGAGGGCATTGAATCTATAGATTGCTTTGGGTAGTATGGACATTTTAATGATGTTGATTCTACCAATCCATGAACATGGTATGTTCTTCCACCTGTTTACATCTTCCTCTATTTCTTTTTTTCAGTGTCGTGTAGTTTTCCACGTATAGGTCTTTTACCTCCTTAGTTAAGTTTATTCCTAGGTATCTTAATTTTTTTGGTGCGATGGTAAATGGGATTGCTTTTTTAGTCTCTCTTTCTGTAAGTTCACTATTGGTGTATAGAAATGCCATAGATTTCTTGGCGTTAATTTTGTATCCTGCCACATTGCTGAATTCATTTATTAAGTATATTAGTTTTTTGATGGAGTCTTTCGGGTTTTTTATGTACAATATCATGTCATCTGCAAATAAGGACAACTTTACTTCTTCTTTTCCAATTTGGATGTCTTTTATTTCTTCTTCTTGTCTAATTGCAATGGCTAATACTTCCAGTACTATATCAAACAGGAGTGGTGAGAGTGGGCATCCCTGTCTTGTTCCTAATGTCATTTATTCTTGAATTTAAGCAAAGGTTCATCCTATGAAAATCTTTGTCCCAAGTCACCATGATCTTGAACACCTTCACAGCCTACAAATACACAAACGTTTTCATCTCATCTCATAAGCTAGAGAGCTGGTTACTGTAAACATAAAACTACACTCAGGGTACCTGCAGCCTGCAGAACCTTATCCTTCACAAACCTCTATCAGAGAACAGTTTTCTGTTTGTTGTTTCTCCTGTAGCCTGCTGTTTCCCTTACCCCTGGACCACAGTGTGGCTCTGTCTAGCATTCCTTCTAGAGAGTCTGCCTGGGGCACCCTAGTGAAGACTTCTGAATCATGAGACACCATGCTGAGGAGACGCCTGGCACAGCCAGGCTCTCTGCTGGGGGTGAGCATGCCTGCCCTTGCTTTGGACCCTCCACATGTTTGTCTGCTTCACCAAAGCACTTACAACAACTGGGTGACTTCTTCCACAGACTCCAGATTCGGGGGTGTTAGCATTTTTCTCTCCAATCAATTCCCATCCATAGTAGATCATGTAGAAATGAATCAAACTTTGGTGGCTTCATTGGTTTGTAGCTAACACATAATTCCTACTAGTATTATATTATTTTGGCCACTTCTATGCATTTAGTTGGTTCCCATTGTCACATCGCCATCATTCCCACAAGCTTCCTTCTAAGTATTTGGTACCCAATCCTCTAATAGTTGTCACATGCTTAGGGACCTCTAAACAACACCTTCTCCAATCCGTTGCCATGGTTTCCCCTCATAGGTTCAACGCCACCTTTCCAAACTCTTTGACAATATGGCCAGGATGCAGTTCCAGCTGGACGCCAGTGAGAAGCCAACCAAGATAAGTCTCGGCATGTACAGCAAGGAGGAGGAGTATGTGGCCTTCAGCGAGCCCTGCAGCTGCAGTGGGCAGGTACTGTGAAAGTCCTCTCTCTCAAGTGTCTGCCTTCAGATACAGTCAGCACTAACCTTCGGTATAGCCTTTGACCTTGGGCCAGAGCTGCTTTCTGTGCCTGTCGGTCCTGCAGCTTCCATTGAGTTGATCCTAAACTGGAGCAGCCTCCTGTGCCTGCTTTCCTCTCTCTGGGAAAGATGTGTGTCAGTGTTCATGTATCTGCCTTAACCAAAGACCTGTGCAGAGAGGAAGGAAATGCACATAAACAGCTCCTGATTCAATGAGAAAAGGTTTACAATGATTAGCAGTACCAGAGACTTTGACATGACATCCCTTGGAGCACCTCACAGGGAACCAGAAACACGGACATCTGCCCCCGGAGAAAACACCCCTTAAAATCAACCATTTTCCTGAGATGTCACTTCTCTGTTCAAATGCACCCCAGAGTCATTCCCTCCTTGCAGAACCAAGAACTCTGCCTCCAGATCTCTGTTTATAATTCAAGAAACATAGCCCAGCTAGTGTGAATCAGTGGATTGAACTTCATCCCCTGCATCAAGAGGTCACCACTTTGATTCCTGGTCAGAACATATGCCAGGGTTGCAGTCTTAATCCCTAGTAGGGGTGTGCAGGAGGCAGTTGACTGATGTTTCTCTCTCATAGATGTTTCTATCTCTCTCTCCCTCTCTCTTCTGTTCTCTAAAAAAATCAATAACATATTTTTTTTAAAAAAAGAAAGAAACACAGAGCATGGGACAGTTCTCGCTTTCAACCTCCTTCCCATCCCTCACAATTACCACTAAGATATAAGCCCTTCTTCATTCATTACCCTGAATGACCCAAGTAGCAGTAACAGCTGGAGAAAATACCTTTTGTAGAGTTCCACCTTCATCCACATGTATCTTGGAAAGCAATTCCAGTACTGAAAATAATCAGACACTCTGCTTTATGAGAGGAACACTAGGGTTTGGTTCAGAATGTGCTCTTTTTGTAGACTGAGAAAGCATTTAGTTAGAAAATATAATCCCAGTTCACATCTCCATATCCATGGACAAAGTCATGAGAATCCACTGATTTACTTACACCTACCGCAACCCATATTAGGATTTCCTTTCTTTATGAACCCTGGATGGCAGCCTGCCCCCCAACCAATCCCCTTAGCCTGCTACTCTGTCCTGTGTGATCAATGGGAACATCCCCCCGCAGTTAGTTGAGCCTGGTGCTCACCTATAACCTGGGTTATACAAATGCACCGTTTCCTGTGCCTGTGGCAGTCATTGGGGTTGTCCTCAGGCCTTGGCTGCACTGTCTTCACTCCCTCAGGCTAAGAGGAAGGACACGTATTACTGATCATATCTTCTCAGAAACCAGGGGCTAAGCCAGAGGTCTTCTTTCAGGTGGAAACATGGTTGAACCACGTGCTTGCTCACATGAAGGCCACCGTGAGGCATGAGATGACTGACGGTGTGACTGCCTATGAGGAAAAGCCCAGGGAGCAGTGGCTCTTTGACTATCCAGCTCAGGTACATCCTAACCAGACCTTCATGGGCCTCGGCTCCACTGGGCTCTCTTTTCCGGGACCTTGGTCACCCTTCAGGGGTGACCAGACATCAGACTCACTGTTGGCTTCACAGTCAGGAGAAGCTGGTCTATGAGGCATCAGCAAGAGGGAGCAAGAAAATTGTCAGCTGTGACCTAATTCAACCAAAACCTGGGGAAAGGAGCGGTTGTTGTTTTTACCCTCACTGGCTGCAGTAGGGAGAAAATGTAAACAGGTCGAATGGTTGACCCAGACCACTTTGTGCCAAGCTAGCTGCTGAGTCTGAGAGACACCAGAAGGACCAGGACTCTAAACCTGCCCTGCTGGAGTTCACAGAGTGCATTTCTTACAGATTGGCCTGGAGTGGTGACCAAAGGGGCTCAGGGCACTCGGGGGGATATGGCTAGGCAGTAGGGCCTGGGGACCACCTCTCTGAGAATATACTGTTCAAGCTGAGGTTTGAAATAAGAGTTTATAAGGTAATGATGGAGGGGAAGAGCGCCAAGCATTAGGGAAAGCCTGTGTAAGGTCTCAGTAGCAAGGGGAACATCATGTATCTAAGGAATTTGGAGGAACTGGGTGTGGTTGAAGCAAGAGTAAGCAGTGGAGGGAACAAAAGGCTGCAGAATAATTCTGGAGAGGAAATGAAGCTAGTTTTTATAGACCATGTTAGGGAGTCTGACTTGATCCTAAGTCATGTCTGAATCCTTTAGTGTGTTGATTCTCAGGAGGGTAATAGAAAGCAGGGAAAACTAATGAGAATTTTTTAATGACTTTGGCTGCAGTATACCCCTCCTCCTTTCCCCTGTTGGTAGCATAATACTAGTGTTGGTATATTTGGGATTGTAAGTATTTGCTGGTAATTGCAGTCATAGGAGCAGGTAAGGTTGCTCTTGGAAGATATGTAGACTGAAATGAGAGTATAGAACAAACCTATGAGCATCACTCAGAGGCTGGGTAGGCAGGGAAGAGCCAGTAAAGCAGAATGAGAAATGGTACCTTTTTAAGTAGAAGAAAAACCAGGGAATAGTAATCATGGAAACCAAAAATTAAACTTGATAGCAGTCAGAGGTCAATTATGTCATGCATTCCTAAGAGACCAAGCAAAATAAAGAGGCTGAGGGATATCTGTGAACTTGGGGAGGCCATTTCAGGGGATGCAGGGGGAAGTGAGAAAAGGGTGGGGAAATGTTGGCAGCAACTGTGACAGTGAGAAGAGAAGAGACATAGGTCTGGTACTGCATGAGGGAAGGGGTATTTTTAACAGTACAGTTGCTGCATCACATTCAAACCATCCCAACAAGGTGCCAATGCAGGAGGAATGTCTGTAACAAGACCCAGTGTCTAAATCCAAAGGCAAAGTATATAAACTAGGGAGTGGTATCTTTACTGCAGCAGCATTCTCTGTTTCACAAAGTGGGTGACGCCCATCAGGATTCTTTGTTTTCCTGAATCAGAATTTTGAGGCAGGGAAGTTTGCTGCCTGCTGCAATTCTAACATATCTTCCAACCATGTCTCCCAAAGCAAATGATCCTACAGGTGATCAGTGTATCTAACTTCTCCACCATGAAGAATCAAAATTATGCGTTTTTCATATCAAGTTTCCCAATAAACAGAAGAAATGTTCATTTGAATTACTTTTCCCATTTGTTTATTTTGAATTCCTGAAAAATGCAAATCATATTATCATGTTGAATTTTAGTATAATTCACCTTGACCTTCAAGAATAGGCTTTCAACACTATTATATTTAAGAAATAAAAAATGTAGTGAAAGTATTATATACAAGCAAAATATACCACAAATGATCAGCAATGGCTTACTAAACTGAAATACTCGGACCCCTATGACAGCAAAGACTGAGTGTGTTTGAGATTTCAATCAAAATATTGTTATCCTCCCAAGCACAGGATGGATGCTGCAAAACTGAATGATCAGTGTAGCCATTTCTGAAAGCCACTAACAATGACTAGAGTAAGTCTTTGATTGTTCTCAACCACATGGTATACTTTTTAAGAGCAGAAAGAACTTGCCCCACTGTGTTGTAACCAGTTCACATCACCAAGGATTCACAGGCATGGCTCACTTAATCCATGCTGGTGGAGAGAGCGGGAAGGGGCTATGCCACTCCCACAATCACATTCTGAGTCCTGGTGGTATGATGAGTGAACTGGTTTTGGAGACAGTCCTGGTAATGGCTTCACTGAGTGACTCTTGTTGCCACAGGTAGCCCTGACTTGCACCCAGATCTGGTGGGCCACAGAGGTGGGCATGGCATTTGCCAGGCTGGAGGAAGGCTATGAGAGTTCCATGAAAGACTATTACAAGAAGCAAGTGGTCCAACTCAAAGCCCTCATCACCATGCTGATTGGCCAGCTCTCCAAAGGGGACCGGCAGAAGATCATGACCATATGCACCATCGATGTGCATGCCCGGGACGTGGTGGCCAAGATGATTGCTCAGAAGGTGAGTACCAAACACGCAGGAGACCCCCTCTCTGTGGGCACACGAATATTGGAGTCAGGAAGAGGCTCACATACAGACAAAACATGGGGGCCAGAATGCACTGGCCATAGAGCTGGGAACGGATCAGGGTGTCTGCTCCGGCCTTTCAAAACCCCCATAGAAACAGTGTAATCAGAGCAGCTTATGCCTTCTGAGCTGTGGCAGGCACAGTGTGCTGTGCTCTTAACTAGAAGACAACATCCAAGTCATCCAGAACCTGTGTGTCCTGTGGCTAAGGGCCATCTGCTACCTGCTGAGCACTGTTTCACCCAGCTGCTCTGCCACTCTGTCTTTAGGTGGACAGTGCCCAGGCCTTTCTCTGGCTGTCCCAGCTTCGGCATCGTTGGGATGATGAGGCCAAACATTGCTTTGCCAACATCTGTGATGCCCAGTTTCTATATTCCTATGAGTACCTGGGAAATACACCTCGCCTTGTGATCACACCTTTGACAGACAGGTGAGTGCTGGCATCAGCCACTGACAGAAATATGCTGTCCAGCTCAGGCATCCAATGGCCATCCAGCATCAAGGCTGCTGTCACTCGGGTTCACAGAGTTGTAGGGGGAGGGCTTGATTAACACAACTGATATAAAGTAAAACCAAGAACAAACCACAGAGCAAACCAGTGAGCATGACTTTTTGAGGAATTACTGGGTAATCATATACACCTGCATTCTAATACCAGCTCTAACCCATGCCAGCTGTTTGACCATGAAAAACTTTTTGTTTCCTCATCTGAGGTAGTAACTCACACCTCACGGGTTTTTAAGGATAAAGACAGCAATGCTTATAGGAAGCTTAGTGTGTATAAATGCTCAGTAAATGATCCCTATGACTATTTTTTTTTTATCAATCAATCCACACATTTATTCAGCACCTCTCACTCTGGGAATACAAAGACAAAAGCAAGGTAGTTCCTACTGTTAGGAGCTTATGGTTTTTTTAGGGAACCGTATTCTCTGTCATTTATATTAATTCATTTATGAATTCATGCCAGACACTGAGTTAGTCACTGGGAATGACTAAAACATTTCTTGCCCTTAAACTCCAATTCTAGTGAGGGAAATAAGACATATGTAGATAATAATTTAAATAGTACAAGGGGAAAACGTGTAAGGCCATAGTACAAAGGAGGGCTCAAAGTCATATGCTACAAATTTCCAAGCAAGGGATTTAGCAGTGTAAGCCCTCCTAGCACAGACTGGGGTCCTACCCATTGTGGGAAGAGGAGGACTGGTAACACTTCAGGGAAGAGATCTTATCTGATCTGTCCCGACCCTGAAGGATGTGTAGGATTCCAATAGGGTTTCAGTAGGTTGTAGAATGGCTGTTAGGGTATCATGAAATTGTACAGAAATCTGTGCGTGTGTCACTTTTCCTAATGAGAGAATCTATAGTATTCAATAATGGTTCAAGTGGTCTGGGATCCCCAAAAGAACTACCAATAAGAATTCTAGAAAATGAAATTCTGTGGGCAGAGTCATGGAAATGGGGAAACTCCAGACATGCTCCTGGAAGAGGAAGTAGATTTTTGATTTTTGGAGAGGAAGCTGTGTAGAGGGCTGGAAAAATGGGTAAGAGTCAGACTATAAAGTAGGAAGAAGACATTTTTATTCAGTAAGTACTGATAAACTGTTGAAATTTTTTTCATCAGAGGAGTAAAACAATGAAACTGTACTTTATGAAGACTTATTCGACAGCAGAACATGGGAAAAGGAGAGAAAGGACAGGGGAATGAGGTCATGGTCCCTGTGAGAAATGATATTTTAATTCTGCCAAGATTTCCACAAATTCTAAAAGCTAGTACCCTTTCCCTTATAATTCCATAGAACACTGAATCTCTTCTTCTCCAAAAGGAGTTGTGTATCTCAATGACTGGCTCATCCCAAATAGGTGACTTGTAGGTAATGAAGAGACCATCATTAATTTTGAAGGATAAAATGGCCAAATGAAATCTGTGCTGTCTTTTACTTAATTTTCTCTCTGCCTATTTTAAGTGTTACTGCATGTATCCTGGTTAAATTCTCAGATATCTTTCCCAACAATGTTTAGTTAAGTTGTAATCATTGTGCTCATGGAATGAATAGGATGTGAGAAATATAGAGTAGTTGAAAATCCAAACATCATCCACAAAGTAAGACCTCATGATTTACCTCCCCCCATGCTTTTCACTTTTTAAATTCATTTTCCCTGCTATTCTGGAAAGACCTTCCATCCAGAATCCCACCCAGACCACTCCCCACTTCCTCCTTCCTGGGCAACCCTGTAGAGGTCACACCACTCTCTCTCATCACTCTCCACTACACTTAGACTAAAGCCTGAATTCCTCGTGGGGCCTAGTAATTCCTACCAACTGCCCTGAGGCCTGGCGCTCTGGCACTCTGACCTCCTGTCTGTTCCTTGATCCCTTTAAGTTCATTCCAACTGAGGGCCTTTTGCACAAGTAGTTCCCTCTGCTTAGAATGTCCTTCTCATCCACTGTCACCTTCTCACCCTTTAGTTCTACTCTCAGTTCTGAGGAGACTCTTTCTAACAGACACACACACACACACACACACACACACACAGCAATGACTCTGAGGGCTCACTCTGCTTGTCTTCTTCCTGACCTTGCCCACATTCTGAAATGACCTTACTTGCTTGCTTGTTGGCTGCATTCCCTTTTGGAATGTGAGCTCTGCGATCACGAACCTCTGTGTTTTGTTTATCACTCTGTCATCAGCACCCAGTAGATGCTGAATTAACATGGCTCAAGTAAACAAATGGTGGTTGAATGTTGAAGTATAAGAATAGGCAGAATCAGGAAGGGGAGGTTGACTCAGAGGAGGCACCTATGCAGGAGTCTGTCTGCGTCTCTGCTGCTGTAGGACACAGGGCAGTGAGGTCATATGAGAAGTGATATTTCTGTCTTCTGTTCTTAGCTGGGGACTGACTCTCCTCCCTGCCCCACATTAGGCTACAAGGCAGATATTGTCTGTTCAGAGGGAGATGCAGATTTCTCTGCAGCAGGGACAGGAAAAGCAGTAGCAGCGTGGGGAGGGGAGGTTGGCATCTTCAAGGTTTGACATGGGCTCAATCCGTTGGCAGGAATCATTCAGTAAGGGTTAAAGGAAAAGCTTTCTCACCTGCATCTTCACTCGGAGTGGCCCCTCTCGTGTTCCTTTGACTTTCTAGTGACTCTCAGCAAGATACCTCCCCCAAAACAGGGAGGAAGTCTGGTACAGAATGCTCTTTGACAGTGATATTTTTGCCTGCCCTGAATCATGATCTAATAGATTATCACTTGGAACAGAACAATGAAGCTATCCTCTATCTGAGCAATTTAATCAGAGTCTGTCCGTGATGACACTGACATTGATTTGCTCACTGCTCCACACCCAGGATCCAGCACCGTGCCTGGCACATAGTAGGCATGCACAGAATACTCCTGGACTGGATGCAGTGAAACTATTGCTGGGACTTTCGGGTGTGCTCGCTTCGCCATATCATTCAGAATATTGCCTTCCCCTCCATTGACATATCAGACATTATCGCTCCAAGTGATAAAAAGTACAAGACTTTCTTTTCCCAGGGGCTTCATGTCTGCCAACGAGTTGAAGAAGATAATTACCTCTTTTGGACTTAGGAGTCTCTAGAACTCTAATGCTAAATGCCTTATAGAGGGAAAGGCGAGGGCTTTGGCAATGAATTGTTTCTAAAGCAGGAATTTATCACCTCCTCTATGAAATAATGCAAATAAGAACTTGAAAGGAAGATTTGCTGCAAACAATGGTGTGTACCATATAGACCTTGACCTTGTTTTGCACATTAGACACTTTTCCGACAAAGGAGGATGTTGTGAATATTTACATGGCAAATCCCATTGTCTCAATGACTTCCATTATTATCTCAAGAAATGTTTTGCACAGGAAAAAAAAATTGGCCTTAATACAGAAAATCACATTTTAAAGAGCATCCAGCTTTTGCTGGTGTGTAGCTTAAGTACATTTAATTCTCTCCTGCCAGAGGAATTAATCAAATGGACAATTGATCCATACAACCTTTGCACATTCATTAAAAGCACATCCGCATTACAGTGACTATGCCTGTTTCTTTGGAATTTCCCACCGCCTGGATGGGACTTGAATGTATAAGCAGGCACGTTGGCTCAGTGCTGTCACAAGGCCCTGGCATGGTGCTAAGTTGAACTAAATGGAAATGCTTTTTCAGGCTGAACAAAAGCAATTCTCATAAGTTGTGTCTTAACCTTTGAATGGTCCTCCCTTTTGTCCCCCTCACCTTCACACACAAACGCCCCTTCAGCCCTGGGCTGTGTTAAGTAATGTTTTAATCAACCACTTACCAATTTTGAGCACCTCTTCATTTCTCAGCAACTACTGCAAATAGGTGAGATATCATTGTTGCAAGAGTCTTTGAAGGTGATTTTCTGGACAAGAGCACTAGCAAAAGTCATACACTTTTTTAAAAAAAGTTTTTATCTGACATTTTTATGGAAAAACTTAGTAATCTGTAAACAAAATAAGTCACCCAGAGGTAGCCATTGTTAATATTGCTTCTACATGTAGACTTTGAAAAAAATGTAATTGCAATCATATGCTGTGTATAAAATGTCATAGATTGCTCTTTTTATATAGCTCTATATCATGTGCTTATTCTCTAAATATTCTTCTAAAACATTCTAATAGCTGCATTTCCTTATACTTGTAAGTATCTTATAATTTATGTAATATTATGGGATATTTAAGTTATATCTAAGCTTTTACTGTTAAAATTAAGGCTGTATGAACTCACTTTTATATGAATTTTTACTACATTTCTCATTAATTCACCAGGAAAGATTCCAAAAAGCAGGATAATTGGATGACACATACTTTCAAATTATTCTTGAAAAAAATGTTGCTCTCACTCTTGCTAGTTATGAGAGTGTTCATCTCACAGAATTCTCGACAGCACTAAGTATTATTGTTAAAATATTATTAATTTTATGTCTCATTTGAAGTTGGATGACCTTAATTACTCACAGGCCTGAGCATTTTTATGTATTTATTGTCTATTATATTTTCCTCTCATGTGAATTATTTGTTACTGTCATTGCCCATTTTATTATTTTTATACTTATAAAGTCCCTGCCCATTTCAAGATCCGTTTAATATTCACCTTATTTTATCATAGTTTATTTTATTTTACTTTTTCCTTTAACCTCTTATAATTCTTTGGTGAATTTTTTGTCAATTGAGTAAAGTGAGCATTTTCATCAAAACATTTTCAGTTACACTCTGGCCGGGTGGCTCAGTGAGATGGAGCATCATCCCCTATACCAAAAGGATTTGGGTTCCATTCCTGGTCAGGGCACATACCTAGGTTGCAGGTTCTATCCCTGGTCAAGGCATGTGTGGGAGGCACCCAATCGATGTTTCTCTCTCTCTCAAAACCAATTAAAAAAACATATCCTTGGATGAGGGGGGATCTTTTAGATCTTGAATGAAGATCTAAAAGAACAACAACAAAACAAAACAAAAACAGTTACAAGTGATAGAAGTCAAGCTCAAACTAACAAACAGAAAGAGGCCTTTTGTCTCACTTCCCTGGGAAATGAGTCCAGCTTGCTGTAGTGTAACCATCTCCCGGGCCTTGATAGGGTTTGAATTCTCCAATCATGGCTTTACTTTCTTCTAGTACTGACTTCTCTCTCCCACAGATTTTCTTTGTATGGCTGGAAAGATGGTCTCCATGCCTACACCTTATGACTTTGGATTCAGACCCTCTCTTGCCCAGCACTGTACATCAGGTTCCTTGGAGGGACTCTGATTGGTTCTGTCTCAATCATGTGCTCATCTCTGATGACCACTGAGATCAGTATTTTGCCCAAACTTGTGCCTATACCTGGGAGGGTGGAAAATACTTTGATTGACATCCCCATCAAAATCTGTGGTGTAGCGGAGATGACTTCCCAAAGTGTGGAACCCTGAGCAAGGAAAACCCACAGAAACTATCTCAGGGAGCATATGGTTTGATTTTTTCATTTGTTTTTAAGTAGGTCTAACATTTTTTAATGAGTAATAGGCCCTTTTCCTTTTTGCTTTGTGATGTTTGCTCTACCATATTCAAAGTTCTGAGCCTATAAAACTAGCTCAAAATAGCTCTTTTGTCTCATCATTATGTTATCTATCAGCCATATTATCTAAGGCTTGAAACTTTTCATGAATGGTAATTTTTTTATAGTAAAGGTCTACATCAAGCATGTCAAACTCAAAGGCTAACATGGGCCAAATAAACAAGGCATACGGCCCATGGGCCACGAGTTGACATGCTTAACCTACAACATGTGTCTTCATTGACTATTTTTGTTTAGCTTTTCTGTTTCCTCTTTCAAATAAACTTTAATCATTTTGTCCAGTTCCAAAATGTAAATGATTACGGTTTTAATTGGTCAATCTTAATTCCTTCAAGTTACTTTTGAATGAATAGCCATCGTTATAAAATGTGATTTATTCCTGCTTATTTATACTTCAATTATGTTTATCAGAAAAGTTTATAAGTATCTTCATATGGTATTTATTATCATTATCTCTAGATCTTTTAAAAATGTTGCTACTTACGATTATTTATTTATATATATGTAAACAATTTTATTGAGGTTTATTTTACATACTAAAAATATCATCCATTCCAAGTATACAATTCTATTACTTTTAGTAAATTTACCAAGTGATGTAACTATCACCATAAATCAGTTTTACAACGGTAAGATCCCTCATGCCCATTTATAGTTAATCCTCATTCCCAACCCCAGTCTCAGGCAACCACTGGATTTCTGTCTCTATAAACTCACCTATTCTGAGCATTTCTTATAAATGGAACCATACGACATGTGCTCTCTTGTGTCTGGCTTCTCTGATTTTGCAGAACGATTTTTGGGTGCATCCATGGTAGAGCAGGTGTCAGTGGTTTGTTCTTCTTTGTTTCTAAATAGTGTTCCATTTCAGAGACATGACTCATTTGGTCTGTCCAGTCACCAGTTGATGAACACTTAGGCTATTTTCAGTTGGGGGCTATTATAAGTAATGCTGCTGTGAAATTTGTGTATATTTCTGTAGATATATGTTTCCATTACTCTTGGATGGATACCTAGGAGGGGAATTGCTGGATGGTGTGGCAGTTTTATGTTTAACTTTCTAAGGAACTGTCAATTTTCCAAAGTGGCTGGATCATTTGTTATCCCCACCAGCAATTTAAGAGGGTTCCTGTTTCTCCATGTCCTTAACAATATTGTCGGTCTTATTAATTACTAGAAGCCCAGAGTGCGAAATCTTGCAGCCCTGCCCACCCGCACGGCCTCGCCCACCCGCCCACCTGCATGCACAGCCTCTCCCACCCGTGCCGGTCTTTGGTCGTTATGGCGTCAGGGCCACAGGTCTTTTATAATATAGATACTTTTTCTAGTGGAGGTAAAGTAGTATCTTATTATCTTATTTGAGTTTTAATTTGTATTTTTCTTTTTTTTTCTTCTTTTTTACCCCCCAACCCCCATTCATGCCGTGCCCACCTGTTGTCTGTGTCCATTGATTAGGCTCATCTGCATGCACACAAGTCCCTTGGTTGATCTCTCCCCCTTATTCCTACCGACCCCCTCCTTCCCTAAAGTTTGAGGTTCTGATCGACGTTTCTCAGTCTCTGGTTCTGTTCTTATTCATCAGACTATGCCGTTCATTATATTCCACAAATGAGTGATATCATGTGATCTTTATCTTTCTCTGCATGGCTTATTTCACTTAACATAATATTCTCCATCTCCATCCATATTGTTGCAAATGGTAGGAACTCCTTTTTTACCGCAGTGTAGTATTCTATTGTGTAGATATAACAAAGTTTTTAATCCACTCATCTGCTGATGAGCACTTAGGCTGTTTCCAAATCTTAGCTATGGTGAATTGTGCTGCTATGAACATAGGGGTGCATATATCCTTTCTGAATCGTGTTTCTAGTTTCTTGGGCTATATTCCTAGAAGTGGGATCACTGGGTCAAATGGTAGTTCCATTTTTAGTTTTTTGAGGAAACTCCATACTGTTCTCCACAGTGGCTGCACCAGTCTGCATTCCCACCAGCAGTGCACGAGGGTTCCTTTTTCTCTGCATCCTCACCAACACTTGTCGTTTGTTGATTTGTTGATAATAGCCATTCTGACAGGTGTGAGATGGTACCGCATTGTTGTTTTGATTTGCATCTCCCTGGTGAATAGTGACTTTGAGCACGTTTTCATATGTCTCTTGGCCTTCCTTTTGTCTTCTTTCGAGAAGTGTCTATGTAGATCAGTTGCCCATTTTTTTATTGGATTGTTTATCTTCTTTCTGTTAAGTTGTATGAGTACTCTGTAAATGTTGGAGATTAAACCCTTATCGTTGATATCATTGGCACATATGTTTTCCCATGCAGTGGGCTTTCTTGTTGTTTTATTGATGGTTTCCTTCACTGTGCAAAACCTTTTTATTTTCATGTAGTCCCATTTGTTTATTTTCTATTTAGTTTCCATTGCCCTAGGAGCAGTATCAGTGAAGAAGTTCCTTCGGCATATGTCTGAGATATTTCTGCCTGTGGATTCCTCTAGTATTTTTATGGTTTCCCGTCTTATGTTTAAGTCCTGTATCCATTTTGAGTTTATTTTTGTGTATGGTGAAAGTTGGTGGTCTAGTTTCATTTTTTTGCATGTATCTGTCCAATTTTCCCAACACCATTTGTTGAAGAGACTGTCTTGACTCCATTTTATGTTCATGCCTCCTTTGTCAAATATTAATTGGGCATAGTGGTTTGGGTCGATTTCTGGGTTCTCTGTTCTATTCCATTGATCTATATGTCTGTTCTTGTGCCAGTACCAGGCTATTTTAAGAACCTTGGCTTTGTAATACAGCTTGATATCTGGTATTGAGATCCCACCTACTTTGTTCTTCTTTCTCAGGATTGCTGCAGCTATTCGGGGTCTCTTTTTATTCAGGATGAATGTTTTGAAGGTTTGTTCTAGGTCTCTGAAATGTGCCTTTGGTGTTTTAATGGGAATTGCATTGGATTTATAAATTGCTTTTGGTAATATGGACATTTTGATTATGTTGATTCTACCAATCCATGAACATGGTATGTTCTTCCATCTGTTTACATCTTTCTCTATTTCTTTTTTCAGTGTCGTGTAGTTTTCCACGTATAGGTCTTTTACCCCCTTAGTTAAGTTTATTCCTAGGTATCTTAATTTTTTTGGTGTGATGGTAAATGGGATTGCTTTTTTAGTCTCTCTTTCTGTAAGTTCACTATTGGTGTATAGAAATGCCATAGATTTCTTGGCGTTAATTTTGTATCCTGCCACATTGCCAAATTCATTTATTAAGTATATTAGTTTTTTGATGGAGTCTTTCAGGTTTTTATGTACAATATCATGTCATCTGCAAATAAGGACAGCTTTACTTTTTCTTTTCCAATTGGATGCCTTTTATTTCTTCTTCTTGTCTAATTGCAATGGCTAATACTTCCAGTACTATGTCTAACAGGAGTGGTGAGAGTGGGCATCCCTGTCTTGTTCCTATTCTTAGGGGAAATGGTTTTAGTTTTTGCCCATTAAGTATGATGTTAGCTGTGGGTTTATCATATATAGCTTTTATTATGTTGAGATATGATCCTTCTATTCCCACCTTGTTGAGAGTTTTTAATCAAGAAAGGGTGTTGTATTTTGTCAAATACTTTTTTTGCATCAATTGATATGACTATGTGATTTTTATCTCTCAATTTATTTATGTGATGTATCACGTTTATTGATTTGTGGATATTGTACCATCCTTGCATTCCTGGGATAAATCCTGCTTGGTCATGGTGTATGATCTTTCTGATGTAGTGCTGGATCCGATTTGCTAGACTTTTGTTGAGGATTTTGGCATCTATGTTCTGAGGGATATTGGCCTGTAATTCTCTTTCATTGTGTTGTCTTTATCTGGTTTTGGTATTAGGGTGATGCTGGCTTCATAGAAGGAGCTTGGAAGCGTTCCTTCTTCTTGAATTTTCTGGAATAGTCTGAGGAGGATAGGTTTAAGTTCTTCCTTGAATGTTTGGTAAAACTCCCCTGTGAAGCCATCTGGCCCTGGGTTTTGTTTGCTGGAAGCTTTTTGATGACTGCTTCAATTTCTTCCATAGTTATTGGCCTACTGAGATGTTTAGATTCTTCCTGATTGAGTTTTGGAAGGTTATATTTTTCTAGGAATATGTCCATTTCCTCCAGGTTGTGCAGTTTGTTGGAATAGAGTTGTTCATAGTATTTTTTAATAATCCTTTGTATTTTGGCGGGGTCTGTTGTTATTTCACCTCTTTCATTTCTGATTTTATTTAATTGGGGCCCCTCTCTTTGTTTCTTGGTGAGCCTGGCTAGAGGTTCATCAATTTTGTTTATCCTTTCAAAGAACCAACTCTTGGTTTTGTTGATCTTTTGTATTGTTTTTTTGGTTTCAATGTCGTTTATCTCCACTCTGATCTTTATTATTCCCTTCTGTCTGCTTACACTGGGCTTTTCTTGTTGCTCTCTTTATCTCTTTAAGTTGTAGGGTTAGGTAATTTATTTCCATTGTTTCTTGTTTTTTGCAGTAGGCTTGTAAAGCTATGAACTTCCCTCTCAAGACTGCTTTCGCAGTGTCCCATAGATTTTGGATTGTTGTGTTTTCATTGACATTTGTTGCCATATTGTTTTTTATTTCTTCCTTGATCTCTCTGGTAACCCAGTCATTATTTACTAGCATGCTGTTTAGTCTCCATGTTTTTGATTTTTTGGATTGTTTTTATTGTAATTGATTTCCAGTTTTATGCCACTGTGATCTGAGAAGATGCTTGATATGATTTCTATCTTCTTGAATTTGAAGAGACTTTGCCTATGATCCAACATATGGTCTATCTTTGAAAATGACCCATGTGCACTTGAGAAGAATGTATATTCTGTGGCTTTTGGGTGAAATGTTCTGAAGATGTCAATTAATTCCATTTGGTCTAGTGAGTCATTTAGGATTGACGTTTCTTTGCTGATTTTTTGTTTAGAGGATTTGTCCAACGGTGATAGTGGGGTATTAAAGTCTCCTACTATGATTGTATTGCTGTCAATTTCTCCTTTGATGTCCTCCAGGAGTTTTTTTTTTATGTATTTGGGTGCTCCTGTATTGGGTGCATATATGTTTTCTAGAGTTATTTCTTCTTGTTGGATTGCTCCCTTTAGTATTATGAAGTGGCCTTCCTTATCTCTTGTTATGTCCTTCACTTTGAGATCTAATTTGTCAGATATAAGTATTGCTACTCCAGCTCTTTTTTCATTTCCATTCGCCTGAAAAACCTTTTTCCATCCCTTCACCCTCAGTCTGTGTGCATCTTTTTTTCTGAGGTGGGTTTCTTGTAGACAGTAGATATATGGGTCACATTTTCTAATCCAATCCATTACCCTATGTCTTTTGATTGGGGCATTTAATCCATTTACATTTAAAGTTATTATTGATAGGTACTTACTTGTCGCCATTTTTATTCTTTACCCCTGTGTTTCTTCTTCGCTTCCTATTTCTTTTCTTTTACAGCAGACCTTTTAGCATTTCTTGCATCGCTGGTTTGGTGGTAATAAATTCCATTAGTCCTTTTTTGTCTGTGAGGCTCCTGATTTCACCTTCAATTTTGATTGATAGCCTTGCTGGGTACAGTATTTTGGATTCAGACCCTTCCTTTGCATGAGTTTGTATATTTCATTACATTACCTTCTGGCCTGATGAGTTTCTGTTGAGAAATCAGTTGCTAGTCTGATGGGGGTTCCTTTGTATGTAACTTTCTGTCTCTCTCTGGCCGCTTTTAAGATTCTTACTTTGTCGTTGGTGTTTGCCATTTTAATTATAATGTGCCTTGGCGTTGGTCCTTTGGGGTTCATTTTGCTTGGGACTCTGTGAGCTTCTTGGATTTGTGTGGGTTTTTTCTTCCCTATATCAGGGAAGTTTTCTGTCATTATTTCTTCAAACAAGTTTTCTATTCCTTGCTCCATTTCCTCTCCTTCTGTAACCCCTAATATGCGGATGTTGTTTTGTTTCGTGTTGTCCCAAAGTTCCCTTAGGCTCTCCTACTGCTTTTTAATTTTTTTTTCTAGAAGTGCTCTACTTGGGTATTTTTTTCTATCTTGTCTTCTAGCTCACTGATGCAGTCTTCTGCTTCTTCTAGTCTACTCTTGATGCTTTCTATTGAGTTCTTTACAGCAGTGATGTCATTTTTCATTTCTTATTGGTTCTTCTTCATTTCCTCTTGGTTCTTACTCATATTGTCAAATTTGCCTTCCATTCTTTTCAGCCACCTTATGACCATTTCTCTGAATTCTTTCCCTGGCAGGTTGCTTACTTCCTTTTCTGGTGATGCCTGCTTTTCTTTCATATGCGGGCTGTTTCTTTGTCTCCCAATGGTCTCTGCTTCTCCGGGTGTCTGGTTATGTAGTTCTGTCTCTCCTGTGTTGACTTAAAGGCACAGAATACAACACAACCAAGTACCACACACAAGGCACTGAACAGAAATGTATTCACAATATTAATAATCCCAAATAAAGGTGACCACTGGAGAATGGCAAATTAGGAGATAGGAGAGAAAGAAGAAGAGAGGGGGAAAAAAAAAGAAAGAAAGGAGTGCCAAAATGAAATTGGGAAAAGGTAAAAAAAAAAAAAGTAAGAGAGAAAAGAAAGAGAATAAGAATAAAACAGGAACAAACTGTATATATGGGCGGGGGGGGGGAGGGGGGGAGACTCCAATAGAACAGCCACTAATCCCAGCAAATGCTGGGAGATGAACACAAACTGCAAACAACAAGTACCTGGAGATGAATACAAACTGCAAACAACAATTAATGTCAAGCGAGCTGAGGAAAAAGAGATGCAAAAAAACAAAGCAAACAGGAAAAAAAAACAAAAAAGGATAAGCAAAAGAATCTCACAAACAAGCATAAAAAAACAATATAATCAATATTCGAGCAAACAACAAAAGGACCGAGAGAAAAACAATTTTTGGATAGTGAAGACAGAGAAGAGAGAGGTGTTTATGTACTTGGAGCAGGGGATTGGAAATTAGATATATAAGTAGGGTGAAATTTTAACAGTGGGTAAAAAGAAAGAATAAGGAAAATCTAAGGCAGGAAAAGGGTAAGAGAAACAGGACAACAAAAGGGCAAAAGTTAGGAAGAGAGTAATGGCATAAAGATAGAGTTGAGATCGAGTAGAAGGATACTAAAGGAAAGATGAAAATAGAATGTAGAACACTAATCTCAAAGTCAAATAAAGAGAAAATAAAATGATACTTTTTTTAAAAAAAAGCTAAAATAGTAGTCATAATAATACTGATTGAAAATAAAAATGTAATAATTAAAAAGGTAAAATCAAGTGAGGAAAAAAGAAAAAAATTAGTTTCTTAAGTAAAAGATGAAAAAGAAAAAAATAATAAAAATAAATAAATAAAAATAAAAATAAAATGTGCAGTAGTGAAGGTCATTCACTTCCTCTATTGTTCTTTTTGGCACACTTGTTTCCCAGTCAGGACAGCAGTTCCCTGTGTTCCACTGCTCCTCAGTGTTGTAAGCCAGTCCTGATTTTTAAGCAGGTGGTGTGTCTTACTTTCTTGTATTCCTTAATTTGTGATTACACAAGAGTCAATTTGTGATTCAGCCCCTGGGTGGCAGTGTTTCAGGGTTGACTTTCGGGTCTATGGGTCCTTTCTAGCCTCTGCTTTAGATCCTGCTTTCCCTATGGCACTCAACAGGTTTGTGGGAGTGGGCTGCCCCAGAGCTGGTTCTCTGATGGTCAGTGCCCGCTCTGATCCCCAGGTTCCAGAATCACAACTTTCCCCTGCAGTCTCCTAGGGTGTCCCCAACTGGGTGATCCTATGTATTGGGCTCAGTAATCAGAAACAAGGATTCAAAGAGGAGAAAGCGCGAGTGTGCGAACTCCGCGTTTGCTCATAAGCCTGTGCAATCCCTTTCCCCCTTGTGTCCAAACAGCTGGCACATTCCCAGAGTTTTTAGGCTGTCCTTCTGTGTCAGATTAAAATGGGTTGCTTTTTAGAGATCCTCTCTGTTAGCAGCTTGAGGACCCCCTTCCACATTCATGGATCATGCCAGCCCCAACAGCCATGGATTTTTCTAGGCTCAGACTTCCCCTGGTCCTCCAGCTCCCACCGTGCGTATGTTTCTAGGCTCAGACTTGCCCCGGTCCTCCATCTCCCACAGTGCACATGTTAAGGACCTCACCTTATCCTAGGCGAAATCTGACCTTTCCATGGTGGAGTGTAGAGCTCCTCTGAATCCGCGTGTTTGTGCCAATTGGGGACTGGTGCTCTGGGGTTCACAGCTGTTTGGTGGGTGCCGCAGTTGTAGATTTTCAGGTTTCCAATAACATCCACTTTCCCCTTCAAGGTGGCGCGGTCTCTGCGTCCAAGCCAGTGGCTCCGGGAGGGAACCCAGCAGCAGTAGGGGCTGCCTGGTCAGGGGAACCCCGTCAAGCAGTCCCCCACCTTCTCCTGGAGTATTGCTGTCCCTTAACTCTCCAACAGACACTCCTTGTGTGACCCTCAGCTGTTCTTTCTGTCTGCTCTGGGACAAGGCTCGGGACACATCTTTCTATTCTGCCGCCATTTTGGTTCTCTCCTAAACTCCTTAATTTGTATTTTTCTAATAATGATATTGAGTATCTTTTCCTGTGCTCATTAGCCATCTGTATATCTTCCTTGGCATACTCTCTGTACGTATATTTTGCCTATTGTTTAATTTGTCTGTTGTAAGAATTCTTTGCATATTCTGTTTGCATATATGTTTGCACATATGTTTGCATATATTCTATTGCATATATGTTTGCAAATATTTTATCTCAGTCTGTTGCTCATCTTTTCATTTTCTTAATGGTGTCTTTTGAAGCACAGAAGTTTTAAATTTTGGTGACGTCCACTTGGTCAGTTTTTCTATTATGGACTGTGCTTTTGTTGTTGTAGCTAAGAAATCATTGTTTAATTTAATTATAGCTTTAACTTTCTTTACACCTCTGTAAAAATTATTTTTTGTAAATCTATCTTCTGTTCTGCTACTCTGTATTAATACTTGTAAGAATTTCACTCTTGATTCTCTTGAGTATCCTAAGTCACTTCTAGAATTTCTAATTTTATGTGAGACGTAAACATCAGATGAAGCAAAGCTATAACTACTCGTTCTGTTATTAGGTATGTTATCACTTCTGCTACAGAGATCATATGTCATTCATTGCTCTCAGTTCTTTGTCACGTTCTGAGAAAGACATTTACCAACCAGTGTATTGCATAAGGAATAGATTCTAAAATTGGGGTGTTTATGCTGAAGACAGACAATTTTCAAAATTGTAAAGTTAAAATGTTATAATTGGGACAGATTTGGCAGATGCTGAGGACATTCTTCTACAAATGCTGTTTCTCACACTGAGCTTGAAACCTGTGAAAAGCCTGGGGTCTCCTTCCTGTGAACTGTTTAACCACAGCTCCCTGGTTCTGTACATGTGCAAGTGCTGAAAGACTAATTTGCAATCACTTTTCTTAATTTTTACTTTGTTGGGTCCACCTCATCATTTTCAATTATTAAAGTTATTTAGAATTTTTAAGCCACTTAGTGTGTGGTAATTTTTTACATAGCAATGGAAAATGGATACAAGCCAATTAGGATTCCACTAACTCTAAGATTAGCCAGACCACATTTCTGGGATTGCCATAGGCTATTCGTAACTGAAATCAGGATATAGTATCTTGGACATTTTCTTTAATCTGTCAATTGAATATCAAAAGAGGAAAAGCTGTTTTATATATTTATTATCCTAAAAAATAATACTTTGAGAGTGAATTGGCTTTCTACCTTTCTTATCTCTTCTTTCATCTCATGCTCATCAAAGCCTGGTGGGGCAGATAAGAGCAAAGCCCAAAGAAAACAAGAGACTTCAGCTCAATACTAGTAAGTCTTTTCAAACAACTAAAGCTGACCCAGTGTGAAAGGAGCTGCCTTCTGAAATAAGAAGTTATGCCTTGCTGGGAGGAAAGGCTACAGGATCATATGATTGTATTTGAAGGCTTCAGTGGGAGAGAGCCTGGCATGGAGAAAGAGCCAAACCTCTGCCCTGGCCTGTGTGGCTCAGTTGTTTGAGCGTCATCCATGTACCCAGGGGTCACCAGTTCGATTCCTGCTCAAGGCACATGCCCAGGTTACCAGTTTGATCCCCAATAGGGGGTATGCAGGAGGCAACTGATCAATGTTTTTCTCTCTCTCTCCTTCACCCTCCTCTCTCTCTAAAGTCAATAAAAAGGAGCCCAGCTGGTGTAACTCAGTGGTTGACCATTGACCTATGGACCAGGAGGTCATGGTTTGATTCCCAGTCAGGGCACATGCCTGGGCTTCGGGCTCAATCCCCAGTGTGGGTTGATCCCCAATGTGGAGTATACAGGAAGTAAGCTGGTCAATGATTATCTCTCATCATTGATATTTCTCTCTCTCTCTCTCCCTCTCCCTTCCTCTCTGAAATCAATAAAAATATATTTTAAAAAATAAAATAAAAAAGAAAACATGTTAAATAATAAATTTAGAAAAATGAAAAGGAGCCAAACCTTTGAGGTCTCTACCAGCACCAAAGGGACTGCATTCCCAATAAACAGCTAACTGAATTGACCCGTGTTAGGTTAGTTGGTTAGACAAGTGCTCGTCTTAAAAGATCACTTGCCATTTTCACAATTGCTATTGTTTTTGATGCAGCAAATTTATCCAAATTGCTTTGTACAAAGAAATTACTGGTAATGGACCTCAGTCACACATTTTTAAGGCCCTAAGGTTTAATGACTTTGGCAAGTTTCACACTTTGTCGTAGAGGTAAGAGAACTAGTCTGTCTGACGGCAGTCATTGCCCTAACCACTGTAGCATGATTCCCCCACACTAGGAAACAGGCGCATACTGAAGCAGTTGGCTTAGGTGATGAAAGAAATGGACACTCTAACAAGAACACAGATAGAATCTTGGAGCAGAAGCATGTGTCCCCAAGGACAGGACATTCTGCTGGCTCAGAGCCTGAGCATAATGCTAACCCACATACAGGAGAGGGAAATACTGTTTCCTCCTTTTCTTTTGGTTTTCCTCATAGCCCTTTAGCTATTTCATGGCCCTGCCTTCATTATTACAACTCCTTAAACAGCCCACTTTCTTTTTCTGAGCCTCAGTCTACTATCCTATATAATAAAGAGCTAATATGCTAATTAGACTGGATGACAGAACAACCTTCTGGAACGACCTTCGGGAACACCAGTGGGCAGGGTGCGGGGCCGCGAGGCAGCTGGGGCTGTGAGGGCTGAGCATGAATTTCGTGCATCGGGCCTCTAGTCTGTAAATAAAGGGGTTGGATTCATTGATCTAGGAAGTCCCTTCCAGCTCTGGAGTTCGATGATTATGGGGGAGGTGCATATTTTAGCATTTTCCCCCAAGTGCTTCCTCAGAAGATGGCCAGAAGCTCAGTAGATGCTCCAAAAGCGATCTCCACCCAGTTCTGAGGATTTCTTTTGAGAGATTCTGGAGTTTTCTGTGAGAATTCTATTTTTTAGAAACCCTGTGCTCCTGGACTCCTAGGTTCCTGGAAAGCCCCCAGTTCCAGGGAGAGGAGGCTGGGGTTGCCCTCTGGTAGAGGAGGGGGCAGCCTTGGGACAGAAAAAAGGGAGAGAGAAGGGAGGAAAGTTGCCTGGGGTCCAGCCTCTACCAGTCCAGGCAGCTGGCTCTCCTCCTGGGAGGTTCACAGCTGTGGCAGGCCCCCAGTAGTTCTAGAAGAAGCCTGAAGCTGGAAGAGAAGGGCACAAGGGCCAATCTGGAGCCAGAACTCAGCTCAGGAGGGCAGGTATGGTTAAGGCTACACACAGGACTTTGTGAAGGTCTAACTATGAATTCTTGAGAGAAGGGAAGCATTGCCAGTTTGGTTACAGTGACAAGGCCAGGGAGATGAGATGCAGCTTTTCACCTGGACCTGACTCACCTGGCCTTGGGGCCCGCCTGACTGAGCGAGTCCACGGGGGAAAGTGAGGCAGCTGTGTGAGCCCAAGTAATCAGGAGTTAAGTGTAGCTCATGCCCCAATCAGCTGAGCCAACACATTCCATCACACGGGAAAGCTCCAGGTAGAAAAAGTCAGTACCCCTCTCCTCTCTGCCTAGGGAACCTGCCTTCCTGGGTTCACTCTCAAAGGCTAAAGCAAATGTGGGAATTTTGCACTTAATTAAAGGAGATAAGGAACTCACTTCAAGTCTTTTCAAAACCATTTTGGTTTTAGTGGACACCCAGTCACCATCTATATGGATGGGGTTAACTCTAGATCTCAGATTCAGAAACAGAGCTCATGTCAGAGGCCCCCTCAGATGGCTCCTCCCTATCCAACCTGCAGGCTGTGAGCCCCAGTATTGATTTTCTAGGTATAAAAAATTGGGCCAATGGCACATTTTAAACAGCTTTTTTGAGGTATAATATACATGCCTTAATGTTTATCTATTATAAGTGTACAATTCAATGACTTTTAATAAATTCATAGGTTGTACAACCATTATCACAGCCTAGTTTAGGACACAGCCCTCCCCCTATTCACAGTCAATCCACACTCTCACCCCCTCCCAGGCAGCTGCTGACCTAATGTCTGTCTCTGTGCTTTCTGGACATTTCATAAATGAAATGACATAACATGGAACCTTTTGCATCTGACTTCTTTCACTTAGCATAATGTCTTTAAGGTTCATCCTTGTTGCCACATGTATCAGTACTTCATTTTTTTAAGTTCATTGCCTGGCTATGTCACATTTTGTTTATTCATTCACTATTGGTAGACATTTGGGTTGTTTTCAGTTTCTTAGTGTTATAAATACTGCTATGAACATTCCTACCTAAGTTTGTCTGCATGCACATACATTCTTACTTCCCTTGGGTAAATTCCTAGGACAATATGGTAATTTTTACTTTTTTTTTTTTGCTTTTTAAAACTTTATTTCAACATAACTATGTTGTTATGAGTGTATTACAGAAATACACTCATATTGGTTAATAGAATGCAATTTAAGTTTAACTTATTTTACATGATTTGGACCAAAAACTTGGTACATGGTTTAAACATTAAAAAATAAAAGAAAAGAAAAAAGATTTGCAATGTTTTATTTTTCATCTATTACAAATGTATATAAAAGATCCTCCAAAGGCTGCTAAAGCAGGCAGCAAGAACCTTGAGAAATTAACCTTTGGTTTGTCTCTGAAAAATAACACGTATTGCACTGTAAGTTTATAAAATTGGTACAATAAAACAGTGTTGCAATGTTTCAATGCCAGTTTACAAAGTTCAATAACTAACCAATGGATGCTGAAAAGAGTGGGGAAAGCCTATGTATACGTGTGAAACTGAAAAGCTATTTGATTTAGTTAATATTGCATGTAGATTGGAAATCTACACAAACCAGGATTCAGATAATTTCCTAAATCTAAATTAACACTATCAGCTCAGTTTATCTGCTGAGGTCAAGAAGGAAACTCCTATTTTTTCTGATTTATGCAAAAAAGAAAATTATATTCCTTTCCCAGCTTTTCAGTCCAGAACTGATATACTACAGACAAGGTAGTCCCTTCCATTGTCAACATTCATAGGGTGACATGTAATGAGGTCTACTTGGGTTTAAATATTAGCAGTCATATAAAAAATAGTCCCTAAGTTAAAGACCACAGGACTTTAGAAGTGACTCTAAAAAATAAAATGACCCTTCTTGGAAGACTAGTGAAAACATCCAGCCATAGTTATAAGAAACCTTGTAAAAAAAAAATGTTGCCCCTTGTAAATTACACTTCAATAAAATAAAATAAAAAAGCACCTGAAAGAAGCAGCTCTGAAAAGAGGAAAAAATATATAACTTAAAATATATTGAAAACAATAGATTCAAAAGATCATTAAGAGATACATTTTCATAAGACTACCTAGGATTAGGCTTATAATGTATTCTAGTATTTCAAGTTTATCTCTAGTCACTAAACATTAATTTACAAATAACATGTTCACTTTTTTTCCTTTATCAAAAGGGAAGTCTAGCTTAAATTCTATCCAGTGGAGGAGAAAACACAAAGATTCAGTTTCATGCAAATATCACATTTTTCAAATGGAAGAACTCCCAACTAGACCAGAAGTTCGTATTGTTAATATGCTTTTCACTGAAACAATTTTTAATAAGTACAAATACATGGCATTAAGGTTCGGAACCTAATATAAGCCTGACAATCAAGTTCTTGTTTTCTGGAAGAAAGGCCTCAGAAGCCCTACTCAATTTCTAATAACTATGTTTTCACGGATCAATTTAATAAGGGGTTTTAATTTCCTTCATATTTTTGTTTAGCATTCTCGTCTTTAAAACTCGGTAAGAAAATAAGTCAATTCCCAAGAAGTCAAATGTTTTTCTTTAGTACAAAACAGAATCTACAAAAACCTTTCCCTCAAATTGATTCCCTATCTCCAATCTGTACTTAACATGAATCTTTTCATATATAATGTAAAAGGTAACTTACATAAAATGTACCCATGAACATCAAAACTAGTTGTTAGAAAGATTTAACTAGCTTTATAATTTAAGTTTTAAAACATAAATATTTGCAGCTTGATCTTCTGTTGACAATGATTGTCGGAGCCAAGAATTCACCTAGAATTCATCATTTACAAATTTCCATTCATGCACACAAAACACACTGTTAACACACAATTTACTCCTCATGTCTTGAGAGAATCATCTTCTTTGAATCTTTGGCCTCCCAGTCAATTCAAAGTTCAAATGTCTTTTAACTCAAACTTCACTCTTAGATTTTTAACAAGTTTTCCACCCACACTTCAACAACGCTTTTCCTAATCTTTTTTCATGTTGCACTACCACACTCTGCAACCTACATCTCAAAGAGATCACCAGAGAAAAGAAAATAAATGAATTTACTTTTTAAAAAACTGCCAAACTGTTTTCTGGAGTAGTTGTACCATTTCACATTCCCATCAGCAATTTATGAGGTTTCCAATGTTTGCACATTCTTGGTAATATTTGGTATTGTCTGCCTTTTTTATTATAGCCATCCTAGTGGGTGTGCTGTGTATCTCATTGTGGATTTAATTTACATTTTTAATGACCAATGATTTTGAGCATCTTTTCATGTGCTTATTACCCAAAGGCACATTTCCATCTAAATGGAAATATGTATTATTTATTTATTTATTTTTAGAGAGAGTGAGAGAAAAATATCGATGTGCGAGAGAAACAATCAGTTGCCTCCCACATGCATCCTGACTGTGATCAAACCCACCACCTTTTGATGTACAGGAAGACACTCCAACCAACTGAACCACACTGGCCAGGATGACAAGTCTTTTTTTTTAAACTGTCAAAAACAAGCTTGAAGCTGAGTTTATTGTCATTAGTAAAAATAGTCACAGGAGGATCAAACAGACTGAATGATCGAGCCATTCATTTATGAATTTGTTTCTTTGATTTATAAGAATCATAAGGGCCTTTATGTGCTACTCTCTAGAGATGAAATGATAAGACGTAACCCCACCTATATGTATCTTATTAAGATCTGCATGAAAGACATGTGTAAATACATGTAATGGTTGTAAGTGGAGTGGGAACTCTGCTGAGGGGGAACTCACATCTGCTCTTCCATGTTGAGAGGTCTGGGGATGTTTAGTGGGAGACATAAAGACAAATATGAGCCCCGAGGGGGTCGTAGCCATCAGCTACGAACTGAAGAGGAATGCAATCCAGGTAGACTGGAAGGCTTGGGGGCTGATGGTGAAGGAGAGAGGGACAAGCATATCCCTTGTGTATCTGGGTATCTTCATCCATCCAGACTGCTAGAGCAAAACACCACAACTAGGGAGCTTATAAATAACAGACATTTAGTTCTGGAGGCTGGGAATTCCAGCATCAAGGTGCCAGCGTGGTCATGTTCATGAGAGGGCCCTCTTTCTGCCGCATAGATGGCTGCTTCTCGCTGAGTCCTCACGCGGTAGCAGGGACAGGGGTCCCTCTACAGCCTCTTATGAAGGCACGAATCCCACTCATGAGGGCTCCAGCTTCATGACCTAATCACCTCCCAAAGGCCCCACCTCCTAATACTGTCATCTTCACGGGTTAGGATTTTCAACTTACGAGTTTGTGGGGGAGACAAACGTTCAGACCATAGTACTGGGTGAGGGAATAACTGTACATGAACAGACTTAGAGCGTTTGGGCTGGGGAGAGGGGTGCTCTGAGAAATGAGCTGGAGAAGGAGGCAGGGCGAGGTCAGGAAGGGCCTGGCAGAGGGGAACTACTGATGCTCTTCGGGGGAGGGGGGCCATCATGATCAGGTGATTCTTTAGAAAGTCCGCCCCACAGCGCTGTGGGTAGCAGATGAGGCAGGCTCTGGGGTTTCCTTTCGAAAGCTGCCAGGCCTCCCATGGGCCTCCCAGCTCTCTTTCACTGGGACCTGGCCAGGCCAGAGCTACTCATCAGCACCAGTAGCCCTGGCAATCACCCCCATGCTCCTGTGTTCCGCAGGTGCTACATCACCCTCACCCAGTCTCTGCACCTGACCATGAGTGGGGCTCCAGCAGGACCTGCAGGCACAGGCAAGACGGAGACCACCAAGGACCTGGGCCGCGCGCTGGGCATCATGGTCTACGTGTTCAACTGCTCAGAGCAGATGGACTACAAGGTACAGGCCTGGCTTTGGGAGGGACTAGGAACAGAGCAGCAGTCCAAACCAGGGACCCCTTATCCATGCCACCCTGGCCAGCTCAGAGGCCCCAACATGAAGAGCTCTGCTCCCTCCTCCACAGAAGACCTTAGAGATTTGGTCCTGGAGCTTGCTTATTTTTTAATATATTGATTTCAGAGAGGAAGGGAGAGGGAGAGAGAGAGAATCATCAATAATGAGAATCATTGATCAGCTGCTTCTTGCACACCCCTACTGGGGATCGAGCCCTCAACCCGGGCATATGCCCTTGACCGGAATCAAACCCGGGACCCCTCAGTCCGTAGGCTGACACTCTATCCACTGAGCCAAAGCAGCTAGGACAATATTGGAGTTCATTGACCTTGTAAACTTCACACATGGAATCTGCTTCCTCTGAAGAGGTTTGCAACCACAGACGGTTTTCTTACTTCACCTTTGGAGTCTTCCTATCATCATCTGTAAAATGAAGGAGCCAAATATATATCCAAAGGTCTAAATTTCCTATTTGACCTGGAACCATGGAAAGGCTAGTAAGCAGCTCATATAAAGTCTTATTAAAATAAAAATCATATTTGTGCTCTTCTGTAAAAATGGTCATTTCCCCCAGAGTATCCACAAGGGAAAAATATTCTGTAAGGGGGGCAGGTGTGACTTCTGAAGACAAACTAGATTAACCCCTCCCTACTCCTAGCAAGAGATGCCCAAACAAGACAAGTGCAAGGCTAATGTTCTTCACTTAGGCACTTGCCACTCCAGACTCTGTGACACAGAGCCAAGCAAAGGAACCATTAGAGAACTGTTAGCCCGCAACCTCTACCCAAGACTGGTCCTTACGTAGATTCCTTTTTAAAAACTGTAATAACATGCTGCCTTGCTGTCTCATTGTTTTTATAACAGGGTGGCATGTAAATAAATTTAGAGTAGAAAAAATAAAACAAATGCATGAAGAAGAGATTAAATATGTGCATAAATCATGTGTATTGATTGCAAAATAAATTGAATTTAAAACCAATTTTAGAGAGGGCAAGGTGATATGTGCAGTTACCACGTTTAGATGCTTTAAGTGCAGTTCACCTCGGGTAACTTTTGAGCTCTGCTGTATATGAAATTTTGCTGTGCAGAGCATTGTAGAATCTACAGCACCGTGTTTTCTCATAGCAAGCATACAAAATAAGGATGCGGACCCAAATAACTGTCTTCCTTAGTCTATACACTCTGAATTTTAAATTAGTTGCTTTTATTGATAAACACTTTAAGATACTGTTTCCTTTGAAGTCAGGCTGGGAGAAGAAAGATGTTTTCCCCCTTTAATGAAATAAGCTCACCTTAAAGATTATTTTAAGTTTCTAGATTCTTCCATAGTTGAGCAATGACGGCATTGCTGAAATAAGTGTGCTCTCCCAGGAGGACACAGTCATTTAGATGGGAAGACCTGGCATGTTAATTAAAGAAAGTCAGCGATATTTTCTGTCACGCCAGGCCTAGCAAACGGGAAGAGATGCATTGGCCCACAGCCAGGGGTCACTAAGGCCATTTAACCGAATCCTTTACAACTTTTCCTTAATTCTGACCCACTGATTCCTCTAAGGGTACAGGGTGAGAGAGGGAGTCTATCTTCAGTTTGTCTGAAAAGTGAGCAAAGCTTTGGCCATGTAAGTCTAGGCGAGACACAGAGCAGAGTACCATCAGTGGGGGTAGCCACAGTGAAGCACCCCAAAAGGATGGCCATCCCATCCCCTCCTGGACACTAAGCATCCTTGATAACCAGTCTCACTAAGCACAAAGCACACTCCAGCAATCCAGTGAATGTGAATATCGCCATTGCTCAGCTTGTGCTGGGCATCATGGGAGGATACCAAAAATAGAGATAGATAGATAGAAGATGGTAGATAGATGATAGACAGATAGATGATAGACAGATAGATAAGGTCCATTTGAAGAGACAAGAGACATATGAAATTAGGGGAGACACCAGCCAACATTACCTTGAGTGCTGATGTGTGTTCCACAAACTCTGAGCCCTGGATGCTCCAGCGTAGAGGGAGAGCCACCGAGTGTGCTGTGTCCTTGGAGGGTGTGAGCCCCAAGGCTGTTAAACATTTGGGGGAGTGCCAAACAGGGCATGTATGATTTAACACAGCCCAGTTCTCTATGCAGTCGATGTCCTTCCCCTGCCCCTGGGTCTGATCCCCCTAAACACTCCTCGTGGACGGCTAGGACGAAGAGAGGAAGGGGGTCAGGAAGAGCCATCACAGGGCAGCATTCTGTTATGTCATTCACGGCAACATATTCTGTTTGTGTATCTCCAGAGAGCAAGTTGGAAATGAGCATATAACAGTGGTCGAGTACAAGAGAGTGGGTTGGGGAACAAGATAAGAGAGGAGATGGGGTTGAATAAGGAGGGGCAGACACAAAGCTACTGAGAGACCGGCCTTGAAGTGGCGGCCTTAGGTCAGAAGTAGGAGTGTGATCAGAACAAGTGGTATTGAAGGGAGCCTCCTGGGCGGGAGATAATGGAGACAGGAGGAGACTGGAAGGAAAGGAACTTTGTGGTAAGAGCATTGCAGTTATTCAAGCCAGAGAGGGTGAGGAGCAGATAATGGGGTAGCAAACCTGGAGAAGAAGGAATGAGAGGCTTTTAAAAAATTGAATATAATACCTAGTGCACATGGGGAGGAATGGGTGGTGAAGCCGGGAGGGCTCAGAGGAGAGTTGGGGCCATAGTCAAGGACCCTCACAGTCCTCTTTGCCACAGGAATCCTGTTAGGAGGCATGCGGGGATGGAGGGAGGCACAGAAGGGTATAAGACTTGAGGAAAAGGGAAAGTTGATGCTTTATTAGTGCTGGCTGGAAAACGTATAATACTAGGCACTTTCTCTGGAAACAGTTACAATTTGACTGCTCGCGTCTTCTTTATAGTTTAGCAGCAAGCCTTTCCCCCTGGGCCTCAGATTGGAGAGGCTATTGCTGAAGCATTGAATGGTTTGGAGCCTAAAACTCTTGGGTTCTTGTTGACTTTCTGTAGCAGCAACCCTGTAGAACACCTGCTCCTTGCAACCTGCTCGCTTGATTTCTGAAACATTAAGCTTCTACCTTCTCCTTCCTCTCTGATCTTCCTTCTCAGCTTCAGTTTCTGATTCTCTGTCATGTTTTCCAGTTTTACTGGCGCACTGATGGCGCCCTAACCTGCCTTCCAGCTTTACCTCCTCTCTTCCCTGGGTGGTAGGGGTCTCCATCCAAATGCCCTCCCTCATACTTGGTTATCACTCTCCTCCCAGGGAGTTCCTACTGACTCCTGTCTTCCTCCGGCCAGATTCCTCATTCCATTAATACAGGGGTGGGGAACCTTTTTTCTGCCAAGGGACATTTGGATATTTATAACATCATTCGTGGGTCATAAAAACTTATCAGCTTAAAAATTAGCCTGCTATATTTGATCAATCATTTAATTAACTTACCCCTAGTGCCTTGGCAGGGCCAGACCAAATTATTTTGCGGGCTTTATAGGGCCCGTGGGCTGGACGTTCCCCGCCCCTGCGTTAATATGAATAATCTCATTTTCCTCTGCGGCCCAGGGTGGAAATTCTGAGATATTCTGATAGCTTCATGTCCTTCCCTCTGTAGTTCCGTTCAGTTGCCAATGCTGACTCTTCCTTCAGCAGGTCTCTTGCTTCCAGGTCTTCAACCCTACTCTTCTTGCCCTCATCCCAGCCCAGAGTCTCACGACCTTGTAGCAAGGCAACACCACAGCCTAGAGCCACTGTACAGTGGTGGTTCAAAAATAGGGCCTGGCGGAGTCCTGGGGTTTTGTACAGGCCCCCAGGGGGAAGACTGCGGGAGTGACAAGTATCCACCTATGAAAACTCTACCTTTTTCCGTTTTATATATTTGGTATGCACTTGATGAAAAGGATCCACAGCCTAAAAACGCTTTCACTTACATGCATATATGCATAGCCCGTGGGCAGACAATAGTTCAGGGGAGACCTGGGGACAGGTCAGGCGTGTGGTGGAGGGGGTCAATGGGGGATAAAGGGGGAACATCTGTAATACTTTCAATGATACACATGTTTAAAACCCCACTGTTAATGTGGAAAAGCAGAGCTTTTGATTCCTGAACTTCCACTTAAGTATTTGTGACATTTGACAGGTTGCTGTTATTGTCCCAAATATAATAATAGATATTACTATATATCTCAAATGTTCTATACACATATATCTTTATGAATATAATAATGCTAATAGCCAGCCTAGAACTTAACAGTACCTCCTAGAGAGATGCGGCTGCTCCATCTGAACTAGCCACATCACCCTCATTTAAGACTACAGTGGGACTTACCATCTGATGGCCTTATTTTTGTGTCATTATCAGTTCTCCCCACTAGAACGTAAGCCCCCTGGAAACAGGGGCCCTGTCTCCCTTGTTCACTGCTGGTTCCTCATGATCTGGTACAGTTCCCCCCACATCATACAGACTCAGTAAGCATTTGCATGATAGAGGAATCATTTCATTCAAGGAGATTAATAAAAGGTGGTGTTTATTCTTCCCTCTCTTTTCAAAGTCTGCCCCACATACAACTTAACATATGCAATGTTAGACTGGTTCTGCTAAAAATGTTGATTTAATGATATTTTTCTCTGTTTCAAACCTCCAAAGATTCCTTTTAATAATTCAAGTATTTTCATAGCCATGACCCTCTTTTGTAATTCAACTTTCCAGCTAAAACTTACCTTTATTTTTCTGTGGAAACATCATGATTTTGCTCATTCTTTGTCCATAATCTTTCCTCTGCCAGGAAAGCCCTCACCCTTCCATTATGCCTACATGGACACTATTATTCCATTAAGCCAGCATTCCCAATGCATGTTCTGAAGGTACCATATGTTTCTGTCAGATGCCAAGGCCCCAGATCTTCTGATTTCTGTTCCTGTGTTCTTTCCACTAATGATTGCCAGAGTGCATTCTGAGAAAACCAGGGAACACATAAGGAAAAAAATCCATATAAAAAATCCAGCCATATAAAACAGTTGAAATGAATTAATTGTATAAGACTTCTTGGGGCTCTTAAAATGCTAATATATGTTGTAAATTGGGTTATAGAATGTGTGTTTCCCAAATTTGCTAGGCCAGAGAACCTCATCTTCAAGGAGCATCTTCTGGATTTGGCATTCCATGAAATAAACTTTGGAAAGTGCTGCTGTAATAGTGTCTGAAATTCACCTCTGGCAAAACTGGTGATTCCAGGGCACTTTGCCCCACTCCTCTGAACTCATCTGTAACATCTGTGGTGTATGTTGTTCCCTGGAACCGCTGTTTGTGTGGCCATTTACTTGTTTTCTTTGTGTACCTTATCTCCACAGCCTGACCAGAAGTTCCTAGAGGAACTGAGCCCCTTGAGTCTAGCACATGAGCTGTGCAGAGCTGGTGGTCAAACAACGCCCACTCAGTAAACGAATGGGACTTTCCTACTATTTGCATTTTCCCAGCACTTCAGTGATAGCTCCTTGCCAATGACCCTGAGAGTGTCTGCCAGCAACCTCTACAGTTCTATGGCTTCATGGTTTACTAATTCATGCAGAATGCTCAGAATGGTTTTTATTTTTAGGACAGATATACATCTACCCTCTGAAATTCTTTCCTTGCTCTCATTAGAAAGACTTACCTGCAGTTTATTTTCTATAGATGTTATCACTTCGGCCCCACCTCCAGCTTCCTGTTGCCCTGGGAAACCTGGGTATTCAGGCAGGGCTTTAAAGATACAGACATAACCTTTTTCATCAGTACATGCCAAAGGCTGAGTGGCAGACCTTTTGTCTGCCTGGTGCAAGAAAATATTTTATTCATTTCCTGGGATTTTGAAAGCTACAGAATCAACAGTAATGCAAGCCCAATGGCATTTGGAAGGGATTTTGTTCTAAGTGTCTTGAAAAGGTTCTGTTTGATCCTGTGACTTTTGTTGGCACCCACAGCCATAAAAAATTTAATTGTTCTTGAAATTTTAATACAAGTTTCTAAACCCGGGTCTGTAGGGGTCTGGGAGTATCTATAATAACGAGGATGAAAATGACTTAGGTGTGTATTGATAAGCCAGGCATGATGGTCATTTAATCTTTATACATTTCATTGCAGTCTTGTGGCAACATCTACAAGGGCCTTGCTCAGACTGGTGCCTGGGGCTGTTTTGATGAATTTAATCGAATCTCCGTGGAGGTCCTGTCGGTGGTGGCAGTACAGGTATGGGGGCCAGAGGTTGCTGGAAGCCCGTGGTTTCCATGCTGAGCACTGCACTGCGGATGTCTGCATCCTCTTGTTTTCAACCTCTCCTCCTCCCCTTCCCTGTCTCCCTCCCCACCTTGCATTTCATGCCCCTTCCTCCACCCTCTAAATCAGGCCTGAGTGCAGGACATGGGAACCCTGCAGGTCCCTACCTAGGTGAACCCATTTACTGCTGTGGGACTCCATTTCCTCCTCTGCAAAGTGGAACTAAAGGACAGCCAGCTCACCTGTTTCCCAGGTGAGGAAAGGGTCCCTGGATGGCGGAACCAGCTCCTTGGAAAGGGCATCGGCTTTGGGAATGGTCAGGCCAGGGCTTAGCTCCACTCTGTGTTACCTGGCTGGAGTCTGGCAAATTGCTCCCTCTCTCAGCCCAGGTCACTTATTGACACGTGAGTGAGGGTTGCAGAGTGAATGTCACTGGGTGAAGGAAGTCGTGTTCTGGTCGAGTTTTATGTAAGCCTGCTCCTTGCCTTTCAAGTCACCCAGAAAGCCCTTCCTGAACCTGCCACACAGCGAGCGCTGTGCTTGAGGCAGGGGAGGGTCCCCTGTTATAGGGACCAGACCGTGGGTTCCTGAGCCAGATGTGAGCACGTGTTAGTGTGATAAGTGGCTTGAATCCTGACTCACATGAGGGGATAGGACTGCTAGATGTATCGTCTGGGAGCCAGGCTGTAAAAGAATGGAGAGGATCTGAATCTGGGTAAGGACCTCATAGGCAGCGGAGCATCAGAAGGGGGGAGGAGGGGGTGGGGAACATTCACACACCTTTGCTGAAAGTCTGTTCTGTACCAGGTACTTGTCATGTATCATCTCCTAATATGTCTTATGTTCTCACACAAGCCCTGTGAGCCACCCTTATATAGACAGACAAAGGGGTCTCAAAAATGTCTACAAACTTTAATAGCTGATAGCTCAATTTTGAAAAGGAAATGTATTTTAATAAACACTGCCTTTATAATTATTCAAACTGTGTGTATACATTTTGGGGGCACCATATATATATATATATATAGATAGATAGAGAGAGAGAGAGAGAAAGGTGTGTGTGTATATATATATATGTGTGTGTGTGTGTATATATATATATATATATATATATATATATATATATATATATATATATACACTAGAGGCCCAGTGCATGAAATTAGTGCACTGGCAGGGGGTGGGTGTCCCTCAGTCCAGCCTGTACCCTCTCCAATCTGGGACCCCTGAAAGGATGTCTGATTGCCCGTTACACGGGCATTCGGACATCCCTCTCACAATCCAGGACTGCTGGCTCCCAACTGCTCACCTGCCTACCTTCCTGATTGCCCCTAACCGCTACTGCCTGCCAGCCTGATCACCCCCTAACCACTCCCCTGCCAGCCTGATTGATGCCTAACTGCTCCCCTGCCAGCCTGTTAGCCCCTAAATGCCCTTCCCTGCAGGCCTGGTCTCCCCCAACTGCTCTCCCCTGCAGGCCTGGGTCCCCCCCAACTGCCCTTCCCTGCAGGCCCGGTCACCCCCAACTTCCCTCCTCTGCCAGCCTGGTCACCCCTAACTGCCCTCCCCTGCAGGCTTGGTCGCCCCAAACTGCCCTCCCTTGCAGGCCTGGTCCCTCCCAACTGCCCTCCCCTGCTGGCCTGATCACCCACAACTGCCCTCCCTTGCAGGCCTGTTCCCTCCCAACTGCCCTCCCCTACTGGCCATCTTGTGGTGGCCATCTTGTGTCCATATGGGGGCAGCCATCTTTTACCACATGGGGACAGCCATCTTGTGTGTTGGAGTGATGGTCAATTTGCACATTACTCTTTTATTAGATAGGATAGAGGCCTGGTGCATGGGTGGGGGCCGGCTGGTTTGCCCTGAAGGGTGTCCCGGATGAGGGTGGGGGCTCTCTTGGGGCATGGAGCGGCCTGGGCGAGGGGCCTGTGGTGGTTTGCAGGCCAGCCATGCCCCTTGGTGACCCAAGAGGAGACCCTGGGATCTGGGATTTATTTATCTTCTATAATTGAAACTTTGTAGCCTTGAGTGGAGGTGGGGGCTTGCCAGGGTGTGTGGAAAGCTTGGCTTCCTCCATTGGGAGGGAAACCGAAGCCTCCTGCTCGCTCTGTGGCTGCAACCATCTTGGTTGGGTTAATTTGCATACTTGCTCCTGATTGGCTGGTGGGCGTGGCTTGTGGGTGTAGCAGAGTGGTGGTTAATTTGCATATTACTCTTTTATTAGATAGGATAATTTAAACCCGTCCACACTGAGCAGGTATAGGTCTGGGCACAGAACTAGTGTACAAGAAGTAAAAGAAGAACATGTTTAAATAGGCAGGTTCCAACCAAATAGTAGACAGACCTTGATGCCAGGATGTGCACTCTGCCTTCCTCAATGGGCAGCAGGGATCCCTGCAGATGCTGGGAGGGAAATTAGCCCCTGTCTGGCCGTGGTTCTGAGGAGGGCGGGCAGTGGGAGAACAGTGGCTGCCCTCAGTCAGAGCTTAATGACAGCTGCAAAGGCCTGAGCAGGAGCCTGACAGCCTGCCCAACAGCCCCCCAGTCCCTAGAGAGACGCACCTGTTCACGTGCTCCCCCTGTAAGCGGAGTTCCCCCATTGCCCACCAGGGAAGCTGTGGTTGCAGATCCCCATCCTGTTGCTTCAACAGGCAAAGCGCGTGGAGGGACGCTGTGCAGTGATAGCCGCTGTGGGGGTGTGGGAGCAGCCACGGCCTGGTGCTTCCAGTTTGTGCCCGCACACTTTGCAGTCAAAATGGTTTCCTTTCCTCTTATCATTCGCATTTATTTCTAAAGCAATCTGTAAACACTATGGAAAAGAAAACTGGACTCTTTGGTCCCTACAGGCCTTTTGTTGAATTTTCTTAGGTCCAGACAAAGAACAATGAAATGTTTAGCCTAACTGACATTTTTCTTAGGCGAGTGTGCAGGGCTGAGGAAAAGGGCAGCAGCAAAAGGGGTTGGGGCAGAGGCTAAGCAGCATCCTCCCCCCTCCAGGTGGCCTGGCAGGAGCCAGTCTCCACCCACACCCTCCACACAGGCACCCTCTGCCCAGCACGATGTCCCTGCCACAGGTGGGCTGGAGGTGGAGCCGCGTGTATGTACGGGAGCAACCGCAGGCTGAACAGGAGGAGTACTCACACCATCAGCTAACCACCCTGGCTACCCTCCCCGCCAGCTGCCTCTGGGAGCCCTAGGTGCTGGGGGGCTCTGCGGGGTCCTTTCACTTTCCTCTCCCCCATGTGGTTTGACTTACCATGTCTTGCATTTGAAAGCCAGTTGGTAGTGTTCCCACTCACTGGTTCTTGTCCAGGCTGTTTGGGGTGAAGCTCCCAGAAGGTGAAAACTGTTGAACTCTTCTCTTATTCCCAGTGGGACACATGGTTTGCCTTCCCTTGGATCTGATCCATTCGGAGTGAGGAAGGAAGTCAACTAGCTGGCCTGACACTCTCAGCCTGAAACCCTTCCCTCCCCGGGTTCACAGGAGCTGGCTGGTGCATCACACTGCCAGTCGGAGCTGGAGACGGACTCTGTGGGAGTGCGTCCACTGCAGACACCGGCAGATGGCACAATCAGGGCAGGTTCGCTTTCTCGGAGAGCAAGTTGCTAAGCATTTACCATCACCCCTCTTCCTTGTAGGAATGAAAGGTCGGTGTTGCCAGATCTTTTAAACTTTAAATAGAAGCTGAACATCTAACTTTTTATTTTTAAAAAAGTCTAGATTTCAATAATTTGGCAACTTATTTTAAAAAACAAACAAACAAATAAAACCCAGAAAAAAATCCCTGAGCCAGACAAATAAACACATTAGCCAGCTGCATTCACCTCTATATGTGCATGTCACAACTTAAAACCAGGGATGACACCCCGGAAGGTCTCTGAATTTGGGGTGCCATCCTTTTTGGAGTATAAGATAAGGAGTAAAAGAAGTAACATAAATCTTTCTCAGAGTACTGATTCTAGACCTAGAGTGGTTCTGAAAATCAGGAGATAAACATAGACTTTTCCCCATAGTGGACATTGGGGTTGAGGACCCGTAAGTACACCGTGTGCCTGGAGTTTTTCTCCCTCTTCTTCCACTGCAGGTCTCTAGTGGCCGATGTCCTCCTACACCTTTTCATTCCTGCCCACTATCCTCTATCACTTCTGCCCACCTTGCTGTGCATGTCCTTCGTCTTTGCTTTGATGGTTCTCTGCACCCTCCCACAGGTTCCAGAGGGCATCTCCTATTCTCACCAGCCAGGTCGCAGCACTGTGACTGCCCTCATTTAAGTCCAGGATGACTCACCATGAGCAGTTATACCCAAGTGTCCCAGTGCAGCACTCGGCATATGCCAAAGGACTGTGTCCTACAAGGAGCCAGGGAAAGAGCAGGCCATGGGAGTTGGCTCAGGACCAGAATAGAGCCTGTGTTGGGCTCCAGAGTTTGTATAAACAAGTTCCATGTACAATTGAAATTTTAAAAGAAATAGGTTAGCCCAGCTGGTGATGCTCAGTGGTTGAGCATTGGCCTCTGAACTAGGAGGTCACAGTTCGATTCTTGGTCAGGGAACTTTGCCTGGGATGTGAGCTCAATACCCAGTGTGGAGTGTGCAGGAGGCAGTCAGTCAATTATTCTCTCTCATCATGGATGCTTCTATCTCTCTCTCCCCCCTCCCTTCTTCTCTGAAAACAATAAAAATATATATATATTTTTAAAAGAAACAGATTAGTGTAGAGTGGGGTTAGCAAGACAAGGGGATGGGTATATGGTTATGTGTGTAGGCTCTGATACCACACTGCGTATTCATTCCTGGCTCTGCCACTTACTAGCTATGTCACCTTAAGTAAGTACATGTCTCAAGTTCCAAATCTGTGAAGGGGGTTAATAATCATGCCTACTCTATGCCATTGTAATAATTATTAAATGAATTAATGTATAAAGCACTTAAAGCACTACAGATAGTAGGCACTCGATAAATGTTAGTCTCTCTTATGATGATGATGAGGAGGAGGAAGATAATAGTGGTGGTGGCTATGATGTTGGTGATGATGATGATGACCATGGTGATGGTGGTGATGACCATGGTGATGGTGATGGTGATGACCATGGTGATGGTGATGGTGGTGATGACCATGATGGTGGTGATGGTGATGACCATGGTGATGGTGATGGTGTGGTGATGATCGTGGTAGTGGTGATGATGATGGTGGTGATGGTGATGACCATGGTGATGGTGATGGTGTGGTGATGATCGTGGTAGTGGTGATGATGATGGTGGTAATGATGATGGTGCTGCTACTGATGATGATGATAGTGACGGTGATGATAATGATGACAATCGTGGTTATTATGGTGGTGGTGGTGATGGTTGTGATGATGTTAGTGGTGATGATGATGATGGTGTTGGTGGTGGTGATGATGATGATGATATCATTATTACATGAACACTTTTGTAAATGGGTTGAAAGGGAGTAGAAGGCTATAACACAATAGGGCAGAGACTGAGGTCCACACTCTGCTCTCACCAGTATTCTCTGCACCCTTCATTCTCTACTGGCTCAACCTCAGCCATGTTACTAAACTTAACAGTTTCCCAAGGGATGAGGCAAAGCCCAACATTCGTTGTCCCTAATGGATAATAGACACTGTGAATTTGCCTAATTTTGAAACTGTCCAACATGAGCTCAGTAATGGGTCCTCCAAGATCAGTTCCTTTTTGCTTCTGGAATTAAATAAGTCCAACCTGGAGCTCCGGGGTGCTCTCACACCCCAGTCTAGGACACACCCATAGGAGACACTCAAGAAAGTGGTCTGGTCACAGCCTGGAAAAATCTGAGGTAGTCACATTTAAAATCATATACCCATCCAAGGTAGAAATTGCTCTTAATTCCTCACACGGTTGTCCGAGCTAGCATATTGGTGCAGAAGCCACACCAACTGTGCCACTGTCTCCCTTGCCATCCCTCCCTTTCCCTGACTCTCCTCCCTGACTCCTTGCCTGTACATGCTCCTTTTCTCCTAACATCTACAAAAGTGAGTGCTTCAGTGTCCTCGTAGGTGAACATCTTCATTTCTCTGTCAGATTGTAAGTGGAATTGCATATCCATTAGGAAAAAGTGCAGCAATTCCAAGATCAATTACTCTGCTGTTTTTTAAATATATAATCTATTACAGTACTTTTTTCATAATTATGCCGTTATCTGAGCCCCAGGGACATGTGCCACCAGGGCACACTCCACCACCCAGTACCTCCAGCTCCTAGTCCCCTCCACATTGTTTGGCCAGGCATCCCTGCCACTCCTCCCTTCCAAGGCAGGAAGCAGCTAGAAGCAGCACATCAGTCAGCAAGGACTAGGGAGACGCCAGAGCAGTGTTCCCAGCTCTCAAGGTGCTGAGCAAATGCTACACTCTCAGAACCAAGGGAATTTCCCATCAGTACCTTTCATAGAGGAGCTTAGGTCTAAGGTAAAAATACAGAAATATAAGAAATGTAAAAGTGAGGAGTGGGCTGCACTTCCTGAAGGCAGCAGACTCCAATCTGCCACTGCAGACAGAAGTGTGGAGTGAGCCAAACAGGTTTTTAATAACACATGGCATTTGGGAGCAGAGGCTGGAAAAGAGAATGACCACAGGGACACGGATAGGCCACTTGCGTAGAATGAAAGGGCAGAGTAGAGGGAGTGAAGAGCCAGCTGGGGGTGCATGCCGCAGAGCTAGCTGACACCTCCTCACAATGCATCGCCTGCAGAGAGCTAAATGACCGCAATACTCTGTGAGCACATCTGAAGCAGAGCCTCACTTGGGTGGGAGGACACAGGGGCAGAACCCTTTCTGATCACCAACTTCTAGTCTTTGGAGGAAAACATACCAGTTATAAGATACCAAATCAAGTCCCCGTGGTCAGACAGGCACAAAACGGCTTTTACAAATAACAGGACTGACTGCTGAAATCAGAGCTGGCCTGCAATGTAGAGGAGTGAAAACGTAGTCATATATCTGAAATATAAGGCAGAAAGCAAGTCCCATTAGAGAGGTGCAGTTAAAGGCATGGAGGCTGGAAAGAGAAAGTGAGCCCATCTGGTCGAGGGGCAGTGGTGGGTCATGAACTTGGTATGCAGCAGTGTGGTCCAGTGGCAAGAACAATGCATTGGCCACCAGATGTTCTAAGAGTGGACAGTCAGACGGTGTCATCTAGCCTCATGCTGCTCAAGCTGTGAGCCAGCTGTGTCAGCACCCCGGGAACATGTTGGAAATGCAGTCTCACCACCACCCCACACCTGCTGAAATAGAATCCTCATTTTCCCAAGATCCCAGTGACTTGCATACACAATAACGCTGGGGACCTGCTGCTCCACACAGTAATCTCGACCCTGGGTGCACCTCAGAACAGCCTCCACCTGCTGAGCCTGCAGTTCAACCCACACACTCCGCCCACCTGCTCCTGCTGTGGCATCCGGAGGGTCGTCTTGGATCCTTCTGGTGGCTTGTCCCGGGACGCCAGTTGCTGTGACTGCATGAGGCAATGCCCTAGAGCTCACCTGTCCTGCAGAAGCCGGGCATTAGCACCAATGGGCCAATGCTAACGCATCCTCCAGTCTGTTCAACACTCTTCTCAAGGAATTTTTTTGAGTGAGCCCCAAACTTGGGCTGCGGAATTTACATAAGAGCACAGACCACGGGTCCTACATCATCAATTCTCCCTGAGCTTGAGGATTCTGGGCCCTGGTGTTGCCGAAGGGAATATTATCATAGGCAACAGCAGAAAAGGTCTGGGCTGTTGCTCACTTTTGCCTCCAGCCAGAGGTATCAGAGCACTTTGTAAATGGTAATTAAGCATGTGAGCCATAACAAGTGATGCTCAGTATATGTTGCAGATGGGAGCCCTGGGGCCTAAGGAGAGAACCTGGTCTTTACAACTCACCTGGCTTGCAGGGTGGTGAGAGGCTGCATGGAAGGGCTGTGCTGAGCCCGAGCCCAGTCTGTTTGGCAGGTGTGCTGGGTGCTGGAGGGTCGGTCTCAAACTAATTGTTACGAGTCCAGATACATTCGTTCATGAGAGCTTCACTTGGGGAAAGGAGCTGAATGCTAATTGTAGAACTGCCGTGCATTCTGCAAACATTGCTGTTTCAGGCACTGGGGAGAGCCTTGCCCAGTGCACACGCTCCCTCATCCTCCCCCCTCCCCCGCCCCCCTGTCACACACACACACACACACACACACACACACACACACAAAATTTGTACAAATACCAGGACTGACCGCGTTAGCCTGCAGCCCAAGTTTGAGGCTCATTTAAAAAAACCTTCCACCGGCCCCAGCTTTCAGTATTGCTTTCAAAACCCTGAGAGGCTAGGACTGCTCAGAAACATTCCAGGGCTAGCTGAACAAGTGTGCCCATTGTCCCTCCCTCCCCCCCCCCCCCCCCCCGCCTTCTGTTGATGATCATCTGTGCGCATGTCTTTTCAAAGCACCAGGTGTGGAAATAAATGGGTGAATTTCATTTCATTTCTCCTCCCCCACCACTGCTAGTAAGAGTAACCTAGAATGGTGATCTGACCAGGTCAAGCTTCAGCTTAAATCCCCGTAGCTCCAGACCACAATTAAGAAAAAGCCTAATCTCTGTAGAAAGGCACTAATATACTGGGGGGATGTGGCCCCAGCCTACTTTTGCCACTGTGGCTCTTTCTTCTCCTCACCAAACAGCACCACCTTCCATACAGATCACCTAGGCTTAGTACAGCCTGTTCTATAGACTAGCGGGTGGCTGTGAGGAGTCAGACCAAGATGAGGACCACAGCTGTGATGATGGGCACATCAATAGTTTCCATGTCACCTGCTGTTTTTAAGTGTGTTCTATATGCAAAACTCTTTTTGTTGTTGTTAATCCTCATCTGAGGATATTTTTCCCATTGATTTTCAGAGAGAGTGGAAGGGAGGAGGGAGAGGAGAGAGAGAAACATCGATGTGAGAGAGACACATAGATTGGTTGCCTCCCTCACCCACCCTGACAGGGGCCTGGGATCAAACCTGCAACCCAGTTATGTGCCCTTGACTGGAATCAAACCTGACACCCTTCTGTGTATGAGCCGACGCTCTATCCGCTGCGCCACACCACCCAGGGCATCCTAAATTCTATGATGCTATTTAACTTAATCCTTAGAATAAGCCCAGAGGGAAGGGGCTGGAGTTCTCTCCATCACGCAGCGACTAAGAGCCCCGGCTCCAGAATTTACTTGCCTGATTCCAATCCAGACATCAACACTTAGTAGCTGTGTAAGGTTGGGCAAACTACTGCACCTCACAATGCCTCCATTTCATCATAGAGAAATGGTGATAATAACATTAAAGTGCTCCTTTCCAGGAATATATCCTAAGAAACTTGAAGCACCAGTCAGAAAATATATATGCACCCCTATGTTCATAGCAGCACAATTTACAATAGCTACGTTCTGGAAACAGCCCAAGTGCCCATCAGAAGATGAATGGATTAAAAAACTGGTATATTTACACAATGGAATACTACACTGCTATAAAAAAGAAAGAACTCTAACCATTGGCAACAGCATGAAGGGACCTGGAGAGCATTATGCTAAGCGGAATAAGCCAGTCAGAGAAAGACAAGTATGACATGATCTCACTCATTTGTGGAATCTAATTAAATAAACTGATGAACAAAATAAATCCAGAGACACAGAAGCATGGAATAGACTGATAAATCTCAGAGGGAAGGTTAGGGGCGAAGGAGAGATTAACCAAATAACTTACATGCATATATGCATAACCCAAGGACATAGACAATAGTGGGGTGAAGGCCTGGGGATGGGTGGGAGTGGGAAAAGGGGACCACTGTGGGGGAAAGGGAGGACATCTGTAATGCTTTCAACAATAAAGATACTATTTTTTAAATTTAAAAAAATGTGTGTAAAACAAAACAAACAAGTGCCCCCTACAAGGGATTGTGTTGAGGATCAAATGAGTTAATACATAAAAAGTGCTCAGAATGGTGCTCAGCACGTGGACACTGTGTTACTACAGAGGGACCATGCACAGAGACTTAGACACCGGCTCGCTGTGCCTCCCACCCTCCTGCCACCATGTTAGAAAAGTGGTGTGTGGCCACAGTTCCTTTAAACACATCCATACCCATCAGTAAGGGTTCAGGTTGCAGTCACTGGACCTGTCCCTCAGGGAAAGGGTCCGGGTTGCAGTCACTGGGCCTGTCCTTCAGGGAAAGGGCCTGGGTTGTGGTCACTTGGCTTGTCCCTCAGGGAAAGGGCCCGGGTGTGGTCACTGGGCCTGTCCCTCAGTGAAAGGGGCCACAAAACATGTGTCTGTGTTGGCAGTGGGTTCCCAGTTTCGGCTTCCACTCCAACACAGAAACCCAATGCGCACACTTGTTCATTGACTTGTTCACCAGGTGAAAAGCATTCAAGATGCAATTCGAGATAAGAAGGAGAAGTTCAACTTCCTTGGAGAGGAGATTAGCCTGAATCCCTCTGTGGGCATCTTCATCACCATGAACCCCGGCTACGCGGGCCGCACAGAGCTGCCCGAGAACCTGAAGGCTCTCTTCAGGTGAGCACCAGCCCACCCTACTGAGGGCCCCAAGCAGAAGCTTCTGTTATTTCTTCTACTGAAGAGGTGTGTCCTATAGAGAGATGAAATTTGGGATATATAGAAAAGTAGATGTTTTAAAAACCACCTTTAACGCCGTCACCAGTAAAATGATCTTTGCTTGTGTTCTCTTCCCTTATATGCACATTTTAAAGTCATATGTTGTAGTCTACATGTGTTGCCTACACAGTTTTATATTGTTTTGTTTTTTCATTTCATAGTCTATTATAATCATACTGTAAATAGTTTCTTCTGGCAGATAATCTTAATAAATCTCATTTCATGACTGCATTTTATTCTGTCAAATACTTGGTCCACAATGAAACTAACTAGTCCCCCTTAGTTAAATATTAAGACTGTTTGTAACATTTAAAGTAAGTTTATGCATAATGTTGTAGTACACATCTTTGTCAACATCTTTTTTTCTATATGCATGATTATTTTCTTTAGCTAGCTTCCCAGAAGCGGGATCACTAAGTTAACAGGGAGGAATGTTTTGTTCGTTTGTTTTTTGTTGTTTTTTTTAAATTTTATTTTATTTTTATTGTTTTAAGTATTACAAATAGTAGTACATATGTCTCCTTTTTTTTCCCCCTTGATCTCCCCCCGGCCTCCCCTACCCCCCAGGACATGCCTTCACCTGCCCACCCTCCCCCCCACCCCGCCCCAGTGTCTTATATCCATTGGTTGTGCTTATATGCATGCATACAAGTCCTTCGGTTGGTCTCTTACAGCCCTCCTCGCCCAACCTCCCCTGTCTTCCCAATGTAGTTTGACAGTCTGTTCAATGCTTCTTTGCCTCTGTATCTTTTCCCCACCATTTCTTTCCTTTAAAAAGTTTTGCCTTTGCAGACTAGAAATAAACATATAATAAAAAAACAAGACAAAACAAAAAAATGTTTGAGTCCCAATTTCAATGTCCAACAGTTCCTTATGTGTACATGTCAGCAGTGATATCTGGATGGTGGGCACATGGTGGCAATACAGGTCCGACCCTCTCTGGTTTGGTCCTAGGTAACCTGCAGCGGTGCACAGCTGCTGACTGCTCCCATGGCAAGGCTTTTGATACACATTGCCAAACTGCTTTAGAAAAAGAGAAGTGCCGAGCTACATCCCCAGTAGCGATGCAAGAGAACATTTCTCTCATTTTACCTTTGCCAGTGGTGGATATTGCCATGTTTTAAAATCTTCCCTATATTGATAAGAAAACACAAACATATTTCCTAGCAGGACCTGGAACCTCCATTCTTTGTTCAGACAAGAGCAGTAAGCCCAACACAGAGGAAACTGGCTTCTAGTTCCCACCTATGGAACGGTTACCTGAGAGAGGTTGTGGGAGCTGACAGAGCGGTGCATCTTATCTCTGAACTGCAAGCCCCGGTGCTTTCTGAGGATGTGAAGGCCCGGGAGGCCCCTGAAAAGCCCCTGTGTCCTCAAGGCCCTCATTTGAGTTGCCCCAGTGGTGGCAAATGCCTATATCACGGGAGTGGTATGGACACCTCCTCCTTTAGGCAGGTCCCCACTTCAACCAGGAGCTTGATGGAATTTCAACAGGCTAGCTAAGCTAGTGCCATAGGATACTGTGTTGTACAGTAAGAAAACAGATGAATGCAGCAAATTGCTCAGGATAGTCAACTAGGGTTAACTAGTAACAGACAGAACTGGAGTTTGAACCCAGGCAGTCTGACTCCAGCCTCTCTGCTCCTCCCCATCCCAGTCCTATAATCAGAGATAGTCAGTGTGGCCCTTTGGAATTCTTCCTTCCAAGTTTTGTGGGTAGAGATTGCTTTTTCAAACTTGGGATCAGACCTGTATAGTTTCACATCCTGCCTTCATTGGTTAATGTCTTCCCATGTCATTAAAGGGTTTTTCTTTTACAGCGTTATCATGGCCACATTGCATTCTACTGTGTGGTTACATATTGAACCTTTTTTCATGTTGAAAATAATTTTGAGTTTCTAAGTATTTGGTTGCTCCTTTGCCTTTGAATGAAATATAAATTGATTTAAAGAAAAATGTACTTGAATGAAATGTTTTTGAAAATTTTGTATCAGTGTAGGAAAAAATGCAATTAAAGAATGTAACAACCTTAGGCTCCCATTACATACCTAATAAATTAATTTAAAAATAAGTACTTTTAAAATAAAATCTTTCTAGAGGCAGAGGGGGGAAAATCAAAGTAAGTTCTCCTATATGGACAAAAATCCCCTCTGTATCCTCCTATGTCCCATTTTGTGACAAGGTGGGGTTAGTAAGTGCTTACTTTAACCGTCAGCATTAAATATTTATATTGTATGCAAATAAGTACAAGATAAACCCTGAGTGTCTGGGCTTGGAAGAGACAGATGTTTAGGATGAAAAATAGAAAGATTCTCAGTTTCTTGTAGACACTAAGAGAAATTCTACTCCTCCACCTCAGCCCCTAATCATTCTAGACCTCGTTCTTTACTACTCTCTGCCTTGTGAAAAGCACACTGGGCTCAAGTTACCGATGTGAGTCGAAGCCCCAACTCCCCCTGACTGCTAAATTCATTCATCAACTTGGGTAAGAGAGTTCACTTTCTTTATGCTCAGTTAACACAACTTTACTATGAAAGTCTTAGATGAAATAATTGCTAAGGACTAAGTGTTTGCACTCACAGATGCCTCCTTCTGTTTTCTCAGCCAGTCCTGTAAGCTCCCCTTTGACTATGTGGTTGGCAACTCTCTCTGCACTTGTCTCCCTGTGCCAGGCCCTGCGCCATGGTGGTTCCAGACTTTGAGCTGATCTGTGAAATAATGCTGGTGGCAGAAGGATTCATTGAAGCCCGGTCATTAGCCAGAAAGTTCATCACCCTTTACCAGTTGTGCAAAGAGCTTCTCTCCAAACAGGTATATTCCCTAGTTCACTGAAAAAGCCAATCATGTGTGATTGCCTTAGCTCTGGACAGATTCCAGGGCCAATGTATCAGGGAGACATAGAGCCTTCTCATAGAGCCGCTATACCCAGAAGCACATTAAAAGCTCTGGACATTTCTGTAATTAAGATCTGTGTCCATTTTCTTAGCCCAGCATTTAAAATAATTGACCACAGAACTCCCACTTTTAATTGAATGTGTAGCAGCACCTCATAGATCACCAGTGTCCCATGAGAAACACGCAGCAGCTGAGGAAAACCGGAGATGGAGAGTGTTAGGGAGGGAGAATCAGGCATTGAGGAGTCATGCTTCTCACCACTGCTTGGCTGTAAATGTGGCGTCTGTCCAGGCACATCCCCTCACGGAAATAACACCCTAAGATGTGACCAAGATTGTCCGACGTTTGTGCCTTGGTCATAAGAATTTCTTGGTGGCAATCAAGCTTCCCTGGCTGTTTCCAATGAGTTCCACTCCCTTTGGGGATCTCTTATTTGGATCACCTTTGTTGCCAAAACACAGGCTCTCACAACACTGCGATATCTGTCCAAGATGGATTTTTTAAAAACCTCTCCTAATTTCCTCACACTTCCCAGGCCCCTTGCTCATTGCATCCTCTCTCTAGGTTCTCTACCACCATTGACTTACAGGCCAATGACTTAGTTTCACGACTCCATCCCAAACCTCTTTTTTGAACTCTGACCCTGTGTATTCAATGGTCTATACCACAGCTCCCCTGAGGGTCTAAAGAGCACCTACAGCTCAGCATCTAAAGCTGATCTTCCTACTAGCCTCCACCCAAGCCTACTTCTCCTGCATTTCTTCCTTCAGTAGCTTTATCCACTTGCTGATTCTGGAATCTTGGAAGTTATGCTTGAAACTTCCTCTGCCTCAGCCCTGTGTCTAATCAGGAAGGAACTGTTTTCATTCTACCCTCTGGATGTTTCTCAAATATGTAATTTTCTTTCTAAGACTTTAGTTCCAAGCACAGGTCTCTTGTTTAAACTTTTAGAGCCTCCTCTCTATTATTTTTCTACCTCTATTTCAGTCCCTCGAATTCATTCTTTAGCCACCAGCTAGAGTGGTCACTTAAAAATATTCCTCAACCTTCTTAGGAAAAAAGTCAATATACTTGTCACTTTCCACTGGAGAGTTGTACAGAGCTCTTTGCCTACTTCCACAGCTTCATTTATCAGCCTTCTCCGTATTGTACTTACCATACCTACATTGGTTTCTTTGAGTTTGGTGTGCAATGAAGACAAAGAACATGGTGGCAGTACCTGGGCTTAGGATCAGACTGCCTTGGAGAAACAATATTAAGACCTGAGGGAGTAGAATTCAGTCAAGCACCAATGAGAAAGAAGTACTAGTACAGTCAAGGCCAGGAGGAAGAGGATATCTACAGGTTCAGAGGAGGGAAGGCAATCCATTTCAAGTATAGCCACCATGTCAGTTGTCTTCATAGCACACTGAATTGTGCTTTATGGTGTGTGTCACAGCTCTAACTAAATAACAATCTGCTATGAAGAAAGTAGCATGCGTGGGGAAGGGTTTGGGATGGGAATGGGGGGATGAGGACAAATATGTGATACCTTAATCAATAAAGAAATTAATAAAAAAAGAAAGAAAAACAAATGTAAAAAAAGAAAGAAAGAAAGTAGCAGAGCCTGCATTTGAAACTAGGTCTGTTTCAGTTCAGATTCTGTGCTCTAAACTGCACACTCCACCACGTCCCCCACCATACTGCTCTGAGATGTGATGTCAGCAGTATGGTCCACTCTTCCACAGAATCTGTTATCAGAACTTGTGACCAGTAGGTTCCATCTTTGACAAAATATTTTTAATATTCAACATTATATTAGTTTCAGGTGCACAGTATTATGGGATAAACATTTATATAACTTGCAAAATGATCCCCATGATAAGTCTTGCACCCACCTAACACCATGTATGATTATAATATTATTAACTACTAGAGGCCTGGCTTACAAAATTTATGCACGGGTATGGTCCCTAGGCCTGGCGGGCGATCAGGGCCATCTTCCCCAGCTGTTGGGCAGCTGGCCCCACCCCCCCGCCGCCATCCACCCCTGGTTCCCTGTTCACCATCGGGTGATCAGAGCCTGTGGCCGGGAAGGAGGGACTGAGAGGTTGGCCATTCACACCCACTCACCGGCCCTGGCCCCCGATGCTGGTCACCCTCTATGTGTGGGGTGACCAGTGGGGCGGGGGCCTTGGCCTGGCACTGCCTGCATCCACAGCCACCCACTCCCGGTTTCTAGTTCCCCATTGGGCAATTGGAGCCTGCCGGCAGGGGGAAGGAACCGAGAGGTTGGCCAGCAGTCCCTGATCGGGTGATTGGGGCCTGTGAGCTGGGGGCAGCTCCTGGTTGAGTGTCTGCCCCCTGATGGTCAGTGTGCATCATAGCAACTGGTCATTACACTGTTCAGTTGATTTGCATATTACCCTTTTATTATATAGGATATTCTGTATTTTACATCCCCATGACTATTTTGTAACTGCCAATTTTAAGCCCCTCATTTTTTTAACCCAGCTGCCAACACCCCATCCCCCTCCAATCTGGCAACTATAAGTTTGTTCTCTGTATCTATGAGTTTGCTTCTGTCTTGCCTGTTTATTTATTTTGTTTTTTAGATTATGCATGTAAGTGAAATCATATGGTACTAGTATTTGTCTTTCTGTCTGACTTATTTCCCATAGCATAGTACTCTATAGGTCTATCTATGATGTTGCAAATTGTATGATTTAATTCTTTCTTATAGTTGAGGAATATTCTGTTGTATATACCAGTACATATCACTTTCTTTACCTATTCTTCTCTTGATTGGAGCATTTCATACATTTACAATTAAAGTGATTTTTTATAGGTATGTAGTTATGGCTATTTAATTAATTGCTTTCTGATTGTTGTTTGTTTGTTTGTTTTAGTTCTTTTCAGTTCCTTTAATATTTTCTTACTTTCTTCTCTTGTATGTTAATAAACTTCTATAGTGCTGTGTTTGGATTCCTTTCTCTTTATTTCTTGTAACACTGGTTTGGTAGGCATGAACTCCTTCAGCTTTTTCTTATCTGAGAAGCTCTTTATATTTCCTTCTAATCTAAGTTACAGCCTTAGATTAAAATAATCTTGGTTGTAAGTATTTACTTTTCATCACTTTGAATATTTCACAACAATCTCGTCTAGTTGGCAGAGTTTCTGTTGGAGAAATCAGCTGAGTCTTATGGAAGCTCCCTTGCAGGTAATTAACTGCTTTTCTCTTGTTGCTTTTAAGATTTTCTCTTTGTCTATCACCTTTGGCATTTTAATTATAATGTGTTTTGATGTGGGCCTCTTTGGGTTCATATTGCTCGGGACTCTTTCTGCTTCCTGGGCTTGTAAGTCTATTTCCTTCTCCAGGTTAGGGAAGTTTTCAGTCATTATTTCTTGAAATAGGTATTCAATCTCTTGCTCTTCCTCTTCTCCTCTGGTACCTTTATGATGCAGATGTTGTTACACTTGATGTTGTCTTAGAGGTTCCTTAAGCTATCTTCATATTTTAAAGTTCTTTTTTCTGTTTCAATTGGGTGTTTTCTGGAATCACTGATTTGATTCTCTGCTTCATCTGATCTATTATTGATTCCCTTTAATGTATTCTTATTTCAGTTACTGTATTCTTCATTTCTAACTGGTTTTTTTAATGGTTTCTATCTCCTTTTTATGTTTCCTACTCTTTGTTAAAGTTCTCACTGTGTTCATCTATTCTTTCCCTATAATCATTGAGCTTCCTTATAACCATTGTTTTGAACTCTGCATCTGGTAGATTGCTTGTCTCCCTTTTGTTTTTCTTTTTGGGAGTTTTTTGTTCTTTCATTTGGGACATTTGTTTGTTTGTTTGTTTGTTTCTTCATTTTGTGTGCCTCCCTCTATTTTTTTTCTTTGTATTAAGTATATCTGCTATGTCTCCCAGTCTTGGGAGAGTGGCCTTATGTAGTAGGTGTCCTGTGGAAACACAATGTCACAGTCTCTCTGTTCACCTGAGCTGGCTGCTTCAAGAGTGTCCCTTGTGTGGGTTGTGTATACTTTCCTGTTGTGGTTGAGCCTTGATTGCTATTGGCACATCAGTGGGTGGTATTGATCTTCTATAATTTAGTTGTGGTCATGGGAGGAGGCAAGTGCAATGTTTACCCTAGAGTATGAAAGCTTAGCTTCAACAGTTTCTAAGAGCTAATATACTTGATGTACAAGGGGTAGCTGGATAGGTTTAGAAGTGGTTTTGCTTAATCTCCCTGACCCACAGTTCCCTGTACATTCTGTGTCTGCTTTGTTGTCATCACAACTAGAAAAATAACTAATGCCAAACCAGTAACTAGGGTCCCAGGATCACCATCTCCTACTTCATTAATTCTTTGCTATGCCTCTGCCTTGGCCTCAAAATGACTTAATACTGATATGATATATGTAATTTTTCATATACTATCCTGAGCATATGGTGTTCTGCATCCCAGCAACTCGAGTCTAACCCTTGCTGCCTTCCCTCAGGATCACTATGACTGGGGCCTGCGGGCCATCAAGTCTGTGCTGGTGATGGCAGGATCTCTAAAGCGAGGAGACCCTGACAGGCCTGAAGACCAAGTCCTGATGCGCTCCCTGCGAGATTTCAACATCCCCAAAATAGTGACTGATGACATGCCAGTGTTTATGGGCCTGATCGGAGACCTCTTTCCCACCCTGGATGTCCCTCGGAGGAGAGATCTCAACTTTGAAGCTTTGGTTAGGAAGGCGGTCGTGGACCTGAAGCTCCAGGCTGAGGACAACTTTGTGCTCAAGGTACATGGGGTTTTCCCTCCCAAGAGTTGTCTCTTCATTCTCTACTTGGACAACTGGTTACACTTCATTCTTAATCCAATGGGTTGCTTCAGTTGTGCAGATATTTATCTACTTTGTAATAACTCAGTTCATTTCAATAGTTCTTTATTGTGGCACCCACAATGTGAAATGCGTGGTGTGGAGAATGGTGAAAGACAGAGCCCTGACCATCAGGGAGTTCACGTGCAATGGGAGCAATAAGACATAGTCTTCTCTGCTATAGCACATGTTCCTTTTTTGGGAATTACTTCATACATGATTATAGAGAAATGAAGTGATATAATGGGGAAGCCATGTGTGTTCACATACATTTTTCTGCTCTTGTAAATGTTTTGACATGATCAGGGGCAGGCTTTTTACAACTGAAAAACAAAATCTTAAGGTGGTAGGCAAAATAATACCCCCCACTCCAAGATATCCACATTCAAATCCCGTGAATATGCTCCATTACATGGCAAAGGGGGATTGAGGTTGCAGGTAGAATTAGGTTTCTAATTACCTGACCTTGAGATGAGGAATTATCCTGGTTTACTGGGTGGCCCAATATAGTCACAAGGGCCTTTATAAGGAAAAGAGTGATATAAGAGAATGGGTGTCAGTGATGCCATGGGAAGAAGACTCAACTAGCCATTGCTGGCTTTGAAGATGGAGGAGGGACCATGAGCCAGGGAATGTGGGCTGCCTACGAAAGCTGGTAAAGGCAAGAAAACAGATTCTACCCTAGAGCTTTCAGAAGGAACCAGCCCTGTACATACCTTGATTAGAGCCTATGAGACCCATTTTTGGACTTCTGACCCCCAGGACTATTAGATAAAAAACTTGTGTTGTTTAAGCCTTTAAGCTTGCAGTGATTTGTTACAACAGCAATAGGAAATGGGTACATTTAGCCATAGATATGGAGTTGAAAAAAAAAGACCCTGAAACTTTAGTGTAAATATAACTAGTTTTATGGCCCTGGGAACTATGGTGGTTTGTACTGTGTTCTAGGAAGGCTCAGGCAGGTAAAGACATTTCCCCACCTGTTAAAACAGTGCATTCATGAATAAGGCTCCATCTAGATCAGGCCCTTAGTTGTGATTAAAATGGTCTTTAGTGGAAGTCAATATATCCATGATCTACCTGTTGAAAAAGAAAGGACAGGCCCCAGAATTAAGGCTTCAAAGAATTAATAGACATGAGGTAGGGTAAAAGCTCTCTAGTGATTTCAATGTGCTAGCATTTTTATTGGAATTAGGAGGAATTGTTGAGTTTTTAGGGCTTGGGATACAAAATTCTGTACATTTTGAGTGGCCTTCCCCAATCCTGTTTTTCCATGAGCCTATCATTTTTACTGTGCAATTTTGCAGAAGGTAACATTTTCCGGAATGCATAAATGCCACTAGAGTAGAAGTGCCTGCACAGAAATAACTGATGCCTTGGAGCTGGATGTGACAAGTGCCACAAAAAAAGGGTTCTGGGGTCCAGGGACATGGATGAAATATTTTCCTCTATGATAATATGTCTAACACTCACATACACATCACTTTAGATTTCACCGTGTTTTTATATTCTGTATCACATTAGGTTCCCACAAACCTCCAAGACAGGGACAGATGAGGCACATTCCAGATGAGGAAGCTGGGATGCCATTACTTCTCCAAGAAATTCCACTAAGCTTTTCCCAGGAAAGAAAGAGCTCCCCCTTGAGGAATGCACAGGCTGGGGGGGCCTTCTTCACTCCAAGGTGGGAGGCTTTTCCAGCACACAATACTTTCAATAGTAGAGAGATTAAGCCCTAGCTACATATAAATGGAATTGCAAATCGATGTCTGGGATTACATTTTACAGAAGAAACATCACCTGGTCCTTTGCAGCTGGATTGTTTTTGTGAGTGGGGCCTTCCTACACCCAACCTCTTTCTTTTCAAGTTTGGTAGATAGACTTTTTAAAGGCCAAGATGGGCAAAGGGGCCTTCCAGGTAGTGTTGCTAGAGAAAAACGGGTGGGGGTACCAGTGAGGGGGGGGCGGGGGGAAGGTGAGTAGGCAGTAGTGCAGATAATATGAAACCATAACATAGAGGGCCTTGAATGCCAGACTGAGGGTTTCCTCTTAAATGGTCTATTCCTAAGAGGCCCCCACCTCAGAGCTGAGTTAAATTCAATGCAGTGCCCTGGGGCTGATGCCTTCAATCAGGACCTTACACATCTTCCCTGATGCTTTGGGAATGTGCTGAGGAATATGACCCTCCTTCCCCATTTTCAGCATTTTTTTCCATCTCAGAACCTCAGACTTCCTTTCTATTTATTTGTCAGCTAGCCCACATTCTGTTTCACCCCTTCTTTCTCAGAACCACTTTCTGCTCCTCGGATAAGACAGATGCCCTCTGCTAGAGGCTCCTGGAACAGAGGATGTTTTCTACCCAGTTTTTACTTGCACTGTCCACCAAAGCTTCTGAAAGTTAATCCATCAAAACCCTCGTGAGGCTCTGGTTTGGGATGGCATCCAGTGATCCCTTCAATATGATATATACATTGGGGGGGGGGGGGGCGTGGTTAAGAAAAAGGAATAAGCCTATTAAAGTGTGGAAACTGAGCAGGGGATAGTGGAATAAATTTCTGGAAAAATGGAAAGAGGATGAAAGCAGGTTGACTGGTCAAGCAGAGCAAGGGGCAGGGGCCAGAATACACTTAGAAAGGGCTTCAGGAGAAGAGGGGCCAGGAAGTGCCTGCCTGCCAAGCAGAACCCAGGAGAAGCTCTGGACTTGGAGTTGGTAGTGAAGGAGGGCAGAGATGAGAAAGAGAACTGAAAACAGCCAGAAGGGGATCATCAAATCTGTTTACCCTATAATTTTAGCACTTGTTTCCCCCCCCCCAATACTCTTCTCCCAGCTCCCCATTCTAGTCCCCAGCCCCCCAGATGCAGACTATGTGCAGCCAGGCATTTAGCACACAGCTTAAAAGAAAGGTCTGAGGGAATTTAATAACTCTGGGAAAAACCATGACTGAGCTTGTGTACTAATGCCTTCTTTAAAGCCCTTTTGTTTGCTTGAAGCCCCTTGGCCTGAAGGCCAGACACCTGCTCACTCACCCACAAGTGAAAGGACAAAGACAAAGCCCAAGATCTGGCCTTGGGTGCAGAGCCTCCTTTTAGCCCTCCACTGGCAAGAGACCTGCTCAGCAGCAGCAGGCAGCACCCATCGCAGCTCCTACGAAACAATGCAGCTCTTCATTCAACCTTGAGGCTCATCAGACACTGGAGAGAGCCAGCAGCATGAGAGATGCACGCAGACAGATATACACAGAGCAACTGATTACAGTGGAAATAAGGAAGGGAACATTTTGAACATCCTAATTAATATCCTTGAGGAAAATTAAGAAAAATATACCAATAAAACAAGAATAAGATGCTATAGAAGAAAAAGAACTCTTGGAGAATTGTAAGAGCCCTTTGAAATGAATTGTATCATTGATGATACATAAAATTCAGTGAGAAGACCAGGAAAAAAAGACAAGAAAACATCCTAGGACGAATTAATGTATGGATGGATGCATGCATGCATGCATGGATAGATGTGAATGGTTATAGTAGATATATCCTATCTAATAAAGAGGGAATATGCTAATTGACCATCACTCCACAAAGATGGCTGCACCCACAGCTGAGGCCAAGTTCCCATAAGGAGCCTTAACGAGCAATCAGCAGGAACCTGAGGCTACACCCTCCCCCGCCCCCGTGGGGCTTGATGGGGGGCCTCAAGGTGCACTTCCCATCCTGGTGCTGGGCTAGGGGACCTCAGGCTGCTCCCCCCGCCCCAGCGCCAGGCCTGGGGATCTCAGGCCATGCCCCCACCAGGTGGGGTTTGATAGGGGACTTCAGGCTGCACCCCCCTCACCTGGCAGGGCTTCACAGGGGACCTCAGGCCACGCCCTCCACCCCACAAGGCTTGACAGGGGACCTCAGGGTGTGCTTACTGTCCTGGTTCTGGGCTAGGGTACCTCAGGCTGCTCCCCCCGCCCCAGCGCCAGGCTGGGGGACCTCAGGCCACACCCCCCACCTGGTGGGACTTAACAGGGGACTTCAGGCCACGCCCCACACCCTGGCACCAGGCCAGGGGACCTCAGACCACACCTGCCGCCCAGCAGGACTTGACAGGGGACCTCAGGCTGCGCCCCCCACCCAGCAGGGCTTGATGGGGGACCTCAAGGTGCACCACCAGTGCTGGGTCGGGGGAACTCAGGCCATGCCCCTGCCCAGCAAGGCTTGATGGGGGACCTGAGCTGTGCCCTCCCCCCCCCTCCTGGCAGGGCTTGATGGGGGACCTCAGGCCATGCCCCCCAACCAGTGGGGCTTGACAGGGGATCTCAGGCCATGTATCCCACCTGGCAAGGCTGGATAGAGGACTTCAAGGCACACCCCCTGCCCCAGTCTGGGCTGGGGGACCTGAGGCCACGCCTCCTGCCCAGCAGGGCTTGACAAGGGTGGAACTAGCCAGGTCTGGATCTAGCCCAATGGGGGGGCGGGGCGGGCAGGCCGGGTCTGGGTCTCACGTGATTTTGAGGTGCATGTGGGTGGGCGAAGACTTGACTCTGGGTCCCGTGGTGTGCCCCAGACTCTGATAGGAGGAAGATTTTCATATACATTTTACTAATTTTCTTTCATCTCTGACACTTCTATTATAGAGAAAGGGCAAATAGCAATATTAAATTATTTCCTCTAATTAATCCCCTTTTAATGTGCACGAATTTTGTGCACTGGGTCACTAGTATATATACGTGTGTGTGTGTGTGTGTGTGTACACACACACACACACACACACTAGAGGCCCAGTGCACGAATTCATGCACAGGTTGGGTTTCTCTGCCTTAGCCACGCCCCCCCCCCCTGCTGCGTTCCTGGGAGCCCAAGGCTGCCCCTTGGCCTCACGCAGGCACACCTGGCCTGTCCCTCCATAATGGTGCTACCCACTCTCCTGGAGTAGTGAAACTTAACAAATAAAAAGAAGCAGCTCTGAAGATTATAAATTGTGCACTGAGAACACCACAGGCTGTGGAGGGCTGTGCAGTCCAAGCTCTCGGATCACACATAGCAGCCTCCCATGCCAACCAGTCCCTCCTGGCTCCTGCCCCTGCCCCCATCTGCCTCTGCCCCGGGCTCAGGCCAAACCCTGGGAGCTTTCTGATGGCTCTCACCTCACACCTCACTTTCCAGTCCAGCCCACCAGTGCCTGCAGTAAGCTAACCTGGTTAAGGCGTCTGCCCCCTGGTGGTCAGTGCACGTCATAGCAACTGGTTGAGCAGTCAAACTCCCAGGGAAAGTCCAGTCAAGAGGAAAATTTGCATATTAGGTTTTTATTATATAGGATGTGTGGGCACACACATATATAGTATGTATAATAAAATATAACATATATAACATATATACAGGGTGTCCTAAAAATGAATATACACTTTAACAGTTGATAGCTCAATTTTTGAAATGAAATGTATTTTAATAAACACTGCCTTTATGATTATTCAAAGTGTGTGTATACATTTCTGGGAATCCCTATATATAATACACAAAGAAAGTGCAAGACGCAAGAGGACATGCTAGTACATAGGATCAATCTAGGTTATGTGACATGTTCCCAAAGGGAATTCTAGGGAGAAAGAGCAGAGAGGACCTGCCAGAGCTGGAGACATGCAGCCAGTCTGGACAATCTCAGTCAGTACAGAGCAGAGTGGCTTTAGATGGACTCATAACAGAAAGTCAGAAGTCAAGGATCAAGAGTGAGAGATAAGTTTCCTTCTGGGTGATGGTGTGGCAGTACGCCTGATTCGGGAGGAATGAAATTCAGAACGACATTGGAAGCTCTCGGCAGCAACATCAGGTGCTAAAAGATAAGGACAAGGTTTGAAAGGGAAACTATTTCAAGACTAGGATTCAAGTTATTTTCAGAGTCATGCGTTTTACTTCTTATGCAACTTTTTGAATAGCCTATTTGCAGAGATACTACAGCAAAATAAGATTAAAAATGAGAAAAACATCATGGGACTTTAAAAAATCAATAATAAAAAATAATCCTGGAATGATAGCTATTAGCAGAGCTAGAAAGCAACTACTTAAAATTAGAGCAGGAAGTCCGTGGTCTCCAGGAAAAAGGACCTCAAAAATGGATACATTACAAGCAAGAATAGACTAACAAGATGAATGTTTTTATGTATTTTATTTAACTTTTAAGTTATGGGAAGTAAGGCAAATGTCGTTTTTTAACAAAGAGGAAGAAAGTAATTTAAAACTCCAAGAGCCCTACCTGGTTGGCTCAGTGGATAGAGCATCAGCCTGTATACTGAAGGTTCCTGGGTTCAATTCCGGTCAAGGGCACATGCCCCAGGCTTGACCCCAGTAAGGGGCATGCAGGAGGCAGCCAATCATTATTCTCTCTCATCACTGATGTTTCTATCTCTTTCTCCCTCTCCCTTCCTCTCTGAAATCAATAAAAATATATTAAATAAATTTTTGAAACTCCAAGAGGAAAAAATGTCATGGTCTAAATTATACTTTAAAAAGGAAATGTGGGACCTCCAGTCAAGATGACAGAGTAGCTAAATGTTGTGCTCACCTCCTCTTACTCCCACGTCACAGTTACAACTAAACCACAGAACAACCATCCTTGGGAACAACCTGAAGACTAGATGGACAGAGGTTTATAGCTGAGGATATATAGAAGAAGCCACGTCAAGATTGGCAGGAGGGGTAGAGATATGAAACAGGCTGATCCCACACCCACGTGTGGTGGTCAGGAAGCCAGAGGGATATCAGCTGTGGCAGTGCCTACTGAGGAGCAAGGGGTCCTAGCCCCACACTGGGCTGAGGAGTCCAGGGTTCCAGTGCCAGGAAGACAAGTCTGGCTGTGAAAACTGGCAGAGATTGTTGCTCAGTGAGATGCAGAGGTGCTGAAGTCCCAGCCATTCCTCTTAAAGGGCCTGCATGTGGACTTGCTGATGGACTCACTTGCTCTGAGCTCCAGCCCTGGGGCAACAGCTCAAAAAGGTGAAGGAACTAAATTGTCTGGCTTCAGGGTGAGGTCTGGTGGAGCAGCTTTTCTCAGACAGAACTTTTGATAGAAGCCATTATAACAGCTGAACTCAGTGAGAACTTTAATAAAGAGATAGGAAACATAAAAGGGGGCATGGAAACAATTAAAAAAAAATCAGAAATCAATAATGTAATAACTAAAATAAGAATTCACTAAAGGGAATCAACAGAAGATCAGATGAAATAGAGAATCAAATCAGCAATTGGAGGACAATAAAACACCCAATTGGAATAGCAAAGAAAAAAAGAATTTTAAAAAAGGATAGCTTAAGGAACCTCTGAAACAGTATCAAGTATAACAACATCTGCATCATAAAGGTGCCAGAAGGAGAAGAGAAAGAGCAAGGGGTTGAAAATCTATTTCAAGAGGTAAGGATGGAACACTTCCCTAACCTGGAGAAGGAAATAAACTTACAAGCCCAGGAAGCACAGAGATTCCCAAGCAATGTGAACCCAAAGAGGTCCACACCAAGACACATCATAATTTAAATGCCAAAGGTGATAGATAAAGAGAATCTTAAAAGCAATAAAAGAAAGGCAGTGAGTTACCAGCAAGGGAGCTCCCATAAGACTGTCAGCTAATTTCTCGACAGAAACTTTGTAGGCCAGAAGGGAGTGACAGAAATATTCTAAGTGATGAAAAGCAAGGATCTACAACAAGATTATTTTACTCAGCAAGGCTACCATTTAAATTCAAAGGAGAGATAAAGAGCTTCCCAGATTTTAAAAAAAAAAAAAAGGTGAACGAGTTCATCTCCACCAAATCAGTGTTATAAGAAACTAGAGAATGGGAAAACCAAGATGTCGGCATAGGTAAGCACCTAAACTGCTGCCTCACACAACAATTTCAAAACTACAACTAAAAGACAGAATGGACACCATCCAGAACCACAGGAAAGCTGGCTGAGTGGGAATTCTACAACTAGAAGGAAAGAGAAAAGCTCATGGAAAATTGGAGGAATGGCAAAGGGTTGAGGTATGGCAAAGGGTCTTTGTGCATGCAGAGAGGAAGGGCAGCTAAGAGCCTGGCTGACTTTCTCTGGCGGGAGGGGGAAGGAAGCCCCCAACTGCACTGAACCCCAGTTCCGACTGCACTAAACCCCAGTTCCGGGTGAAACCCCGTGGACCCAGGCTCATACAGGGGGATTCTGAACTGTCAGGTAGAGAGAAAGGCACTTGGAGACTAGGAGACCCGGGGGAGACCTGGGGGAGCCCCAGCGAGCAGGGGACCGGAGGCATGCACGTGAGTGTGCACAAAGACTGCGGAGGTTGCCACAGGCTTTCCCTAGCAGCAGGGAGTCAGAAGCTCCTGACTGCACTGAACCCAGTTCCAGGCAAGCCCCAGGGGACCCATGCTCTTACGGGGGGAATCTGGACTCTCGGGCGGAGGCTTGGGAACCAGGGAAGGCAGAGGTCTGGAGACGCACATGCACAAGGGCAGGGCTGACGGGAAGCCAAGACTGTCTACTCCGCCCTGAGACTCCACCCCATCCAAGCTGAGCACAGAGGCTTTTGCAATTTGGCAAGTCTAATCCTATAAGGCTGTCTCCAGCACCGAACTTCTCCCAGTGTAGACACAGCTGATCCTCACAGCCAACTGGCCTGGAGGTCAATTCCTCCCAGTGATACCAACAACAATCAAGACTTAACTACAACAAGGCTGTACACACAGTCCACAAAGGGGTGCACCAAGAGTTTCCACCTCAGGTTAACTGGGAAAGCCAACCCAATGGGCCATATAGGAAACCTAGCACACAAAGCTACCCTACCAACTCAGGGAAGCAGTGAAAATGCAGAGACAAAGAAACAGATCACAAATGAAATAAATGGAGGAAAACAAATGACTGGATATAGAATTCAAAACCACGGTTATAAGGCTTTTCAAGAGTATCCTAGAAAAGGCCAATAAATATAACGAGACCCTCGAAGATATGAAAAAGGACCAACTAGAAATGAAACATACACTGGCTGAAATAAAAAATATTATAAAGAGACCCAACAACAGACTAGAGGAATGCAAGAATCAAGTCAAAGAATTGAAATACAAAGAAGCAAAAAACACTCAACTGAAAAAGCAAAAAGCAAAAAATAAATCCAAAAAGTTGAAGACAGTGTAAGAAGCCTCTGGGACAACTTCAAGCGTACCAACATCAGAATTATGGGGGTGCCAAAAGAAGAGAGAGAGCAAGATACTGAAAACCTATTTGAAGAAATAATGACTGAAAACTTCCCCCACCTGGTGAAAGAAATAGACTTACAAGTCCAGGAAGAATACAGAACCCCAAACAAAAGGAATCCAAAGAGAACCACACCAAGACACATCATAATTAAAATGCCAAGAGCAAAAGACAAAGAGAGAATATTAAAAGCAGCAAGAGAAAAACAGTTAAATACCTACGAGGGAGCACCCATATGACTCTCAGCTGATTTCTCATCAGAAACTATGCAGGCTACATGGGAGTGGCAAGAAATTTTCAAAGTGATGAACAGCAAGAACCTACAACCAAGATTACTCTACCCAGCAAAGCTATCGTTCAGAATTGAAGGGCAGATAAAGAGCTTCACAGATAAGAAAAAGCTAACGGAGTTCATCACCACCAAACCAGTATTATATGAAATGCTGAAAGGTATTCTTTAAGAAGAGGAAGAAGAAAAAGTAAAGATAAAAATTATGAACAACAAATACATATCTATCAACAAGTGAACCTAAAAACCAAGTGAATTAAAAACCTGAGGAACAGAATAATCTGGTAAATATAATAGAATCAGGGGCATAGAAAGGGTGTGGAATGATAATTCTCAGGGGGAAAAGGGTATGGGGGGTGCAGGAAGAGACTGGACAAAAATCGTACACCTATGGATGAGGATGGTGGCGGGAAGGAAAGGGCAGAAAGTGGGGTGGGAACTGGGTGGAGGGGAGCTATGGGGGGAAAAAGGAGAAACAATTGTAATAATCGGAATAAAGATTTATTTAAAAAAAAAACTAGAGGCCCGGCGCATGAAATTCATGCATGGGGGGTTGGGGGTGGGGGGTGGGGGGTGGGGGGGTGGGGGGTGTCCCTCAGCCCAACCTGCACCCTCTCCAATTTGGGACCCCTTGAGGGATGACCAACTGCCTCTTTAGGCCTGATCCTCATCCCTCTCACAATCCAGGACTGCTGGCTCCCAACTACTCACCTGCCTGCCTGATTGCCCCTAACCACTTCTGCCTGTCAGCCTGATCACCCCCTAATCACTTCCCTGCCAGCCTGATAGACGCCTAACTGCTCTGCTGCCAGCCTGATTGCCCCTAACTGCCCTCCCCTGCAGGTCTGGTCACCCCCAATAGCCCTCCCTTGCTGACCAGGTAACCCCTAACTGCCCTCCCCTGCATGCCTGGTTGCCCCTAACTGTCCTGCCCTGCAGGCCTGGTCCCCACCAACTGCCCTCCCCTGCAGGCCTGGTCCCTGCCAGCTACCCTCCCCTGCAGACCTGGTTCCTCCCAACTGCCCTCCTCTGCCAGCCTAGTCACCCCTAACTGCCCTCCCCTGCAGGCCTGATCACCCCAACTGCCCTTCCTTGCAGGCCTGGTCCCCACCAGCTGCCCTCCCCTGCAGGCCTGGTCCCTGCCAGCTACCCTCCCCTGCAGACCTCGTTCCTCCCAACTGCCCTCCTCTGCCAGCCTAGTCACCCCTAACTGCCCTCCCCTGCAGGCCTGATCGCCCCAACTGCCCTTCCTTGCAGGCCTGGTCCCTCCCAACTGCCCTCCCCTGCAGGCCTGGGTCCCCCCAACTGCCCTCCCCTGCAGGCCTAGTCCCTCCCAACTGCCCTCCTCTGCCAGACCAGTCACCCCTAACTGCCCTCCCCTGCCAGCCATCTTGTGGTGTCCATCTTATGTCCACATGGGGGCAGCCATCTTGTGTGTTGGAGTGATGGTCAATTTGCATATTACTCTTCTATTAGATAGGATGTTAAAGGGAGAAGAAAAAATAAAAAAAATACAATAATAGAATGGCAATAACTATATACCCATCAACAATTATTTTAAATTAAAATAGGTTAAATGCTCCAAAAAAAATGATATAGGGTGGCTGAAGGATAAGAAAACAAGACCCATACATATGCTATCTGCCAGATTCCCACTTTAGATAGGAAGACACACAGGCTGAAAGTAAAGGGATGGAAAGAGATATTTTATGCAAATGGAAATGAAGAAAACACTAGGGTAGCAATACTTATATCAGACAAAATATACTTTAAAACAAAGGTTATATCAAGAGACAAAGAAGGACCCAGCAATTCTACTTCTGGGTATTTTTTCAAAGAAACCTAAATCACTGACTTGAAAAACATATGTGTCCCTATGTTTGTTGCAGCATTATCTACAGCAGCTCTGTAACAACCTAAATGCCCATCATTGGATGAGTGGATAAAAAAGCGGTGGTACATATATACAATGGAATATTACTCCACCATAAAAAAAAAAAAAAATGGAATCTTGCCATTTGTGACAACATGGATGGACCTAGAGAGTATTATGCTACATGAAATAAGTCAGACAGATAAAAATACCATATGATTTTACTTATATGTAGAATCTAAAGAACAAAGAAACAAAACGGAAACAAACTTATAGATACAGAGAACATTTTGATGGTTGCCAGGGGAGGAGGGGAGGGAGGGCCAATTAAAGAGGGAATTGGTAAAAATGGGGAAGGGATTAAGATGTGCAAATTTCTAGTTATAAAAACAGTCACAGACATACATACAGAATGTAGTCAATAATCCTATATAATAAGAGAGGAATATGCTAATTATCCATTAATACCTTGAGGTGTAATAACCAACCACATAATGACCACATCATGGATTTGCAGGAGGGTGGGGCAGCAAACTACAAGTGGGTGGTGAAAAGCTACAGGAGGGGGCAGGTCAGCAAGCTGTTGGGGGTGGGGGGGGAGCTCCATGAGGGCGAGGCAGCGAGTTAAGAGCAGCAAAGAGCTACCTGCAGTGGTGGGCGGGTGGCCAGCTGAGGCAAGCGGTAGCAAGCTACTCATACATGGATTCGTGCGCAGGGCTACTAGTACTGTAATAACTATGTAAGGCATCAGATGGTTACTAGCCTTATTGGGGTGATCACTTCATAAATTATATAAATGTCGAATCACTATGTCATACAGCTGAAACTTAATGTGATATTATATGTCAACTGTAATTGAGTAATACAAGATTATTTTAAAATTAAAATATTTTTAAAAGTAACTGTAACCTGATAGTGATCAATGTATGTAGTGTAAAGAAAGAGTACTCATTTGGCCTTGGATTGATGCCTAGAACTTCCTCTGATAAGTCAGGATACCAGGCCTTTAGAGAACACAATATATTCCAGGTAACTTCTTTCTTCTGTAGTGAAAAATACCTATAATCATAAAAATGTAAACCACTATTTGTCTTCAACTCTTAGAATCATGGAAAATATAAAATGTCTAAATATAAGTACAGAACAGAATGTAAATGTTATCAAACGTGGCAATGTAAAAGTAAAACGTATCTGAAAGAAGATAGGAGGTGCAAAGAAAAAAAGAGATAGACGGAAGTAGAGGGATGTTTATATATTTATCTTACAAAAGAGACTGACGGAAGTTGATGGATTTATAATAGTCAGAGAGTACAAATAAACCCTTTATCAGCTGATGGATGAAGAAAGAAATGTGGAGTCCTTACACGATGGAATTTTATTCAGCTATGAAGAGGAATGGAGTACCAGAAATGCTCCAGCCTGAATGAGCCTTGAAAACATCACAAGTAAAATAAGCCATTCACAAATACCACATATTTTATGAATCTATTTATAGGAAATATCCAAAATAGGCAAATCTATAGAGGCAAAATGTATATCAAGGGTTGCATATGGCTGAGGTAGGGGTGGGGAGGTGGGGTGTGACTGCTAATGGGTATGGTTTTTCTTTTGTGGTAATGAAATGTCGTAAAATTTAATAGTAGTGATGCTTGTACATTTCTGAGTATGCTAAAAATCATTGGATTGTACACTTAAAAATATGACTCTATGGTATATAAATTATACCTCAATAAAGCTGTTGAAGCGAACAAAAAGGAGTTGATGGAACTAGAAAGCAATTTTTAGGTCTTTCTAATATCTGGGACTCAATTCGTGAAAAAACAAATCCAGGAATAGAATACGGTCTCCATTCAACAGCCAGAGCACCACTGCCACGCTCTCCTATTCTCTCTTCTCCCGACCCTCCTCGTCCTCCTAATGTTTGCATGCAGTAATCTCAGGTCAATTTCATGCTCAAAATCCTCCAAATGCTCCCTATGGTATGTAGAATAAAATTTCAACTACTAATTCCCAAATTTCTGACCCCTGCGCACCTCCTTTATCTCATCTGATGCCACATTCCTTTCCTTTTTCCTTTTTTTCCCCCCTGTTCTTTGAACTTTCCATGCTGCTGCTGAACACCAAGCTTTTGCACTCACTGCCACTCCACCTGAATGCTCTTCCTGCTGGTCTTCATGTGGCTGACTTTTCATTTGTGTGTTAGATTTGACGTTGGTTCCTCAAATACCCTCTCTGACCAATCTCCTCATCCTTATCTGGGAAGATCGTGCACGAAATCCCTAAAGGATTAAAACAAGAGCCAGGATTGAGACTCCCCTCTGGGTTCTTTTGGGCCTGAAGCAATGGCTTGGAATAGAGAAATGAAAAATATTGATGGTACAGAAAACATAACTCAATATATCAATAAACTATGCAGCCACATGGAAGCTCATCATCCTGCTACCCCAAACAGCCACTTACCTGCCACCTTCATATTGAGCTTTGAAGTAATGCTTTCCTTCTAATTCCATGGTGGTATTATTCTAGAATTTTTTGATACCTGTATCACTTAAATCTTAAAAAATATAGAAGTTATTACTTATCATTTCTAAAACATTTGTATTATCCAACTACCCTGTCAATGTTTCAATACATTTCCCCTTTAGTTTACTTTTCTCTGCTGTTAAGGATCTTACAGTGCAAAATCAAGAAACCTGATCTACAATAAAGTTCAAATATTTTAGCTCATAACATACAAGACCTTTTATGATAGGGCCCATCCAACCTTTCCAGCCATCCTTCATATTTTCAGCCAATATTTGTTCAGCATTAAGTACATGCCAGATTCTCTGCTAGACATTGCAATAGAGAGATAAGAAGCCCAGTCCTGCCTGCCTTCAGGAAGCTGGTGTTCTAATAGGGAGGCAGAAAAGGAACCATTGCAATATTGGTAAGTGTTGAAATAAAGGATGTAGATGTGGGGCACCTACCCTACACTCAGGGATATGTAGGGGCTGGCCAGAGAAAGGCAGGAGAAAGGATAACTTCTGAATGGAAGACACAATGTGTTGAAAGGCATAGACACAGGAATGAGCATGGTTATAAGAACTCCAAGTAATTAGCTACCTGAAATGTTGCGGGATGAGAGACAAGACTGGAGGCTGGTTTGGGGCAGACAGCAAAAGGGTCTTGTAAATCAGTCTAAGTATTTGGGATTTCACCACCAAAGCTATGAGATCCATGGGAGGGACAGAGTGATGGCAGTGACATGATCAGGTTTTCATTCCAGTAAGCCTATTCAACCAGGTGGAAAGGTGAGCCTGGAGGCAAGCTAGAACAAGAGAAAAGAGACCTTCAGAGCTACTGTTGTCCACAGGAACTCTGACTCCAGCCAGCTTCAAGAAACCATCTGACCAAGCACATCATGATCTGTCACAGCACAAACCTTTGTGCTGTTACCACTGCCTGGAAAAGCCTTTCTGCTCATCATCCCTGAAGCCCATTTCCAATGCCTGCTCCTCTGTGAAGACTTTTTTGTTCCCTTTATCCTTACAAATCAATTCTTTCCTCCTCTCTGTTCCCAGAGCACTTTATAAATACTTCTCACATTGTTATAATAATGGGTAAACATGGCTTGCTTCTCCTTCACACTATGAGATCATGGAGGGCAGTAGAGCCATCTCCGACTCTCCCTCAAAGGGTTTACTCTCTAGCTCGTTGTTGGCTAATCACTATGTGACTGAATGATAAATAAGTGAATAAATGGATCATGTTGCCCCCCCATTTAGGACCCCGTCATATCTTGCAGTGAATAACCCTTCCTCTGTTGCTGCCAGGTCTCACCTCAGACCCCAGCCTGGATCACAGCAGAGCAGCTGGGATGTAGGTGAGAGGCGGGTGGGTCTCTGGCTGAGTTTCCTGTCTCCCTAGGTGGTCCAGCTAGAGGAGCTTCTGGCCGTGCGGCACTCTGTGTTTGTGGTGGGCAGTGCTGGTGCCGGCAAGTCTCAGGTGCTGAGGTCCCTGCACAAGACCTATCAGATCATGAAACGCCGCCCTATCTGGACTGACCTCAATCCCAAAGCAGTCACAAACGATGAGCTCTTCGGCATCATCAACCCGGCCACACGAGAATGGAAGGATGGTAAGAGAGGGCTAACCCTGGAAGAGAGTCCCTGCCTTCTTCAGAGCCCCTTAGGCAGGCTTGGATGTAGTGGGGTGAACTGCAGAGGAGAGCACATGGGACTGATCTCTTTGGGATGGGAGAAGGAGGCAAGAAGGATTAAAGAGGAAGAAATCGATCTTGGTTTGGAGGGAAACCATAACCTTTCAGTTCTCTCTCCTCAGAAACTCTTCCACTGTCCCTTGAGAGAGGGCACCTGAAGAGGAGAAAGCAGGGCAGGCATCAGCTGTAGTTCAGTGATGCTGAAGCCCATGTCATGGAGCCTCACACAACCTGGCAGTGGGTCGAAGGCATGATTAAGGTGGGAAGTCAGCCTCATACAGAGGGCACCTCTTCCTGTGAGCACTGCCCAGGAGTAGATGGGGAAGCTGCTACAGAAGACACTTGGCCAGGTCCGATGATGTTAGCAACATCATTCATCTCAGAAGAGTCCTAGAACCATGGTCCCTTCTACAGGGATTCAGAGGGTCCCGAGCCCATGTTCACTCGGTGCTGACCTCAGCGTCACCTTCAAAGCATTAAATATCACAGGTACATGTTAGAAAGGGCCTCCTATTACTGGCAGAGAAATCCCCATGAGCCAGCAGGGACCTGACCTCTTTCTAAAACTGATGTAGCTCCTGGAAAGATGAAACCTCACCTCCCTCCTAATGTCTTAGTGTCCAACTGCATCATGGTCAAACTGTCTGGTCAAGCTGTCTCTCTAATTTTTATTTTACTGACTACTAATGAGGCTTTGCTTCTTTTCCTTCTAATCGAGGTTTGCTTCTTTTCTTTCTAATTGCTATTTGGCTGTCCTATGATTTCACTTCCCCCTTACTATTTCTTTGTAAGAGTTCTTCCTAGTTTCTGGTGGTTGCCAACAATCCTTGACCTTCTCTGTCTTGTCGATGCATCACTCCAATATCTCCCTCCATCCATACATGTCCTTCTCCCTGGACCAGGCACTTTTTACAAAAGGAAATTTTGTCTCTCTAGTCTTCTTGTAGCTGGGATTCCTGTTTAGTTTATAACTTTCTAACTTTCAACGGTAGCTATAGTATCATAAACATGTTCCTAAATATTTTATTTTACATTAACATTTTTTATCCATCTGGAATTCCTTTGGGGGCTTAGTAGGAGGTAAGATAGAGAATCAATTTTATTTCTTCCCAGGTTGAGAAATGAATGGGCCAGCACTATTGACTAAGTAATCCATCCTTTCACCAGCTTGTCATATATACTGAGATCTGATTCTCTGTTTACCATTCTCTTCCACTCACCTATTTACCTAATCCTATACTAATGTAATTCTATTTTCTTATAATTATTTTATAACATTTTAGTATCTAATGAGGTAAGTTCCTCTTCAATGTACTTTGTAGTTTTCCTGGCTAGTGTCACACATTTCTTATTCTATGTTAAATTTAAACTTGCATAATATAATTCAAACTTTAAATGGTATTAGAATTTTAATTAAAGTTTTATTAAATATGTACATTACATATAGATAAATTGACAAAAAAGATTTATAATAATCCCAAAGTTGTGTTTACTAAGCAAGAGAACTTTCAAATAAATTAAATATATCCTTTTAAATTTTTTTAGAAAAACTTGTTAAAAATAGAAATAAAGTAGGTTATGTTAATACACCTTTTTCAAAATTAGATCCAGTGAACAGAAAAATGAGTATGGACATAGAAGAATTTGAAAATGCATCATCAAACTCAATATAACACATAGTTGTAGAACTTTGCATCTTATGAGAGAAAATAGTCTTTCTTGGTTGGTTCATGGAACATTTCCAAAAATTAAAAATGTAGTTGGCCACATATGAATTCAAAAGTATCAATTTACAGGCCACGTTCTCTGATAATAATACAATAGAACCGGAAACAAATAGCAAGAAATAATTTTACTATTTGCAAATCAAGAAATGCTCACTTGAGAATCCAAGATGGCGGTGTAGGTAAACACCTAAACTGCTGCCTTGCACAACAATTTCAAAACTACAACTAAAAGACAAAACATCTATCACCCAGAACCATGGGAAAGCTGGCTGAGTGGAAGTTCTACAACTAGAAGGAAAGAGAAAAGAGCATTGAGACGTGCACGAGCACTGAAAAGCTGAGGTACGGAGGCACTGTGATCTGGGCCGGCGGCAGGCGTTGCTTTTCTCAACCCGAAGGGAGACAAGCCCCTGATTACTCTGAAATCCAGTCTCTGGGGAGACACAGGGAACCCAAACTCCTACGGGGAGAAGCTGGACTGTCTGCCAGTGAGGGTGGCTTGCTTGCAGAGCTGCGCGCAGGAATAATTGTTTACTGCACTGGGGCACGGGACTCGCGGATGCCATCAGGGATTCAGAGCTGGCTAACTAGCAGCCATTGCTGTTTGCCACACCCTAGCCTAGTGACACCCTGAGACCCCACCCTGCACAACCTACAAACCCACCCAAGCTCCAAGCAGTGGTTTTAGCATAAGAAAGGCCTGCCCTATCGCAGCTTAACCTAGCAAACTTGCAGCCCAGGTCAGACAGCTCCAAAACCTCCAAACCCCAAGCAAAGAGGAGAAAACTGTAGCTCTCACTGTAGCTCCTGCTGGGTGTCCTCCGACAGTAGCTGACCTGCACCCCTTTGGAGATCCAGAAGCCACTGTACCTAGTGGTCAGTGTGAGACACCAGATTTCAACTCCTCACATCCATAAGTGACACATTCAAGAGGCAGACTCAGTGAGCACCAAAGCCCCACTGAAACAAGTCCTGCCCCATAAGTGTGTCTTCAGTGCAGCAGTTCTTCGATTATAGACACAGCGAGTCCTCACAGCCGATTGGCCTGGAGGTCAATTCCTCCCAGTGTACCAACAGCAATTAAGGCTTAACTACACCAAGACTTTGCACTCAGCCCACAAAGGGGTGTACCAAGAGCATCCACCTCATGTGATTGGGGAGGCTGAGCTACTGCCCCCTATAGATCACCTACCACACAAACCTACTCCATCAACACAGGGAAGCAGCCAAAATGTGAAGACAAAGAAACATGTCACGAATGAAAGAAATGGAGGAAAGCAAACTACTGGATGACATAGAGTTCAGAACTACATTTATAAGGTTACTCAAGAATCTTCTTAAAACCGCTGAGAAACCTGATGAGACCTTTAAGGATATTAATGAGAATGTCAAAAAAAATAGAAAAGGATCAGTCAGAAATGAAGCATACACTGTCTGAAATAAAGAATATACAGAAACTCAACTGTAGATCAACGTACCCCAAGAATCAAACCAAAGATCTGAAATATGTGGAAACAAAAAACATCCAACCAGAAAAACAAAAAGAAAAAAGAATCCAAAAATATGAAGATAGTGTAAGGAGCCTCTGGGACAACTTTAAGCAAACCAACATCCGAATTTTTGGGGTGCCAGAAGAAGGGAGAGAGCAAAATATTGAAAACCTATTAGAAGAAATAATGACAGAAAACTTTCCCTACCTGGGGAAAGAAATAGACTTACAAGTTCAGGAAGCGCACAGAACCCCATACAAGAGGAATCCAAAGAGGACCACATCAAGACACATCATAATTAAAATGCCAAGGGCAAAATACAAAGAGAGAATATTAAAAGCAGCAAGAGAAAAACAGTTAATTACCTATAAGGGAGTACCCATACGACTGTCAGCTGATTTCTCAACAGAAACTATGCAGGCCAGAAGGGAGTGGCAAGAAATATTCAAAGTGATGAACAGCAAGAACCTACAACCAAGATTACTCTACCCAGCAAAGCTATCATTCAGAGTTGAAGGTCAGATAAAGAGCTTCACAGACAAGAAAAGCTAAAGGAGTTCATCACCACCAAACCAGGATTACATGAAATGCTGAAGAGTATTCTTTAGGAAGAGGAAGAAGAAGAAAAAGGTAAAGATAAAAATTATGAACAACAAAATGACATCAAATACATACCTACCAACAAGTGAATCTAAAAATCAAGTGAATAAAAAATCTGAAGAATAGAATGGACTGGTGAATATAATAGAATCAGGGACATAGAAAAGGAGTGGACTGACGATTCTCAGGGGAAGCAGGTGTGAGGGGTGCGGGAAGAGATTGGACAAAAATCTTACTCCTATGGATGAAGACAGTGGCGGGGGGTAAGGGCATGGGGTGGGGTGGGGAATCAGGTGGAGGGGAGCTATGGGAAAAAAAAAAGAGGAACACCTGTAATAATCTGAACAATAAAGATTTATTTAAAAAAAAAAAGAAATGCTCACTTAACCCCTGGATTAAATAGAAAATGAAATGCAACCTTTTTAGGAAAAAATTTGAGAAGAACACTTCATACAAAAACCTCTGGGACACATCTGAAGTCCATAAGGGAAATAATCTAAACTCTTTTATTACAGAAGTCAGGTTGGAAATAAAGTCGGTATCCATCCTAAGAAACTGTTCAAAGAATAATGAACTAAACCTAAAGAAAATTGGGGAGAAGAAGCTAATAAATATAAAAGCTGAAAATAGAAGAAATGAACCAAAACATCACAGTAAGGATAAATAATTATAAATGTTGATTCTTTGTGAAGACAAATAAGTCCATCATATGCATAATTAGTGGGAAAAATCAGAGTAAAAAAATAAGATTAGGAATTAGAAAGAAGACACAAGAGTAGATATAGACAAGATTAAAATAGAAGGGAATGTTTAATTAAATGACACATTTGAAAAATTAGAAGAAATAGATGGTGCCCTAGCAAACCATAATTTAACAAAATTCACTCAATAAGAAGTAGAAAATAAGTAAATCAATGAAAAAGAAATTTAAAAATAGTAGCAGAAAAAAACACTACATAATTCCAAAATCATTTTTAAAAATCACCTCTCAATTTATTTTATAGAGTCAGAAAATCTTGATATCATTATGTAGAACTAAAAACAATAGCCCAATTTCACTTATTAATGTAGATTCAGATATACTTTATAAATATCAGTAAATTAAATCCAACATTATCTTAAAATAATACTATATTTTAGATGAATTATTTTTAAGTATTAATATAAAGAATTCACAACTTAAAGGACAGAATTCTTTGATCAATCAATAGATGCTAAAAATTCAATAGCTGTTCTTAATTTTTAAAATTCTAAGTAAAATAGGAATAGAAAGTAATCCCTTAAATATGAAAAATACTGTTTACCTAAAACCAAAAGGATAAAGAAAGCATTCTGAATGATTAGAAACTAAAGCCATTTCCATTGAAATCAAGCATAAGTCTGGGGGACCTATTATTAACATGATTATTCAGTATTGCTTGGTGGGATTCTAGAAAATGCTATAGACAAGAAAATGGAATGCATGGTATAAGTTGAAGGAAAGGAGAGTATTTATTTTTTGCTGCTTGTACAACTTTACACCTAAAAAACTCAAGAAGCATTATTTAAAAATCACTAGAATTAATAAGAAAATTTATAAAAGGTAACTAAACATAAAACAAAGACATAAAATTTGGTAGCTGTTCTCTATCCTAGCAGTAGCCAGTTAAAAATGGAAATAGAAGGGGAATTTCATACAAATAGCAGTAAAAACTATGATATATTTAGCAATCAATTTGGGCAAAGAGATATATTGAAAACACTATAAAAATTTATTAAGAAACAAAAAGCAATATTTGAATAAATGAAAAGATATGTCATATTATTCATTGGGAAAGCTTAGTATCATAAAAATCAATTCTATCCACAAAAGATATAAATTTCCTGCAATGCCAATTAGAACCACATGGGCCTTCTCCCAAAGCCTGCATTTGAAAGATTCGCCTGGGCCACAATTACAAAGGATGGAAACGGAGCCTGTAAAGGCTTTGTACAATTCCATCATGTTACCATTGCCTGTTGAGATTATTTACTGGGCTCCTTATCACTTAAAAAGTTAGTTCTATCAGGTTTTGTTGTTGTTTCTTACAAAAAGTTAAACTGGACCACAGAGGGGCACCTTGGGCCTGTCAAATGTTTGGTGGAAGAGAATACAAAGGCAGTTCTGATTGGGTTTTATTTACACCTCCTCTGAATGTTACAGCCAATGGGGAAAGACTGTGTTAAGAGAAAAAAAGATTGATGGTGAAATGCAAAATGAAATATCTTTGGTTCCTTTCAGGATTGTTCTCTTCCATCATGCGGGAGCTTGCCAACATCGCCCATGATGGGCCCAAGTGGATTTTGCTGGATGGCGACATAGATCCAATGTGGATCGAGTCGCTAAACACTGTCATGGATGACAACAAGGTATGAAAGAGAGGAGGGAATCATCCCTAATCACCTATGAAACCAGTCTGCATGCATATTTGGAAATCGTAATTCCACACAGGGGATCATCGAAGTAAGGAATTATTACTGATATCTTCATTTTTTTTTAATTTCCAGCTTTATTGAAATACTAGAGGCCTGGTGCACGAAATTTATACACTCAGGGTGGTCCCTCAGCCCAGCCTATGCCCTCTCACAGTCCAGGATCCCTCAGGGGATGTCTGATTGCTGTGGAGGTGGGAGGGGCTCCCACCACCGCCACTGCACTTGCCAGCTGTGAGCCTGGCTTCTGACTGAGCAGCACTCCCCCTGTTGGAGCCCACTGACCACCAGGGGGCAGCTCCTGCATTGAGCCTCTGCCCCCTGGTGGTCAGTGCACGTCATAGTGAGCAGTTCAGTGGCCTTAGCATATCATTAACATATTACGCTTTGATTGGTTTAACGAATGACCAGACACTTAGCATATTAGGCTTTTATTATATAGGACCGTGGTTGGCAAATTGTGGCTCACGAGCCACATGCAGCTCTTTGGCCCCTTGAGTGTGGCTCTTCCACAAAATACCACACCCTGGGCGAGTCTATTCTGAAGAAGTGGCATTAGAAGAAGTTTAAGTTTAAAAAATTTGGCTCTCAAAAGAAATTTCAATCATTGTACTGTTGATATTTGGCTCTGTTGACTAATGAGTTTGCTGACCACTGATACAGGATAATTGACATGTAACATTGTATACATTTAAGGTGTACAACATGGTGATTTGAAATACCCATATATTGCAAAATAATTATCATGATAAGGTTAGTAAACACTTCCATCACCTCACATGATTAGGTGTGTGTGTGTGTGTGTGTGTGTGTGTGTGTGTGGTGAGAACTTCTAATATCTACTCTTAGCCACCTCCAAGTATACAATCCTTCTGCAATGTTAACTATAGTCACCATGCTGTACATGACTTCCTCAGAATTACTCATTTTATAACTAGAAGTTTGTACCCTTTGACCCCTACACCCATTTCCTCCATCCACCTCACCCCTCCCATCCCTGACAAACACCAAAATATTCTCTCTTTCTATGGTTTGTTGTTTTTTCATTCCACATATGAGTGAAATCATACAGTACTTGTGTTTTTCTGTCTGACTTATTTCACTTAACAAACTGCTCTCCAAGGCCATTCATGTTGTCACAAATGGCAGGATTTCCTTCTTTTAATGGATGAATAATATTCCATTATAAAAATACATTTTCTCACCATTTACCCATTGAAGGACACTTGGGTTGTTGCCATGACTTGGCTATTGTAAGTAATGCTCCAAATGAATATGGAATGCACATATCTCTGAAAGATCCTGATTTCATTTATTACCAGTGTCTTTAATAGTCACCTAAGAATGGATTCATCCAAGTGAGCAGCTTTCACTTCCTTCAATGGCACTGCTATCACTCACACAATTTTTAGCATTGTTATCATTTCCTTCAGAATCTTCTGCACATAGATTACTTTCTAGAGCTGAAAGGAGTCTTAAATCATCTACTAAATCTTTTATTACTTCCCTTTTTATAAATAAGGAAACTGAGGATCAGAAACTATGCCTGTCAAACCCCCTCAATGGTGACAAATCATCCGTGGAGAATATATTTTATTTTTATAAACAATAAAAGTAATAAACAAAAAAGAAAGCCAATGGGAATGTTCATAAATAAGTTAATAAATAAAATATTTACTAGTATGCAAAAGGGAATCCAAATTTACCTGAAACAAAAATGTCTATTCTCAACAAAAAAATAAAACACTAACTGATGCCAATAATGTGGCTATTAAGCTGGTAGTTGCTCCTAAACTTGTTCAGAAAGCACATTCAGGTTAGAAGTTTTACACTGACAGATTCATAGGATGACTGTGTGCTCTCCCAGAGGCACTACTTTTTAAAAAACTAGTGACATGAACCTAAGCTTCTTCCTTAACAATATTCCAATATGTCTAGTTCATTTGAATTACTGACATCAATATAAACTTTTTAGATAACTATTTTCCTGATTCGATACACACACACACACACACACACACACACACACACACACACACACACGGATGTGGGTAGACCAGGTACAGGAGGTGAGAGAGTATTGTTGCAGAAAATTTAGAAATAGTTACACAGTTGACCCTTGGACAATGCGGGTGTGAACCACACAGGTCTACTTATACGAAAATTTTCCAGTTGACCTGCTCAAGTCAAACCCTCATTGTTCTAGGATTCACTGGTGGTGGGAAATCTGTGTATGTGGGATGCTCACTTAAGTTATATGCAGACTTTTGACGGAGTGGCCAGTTGGCACTCCTAACCCATGTGTTGTTCAAGGTCAACTATAATCACACAGAAGAAAACAATCACTCATCGTCCCTACCAGGAGAAATCAGCCAAATATCCACCAGCTGGCCATGGGTGCTCCTTCTTACCTGACGTGTCCCTTCCTGTGGTCTCCAGGTGCTGACCCTGGCAAGCAACGAGAGGATCCCTCTGAACCCCACAATGAGGCTCCTCTTTGAGATCAGCCACCTGCACACGGCCACACCAGCAACCGTCTCCAGAGCAGGTATGGCCTCAGAAAGTAAAAACCAACTGTGCAGTTGAAGACAGGTGCCTCGAGCAATACGTATGATGGTGCTAGTTCTGGGGGAAGCTCCAAACAGGAGCCAGGCATCAATCATCCTAACCTCTGGCCTCGTCCGCAGTCCTAATCCACATCCACGAGGGTGAGCCAGTGTCTGAGGCCAGGCCCATGTGGTGTTCTTCATTCAGAAATGTGATGGGAGTGGGAAGGGAAATGGCTCTGAGCTGGACAACTGTCCTCTGAGTAAGTGCCTCAAACTAGGCAGCTTCCAGCTTCCATGTCAATGGAGATAACCACCCATTGCCAGTCTCACTACATCCTGGTGGACAGAACAACTTCTACCTCAGCTTTCCTCTTAGCCCCACTGCCAACTCCCAGCAGAGACCAGAGGATTAGAGGACTGGTTTGGCCTCGACCCTGACATCAGACTCCCTATCAAGAATCCATGCTGAGGCTGGAAAACACAGGCCAGGAGGGTTCTCTCTCATATGCTGCATCTGTTTCCTAGGGCTGCTGCAACCAATCATCATGAACTTGTGGTTTTGAAAACAACAAAAATTTGTTCTCTCACAGTTTTGAAAGCCAGACACTGGAAATCAGATCAGCCTTCAAGGGAGACCCCTCCCTTGCATCTTCAGTCAGTCTTCCTCGGCTTAGGGCCCATGACTCCAACCTCCACCTCCTGCTGCACATGGCCTCTCTGCGTGTCTTTCCTCTTCTGTCTCATATAAGGACCTTTGTACATATCCCACTCAGATACTCCAGAGAGAGCTCATCTCAAGACCCTTACTTATTACATCTGCAGAGGCCCTTTTTTCAGATAAAGTCACACTCCCAGGTTCTAGGGATTAGAACATGGACACATTCTTTTGAGGCCACCATTGCATCCACACTTCCACACCATGACAACTACTTCCAATCCATCATAGCCTTCTTTCCTCCTGAGCCCAGCCTCGGCCTCAAGCTCCTTCTCAACACTGCCTTCCATTGCTAATATCAGGCCATGGAGTTGATCCCAACAGCAACCCATTTGACCTCTCAGATCTTGGCCAGATCTCTGTTCTTTTTTAGTTCAGTCTTCTGTATATTTTCTAAACAGAGAAAATATCTCTCTGGGGTGAAGGCTATACTGACATCCATGGAAAATTCATTTACTATTGCCTGTGCTCACAGGGATCCTGTACATCAACCCAGCAGACCTAGGATGGAGCCCTCCAGTCAGCAGCTGGATCGACAAGAGGGAGATCCAGACAGAGAGAGCCAACCTGATCATCCTGTTTGACAAGTACCTTCCGACTTGCTTAGACACACTCAGAACCAGGTGAGCCAAGCAACAAGGAAGGTAGCAAGTTAAAGCAGTGTCAAAGTGCCTGCTGGCTCACACCTTGTGTCCCGCTGATGCTCTTTCTGTCCTGTCCCTGAAGTCAGACATCCCTAGAGCATTCCCCTCAGGCATGGCAGATGGCAAAGGGGACACACATGAGACTTACCATGGCTGCCATATCAATTCAGGCAGGAAGCAAGATGAGCGAAGAGGAGGAGGATTTGAAGTGCTTCTCGTGAGTGCCAGGTGGATGTATTTGAAGGAGGCCGTAAGTTGCAATATCCGATCACAATTCTGAGGTCCTGCAGTTTGCAGGGCGTGAATCTGGCCCTCCTCCAGGTCAGTCCAACAGACCTAGAGGTGAAAATGACACCTGTGACACGTGGGACCCACCTCCTATTTCTGGCTGTGTATGTTCATGGCCCAGATAGCACGGACTCGGCACAATGCATCAGTTGCCCGGGCCTGTCCTTCTGGATACTGTGCGTTCACTTCTCCCCTTATGGGTTTGCAACAGCAAAAGCAGCAAACCCTGACCACGTATCACCTAAACAAGAGATTCATTACTTTTCATCAAAAGGATACTTATTATAGCAAGACTATGGTGTCTGCAGAGAGAGGTCCCAGTGTTCGGAACCTGCTTTAGTTCTACACTCTTCTTGCCAGTTGATGCATCACCCATGGATCAGGCACCCAACCCTGATTCAGCCAAGCTCAACCCTCAGAGCTGGAAGGCAACGTGCCTCAGAGATCTAACCAAGTTCCCGGAAATTCAGCAAGTTAGGCACAGGATTACTTTTCCCGGAAATTAAGTCCCTCACTCAAAGTGACCCTTGCTCCTCATCGTTGGTCTGTCAATAAGACCGAGTATTTAGAGAGAAGTCTCCCATGCAAGGGGCCTGAAGCACTCCTATTTCACATGCCCTGCCCCGCACCCTGTCAAAGAATTGAAGTCTCCCATGCAAAGGGCCCGAAGCATACCTATTTCACATGCCCTGCCCCACCATGCTAAGAATTAATTTTATATGACTAAAAACTGAATTGCAATTGAGTAGTGAACATGGTGGTATGTTTTTAGATATTTAAACATTTATTAATTATGATTTTGTAAATTTCTATTTTGGCATCAGTAATTATTTTTCCAATCTTGACCCTTTGAAGAGCCTTTACCCTCCTCTAGTGGCCTATGGGCTCCATAGCCTTGGAATCCTAATGAGATAGAGCAGCCTTGGCAGTGGGCAGTGGGCAGTGCCCAGGACAGTGGTGGGGAATGTCGCCATTGGGCTAGGGTCTGCAAGGAGTTAAAATACTGTGGAAGGAGGAGGTTTGGGGAAAATATTAAATCCTGTTCTTTACCGTTTGCTGAAACACTTGTCCAATGTATCCTCTAACTAAAAGTTAAGCCCTTTCCCACTCTGGGCATTTAGAAAAGAAATGCCAAACTCTTGTCTGTGTGTGTGTGTGTGTGTGTGTGTGTGTGTGTGTGTGTGTGTGTGTGTATGTGTGTGTATACATGTGTGCTCATGAGCATGCATGGCCTTTGAAATGGGTTTTGAAGGCTCTATATTAAGTCTATCCAGAGACAAGTCTTGCCTCATCTCCGAACCTTCTGGTTATCAAGAAAAACAAAACATTTTTTCATGTCATTTATGGTGCCTACTCTGTGTGTTATTTCATTTCATTCTCATGACATTACCGAGGGGCTAACCATCCTGTAGAATCTACATTGTAGATACAAGAGCTGAAGTGCCATGAGGTCCCTCAGCCTCGCAGCTGGTTAGTAACAGGCACTTACTTCAGAGTCTTCTGTGTTATTCATCACGGTATTGTGATGCCAGCTACATGTGGCCCTGAGACTGGAAGCTGTGTGATGTCAACACAGACTAATTCTTCTATTGGACAGAAGTCCTCATAACAGGTGATTATAAAGTGCCAACTGGTGGTCACTAGTGCCATTCAATGCCCACAGGAATCCCCAGCTTGGGGTGCAGTGAAGAAGGAAACTTTATTCAGTGCAAACAGCTCGATTGTGAAACAGCACAGCTCTGAGGTGGCTCTGGTGCCAGGCCCCCTCTCAGCTGGACAGCTCTGCTCTTCCCTACTCCACTCTGCTCCGGCCTGCCCTGCTCTGCCCTGCTCTGCCCTGCCCTGCTCTTCCCTGCCCTGCCCTGCCCTGCTCTGTCCTGCCCTGCCCTGCGCTGGTCTACTCTGCTCTGCCCTGCCCTGCGCTGGTCTACTCCCCTCCAGCCTGTGCTGGTCTGCCCTGCCCTGCGCTGCCCTGCCCTGCACTGGCCTGCTCTTGCCTGCTCCTTGCTGCTCTGCTCCAGCCTGCACTGGTTCACTCTGCTCAGGTGAGACATCCTCCTTGTTTCAGCTCAGCTGGAGAAATCAGTCCTAGGTGGAACGGGAAAGTGCACTCTCAGCCACAGGGGAGCTGGCTTATACAGACAGAAGTCACTACCCCTGGTCCCTGCTTAGTCTGTCTTTAGGCAAATGAGGACTTTAAAGCCTCACCATTTGCTTGGTCCAAAAGGCATTGTCCTGAATAGAGCAGCTCTGACTGGAGAGGGAGAGCCTCAGTCCTACTGGTAGAAATAGGATTCCAGGAACTCCTTTTAAGGGCGAGCAGGACACAGAGCAGATAGGCAGTTCCAGCAGCTCAGTGCAGACCTCTCCCTGAAGTGCAGTTGATATAAGAGGCCTTGTGTAGTCGTGGCTTCCAGGCTCGGTTTTGAGCCCAGTCAGCCCCCAGCAGTCCTTCTTAGTAGGCGTCTTCTTCTTCAGTGCCCACCATGGCATCTGATCACTTCTAGTCCCACAATCTCTCTCTCTCTCTCTCTCTCTCTATCTATCTATCTATCTATCTATCTCTATCTCTCTACACATACACAAAGACACAATACTTTTTAAAAACTCAATAAAAATTTTTAAAGAACAAACTTCACAGAAAAAGAAAGCCCCTCCCCCTGCCGCAGCTCCGCCACCTCCATAGGAAAGAGGGTGTCCTTGACTTCTCTCCTTACTCCGCCAGTCGCCCCTCACAGCTTTAGCTTCTTTCTCCTTGGGGTTGAAGAGGGACAGAGAGAAGAGAGGGAGGAGCAGGGAAGATCTCACTGCATGGAACCACAGTTGGGGCCTCGGTGACCCCAACTGGCAGATCTGGAAATCTGACTCTTTCTCTTTAGAAGCTTTTTTGAGTTCCCTGGGCCCCTCCTTGTCACTGGAGAGCTCCTTTGTGCCTTTCCTTACCGTCAGTGCCTCTCCATCAGCCCATCATGCTCCCTCTCCATTAGCTCCGCACAGAGGCTCCTCAGGGAGACCTACCTCCCCAGCATCTGGCAGAACCTGACATGCCCAGATCCAGAAAGTGCTCACCCTTCTCTGCCTTGCACGCTGGAGCGCAGGCCTCCCAGCAGCACCCTCTCTACACCCGCTGGGATGAGCGGGCCTCTTCAGGGTTTCCAGGCGCAGGTCCTTGGCCACCTCAGAGCTGTCCTATTGAAGCCCCATTCTCAGCTCTAATTTGGGGAAACCCCTGCCTTCCCTGTGGGAAAAGGGACACTCATTGCATACCAACCACTCCCTCCAAAATCATATATGCTCATTTCATCCCCTCAGTGTCCTCTACTTTGCTCATCTATCCCCTTGAGAAGATGAGAGGTCAGGGTCGCAGAGCCTGGGATCTCAGTTTCAAATGTGAGAGTAGTTGGCCCCTTATTGTCTTGGTGTCTCATCTAAAACAGCTGGGGAGGATCCGTTTTGACATTCTGCTACAAATATATGTCAAAGGGATGAAGCAAAGCCCATCAAGTACTCAGATTTCTCACTGCTCCTGGGGGTAATAGGTAGACTGTGAGAGCACTTCAGAGCATTGTTATAAAGATGGGGACCAGATGAAAAACAAACCAAACACAAAACACTGAGGATAATGGGACTCTATGAAACCCTGAGGCTCAGTAAATGACTTCTAAGGTATCAGTCAGTGGCGATGCTCATTTTATAACAGTGAACCCTGCCTCTGTGCAGCCTGGGAGCTCATCTTCCCACGGCAGATGGCCATGTGGGCAGGCGTGCAGGAGAGGCTGAGTGGGTGGGTAGTTGGTGCACTCTGTGTGTATGCGTGGTGGGAGAGTGTGCCTGTGTGTGTGTGCATGCACATGTGTGTACATGTTCGTGTGTGTGTGTGCACACATGCTCCTGCTCCCTTGGGCATAGATTCACCTTTGTGCATCTCTTGATATCAGCCTTTCAGTCAAGACCTCCAGGCCAAGGTTAAAAGTACAAAATCAGTGGAGAAACGAAGATGGTGGCATAGGTGAACACCTAAACTGCTGCCTCGCACAACAATTTCAAAACTACAGCTAAATGACAGAATGGACATCATCCAGAACCACAGGAAAGCTGGCTGAGTGGAAATTCTACAACTAGAAGGAAAGAGAGGGGCACACAGAGACTCAGAGGAGCTGCAAAAGGCTGAGGTACGGAGACAATGCGCAGAGAGGACGGGCGGCTGAGTGCCTGGCTAGCTTTCTCTAGCAGGAGAGAGACGGAAGCTCCCGACTGCACTGAGCCCCAGTTCTGACTGCACTGAACCCCAGTTTTGGGCGAGACCCTGGAGTCCCAGACTCATACGAGGGGAGTCTGGACTGTCGGGAAAAGAGAGGAGTGCACAGAAACTCAGGGGAGCCGCGAAAGGCAGAGGTCTGGAGGCGCACGCACAAGTGCGTGCAGAAAGGACTGACTGCTGAATGTGCCGCTGACTTTCTCTAGTGAGAGGAAGACGGAAGCTCCCGACTGCGCTGTACTCCAGTTCCAGGCGAGAATCTGGGAATCCAGATTCATTGGAGGAGAAACTGGGCTGTCTGGCAGCAGAAAAAACTCGAGGGCGGCTTTCTCTCAAAGGTGCTTGCAGTGATTACCGAAGGACACTGAGACCCAGGGGCCTCATAGGGCAGGGCTGACAGGAAGCCAAGGCTGTCTGCTCAGCCCTGAGACTCCGCCCCATCCAAACTGAGCACAGAGGCTTTTGCAATTTTGCAAGTCTTGTCTCATAAGGCTGTCTCCAGCACAGAAGTTCTCCCAGCATAGACACAGCTGATCCTCACAGCCAGTTGGCCTGGAGGTCAATTCCTCCCAGTGATACCAACAATAATCAAGACTTAACTACAAGAAGAATCCAAGATGGCGGCATAGGTAAACACCTAAACTGCTGCCTCGCACAACAATTTCAAAACTGCAACTGAAGGACAAAACGTCTCTCACCCGGAACCACGGGAGGGCTGGCTGAGTGGAAGTTCTACAACTAGAAGGAGAGAAAAGAGAGCATTGAGACGTGCACGAGCGCTGAGAAGCTGAGGTACGGAGGCTCGTGATCCAGGCAGGCGGCGGGCATTGCTTTTTTCGGCCCAAAGGGAGACAGGCCCCCTGATTACTCTGAAATCCGGTCTCTGGGGAGATGCAGGGGACCCAGACTCCTACGGGGAGAGGCTGGACTGTCTACCAGTGAGGGTGGCTTGCATGCAGAGCTGCGCGCAGGAATAATTGTTTACTGCACTGGGGCACGGGACTCGCGGATGCTGACAGGGACGCATAGCCGGCTGACTGGCAGCCATTGCTGTTTGCCACGCCCTGGCCTGGTGACACCCTGAGACCCCGCCCTGCACAGCCTACAAACCCACCCAAGCTCCAAGCAGTGGATTTAGCATAAGAAAGGCCTGCCCTATCGCAGCTTAACCTAGCAAACTTGCAGCCTGGGTCAGACAGCTCCAAAACCTCCAAACCCTAGCAAAGAGGAGAAAACTGTAGCTCTCACTGTAGCTCCTGCTGAGTGGACTCAGACAGTAGCTGACCTGCACCCCTTTGGAGATCCAGAAGCCAGTGTACCTAGTGGTCAGTGTGAGACACCAGATTTCAACTCCTCACATCCATAAGTGACACATTCAAGAGGCAGACTCAGTGAGCACCAAAGCCCCACTGAAACAAGTCCTGCCCCATAAGCGTGTCTTCAGTGCAGCAGTCCTTCCATTATAGACAAAGCGAGTGCTCACAGCTAATTGGCCTGGAGGTCAATTCCTCCCAGTGTACCAACAGCAATTAAGGCTTAACTACACCAAGACTTTGCACTCAACCCACAAAGGGGTGTACCAAGAGCATCCTCCTCATGTGATTGGGGAGGCTGAGCTACTGCCCCCTATAGATCACCTACCACACAAACCTACTCCATCAACACAGGGAAGCAGCCAAAATGTGGAGACAAAGAAACATGTTACGAATGAAAGAAATGGAGGAAAGCAAACTACTGGATGACATAGAGTTCAGAACCACATTTATAAGGTTACTCAAGAATCTTCTTAAAACCGCTGAGAAACCTGATGAGACCTTTAAGGATATTAATGAGAATGCCAAAAAAATGGAAAAGGATCAGTCAGAAATGAAGCATACACTGTCTGAAATAAAGAATATACAGAAACTCAACTGTAGATCAACGTACCCCAAGAATCAAACCAAAGATCTGAAATATGTGGAAACAAAAAACATCCAACCAGAAAAACAAAAAGAAAAAAGAATCCAAAAATATGAAGATAGTGTAAGGAGCCTCTGGGACAACTTTAAGCGAACCAACATCCGAATTTTTGGGGTGCCAGAAGAAGGGAGAGAGCAAAATATTAAAAACCTATTAGAAGAAATAATGACAGAAAACTTTCCCTACCTGGGGAAAGAAATAGACTTACAAGTTCAGGAAGCGCACAGAACCCCATACAAGAGGAATCCAAAGAGGACCACACCAAGACACATCATAATTAAAATGCCAAGGGCAAAATACAAAGAGAGAATATTAAAAGCAGCAAGAGAAAAACAGTTAATTACCTACAAGGGAGTACCCATACGACTGTCAGCTGATTTCTCAACAGAAACTATGCAGGCCAGAAGGGAGTGGCAAGAAATATTCAAAGTGATGAACAGCAAGAACCTACAACCAAGATTACTCTACCCAGCAAAGCTATCATTCAGAGTTGAAGGTCAGATAAAGAGCTTCACAGACAAGAAAAAGCTAAAGGATTTCATCACCACCAAACCAGGATTACATGAAATGCTGAAGAGTATTCTTTAAGAAGAGGAAGAAGAAGAAAAAGGTAAAGATAAAAATTATGAACAACAAAATGATATCAAATACATACCTACCAACAAGTGAATCTAAAAATCAAGTGAATAAAAAATCTGAAGAACAGAATGGACTGGTGAATATAATAGAATCAGGGACATAGAAAGGAAGTGGACTGATGATTCTCAGGGGAAGCAGGTGTGAGGGGTGTGGGAAGAGATTGGACAAAAATCTTACTCCTATGGATGAAGACAGTGGCGGGGGGTAAGAGCATGGGGTGGGGTGGGGAATCAGGTGGAGGGGAGCTATGGGGGGAAAAAAAGAGGAACACCTGTAATAATCTGAACAATAAAGATTTATTTAAAAAAAAAAAGACTTAACTACAACAAGGCTGTACACACAGTCCACAAAGGGGTGCACCAAGAGTGTCCACCTCAGGTAACTGGGGAGGCTGAGCCACTGGGCCCTATAGGACACCTAGCACACAAAGCTATCCTGCCAACTCAGGGAATCAGTGAAAATGCAGAGAAAAAGAAACAGATCACAAACGAAAGAAATGGAGGAAAGCAAACGACTGGATATAGAGTTCAAAACCATGGTTATAAGGTTTTTCAAGAATTTCCTAGAAAAGGCCGATAAATTTAGTGAGACCCTTGAGGATATGAAAAAGGACCAACTAGAAATTAAACATACACTGACTGAAATAAAAAATATTATACAAAGACCTAACAGCAGACTAGAGGAACGCAAGAATCAAGTCAAAGATTTGAAATACAAAGAAGCAAAAAACACTCAACCAGAAAAGAAAAAAGAATCCAAAAAGTTGAAGATAGTGTAAGGAGCCTCTGGGACAACCACAAGCATACCAACATCCGAGTTATGGGGGTGCCAGAAGAAGAGAGAGAGCAAGATACTGAAAACCTATTTGAAGAAATAATGACTGAAAACTTCTCCCACCTGGTGAAAGAAATAGACTTACAAGTCCAGGAAGCACACAGAACCCCAAACAAAAGGAATCCAAAGAGGACCACACCAAGACACATCATAATTAAAATGCCAAGAGCAAAAGACAAAGAATATTAAAAGCAGCAAGAGAAAAACAGTTAATTACCTATGAGGGAGTACCCATATGACTCTCAGCTGATTTCTCATCAGAAACTATGCAGGCTACATGGGAGTGGCAAGAAATTTTCAAAGTGATGAATAGCAAGAACCTACAACCAAGATTACTCTACCCAGCAAAGCTATCATTCAGAATTGAAGGGCAGATAAAGAGCTTCACAGATAAGAAAAAGCTAAAGGAGTTCATCACCACCAAACCAGTATTATATGAAATGCTGAAAGGTACTCTTTAAAAAGAGGAAGAAGAAGAAAAAGGTAAAGATAGAAATTATGAACAACAAATACATGTCTATCAACAAGTGAATCTAAAAATCAAGTGAATAAAAAATCTGATGAACAGAATAAACTGGTGAATATAATAGAATAAGGGGCATAGAAAGGGAGTGGACCGACAATTCTCAGGGGGAAAGGGGTATGGGGGGTGCAGGAAGAGACTGGACAAAAATCGTACCCCTATGGATGAGGACAGTGCGGGGGAGGTAAGGGCAGAGGTTGGGGTGGGAACCGGGTGGAGGGGAGCTATGGGGATGGGGGGGGAAAGGAGCAATTGTAATAATCTGAACAATAAAGATTTATTAAATTTTTAAAAAAACTACAAAATCAGGCCAACACAAAGTCACAGAGGTATTTTTTGGAAGAGGAACTCGACCAAGTAAAGCATGATAGTATAAAGCAGCCATCTATCCCAGCCCACTCTGCCCCCCCAGGAGACCTGGCCCCAGAGAGAATGTTTTCAATGTGTTTTGTCAGACCTTTGTGCTAAAGTTACAGAACCTCCAAATTACCCCCACCTAGACATTGCTGCTTTTTGACAATTAATGAAACTGTGAAGGAAGTGAAACTGCTGAGATTTTTACTTGGGTTGCAGCTGACCCATTCCCAAGGAGCAAGAGGGGATCATCAATGTTCAAAAAGGGGAGATGGGAGGGGGAGGGCATCAGAGAAAAGGCAGATGATGTAGGAGCCTTCTCAGGAGCACTTTGGGCCCTTCCTTACAAAAGAAGCTGATGCAAAACTAGCTGATGAGAATGACGGTTTAGGTAGTACCATGGTCCTCTAGATTCCCAAAGAACTTGACAACTCATGAGTCTGTCAGATCCATAGCTATCCAACAATGCCTCTAGGGTAGAAAAGCCAGGGTTTTAGAGTGTACCGGGTCTCTCTCTGCAGGTTTAAGAGGATCATTCCGATCCCAGAGCAGAGCATGGTGCAGACACTCTGCCACCTTCTCGAGTGTCTCCTGACCGAGGAGAACATCCCCGCGGACTGCCCCAAGGAAACCTATGAGCTCTATTTTGTGTTTGCTGCCATCTGGGCTTTCGGCGGAGCAATGGTCCAAGATCAGGTAAGAGACTGTGCTGAGGTTGAGACTCACATCCAGGTCCACCCTGGCAAAAACTGGTCTTCCGGAAAGAATGTGAAAGACAGGACAGCTAAATGTCAGAATTCACACGAATGCAGCAAACTGTTTAGTTATCTACCCACTGCTCTGCTGAAGTCACTAGTCCCCATAGAAGGGCCCTATGATGTGAGACACAGGATTGGAATGTATTTGGAGTTCTCACCTTTCTTTAAGTTGGTGACCATGTATTTCACAGAGAGTTGCAGTGTTGGAGTTTGACCAAGTAGAGGTATGAATACAGAACTTTTCACAGTGATGTGCATTTTATAGGCAAAATGGCATTGTGCTGTAGAAGTTTGAATAGGAGGAATCCCTTTAGCCTTCTACGTATCTCCCAGAACAACTTAACCATCCTGCCCCCAAACCCCTGAAAGAAAGATCTTTTCATAGAAGGTGGGCCCAAATGTTTATTGACGTCTGGGAGTAGAAAACCAGTGTAGTATCTGTCTCATGGCATTGGATGCTGTAGCTTCATGTTCTTTGAGGGTTGGCTTGCAGCATCTTGGCATCCTATTCCCTAAAATATCCTGCATCCCCAGTCTTGTTCTTCACTTAGTTTCCTCCAAATAAAAGGCAGTTTATATACCAGTAGAAACAATATATTCAAAATCATGCAGATCAGTCTTTTACAACTGACTTTAGCTGTCAGGAAATATCATGTAGAGGTTAAGAAGGCGGACTCTAAATTTGAATTGTCACTCTGCCACATAGTATATAGGGGACAGTGGCAAGTAACTTAACCTCTCTCTACCTTATTCTCCCCTTGTGTACAAAGGAGATGAGGGTGACCAGAGTGGGATGTTTGTGAGGATTAAAGGGATAACTGTTCTAATTGCCCAACATAGATATGGGCAGAGCACTTAGAATGGTGTTGCACACCTATGTGCTTATTATTAATATTATAAATATTCAGATTTTGAATATTTAGAAACTGACTCAGTTTCATTATCTTGGAGCTCCTCTTACAGCAGGGGATTGAACCAGCTGCAGTTGCTGGCAAGTTATTCTTTGTGCTTTCTGATCTGGGTTGATCGTGGGCTCTTTTGAGGAGAGAGGTAAAAAGTTTCAGCCTCCCAGGGCAAAGGCATTTTCTAAGAATCCAAACTAGAGGTGAGTTGGGAAAATTAACAATTTATAATTAGCAGTTTATCTATTTTCTATTTTCACAGGCCCTGCTTGTAACATCCATCCCAGCTCTTAACATCTCCTAACATGTTCCTTAGTGCTCAAAACTCAGAAAGCAATTCTCACAGGCTTCAGGGTGACTGCCCCTCTCCCTCTCCCTCTCCCTATCCTCTCTCTGATGCTCGATGCTTGTGGGAAGGGGAAGTCTGCAGGAGGGTGCCTGGATGGGAGCTTCACACTTGAGACTCTCCTGTCTGTCCCACAGCCTTGGAGCTTCTTAGACCTCTCTGCATTTCCCTTTTGAGGCAAGGGTGCAGTGATGCAGCAGGATGGATGAGACCTCACTGGAATGCAGAAATCCAGAATGCGTAGTTATTGCTTCCCATTGATAACGCTCCTCAGGCTGCTGAAATGTCAGACAGCAGCCACTGCTGGGCTTCTCTCCCATGTTGGTGCCGAGCAAGCAGTGGGGTAGCAAGATAAAGATACTTGGTCAATTTTTTCTGTTTCTGTATAGAAAAATTTCGATCCACTCAACTCTTTGAAGGCCCAGGAGAAAGCATCTCTCCAGGCATCTCAGGCTCTGGAGCCCGTGGAGCTGCAGGCAGCAGTGCTGGCACATAGGAGAGGACAAAGGCGAGAGCTTTCAGCAGCAGGGAGTATCCAAAACTCCTGCACCCGCATCCCAACAACAAAAATCGTGTCTAAATTGAAAAGTCAGAAGTTGGCCAAGATATGTACATCATGAGTACCAATGGTGCTTACATTTAAAAGAAGAAATACAAAATAGAGCCCATACTGAATAGCAGACACAATAAAAATAATGAGGGGCGTGCTGGCTAAATACTTTACAGCAACTGCAGAAAATGATCTCTCGGAAGCGAATGAGCTCTCAGAGAGCCCAGGATTGGGAGACCAGAAACCTGCGTGCAACCCCACTTCTGCCATAAGCTTCTAGAGCTACAACCTTTGGAGCCTTTGTCTTTTCAGATATAAAACAGGACTGGTTCTCACCAGCCAGAATTTAGAGCATTTTGAACATTAAGTGAGGTGATGTCTTGTCCAAAACTCTGCCACAGCATGCCAGTCCAGCCTAGCGTCATCAAGTTCAAAGGGCAGGAGGGGACCCGAGAATCTTCAGAATCCAAAGGAGACGGGGATTTCATAAGGGGCCTCTTCACTGAGGTCATCGCTGGAGAGACATCCAAATTGTGAAACTGAGAAAGGGCCATGGATGTTTCAGCAAAGGCAGCCTTGTCCTTATAGAGTCCAGTTATAGGGGGAAGTGGGCTTCCCAGGTTACCGGAGGGTGAGATGGTGTTGGGCAGCCCAGAAACGGGGTGGCTGGGGGTGAGGAAAGGACATCTCCTTCTTTCTAAAGATGGCCACCTTGGGTTTTCAATATCAACTTAAAACCTTGTTTTCAAAAGAAGTTAAAGGTCTTCAAGAATTTTATCCATAAGTTAGAAAAGAGTGGTTTCCCCTCCACTAAGGGACTGAGAAGATAGTGTTCCTTGACTGTGAATTAAAATCACTATAAGAGCAGCAAACAAATCTGTTTTACCTTCAGGCCCATTTCCATTCTCATTTTAAGGCAAAAGAATGCAATTCTACTTATCTAACAGCAAAATGAGGAGTGCCAATTCTTCCAAGCCCAGACTCATTGCCACACACCGCTCCTGGTCTCTCCAACCTTTAAACTCCAGCTTTGTTCTGTCCTCTGAGGACAGTTCCTAAAATGCCCAATGTGGGCCTCTTTCCTTTTTAGGATTGTTCCTAGGTGTCTGGAGTGAGTTTGCTCCCCTAGTGTCTGTGTGCACACGCGTGTGGATGTTTTCGCTTGGACACAATAAGATAGTTTGAGTACTCTGGATGCCCAGCCCCATCCTTAAGGCTTATGGTTTAATATACATGCATGTAAATATGTCTCCACATATTCCTCTGTCAGAAGCCCCATAGAGCTTTCTCTGCCCTGCTCCTGGATTTTAAAATTTTAGCCCTTGAAGGAACATTAGAGACTTTCTTTTCTAGGACCCTTATTTTACAGATGAGGAAACAAGCACACAGACAGCAGGAATTTCCCTGTGGTTACAGACCTGACTCCCTCCGAGTCTTCTTATTCAACCACCCTTTCATTCATTTCATCCCTGGCTGCCATGCTGGGCATTGCTCAGTCTCAGGAGTCAATCAATCCCTTTGGAATTCTTGACCACACTTGCCATCCTGTGGTCGTGGGCTCTCTCCTCCATGTTTTTATACTTCCCTCCCCTCACCTTCCACCCTTCCATGGCTCTGAGATGGGCAGGTGCAGGGAAGCTCAGCTGTGTGGTCAGACAGGCACTCGCACGTGTGCTCAGGAGGCCCTGCTCAGCCGCGCCTGGTTCAGGCTGGTCCTGGGTAGCGTAGCATCCTTCCCAGAGGAGCCGGACCATCAGGTGGACCTGCACAAGCGGAAGCGCGTGTTCCTCCCTGGCCTCTGCCTGATGCCAGGACGGCCTGTCCAGGCTCTCGAGCTCTGAGAGCCGGATGTGCACTTGCTCTGTGTTGCAGCTTGTGGACTACCAGGCAGAGTTCAGCAAGTGGTGGCTGGCTGAGTTCAAGACCGTCAAGTTTCCTTCCCAGGGAACCATCTTTGACTATTACATAGACCCCGAGACCAAGAAATTTGAGCCATGGTCCACACTCATCCCCCGGTTTGAATTTGATCCTGAGATGCCTTTGCAGGTGAGTGTGTGAACGATCAAGGAAGTGCAGTCATCCCGAAGGTTGGCCATGGCTCTAGAAGCAGCCGCTTGCCAGCATCCAAGAGGTTTGGCCTTGCTGGGAACTGGTCACCTCCAGCTACTGCCTGTCAGTGGAAACCATAAGTGCAACGAAGCCACGAGTTTCCTCCCAGGGGCCAGGTCACTTGGTTACCAGACCTCACTGGCAACCTCAGGGGGGACACAGGGCAGAGATGGTGGGGCAGAAATTTCTGATGTACATTAGTGAGGCCTCGGGGAGGCAGAGAGAGTTGGTAGGGGAGGGCGGGGATGTTCTCTACCCAGAGAATGAGTTTACAAAATGGTCTCCCTGTGGATATCAGGGAAGACCCTCCACCCGTGGTGGCAAGAACCACCGTGGCAGCAGAATCCCTCTTCTAAATGCTCCAGAACATGTTGCGGTGCATCTGTTTCTCCCATGAGCCCCAGGCACACTGATCAAGTTCCCATTCCAGGCTTGTCTGGTGCACACAAGCGAGACCATCCGCCTGTGCTACTTCATGGAGCGGCTCCTGCAACGGCGGCGACCGCTCATGTTGGTGGGGACCGCAGGCACAGGCAAGTCGGTGCTGGTGGGCACTAAGCTAGCCAGCCTGGACGCAGAAGAATACCTGGTGAAAAACGTGCCCTTCAACTACTACACCACATCGGCAATGCTGCAGGGTAAGGCGCTCAGAGGTGTGGATGGGGTCTGTCTGAGTGGCCATGTCACCTGGCCAGGAACTGGAGTGCTTGGCAGGTGCCTGCTCACCCACTCCGCTGGACAGTGCAGCTCCTCCCATAACAACCTTCTGCCTCTCCCCTCTTTTCTCTCACACAGCACCTCTGTCCCACTTGCCCTGTACCCCTTAGCATGATTCCCTCCCCCGATCCGTTCTGCCTGCACTCCTCTCCCACTTGCTACCTTCCTCCAGGGTGGGAGCTCAACACAGAGCAGTTCATTCCCCGATGACAAAAAAGCTGAAGTCCCTTTGAGAGACTAACATGAGCGGTAGACTTCTGTCACCTGCTGTCTCTCGAGATCTTTCCATTCACCCCTCATATTTTAGAGATGGGGAACCTGAGGCTCAGGTAAAAGTACATGATCACCCACAGTCACCACCAAGCAGCCAGGCTGGTGTGGCACTTCCAGCCTCTGACAACACTGAACCAGCTTTTCCCTGGAAGAGGAACACAGGGCCTCCTAGAGGACATGGGCCTCCTAGTGGACATGGGGTGTCCTAGTAGAACATGGGGCCTCCCAGTGGAACATGGGCCTACCAGTGGACGTGGGTCTCCTAGTGCAGTGGTCAGCAAACTCATTAGTCAACAGAGCCAAATACCAACAGTACAACGATTGAAATTTCTTTTGAGAGCCAAATTTTTTAAACTTAAACTTCTAACGCTACTACTTCAAAATAGACTCGTCCAGGCCGTGTATTTTGTGGAGGAGCCACACTCAAGGGGCCAAAAAGCCGCATGTGGCTCGCAAGCAGCAGTTTGCCGACCACTGTCCTAGTGGAACATGGGCCTCCTAGTGTACACATGTCTTCTAGTGGACATGGGCCTCCTAGTAGACATGGGTCTCCTAGAGGACATGGGCCCTCCTAGTGGACATGGGTTCCCAGTGGACATGGGGCCCCCTAGTGGACATGAGTCCTCCTAATGGACATGGGCCTCCCAGTGGACATGAGTCTCCTAATAAAACACAGGGCCTCCCAGTGGACATGGGGCCTCCTAGTGGAACATGGGCCTCCTAGAGGACATGGGCCCTCCTAGTGGATATGGGCCTCCTAGTGGACATGGGCCTCCTAGTGGATATGGGCCTCCTAGTGGACATGGGCCCTCCTAGTGGATATGGGCCCTCTGGGTGTGGCTTCAAGTCCACAGGCTTATACAGGTGTTTCCCCTCCTCAGAGTCACTTCCTCCTGTACCCTCACTTACAGTAGGGTCTCCTTGGCTGGCTGGGACACAGGGCCAGAGAGTCTGGTCCACATCTTAACACTGCTTGGTCTACCCAATAGAGTTTATCATTTTTGTTCCTGGAAAGATACACTTCTACACTTATTTGCAAGCCTTAAGTCCAAAGAGGTGAGCATTCATCACCTGGTTAGTGTCTGTCCATTGACACCCATTCTTGCTATTTACTTACAACTATACTAATGATGACGATGATAATGACAATAATAACTAACATTTAGCAAACATTCACCAAGTATGCGTTAGGCACTAACTTAAGATTAGACTTTTACACATGTTTAAGTCACTTAATCTTGTACAACCTTGTGAGGTATTTGTACTCCCATGTTACAGATGAGAAAACCAAAACATAGAGAAGTTAAATAAGCTACTCCAAGCCACACAGCAAGTGGTGAAGCCAGGTTTTAAATCCACACAGTCTGATTTCTGTGTCTGTGCTCTGACCACTAGGCATACTGCCTCTCTAGTAAGAAAATACTTTGGAAACTGCAATAAATATTTGATGTTATTACTATTATCATTAGTCCTACTTCAGTATTTTAGAGTTGTTGTTTTCTAGAATCCTGTTATGATTTTATATTGTAAAAAAACTTTTTTTGTTATCTTTATTGTTGCAAGTATTACAGATGCTCCCCTCTTTTTTGTAAAAAATAAAATACTTTAGAGGGTCCATTTTCATAGTCAAGAAAGAGGCGATGAGCTTCTTACACCACCCAGACCTTTTGCTCCTACTCTCGGTCTTTCACTGGGAGGACGCTCTCCTCCCCTCCTGTCGGAAAACAGAGAATTTTTCCAAAATGTCACAGTTGCAGTCACATAGAGTCAGGATGAATGCTCACCTCTCCCACAGTGAGACATACACCAAACAGCACTTCTTGCTTCTTCTTAATTCCCTAGTGGCTGGTCTGGTCCCACCTCTTACAGTAGGGGGTGGGTGAAGCAGCTGTCTGTCACCTCGCATGCAGAAGTGACCAGGAACTGGAGAGCACCCAGGGCCCCAGAGGGGCCGGCATACCTGTAACCACATACATGTGGCAAAGCTCAGACCCTTGACTCAGATGCCAACTTCCCTTCCTTGGGACCTCCTTCCTTCTACTCTCGTCAGAGTCCAAACAAGTTAGATTATTTGGCTTTTTAGCCTAAAACATTTTAGAAACAACAAAAGAGCTCCTAAATGGAGAAAGTATGCTATCAACAGTTAGAAATGTGGGAGCCAGAGGCCTGTCAATGTCCAAGAGGAAATAAGAAACTTAAAAAGGACATATAGGAAGTCAAAAGGTAGCTACTCATTTAGACAAGAGGGAGACTGTCTCCCACCTTGTAAGCCCATTGCTTTGTGCAGCCCAGTGTGGTCATTGCTCTTGTACTTAGATCCTGTGTACCTATGAAAAGACTGCATATGGTGTGGTATGGTCTGTACAGATGCAAAGTGCATGTTTACAATGTGTCCCTAATGGCAAGCTATGGGAAATAGCCTAATTATCCATATGATGGAATGCTAAACATTATTACAAAGAATGAGGAAATTCTGCGTGAATTGAGTTGCAATTATCTCCAAAGCTTTATTGAGAAAAGAAAGATGCAGAACAGTATATATAGCATGCTCCAAATTCTGTTTAAAAAGATATCTATGAAAATTTACACATATACACAGATACATATACATATACATATACATATACTGTATATATGCTAATATGCTAAATGTCTGACTGATTAGTCAACCAGTTGACTGCTCAACCAGTTGCTATGATGTGCACTGACCACGGGGGGGGCAGACACTACAACCGGTATGTTAGCTTGCTGTTGGGGTTCAGCCTATCGGGACTGGGTCAGATGGGCTGGACATGCCCTGGAGCCCTCCCACAGGCCCTCTTCAGCCGGCCAACCTCCTGTGGTCCCTCGCCAGCCAGGCTGAGGGACCTCACATGTGCACAAATTCATGCACTGGGATATATATTCCAGAAAGATACACAAGAAATTTATAACAATTGCCCCTGGCAAGAGGAACTGGATGCTGAAAGCGGGATGAAGAATTAAACTTTTTTTTCAATTATGAAATATTTCAATCATGCAGAAATGTACAGAAAATAATATAACAGATGTCCATGTACCCACCACCCAGATTTCACAGATGTTAGCATTTGTATTTTTCTATGTATCTCAGCATTTTAAGTATAGACCACACTCCACCCACCCCATCCCTTCCTTCTTCATGCCCCTCATTGACCCACTACTAAAGTTAATGTGTATCATTCCAAATTTACACTTTTGATACATATGTGTACCCACCAACATACAGTGTTGTATGCACTTAAAATTTACATATATGTGACACTGTAACTTCCTTTGGCAACTTACTTTTTAAATCATTGTCTGTTTTGACACATGGAGATCTGTTTCATTGATGTTCGCTGCTGCATAAAATTCCATTGTGTGCCTAAATCACAGCTCATTTATTCATTTACCTAATAAAAGGCAGCATAATTTTTTAACATTTTTCCCTTTAAAAAGCATTCCTAGTTTTTTGGTTTTCTTTTTTCTTTTAGAGAGAGAGAGGAAGGGAGGGAGGGGAAAGAGCGAGATGTGCCCTGACCGGGAATCGAACTGCCGACCTCTCAGTTCTTGGGATGATACACAACCAAATGAGCCGCACCAGCAGCCAGGGCAGCACTTTTAGTTTTCATTAACATATAATACATGGCATATATTAAAGTACACAATTCATTAAGTTTTGAAAAATTTACCCGCTCATGAAAGCATCACTACAAGTGAGATAATGAACATATCCGTCACCTCTGAAAGCTCCTATGTCCCTCGGTAATCCCTCTTTCTCACCCAGCTGCCAACCACCCCTCCCCCGATGCCTAGGCAACCGTGATTGGTTTCTGTCACAATAGGTTACTTTGCATTTCCTAGAATTTTACATAATGGAATCATACAGCATGTACTTGGTTTTGTCTGGCTTCTATTACTCAGCACGAATTTGAGATTTAGCCACATTGCTGAGTGTGTCAATAGTTTATTCTTTTCATTCCTAAATAGCAAGATAAAATATGCAAAACACTCAGAGTGATTACCAGCATACGATAAGTGCTTATTAAATGGAAGCTGTTATTATTATAATATTACAATCCTTTTCAAGTTTTAGAATCTATAAATACTATACAACAATTTCAATGCCCCAACTGCCAAAACAAAAGGAACACAAGCAAACCCCTTTTGGCTTGAAAGAGAAGTCAGATATAAACTATGCTAAAACAAAAATAATGTTTTTGGAAGAAATGTTCCACTTCTCAAATGGCAGTAACTCCACACAGCAGGTTAATTCATCAAGGCCCCAGGGGAATATTCCGCAGCTCACTCATTTTTCTCACAATCAGGTATTTTTTTTTACTAGAGAAAGTAGCTGCTTGGTAATCTCTGCATCTCTCTGCTCTCCCCTATATCAGCTCTGGGGCCTCCACTGAGTACTTTCCTAAACACAGACTCGGAACTGCTTTAAATACAGGTGGGGTCGTGGTTCCAGGGATTCACATGGCTTACCAGTGTGGATAGCACATGCTTTATTGAATGTTTCATATGGCCAACTCTGTGCTTTCATTCATTTAATCCTCCACACCCCATGACATGCTGTATCCATAATGCTTTTGAGTGGGAGGAACAGAAAATCTGAGACTAGTGATGTAAACAGAAATTTTTTTCATGCGACAGGAGGTCTTGAGGTAGGCAGATGACAGTCTCCGTTTTTATAAGTGAGAAAATGAGGCCTTGTGCTGTTAAGTGACTTCTCTCAAAGTCACACGGTGAGTCTTATGTCAGGCTGTCTGCTGTCGAGCTGCAGTGGCCTCCCCTTTGATAACTGGAAGCCATAATCTGAATTTCCACAGAAGAGGCCAGCTTTGGCAAGGTGCTCTGCTGGAAAGGGGGAAGGGAATATCAAAGTGTAAGGAAATGGAAAACAATGTGTATTTTAGACAATAAAACCATTCCATCAATTCGGGTACCTCCAAATTATGGAGCACAGTGCAGCAATTAAATCCAAGATTTGGGGATTTGACCGACCCTTCAGGCCTGAGCCTCCTCCCGGCGGGCACACCAAGAAGGCCGCATCAGTGGGAGCGTGAAGATCATGAGCCCAGTGGCCAGAGGCTGGACCAGGCCAGTCCGGCTCCTCCCAGGCGCAAGGCTCTCCTTGAGCTGGAGATGAACTGGGACCTTCAGGCCCAGCTGTGGAAGCTGAACATACAGCAGCTGAGCCCACCACAGGAACTTCAGAATGTCTCTTGTTTCTAGGAAAATGTTCCCAACACCAACAGACACGCCAGGGCCAAAGCTCCCACCCCCATGAGCTCTGCTGGCTCTGCCCCCTCTGCTAGTCACCATGGAGACATGGCTGGGCGGTTCCACCCTCCAGGCTGTGAAAGGGTAGAGCAGGCTCCAGGGGCTTTACCTGGAGAGGGGAGAGCCCAGAGACGCCTAAGCATCTTCCTGTGCCAACCTGGCCGGGACCATCGCTGGTCCATGGCTGGGAGCTGGCCGCGTGGGAAGCAGGGCTGCCAGTGCCTGGCAGAGGGCGAGTTCGGGTGTGGGGGGACAAGCTGGGTGATGCTAGGGCACCGGTTCCCAGGACAGCAGGGCCACCTGAGAGCCCCTAGCTGGGCTCTTGCTGCAGGGCAAAGGCCCTGCGGTGCACTTTGGACCAGAGCCGCCAAGGACCTGCGGGCCAGGCTGCACCGCCCAGGGCTGGTCCCCAGTCCGCAGTGCCCCTCTGGGGCCAGGTGGGCATCAGGTGCCTCTCAAGGCTGCCTGGGTCAGGACCAGGCTGAGCTGTGATCCTGTGTGTGCTGGCTGGTGTGGCCTCCCACTGAGCTCAGACCCCAGAAATGGGGAGCCCTTGCCACGAGGTGCTTGGAGAGGCTGCCATCTGCGCCTGCAGCAGGCTCTTGACACCACCTCCTTGTCCTCTGCCGCTCTCGGTGACCTGTGGGTGGGAGTTTTCCGAGGCCTCCAGTATTCTTCCTCCATCGTAGCTTCCTTTAATTAGGAATGTTTTGAAGCCAGCAAAGGCAGCAATGGGCTTACAGTGGGTGTGATGAAGCTGGACCAGCAAATAAAGTCCAATCCAGCAAAAAGTGGTCCTGGAGGAGACTGGGCTGCTAGTCAGTGAAACGTTCCTGGGCTGACACTGAACTTGTCTGGCAAGCCTCACCCACAATCGGAAACGTGTCACAGGGAAGTGGGAAATCCCCCACAATTGGAACAACTGTGCGCAGGGAAGTGGTGAGATCCACGAAACAGACAAGAGTTCGCTTCCACACACACAGCTCTCGGAGGAGTAGCTGCAGTGGGACCTGAAGCAGCAGCTGGAGGCAGTGAGGATCGTTCGCTCCTAAAGGAGAACAGCAGAGAGAGTTGCAGACATGGCAGGAGGTGGAGGAAGCTGAGCTGAGCTGAGGCGGCTGCGAGGCCCACGCCTGGTTCCTCCAGGAAAGAGCATTGCTGGAAAGCAGCTGAGTGGGCCAACCCAGCCGCTGGGAGAGAGAGGGGCGAGCTGAAAAGGAAGGCCGGCCTTTAGGTGGCACAGAGGCCTGCTGCTGAGCTGTGCCATGGCCTCTGCACAGAGCCAGCCGTCACACAGGCCTTAGTGCAGCCGTGCCGGGAGGTACGGGCCACCCAAAGTCACTGGCAGAGGCAGAGGCAGCAGAACCAGGAACAGTGGACTACGGAGCTGAATCGAGGGGACAAGGACTGCAGCAGGGTGTTGTGTAGACCACAGGCACCCCTTCCTTGGGCGCCAAACCCAGGACGGATCCCCAGGAATTCCTGCCTCTGCTTCGATGGGGCTGGCGCAGGTGCTCCAGAAACCTGGGCAGGAAGGCTTTGGATCTCATTGCTGCTGTGAAGAACCCATCATGATGTGCGAGTGTGAAGGGTGCTTTTTCCTAGCCCAGTGGTCGGCAAACTCATTAGTCAACAGAGCCAAATATCAACAGTACAATGATTGAAATTTCTTTTGAGAGCCAAATTTTTTAAACTTAAACTTCTTCTAACGCCACTTCTTCAAAATAGACTTGCCCAGGCCGTGGTATTTTATAGAAGAGCCGCACTCAAGGGGCCAAAGAGCTGCATGTGGCTCGCAAGCCGCAGTTTGCCGACCACGGTCCTAGCCAAACTGCTGGGTGTTTGTGTGACCAGATTCCCTTAATTACTAGTAGGTGTTTCTTTCATTAGCTCTTAATCAGCAGGATGCTCGAAAACCTCCAGATAACCTCACACCATTTGCCAAACACTCACACGTACCCCAGGTCCAGAAAAGCACCCTGAGGAAACCTGTGATTTATTTCATCTAGCTGAGTCAGACTTCTCTATAGAAAAAGCACCTTTAAGGATAGCATCTCAGATTGATTTATATAGTGCTTTCTGCCCTATAAACATCAGTTTATCCTCATTCCTTTTGGCCAACTCAGCACAAAGGCAAAGTGTTTTTATGCTTTTTTTAAACTTCCTGCCAGTGACCATGTAGCTCCTCTCTGGTTTGCTCGCGAGTGAGATGGTCCTCGCCCAGCGAGGTCAGTCAGCTCGGTGACCTTCTGCCTGGAGCAGCCCTCACAGTGTTAGCCTTCAGTAAATCAAGGATGGAAGAGACAACAAAGGGGATGTGTGTATGTCACATCAAGTCTTTTTAAAATGGTGTGAAGATATACCTCTAGATTTAGTGAGGGGGCTGAAGGCCTCTGCTTCTTTTAGGAAAATGTATCCAAAAAAGTTTTTAAATATCTGGATGACTGTTTAAAGACTCTTGTGCCATCTATTTCCCTAGCAACACCCTAAGTTCTAAGATGACAAGATTACTTCATGTTAAATATAGTAAGTACTTTAGTTTTAGGTCTCCTATTACATTTTATTACTATATGTGCACTTAAGAGTACATGAAATGTTTTTTGTAATTAAATTGTGCCATATATTTATGGCTTTTTAATGGAACTTGGATAGTATTTTAAATTGGTATAAACTTTCAGGGTGGGTGTTTTTTTGTTGTTGCATTTATGACATAATGATGGTTAGACCAGTGACTTATTTAAATGCTGACTTCTAGTACAGAAATATAACCCCATATTTTAACATTGCTCTGCAATGTTATAAAATATAAAATTCAAAATAATTTTCTCAAATTTTGTTTTATTGATAGGTAAAATAACCCCTTTAAATCGGATTAAAAATTATCCCTCGATGTGCCTTTAACTTCTAACTTTAACAATTTTTCTGTTAAATATGTAGTTTCTTTATTAAACAAACTTTTTATTATTAAAAAATAAAAGGCTGCTTGGATTAATTTTAAAAAATCAATTTGTCAGAGGTTATATATTATCATATAAAGATGTCTACAATACGCGAAATAGAAAATACAAGCAGAGGCCTAGCCAGTTTCGCTCAGTGGATAGGGCGTCAGCCTTTGGACCAAAGGGTCCCGGGTTTGATTCCGGCCAAGGCCACGTACCCTGGTTTCAAGCTCCCCCTGGGCCCCAGTCGGGACTCATGCAGGAGGCAACCAATGTTTCTCTCAGTCTTTCCCTCTCTCTTCCACCCTCTCTAAAAGATAATTGGAAAAATATCCTCAGGTGAAGATTTAGAGAGAGAGAAAGAGAGAGAGAGAGAGAGAGAGAGAGAGAGAGAGAGAAATATAAGCAGAGCCTGGCCGGTGTGGCTCAGTGATTGAGTGTTGACCTATGAACTAGGAGGTCATGGTTCAGTTCTGGTCAGGGCACATGCCTGGGTTGCGGGCTTGATCCCCAATGGGTGTGCAGGAGGCAGCCGGTCAATGATTCTTTCTTGTCATTGATGTTTCTATCTCTCTCTCCCTCTCCTTTCCTCTCTGAAATCAATAAAAAATTTTTTTTAAAAAATGCAAGCAGAATCTGCAGGATAATTCTGATTTTATAAAGGAAAAATCTAACAGAGCAAATAGACTAGGATGAAATACACAGAAATATTGAAAGTAATGTTTATTAGTAGGTAAGAATTGTGGGTAATTTTCATTTTCTTCATCACGATTTTCTATGGTTTTTAATCATTATGTAGTAAACATGTATTTTTATAATCATGCAAAGTATGTTATTTTTTGAAAGAATACATACAACTTAAGCCTTTGCAATATAACTAAAGCATATTAATGTGAAAAAATTAGATAATGTGTAAGAAAATAGTTCAAACACAGGTACACAAATCATATCAATGCAAAGTAAGACATGATTAATTACTAATGTTCTCTGTCAAAACAGAGTCAGGCAATGAGTGAACTGGGAAATACTCAAGGACAGAGCCACGTTGCAGTAATGTTTAAGGAGTAGTTTATAGTATTGGTTACACGAGGTAATCTGGGTTAGAAGCTTGGCTTTGTCCTCACTAGCTGTCTGGCCTTGGATAAAGTCCCTTAGTTCCTCTACGCCTCCGTTTTCTCATGTGTTAAAAGATTTTTAAAAAGCTGATGACAAGCCCAGCCGGTGTGGTTCAGTGGTTAAGTGTCGACCTATGAACTAGGAGGTCACAGTTCGATTCCTGGTCAGGGCACATGCCGGGGTTGCGGGCGATCCCCAGTGTAGGGTGTATAGGAGGCAACTGTTCAATGATTCTCTCTTATCATTGATGTCCCTATCTCCCTCTCCCTCTCCTCTCTGTAAAAATATTATTTTTTAAAAGGCTGATGACAATACTTTATAGGTCTGCTCTTACAGTAGGCGTCGATGGGATAATGCACGTCAAATCCTCAGTAGGGGAATGGTCAAGGACGTGTATATAGGTCGGGTTCCTAGCAGTGCTCCATGGACAAATGTCCTGCTCAACCGTTCAGAGACTGGAGGGGTCAGTGGGACTGGATGGTCAAGGACATCCCTGGCAAGGGGTTGAGATGTTAGGGCTTACAAGGACTTTCTCCGGGTGATGTGAAAGAAGCAGTCAAGTCAGTATCCACAGACCTGAATTCTAATTCCAGCAAAGCATTTAACCTGCCTTAGATTCTTTTACCTTAGTTACAAAATGGGGGTAATGGCCTTGGCTCTTTCCCTGCCTATTCCTGGGGTGCATTAAAATAATAAAATTCATTTATTTCTTAATTTAGTAAATGTTCTTCAACATCCTCCTTTATGCTAGATAATGTTCTCTGTGCTGGGGTATGACAATGAGAAAAGCAGAGAGATTTCCTGGCCTACAGAGTGTAGAGGGCAGAGGGGGTGAGACAATAAACAGAAAATTAGTGAAATATAGGATGTTAAGTACTCAGACGTGTTATGGAGAAAAATGAAGCATGGACAGAAAATACTTTTTTAAAAATTTTTTTTTTTATTGATTTCAGAGAGTAAGGGAGAGGGAGGGAGGGAGAGATAGAAACATCAATGAGAGAGAATCATTGATTGGCTGCCTCCTGCACGCCCCCGCACTGGGGCTTGAGCCCACAACCCAGCCATGTGCCCTGACCAGGAATCAAATCTTGACCTCCTGCTTCATAGGTTGATGCTCAACCGCTGAGCCACACTGGTGGGAGGAGGCAGGGTGTAATTTTATATAGAGTGCCAGGGGACTTACTGAGGACTTAATTGAGAAAGTGGCATTTGAGTACATACATGCATGAGGTAAGTAAGAAGCAAACTGTCCTAGCATTTGGGAGAAAAGGATCCAGGTAGAGGAGGCATCCAGAGCAGAGGCCCCGAGGCAGTGAGTGTGTCAGATGCAGGGTGGCCTGAGCTGAGGGAGGGACCAGGGGGGGCAGTAGGAGAGCAACACTGATGTGAGGTTTGTGGGTGTAACCAGTCTGGCTTTTGCCCCAAGTGAGATGAGATGCCACTGAAGAGCTTTAAGCAGGGGACGAGCCCATCTGATGTATATCTTAGAAGGATACCCACGCCTCTGTTTGGCGTATAGTGAAGGGACCCAGGGTGGAAGGAGGAAGGCCGTTTGGGAGATTTGGTAGTTACTAGATGAGAGCTGGTGCACAAGGATGGTGGCAGTGGAGACACTGACATGAGAGAACAATTTCACTTTGATAATGAAATTGCTCTTCAAATGTACACTAGTGGTGAAACAGTGCTGGAGGAACACGGATAAAACCGGTGGGTCACAGGGCCACCTGCTAGGTACTGTTCTAGCTGGACGTCTGGAGTTCCATGTGGAGAAATTACTAAATGTACCGGTGAGCCCACCTGAGGATAGGTGTGACTCGTAGGACTTGATCACCACAATGCAGACCCCGGGCCACACTTCTGTAGATGTCTCACGTCTTTAGCATCTTCAACATCAGCATGTTTGCTGACACTGACAGCCACTGTGCTCCTCCTGTTCTGGCTGGAAAGAAAAGCCTGCTACCCTCTCGCCTAGAGGGGTCCTGGAGCAGAGCTTGGCCAAGAAGGAATCAAAAGTGTGTGTGCCTCTCCCCAGGAGTCCTCTCTTTTCTGGGGTACTTACTTGTCCCGTGAGATAATTCAGTGCATCCCAAGGCCACGTCTTGCTAACTGGCATGCTTTTCTCCTCAACAGTCCTTTAGAAGCACAAAGAGCTGAATCAGCCCAAATCAAAGGGCCTGCTTAATGTCAGGGGTGGATTGGAGAATCGCTGCTATAGAAGGAGGAGAAAAGTCTTCCTAAGGAGAGCATTTCCTACAGGAAGGACTGTTCTCAAAAACATGTCCTTGGCAGCCCATTAATTATATTTCATTTTGACAGATCTCGTATATAGTTATATCTTTAGGGGGAAGAAGGTGTTGGGTGATTAATTGGTTGATAGTGTATGTTAATGGGATGCTAATTGAATTTACATTAATTTCATATTTTAAGCACTGAATTTAACCCAGGACCAGAGAATCCAATATTCCAGCTTCTTGAAGGAACTTGTCTTTCTATCTGTCACCTTCCTATGTCTAGTGACACTTTCTCCTTGTTTACAAACTCGTTTTTCAAGAGAGAGAATCAGATGGTTCTTAGAGCTTCCAGGAAGTGTTGGTTCTGGCAATATATAAATATTTAATTGCTTGACTGAAAAAACACACATATACCTCCACCCTGTTTCTTAAGTTTGTTCTAAACAAGTCCTGTCAGGCTGGAAGCCATGCTGTTTGATTCCTTCCCTCTGGCTGGATAATTGGAGAAACAGCTCCTGCACCATCTGTACTGAGTCTCCAGGAAGACACGAGATGCTCTGGTAGAGGGCCTGGCAACCTGAAGGTGCTGGGTGGGGGGGCTTCATGATCCTGGAGGCTTCTGGGAAATTCTCTGAGGCTAGTGTTTCTATTCCCCCTCTGAGAAAAGCCCAGGGGGTGAGCTCTTTGACAGCACTGTTGTTCTCTCTTGTAGCCCAGGAGTGGAAGGGGCCTCCACATGGCCCCAGGATGGAAGCCACAGCATTCATGCTGCCCTGCTATTCTAGACAAGGAGGGCCAGTCTACTCAGGGTCCGGTTCCATGCAGGTTTCCTCCAGGCTAGAGTACTGGGCCCTGGAACTGCCAAGGCGTTTTCTGTTTCTGGTCTATTCCCAAAGAAAACTGGGCCCACAGAGATCACAGAAAGAGCATGGGCTTCGTCGTTTGACTGCTCTGGGTTTGTATACTGGCTCCATCTTGAGGAGTTGGAGTGTCCTTCTGAGCCTCAGTTTCCTCATATCTAAAATGGGATAATAGCACTAATCTTACAGTGATATGAGGAAGGCCAAAATGAGATAATTAATGTTTGTAAAGACCTAACACCTCGCACATAGTAAGAGGTTCAGGGCCTGGTGGATACTGTCCCCAGTACTGCCAGGCCATTCCCAGGTCTCCTTCTGGTCCGGTGGAACCCCTGCAGCTGGTGGAACTACTGCTGTCATTTGCACACACATGCACACGGCACCACGGCTCCTACTTGGCATCCATACTGTCATCTAAGGTTTGAACACCCATCCCTCTCCAACTGTCTCTCCCGTCAGCTGTCCTGGAGAAGCCTCTGGAGAAGAAGGCAGGGAGAAACTATGCCCCCCCAGGGAACAAGAAGCTGATCTACTTCATCGATGACATGAACATGCCGGAGGTGGATGCCTACGGGACGGTGCAGCCCCACACCCTCATCAGGCAGCACCTGGACTACGGCCACTGGTAGGAGCGTACCGAGGGCCTGGGCTTGGGGGAAGGAACCAAGGCAGAGCCAAGCCAGCCGCCTCCCCTGGAACTGCACCCCTCAGTTTAGCTCTGCAGCCAGAGGAGAATCCCCGTGGCCGACTCCCTTCCTCACGGGGTTCTGTTTCCTGAGTGGGCTTTTAGACAGGGCATCACGACCCACCTGAGGAGAAGGTACTGAGCCCTCATCTAAGGAGAAAAGCCTACTTTTGTCTTCAATATTCTTCTCAAAAGTTGCCTTCTCCAAACCCCCAAAGCAAAAGCCACTCCTCCTCCTCCCCTCATTGCGGGCCCATAGCCCTGAGCAGGCACAATGGTCACACCCAACACACTGCCCAGTGCACAGCATCTGCAGGTCTCAGCAGCCTTTGTCTCTTCAGAGCAACCCAGGGCCCACACTGTCTCTTGAAACAGTGTAGTTTTTAATGACAAAAGGGCTGAACTTGGCAGGAAAAAAAACCCACAAGTCAGGCATTTGACCATTTTTGGCTCATCTTCCTACCTCACACATGAATCGGCTGCTGAGAGAGAGTGGGCAATCTGAAGAGGGAATCCAGAGAGAACTATAGTTGTGATGGTAACCTGAGTTGCTTTTCATTCATTCCTCTTTGTTGGATGCCTGCCATATACAACCACCCACAGTCTCCATGCCAGCATCTGAGCAGCTAAGCTACCCTGGAGAAAATCAGCCAGGCTTATGAGTTTTACTTTGGATTCAAGGTCACAAGTCTTAAACAGAAGTAGAAACTTCCTGGAAACTCTTCCTTACTGCCTCCATCTGTTTATATTTCCACGCTCAGAAATATCCATTTCATACCTTCCCCCTCTCCTCAAGCTTCCCACCCACCTCAGCTGATGATCACATGCCATCTGCCTCTCATTTACACATCTAGACAACTTACGTGCATCCCTGAGCCTTTCTCCGTCCTGTCACATCTTCCCTGGGGCATAGCCGCCCACCAGTATCTTGATTCTACTTTTCCCCACCTCCTGAAATCCTCACTTCATGAACTAGTCCTCTGTCTCCTTCATAAAAACATGCATACATTTCTATTGCATTTTAAAAAATCATTCTCAATTTACTGCTCACGCTCTCTCTCTCCCTACTTAATCAAATTTCTCTACTCTGTCTTCACGCCCTCACCTCCTACTCACTCCTAAGGCCATTATTATTAGTTTCTATTTCCTCCACTATCATAAACCATTCCTGCTCAGCTACTAACTGTATCTTTATGATGAAGTTCATCTTTGTATTCTCTCCATAGTACGTGATGTGCTGGACCACTTTCCCTTTTTAGAAATGCTGTCTGCCTTTGCCTCCTGGGGTGCCATGCACCCTGATCTTCCTCCTACCCCTTAGTGCATCGTTGTGATCTCTTCACCCTACGGCTGTTTCTGTAAGTACTGGATCATGGGGATTTTGTCCTAGGTTCATGTCTCTTCTCAGTCTTTACCAACCACCCAAACACGTGAACGACAGGGCACATCGTATCTCACCTGGACAAGGCACTCGCCTGCCTGGGCCCTCACACAGCTCTCACCTATGTTTTCTGACTGTTCCAGGTATGATCGGAACAAGCTGTCTTTAAAGGAGATTACGAATGTGCAGTATGTTTCCTGTATGAATCCTACTTCAGGCAGCTTCACCATCAACCCACGGCTTCAGGTATGGGAGGAGCTGTGGTTCTGGGACCCTAAACACTGCCTTAACAGGAGGGCTGGTGTTACTTGATCATAGTAAGAATTGGCCCTTCCCCTGTCCAGCCTTTAAAAGTGGTAAATCATGGAGGATGCTGACTTTCTAAGAAGAGAAACTCCTAGACCCAGAGTTATAAAGCTGTTTAGAACTGGACAGGGTCATAGAGTTCATGTGATTTAACTCATCTTTCAGAATAAGAAAACGTCAGGGAGATAAAATGACTCTCCCAAGGTCATGTGGATGCTCAGTAGCAAACTCAAGTTTCCTGAGCCCCAGCTTAGTTCTCCTCCTGCTCCCCCACTAAGTCCCGGCTCACTTCTCCTCCTGCTCCCCATTGAGCCCAGGCTCAGTTCTACTTCTGCTCCCCTTTGAGCCCAGGCTCAGTTCCCTTCCTGCTCCCTATTGAGTCTGAGCTCACTTCTCCTCCTGCTCCCCCATTGAGCCCCGGCTCACTTCTCCTCCTGCTCCCCATTGAGCCCAGGCTCAGTTCTACTTCTGCTCCCCTTTAAGCCCAGGCTCAGTTCCCTTCCTGCTCCCTATTGAGTCTGAGCTCACTTCTCCTCCTGCTCCCCCATTGAGCCCAGGCTCAGTTCTCTTCCTACTCCCCCTTTGAGTCTGAGCTCAGTTATCTTCCTGCTTTCCCACTGACCCAGGCTCACTTCTCCTCCTGCTCCCCCATTGAGCCCCAGCTCAGTTCTACTGCTCCCCATTGAGCCCTGGCTCACTTCTACTCCTGCCCCCCCACTGAGCCCCGGCTCACTTCTACTCCTGCTCCCCCACTGAGCCCCAGCTCAGTGCTCCTCCTGCTCCCCCATTGAGTCTGAGCTCACTTCTCCTCCTGCTCCCCCACTGAGCCCAGGATCAGTTCTTTTCCTACTCCGCCACTGAGCCCCAGCTCACGTCTCCTCCTGCTCCCCGACTGAGCCCCAGCTTAGTGCTCCTACTGCTCCCCCACTGAGCCCCGGCTCAGTTCTCCTCCTGCTCCCCCACTGAGCCCGGGCTCACTTCTCCTCCTACTCCCCCACTGAGCCCCGGCTCACTTCTCCTCCTGCTCCCCATTGAGCCCAGGCTCAGTTCTACTTCTGCTCCCCTTTGAGCCCAGGCTCAGTTCCCCTCCTGCTCCCTATTGAGTCTGAGCTCACTTCTCCTCCTGCTCCCCCACTGAGCCCCGGCTCACTTCTCCTCCTGCTCCCCATTGAGCCCAGGCTCAGTTCTACTTCTGCTCCCCTTTAAGCCCAGGCTCAGTTCCCCTCCTGCTCCCTATTGAGTCTGAGCTCACTTCTCCTCCTGCTCCCCCATTGAGCCCAGGCTCAGTTCTCTTCCTACTCCCCCTTTGAGTCTGAGCTCAGTTATCTTCCTGCTTTCCCACTGACCCAGGCTCACTTCTCCTCCTGCTCCCCCATTGAGCCCCAGCTCAGTTCTACTGCTCTCCATTGAGCCCTGGCTCACTTCTACTCCTGCCCCCCCACTGAGCCCCAGCTCAGTGCTCCTCCTGCTCCCCCATTGAGTCTGAGCTCACTTCTCCTCCTGCTCCCCCACTGAGCCCAGGATCAGTTCTTTTCCTACTCCGCCACTGAGCCCCAGCTCACGTCTCCTCCTGCTCCCCCACTGAGCCCCAGCTTAGTGCTCCTACTGCTCCCCCACTGAGCCCCGGCTCAGTTCTCCTCCTGCTCCCCCACTGAGCCTGGGCTCACTTCTCCTCCTACTCCCCCACTGAGCCCCGGCTCACTTCTCCTCCTGCTCCCCTACTGAGCCCCAGCTCAGTGTTCCTCCTGCTCCCCCACTGAGCCCTGGCTCACTTCTTCTGCTCCCCCATTGAGTCCGGGCTCACTTTTCCTTCTGCTCTCCCATTGAGTCTGAGCTCAGTTCTCCTCCTGCTCCCGCATTGACCCTAGGCTCAGTTTTCTTCCTGCTCTCCCATACTGAGGTCTTTGACCCAAGCTCCATAGCCCATTATTCTCCCAGTCATTTTAGGTCCAACCTAAATTTGGGTTTAATGTGAAAAATGTGGTCATAATGTGAAATTCAAAGCCTTTATATGAATTCTGTTTTATGTAAATTCAGAAAGGTTGGCTTTATTCTGGGACCCCAGGTTTCTACTCAGCCACCTCCATGCCTCTGTTTCCTCACACAGCGTCATTTCAGTATCTTTGTCCTCTCCTTCCCGGGAGCAGAGGCCCTGTCCTCCATCTACAGCTCCATCCTGACTCAGCACCTGAGTCTTGGAAACTTCCCAGCATCACTGCAGAAATCCACCCCCCAGCTGATCAACCTGGCCCTTACCTTCCATCAGAAAATCACCACCACATTCCTACCCACGGCAATCAAATTCCACTATATCTTCAATCTCCGAGACTTCGCCAACATTTTCCAGGTGAGCCCATCTGCTCCGAGACACCCCAGAAGGCTCAGTGATGATCTGGTTCCTCGCATTCTGGGTAAATTAGTAGTAGATGCCAAACTCTTGGCAAAGGCACAGTTCCCATGGAGTCAAGAACATGAACAGGTAAATAGAATGCCATGCACCACATGAAGACGGACTTCAAAAAATAGAGGTGTGTTTGCCAATAAATTATTTCCCAGTAACAGAATGCATTTCCAAATTGGTTCCTTCGGGCTGGAGGAGGCTGAGCATCTTGGCGATAATGTTACATAATGATGTCAGCATGCCTAGCGAGCAAAATGGCACAGAAGAAAGAGAAAACTATTCTGCAGGCCCTGGTGGTACATCCTTTGTTCTTGGATGAAAAGGAATGTCCCCAACTGCGCAGGATAGCTCTGCCTCTTGAAGAAGCCATGTCGTAATATTCCTGAGATACCATCTGCCAGCCCCTGGGATGCCTCAGTTCTAATTATTCCAGCTTCTTTTCCAGGCCAGGGCCATTTCAGATCCTTTCAGCTGCTCATCTGAATGGTGAAGGCCTGTCTGTGCCTGTGGTTTCCAGTACTGTGGCCTTTCACCATTAGAGAGCGCTGCAGCAAACCCCGGTCAGCTCTTCCCCTTGGTCAGGTACAAGCATCCTTACATGGTGACGCCCACAACTCTCCCATCCTGGATATGAATCTGCACAAACTAATTTTCAGAGAGACCTCACCCCAAGATAGCACTGGGCCATTACTGAGGGAAGAATGTCATTCACACCACACACAGGCCACACCTGTAAGGGAAATGTCAATGAGGCCAGCGAATGAAGCATGACCCTCCTTGGGGGACCGGGGGACCAAGTATTTGGAATTAATTACCCAGTGCACTACCTGTCAGACTGGGGAACCCAAGTCCAGCAAAGGGCTGGACCCTGAGAACACAGGGCCTGCATGTTCCACCCAGGAATCTTGGTTGCAAAGAGCAGAAACCTGCTACAACTTTGTTCAAATATCCAAGAGCTATGCCCCAGAGAGGCTTAACCTGGAGGTGGAGTCACTTTGCCCACAGCAAGGTCAAGTCTCCCAGAACATCTGTAAGCTGCTCAGAAGAGCACTCCTGGGTGGACCATGTGTCCCCCAAGTGTTGCTACGTTAGAGTGAGGACCAGAGACCTGCTGAGATTGTATAGATTTGCCCAAGAGCACACAGCCAGCCTGTGACGAGGCTGGGATGAGAATCTAGTCTTCAGGTTCCTAGCCTGGACCCCTTCCCTGTGCTGCTCCTTGTGCCTCCAATGAGGAGAACAAGCTTAAAAGGGTTAAGGCAGCAAGAAGTCTTTAGGTCCACTGTCCTCAGGCCTGGACGATGACCCACTCTTATCTCCATTTATTGAGTATTAATTTAAAAAGACTATTTTTAATCACACAATCCCTCTCTTAAATCTCACTGCAACATAATGAGGTGGGGGTATTACCATCTGTATTTTCCAACTTAAAAAAAGTGTTAAAATAATTTTATAACATTTTCATTGCTCGCAAAGGTGTAAGGTCTCTTTTAGCAGAAGCCCCCAGCCCTAACTCCTGCCTTGTCACCTGGACCACCTGAAATTTAATCCCTCTGGGATACACAATTTAACAGAGACTCGGAGAAGTTACCAGGTAGCAGATGACAGCATGAATGGACATGGCAGTAGAAACGTATAAAACGACGTTGGTGAGATTGGAAAGATAACTTGAGACTAGAGCGGCCCTCATAAAAAAATCTGACTTTAGTCTTTGATAATAGTTACCATTTGCTAAGCACAGTTCTAGGCCCTAATAATTTAATCCTCACAACCACCATGTAAGGTAAAATACTGATTATTTCCAATTTAGAAATGAGAAAACTGTGCCACAGACAAGTCAGGTACTGTGAGCATGAGGACAGAGCCGGCAGGCAGCAGCACTGATATCGGAAACTAGAATATTCAGCTCCACGTGCAGGCAATCGGGTGACAACGGCTTCCTGAGGAGGAAGGTTCAGTCCCAGCCTTGTTTTTGGGGCAACTGCTGCAATAGTGAGGAAGAATGGGAGGGGAGATGCTGGAGTGGGGGTGAGTCTTTCTTCCCCTGGCCTGTTTCTTTGCCTGACTCAGGCAGCCTGGGTGTGGACCTCTGGGCTCTGTGTCCCAGCCAGGCCTCCCCGAAGCTGCCAGCTGTCAGTCACCTGCTGGGTGTGGGGAAGTGCAGCCCCCAGTGCAGCACTGCCTCCCCCACCCCACTCTCCTCCACGGGAGAGCTTCTAGCTTACAGCTTGTATCCCTCTTTGCCTGCATCCCACTTTACCTGCCTGCTTGTCCAAAGACCTGATGGAAGAGCTCAAGGGAATGACTGAAGATAGCACCTGCCCAGAGAATCCACTGTTTTCCTCCATCAGGCTTGATCTAAAGCTCAATAATTCTGACCAGCTCTCCACTTCCTCCCTCTGTTCCACCCAGGACAGAATTTGATAGTGCTCTGAGAGGCAGGAATGATTAACTGTCCCCATCTCCGTGCTGCACATGACTATCTAAGATGGTGCAAAGTTCACACTGACCGTGCCCACACTGGCTCAGCCCTTTCCAGTCAGCCTGAGTGCCTGGCAGTAACAGGGCTTAGAAAGGTCAGTGGCACACCTCACTGCTTTTTGCTGGATTCCATTTGCTATTTTGTTCTCTATAATTTTTGCATCTTTATTAGTGATTGTCCTGTAATTTCTTTCATCTGCTATTCTAAGGTTGTGAAGTCCTCATAAATGACATGAGGAAGTGTTCCCTCTGTTTTTCCTCTCTGGAAGATTCTGTAGAACATTGTATTGTGCCTTCCTTAAGTGTTGGAAGAATTTACTGGTGAGATTATCTGCAGTTTTTTGTGTGGAAGATTTTAAATTATGAATTTAATTTATTTAATACATATTAGACAATTCAGATTTTCTGTCTTGATGTATCAGTTCTGGTAAGATGTCGATGTCAACAATTTCTAATTGGTTGGCATAAAATTGTTTATATATCCTATTATCTTTTAAATATGTGTTGTAGCTGACATGCCCTCCTTCTTCTTCTGAATGTTGATGATGTATGCCTTTTCTGTTTTCTCTTTTTATCTTCTATCAGCCTTACTAGGGAGTTATCAATTCTGCTAGTCTTTTCAAAGAAACTGAAAAGTTACCAATATTATGTTTTTTACTTTGTTGACTACCTCTATTTGGTATCTGTTTTTATATTTTTAATATTTAATCTTAAAAATCTCTTCCTTCCTACTTATTTTGGGTTTGGGGTTAGTTTGTCTTCCTATTTCTAACTTCTTGACATGGCCACTGAGATCATTAATTGTCAGCCTTCCTAGTGGACTGACCGTTTTCTTATTATTAAATGCACTGTATATCAAAATTGGCTCTTGCTTTTAAGTCAACTTTGTATGATATTAGCATGGCTACTCAATGTTCTTTTAGTATCTTTATGCTATATTGTTTTCTAGCTTTTTATTCCAGCTGTTTTGAATTTTTATATTTAAAATATATATTTCCCGTAGGCAACACACAGTTGGATTTTTAAAATCTACTCTAATAATCTTTGTCTTTTAATTAAAATGTTTAGTGCATTTATATTTGATGTTATTTTATAAAATAATTATTTTACATAATAATTATACTATTTGTTTTTAATATGTTCTACATAGTGTATTTTCTCCAATTTCACATATTCTATTGAGCTAATTATATATATTTTTTAAAAAAAATATATTTTATTGATTTTTCACAGAGAGGAAGGGAGAGGGATAGAGAGTTAGAAACATCGATGAGACAGAAGCATCGATCAGCTGCCTCTTGCACATTCCCTACTGGGGATGTGCCTGCAACCAAGGTACATGCCCTTGACCAGAATCGAACCTGGGACCCCTCAGTCCACAGGCCGACACGCTATCCACTGAGCCAAGCCGGTTAGGGCGAGCTAATTATATTTTTTATTCTTTATTTTCTTTTTCTTTTAGCATGCTGTACATCCTTTGACTATTCATCTAATGAGTACCAAGTGCGTCACTTTATCCTTGTATCCTTTATAAATTAGTTCCTTTATCAAATGCCATATAATGCAAGGATCTTAGAATAATTTACCTCCTTTCAACTTTTATGCCACTGATAGATTTTAATTCAGTGCATACTGAACACCCATAATGCACTATTTCTGTCCTAGTAAGTCAACACTATTTAGGTTTGCTCACATATTACCCTTTCCATTGATCTTCATCCCTCCTGCATTTCTGGTTTTCCATTTAGAATCATTTTTGCTCTGCCTGAATAACTTCTTTAGTGTTTGCTTTAGTTTATATCTGCTAGCAAAGAACCTCTCAGTTTTCATTTGAGTTTAAATGCATTTATTTCATATTTTTAAAGAATTTTGGATGGTGATTTAGAATCCAGGTTGGCAGCTATTTTCCCCCGGCACTTTGAAGTTGCCGTTTCATTGTTTTATGGTTTCTGTCGAGAAATTATCTCCAAGTCTTACTGTTCCTTGGAAAGTATCTGTATTTTTTCTCACTTGTCTGTTTTTAAATTTTTCTCTTTGTCGTTGATTTTCAAGAATTTCACAATTATGTTTCATGTGTCTAGGTGGTGTCTTTATATTTATCCTGCTTAGTGTTTGCAGCATTTTTTGATCAGGTTTGATGCCCTTTTTTGAGTTTTAGAGAAGTTAGAGCTAACATCTCTTTATATATTGCTTCTGCTTCTCTCTGTTCTACATCTGGTATTTCCATACATATATATTACCTTTTCACTGTGTTTCATGTACTTCTTACACTTTTTTTCTTTTTCTTTTTTTTTTTTTTTTTGATATATTGATTTTAGAGAGAGGAAGGGATAGAGAGAAAGAGAAACATCCATGTGCGAGAGAAACATAGATTGGCTGCCTCTCCTACACGCCCCCAAACAAGCCCGCATCCTGGGCATGTGCCCCGAATGGGAATAGAACCTGCCACCTTTTGGTATACAGGATGACACTCCAACCAATTGAGCCACACTAGCCAGGGCACTTATGTATTTTTCTTTGTTAATTTTTTTTCTGTTTGTTATTCAGTTTGATTATTTTGTGCTGATCCCTTTTCTACTCACCAATTCTTTTTTCAGCTGTGTCTATTCTTTGTTGATCCCATTTGATAAATTCTTAATTTCATTAACTGTAACTTGGGGGTCATTTTTAATTTGACAATTTCCATTTGGTTTATTTTTAAAGGTTTCAGTACTCTGCTGAAATTCTTTACCTGGTCATCTAATCTCTTAGTCATATTAATTGTAGTTTTGTTAAAGTTTGTGTCTGTTAATTCCAAGGCCTAGATCTTTTGTGGGTCGGTTTTTTTCTTGGCTTTGGTCATATCTCCTGGTATTCCCAGTTTGTTTGTTTGACTGCCAGACATTATGAATTTTAAAATGTGCAGGTAATTTGAGGGTTTAGATGATGATATTTTCCTTCAGAAATTACATACTTCCACTTCTGGCTCACAGTTGCCAGGGACTGAGGAGACTGAAATTGGGCTTCAGTTACTGTGAGGACTGAGTGATTTGTTCACTCACACTTCTAATGTATAACCGTCTGACAGGGCCCATTGGGGTTTAGCTACAACTCTTCCCTGGTAATGCCTGAACTCCAGTTTTCATCCTTCCTATCCCATGAGGTGAGAAAACTTTGCTCAGCATCTCAACCTCTCACTTGTCACTGTCTTTTCAGTTTCTGACCCTATAAGCCACTGCTTGTGAATTGGCAAATGTCTGAAGAAGATAAATGGTGCCAAACATGGGGTAAATCTCACTTCCTTCTCTTCTCTCCAGTAGCTGAGCCCTGCAAGTCCTCGCTGACTTGATTACTCTCTGATGCTTCTAAAAAGATAAAACTTTAAAAATAATTTTCCCAAATCTTTTGCAGTTGGTCTCAGTGTGTTGGTCTGTGATCAGCTATTCTGCCATTACCAAAAGCAGAAATATTATAGAGGTTCTTGCGATGTTATAGTAACTGAAGGATTCAATATCAGTTTAGTCATTCTTTCAACAAGCATTCCCTAAGAAACCTATGTCAAGCACCAGGCGAGGTACTAGTAATACAGTGATTAAAACAAACCACATCCAAAAATAAATCTCTCAGTTTCCCTGCCTTTGAGACACTCACCCTGACCTGGAAGAAGCAAACCAGTACAAAGAAAAATAATTTTAGGAACTAATAATTCTCTTATAAATATTTAAAGGGTCATATGGGAGCACATTAGAGGGAATGGTGTTGGACAGGAAAGAAGATACCATGGAAGACTCAACAAAGTTTATCACCTGTTCTAGATCTTGAAATATGAGCAGAGTGAACAAAGGCATGAAGTCACAGAATGTATTCAGTCAGGGTCAGAAAATAATTTGAGTTTTGTGAAACCGAAATCTGGATTTTATGGGATGTGGTGATAAGAGGGATCATGAGTAATCAGACTGGTAGTCATATTAGAACCAGACCTTTATGCCATGCTGTGGAATCTGAGCATTATTCCTCCAGTACTGAGGAGCAATTAAATGGCCCCCTCTTTCTCAGACACAAGAAAGAAAGCAATGAAGGCTGACACAGGAGCAAATGAGTTTGAAGTTATAGGACTTACTGAAGTTGTTGAGGGGCTCTATTCTTGGTGGTCTTTATTTTCAATGAAAAAGAAAGCTAAGACATTGGCTAATAGTAGCAGAGATGTGCCAGAAATCTTAAATAAAATAATAAATATTTTAAACAACTCCTGTGTTACTGTGTTAGATGGGAAGTAGAACCTACTCAAGATAAACAAATGCGTTGGTGACTGCAGAGGTTAGCTATACTCATGTCAGTCCTTCGTCACCGTTCTCATTTCACATGAGCAATTGTCACTCAGAGTAGCTTTCAAAACAGCACTCAAGGAATTGAAACAGAGCAGAGCCACCTTCCCTCAGTGTGGGGATTTGGAATGCAATGTCTAAAATTCCAGGCTCCAAGGCCAGGCAAACATGATTTCAAAACCTCTTGGTTTTGAACTAAGGCCACTTTTTATGTGGCATTGGACATACTTCCTATCTCTGAACTGCAATTTCCAAATTATGCAAAATGGATATAATAAAAATGACTTTGTGGGATCATCATGATGGTTAAATGAGCTGTGTCTGGCAAAACATCAACTCCAGTACCTGTCACATGACTGGCTTCAATAAGTAGTAGCTGTTGTTGTAAGTTGTTATTCATGCCATATTTTTGTCTGTTCTCTTTAAAGGGCATTCTCTTCTCCTCGGTGGAGTGTGTGAAATCCTCACGGGACCTGGTAAAGCTCTATCTGCACGAATCAAATCGTGTTTACCGGGATAAGATGGTGGAGGAAAAGGATTTTGTTCTTTTTGATAAAATCCAGACAGAAGTGGTCAAGAAAATTTTTGATGTGAGTATTGCGCTGTGAATTCTTCCTACATTTAAAAATAATGATAGTTGTGCAGACTATCACCCAAATTATAAAAGTAAGGCCCATAAATTAGAGAGCATAAGAGATTAGTAAAGAAAAATCTATCATTACTTTGCTGAGATGAAAAGTATCGAGGCAAGAAGAGAGAAATTAATCATAGGGTCTGAGTGCTGAGAAGGTCTGTGGACATCCACTCATCCAAACCCTCCTTTTGTAGTAACTCCCCTCAATGTCGTTTCCCAGATTAGTCATCCCAGTTCATGCGCCAGCGTCCTCAGAAATGCACAATCTCAGCTTTCCCAGGGAGCCATGTGGGAACTGGGGGTGACTGGAAATTTAGAACAATTCTGAAATTTGGGACCTTCAGAACAATTATAAAAACTGGAAATTTATTCTAATCATGATTTAAAATTTATTTTCCTGTCTGTTAATCCTAGGTCTACCTTCAAATATTTGAAGACCATTTATCTTGCTCTTCCTAGGTCTTCTCTTCTACAAGCTAAATAGCCTCTGCTCTTTTAACCATTTCTGACATGGCTTGTTTTCAGACCCAGAGTAGTTGGCATCATCTTGATTATTCTCCGATCCATTTTCTCCTCTGAAATCATGGTGCCTGACTCACCACACAGCCCCACTGTGTCTGACCAAAAGCAAGATCATCATTCCCCTTTTCTTATGTACTATAACTTTGTTATTATGTTTTCCAAAATGTGTCCTGCTAAACAGTTGTACCACAGTACACTTTTTAGAAAGAAGGTATCTATCTATGATTTCTCAAGTTGAGAAAGTACTTCATATTATATTCCTTTCTTAGAAATTCAGTGTATGCAATACATGAAAGCCCTGAACATCAGCAATAATCCTGATTCATCTGTCATTTCCAAATGCATGGGACCCTACAACTCTTTCCCTCCATAAGACCTGTTAATAATTTTCGGAATGAATGGTCCTTAGAATATGCCTTGGAAAACACTGGTACATTAGCACCTCCTAGGACGACATTATAGTTTTAGTGTCAAAATTACCCCACAACTAACACTGAGCCTTCTGTTGACCAAAGCCCCATATTTTCCATACATATTGCGTGTTGTCCTCTCTTGAATATAGAAATAATCAAATCTTATATTCAAATGTACCATGTTGTCCCTGTGTTCACCTTGTTAGGTTCAGCTCTCCATATTTTTTCCTGATAAGATCGAGGATCTGTCTCTGAAGATTTTACTGTCCACGCAACCTATACCACAGCCTTTGGAATGTTTGGATGGTATTTTAAGTAACTTAGCTCAGTCTGTTCTTTACTAGTCTGAACACTGAATTTCTCCACTTTCCCATCATTTTTATATGGCCTGATGTACAGCACTCTCACATCTCAGATACTCCTCTCTAAGTTTTGTAGAATTTGCCCATTTATGTCTTCATTGTTAGCTCTGTAAATGAGCCTTTACTGTTTTCTTAAACTGGTCTAAGCTAGCACTTTAGTGTGACAACACTCAGTCTTTGAAATAGAGGTTTCTATGTGGGTCTGTATACTAAGGGCCCATCCTTTTGATCTAGACCCAAACATAATTAATACTGCCATTATATACATTTGTTGGTTGTTGTTTTATTTTTAATTAGTGCACATTTTTATTTTTGCACAAACAGCATTTATAGCTTCCTTTTCATATATGTGTATCCCTTTTTTCATTGTTAAAATCTTTATAAAAATAAGCACTAATTTCACATAATCTTGCAAAGTACTGTGTCCATTATAATGAAGAAACACTGTCACAGCATAAACTAGGTAAAGAAATTTTGCTCTGTTACCTAACAATAGAATATTTGAAATCTGAACTATTGGGCTTGGCTGGAAATATAAGCACTTCATTCCTGATTTTTATTACTGCAAAAGCAAAATTCTTGATCCTTTTCTCCTTTTAGGGATGAGAGATAGAATGGCTGTATCTCCATACTATACCATTGGTAAGACGTCACCACACATTCCACCTGCCTAAGCCAGTTTGCCTAGTGAGCATGTCCAAGGCCAATGTGGCTTCTGTGACTTGAGCAGCCATAAACAGCTCACACTGTTGGTTGATAGCATGCCTTACCTTTTGTCCTTGTCCAGCTATTCTGATTTTATGAAACTTCTTTTTACAACCATCTTCTTGGCAAAATATATGCATATGTTGAGGAATACCTGTACTGTATACTATTAGTGTTGGACCAAAATTAAAATTTCAAAGATATTCTTTTAGATAAGTGGTTTTCAACCTTTTTTGTTTCATGGCACAAATAAACTACTTAAATTCTACCACACACCAAAAAAGTATTATAGTTTTGGCTGATCTGACAAAAAACAAATAGGTATACTTTTGATTCATTCACACCAGACAGCTATTGTTGTGCTGGCTGTTGTCATTTTTTTATGTGTCAATATAAGGGAAAAGAGGCCAGGCCCCTGATAAGTAGTTAGGTGTTGCATGTTCTAAAATTCTTGCAGTGCAGTGGTTGCAAATCTCTGCTTTAGGTTTTGAGATCCCCTAATGGTGTATTTCTGGCTGTTGGATCGCTCGGGGTCCTAAGGGGAAGGCATTGTAAGTTGTGCCCTGCTCTAGGGGGATGTTTTGTTTAAGCAGAAATGCGATTTCCTCTGTTTGTGTTTCAAGTTTCTCTTTTTGCTCCTAATACTCCTTTTGATTCTAAAGTAGGATGGCCAGTTAAATGGAATTTCAGATAAACAACAAATAATTTTTTGGCATAAGTTACATGAGATTCTTGATTTTTTTTTTACTGAGTCTGACAAGCTTGGTTTAAATATCTCTAAAGTTTTAGCCATTAACCCCAATATTCATTCTCTTAAAGAATTTGTACAAAGTGCTATGATAAAGTGAGTCCTGGACTGAAAGTCAGACTAGTTCTGCCACTAACCAACTTCATGACCTTACAAAGACACTTGACCTCTCTGGGCCTCATTTTATTTATCTGTAAAAATTAAAAAGTTGGGTTAAACGGCTCCTCAATTCTATGATTAAAGTGATTCTAAAATTTTCTATTCTCAATATATTAGTAAATGTAAGGTACTAAAAATGAAAGGTTAGTGAGAGTGTAAGCAGTTGGTTATCATAAGCTTTCCCATGTAAAGCAGGAGTGTATGGTAACTGTGGGAGTGGAACCTCCGAGAAGGCCTCGTAGAGGCCATGGACATGAACTGGCCTCAGCAGGTTTCATGGTGTGTTTACAAAGTAAGGCCCCAGGGCACAGGGAACTACATGCCTGCAGATATTAAATTGCAAGTAGAAGGCACATTTGGGAATTAATGAATAGACCATTTGGATCATTTTTGTAAAAGCTGTGAATTTGTGGCTTTGTATTCTTTTTTTCAATTTTTTTTAATTTTTCAATTACAGTCGGCATTCAGTATTATTTTATATTTGTTGTAGGTGTGCAGCATGGTGGTTCAACATTTATAAAATTTTATGAAATGATCCCCCCAATAAGTCTAGTACCCTCCTGGCACCATACATAGTTATTAGAATATTATTGACTATAATCCCTAGGCTGTATTTTACATCCCATGATTATTTTGTAACTAACAATTTGTACTTCTTAATCCCTACACCTTTTTCACCCAGCCCCCAACCCACCTCCCACTTGGCAACCAACACAATGTTCTCTGTATCTATGAGTCCCAACAACAATTGAAATGCCAACCTGAAGCACCTTTGCACCAAATCTTGGTGTTCTTATTAAAGAAAAGTTGCCAAATTTTCACCAAGGAAGTGATGCAGTCCTATTTCTACCATAAAGCTTAAACTTAAAGTTCTCTGATGTGTGGCCCTTGTGGGATGCAGAATCACTGTGAAGAAACCTTTTTCACTGTGTGGGTTGGTTTTCCCTCTCCCCTCTATGCAGTCTGGCTCTGCTCACAGAACTGGAGGCATATTTTGTTCATCAAAGAGTCTTTGTAGCCCGGGCTCTCCAGGTCTCACTTTCACTATTACTCTGCTGCATCATTAATGTAAATTGACTGCCATCAGGACTGATTCCCAATATATTAGCTTATTTTCAAACTGGGTAACTGTACTCCCACATCTGTTTCTACAAGTTTTCCTCAACTAGTGAGAATGGCTCTCGTGCATTATGTTATCCAAATGTCTGGCATTTATTGTGACTGTCCAGCAAAGCCAGAATAGTGTGTTTTCTGTGGCCCTAAAACTACCTTCAAAATATAATAACTCTTTGATAGTTAACTCTTTCACTTCTTATTATTACCAGGCAACAGTCCTGGTTTTCCTAAGAATATTACCTTCTCCCCATTAGGTTTGATGAATCTAGTCCCACAGGCTTAAGTGTAAGGTACTATGTTCAAGGCTGACCCCACAGTGCCCTTGTCCTGGGCAATGCCCCTGCTGGTGAACAGCAGGCTGGTTGCCTCTCTTCCAGATGGCCCTCCAGTCTGAACTTCAGGAGGAAAGAATGGCCGGTGTGGGCAATTGCTTGTGCTGATATAAATTTTAACTTTGTGTTAGAAAACATATTCTTTCTTAGACTTGCTTCCTCTACAACCCTTCTTACTCTGGAAATCTCAGGTGTTTGTGTTTGATATGTAAGTAGTTCCTTCTGAATTAAAAGAAAATCAGCCATGTCTTCAATACTTAGCGAACAGAGTGGTGGTGAAGAGAAACAGACTCCACATCTTTTAGGTTGAGTTGTACTAAGTATTCATTAAACATGGTACAGTTTGTCCTGAGGACAAGAGTTGGCACACCAGAAGCCCAAATCCTTATGGAAGTTTATAAATAGGGGTTCTACTGCAAAAGCTTTAAGATGATCAATGTCCTTCCCAGCTAGAGTGGCTCAGTGGTTGAGCATTGACCTAGGAGGTCATGGTTCGATTCCCAGTCAGGGCCTGTGCCCAGGTTATGGGCTCAATCCTTAGTGCAGGGTGTGCAGGAGGCAGCTGATCAATGATTCTCTCTCATCATTAATGTTTTTCTCTCTCTCTCTCTCCTCTTCTCCCTTCCTCTTTGAAATCAATAAAAATAAATATTTTTTAAAAAGATGATCAATGTCCTTATAAACAAACCAGTCACCTAAGGATGGCTAGTGGCATTTCTTCAGAAACCAAGCCCTCTGTGCTGAGCTTATGGTCAGGGTTTGCATCCTCTAGAGTGCACTATCACAGGGAACGGGAAAAGCTGCTTTAGGATACTGCTGTGGGTTGCAGAACAAGATGTGTTGGAAGGTGTTGGAGAGATGAGGCCATTGGATCATGATCTCCTTCACTCGGCTGTGGTGAAAGAGCCCTGCTTAGAGAAGTGCACCCTGTGTCCCCATCTGCTCTTCTCTCTGTGTGGAACCAGAACTGAGTCAATAAGGAGGGCCCTTGTCCTGTATCCCATCACCAGGATATGCAAGAGACTGTGGAGCAGACTGGAAGCCTGAACATGTATTGCCACTTTGCAAACGGCATTGGGGAGCCCAAGTACATGCCCGTACAATCATGGGAACTTTTGTCCCAGACTCTGGTGGAAGCCTTGGAGAATCACAATGAGGTCAACACAGTGATGGACCTGGTTCTGTTTGAGGATGCCATGCGCCATGTGTAAGTAGCTTCTCTTGTTTCCTTTTCTCGCTTGCCTCCTCTTCCCCATATCTGGGGTCTCACCTAGGCATTAGAGGACACTGACAAACCAGGAATCCAGCTACTGCTTCTTTTGTGGAGGTCAAGGGGCAGCTGCTGCTCCTGCCGCTGGCCCTAGGGGGCACCCTGGTGCTGACCTCAGGCAGAACAGGAATAATTTCCTTGTCTGTTATTCACAGTCCCTGGGTATGACCACAGTGATACCATGGGAAAGTTTGAGGTAACGAAAGGAGCACCAGACAGTTCAGCATCTGTATCCTGATCCCATTCTAGTCCAAGGGCCAATTTTATAATGATGAGATTAGAGCTTTTTGTTTAAGACAAGTGTACATCTATTTCAAAAGTTAAATGTCCTTATAAGAGCTGTTGCTATCAAATGAATCACGGAACTAGTCACTAAGCCTCCCAGATAGTTTATGGTCATGCCATTGCTATCCCTACAGTGCTTGTTATATACCCCTTCTTTACATTTACCACCCCTCCCTGCCAGCCCCAATTCTCCTAGCCTGTCTCCTATACTCATGGTCTTAAGCGTAAAAATCTACTTCATCTTCAACTTCTCTGAACTGTTCCTTCCTTGATAAATTCTGACTGAGACCTGACTGACCCTGAGTTGAGGACAGCTGGTTTTTCTTCCCCATTCTCTGTACCCCATGGCCTAGAGATAAGTAAGAACCTCTTTACCCCACACCATCCCAATGGCATTTCTCCTTTTATTCTCCACAAACTCCAGGATTTTTGAAGCACAAGCAACTGGACTTCCATACTCATTACTTCTTCATTACCTTTTCTTCTTACTGTCATCTACTAACATCCATTACCCATCATTCACCAACATCCTTCATGCTGAGACCATCCTTCTCTCTTCCACCACACCTTTCTTCATTCCTGGCATCTAGGTACATGTTGTCTTTCTGTTCCTTAGCCTCCTTAGCTCCAGTGCTCTTTCTTCCATCCCACCTCAGCCACTCATTCACATGTTCCTATCCTGGAACTTCTATCAAGAATAAACTCTCCTCCAAAATCTCAACTTCAAACCTTCCACTCTCTGATTTGCACTGCCTACCCTTCCATTCACCTGCTCCAGTTCCGGTTATTCTTACACTTTATCGAGACTATTTCATAAAAAGAAATAAATTGCTTTCTCAAACTCTTTTGTCCCTTCATCTACCATGTCTTTACTTTCCTCGATCACCATAGGCTCAATCACCCTGGTGCAAGCTCCCTAACTTTGCTGCCATTGCATCCAGGTGATAAAACCCCACTGTCTTCTTATTCCACACCTGCCCCTAAGCATCTGAAGATTATTGAAGAAAAATCCCCCACCATGTTGATTAGTCATCACAAAACCCTAAAGAAGGTTCATTTAACATCACACACCCCATAAATCGGTAACAGAGCTCACACTAATGCAGTCTGGTTCCAGAATGTTTACTCCCAACCATCACACTAGGATGCTTCTTCGTGTGCCTTTTGTCTCCCCCTGATCCAGGAACCTCCTTGAACACAGAGTGTCCCACTCACCACTGAGTCCAGTACCTTGGACAGTGCCTGGTGCATAATGCGGGGACAGTAAACAATGGTTTTTAAATGAAGGCCAGGGAGGGGGCATTGGGTGGAAGTGCACAAAGGAGAGGAAAATGGGAGACGTCTGTAATTGTGTCAACATTAAAATGAAATGTTCAATAATCTTGTTGAAACTTCAATGAGCATTTTCCTCCTCTTTAAGACCTACCTGAGCCTGTGTCATAGTCTTAGGATTGAGACAGATTATCTTTTAAGAGTAAATTAAATTTGAGACAATAGCAAGTGATTCAGTCAATGTGGTTTCCAACATGAGTGATCAAACTGACTAACATTGTTTTAGCAATGGAAAAATAATGGCTATAATGAACCGCCTTGAGGGGCAATTCTGAGGAATAAAGTGCATTTGGATGTATAATTTAAAATACCACTGCTCGTGGCTCCATCCTTGCACTCCCCTCCCTGCCTGAGGCTCCTCAGCCCTCTCTGCAGCCCCTACCAGCCAGAAAAAGCAGATGCATCTTCCTCTTACACCAGAAAACAGAGCAAACCAGCGCGTGAGGAACACAGATCCGTGGCCTCTCATCACTGCACAGTGCCCACGGCAGAGGCACGTGGACTCACTCCAAAGGTCCCACCTTCTGGTATCCAAGGTGGGAATAGGGTGGGTCAGAGAGGGATGGACTGTATGCACTTCCACAGGAACACCCAGGGCTGAGGGGCTGAGGGGCCAGCCAAGGTGAGGGCCTGCATTTACAGGTTCTCACCACTTGAATTTTTCACATTTTCTTTTATTGGATTCCCCTACACCTTTCCTAAGCTTTGCTGCTTTTGCTATGAACTCGATAATGGGGCCTGTAGAGTAGTTACAGCACATGCTCTGTAGATTGAGCCGGGCCCAAGGTCAAATCCTGGTGCTGCCAACCTTTGGCTGTGGGCCTACTGAAGGACAGGTAACCTACCCAAGCCTCAGTCTCCTCCTCTGGAGGATGAGGGTGATGAGGTTGCCTGTGCCGTGGGGCTGTTGCTCGTGTGGAGTGCTTTGTACTTGGTGAGCAGTTCGCAACTGCGAGTCTTTTCTTCCCTCCGTTGTTTCCTCCCCTGATGGTACCACTTTGCTCTCCTCCTGGCTTCCTTCACCGACTCAGTAGATGCTTGTTCTGCTTTGTCTTTAAAGCTTCACGCCAGACCTTTTCCCTGCACTGGGCCTGTTCATAATCTATCTTTCCCTTTTCATTCACTGCCACGTGTATTTTTCTGCCTTCTCTTCTTTTCTCTTAGAAAAAAAGGAACCTCAGATGTACTTGGTGGCCCTTCATTCGCATATCTGACCCATCCCGTGTTTGTGTGCGGGGGCGGGGAGGGGAGTGATATTGTGTCTTCAGTACGCCAGCTTCCTCCAGCTGTGCTGTGTACATCGTCAGCTTTGTTTCTAATCCGCCAGAAGTGCCGCAATAAATTAGCTTAGACTGCCGTGCTTTCCTGGCCCAGTAGCCCTTCCGAATATTGATCTTCTCTGTAAATGTTGTAATTTGAATGCAGAGTCCTTTGCCCTCGTCAGAGGTTGTTAATGAATCCCCTGCTGGAGTCTAATGCTGACAGCTGCAGACTCGACCATTCTTCTTCAGAAACTTCGTCACGAATGTTGTGTTTTCCATTTAGATATTGAGTAGCACGCACCATGCTAAGCTGAGTCGAGGCCTTCTGGAGTAGAGCTGGGTGTTAGGCAGCCCAGAGAACCAGCTGGACTTCCCCTCCTCCTCCAGCTGGCCTCTCTCTTCCATTAATCCATTTCTGCCCCCTCCTTTTTTAATTAGAAGAGAGGACCTGGATATCTTAGCACCAGAGTTTCTCCTTTTGTCATTGTCGTCAGACTCCATCTAATGTAGGCACAGGGCAGACGACTCCTTGACCCAACATAATGAGCAATTGTGTGCATCATCGCAAATGTGATGCTGGTATAAGGTACGTGTTGCTCTGTTTAACAGAACGGTGTAGGCTGCCTTCAATGCGCTAGCACTATATAGAGTACATGATGATTATACACACTCTTCTGGCATCTAGAGTCGATGTTTTAATAAGGGAGCAAGAGCAGTGTAAGTCTACCTGATATGAGGCAGAGTACAGTGCCATAACAAAAAATCATGACGTGAAAAGTAAAATTATGAAAGAATTAAGTACAGCTCAATAAAAGATTACTAAATTTTTAGGGAAATAAATTTTAACTACATAAATTTAGGGACATATAATTTAAGTCCAAAAAGCTAAAATTTTCTGTACATCTAAAACATTGAAATGAAAAGATAAAAGTGCCAAATTGGGGGTAGGGGGGAATTTTGAGACATATATAAAGAGGTCTTACAAATTTAGAAGAATACTACAATTGAGAAGTGGGCAATGGACATAAAAAGAAAATTCACAAAGAAGAAATATATAATGATTAATAAGAAAAATGTTCTAAAATAGATCCAGAGACATAGAAGCATGCAGCAGACTGTGGAATCTCAGAGGGAAAGCAGAGGTGGGTGGGCAGGTGGGGAAAGATCAGCCAAAGAACTTGTATGCATAGATGCATAACCGATGGACACAGACAATAGGATGGTAGAGCCTGGAGTCGGGGACAGAGCGGGCTAGACAGGGTCAATATGGGCAAAAAGGGGGCATACTAGTATGTAATACTTTCAACAATAAAGATTTAATTTTTAAAAAGAAAAATGTTCAGTTATCTAGATATTTAAAAAATTAAAACCATAATATTTTCAACCATTGAAAAAGCAAAATTTAAAAAAAAAAAAAGGACCTGCCTTGGCCAGTGTCGCTCAGTGATTAGTGTTGGCCTGCTCACCAAAGGGTTACAGGTTCAATTCCCGTCAAGGGCACATACCTGGTTTGCCATTTTGGTCCCCAGCCACTATCAGGGTGTGTGGGAACAACCAATTGATGTGTCTCTTTTACATCAATTTCTCTCTCTCTCCCTCTCTCTCTCTCTCTCTCTCTCTCTCTCTCTCTCTCTCTCTCTCTCTCTCTCTCTCTCTCGATCCCTTCCTCCCTTTTACTCTCTCTAAAAATCAATGGGAAAAAATATCCTTGGGTAAGGACTAACAACAAACACAAGACCCAATGTCAACAAGGGTGAGGACAAGACTCCCCTCTCTGCTAGAGGTGGGAGTTCTGCTATGGTTTCCTTTCAGAAAGCAGATGCATCCCATAGGAGAGATGAGGTGATAACATGACTAAGTCATCAGGATATGCAAGAAATTTGCAGTAATAAAATTCAAACCATGGAAGCTTAATATGAACCCTTTAACCTCATACACACTCATATTTTGTTGACATGTCAAACCCCACTGCCAAAACTTCCCTCAAGCCCTTCCTCCAAATTGGGGTTAGCTAGACCCTAACTTGCCCTACCCCTAATTACCATTAGTTAATTTGAATATGGAATTTCTCCTTGTAATATCATTAACACAAGACAAGGACACAGAAGGTAGCCTGTGAAGGTCAACCTCAGATCTATCCTCTGCTTTATTTGGATGGACTTCACCTGAGTTCTTGTTTTGCACATTCTTTGGATCCCAAGATCACCAACACTGTTGTCTCTTCCTCCTTATCTCATCCATTTCTCCACAGTGGCTTTATTACTGTGTTATGTATCCCCAAATTCACTGGCTTAACACATTTTAATTCAACTAGCTCTGCCTAACATATTCTCATCCTCCAATATTCACCTTTTGATGCTACCATTCTCGGGGCAGTTTTTTTTAAAAAATATATTTTAATGATTTTTTACAGAGAGGAAGGGAGAAAGATAGTTAGAAACATCCATGAGAGAGAAACATCCATCAGCTGCCTCCCGCACACCCCCTACTGAGGATGTGCCCGCAACCAAGGTAAATGTCCTTGACCAGACTCGAACCTGGGACCCTTCAGTCCACAGGCAGACGGAATGCCTATCCACTGAGCCAAACCAATTAGGGCCTTGGGGCAGTTTTTCAGTATATATCATAAGCCATAAAAATTGTCTTACTGTTTGACTAGGAACTTATGCTATGGACATAGAGATATGAAATAAAATATTCACATAGCATTTGTAATAACTGGAAAATGTAGGAAACAACCTAAATATCCAACAGGAGGCTATTACAGACAAGGAATTTATTCTGTATAATGGAATATTGTGCCACAATTAAAAGCATGGTTTAGCAAATTACTCAGTGGCATAGGGAAATAATCACAGCATACTGCTAAACAAAAAGAATGATTTCAAAACACTTTGTTCAGTGTACAATGTGAACCCCATTTTGAAAATATATGGGACAGAAATATATTGAGTTTCCAGATGTAATAAAGTATGTACACATAAATATAGACCTATAAGCATACAGACGCTAGAAAAACTTCAAGAGGACATATAATTAATGTTGATAGTGTTTATGCAAGATAGAATTGTCGTTTTCTCTGTTCCATGTATTTTTTATAATGAATAGTTATTGTTTTGAAGATGAGAAAAGGATGGGAGTTATTCTTATAGAGAATGTAGGCCTCTTACATAGGCCTATACGTAGTGTTGAAGGGAATTTTTATAAAAAAGTGGTGGTGACCTGGAGGACAGGCTGTGGGCAGCTCGATGGAGGAGTGGCGTTTGAGGAGCGGGTGGAGGAGTGGGTTTCTCTGGAGGGCATGGTCTAAGACGGGGCCTGGGAATGTTTCCCCATTGCTGGGTGAGGATTTGGTCACTGAGAGTGTAAGTACCACTGCAAAGGGAAGAATCCAGAAGCCAAGGAAATAGGTGTCTTGTAGGGCTGGCACTAAGAATCCACAAATGTTCATTATAAGGGCATCATCGTCCCAAAAGGGTGAGAGAGCTGAGCTGAGAGCTGTCAGCCTTTGTTATTCACTGATGAATTTTGCTTCTGTCCATGCTTGTCCTCTAGCCTTCCCCTAACTTTTTTTCTAATGGTATGCTTTCTACTTTTCTTTTTCCTGCACCCTCCTCTTGCCCGAAAGCACAGAGAGATGAAGCCACATGAAGTGGGGAGGTGGAAGAGTCAGGATTAGCTGGGGACAGGGCGGGGGTAAGCCCTGGTCCCCTCGTCCTTGCCATTACATGCCCCCTCCAGCCCTGCCTGACAGCCCTGAGCTGTTCCTCCACTGCCCACCATGGCGACTACAATCCACTTAGTCAAGAAGGCGAGGTCAGGTATGGGGACAATTTAAGTCAAGTTTCCCACAGCTGAGCCCATGATCCACTCCAGAAAGGTTAGAGTTCCCACCCACTGTGCACAGTCCTCACTGTGCACACTCCTCATTGTGCACGCCCCTCACTGTGCACGCTCCTCACTGTGCACGCCCCTCACTGTGCACCCTCCTCACTGTGCACGCCCCTCACTGTGCACCCTCCTCACTGTGCATGCCCCTCACTGTGCACGACCCTCACTGTGCACACTCCTCACTGTGCACGCCCCTCACTGTGCACGCCCCTCACTGTGCACGCCCCTCACTGTGCACTCTCCTCACTGTGCACGCCCCTCACTGTGCACGCCCCTCACTGTGCACCCTCCTCACTGTGCACGCTCCTCACTGTGCACCCTCCTCACTGTGCACGCTCCTCACTGTGCATGCTCCTCACTGTGCATGCCCCTCACAGACTGCCTGACTATAGCTGGTTCCTCTGCTTCCTTCCCTTCAGCTGCCGCATCAATCGCATCCTGGAGTCCCCACGGGGCAATGCACTGCTCGTGGGGGTGGGTGGGAGCGGCAAGCAGAGCTTGGCCAGGCTGGCAGCCTTCATTGGCTCCATGGATGTGTTTCAGATCACGCTGCGCAAAGGCTACCAGATTCTGGACTTCAAGGTAAGGAGGAGGGGCTGTGGGAGGAGGCCAGCCTTCCTCCAACTGCCCACGCTCCCTCTCATCGGTTCTCAGATCCCTTGCCCGTTAGAACCTCTGCCTAACGGTCCATGCATTTTCTCCTTAGATTCTGGGCTGATGAGGTGAGAGGCCCTTTTCTCCTTAGTCTCAGCCTGGGAGCATGGCCTTCCCAGGTCTGCGGTTGCAGGACCTCGGCTGCTTCAGCTACGTCTGTGCAGCCTTGGTTCTCACACCAATCGGAAGCACATCTTCATCAAGTACACTCACAGCTCTGAGACTTAGGAGCAACTCTGACCGTCTGTTCAAGTTCTATAAGGAATTCATCTTTTAAACGTGTGTTTAGTAACCACCAGCCGCTGGGACCTTCAGTGGCATTTCCTGGTTTCAGAATCAGGCCCTTGGGAGCCACAATGTGGACCTGGAAAGAGGAGCAAGGCTTTCTCTATATCTTTTGAAGGCTACTTGGTCCAGCCCCCTCCCATCACATTCACAGTAGGTCAATCTTTACCGCTTCTAAAAAAAAAAAAAGAGAAGACAACATTGTACATATGAGAATTATGCATTTACAGAATGACTCATGACTGTGGTTCTCAACCTTGCCTATACACAGAAACCTTTCAAATAATGCTGATGCCTGCATCACACCCCCCAGAAATTCTGACTTACCTAGTCTGGGCAGCTGCCTGCCTCTCCCACCCACCCACCCCACCCCCCCCCCGCCGCCAAATGATTCTAATGAGAGTTGAGAGGCATTGTCTTTGCTAATTCTGCAAATGCATGGTTTTGAGAACCATTGATCTAAAGGGAGTTTATTAACTTCAAAGGGGAATTTATTTGAACATGAATGATTATTGTAAGGAGATGTACGAGGCTGTTAAAGAATGAGCTTTGAGTGGTACAAGAGGCAGAAGACCAACATTAGGGACTGATGGCTGAGCTTTATGAGAGGGATATGACAAAGGAACCAAGATTGACTAAACTGGAAAACTTTAGGCTTGGAATCCTAGCCCAAAACTGTATCTACCTGCAATTATGAATGGATGTTAATTTTCTATCAGGCGAGAGTGTGTGTGTGTGTGTGTGTGTGTGTGTGTGTGTGTGTGTGTCTGCCAATACATGTTTTTCCAACAGAAGTCTTTTTGCTGGAGCTAGTCATAAGAAAATAAGATGCTGCTAGAATAAAATATATACATGCCCAGGCAAGTATCCCCAAGTGCCTATTTTTTTAATCATCACCCAAGGACAATTCATTGATTTTTAGAGAGAGCGGAAGAGGGAAGGAGAAAGGAAGAGAGAAAGAGAGAGAGAGAGAAATTGGTTGCTTCTTCGGTGTACAGGATGATGCTGCAACCAACTGAGCCATCTGGCCAGGGCCCCAAGTGTCTTGCTCTGTGAAAACCTAGAGCAGTGGTTGGCAAACTACGGCTCGTGAGCCACATGCGGCTCTTTGGCCCCTTGAGTGTGGCTCTTCCACAAAATACCACGGCCTGGGTGAGTCTTTTGAAGAAGTGGTGTTAGAAGAAGTTTAAGTTTAAAAAATTTGGCTCTCAAAAGAAATGTCAATCTTTGTACTGTTGATATTTGGCTCTGTTGACCACTGACCTAGAACACTCACTTGCCTGCTGGGGCAGGTCATTCACCTGTATGATGATATGAGTCTTCTCTGTCCTTTGGAAAGCTGTTACCTCTGTGCACAAAGCAGGCACTCTAAAAGTTAACAAGGATCCACAGTGGCTTTATGAACTAAAGCTCATCACTATTTAATTTTACCTGCTCACCTCTATTGCAACCAAGACCTAGGAATGAGGTGTATTATCCTGTCAGTGCAAATAGAGCTCTCCTCTACCTCCCGCTGCCATTTTGCTTTATTTACAATGAAAGTAGACAAGAAAATGGCCCATTCCTAAAGAGTGGGTGGGGATCACTTGCAAGAAGGCCCTCTTCGCAGAGATCTCTGATATTGATTGTTTCTGCAGATGGATCTGGCTGGCTTGTGCCTGAAAGCTGGGGTGAAAAATCTCAGCACAGTGTTTCTCATGACTGATGCCCAGGTGGCCGATGAGAAGTTCCTTGTGCTCATCAATGATCTCTTGGCATCTGGTAAGAGACTCTTTGTACCTGAATATCTAATAGATTTGCCCTGGAGTTGGAGTCATTTAGTCCAAGGTCAAAGGAATGAAATAGGTCATAGAAATGAGGGAGAAAACTGATACAGTGGAGAACTGATTCATCAAGGTTTTTCTAGGATTGATGCTGGGCCTGCTGATCTGGCTTTTTCATTTACCTTTCATGGCAAAACAGACAATAATCTTGGGGCTCTCTTAGCAGGACTAGATTTGAGAATCAGAAAAGCAGGTTAAAGGCCTGCAGTTCCCTCCCCAAAGCCAAGTCAGAGCGAAATGAGAATGCGTGCAATTTTTCAAGTAGGTTAGGCTTTAGCAGGAAGATACACAGACAGAGAGAACATGCACAAAAACATACACAATCGGGCGAGGTTAGGTTGTCCGTTTAATTAATTAAGGATTCAGAACTTTTGGGAAGCCAAGTGGAAGCAGGAACAGTATCTCTTCATGGTTTTCTTGGTTTTCAAAGAACTTGACAGGGGATGTCAACTGCTCTATGACACTATATATGAAAGATGGGACTTCAGTCGAAAGTTCAAATCTTGACATTTTGCTGTCCTTATTGATCCCTGTTTATTTAGGAATTCAGGACTTAGGTCAACCATTCTAGAAACAATATCTATTTATATGAAAATCCACCTGATATATATATATATGCATGTATATATATTATATGTATATGTATACACATAATATACTGTATATACATATACGTGTGTGTGTATACACACACACACACACACATATATATGTATATATATATATATATATATATATATATATATATATAATCTGATATATAAATAAACTAGAGGCCCGATGCACAAAACTTGTGCAAGAGTAGGCCTTCCTACCCCCGGCTGCTGGCACCGGCTTCCCTCTGGCACCCGGGACTCAGGCTTCCCTCGCAGCCCCGGCTTCGTCTGGAAGGTCATCCTGAAAGACATCCAGAAGGACATCCACTCTAATTAGCATATTATGCTTTTATTACTACAGATATACCCAAGAAGACAATATAGTACATAAATTATGCATTTTTTTAAATGTTGTGGGTGTATATATTTATATTAATTTAAATGAGAAATTTAAATTCTGACTCTTAAGCCAGATTCAGCATCTGCAAAACCACTTCTTTATCTGGGTTAAAAAAAAATAGTCAGTGCACAGATGTTCATAAATAAAATTTCTGCCTCCAGGTTTCCAGCATTCCAGAAAGCTAATTTATCCACAGTTCATGCCCTGCCTCTTTAACTGAATACTCTTTAGGTTACAGAGTCCAAAGACCATGACCACAGTATTCTCTCCCATAGTCTATCTCATGTCCTGTATCAGGGTGGCTCCTGCCATGAAATCCTAGGAACTTTACTGCTTCAGAACCACTGCCTGCTTCAAACTGTGCACCCTTGTACCCCAGACCATTTTACTCTTATGTCCACCAAGAGCCACTGGTCCCTGGCCCAGGTCACTCACTAGCAGGCTCTGTGGGCAAATGTTAGTGTGTTTACGGTGAGGACCAGAGTTCCAAATCCCTTACTATGCTGGCTCCAAGTATTACACTGATCCCACACTCGTGTATCTTTCCCAACTTGCCCTAATTAAGTTAATTTTATACCCAGGAGTTTGCCTCCTATCTCTTATACCTCTTCTCCTCCAATACAATAAATGTTTCCTCTCCTAAATACTATTTTTTAACATCCCACTAACTCTACAGCAGTATATCCCCTACATCATTGCCTCACCTTTTATTATTTTACTACATAATGAGAGAGGAGTCCAATTACCCTCCTGCCCTCAAGCTGCACCCTAAAGTCTAACTTCTAACACACCACCAAGGGTGAAATTGTGCTTCCGAGGGCTTATAGCTTTGGAGATGCCAGGCCGGTTGCCACCCTCACCCAGTGTATCAACTGGCTCCAATCCAGCCAGGGCACTAAAATAATGTCTGAGACACGGAAGATGTTATACTTTTACCAACTGAAATTTCAATCCTCACATATTTTTAATTTTTCATTTAGAAAAAAATTTTTTTTCAAGTTTAAATGAATTTCTGATGCCCTACCCAATGAAAGCAGTGCATTCAGGCAGTTTCATCGTCACAGAGCTTGAAGCTCCTATTTCCCTTTTAAGGCTTCCATATAAAAATAAGACTTACAAACAGATGATAATGGAGATAAAATTAAAAGTAATACCTTTCTCCTCTAATCTTTCTCCTTTTTTCTTAACTACTTTGGAGAATAGAGCATATCTGTGTTCTAATTTTCCCTGTCAAATTAATAATTTCTGACTAGAAATTAACTGACTGCCAATCCAGGGATTCTGTCAGTCTAGAGCAGTGGTTCTCAACCTTTCTAATGCCGTGACCCTTCAATACAGTTCCTCATGTTGTGGTGACCCCCAACCATAAAATTATTTTTGTTGCTACTTCATAACTGTAATTTTGCTACTGTTATGAATCGTAATGTAAATATCTGTCTTTTCCAATGGTCTTAGGCGACCCTGCTAGCGGTTCTCAACCTGTGGGTCACGACCCACATGTTGAAAACCGCTGCTGTAGAGCCTAAGACCATCGGAATATTTACGTTACGATTCATAACAGTAGCAAAATTACAGTTATGAAGTAGCAACAAAAATAATTTTATGGTTGGGGGTCACCACAACATGAGGAACTGTATTGAAGGGTCGCGGCATTAGAAAGGTTGAGAACCACTGCTCTAGAGTGAGAGGGATTCCTCAGAAACTCCCCATCCCATTAGTTTTTCAATTTTAAGGAGTTGTGCAATCACTTTATTCTTACATAAGAGTAGAGACTAGGAAACTGCAATCAGGCTACCTTGCCATTAACTAATCCCTGTTATCTACAAGTCCCGTTAGGTTGAAGGTAAAGGTACAGTGAGTGAATTCCATTTTTCAACTCTCCTCCAAAAGCATCTTCCTCAGGACCTACTCATCTCACACCAAGGGCTATCTGGTTTCCTCCCACACTTCTTTCGCTCACTGTTTCATATCTTGGTTTCTGGCACCATTTCCAAAATCAAATATTGATGGTACTCAGCTCATTAATCCCACTTGTGACACCTGTCATTGTATCAGTTATATCTTAGGTGGATTATAAATAGACAAGAAGAAATCTTACACACAAAGTTCTTAAACTCTTGGTTTAATTAGCAAAAAATACATAACTGTATAAGAGTCAGGGTGGCCACCCGATCAGAGCAAATGAAAAAATAAAGCATATCTTTGATCACTTCCCTTGGCTTACCAGAATCCTTACTGAGGGTCATGCAGCTGCTGGTGAGACTATGAATGAAATATTTGCCCTTACTGAATCTGAAACATTTAATTCTTTCTCTGTTCTTATTTTCCAATATAATTACTTCTGAAGAGTGTACACTGGCCATCAAACCCAGGTATTTATAAAATTCTTACGAAATTTGTTCTCTCTTGGTTCTTGAACCAAAATCAACATCAGCAAGGCCCCATGCCCATGCACACACATCCAGCTTTCCATCATTCCAGAAAGCACAGCAGTCCCAGCTGAGAAGACTTAGTCTTCTCCAGGTATAGTGTCTTTTTCTCTCCTGAATCTGCCAGATTTCAAGCTCCATTTTACTGTAGGATTTTATGTTGGGACTTCCATTTTGTTTTTCAAAAACCTTAATTATTCACTCCAAAATTAAAGTTTCTCTTTCCTGGCCCAACTAGATCAGTTTTTCTAATAATATATTCAAAACCACTTATTAAGCTTCCATGTTTAGCATGTGCTATGCTCAAAAATGAGTATCACACAGCCTGTATGTGGTCTGTTGGAATAGTTCACATCCAGTTGTGTCTTCTCTTTTGTAAAGTCATATGCTTCTCCATCTCTGGACCAGACTATTTTTTAATATTTGAGCCAAATCTCCTTTTGATATATAGAACATGTAAGGATCACCTCATCTACAATGTGCTTAACATTAGATCCAAGATTGACATGTTAGTGGTCTATGCACATCACATGAAAATGTGAAGTCTGGAAATGTTTGTAACAGACGTGACATTGGATTGCTCTTCTCCCATGAGTACCTGGAACTGGGTTTCCTGTCAAGCACGCACCAGATCTCCCACACATACTCTGTGGTCTCACTACATCTATTCACTAGATGCATCCTCAAACCACAGACAGCGAAGATCTAAACCAGCACCGGTTTGGTTTCCCAGCTGCCAAACAGAAATGCCAAAAGGCAATGCAAAAAGATGCTTGAGTAATCAGCCCTTTCTTTTCTTCATGTGATACTAACTTCTCACTCAAGTTATTTGAGTCTATGTCTCTGTGTACTCTCCTATGTTGCTAACCTCTCACTCACCACCAACATCCAAGAGATCATCAGTTGCCACCAATTTTACCCCTTGGCCATTTCTGAATCCCTATCTTTTCTATCATGGCTACCACTGATCTTTTCATCTTTCATTTTAACTCATCTCCCTGCCTCCCAGGCAATCTTCCCTCGAATCCATTCTCCTCACTACTTCCAAAATTATCTATCTAAACTCGAATTCCTTCATTAGTCGCTCACTAAATGCAGAATAAGATCTTTTTGTACAGAAAATAAAATCTGCCTTTGACATGCTTCCTCCCCTCCTTCCTAGCTCCTGTTCCCCCATTTTGATCTCATAATTTCTCTCTTCTTGACAGAACACTGCCCCGTTTCCTGACATCCTTACTTACTCACACTCTTCCTTTGGAACCTCACACCCTTCTCCTTCTTTGTCTGAATTAACTTCAACCCACATTACAAGACTCATCTTGAGTATTATCTCTCTAGGGGATTGGCACTGACCCACTGTCACCCTGGGGAGTGAGAAGCATCCCTCCATGCTTTTATCTTACTCAATGGCTGTGCATACCACCATTGCATTAAAACAACATTGTAAGCTCATAAAAGGAAGAGACTCTGTTGTCTGTTGTTGATTAAATTTTTGTTATAAAATAACCCAGAGACACAAAATATAAAGATTAAATAACTACCACCCAGCTTAGGAAATAAAACAATACTGACATAATTGAAATGCTCTGTGGAGACTATTGTTTTCATCATTTATACTTTCAGCGCCTCATGCATCTCCTGGCCCATAATTAGTATTCAGGAGGTATTTGTCAAAATGAGGTGAACAACGTCATGAGAATGATGTTCTGTCTTACACATTAGATGTTACTATCGAACAGGTGCCTTGAGAAGGTTTCCAGCCACAGAGAGAGAGGGACTGGGTGCTAAGATAGTTATTACTTTCCCTTGCTTTTTCTCCCTTGAGACCAAGGGAATGTTGTTGAAAAAGGGTAGGTCTAGATGGGGTCAAAGTCACTAAGCCAGTGTAAAGCTTACTAATTCACAGAGAATCTAACCCTTTCCTTTGCCCTTTTTATCACCAAGCGCCAACTAACTGAACCATCTTACACTATCAAGATCTCCTCCCCCAAAAGTAGTTGTAGCTTCTGAGAGCCTCAGACTAACACAGAGAAGATGATTAGTCTGACTCACCAAACATTAGGGCATGTTAATGACCCCATGGATCCTGCAAGCATTTGGAGGCAGAAATAAGGCTTCCCAACTTTAGGTCTCAGGAGGAAACTTCTCAAATATTTCAACAGCCTCTGCCTATGTCAGCACAAAACCCCCTCGGGCAGTTCAGTTTCCTGCTCCGGCATGGCTACCTACATCACACGATGAGTGACAGGAACATTGTCAGGAGAAATTGGGGGAACAAATCTGAAAAAGCAAACCTTATTTCCAATTCAAAGGTGTTACTCCCCAGATACTCCATCTAGTAGTCACCTTCTGGGTTCTTGGGATCTTGTCACAAACACCACCATCGTAGGAATATGGAAAAGGTCTGTAAATGGCCTGGAGGCTTTCAACATTTTGGCACTAAGGGTTTCCCATAACCCAGGGTAAGCAAACTTTCTCTGAAAGAATCAGAAAGTAAATATTTTCAGCTTTGCACACCATCCTGTTTCTGCCACGACTACTCAACCGCGTTCACTGTAGTGTGAAAACAGCCAGATAGCATCTAAATGAGTGAATGTGGCAATGGCCAATAAAAATTTATTTATGAACAATAAAATTTGAACTTTATCATTTTCATATGTCATTAAATATTATTACTTTAATTTTTTTCCCATAATCAAAAATTAGCTTGCAGGCCATACAAAAAGGAGCAGAGGACCATGGTTAGCCGGCAGACCTTAATTTGCTTCCTCAGTATCCATGATCTCATTCATAAAACACCAAAAAGGCATAAACCCATTTTAAATAAGAGAAAGATGAAGAGTTCAGATCTATTATTAGAGATGATAAGACTGAAAGGAATCCAATTTCTTGCTGGAGGGCTCTAGGATATTAATAGATAAGGAAATGCAGATTGTGAGAGAGGCAAAGGAGAAAAGACAGCCACTACAGGCAGTCAGCCCCTATGCTGATGGGAATGGCTTATGCCAATTCTATTGAAGTATTGCTCTTTTAAAGAACTTGGAGCTTGGCCAGTGTTAATCAGTGGTTGAACATCAACCTTTGAACTAGGAGGTCATGATTCGATTCCAAGTCCAGGCAAATGCCTGAGTTGTGGGCTCCATCCCCAGTAGGGGGTTGTGCAGGGAGCAGCCAATGAATGATTGTCTCTCCTCATTAATGTTTCTATCTCTCTCTCTCTCCCCCTCTCCCTTCCTCTCTGAAATCAATACAAATATATTTTTTAAATATATGCTTTAAAAAAGACTGCCCAGAACTTACTGAATCCAACACATGCTAAATGTTATTTCATTTTCCTCACAATTTTCTCTGACCCCTTTTTATCAAAAGAGTCTGAAATAGGTTATTCTACTAATGAGATATTTACTTTGACAAATTATAGCACAGATTTTTTTATATGCATGCTATGAAATAACTTACTGAATGGAAATTAAATCAAGTTCACTCAATTAAGAAAAAAGGTAAATGGTCACTTTCATGATAATTTTTTTCTATTTGGACCTTTTAAATGTTTAAGTATAATTAGTATAAAACTCTTAGTAAATGCCTGGCTGAATTAGCATTGTCGAACTGTGTAGGCCAGACACATTGTTAGAAAGTTGTTAGAAAGTTAGCATGAGTTTCCTCCAGATACAGTAGTTCCGGGAAGTGCAGCAGCCTCAGTGATGAGGGGAGTCATAGTTCCTGATGGCTCCGATACAGGCCATTTGTCAAGCCACCCATCTTTGAGGTCCTCAACCCAGTCCTCAGGGAAGCAGCATGGGGAGGGTGGCCCCTGTGGCTCTGCTGTCTCTAACATTTCTATGACGCCAACATTTCTGTGTTGTTTGTGGAGGAAGGAAGAAACATGAATGTGAAGAACTCTAAGGAGGACCTTGTATATGATTCCAGGTCCACATAATTTCAATACCCACCTAAAGCCTTGTACTGGAAAGCTTTTCTGATACCCATAGAATATCCTAGAGAGAACCATATGCACCCTTACATCATGTCCACTGTTTCAGATTGTAGCTATAGCAATGCTGCCTTGTTCTTACCTCCCTCAAGCTCATCTCTCTGAGAAAACTTGTGTCAGTATCAGCCACACAACTATCTTATACCTCCCAGTCTGTCTCCATTTCTTCGCAGTTTCCTCCTTTCCTCCCATATTACCATTTCTCCTTTCCATGGCGAACTCTTCCATCTGAGCTAGGAGCCCACGCCCTGGTTTTTGATTCAGAATTTTGTTCTATTCTGTCTCTCCTTTCCATTTCTGAATCTCCCTCACAGTTTTCACATCCTCACACCCACATTTACTTTTATCATTTCTTGATAAAATGTGTTGGATACACAGCATAAATAATAAAACAAACACCCATGCAATTATGGACAATGTTGCAAAGAAAAAACCTCTGGAGTGCATGTGCAAGAGTTTGTTTATACTCAGGGCCCAAAACTTAGATTACCAAATTATCTGCTTTGTGCATTTCAACTTGACGAAAAAGGGTCAAGTTGCTCCCCAGAGTAGTGGTACAAATTTTCTCTTTGACCAAAACTTGTTTCTTCCTAACCTCCCTAACATTTGGTTTATCTGACATAAATTTTGCCAATGGGTCTGAAATGAAATATCATTCCTTGCCTTTCCCTTATGACTTGTGACCTTGGCGCATCTTCTCAAGGGTTCATTAGCTATTCCTCTTCTGTGATTTGCCTACTTACATATTTTCCCTTTAGCTCTTGGTTCTTTGTCTTTTTCTTATGGATTTGTAAGTGTTCTTTATATATTCTGGATACTATCCCTTTGTTCATTATACAGTTAAGTCTGTATCTGACTTTTGTCATGCTGATTTAGTTTATGTTGTAAAACTTACTCTTTTTAATGCTCTGTGCTTTTTGTGTTGTGTCAGAAACCTTGTCCTATCTAACACCATAAAAATAATCTCATGTATTTTATTTTTAAATTATTACTCTTTTACTTTTCATATTCACGTCTTTAATTCACCTGAAATTTTCATATTGCGTTCTAATTTTATCTTTTAATATTAATATTGAATTACCCTAACATCATATTGATTTAGTCCATCCCTTGTCTGCACACTGTGGTTGTTTTTTTAAATATATTTTTACCAGAGGCCCAGTGCATGGATTCGTGCATGGGTGGGGTCCCTCAGCCTGGCCTGCACCATCTTGCAATCCGGGACCCCTTCAGGGATGTTGTACTGCTGGTTTCGGCCTGATCCCCACAGGCCAGTATTGGCCAAAACCAGCAGTCCAACATCCCCCAAGGGATGTAGCAGTGCCAAAGTGGCCACTGCTTATCCCAGCCCCACTATACCTGCACCACCACTGCTCACTGCTCGATAGCACTGCCTTGGAGGCCGGAGAGGCTCTCATGGCACAGCTGCACTTGCGAGCCATGAGCCCAGCTTCTGGCTCAGCGGCGCTCCTGCTGTGGGAGCACACTGACCACCAAGGGGCAGCTCCTGCATTGAGCATCTGCCTCTTAGTGGTCAGTGCACATTATAGTGACTGGTCCACCAGTCATTCCGGTCGTAATGGTCACTTAGGCTTTTATATAGAGAGATTGATTTCAGAGAGGAAGGGAGAGGGAGAGATAGAAACATCAATGATGAGAATCATTGATTGGTTGCCACCTGCATGCCCCCTACTGGGGATCAAACCTGCAACCTAGGCATGTGCCTTGACTGGAATCGAACCAGGGAACCTTCAATTTGCAGGCCAATTCTCTATCCACTGAGCCAAACCAGCTAGGGCTGCACACTGGTTTTTAATGTCAATTTCCTATTTATATCTGGGTCTGTTTCTAGGTGTTTCACTCATTGTTCTGTTTACCCCAGCACCAACTTCATGTTGTTTTAACTAGCATAGCTTTATGAGGAGACTTCATTTCTGGTGGGGTAAGTTCCTCCTCTGGTTCTTGCTCACAAATATCTTGGCCATTTTTCAACCTTTGCTCTTCCATATAAATTTTGATCTTGTCAAGATCAAAAATGAAACCTACTTGATCTTTTTATTGGGATTGCATCTTTATGATACTGGTAATACTGAATCACCCACCCATGAACACAGTATTTATCTCCATTTATTTAGGGTTTTATTTATGCTCTTCAATAGTATGCTATAGTTTTTACATCAAGATCTTGCACATCTTTTTGTATATTTTTGACAGCTTGCCTTATTTTATTTTATTTGGTATTCTAAATAACTAATTTTTTGTTGTTGTTGTTGTTGAAGTACAGAAATGCCATTTTATTTCCAATTTTTGTTTTATATCTAGCAGGCTTGTTGTCAAACATGCTTATGAGTTCTGATTGCTTATGTGTATATTCTCTTAGATTTTCTATGTAGAAGATTAGATTTTGAACAATGATAACTTTATTATATCCTTAACTATCCTTATACATTTAATTTCTTTTTCTTAACATTTTGAATAACTCAGGACATCCATATAATGTTGGATAAAACATAGAGCAGTCATGCTTGTCTTGTTCCTAATTTGAAAGACAATACTTCAGTTTTTCACTATTGGTTATGATGTTTGCTTTGGGTCTGGTATAAATATCTCTTATGAGGTTAAGAGAAATCTCATTTATTCCTAGTTTGCTAACATCTTTTAGAAAATTTGTGTATCTATTTTGATGGTCATATTACTTTATTTTTTAATCTATTAGTATAGTACATTTTTTTCATTTGTTTTTCTAATATTTAACAGTCCTTACATTTCTAGGATATACCCTGCTTTAGTTTTATTTATTTAGTTAGGATTTTTTAAATGTTTATTCATCATATATTGCCTCATTAATATAGTATTAACTCTCCGACCTTGCCAATCTGATAAAAGAACAATAATATTAGGAGTAATTTCAAAGTACATTTCTATTATTATGATTGTCTATATGTTTGCCAATCATTTACACTGAGTGGCCAGATTATTATCATCTCTAAACACATAATAATCTGGCCACTCAGTGTGAATATATGTGTGTGTGTGTGTGTGTGTGTATACATATATATATTAGAGGCCCGGTGCATGAATTTGTGCATGGGTGGGGTCCGGTCAGCCTGGCCAGGGAGAGGGGACGGGGCAGTTGGCCGGCCTGCCTGCTAGTTGAACTCCTGGTCAAGGGGACAATTTACATATTAGCCTTTTATTATATAGGATATACACTGAGTGGCCAGATTATTATGTTATGTGTTCAGAGATCATAATAATCTGGCCACTCAGTGTATATGATTTGTACAAAGAAAAAAGTAACTAAGCAGAGATTCAATGTGCGTTTCTGTTACTACAAGTGCGGTAAAGCATTTGTTCATATGTTTGAAAAGCACTTGTACTTTCTATACTGTGAGCCCTCTTTTCATACTCTTTATCCCATCTTCCTGTTGAATTATTGATCTTTTCCTTTAGTTGTAAAGAGTTTCTTTATATATACACATGGAGAGAGAGTGTGTGTGTGTTTGTATATTATAAGGAGATTAGCTATTTAACTATAATTTGAATTAAATACGTATATTCTTTTTTTTCCCTTTCTTTTGTCAGGAACATTTTAGTTCTACTCTCTTAGCAGATTTCAATTATACAATACAGTGTTATCAACTATAGTCACTAAGTTACACATTAACTCCTCAAACCTTACTCATCATTTTTCTCTACTGCATTTTTATTTAATTAATTAATTTTAAATTAAATTTATTGGCATGACATTGATTAATAAAATTATATAGGTTTCAAGTGGACAAGTCTATGATGCATCATCTGTGTGCCCACTACCCAAAGTCAAATCTTCCATCACCATATATTTGACCCCCTTTACCCTTTACTACACCTCCAACCCCTTCCCTTTGGTAACCACTATAGTGTTATCTATATCTATAAGTTTTAGTTTCCTTGTTTTTCTTGTTTGCTCATTCATTGCTTTCAGTTTTATATCTTATATGGAATACTGCTCAGCCATCAGAAAAGATGAAATACTGCCATTTGCGACAACATAAACAGATCTTGAGAATATCATGCTAAGCAAATAAGTCAGACAGATTTATGATTTTACTTATTCATAAGTGATTTCACTTATTTATCTTTTAACTTAAAAATTATTTAACTTATTCATCTTATAACTTATAAAAGTTTGAACCCTTTTACCAACCTCTCCTCACCCCTCAGCCCCTGGCAACCACTTTTGTATTCTCTGTTTCTATGAGTTTGAATTTTTTCTTTTTTTTTTTTTTGAGATTCCACATATAAATGATACCAGGCCATATGTGTCTTTCTGACTTATTTCACTTAACATAATATGCTCTAGTATCATCCATGTTGTCGCAAATAATAAGATTTCCTTCTTTTTAAAGCTGAATAATATTTCTATGGACATATATACAGCATATTTTCTTGATTCATTCATCCATTACTGAACACTTAGGTTGTTTCAAACCTTGGCAACTGTAAATAGTACAATGATGTGAATAGTACAACAGTGAACATGGAAGTACAGATATCCTTTCAAGATAATGGTTTTGTTTCCTTTGGATATATACCCATAAGTAGGTTTGCTGGATCATCTGGTATTTCTGTTTTTAATTTGAGGAAGCATACTGTTTTCCATAGTGGCCACCCCAGTTAACAATCCCACTAACAGTGCATAAGGATTTCCTTTTCTCTACATTCTCATCTACACTTGTTATTTCTTGTTTTGTTTTATAATAGCTATTCTAACAGGGGTCAGGTGATATCTCGCTGTGGTTTTGATTTGCATTTTTCTGATAATAAGTGATGTTGAGCATCATTTCATGTACCTGTTAGCCACTTGTATGTCTGCTTTGGAAAGCATATATTTTCCTAATTGTTTTGGAGGGTTTTCTTTTGTTGCTGTTATACTTTGCCTATCATGTTTTCATTATGTAATTTTATATAAAATTTATCAATTTGTATGTATCAAATTTATCTTATAAAAATATCAGTGTTGAATTATAGTAGAAAGTCCTTCCCCACTGAGAGATTATAAAATATTTCCCTTATTTTTTCTATCATTTTTATGATTTTATTTTTTTTATAGTTGAGTCATAATTCCATTTAGAATTTATCCTGGTTTTCAGTGGAATATAAAGATCCAACCACAAATTTTTTTTACATCCCAGTTTTCCCAATACTATGTATCAAATGTTCATCTTCTCCCCACTGAGTTAAGATGTCAGGGCTATACTAAATTTCCTGTTCTCGTACCTTTTTCACTAATAAAAAGTGATAGAGTGTTTTTTAATTTAATTTTTAATTATAGCTTACATTCAACATTACTTTGTATTTGTTTCAGGTGTACAGCATAGTGTGATAGCTCATTCTTCTTAAATATATGGACTTATCTATAAAAGTGGCCCTTTTAACCAGGTCATATAGCTACTTTACATCTGTTTTATTTCTCCTGCTAAATATTAAGCTTCTTATCAGCATAGTTTCTAGAACAGTAGTTAGTAAGTGCATGCTTTAAGCAAAAGAAAAAAAAAAGACAACTGAAAACTCTTGGGCTACCAGCTACCAGCTGACCCAGGATAAGAAGTTCATACACCCTGTTCCATCCTGTAAGGTGTTATTTTCTTTCCTGGGTTTGGAGGAGATAAGTATCTGTCTAGTTTCTTCAGCCAAAGTGGTGGAACATGGACTAAAATCCAAAGAACCTGTGTCCCAAGATTGAAAAATATCATGTCCAATTGTATCATGCAGACAGATGCCAAAACTGTCCATCTGTGCTCCATTTCTTCCTAGGAGAGATACCAGATCTCTACTCTGATGATGAAGTTGAAAACATCATAAGCAATGTGAGGAATGAAGTCAAGAGCCAAGGTCTCGTTGACAACAGAGAGAACTGCTGGAAATTCTTTATAGATCGGGTCCAACGACAGCTGAAGGTATAAAAGGGTTTACTGCTCAGGGTTGACAGGACCAGAGCTGGTTCATGAAAGCCCCCACTAATATATTGGACACAGCTGTCCTAGCTGATTGTCTTGAGAGTGGGAGCTGAGGGTGTAGTGCCCTTCTCAGCCTTTTCGAGGATCCCTTCTCATCTGCTTCATGGGCAGTGGCCTTGCCTCATACAGTCTAAGTTTCCCACTTTCTTGGCTAGAAAGGCTGGCTGTCAATTACAGATTTTTGTCTCTGTTGGATGTGTTTCTCAGTTTCCTGGGACATTAAGAATCCCAGGATGTATCTGTCTCTCTATGAGTACTTCTCTGATACCTTTTTGGTTCTCCCATCTTTCTGACTTCTCAGGTGACTCTCTGTTTCTCCCCTGTGGGGAACAAGCTGAGGGTCCGCAGCAGGAAGTTCCCAGCCATTGTGAACTGCACAGCTATCAACTGGTTCCACGAGTGGCCTCAGCAGGCATTGGAGTCTGTCAGCCTCCGCTTCTTGCAGAACATGGAGAGTATTGAGGTGAGAGGGCCAGGGAGACGCTCCTCACAATTCTTCCCACCTCAGGGTACAAGGAATTCCATGTCCAGAATTCCAGCATCCAAGTTCAAGCTCAGATAGAGTTGTTGGAACAACTTTCCATGTGGGGAAGCAATAAGGGGTGGGTTTCCCCCAGTCTTCATGGAGAGACTATCTCTTTATTTCCTGCTCTTTGATTTTAGCCCACAGTCAAGCAGTCAATTAGCAAGTTCATGGCTTTTGTCCACACAAGTGTCAACCAGACATCCCAGTCTTATCTGAGCAATGAGCAGCGCTACAACTACACAACCCCCAAGTCATTTCTGGAGTTCATCAGACTCTACCAGAGCTTGCTGCACAGGAATGGCAAAGAGCTCAAGTCCAAGACGGAGCGGCTTGAGAACGGGCTGCTGAAGCTCCACAGCACCTCTGCCCAGGTAGTGACAACCTTTTAATCACTCCTGCCACTGGGGGAGCTGAGAGGAGGTGGGAGCAGCCTCTTTTCAGAGAACTGGAGGGATCACACTTGAGGTCCAAAAGTGAGTCATGGTTTTCCGGAGGCCCCAGCATTATCAGAAACAGTACAAGAGTGAAGGCCGACCTCTCCAGCAGAAGGGCACGTCCTCACCTTCAGGTCTGATCTGCTCCCTCTCCCTGCTGCTGGAATCCCCAAGAGCACCTCTTCTCTTTTTCTCTTTATCATCTCCTCCTTTTGCACTGCTTTCCTCTCCAGTCTATTTCCCTTCCATCTTCAGAACCAAAAGGGAATGATTGAAATAAATGGTTACAGGGTTCTACCAATTTTCTTTTGTTTCTTTTGTCCTACAGTATTACCTATCAAAGAACCATTGAAACCTAGTTTCTTAAACAAACCCTGTCTCATTTAATGCATTTCCTCATATATTTCTAAGTGGTTGGCCATCAAAAGAAGGCCCCTGTTGCCCTGTCTTTGTTATAATTTTCTACTTTTCCAGATGGAACAAGTTTATTTCAGTCAATATACTACTCTTCCCTGGAGAGCTGGGAACACCTCTAGCCCCTTCTCTGCCCATGCCCATCAAACATTGCTGATCTTTGATGGCTCCTTTCTGGGCTCTGTTTAGCCACAGCAGAACCGGTCTTTCATTATGGTGTTGAAATTTCATTCACTTGCACAATTAAACTAAAATTGTGATCACTTTACCTATTGGACATCACATGTTCCTGTCGATATCTAAGCCTTTCATTTACTGTCATTTTCTGAGCTTTGCTTCTGGAATAGCTGTATTGAATATCCTTCTTCTGATTTGTACTTTCTCCCCACTTTGGTTTTGTTATTTATTGATGTAATATAGCTAAAGGATTTCAGTTCATTTAGTGCAGTGGTGGGGAATGTCCAGCGTGCGGGCCATGTAAGGCTCACAAAATCATTTGGTCTGCCCTGCCAAGGCATTAGGGGTGAGTTCATTAAGTGTTTGACCAAATATAGCAGGCTAATTTTTAAGTTGATAATTTTGCATGGCCCTCAAATGTTATAAATATCCAAATGTTCCTTAGCAGGAAAAAAGGGCTCCCCGCTCCTGATTTATTGGGATGCACTGAACCCTTGCTATCTATAATCGTGTTCTCTCTTGTGCTTGAAAACTTTCTTCTGTTGTGTGGTTTTGTTCGTCTGCTCTGGCCTCTCCTGCAGGAACAATGACTAGCTGGATGGTTCCCTGCACCCACATCTATTTTATCCTCACTCATTGTTTTCATCCCTTTGGCCTTTTTCTCTACCTCCTAGGGAAGCTTTGCACGTTTATTCTCAACAATACTAATTTAATAGTGTGTGATATTGCTTCTGCTTCCCATGTTTCCAGTGAAGACTTTAATTATGCTGTTACATTTTTAATACCCTAACAGCTCTTCCTCATCTTATGCTTTTTTCTTCTCTATTGCTTTTTTATTTTAGCCTGTTTTTCTGCAACTATATTACAGAAACCATTCTACTGATTATGCCAAACAGCTCCCTCAGTGTTGTTTCCAGATCCAGGATTGGGTCATCTTCAGAGCTGTGTTCTTCTCCTTAGTCTTCCGGATGCCATTTCTTTCCTTGTTCTGTATTTATATAGACATTTTTCCCACTTACCTCCACACATGGTGAGACATCTGTTGAAAATCAATGGCATGTCAACAAATGGCATGTGACAATGATCTATGAAGCTACTTTCTACCATTTGTGTCATGACCAAACCCCTTTTTTAAAGTTACAGTTTAGGGCAGATTGAAATACACAGATCCCAGCCCAGGTCCGAGCAGTTTACCTGGTGTTCACCTTTGTTGTAGAAAGGTCACATCTTCTCTCCCAATCACTTTCTGCTTCTGTCAATCTCCGAATGTGTAGAAAACAGCATAAGAAAGAATCCCAGAAGGCAGTACTGCCAGATTTTTTTAAACACCCCCCACCTTTTCTTCTTTTTGCCCCCCTCCCCACCTATGGTACCCTCAGAGCATTCTGCATCCCCACCGGCACCATTCTACCTCCTCCCACTTATGCTCTGGGAGTTGCTGATCAGTCTGTATAGAGGATGTTTGTTGGGGAGCAAGCAATAGGTAAGGTGCTCTTACACTCATAGAACAGCACTCAGTATTCTATTTTCTACAGACAATGAGGAAAGCATAAATGTCTGTGTTCCCGGTTCAGGTGGTCTCTGTTTAAAAAGGAGAAGCCTGACCTAGCCGGTTTGGCTCAATGGATAGAGTCAGCCTGCCAAATGAAGGGTCCCTAGTTCAATTCCAGTCAAGAGCACATGACTGGGTTGTGGGCTCAATCCCCAGTAAGAGGGGCGGGGGGGGGGGGGGACGGGGAAGGACGTGCAGGAGGCAGCCAATAAATGATTCTCTCTCATCACTGGTGTTTCTATCTCTCTCTCCCTCTCCCTTCCTCTCTGAAATCAACATATAATTTTTTTAAAAAGAGAAGCCTGGTTGTACCTTTAGGTGAACCCAGCTCAGTATGCATATAGTTAGTGAAGAATCCTCCCAAGTCTTGAACCAATTTCAGTTTCTTCTCCTTCTATTATCTCTCCTTCAGTGAATAACCTTCCACCTACTCAGTTCCCTAGGCCAGAAACTGGGGCATTATTTTTGACTCCTGCCTTTTCCTCGCTTCCTACATTTAAGCATTAACAAATTCTATCAGTTTTCTAAATAACTCTCAAATGCATCCCTTTTGCTGTATCCCCTATTTTCAATGTCTTGATTTAGACACTTTTATCTGGATTATTTCAATAAATCAAACTCTCAGCTCTCACCCCCCACCTACCCATGCTTTGCCCACAACCTCTTGCATCAACCATCAAGCCAAAATCCTTATGGTCATCTGTGGCTCTTCTCATTCCACTCTTTCTCTCACAATCTAAAACTAGAAAATCACTGTTGGCTCTATCTTCAAACATGCCCAAAATCTTACCAATTCTCGTCTTCTCTCTGCTACTACCCAAATCTGAGCCACTGTCATCTTACCTGGAAGCCACAATACCCTGTAATCATTTGTTGGTTCTACTTTTGCTCCTCAGTAATCTATCATCAACAGAGCAGCCAGAGAGATCAATTTAAAACATAAATTAAATATGTCGATTTCCTGCTCAAATCCCTAAGATAGGAGTGACCCTTAGTTCCCTCATTACAGTGGCTTCTGAGGCTCCTCCCAAACCCTGCCCTGTTACCTCTCAGCCCTCCTCTGCTGCTACCCCATCCTGTGACATCCCCCTCCAGCCACACTGCTTCTTTGCTCTCTCCTCAGACATTTCAGGCCTTTGCATTGGCTAGTCCCTCTACCTCAGATGTCCTTCCCTCTAAACTTCCTATAGCTCACTTCCTCATTGCCTTCAAATGTTACCTTCTCAATGAATCTTAACCTGATGACCACATTTTAAAATATAAGCCCATACACCTCTGATGCCCTCATTCAGCTATACTTGGCCTTTCCCCATAGGACCTACCCCAGTCTAACATACTATATCATGTACTTGTTCTTGGTGTTGTTGTTGTCTATCTCCATCTATTGGATACAAGCTCTATAAGGACAGGGATCTTCTCTGTTTTACTCACTGACGTGTGTCGGGTGCCTAAAACTGGACAGAGTGAGCATTCATTGACTATCTGTTGAATAAATGCATTAGTTAATGAATAACATTCTACTTTATCTCTCTGACCGTATTCTGGAAGCATTCTTGACCAGTACTACCCAATGGAAATACCCTGCAAGTCATGTGTGCAGATTTAAATTTTCTAGTAGGTGCATCAAAAAAATGTAAAAATTAAACAAGTGAGTTTTATTTTAGTGGGCTATTTTAATTATATATACTTTATCATATACTTTAGTAATATTTGTTATTTAACCCAATATATCTAAAATATCATTTTGACATGTAATCAATGTAAAAAAGTTCTTAATTTTATACTTTCCCCTTTTTTCAACATGGTTTCAAAAACTAGGGAATACGATGGTGCAGCACATGTCAGCTGGGACAAGACACATTGTACGTGCTCATTGACCACACGTGGCTCGTGATTACCAAACTACACAGCACACCTCTAGACCTGCTCTTAGAGTGATCTTTGCTCAAGCCAGAAGCCTGAGTATTCTCTCTTGTAGGTCTTAATGATTTAGACATTACAGTTCAGATTCTCTGATCTTTTAATAGCTTTCAAAATTGTCTTTGCATACTGCTCCACTATTTTCTTCCTGTATTCTACCACATTGTACCCTGAATTCCAACAGTACTCTTTGTAGTTCCCCAGTATTCCACCAGTAGTGCACACCTTAGTGTTACTATTAAGTCCTACACAATTTGCTACCCCACTGCCCAGAAGCCCTTTCTAAGCCCATTCTCCTCCCCATGGTTCCATCATGAATTATGTTTCTTCTCTTGCATATATTATGCTATACTGTTATTAGTCCTTCAGGGGCAGAAACCAGGATTCATCAGCACATACAAGGTACTCTATAAATGGATAGATAAATAGATAGATGGTATATGATAGACTTATAGGTAAATAACCAATGAAGAAGTTCTAAATCACATACAAGCTCAGAGTGGGATGAAGGATGGATCTTAGCAATACTGTGTACCTGCTGCATATTTCATACTTATTGGCCTTTATAATGCTGATTCTTCTTATAAAAATGGTATCTAGGGTTCCTAACTCTGATATAAACCCTTCATCTAGAATTGTTCTTTTGGTAGAAGGACTGAAGCACATCATCATAATCTGATGGAAGAATAATGACTTGAACTGTATTCTATCAGTATCCCATGGCCCAATTATGACTGTTTTTGATACTCATAATCTGGTGGGAGTAGACTTTCACCATTCCTGTTTGACATAGTACTGGAAGTGCTAGCCATAGCAATCAGACAAGAAGAAGAAATAAAAGGCATGCAAATTGGAAAAGAAGACATAAAACTGTCATTATTCACAGATGACATGATACTGTACATAGAAAACCCTAAAGATTCCATCAAAAAACTACTAGACTTAATAAATGAATTCAGTAATGTAGCAGGACACAAAATTAACACCCAGAAATCTATGGCTTTTTATATAATAATAATGAACTCACAGAAAGAGAAACTTAAAAAAATCCAATTTACCATTGCAATAAAAAAAATTAAGATACTATGAATAAACTTCATAAGGAGGTAGAAGACCTGTACTCAGGAAACTACAGGTCATGGAAAAGGGAGATAGAGGGAGACATAAACAAATGGAAGAATATACTGTGTTCATGGATTGGTAGAATCAACATCATTAAAATGCCCAGACTACCCAAAGCAATCTATAGACTCAATGCAATCCCCATTAAAATACCAATGGCATATTTCACAGACCTAGAACAAACTCTCCAAAAAATGCATATGGAATAAAAAAATGACCTCGAATAGTTGCAGCAATCTTGAGAAAGAAGAACAAAGTTGGAGGGATAACAATACTAGATATCAAGCTATATTACAAAGCCACTGTTCTCAAAACTTCCTGGTACTGGCACAAGAACAGACATATAGACCAATGGAACAGAACAGAGAACCCAGAAATCACCCAGGCCATTGTGCTCAATTAATACTTGACGGAAGGGGCAAGAGCATACTATGGAGTCAAAACAGTCTTTTCAATAAATGGTGTTGGGAAAATTGGGCAGATACATGCAAAAAAAATGAAACTAGATCACCAACTTACACCATACACAAAGCATGTCAAACTCACGGCCTGCATGGGCCACATGCAGCCCACAGTGAATATTTTTGCAGCCCAGCCAACATAAAATTTCATAACTTAATTTTTACAATATCCTGTTGTACATAATTATTAATAACGAACTACAACGTTCGCTAATGACTGATTACTATAATCGTGTTGCATTCATTTCCCTTACATGCAGGCGCACCATTTCTCTCCACTAGTACTAGCAGCGAATATTTTAGCACCCAATTGCCATGTCATTAGTCTTGGACTGGCTTGTTTAGTATGTGCAATAGGAAATATTTCACTTTCGGAGAACAAGAAAAATAGGTTTATTTGTGTTACATTTGTTAATTTGTGCAGTTATTCAGTGTCTGGTAAGTTAATGTTTAAGAAAAAAATATTAATTTTTATTAAAATGTTCTATTATTTTATGTTAATGATTGCTTATTTATTTCAGCCCTTTGTATTCAGCATGTCTCTATCAAAATAAACCTACGTTTTTATGAAAATTGAAGCTTTTGTTTTATTGCTGCCCACATAAACTTAAACCTTGTTTATTTGGCCTGTGTTAGCCTTTGAGTTTGACATGCTAGCCATACACAAAAATAACTCAAAATGGATAAAGAACTTAAACATAAGACTGGAAACCATGAAAATCTTAGAAGAATCCATACAAAATATCAGACATATGTTGTAGCAGTATCTTTACCAATACAGCTCCTGGGATAATGGAAACTAAGGAGAAAATAAACAAATGGGACTACATCAAAATAAAAAACTTCTGCACAGCAAAAGAAACCATCAACAAAACAACAAGGAAGCCCATTGCATTGGAGAACATATTTACCAATTTTGTCTCCAATAAGGGTTTAATCTCCAAAATTTATAGGGAACTCATACAACTTAACAAAAGGAAGATAAACAACCCAATCAAAAAATGGGAAAAGGACCTAATTAGACACTTTACAAAAGTAGACATACAGAAGACCAAGAGATATATGAAAACATGCTCAAAGTCAATAATCATCTGAGAGATGCAAATCAAAACAACAATGAGGTACCATCTCACACCTGTCAGAATCAAATCAACAAATCAACAAGCGACAAGTGCTGGTGAAGATGTAGAGAAAAAGGAACCCTTGTGCACTGCTAGTGGGAATGCGGACTGGTGCAGCCACTGCGGAAAGCAGTATGGAGTTTTCTCAAAAAATAAAAATGGAACTGCCATTTGACCCAGTAATCCCACTTCTAGGAATATATCCCAAGAAATCAGAAACACCAGTCAGAAAGAATATATGCACCCTTACGTTCATAGCACAATTTACAATAGCTAAGATTTGAAAACAGCCTAAGTGCCCATCAACAGATGAGTGGATTAAAAAACTGTGGTACATCTACACAGTGGAATACTGCGCTGCTGTAAAAAATAAGGAAGTCCTATCATTTACAACAGCATGGATGGACCTAGAGAGCATTATGCTAAGTGAAATAAGCCAGAGAAAGATAAATATCACATGATCTCACTCATTTGTGGAATATAATGAACAACATAAACTGATGAACAAAAGTAGAGCCAGAGTCATAGAAGCATCAAACAGACTGTCCAACCTAAGAGGGAAGGTAGGGGAGGGGGTGAAGGGTAAGAGATCAACCACAGGACTTGTTTATTTATTTTTTTCTTTTTAGGCCTCCAACCCTTGGTGGAGTATCTTTCGCTGTTGGTTGTCCTGGGATCCCCTCTCCTTTTTCTAGAGCTCCGGGGAGAAGGTCTTGGGCAGCTTGACATCTCTTTGTAGCAAAAGGAACCTGATTCTTGAAGAAGGGAGCATCTCCTACCACCATTTTCTCATCATCCCACTCAGACAACATCCCCCACTTGCCACACAAAGTTGATATTCATGGAGCTGGCAAGACTGAGGAAAGGGGCCCTCCATGCTCATAGCACTCTTCCTTCCCAGGTGTGGGGTGTCTAAGTAAGAAGAAATCCAGAGGATGGCTCGAATGCTCTGAGTAAGAGAAAAGAGAGGAGAAAAATTGCCAGCGAACTATCCTATGTCCTGTTCTGTTGCAGAAGAGCCATGAAATGAACCTGAGTTATGCCTTCTCTGTAGCTTTGTGGAGAATGGCCTAATTCTGACTGGCAGGTCCCTCCTGTCACTCCATGTCACCGTTTAAGAGCTATAAAGCTCCCATTCACATGCAGGTGATTACTTACCTTGGTTCTGAGGTCAGAAGCCATATCTGCAATCAATAAAACAAATAACAAAGAAAAAATAAACACTTCAATTTTCTCAAATCTCCCAAGATTTATAAAGGAACAAAAAATTACTGTTGTGTTTGCTGGCTGGAGTGATTATATGGTTCAATCATTTTGATTTACAATTGCATCTTTGTCCTTGTGGAAAGAACTCTGCAGCTGAGCCATAGGAGATGGAAATGGATTAACCTTCTGACATGGGGATATAAGACGTGCTCTAGGGAGCAGGCCTCCATCTAGGGTTAATGCAAAGTCTCCAGTCCCCATGAATACACAAAATTAAAGAGCATTCATTTTTTCTGCTTTCTTTTTCTTTTCTTTTGATCTGCCATGAAAAGGGAATTATCGGCACACCCAAGCCTCCGTTTTATATTTCTCCTTATGTATTTTGCATCATAATGCAGATGAATCTGCTTAACGTGTTCTAAGAGCTCTGAAGTAATCTTTTGGTTGTTGTGTGAAATAGACTGCAGAAAAGTGAGAAACAAGAGGTCATTCTGGGTGTAATTTAAGGGCCCTATTGCAAATACAGTGGCTTTTTACTTTCCAGAAATAAATAGATCTGAGTGTTCTCTTTGCATGTGAAAGGACCATAACACTAGGCCAGTGATTCTCAAACCTGGGGGAGCATCCGATTCACCCAGAGAGCCTGTTAAAACAGGCTGCAGGACCCCACCTCCAGAATTCCTGATTCCTTAGGTCTGGAGTGGGCCCAAGACTCTGCATTTCTAACTAGTACCCAGGCGAGACTGATAGTGCTGGGCTGGGGGCTACATCAGAACCACCACATTCTAGGGAACCGAACGTACATAAAAAAACCATTCTTCTCTCTCCAGCTGATCCGAGAAAAGGACAGTTTCCTGGGTGCTGATATTTCCATCACTGCCTCCAACCTGCATATAAATGTGGAGGCTGGATGGCAAACCCAGCTTATCTGGACCATTGAGCCTCTTGCTGTCCCACTTCAGCTTGTTCAAACTGGGCTGTGGACATAAATGAAGACCAATCAACTGAGAACAAGGGAAAGCTCTTTATTCAGAGCTTCCTCTCGCAAGGGAGTCAGCCACGTCATTTGCATTTTGGCTGAGACGCACAGGCGGGAGGGGCAATGGTAGAGCTGTACAGTGGAAGGACAAGAGTCCTGGCTCTGCCCTGGTGGAGGTTGTTGGCTGGGGCAGGTGTAGGCAGGCTGACTAGAAAGAGGCATCCATCTGATCCATCAGAGGGTGAGCCTTTGACTTCCTTTGGCTGGTCCTAAGTTGGAAATAGAGACAAAAATTAAGAAAGTTGTCAGTTATCAATCGTCTTGGCCATTCTGGGTCAGTTGTTAACAAAGGTTATGGTTTGTCTTTTGGATTGTTACTTAGACAGCTGTCTGACTCTCTATATGTCTGACTGACAGCAGGCTGGCCTCCTGAGCTGTTTAGTGGAGGTACTAGGTTGATTTCCTGGCCAGGTGGCTACTAGTATAGATCAGAGTTCTACTTTTAAATATGGTCTGGCCACTGTCCGTATATTCACTCTCTCAGGATACACAGTAGACACTCGCTTTTTATTGCTTCCTAAATTCTTGTTATACTCCACAATGGCCAATTTCAATTAAACAATGACATATTCATTAAGGGCCTACTATGTGCAAGTTATTATGTTAGGCACATGAATTTTTATGAGACACAAGCACCAATGTCAGTGAGAAGCAGCCTGAGTCATTTGGGCATCAAGGAGAAAGACTGGTGACAGTGTATGTTGCTTAGAACCTTCCACCACACTGACAGTAGGTTCCTTTCCTTCCCTGGGTCTGGGAGCTTGGTCCCAGGTAAGAGCTTAGCTTTGTACCTTCGCATCAGGAGTTGGCATTCCTCTCTGCTCTGCAGGATCAGATCCCCTGTGCTGTGTCCCAAGTCCCTCGACTCCCAATAAGCCTGGTGCTTCTCCGCTGTAGGTGGATGATCTGAAAGCCAAGCTGGCCATGCAGGAAATGGAGCTGAAGCAGAAGAATGAAGATGCAGACAAGCTGATTCAGGAGGTGGGCGTAGAGACTGACAAGGTGAGCCAAGAGAAAGCCATGGCAGACGAGGAGGAGCAGAAGGTGGCTCTCATCATGCTGGAGGTCCAGCAGAAGCAGAAGGACTGTGAAGAAGACCTGGCCAAAGCAGAGCCCGCACTCACAGCAGCCCAGGCAGCTCTCAACACCCTCAATAAGGTAGGATGTCTGTGGTGCCTGCCCACCCTCAGGGCAGCAGATTCCTCCCCTCTCCCAGAGGCAACCTGATACCCTGGTTATCCAAACATATAAGGGCAACATTAGGAGAGCCTTTGGTGGAATCCAGCTGTCACTAGCTCATTCATTAAGCAAACAAACATTTATTTAAATCGACTATGTCAGTCCCCAGAAGCTACCAATAAAACCCCAGAGATGTGAGTCTTAGAACCAATCAGGGCAGAAGGAGTCAACCTGTGCAGGGCCCAGAGATGAGAACTGACTTGCCTGGAGTCACAAACCTCAATATTGGAGCCAGACTTTATAATCCAAGTCCAGAGATCTTCTGGCCATACATCCCCTGGCCATTTACCTGTTATGTACTATCAGATACACAAGCCTTTTAAGGCCCTATGGAAATGTTTATGATGTGAGAATAAAACAAGGTGTTATCTTCCAAACTATTCTTTTTTTTTTTTTACCATTTTTTTATTGTTTTAAGTATTACAAATAGTAGTACATATGTCTCCTTTTTTTCCCCCATTGATCTCCCCCCGACCTCCCCTACCCCCCAGTACATGCCTTCACCTGCCCGCCCTCCCCCCGCCCCAGTGTCTTATATCCATTGGTTGTGCTTATATGCATGCGTACAAGTCCTTTGGTTGGTCTCTTACAGCCCCCCTCGCCCAACCTCCCCTGTCTTCCCAATGTAGTTTGACAGTCTGTTCAATGCTTCTTTGCCTCTGTATCTTTTTCCCACCATTTCTTTCCTTTAAAAAGTTTTGCCTTTGCAGACTAGAAATAAACATATAATAACAAAACAAGATAAAACAAAAAAAAAATGTTTGAGTCCCAATTTCAATGTCCAACAGTTCTGAGTCCCCGTTTCAATGTCTAACAGTTCCTTATGTGTGCATGTCAGCAATGATATCTGGATGGTGGGCACATGTTGGCAATGCAGGTCCGATCCTCTCTGGTTTGGTCCTAGGTAACCTGCAGCAGTGCACAGCTGCTGACTGCTCGCGTGGCAAGGCGTTGTCAGCGTCTTCCATCTCTGGACTGTTTTTTCCTCTTGTCTTAGTGGTTGGAGCACACCTGTCAATTCCTCTCTGTTGCAGGAATCCATCTGGTCTTGGGGTTGTTTTCTGAAAATATACAAATGTATTCTCGACCACAAGTTAATAAAGGAATCTTTTCTATATAATTGATTTGGGATCCTTTTTATTTTTGTTCAAACAATTTTCCTTTGTCTTATTTAGACACCATGTGTGTTTTTAATGGCTGTCTTGCTGTTAGCATTGCAAATGAAACTTAATTTGGTAAAGTAAAAATTTTCTAGATGTAATTTACTTATAGGATATTTTTCCTTACATGATATTGCCCTACTATCCCCCCCCTTTTTTTATTATTGGAGGTTTTTGTAAATTTTATAATGCAGTCTTGATAACTTTAAATTTAAATTTTTTTTTTTTTTTTTTTTTTTGCCCACACATATGACTGCTTTAGGTTCAATGCATATTCGGGAATTTTAGCATGAGATGAACTACCAATAGAAATTTTAGTTATTACTTTAAGAACAGCTTTTTGTCCAGTACAATGAACTTTACTTGAATATTCACTTATTTCAATTAGCCTATTTAAATTAATCTGAAAACTTGATTACTATTTTACTGTCAAATTTAATACTCTACCAACAATCTTAGTTTACCCTGTAAATATTAGTGGGAAGGATTATTTGCATTCTTGAGTGGGCCCTGAGCATTCCAGATGCTAGGCTGAATTTAGATATAGGGCAACTGCTGTCGGCCAAGTCTCTTGTCTATTACCTGCGTCCCGATCTGAGCTGGGCCAAGTCTCTGTCACCTGTATCTCGATGTGAGCTGGGCCAAGTCTCTTTCTGTTGCCTGGGTCCCGATCTGAGCTGGGTGTGGGAAGTGCGAAGCAGCCATGGGGGCAGGAGACCTCCTTCAGAAGGGGTGAGGGTTCAAGACCCTGCTATGTTGGGGGGGTGAGGGTCTGTGCCCCACTTCTGTTGCCCCCCCAACTTCTCTCCTAATGGCCCCTCTGGGACTGTGCCTGTCTTAGGTTGTTCCTTCCTTGAGGAATCTTACCCGTCTCTGGCTAACCAGCCATCCTCCGGGGCCAAGCAGGGTGGTGTGAGGTTCAGTTCTGTCTCGTTGGTAGCCTATGCCCCCGTGGCCTCCACACCCAGCACCTGCCTTGGGAACCCCTAGCCTGCTGGCAGGGTCCCAGTGCTGATCACATATCTCGGGGAACTCAGGTTTCTTCTCCAGTGAGGGCCCAGCTCACACAATTGGGTGTGAGACAGATCCATGGTACCAGCCCCCATGAGGCTTCAAGCTCAGCATGAACAGAAAGCTCAGGTAACAGCTGAGGGCAATTGGATTGTGAGAAGAGGGTCCCTCTTGGCACAAAGGGCAAGAGGGGCCAATATAGGATGCTCAAGTGCCTTCCCAGTGCCTTAATTTCTTCTACAAGGAATTAAATCCTTTCATGTCCTTTTTTTTTTTTTTAATTGCTGCCAACCATTCAAAGAATTAGTTTGTAAGTTTGTTTGGGATAATTGTTAAATATGCTGTTGTAAAATATCTAAAATTATAATGACATTGTAGAATAATATCATGTAAGGATATTCTTTGCCCTAGGCCCTGGCAATTCCATTTCAAACTGGCTGTCAATTTCTTTTTGTAGCTTTATATAAACTTTGTCAGGGAGGCAAAAACACAAATTACTTACTTTAGTTCAAGAGGACAAATATTTTTACTTTCAATTACAATCCTTATGACTTTTGAAGGAAACTTCTCTTTGTTTCCTTCCAAAATAATTTTCAGTCTACAGAGAGTTTCATTTAAAAATTTCTGTCACATGAAACAATTTCTCTTAAGGCTATGGTGACCACTAGTTTTGGTTAGATTTAGTATTTTATTTTTATTTTATAATTTTTAATTAATTTTTTTAATTTTTATTTTTTACATATGTGTCCTTATTTCTCCATAATCCCCCACTCCCCACTTATGCCCCGCCCCCTTGTTGTCTGTGTCCATTGATTAGGTTCATATGCATGCATACAAGTTTCTTGGTTGATCTCTCCACCTTACCCCCACCCTCCCTTACCTTACCTGAGGTATGATGTTCTGATCGACGTTTCTCAGCCTCTGGATCTGTCCTTGTTCATCAGTCTATGCCGTTCATTATATTCCACAAATGAGCAAGATCATGTGATATTTATTTTTCTCTGCCTGACTTATTTCACTCAACATAATATTCTCCATCTCCATCCATATTCTTGCAAATGGTAGGAACTCCTTCTTTTTTACCGCAGCGTAGTATTTTATTGTATAGATGTACCACAGTTTTTTAATCCATTCATCTGCTGATGGGCATTTAGGTTGTTTCCAAATCTTGGCTATGGTGAATTGTGCTGCTATGAACATAGGGGTGCATATTTCCTTTCTGATGCGTGTTTCTAGATTCTTGGGATATATTCCTAGAAGTGGGATCACTGGGTCAAATGGTAGTTCCATTTTTAGTTTTTTGAGGAAGCTCCATACTGTTCTCCACAGTGGCTGCACCAGTCTGCATTCCCACCAGCAGTGCAAAAGAGTTCCTTTTTCTCTGCATCCTCGCCAACACTTGTTGTTTGTTGATTTGTTGATGAAAGCCATTCTGACAGGTGTGAGATGGTACCTCATTGTTGTTTTGATTTGCATCTCTCCGATGATTAGTGACTGTGAGCAGGTTTTCATATGTCTCTTGGCCTGCCTTCTGTCTTCTTTTGAAAAGTGTCTATTTAGATCAGTTGCCCATTTTTTGATTGGGTTGTTTATCTTCTTTTTGTTAAGTTGTATGAGTTCTCTGTATATGTTGGAGATTAAACCCTTATCGTTGATATCATTGGCAAATATGTTCTCCCATGCAGTGGGCTTTCTTGTTGTTTTTTTGGTGGTTTTCTTTGCTGTGCAAAAGCTTTTTATTTTGATGTAGTCCCATTTGTTTATTTTCTCTTTAGCTTCCATTGCCCTAGGAGTAGTATCAGTGAAGAAGTTCTTTCGGCATATGTCCGAGATTTTGCTGCCTGTGGATTCCTCTAGTATTTTCATGGTTTCCCGTCTTATGTTTAAGTCCTTTATCCAATTTGAGTTTATTTTTGTGTATGGTGTAAGTTGGTGATCTAGCTTCATTTTTTTGCATGTATCTGTCCAATTTTCCCAACACCATTTGTTGAAGAGACTGTCTTGACTCCATTGAATGTTCATGCCTCCTTTGTCAAATATTAATTGAGCATATTGATTTGGGTCAATTTCTGGGTTCTCTATTCTATTCCATTGATCTATATGTCTGTTCTTGTGCCAGTACCAGGCTGTTTTGAGAACAGTGGCTTTGTAATACAGCTTGATATTGAGATCCCACCTACTTTGTTCTTCTTTCTCAGGATTGCTGCAGCTATTTGGGATCTTTTTTTATTCCAGATGAATTTTTGGAGAGTTCATTCTAGGTCTGTGAAATATGCCATTGGTATTTAATGGGGACTGCATTGTAATTATGGCGTGTCTTGGTGTGGGTCTTTTCGGATTCATCTTGCTTGGGACTCTATGTACTTGAGTAACTTTTTTCTTCCCTGTATCAGGGAATTTTTCTGTCATTATTTCTTCAAATAAATTTTCTAATCCTTGATGCTCTTCTTGTCCTTCTGGCAACCCTATTATATGTATGTTATTTCATTTTGCATTGTCCCAAAGCTCCCTTAGGCTCTCCTCCTACTTTTTAATATTTTCTCTAGTTGCTGTTCAGATTGGGCTTATTTCTGTACCTGATCTTCTAACTCTCTGATTCGGTCCTCTACTTCTTCCAGTCTACTGTTGAAGCCTTCCATGGTGTTTTTGATTGTAGCTATATCATTTTTCATTTCTTCCTGATTTTTGCATAGGTTGTTGATTTTCTCATCCATCCGGTGTATGAACTAACTGTATGACCATTACTCTAAATTATTTTTCTGTCATGTTGCATGCTTCCATTTCACTTATTTCCTTACTTGGTGATTCCTCCTTTTCTTTCCTCTGGGGATTGCTTCATTGTCTCCCCATTCTGACTATCACCAGAAGGTTCATATGTCAAATTGTGGGAGCCTGGACTGTGTGCAGTGGGAGTTTTGCACCCCTCACTGAAGAGCTCTGATACCAAGAAGTGCAGTTGCTGTGGGTTGGTGGGAACCACACCCACCCTGGATCAGCGTCACAGGTGCTTAGTGTGGCCTCATGTGTGCACCTAGAATCAGGGATCCTGCCTGCGCCACGTTGAAACAGAGAACCCACTGGCATGTGCCAAAAATCAAGTCCCCTATTGCGTGTCAGGAGTCAGAGGCTCCCTGTGTCCATGCTGAGAATCGAGTATCAGAGTCTCTGTTTCTTGGTGCTACCTCACACTGAGAATCATGTCCCTGTGTGCACATGTGCCAAGAATTGGAGTCACTGGCTCTTAGTGTGAATGTACTGGGAATCAGGGATCTCAGGCACACGTAATGAGGAACGGAGTCTAGTCACTGGTGATCAATGCTGCCTCTTGTGTGGAGATTTAGGGTCCCCGATATGCCTGGGAGACCGGGTTGCTCAGTTGCACTGTGTTGGCAGGAGGTCCACTTCTGCCCTGCAGTAAAAAGCCTTCTGTGTGTGCTTGCCCTGAATCAAAGTCAGGTGGCTCTGCCCCTTAGTGTGGGTGTGGGGTCTGGTCACGCGGGCGTGCACTGTGGAAAACAAATGTCCCTGTGTCCATGTACCCAGGCTCAAATTCAGCGCTGCCTTCCTGTGTGGGCACAGGGTCTGGTCGTGGGGAACAAACTCCCCAAGACCGCACATCCAGGTTCAAATTAACCACAGCCCTCTGCTAAGGTGAAGGGTCTGGTCATGGGAAACAAACTCCCCTGGTTTTCACCCCCAGGTTCAAATTCAGTGTTGTCTCCCTGTATGGGTGTAGGATCTGGTCACAGAAGATAGTCTCCCCAAGGTCGTGCACCTATGCTCAAATTCAGGACTGCCTTCCTGTCTGGGCATGGAGATGAGTCACAGGAAACAAATTCCTTGAGTTCACAAGTCCAGGCTCAAGTTCAGTGCTGTCTCCCTGCCCTGCGTGGGCACAGGATCTGGTCGCAGAAGACCACCTCTCTAGGGATGAGTGGCTAGGCTCGAATTCCGCTCAGTCTCCCTGCCTGGGCGTGGAGACTAGTCGCGGGAAACAAACTTCCCATGTCTGACGCCAAGGCTCAAAGTCAGGCAGTCACCACTGCTTTGTGTGTGCAGAAAGACTTATTGTGCGGCTTGGGTCTGGTAGTTTCTATGTTGCTGCCGCAGGGTGGGCGGGTAGGAGGATTGGCTTTGTGACTCACAGAAATCTGCGGTTAGTTGCCTGGAGTCCTGGTGTCCCTGGGTCTGCAGCTATAGTGGCAGGTCTCCTACCAGAGCAGCTGTAGGGTCCTGGTTTGCTTCCGAGACCAGAATGGGTGGTGGCGAGGCTAGGATCCTAGTCTCAAGCAGTTCTGTTCTTCAAGATGGCATGGTCTCTGTGCTGCTGGTGTCCTCCCTGGAGTGTTTGCAGCGGCCATGGGGTTTTGCCATCTAAGACTGCCTGGATTGGCAGCCCCCTGGAAGAACTGCAGGGTCTAGCTGTCCCTATTTCACTCACACACACACCCACACATGTCCACACACACCTCTATCGCTCTCTCACATACTCTCCCTCCCTACCTTCCTGCCAGTCGCCATCTTGCCTCCTCCCAAAAGATCTCCAACACAATTCTTCCAAGCATGACTCTTGAGCTGTATTCATAAGGCAACTTTATTTTGGTTCCCTTTCAATTTACTCCATGTATTGGGGGAACATGTGGCTAGCTTCTTCCTTTTATTGTTTTTCACATTTCAGCTTCTTGTGCACTGGGATAACCATGGCTGAGGGGCAAAGGGAAGGAAGAGAGAAAAGTGCAGACAGGCTCATGTCATCAGGAGTTGGCATCACAGAGGAACTGATACTTTCTCTGTTGAGATGTCTTCCCCCTGAAGGTTGCTTTCTTCTCTTTCTCCTGAGAGACTAGCAATTCATTTGGCCCTTCACATGGACTACGTGGTTAAGGTCTAAGACAACCTATGCCAGGTGTGCCGTGCACACAACTTGTTCTGTGGGAGACATCTGTGCCTCCTTTCTCTAAACATGCTCTGAGGGTGTTGGCCATCCATGCAGCATACTGTCCCTAGTTCAACTGTCGGGAGACTAGCCAGCTATTGTCCCAGCTCTTGATTTCAGGGCTGTACCTTAGACTCCAGACTGCTTTGTTGCTCAAACTATGGGGGAAACATTTAAGCTTTCTGATTGGTCTCTTTAAAGCCCCTCCCTCTAAATTTGATGTGAAAGGAAGGGGCAGATGCCCCACATCTTCCCTTCAAGGCAGATGAGTGGGGCTCACCAATAATTCTTACTAAAAGACCTCCCTTATTCTCCAAAATTCTGGATCCTTTGTACCCTCAATGTAAGTGAAGGGTTAAGGAGTCAATATACCAGCTTTTGAAACCTTCTTTTATTACTTCTGCATAGCTTTACCTAACTTTGGAAGGTAGTATCTTTTATACTAGGGCCTCAGCAAATCTGAGACTAAATGAGGTATATTGTAAAATCCTGTTGTTGTGTATAGTTATATATAAATTGTATTTAATGGGAGAGATGAGTGCATTTTAATATTTTTATGATTTGGGATGGATTCCCTAAAAGTAAGGGCACGTAAGGCCTAAAAGGCCTTAAGTTGGCCTCTACCCGAATTAATAGAGAACACAGAGTTTCTCCACTGGGAACTTTGAGTATCATTGGGTAGTTCAGGAACTGGAAGTGTGACCCAATTATGCTACCAATTCTCAGCTAGAACCTTATAATACTTCCAGGCCAGGTTTCTCTCTGACTGCTCACAGTGGCATCCATATTGATCTCTCCATCTTTGATTAGACTGTAGTACCCTTCCTGACCCCAGAATTTAGGATTTCCTCTTCTTTTGCCTCATTATGAATCCTACTCATATTTCAAAATTAAACATATTTGGTTTTTAGAGCACAGAAGATGCACTGCTTTATTAATACACCCTCATGTCGTGTCCACTAGTCACATCATCAGGTCTTCTGACACAGGCATATGTTCTAAGATGAGCTGAGTTTAAATATTTACTGTGTGTGGCTTTGGGAGTGATTTTATCTTCTCTGAGCCTTCATTTCCTTTGTTAAGTGTAGATAATAGTAATATAGTTCCCATTAGATGTTATAAGGATTAAATGAGACAATATATGAAAAGTAACTAACAGGAGAATCCAAGATGGCGGCGTAGGTAAACACCTAAACTGCTGCCTCCCGCAACAATTTCAAAACCACAACTAAAAGACAAAACGTCTATCACCCAGAACCAGGGGAAAGCTGGCTGAGTGGAAGTTCTACAACTAGAAGGAAAGAGAAAAGAGCATTGAGACGTGCACAAGCGCTGAAAAGCTGAGGTACGGAGGCGCGTGATCCGGGCTGGCGGCGGGCGTTGCTTTTTTCAACCCGAAGGGAGACAAGCCCCCGATTACTCTGAAATACAGTTTCTGGGGAGACACGGGGGACCCAAACTCCTACGGGGAGAAGCTGGACTGTCTGCCAGTGAGGGTGGCTTGCTTGCAGAGCTGTGCGCAGGAATAATTGTTTACAGCACTGGGGCACGGGACTGCCGACAGGGACTCAGAGCCGGCTAACTAGCAGCCATTGCTGTTTGCCACGCCCTAGCCTAGTGACGCCCTGAGACCCCACCCTGCACAACCTACAAACCCACCCAAGCTCTAAGCAGCGGCTTTTGCATAAGAAAGCCCTGCCCTATCACAGCTTAACCTAGCAAACTTGCAGCCTGGGTCAGACAGCTCCAAAACCTCCAAACCACAAGCAAAGAGGAGAAAACTGTAGCTCTCACTGTAGTTCCTGCTGGGTGGCCTCAGACAGTAGCTGACCTGGACCCCATTGGAGATCCAGAAGCCAGTGTACCTAGTGGTCAGTGTGAGACACCAGATTTCAACTCCTCACATCCATAAGTGACACATTCAAGAGGCAGACTCAGTTGAGCACCAAAGCCCCACTGAAACAAGTCCTGCCCCCATAAGTGTGTCTTCAGCGCAGCAGTTCTTCCATTATAGACACAGTGAGCGCTCACAGCTAATTGGCCTGGAGGTCAATTCCTCCCAGTGTACCAATGGCAATTAAGGCTTAACTACACCAAGACTTTGCACTCAGCCCACAAAGGGGTGTACCAAGAGCATCCATCTCATGTAATTGAGGAGGCTGAGCTACTGCCCCCTATAGGTCACCTACCACACAAAGCCACTCCATCAACACAGGGAAGCAGCCAAAATGCGGAGACAAAGAAACATGTCACGAATGAAAGAAACGGAGGAAAGAAAACTACTGGACGACATAGAGTTCAGAACCACATTTATAAGGTTACTCAAGAATCTTCTTAAAACCGCTGAGAAACTTGATGAGACCTTCAAGGAGCTTAATGAGAATGCCAAAAAAATGGAAAAGGATCAGTCAGAAATGAAGCATACACTGTCTGAAATAAAGAATATACAGAAACTCAACTGTAGATCAACGTACCCCAAGAATCAAACCAAAGATCTGAAATATGTGGAAACAAAAAACATCCAACCAGAAAAACAAAAAGAAAAAAGAATCCAAAAATATGAAGATAGTGTAAGGAGCCTCTGGGACAACTTTAAGCGAACCAACATCCGAATTTTTGGGGTGCCAGAAGAAGGGAGAGAGCAAAATATTGAAAACCTATTAGAAGAAATAATGACAGAAAACTTTCCCTACATGGTGAAAGAAATAGACTTACAAGTTCAGGAAGCACACAGAACCCCATACAAGAGGAATCCAAAGAGGACCACACCAAGACACATCATAATTAAAATGCCAAGGGCAAAAGACAAAGAGAGAATATTAAAAGCAACAAGAGAAAAACAGTTAATTACCTACAAGGGAGTACCCATACGACTGTCAGCTGATTTCTCAACAGAAACTATGCAGGCCAGAAGGGAGTGGCAAGAAATATTCAAAGTGATGAATAGCAAGAACCTACAACCAAGATTACTCTACCCAGCAAAGCTATCATTCAGAGTTGAAGGTCAGATAAAGAGCTTCACAGACAAGAAAAAGCTAAAGGAGTTCATCACCACCAAACCAGGATTACATGAAATGCTGAAGGGTATTCTTGAAGAAGAAGAAGAAGAAGAAGAAAAAGGTAAAGATAAAAATTATGAACAACAAAATGACATCAAATGCATACCTACCAACAAGTGAATCTAAAAATCAAGTGAATAAAAAATCTGAAGAACAGAATGGACTGGTGAATATAATAGAATCAGGGACATAGAAAGGGAGTGGACTGACAATTCTCAGGGGAAGCAAGTGTGAGGGGTGCGGTAAGAGATTGGACAAAAATCTTACTCCTATGGATGAAGACAGTGGCGGGGGGTAAGGGCATGGGGTGGGGTGGGGAATCAGGTGGAGGGGAGCTATGGGGGGAAAAAAAGAGGAACACCTGTAATAATCTGAACAATAAAGATTTATTAAAAAAAAAAAAAAAAGAAAAGTAACTAACAGATGTCAGCCACTCAGTAAATGCTGATGATGTCATTATAACAAGTGTTACCATTTCTGTTTCCATGAAACTGGAAACAATGTGAATGCCCATAAATACTCTTGGTTAATTTGTTGGCTGGTTATTTCGTTGATTGATTATTGGTGAAAAAATAAACATGAGTGCCTACTATGTGTCAGGCCATATCATAGGTACTTTTCTTCTAATTAGCTGTGTAGCCTGGCACAAGTCACTGAAGTTCTTGATCCCTCCGTTTCTATTCTTTATTACATGGAAAGGGGCAAATAGGAATTAATGGGCTCTTATCTCACATTCCCATCCAATCTATTAGCAAATTCTATCAATTCTACCTTCAAAATATATCCAGAATTTAAATGGTCTTTTCTACTGCTACCACTACGGGCCAAGTCTCCATCATCTCTTCCCTGGACTACGGCAATAGCCACTCTGTTGGCCTCCCACTTACACCTCTGCTACAGTGATGCCTTTGCCCATTACAGCACTCTGAGTGATCTTTCAGAAACAGCAATTTGACCACGTCATCCCTCTATTCAGAATCTTCCATTGGCTTCCCATGATATTCAGGATAAAATCCAAAGTTGTCACCAGGCCTACTCGCTCTATGTGATTTTGCCAGGTCCACCTCTTCTACTACATCAGTTACTCCCCTTCCTCTTGTCACTCTTCTCCACCCACATGAACCTCTAGCTGTGTCTCAAACACTTCCAGCACAATCGCACCCAGGGCCTTTGAATAAGAAATTGGCTGTATGGAATGCTCTTCTCCCAGGTATCCCCATGGTTCCCTCCTCTTCTTCTTTCAGCTGTTTGCCTAAAAGTTACCTTATCAGAAAAAAAATAATAAAAGTATTTATTAATTTCAGAAAACATTTAAGACATACAGGAAGAAACTATAACCCAAGGTAAACAATATTAATCACCATTATCAAGTACATAATGAATGTTCTTCAACTAAAAGTCTTTATGTAACAACTAGAGGCCCGGTGCATGAAATCTGTGCACTTAGGGTGGGGTGGAGGGGAGGATCCCTCAGCCTGGCCTGCACCCTCTCACAACCTGGGAGCCCTTGGGGGATGTACAACTGATGGCTTAGGCCCACTTCCCTGTGGGACTAAGCCAGCAGTTGGACAACCTTAGCGCTGCCTTGGAGGCAGGAGAGGCTCTCGCCACCACTGCTGTGCTCACCAGCTGTGAGCCCAGCTTCTAGCTGAGCGGCGCTCCCCCTGTGGAAGCACACTGACCACCAGGGTGCAACTCCTTCATTGAGCTTCTGCCCCCTGGTGGTCCGTGCATGTCATAATGACCGGTCATTCTGCCATTTGGTCAATTAGCAATACTTGTAATCTAAAAGGCAATAATTAGCCTTTTATTATATAGGATAGTGGGGGAAGGACAATTATAACCATCCAACAAAATAACCAAGAGTATTTAAATAAATAAAAAAATAGTAGCATAAGCATGTTGTTTATGGATAAGGAGTGAGATGCAGAATTAATGCTGCAAGAAACTGTGAGTGGTGGCTTTGGGGGAGCTGGAGTTGTTATGCAGTGGGCCTGTGCTTTAAGCCTTGTAGCTTTCTTAGAGTTTGTACATTCTGTACATGTATTACATTAACGGAAATGAAACTTTTTTATTCTTAATGGCTTGAGAGCAACAGAGGAGGCCACAGCTGACTGCCTGGCAGGTAGAATGAGGCAAGAGAAAACCCTTCATGACCACAGGATGTGCATCCTATCTAATAAAAGAGTAATATGCAAATTGACCATCACTCCAACACACAAGGTGGCTGCCCCCATGTGGTCAAAGATCCTGCCCCCATGTGGACACAAGATGGCCACCACAAGATGGCCAGCAAGGGGAGGGCAGTTGGGAGGGACCAGGCCTGCAAGGGTGGGCAGTTATGGGTTTTCAGGCCAGCAGAGGAGGGCAGTTGGGAGGGACCAGGCCTGTAGGGGAGGGCAGTTGGGGGCAATCAGGCTGGCAGGGGAGCAGTTAGGCATCAATCAGGCTGGCAGGGGAGTGGTTAGGGGGTGATCAGGCTGGCAGGCAGAAGTGGGTAGGGGCAATCAGGAAGGCAGGCAGGCGAGCAGTTGGGAGCCAGCATCCTGGATTGTGATAGCAGTCCTACTGGGATTTGGGCCTAAACGGGCAGTCAGACATTCCTCGAGGGGTCCCAGACTGGAGAGGGTGCAGGCTGGGCTGAGGGACACACACACACCCATGCATGAATTTCGTGCACCGGGACTCTAGTTTTACTAGAAAAGACCATCCAGGAGAGGAGTCACGTTTGCAAAGACATGGCTGCAGGAAAGGATGAGGTGTGTCTGAGCCAGGGTCACAGTGGGCTCCTTGGAAGTTGATGTGGAGATGAGTCCCTCCAGGTGGATTAGAAGGACCATTAGCAGCCCCATTTATCGCTAAGAAGTGGACCTGTGGACTGGTATTTACAGTCCACAGGTTACAACTCATTGATGGGTCTCAAACAGCATTTTTTAAATTCAGATACAATTGACATATGATATTATATTAGTATTAGTTGTACAAACTAAATTTGATGTTTATATATATTGCAAAATAATGACTGCAATAAGTCTAGCTAACCCATCCATTACTCATAGTTACAGTGGGGGGGGCGGGGGGCGGGGTTTGGAGGGTTTTTTGGATAAGAATTTTTTAAGATATGCTCTCTTAGCAACTTTAAAAATACAACTTAGAATTCTTAACTATAATCATCATGCTGTACGTTTCTTCCCCAGAACTTATTAATCTTATAACCTTTTGACCCTTCACCCATTTCACCCACCAATGAAGTGGGATAGATGGTACTGGACCACATGTAATAAGGGAAGTATTGCTTCATAAACTCAAGGGTCCCTCAGGTACCCTCAAGCCCTCTACATTCATAGGACTCTGGTATTTAAGAACCACTCCCCTGTTTTCTCATCATTTTCCAAGTTAACAATGAATCTTTAGTTAATACAAAGAAAACTTGCAAATCAGAGCTTGGTAGTGAGTCTCTGCACATTTTCAGTTTCTGCTTTGGCAGTTTTATTTCACTTTTATGGCTAAACTGAAATAAATCCAATAAAACTTTTCCTGCCTAGTTAAGAAACAACTCTGCTTACAATTTCATGGTCCTTTTTTCACCCTACAAAGTTATTTGGAATTTTTTATTTATTTCCTTTGTATTTCTTACAGTGAGCTTATTTTTTATTATATAAATAATATATAATGTCATTTGTGTTGTTAAAAATAATTCAAATGGCATAAAATATAAAATCACCCTCTTTTTCACTCTCCTAAGAGAGAAGTTCTGCTCTGTGTATTTATATTTGTACAAATGCACACAAAAAGTATATCATATTTTAAATATAAATGTACAGGGTGGGGCAAAAGTAGGTTTATAGTTGTTCATATGGAAAATAATACTATCTATAATAATAGAAGTGTAATATGATAATTAGACCAGACAGCCGAACAACCTTCCAGTCATCATTCTGGATAGCCTTCCGGATGAAGCCACTGTGGTGGGGGCAGAGGCAGAGGCGGTTAGGGGCAATCAGACAGGCAGGCAAGCAGTTAGGGGCATCAGGCAGGCAGGCAAGCAGCTAGGGGCAATTAGGCAAGCAGGGACAATTAGGCAGGCAGGCAAGTGGTTAGGGGCAATTAGGCAGGCAGGCAGAGTGGTTAGGGGTGATCAGGCAGCATGCAGGCAAGTGGTTAGGAGCCAACGGTCCCAGATTGCAAGAGGGATGTCCGAGGGGTCCCAGATTGCAAAAGAGTACAGGCCAGGCTGAGAGATACTGCCCCCATGCACGAATTTTGTGCACCAGGCTTCTAGTAATTAATAACAATACAAGAATAAACTCTGTATTTCTTGTACTCATAACTATAAGTCTATTTCTGCCCCTCCTTATAATGTTAACTTACTTTTCCTCATGAAATAAGACTATTTCTTGCCAGTACATGCATTGAAACTTACTTAATGCTTCATGCTGCCTCATGGTGTAATTGTACTGTATTTAATTTAGCTATTGTTGAGTGATTAATTAGGTTCTTTTTCCCTCAATACAAATATCCTTGTGCATACATCTTTACTACATATGTGCAAATATTTCTCTGGGCAAAAAAGAAGTATTCTTATTTGCTAGAACCTGGCAGCTGAATAAATGCCTCCTCCACCCATAGATATTCAGGCTCTAATCGCTGGAGCCTGAGAATTTTAATTCATGTGCAAAAGTGACTTAATTGGTGTGATTAAATTAAGGATCTTGAGATGAGGAGATTGTCCTGGATTATCCAGCTGGGCCCTAATGCATCCTAAGGATCCCTAGAAGAGGAAGACAAGGTCAATGGCAGTTTCCCTTCCTCCTTTCCAATTTGGATGCCTTTTGTTTTTTCTTCTTGTCTGATCACTGTGACTAAGACTTGCAGTACTATGTAGAATAAGAATGATGAAAGCAGACATCCCTGTCTTGTTCCTGTTCTTAAGGGAAATGGTTTTAGTTTTTGCTAATTGAGTATAATGTTGGCTGTAGGTTTGTCATATATAGACTTTATTATGTTGAAGTATGTATGATACCTCTATTCCCTCTTTGCTGAGAGTTTTTATCAAAAATGGGTGCTGGGCTTGGCTAGTGTGGCTCAGTGGTTGAGCATCGACTAATGAAGCAGGATGTCACAGTTTGATTCCCAGCCAGGGCATATGCCTGGGTTGCAGGCTTGATCCCCAGTGGGGTCCTGCAGAAGGCAGCCAATCAATGATTCTCTCTCATCATTGATGTTTCTATCTCTCTCTCCCTCTCCCTTCTGAAAATCAATAAAAATAATTTTTTTAAATGGGTGCTGGATTTTGTCAAATGCTTTTCTGCATCTATTGATATGATCATATGATTTTTATCTTGCAATTTGTTTATGTGATGTATCATGTTTATTGATTTGCAAATATTATATCAGCCTTGCATTCCTGGGATAAATCCCACTTGGTCATGGTGAATAATCTTTTTAATATACTGCTGATCTGATTTACTAATATTTTGTTGAGGATTTTGGCATCCATGTTCATCAAGGATACTGACCTGTAATTTTCTTTCTTTGTAGTGTCTTTATCTGGTTTTGTAATTAGGATACTACTGGCCTCATAAGAAGAGCTTGGCCCTGTCTGGTTTGTCTCAGTGGATAGAGCATTGGCCTGCAGACTAAAGGGTCCCAGTTTCGATTCTGGCCAAGGGCACATGCCCAAGTTGCAAGCTCGATCCCCCCCCCCCAGCAGGGGGCATGCAGGAGGCAGCCAATCAATGATTCTCTCTCATCAGTGATGTCTCTATCTCTCTATCTCTCTTCCTTCCTCTCTGAAATCAATACACAAACACACACACACACACACACACACACACACACACGGGATAATGAAGTATTACAGCATAAGAGGCAAGCCTGAAGTAGGGGAGCACAATTCAGAGGATTTGAATTGTGAATTGATCTTTTTTTTTTTTTTTTTTTAGTTTACTAATTCATTTTAATGTCCTCACTCTTTTTTCTGCTTCATCATTTTGCAGGAGTTTTGTGGTATTGCTAAACATAGTTTTAAGAAGAATTTTGAGATCTGACACTTGGAGATTCTATCCAAGTGGAGCACTTCTCAGTAGGTACTGAGCCATGTGCAACCTCAGGGTGAGGGAGGAGTTACCATATCAGAAAGTCACTTTCTCTTAAGACCTCTCCTGGCCTAAGTGACTTAGGCATTGGGTAGCAGGCATAGAGTGGACCTGTGAAGTTAGAAGGAAATCAGGGTGGTTGGAAGCTTGCTGAGGGACCAGAGACCTGAGTTTGGTTTCAGAGTGAAGCTAAGAGGAAGAGATTTAGTTCCTGGGAGGAAAGCCCCAAACAAAAGGGCAGCTACCCTCTAGAGACCTGCACTGTAACTGGGAGCAGAGGGGTTGGCCTAGGGGGTGCCGACCATCTTGGATTCTGCCTACATCCATGGCTATCTTTTCTCTGAGGCTGGGCAGGGTCTGTGTGGTTTGCTTCTAGCCATTGAGCACTAGAAGCTCATACTGGGCTGTGGGGTGCACCTATCTACATAGTTATATATTCTATCCACCTGGCTTTCTGCATGTCCCAAGAGGTCACTGATAATGGAGCCTGCATTGATATGGAGAGATACTTAACTTGTTGCAAAGCCACTTAGCAAGGCCTTTGGTGTGCATTCCACACCTTTTTGTAAATATATATTTTTATCAGTTTTAGAGAGGAAGAGAGAGAGAGATAGAAACATCAATGATGATAAAGAATCATTCTCTCTTCCTTCCTCTCTGAAATCAATACACAAACACACACACACACACACACACACACACACACACACACACACAAAAGAAGAGCTTGGAAGTCTTTCTTCCTCTTGAATTTTTTGGAATAGTTTGAGAAGAATAGGTGTTAGTTCTTTTTGATTGTTTGATAAAACTCCCCTGTGAAGCCATCCAGTCCAGGACTTCCGTTTGCTGGGAATTTTTATTATTATTATTATTGTTGTTGTTGTTGTTGTTACTGCTTCAGTTTCATAGTTGTTATTGCTATATTCAGAATTTCTGATTATTCCTGAGTTCGTTTTGGAAGATTGTATTTTTCTAGGAATCTATCCATTTCACTCAGGTTTTCCAATTTGTCAGCATATAGTTGTAATATTTTTTTACAATCCTTCAGATTTCTGTGGTGTCAGTTGTTAATTCACCTCTTTCATTTCTGATTTTATTTACTTGAGTCCTCTCTCTTTGTTTCTTGTTGAATCTAGCTAAAGGTTCCTCAATCTGGTTTATCTTTTCAGAGAACCAGCTCTTGGTTTCACTGATCTTTTGTATTGTTTTTTCAGCCTCTGTCATTTACTTCCTCTCTGATCTCTGATCTCTCTGGGCTTTTCTTGTTGTTCTCTTTCTAATTCTTTTACTAGTAGTTGTAGGATTGATAGTTTACTAGATATTTTTCTTGGTTTTTGAGACAAGCCTATATTACTATGAACTTCCCTCTCGAACTGCTTTCAATACGTCCCATAGATTTGGGGTTGTTGTGTGTGTTCATTTTCATTTGTTTTCATGAAGTTTTTAATTTATTCCTTGATCTTGGTAATCCATTCATTGTTTAATAACATGCTATTTAGCTTCCATGTGTTTGAATGTTTTTGAGTGTTTTTATTGTAGTTGATTTCTAGTTCTATCCCTTTGTGATCCAAGAAAATGCTTGATATGATTTCAATGTTCTTGAACTTGTAGAGACTCAGTTTGTGTTCTAACATGTGCACTTGAGAAGAATGTATACTCTGCAGCTTTGGGATGAAATGTTTGTAAATGTCAATTATTGTTCAGGTTTTCTGTGCATTTTTTTGTAAGATGGTTTTCTTTTTCCTTATTGATTTACTCTTCTTCATTATAATTTTTACTACTAAACCCATAGTATATATGTTGTAAATATTTCTCCCTATCATTTGACTTTTTACTTAATATCAAGTCATATAAAACCCAGACTTTATAATCATGCCCAGTCAGCATAGCTCAGTGGTTGAGCATTGACCTATGAATGAGGAAGTCATGGTTTGATTCCTGGTCAGGCCGTATGCCTGTTTTCAGGCTAGATCCCCAGTGTGGGGTGTGTAGAAAGCAACTGGTTAGTGACTCTCTCTCATCATTGATGTTTCTGTCTCTCTCTCTCCCTCTCCTTTCCTCTCTGAAATCAATAAGAATATTTAAAAATAATAATAATAATAAAGCCCAGATTTTATAATATAAATAATTTTGGAAAGTCTAGGGTTACAGATTCAGACTTCTTTCCTCTAGGACTTGTTAAGGCCTTTATTATGTGATAAGCTGGATACTAAAAGTGATAGAGAAAATAAAACCTCAAATTAATCTAATTCATGATCAGTGGTGTAAGACATCTATATAAAATATCAGTGAATCAAATTACCATGCTCCTAAATGATATTTTGTATGTACGACTATTCATATAACAGTGATATACTACGAACTAAGTGTTCTGTATATAAGACTATTCATATAGTGACAATATGCCACCAACTAATAAGTTCTTCCTATATAAGACTAGTCATATAACTATACCCAACCATAGATCAAAGAAAAAAAGCTCTACAGGCAATTTGAGAGATGTCAAAGTGGTACTTAAGACAATTGAACATCCATTCTTTATTAAAACTTTTAGGAAAGTAGGAATGAATGGATATTTGGACATTTTACTAAAGATGGCAATCAATCCCAGTCCAAGAGCACACTATCCCATCTAATGGTAGAGCAGTGGAAGCGTTCCCCTTAACACAGAAAAAGCACAATCACCACCACCCCAATAAAGCATCCAGGAATTTCTAGCCAATGCAATAATAAATGAAAAGTAGACATGTTACAAAATACTAGGCAACTGTATTAGTATTCATAGATGTCATAAAAATATAATAAGACAAATAAAAGGGAAGTGCTAAGAGCCCATTATAAAACAATTTACAAAACTTAATAGCTTTCCCAATATCAGCAGTAGCCAGTTAGAAAACATAATATTTTCAAAATAACAACCAAAACATAAGGTACAAATAAGCATAAATTTGTTGAAAGTGTGTGAAGAAAACTACACATCTTGTTGAAAGATATAGACAAATAAATATATGGTATATATCAAGTTTGTGTATGGGCAGATTCAATGTTTCTAAGAGTATAGCTATTCCTCAAATAATTTAAAAGTTAAATGTAAGTCTAATTTAACTCCATTTGATTTTTGTTTATTTGTAATGTCATTAAAAATTTATGTCAAAAAAAATTTATGTCCTTTAACCAGCTATTAAAGATTTAATAACCTAAATGTCCAACAATATGGAGTTGGCTAACTAAATTATGGCACATCTAAGTGAGAAAAAAAACCCTGCATGTTTTATTGAAATTCATGTTTTACAAAAATAATAACATGAAAAAGTTTAAGATATAATTTTCAGTGAAAATCAGTTTCAAAAATATTACAAATAGAGATTGATATGTGTATATATGTGTGTATGCACCCCAGCTTCACCCAGCCCAACATTAGTTACCAGCCCAGGGTAACTGCTGTCTCTTAGATTTCTTCAGTCTATAGTTTTATAAAAGTTCTTTCACTTAGCTCTCTTGTAATAGAGTAACCAAAAAGTAAAAGACAAACAGCCCAATAAAAATGTAAGCAAAAGTATTCATAAGCATTGGGTTGCGGGGGGGGGGGGGGGGGGGGAGGCGCGGGGGGAAGGGATGTAAGCAATGGCACAATACCAAGTAATTTATATAACAGGAAATTCAAATAGTTTAAAAAAGTTTAGCATCTAATAAATAAATAAATAAATATTTATGTCATACCATTTTCAGCTTATCAAATTGATTTTTTTATTAAATAATGTTACCAGACATGGAAGAGGATGGGATAAACTTTCTCAAATACTGATGAGTGAAATTAGAGTTTCTGGGAAATAATCTGATATTATATACAAAGAACACTAAATGTTCAAATAATACAACATTTTATATACAAATGGATCCATCCAGTCCACCTCTAGGAATATTATCATAAAGAACAAATTTAAGATTTTCAGAGATTTCTATAGAAGTCCAGCAAAGCATTGTCTACATGGTGTTTGTGGAAATAACCTAGATTTCCTGTAACTCAGTATGTTTTATATAAAATGTGGTTCATCCATCTGATGGCATACCAACTTGAAACATTCTGTTTGAGAGGAATAAATAATGACTTTCATGTTTCTTTTTCAAATGATCAATAACTTCTGTCTCTACTGTCTCCAAAATATATTCCAGATCTAGTCACTTCCCAGCATGTCCACTTCAAATACCCTGACTCAAGCGGCCTCAGTCTCCTGCCTGAGTAACTACCCAGCCCCTTAACTTGTCCTTCTCACCCACTCCCTCCATAGTGAGCCTGCACCACAGGCTCTCAAAGCAAAACTGGGTCCTTTCACTCCCTGCCTAGAACCCTCCAGTGGCTTCCCATTGAAATTAGAATGAAATCGAACTCCTCCCCACCACTCTAGACCCCCTGTGTCTGGCCCTGACTGCCTCTCCTCCCTCATCTCCACCAATCTCTTGACCTCCACCCTCTACAGAATGGCCAAGCTTGTGCTATTCTGGCCTCTTCGCTTGCAAATTCATCCCCTGGGAACAGCGCCCTGCAGACCTCCTCAAAGCTGCCTCTTTCCCATCATTTACATCCCAACTGAAATGCCAGGTTCTTAAAGTGACCTACTCAGACCTCCCTTCCTAGCTGAAGTGGTATCATCTCTCCTCAAAAATCCTCTAGCCCATTAGCCATGTGTTGTTGTTTTCAAAGCACGTATTGCTTTCAAAATATCCACAGTTGGCCTCTTTGTTGCCTATCTCTTCACCTGCGTAAGCAGAAGGACCACCTTTCTTGTTTACCACCATATCCCCTTTGCTTAAGAATGACTGTGCACACTTACTCACTCAGCAGAGATGCACTGCTGCCCTCTCTCTGCCTGGCACTGTTCTGATGCACATGGCGCACCCTTGCCTCTACGAAGCTTCTGTGTTAACACAGGTGATGGGGGAGAGACAAGAAGCACAGTGAAAAGGTAGCTTATCCAATGTATTAGAACATGACAAATGCTGTGGAGAAAAGAAACAGATGCAGAGAGCAGAGTAAGGAGGAGCGCAGGGACAGCTGGGGAGGGGTGGTAGCAGATTGCAGAGTTAAAGAAGGTGATCAGTGTGGGCCTCCTTTTGCGAAGGAGATGTGTGAGTGAAAACCTGGAGAGGAGCGAATACATCAGGCATGTACTGGGAAGGGCAGTCAAGGCCAAGGCAACAGCTAGACCAAGAGCCCCAAGGCAGGAGTGGAGTGGAGAGGGTGGCGTGGGCTTGATGCTTGCTCACTCAAAACCAGGTCTGCCTTCTTCTGACAAAGGATTTTCCATCCTTGTGTCCCTGTTGGTGGTACTGAATCGCCTGCCCAGTGGTGATTGTCCACAGGACCCCCACCTAGCTAAACAAGATCATTTCCCAAGACCTTGTAATTTTAACTTATGCTAACGAAAGCATCTTCTTTCCCTGCCAGCATCCAGCACACATGTTGTATGCCAGTTCCTATTCTGGCACTGCGGCTGTAGTGGTTAATGGGAAATGGGATGCCTATACTCTTGAAGAAGAGGAATATAATAATCCAACAGAGAAAAGTGGAAACTTTCCAATTGCGCTGAGTTCTGTGAAGATCTTCAGGTGCTCAGATATGAAATGACTAGGAAGGGGAAGATGGTGGTGAGCTCTGAGTGGGGGACTTTTAAAATGAGATCGTGATGATGAGAAGGGATCAGCCATGCAAATGGCATAGGAAGATGCGTTCCAGGCAGAGGCCCTAAGGTGGGAATGAGCGTGGCAAACCATATGCTGGGAGGAAGGGGCTGTGGCCAGAGCTTAGGGAGAGATGGAGGAAGTGACCCGCATTGAAGGCAGAGAGGGAAGTCACGTGCCTTACAATGCAACTAAGCTGGTCAGCAGAAAGGAAACTCATGCAGGGAGAGACACAGAAACAAGAAAAGATTCGAGAGTCCTACAAACAATCAAAGTATAGTTCCACTCATCCTTATGGTCAACTCCCAGCCCGTCCTGTCCAAATACAGGAGCCAGAAAGCCCCCTGGCACTTCAGCTGGGTTTCCTATCCCTGAAACCAGAACAGTTTTGATCATCCTGTCTAATAAAGAGGGAATATGCTAATTGACCCTCATGTCATCACAAAGATGGCGGTGCCCACAGCCAATAAGGAGGGAATATGCTAATTAACTGTCATGCCCTCAACGATGGCGGCGCCCACAGCCACAAGATGACAGCGCCCAGTCCCCTTAGCCCCTCTAGGGCGGCAAGTGCGCGGCACAGCCAGACCCGCCCCCAGGTGCATGGCACGGCCGGGCCTGCCCCCAGGTGGATCCGGCCATTACATGCACCTGCCTCCAGAGTTCCCCAGTCCCCTCAGCCCCCCAGCCGCCCAGGGCCAGCCCAAGGTGCAGGCAAGCCTTAGATGGTGGCTGCCCAGCCGCCCAGGGCTGGCCCGAGGTGCAGGCAAGCCTCGGATGGTGGCTGCCCAGCCACCAAGGGCCGCCCAAGGCTCAGGTGGGAGGCTTGCGCTGCCGGCAGTGGCAGCAGCAGAGGTGTGATGGGGGCGTCGCCTTCCCCTGATCACCAGGTTGCCTTCCACACCTGAGTGCTCCAGGACTGTGAGAGGGGGCAGATCAGGCTTAGGGACACCCCCGTCCAGTGCACAAATTTTCATGCACCAGGCCTCTAGTATATCTATAATAGTTTATAGATATATCTGAATATAAAAAATACTAGAAGAAATTACATTGAAATATTAACAGTATGTATCTGGGTTACAGAATTCAATATCATCTTTATACATTTTTATATTTCCTTAATTCAGTACATTGAACATAACCTAAAGTGTTTGAAAATTGTGGATTTTCTTTCTGATGGGATTTTCTTGCTTGGCCCTCTTTATCCAGTGGAGGCTACTATGACAGTATGCCAGCATACCTTCCATGCCTGGCTCTCCTTCATTCCTGCCCCTGACAAGTTCATGGCCAAATGTGAAAACAGTTGCAAAAGCAAACAGAACATCTTTCTAGGTATTTCCATTAGGCTAGGAAAAACTCCCCCTCGCTTGTAGATTCCAAGACCCAGGAGCATCCCAAATTAACGTGGCACAAGGATCTAATCTCCAAATCACGATTTCCCCACTTGCAAAATCACTGGTGGTCAGAAGAAACCTTGCTACTAAGTCCATTTCATGCACAATTATGACACAATATCACTTGCCAATTAATGAGTGATATTGCTCCCAGTGTGCAGATGAAAACACTGAGGCCTGGGAAGTTTAAGTGACTTGCCAAGGTCAACACTTTCAGCCATTTCATTCTACAGCAAATGAAAGTTGGAGCAAAAGACAAGCCCAGGTGTAGGCAGAGGCAGCAACTGCACAGGCCACAAGTTTTCTGTCTGAATTATCTTGGCAGAAAATGCTGCTTTGCTATCAGGACAGGCCAGTGTAGTTAGAACAAGCTCATGGAACAAAGCAGTTTAATTAAAGAAAAAAAATTAGTTGGGTTACAGAGCTGTTCTCTTCACTCCAGGATGGAAATTAATTTATAATAACCTTATCTTTTATTCATGGCAAGCTGCATATTTCAGAGTATGTTGGCATCCTTGTATTTTTCAGTGGAATATGAAATAATGGTGTGTTTCTAATGGGTGCGAGCGGGTTACAGTGCTGAAAGGATACAGCTGAGTCTCACTGACCATGCAGGGATGGCTGAGCCACGGGCAGAAGCGTGGATTCCTCCTGATGAGTCATGATGTTTAAAATTCTGAGGCCGCAGCAGGCTTCCCAGCAGCCCTATCAGATTGATCACCCTGGTCCTAACTCCATTAGCGGCCGAGGACAAAGGAAGCTCATTCATTTTCCTCTAACACCCTCCTTCTCCCTTCTCAGACCAACCTGACGGAGCTAAAGTCCTTCAGCTCTCCACCTCCGGCCGTCAGCAATGTCAGCGCCGCTGTGATGGCACTCATGGCCCCTGGGGGGAAGGTTCCCAAGGACCGCAGCTGGAAGGCCGCTAAGGTCGCCATGGCCAGAGTCGATGGCTTCCTGGACTCCCTCGTCCACTTTGACAAAGAGAACATCCACGAGAACTGCCTCAGAGCCATCAGGCCATACCTGCAGGACCCCGAGTTCAACCCGGAGTTCGTGGCCACCAAGTCCTACGCGGCTGCGGGTCTCTGCTCCTGGGTCATCAACATTGTGAAGTTCTACGAGGTGTTCTGTGATGTGGAGCCCAAGCGCCAGGCGTTGGGCAGAGCCACCTCGGACCTCACTGCCGCCCAGGAGAAGCTGGCAGCCATCAAGGCCAAGATCGCTGTAAGTGAGCAGTGCCCTCTGACCCTGCTGGGATCCCTCTGACCATGCTGGATGCCCTCTGACCCTGCTGGGAACCCTCTAACCCTGCTGGGGGCCTCTGACCTTGCTGAGAACCCTCTGACCCTTCCAGGAACCCTCTAATCCTCCTGGGTGCACTATGACCCTGATGAGTGCCTCTGACCCTGCTGGGTGCCTCTGACCCTACCAGGCGCCCTCTGACCCTACCAGGCACCCTATGACCCTGCTGGGCACTCTCTGACCCTGCTGGCACCCTCTGACCCTGCTGGGCACCCTCTGACCCTGCCAAGCGCCCTCTGACCCTGCTGGGTGCCCTATGACACTGCCAGGCACCCTCTGACCCTGCTGGGTGCCCTATGATCCTGCTGGGTGACTCTGACCCCACTGGCCACCCTCTGACCCCATTGGGCAAACCCTATATAAACAGTGCCCTCTGCCATTCCCAGAGCCTAGAAGCAGGGAAAGCAGGTTGATGTGCAAAATCTCCTGATTTTTCAGTTGAGGCAACTTTTTACATTCCTTCCTCAAATGCTATATAGTCCAGACAAGACCCTGGACCATTGGTTTACACTTTGCCCCTTTTCCTTCCTCCAAGGAAGGAAAAGATGACATAAAGGTATATAATACACAAATAGTGTTATGCATGAAACCAGCTATTATATCATTAAGCACAAGTGACTTTCGTATTTTTGCACATCTGATTGCTAGAATAAAAGGTCAAACATTTGAGATTCTATCTCTCTTTGAGATGCAGGCTTTGGCCACCCAACCTCACCTTTTGCACCTTTTACCTTCAGCCTGTGCCACTACCTTCCTTCAGCTTGCTCAGCAGTGTGGGCACATGGCCTGAAGTGTGGGCATGTGGCCTGCTGTGTGGGCACGTGGCCCGCTCATCACTGTGCCATCTGCATTGCTCCATGAGAGCTTTTATTTATTTTTATTTTTTATTTTTTTTATTTTTAAATAAATCTTTATTGTTCAGATTATTACAGGTGTTCCTCTTTTATTTTTCCCCATAGCTCCCCTCCACCTGATTCCCCACCCCACCCCATGCCCTTACCCCCACCACTGTCTTCATCCATACAAGTAAGATTTTTGTCCAATCTCTTCCCGCACCCCTCACACCTGCTTCCCCTGAGAATCGTCAGTTCACTCCCTTTCTATGTCCCTGATTCTATTATATTCACCAGTCCATTCTGTTCTTCAGATTTTTCATTCACTTGATTTTTAGATTCACTTGTTGGTAGGTATGTATTTGATGTCATTTTGTTGTTCATAATTTTTATCTTTACCTTTTTCTTCTTCTTCCTCTTCTTAAAGGATACCCTTCAGCATTTCGTGTAATCCTGGTTTGGTGGTGATGAACTCCTTTAGCTTTTTCTTGTCTGTGAAGCTCTTTATCTGACCTTCAGCTCTGAATGATAGCTTTGCTGGGTAGAGTAATCTTGGTTGTAGGTTCTTGCTGTTCATCACTTTGAATATTTCTTGCCACTCCCTTCTGGCCTGCATAGTTTCTGTTGAGAAATCAGCTGACAGTCGTATGGGTACTCCCTTGTAAGTAATTAACTGTTTTTCTCTTGCTGCTTTTAATATTCTCTCTTTGTCTTTTGCCCTGGGCATTTTAATTATGATGTGTCTTGGTGTGGTCCTCTTTGGATTCCTCTTGTATGGGGTTCTGTGCGCTTCCTGAACTTGTAAGTCTATTTCTTTCACCAGGTAGGGAAAGTTTTCTGTCATTATTTCTTCTAATAGGTTTTCAATATTTTGCTCTCTCCCTTCTTCTGGCACCCCAAAAATTCGGATGTTGGTTCGCTTGAAGTTGTCCCAGAGGCTCCATACACTATCTTCATATTTTTGGATTCTTTTTTCTTTTTGTTTTTCTGGTTGGATGTTTTTTGTTTCCACATATTTCAGATCTTTGTTTTGATTCTTGGGGTACGTTGATCTACAGTTGAGTTTCTGCATATTCTTTATTTCAGACAGTGTATGCTTCATTTCTGACTGATCCTTTTCCATTTTTTTGGCATTCTCATTAAGCTCCTTGAAGGTCTCATCAAGTTTCTCAGCGGTTTTTAGAAGATTCTTGAGTAACCTTATACATGTGGTTCTGAACTCTATGTCATCCAGTAGTTTGCTTTCCTCCGTTTCTTTCATTCATGACATGTTTCTTTGTTTCTGCATTTTGGCTGCTTCCCTGTGTTGATGGAGTGGCTTTGTGTGGTAGGTGACCTATAGGGGGCAGTAGCTCAGCCTCCCCAATCACCTGATGTGGATGCTCTTGGTACACCCCTTTATGGGCTGAGTGCAAAGTCTTGGTGCAGTTAAGCCTTGATTGCTGTTGGTACGCTGGGAGGAATTGACCTCCAGGCCAATTAGCTGTGAGCACTCCCTGTGTCTATAATGGAAGAACTGCTGCGCTGAAGACACACTTATGGGGGCAGGACTTGTTTCAGTGGGGCTTTGGTGCTCACTGAGTCTGCCTCTTGAATGTGTCACTTATGGATGTGAGGAGTTGAAATCTGGTGTCTCACACTGACCACTAGGTACACTGGCTTCTGGATCTCCAATGGGGTGCAGGTCAGCTACTGTCTGAGTCCACTCAGCAGGAGCTACAGTGAGAGGTGCAGTTTTCTCCTCTTTGCTTGGGGTTTGGAGGTTTTGGAGCTGTCTGACCCAGGCTGCAAGTTTCCTAGGTTAAGCTGCGATAGGGCAGGCCTTTCTTATGCTAACTCCGCTGCTTGGAGCTTGGGTGGGTTTGTAGGTTGTGCAGGGCGGAGCCTCAGGGTGTCACTAGGTTAGGGCGTGGCAAACAGCAATGGCTGCTGGTTAGCCGGCTCTGTGTCCCAACGGCATCCGTGAGTCCCGTGCCCCAGTGCAGTAAACAATTATTCCTGGGCGCAGCTCTGCAAGCAAGCCACCCTCACTGGCAGACAGTCCAGCTTCTCCCTGTAGGAGTTTGGGTCCCCCACGTCTCCCCAGAGACTGGATTTCAAAGTAATCGGGGGCTTGTCTCCGTTCAGGTTGAAAAAAGCAACGCACCCAGTCACCCGCAGCCAGTCCGGATCACGCGCCTCCGTACCTCAGCTTTTCAGCACTCATGCACGTCTCAATGCCCTTTTCTCTTTCCTTCTAGTTGTAGAACTTCCACTCAGCCAGCTTTCCCGTGGTTCTGGGTGATAGACGTTTTGTCTTTTAGTTGCAGTTTAAATTGTTGTGGGAGGCAGCAGTTTAGGTGTTTACCTACGCCGCCATCTTGGATTCTCTCAGCTCCATGAGAGCTTTTAAAGCAAGTAGTATATTGACCATAAATATAAAACTGTGAGGGTCATTAGTTTTTATTAACCTGTTATTGATATTTGATTATAAATGCCTCACCAGCCTGGGGTTAGGAGTGATCTAGGATTCACACCTATTTGAGATTTCCCTTGAACACTACCTTTGCTGTTAAAATGGATCCTACTGAATTGAGAGTTAGACTTGCCCCATTGGATGGCACAGCAGCTGAAATCCATCGGCAGACCTCACTTCCAACCAAGCTGTAATATCTGCTTCTGTGTGACCTCTAGAAAGGTCTATAAAATGCCCAGACTTCAGTTTCCTGGAGTAAAACAGACACAATAATGCCCCTGCTTCATTCAAGTAGAAAATGCATATAGGCAGGAGCCCAGAGCCCAGCCCCTACTGACATGGAGCTGCTGCCGTGAGGTGGGTATGGCTGCCGAGTCTGCTGGACCCTGCTCCCTGGCCTCCTCCCCAGCTACAAGTGCTCTCACATGCACAAACAACCCTGGTAATCAGTCACTATCATGACCAAGGTCAAGCCTTCATTTCCACACATGCTTTCCAGGCATATAAGATTCTCACTGCACATTTCTCATGCTGATAGAAAGGGTTTTTACAAATGGTGAAAAGGAGGCTTGTAGACATGTCGCACGCTTCATGCCCTGGCTTATTGACTGGTGGGTTAAAGTCTATAGCTAAAGGCTAGGTCAAAGATCAGACAACCAATCTCTATAAAGAAGAGGCACTTTTGACAAAGCAACTCACCCCTCAATATGCTTTATAAATCCAGATGTTTACAGGCCAGTTTACTTGAAGCACACCATCGTCACCATAACTACGGCCCTCTTCAAAGAATACCAAACGCAAGCACCATCAAGTCCCAGGACTGCTTCTAGGGGAAATACCTCCCAGTGATGCTCATATTCTTCAGTCTCTCCCAGAATAGTGTTACAAGAACTGCATTTCAAAGCACTCTTCACTCAAGTTATTTAAAGGAACATTTGGTGCAAAAGGAATGTTTGCAAAATGTTTATACCTTTTCAGTAGCCAACATTCTCATGACATCCTACTCAACCTGTGAATGCAGCACAATGTTTTAAAATACTTGGCTACCTTACGAAGGCACTTCTTTCCTGCCAACATATTTTTTTAATATATTTTCACTTTTAACAACTGCCTCTCCATCTTTTGCTTATTCACATGACTATCAACACCCCAAGAGTTTGACCACCCCCCCCCCCCGCCAATAACAGAGGAGACTCGCTAACACCATCTCTGAGATGGGAGCCCACCAAGGCCATTGCCAGCCTTCTCTAGTAGCACGCCACCCCAAGCCTTATTTTTAGAATTTTAGGATAATTCCACATAAATTGTATATTCAAGATGCTCAAATTATATAATTACTAGAGGCCCAATGCATGAAATTCATGCAAGGGGCTCGGTCCTCGCAACCCCAGCTACCTCGCGGCCCTGCCCCCCACCCACTGGTCATTATGGAAGGTCATTACACCATCTGGTCTAATTAGCACATTAGCTCTTTATTATATAGGATAGTTTCAATTAAATTATACATGCAATTATAATCATAGAATATGAATAGTGGTAGTTAGCTCTGGGTGGTAGATTTTAGATGGTACTTACCTGTATTTTCTTTTTTTTTATAATGAACATATTGTATGTTATTACAATTTATAAAAGTAATAGTAATGAAAACAAGTACAGCATTTTCATCGGACATATCTTCACCATAAATAAAATATCAAATAGTAGACAAGGATTTCTGATGAGATACCATAGTCTTCTGCCCTTTAATTATTTTGTCTGTTTCAATGGGTTGTTGATTCTCCTCAGAGCTTGCTACCTAGTGGCTTCAATGTATTGTATTTGGTCCACACATAGGGTTTGAAGTGATTTAATTAGTTGCCAACATTTAAAACAATAGGAGCTTCTTGTAAAAATTTGATATCTGGACAGTCTTAAAAGAATAAGATTATCAAATAGCATTAACTGACCCAGGAGTTAAGTAGTGGCCTCCCATTCAAGCAGACAGTTTTGCTATAGTCATCAGACCAGTTTACATGATCTTCCCAGCCTCGGCACATTTGAACCTCTGGTTTCTTTCTATGTACTGTGCTGGCATCTCATTTCCTGCTGTATCTTGTTCAGGCGGTAAACTTCCTGCTAGATGAGACTCTAAGATGTTCATCACTATGTCTTCCCAAATCATTGTGGCCCTGTGACGTGGTATAACCTTTATTTCTCATTCCATCAGATAGAGTTAGCTTCCTTGGGGCCCTCAGCTTTCAAGATGAAGTTATTGCTCTTTCCTTCAGCTTCCTCCCTACCTTCCAATTCCCAACTCCTATTATCACTACCTATTATCACTGTTGCTTTTGAGTCAGCAAGATAAAAAATATCTGCATTCTATTCTATAACCAAAATTAAGTGGTCCTTGCTCTATCCTCTGACTGATTCAAAAAGTTGAAACATCAGTAAATTCCATTTATATTCTGTGAACATGTTTATATTGCTCATAGCAAATCTAAGTGGTACGCTAGCATTATATTGCCTTTCTTATACAACCATTTCTACAACCCTGGAGTTTCTACTTTCCTTTATCTTTTTTCTTTTCCATTAGTTCCTTTTGGATAGCCTCAATTACTTTTAAACTCTCCATCTAATTCATATTCTACCCAGTCATCCTTTGCCTCTAAGACTTTTCCCCCTGATCCCCAACTCAGAGCTCCAGTGTTAATATATTTCACTGCTTTCTTGGGTTGGTTCCAAAGGCTCCTAGACCCCATGCCTTGTCCTTTCTTAATTTCTTCTCTTGTTTTGTGACAGCTCTTTTTAAAGTAACTTTCTTAGAAATGTTAGGTAAGAAGTAAATTTTCTGAATTGCTACATTCTGGAATTGTCTTTATTTTAAAACTGAGCTGACAATTTTGCTGAGTATTGAATTCTGAGTTGCTAGTTTTTTCTGCTTAGAACACTGAATGCTTTATCCTCATCTGGTGAGAAAGCTGATGAACAGACTTATCAATGCACTATGATTCTCTCTTTCTGGAAGTCTTTCAAATTGTTCTTTATTCTTGGTGTCTGAAACTTTACATTGACATGCTTAGCTACCATCCTTTTTGATGAGGTAGAGACTTTTCTTTGGTTCTAAAAACAATTATTTTATATTACTCTTGGTTAATCTCCCTTCTGTTTCCTTTTTCATTTTATCTTGCTGAACACATATTTATTGAATGTTAATGGGGCCCTATTTTCTCTACTCTTTCTATACTTTATGTTTTCTTATACTTTCTAGATTTCCTCAAATTTATCTTTTAAAACTTCCCTTGAATTTGTTATTTTTTTTACATTAACAATAATAATTTCCACATTTTTGAGTTCTCTGTTCTTTTAACTAGCATCCTTTTCTAGTTTTATGGATGAGACGACCTGAATCTCTCTGAGACACTAATTATGATGAATTCTATGCTTTGTTGTTGTTTTTATGCTTGGAAGTTATCTCCATGTTCCAAGGTCATGTTTTTAATTCTTCTGTGACTTAATCTAGGCCTTCATCAAATATCTTCTTGTTCTTTCTTTCACAAGAGTCATGAGCAAGGGCTTATTATAGCTGTGCAGACAAGGGCAGAGTCGGTTGGCAGACAGAACTTGCTCTCAAGATCAGATGAGCTATGCTGGATGCATCTGAACTACCAGAGTGTGTTGTCTTTTCCCTGCCGCTGTCGAATCTCCTGCCTGGTGACATACATGCCTGGTGGCATTGCATACTAAGCATGCAAATAGAGATATCAAGTGGGGAATTAATAGGCTTCCAATTTATCCTCTTATTTTCTTTTTTTTCTCTTTATTGTTGAAAGTATCACATCATCCTCCTTTTTTCTCCATTAATGTCTCCCAGCCCACTCCCATTCTACCTTCACCTCTTCTCCTCCTATTTTCAGCATTCCCCTTGATCACACCTGACATCGCCAAGTGCCCAGGGTGCATGGGGCTCTGCAGGGCTGATCAGCCTCCCCCTTGGTGAGCGGAGGCTCAGTTCAAGGGTGTAGTTTCTCTGCCCTGCTCAAGCAGTGTGGTCTTCATAAAGCTATTGGAATCCTTCACCCTCCAATGACCCTTCACATTTGTTTGGTGTTATGGGCTTGTGACTTTTTTAATTGCTTCACAATCATTTTAGAAAAGTCTCAGGAAGAAAAATAATTAAATGAGTGTGGCCAGTCTGCCACCATTAATTGGATGCCTCACCACCTGCTTTTCAAACTGCTTGGCCCTTAATTTATTTCTCTTGTAACTTGGTAATGATGAACAGAGCAGCCTGAACCCGGGTTACTGAAGAGACTCAGACGCATTGGGAGGTATTGGTCCGTGTGTCTTTGTGTATGCTAATATGTATTCTGGGGGCAATAATATCTACGTGCTTCAATTCTAAATTCTTAGTACATGTAGAAAAAATTGAAACAGTATTTTTTTTAATGTCCCCATACTTTGGAGTCATGTAAGAGAATAGATGAGGTTAAGTAACAGTGAATCTTATGCTCCTAGGAACTTACAGCCCGGGAGGACTTAGGGTGTAGACAGGCCATCCCCACGCACAGCGCTGCTGCAGCAGGCACGGAGTGTGGTCCACCCGGGCCTCCTGGGGTCTTTCTCACCATTTGCAGGCCTGCAGGCTTCAGGGAGATTTTGCTTCTAAAGGCAGCCCCTGCAGCTCTGGCAGCCTATGAGAGCCTATCTTCCAGCACACAAGGAGAAAGAGAACGTGCGTGCCCTCCTCCATGGCCATCAGCCCTCCTGGCCCTAGACCAGTGGTCGGCAAACTCATTAGTCAACAGAGCCAAATATCAACAGTACAACGATTGAAATTTCTTTTGAGAGCCAAATTTTTTAAACTTAAACTTCTTCTAACGCCACTTCTTCAAAATAGACTCGCCCAGGCCGTGGTATTTTGTGGAAGTGCCACACTCAAGGGGCCAAAGAGCCGCATGTGGCTCGCGAGCCGTAGTTTGCCGACCACTGCCCTAGACCAATGACTGTGGAGCTGGTGTAGGAAATCTCAGCTTCTCACTTTTGTCAAGGCTGCACTGCACCCCCCTCTGACCTTCTTCCTCTGGGATTTGGCTGAAGTCTCACTGGGACCCTGCCTGAGAGCACCCTAATTCACCTTCCTTTCCTGCCTTGCCCCCTTCCCCTGTCTTCATAGCTTCCCCCAGGGGTCTCTTCCTTAAAGATGCCTGCACGGGGACCCTATCTCAAGCACTGAGGAGACGGGGCCAGGATTACTGACACACCTGTGTTCCTTCCTGTACAGCACCTGGATGAAAACCTGGCCAAGCTCACAGCCAAGTTTGAGAGAGCCACAGCAGACAAACTCAAATGTCAGCAAGAAGCCAAAGCGACCGCAGGCACCATCTCCCTTGCAAATCGCCTGGTGAGTGCGGGCTCAGCGCAGAGCTTTAATTACATTAGCGGAGCTGTCAAGCGCTGAGGAGGTGGGAATGGATGAGCCAGCTTGCGCTGCGTGGGCTTGGGGGGAATATTAAAATGTGCTGGGATAGGGGCTGCATCCTGAGAAGGGTGTGAACACATATCCCAGGCTGGTCAACATTTCCCTGCAGAGATGGGTGGAGGATGGGAACACTGGCTCCTTCAGGCAGCCCAGGCAAGACATGAGACGCTTACATATGTGTGTATCGACCAGAGGGAGCATTAGAGAGCAAAGCCAGCATTTGATAGACAGGCTCTGAAGCTCTTACCTGTGTCATGTTCAATAATGAGGGTGTGAGGACAGGGAACTGTGGCAAAAGCAGAAAAGAATAAGACTTTTTTACCCTGAGCATTTCTGAACATGACCTTACCTGTGTGCATATCACACACACACTGACATACACATACACCATACATATCACACACATCACACACATCACACACATACATACATCACACACAAATCTCATACACATGCAAATCACACATCACACATGCATCACACATCACACATACACATCACATACTATGCACATCTCACATGCATACACACATCACATATACACGTCACACATATCACACACATATCTCACACACTCACACCACACACATACATCACACAAACATACACATGTATCACACACACCACACATACACACACACAGCCTCTAACCTTCCTGGAAAAAATTTAATCAGAGGGTCAGAGCACAGTGCTTGTGCTATGGTGCCTGTATATCAAAATACTCTAAAATTTAGAGATTTAATAAAATAACCACTCTTTAAATCTCCCGAGTTTGTGGGTCGGGAATTTGGGTGGGTTCAGCTAGCAGGCCATTCTGCTCCAGGTGCCAACAGGGGCCACGTGGTGTTATTGAGCCGGTGGCCACGCTGGTCTAGAGGGTATACAGCGACTTCCTTCATGTGCGTCTCCATATAGCCTCACGTCTCCCCAGCCTGACGTCACACGGTTCCTCAGGGCTCCAGGAGCAAGTGCTCGGGAGCCGGGAGCAGAGGTCCGGTCCCCCAGGCCTGGGCGGAGGCCAGCACAGGCCCCTCCCAGGGTCCCACTGCTCACAGCAGCCACAGCTCAGGAGGGCGCAGGCTCAACTCCTACAAAGAGGCCGGCCCAGGAACTCGTGGCCTTTTAAAATGCCTACGGCTCATAGTCCCATCACATGTCGGCTAAGAATGCGCAGAGCAGGGTCCCCCCCATGTGACTTCACTGCATTCGCAAGCCTTTACAGCCCCTTCCCCACCAATAAAGGACTTTTCACGTGGGCTGCAGCCAGTCTATTTACACAGCAAAGCCAGTTCCCTCGTGAGGGGAGAACTGAGTCACAAGAACCAGTGGAGAGAGGCTGCACACAAGCACATGTCTGCAGTCGATGGCTGAGCCACTGCCACGCGGCTGGGAGCAGACCGACCCAGTGGAGCAGTGGGTCAGCAACAGCTCCTGTGCAGACGGATGTGCAGGACGGGCGCCGCCTCCTCGTGGCCAGGCTTCTGCTAGGTTTCCAGAACCTGCACAGCCTTCTTTCCTGCTGGAGGACTTTCTGAGCGGGGCCACGGGAGACAGCGTGTGCTCTGCTCCAGGAGTGCAGTGTGTGGGCTCTGGCGCTGCCCTGCCTCCACCAGCCCCGAGGTCCTGCGATCGCCATCTTCCTGGTCTCCATCTGTGTAATCTAAGCATGGCCTCGGGAATGGTTGGGCTGGCACAACCTGTGATCTCTCCCAGTCTGGCATCCTATGATGCCATCTCCCCAGGAAGAAAAAATCGATACGTCTTAACACAGAAGCTAAGCTGCACCCTGCACCTACCAGTTCTCTGTAGAAAGGGTGTCTCTGCTCCCCCAAGAGCGCCCCCAGACAGCAGAGGCCACCCCAAAGCAGGCCGGCAGAGTCAGGACACGCTCTGCAGTCTCACTCCTTTGTGCACGCCCATCATTCCTTCCAGCTCTGTGTCTTAATTACCATGTCTCTCTCCCTGCCCACTGTGAATTATTTATAGCGCATGAAATTAATTTTACTTATTTTCATATCCCAGCATTTGGAGAAGAGACAGGAGAGGTGAATAATTTTCTAATATATTTTGCGGACCAGGCACTGTGCTGAGTGATTAGCACGCATGGTCATATGGAAGCTTTTCAGCAGCCTGTGAGGAGGGTGGTGTTCATCTTTGTACCTATGAAGGGCAGACCTGGAAGCCTGCATCGATCCACAGCCCACACAGCACACAGCACACAGCACAGAAGGGGGGTTTGTTTGCTGAGATGCTTGCTGCAAACTCTCAGGGTCAGAAGGGCCGCGTCATTGATGCTCCGGGTGTTCCTCGGGGAAAATGTGCGCTGTGAGCCTGCGCGACTGAGCCGGTGGCTCTGTGACAAGCCTTCTCTTCTCTCTGGCCTTTGAAACCATAGGTGGGAGGACTCGCTTCTGAAAATGTGCGGTGGGCAGAAGCTGTGCAGAACTTCAAGCAGCAGGAAAGCACGTTGTGTGGAGACATTTTACTTACCACGGCCTTCATTTCCTACCTCGGTTTCTTTACAAAGAAATACCGGCAGAGCCTCATGGACGGGACCTGGGCACCCTACCTGAGCCAGCTGCAAGTATGTGCGGCCAGAATTTCCACTGCCCACAGCAGCCCGCGGCACCAATGCACTCACATGACAATCACCCAAACCTTCTAGTCCCCTCTTGCAGACCTTCTCCCACCTCCACCTGAGCACCCGCCATGATGCCTGGGATAGAAGGGAGACATACATACCACGTGCTCCTACACTGCCCTGCATCCCCATCCATGGCCCTCTGGGCGGGTTAGCTGGGGTATTCCAAGGAAAACAGCTCTCTCCCAATGGGGTCCTCTGTGGGAACTCTGGTCCCCTGCGCAGCAGGCTGCTCCCTGGCCCCCTCAAAACGATAAGCCCTGAGCGGCACCAGCGGCACCTGTGTTCCCTCCAATCTCTCTGCTCTTGAGCCACATGTCTCAGGCCCCTCCCCAGCTTCTGCACTGCACCTTGTTACCGGGTCCTAAGCTGCACCGTCCGTGCCCCCGTGTGCACCGGCTTTATCCTCTCCTGCCATGCGCACGCAGCGGCCTCTTGGTGTGAGGGGTGGCTTTCCCCCAGCCCCTCCTCTGCACTGACCCGGTGGAGTGGGAATGCTGGTCCCTGGCTGAAGCAGCTCAGGGTTGTGTTGGAGCCTTAGACCAAATAACACCTAATGTGACCCGAGACTGCCACATCCCTCCGCCCACATAGCCACGGAGTGTTCCGCGTGTCTTTGGCCTAAGACCTTCCTGCCCACGCGCCCTCAGGCAGCCCCCAGCCCAGCCAGGAGCTTGAGTTCATGAAGAGCAGGTGGGGCGGGACTCAGCGCGGAGGTCTGCGCCTGCCCCGCGTAGGGGCTGCATTCCCGAGCTCACCTGTAGGTGTCGCCTTTGAACACAGAACCCATGTTGTCTAGTGAGGATTGGTCTCACACATAAACTTATGAAATCTTACCTGATAATCTGTCGAATAGTGCTTTAAAAACTGTTACAGCTCTAGGAAATAAACAAAAAGAACGCTATTTGTTTACTTGGGCACTTGTAGAAAAGGAAAGTGTTAAAAGGGCGATCATTAGCTGAGCGAATGAAGATGGGGCAGCTTCGCGATGATTTTTCTGGTTTTGTTTGGGGTTTTTATGAATTTTCGTGCCCTGGACCCTGTTAGCAGTCAGGTGAAATCTGCAGATTCCTTCTCGCAGCGATAGCTTTCAGTGCATAAACCAGAAAGCAAAGGAAGCTGACGCCATGGAGCCATTTCTGATCCCGGGGTAAGGACCTCCCGGGGCAGGTTTCCCTTCAGAGGCTGTTTGATGGCACAGCACTGGCCACTCGCAAACTTAGCAGATGATTAAAGGGGCAGGAGATGGTTTGCAAACGTTTTCCCGAGGTAACTGAGAAGACAGACTGCAGAGAAGAGAGAGACAAAGGAGTTCAAAGGGTATATGTGTGTGAACCTCGAAAACATTCTGCTAAATGAAAGTAGCCAGACACAAAACATCACATATTGTATGATTCCTTTTAAGTGAAATAGCCAGACTAAGTAAACCCATGGAGACAGAAAGCGGAAGCGTGGTTGCTAAGAGCTGGGGGAAGGGGAGCACCGGGAGTGACTAATAATGGATATAGGGCCTCCTTTTGGGCGATGAAAGTGTTTCAGAACCAGAGCTGATGGTTGCACAACACTGGGATGATTACTTCCATTTTTTAAAAAGGTACACGTACCCAAAGGAACATATTACTTGCACAAGAATTACACAAGCAGAGAGAGGTCAACAGAGACAGAACGGCAGGGTCCGGGGCTCACCCGGACCGCAGGGAAACGGGCTGTGCGGAGGCACGCTCAGGCCTGGAGGGCACACCAGTCTCCCAGGGCACCAGCAGGGAGTTTGCAAAGTCACGCGGTCAGCCCTGGATGTGGGGAGTCCTGGATTGGGAGCAAGGGAAGCAACCCCAGCTCTCTGCACACAGGGCCTCTGTCAGCAGGGGTGAGGTAGTGAGAGCGGTCCGTGTTGGCTGCACAGACAGAGAAAGCTCTGTAGATGTGGGGCCTGGCTCATGAGAAGCACAGAGATGCAGTATGTTAACACAGGTAAGGGCACGGAAGAGGCTATTGATTTAGATACAAATGATTTATGGTAGAAATCTGATCTAGGTGAATAAACTGAAGGGCAAGGGTCACACAGGCTGAATTTCTGCTGTTTTCATCAATCAACACAAAAAATACTCTCGGGACTTTAAAAAACCTGTTTCCATAAACAATTATACATCCAGAAAAGCACTTTCAAGGAACTCTTCATTTTAGGGAACCACTATGCATCCCACCCCAGCTGAGAAGGCACGCTTCGCTTCCGTTCTGAGTGTGGGGGCATTTCTTCATCCTCAGGTCCCCATCCCGGTCACCCCCAGCCTGGACCCTCTGAGGATGCTGACAGATGATGCCGACATGGCTGCCTGGCAGAACCAGGGCCTTCCTGCCGACCGCATGTCCATGGAGAATGCCACCATCCTCATCACCTGTGAACGCTGGCCACTCCTGGTTGACCCTCAGCTGCAAGGCATTAAATGGGTCAAGAACAAATACGGAGAAGACCTCCGGGTCACCCAGATCGGTCAGAAGGGGTAAGTGACCTAGCACGAAAGGTCCCACTTTTGCCATTTGCAGAGAAAACAAAAGTGTTATGAGCAGATCTTAAGCCCTGGTGGGTTGTTTCTACTCTCCTGGTCCCTCCTGGTCTCCCATGTTCCTCCTCCCTCTCCCAATTCTGCCCCTGAGCCACACTGAACAAACCTAAACTCTCTTTCTCCTGAGGAGCAACAGGACATTTGCAATTGGATGCATAGCAGCCAAGGAAACTTCAAAGCCCTTTATACCGGCCATATGGCTTTGAACCTACAAGACGGGAGTTACTACTACAAGAAGGGACATGAATACCAGAGAGAATGTCAGTCCAGTACACACCACACTGCACAGGCCAGGCCTCAGCATCTCTCACCCCATTGCTACATTAGCCCTGTTACAACTTAACCCTGTATTTTCAGTATTCAATTCTTATTCTGTGCCCTAGGATGCATGAAAGAAATAGAGTAAGGCAATGGGAGAAAGGGATGGGGCTTAGGCCATGTATTAGGTGGTTGACATGTGCCATTCTTGATGGTACAAGTTTTATTTCAAACTAGAGGCCCAATGCATGAAATTTGTGCAAGAGTAGACCTTCCTTCCCCCGACTGGCGGCACTGGTTTCCCAGGACCCGGGCTTTCCTCACAGCCCCGGCTTCGCCTGAAAGGTTGTCCAGAAGGACATCCGGTATAATTAGCATATTACATTTTTATTATTATAGATGCTTTTTTAATCCACGCAACATATAAGCTTAGTGTTATTGGTACCATTCACATTTGAGGAAAGTGAGATTCACAGAAGTAATTTCCCCAAGAGTACACAGCTTTCAAAGCGATGGATATTTGTTCCCCCATGGTCATAACAGCATTATTTACAAGATGCAAAAGGTGGAAGCAATCTACCTGTCCATAAACAGATAAATGGAGAAATAAAATGTAGTATATACATACAATGGAATATCATTCTGCCTTGAAAAGGAATGAAATTCTGATACATTCTACAACATGGATGAATCTTAACATCCTTAAGGACATCCTGTAAGTGAAATAAGCCAGTCACAGAAGGCCAAATACTGCGTAATTCCACTTACATGAGGTATTTAGAGTGGTCAGGTTCATAGGGACAGAATTGGTCCCCCAGAGGAGGGGTAGGGGAGATGAGGAATCATTGTGTAAGGGGGTTAAGGGTTTCAGTTTTGCAAGATGAAGAGAGTTCTGGAGAGGAATGGTGGTGATGGTAACACAATAGTGGGAATGTTCTCAATACCACCAAACTTTACACTTAAAAATGGTGAAGATGGTAGATTTCATGTATATTTTACAACAATTAAAAATTAATTTAAATATTTTTAAATCGATGGAGGCAGTGTTTGAACCACTTAGTGATCCAAGGTTTATTTACTCGAACATATGGCTTCCAAAGTGAGGTTTGCTGCTCTGACCACTTGTCCCAAACATGCTTGTCCAGAGGTCCTGCTCACCATGGTTGTTTAAAGAAAACAGGCAATGTTGAAAAAATAGTTAAAGCAAATATTGAATAAAGAATGGACTCTTTCTTATAGAGCAAAATTTGGTGAGAAATGACATGAGACATTTAATTAAAGTATTCTTTTCTAACTAACCAATAACTGCATTTTAGGGGGGAAAAAGTTTGTTCTTTTGCTCATTCCTATTGCCCTAATAACAAAACCAGTGCTTGACACATAGGAAGCCCTCGGTAAACACCTGTTCAAATAATTCTCTGTTCATGTCCATTGACTACTCTTCTATTAGATGGTTTTCTAGATTTGGTATCTAGCATTTGAATGTATATATTTTTATTATATGTAATATGTGTTGAGACTATTTAGTATAGTCTCCCTTCATCAGAGGAATGGATGTTCAGTCGAGTGTCACTACAATTTGTTCAGATTTGTCACTCATTTCTTTCATCAATCAAGCTTAGAAAAGCCTTTTTCTGTCCAGAAATTATGTAAATATTCACCTAGAATTTTTAGTTTTTTAATGGTTTTTTACACTGAAATCCAATCATCTGAAATATATTTTAGGGTATTATATAAAATATAGACCTAATTTTTTTTTTGAAATGGTTAGCCACATTCCAATACCATTTATTAGATTCTCCATCCTTTCCCCCAATTAATTAGAGATGACATTTTTATTCTGTGTTAAATTTTCTTATTAAATGGATCTTTATTCCTTTCTACTCATATAAAAATATACCTTTAATTATTTAGTTTTATATTTAATAACATTTATTGTGACATTTTCATTTAAAATATATATTATTGCAGTAAAAGAAAAAAGGTTGTACAAAAAAATCACAAAGACAAAAATTAAACTCCTATAATTCATTATTCACAGAAAAAGATTGCTAACTTTTTGGTATTTGATATCCTTTTAGACCTTTTTTTCTACATATCTGTATTGTTGAAGTTATATAAAATACTTCAGTATTAGCTTATATGATTCCCTCCTCTTCTTCTTCACTATAATGTTTTTAAAATATTTTATTGATTTTTTAAAATGTATTTGTGTTGGTTCCAGAGAGAAGGGAAAGGGAGAGGGAGAGAGAGAAATATCAAAGATGAGAATCACTGATTGGCTGCATCTGCACGCCCCCTACTGAGGATCGAGCCACAACCTGGGGAATGAGCCCTGACTCAGAATCAAACCTTTAGTGCACGGGACAACACCCTACCAACCGAGCCATACCAGCCAGGGCCAATTATATAAAAATTGTTCCAGAAGAAAATTTAATGACATGGGAAAATGTTTACAATGCACTTTATGTACAAAGCCATGTTATTAAACAAATATGCTTTATAAGTCTAAAAATAAATATAAATGCAAATATACGTAATTATATATAATATAATAGAAATAGAAATAGTGATAATAAACCTGAAAATATATGACATCAAAACATGTTTAGTAACACCAAATTTAAATGATAGATGGAAAGGTTATAGTTAATTTTCATATTTTTATTTAAAAATTTTCCCCTATTTCTAAAACTATATAAGAAAAAAATGCGGCCACAGAAATCATCCCAGGAAGGTTGCTTCCAAGTTTATCCCTGAGCTTCAGAGCTTTCACTGTCTTGTTAAATTTCCTCTAAATCTGTACCTGGCCACAGGCTCATTCTACTGACTTTCTCCCCAGCTACCTCCAAACCATAGAGCAAGCTCTGGAAGCTGGAGACGTGGTGCTGATTGAAAACCTGGAGGAGTCTATCGATCCTGTTCTGGGACCATTGCTCGGGAGAGAAGTCATTAAAAAAGGACGGTGAGACTCAGCTGTATGGCTCATCCTTTGAGAGCTGTTTCACAGCCCCAGCAGGACTGTGGACAGCTCTGCTCCCCTTAGAACACGCTCTCCCCAGCTTGCGTGGAGTGTCTCCCACAGCATGCACACTCCTCTTTCCTTTAACAGAAGGGTGATCTGCTGCTTCATATCCTAGAGAAAGTTTCTAGAGTAACTTTGCTTCCATCCATCAATGTCCTCCTCGGCTTCTTTCTAAATAGCTGTAGTGCACTATTTTGGAGGAACTTTAGAAGGAAAGTGGCCAAAAATCAGGCTGACTTTAAGCGTGAGCATTTTACCCAAGCCATGCCTCAGAGTTCTGTGATGAGCCCCCATTACTCTGGGTGCTGGTAGCTAATTAGCGTGTGGCAGAGGCAGGAGGAAAGAGAAGGGCAGCAGAGGGCTCCTGGGAGAGGGAGGGGTGATTATCATGAAGCCTCACCCAGTGCCCCAAGACGAAAGCCGCCTTTACATGTCCTCGGGATGTGCTTGTTAACTTAATTAACCATTTTTACTCGTGGACGTCATTCTCTGTCACCCACAGACAGTAAGCCCTACAGCCAGCCTATAAGGAACCTTTGTGCAAACTAAAGAGGTCGCCTTCCTGCAAACACTTTACTGCCATCTGCTGGAAATGTTCTGAATGTGTCACTGGCTCTCCCCACCATTTTGCATGATGCAGAATCAAACATGGTGGCATGGGAAAAGTCTATCACCCTCCACCCCTGTTTCCCACGTTAAGGCAACAAGGATCCCAGGGCTCACACTAGCCATGCTTAGGAATCTGCCTGAATATGGCAGCATTATTTACTGTGATCTCCAAACAAATCTAGAATTCTGTCTCTGATTTAATCTCATGGAAAGGCAGCCACCTTTACCCGAGCCTTTATGTTCCAGGTTCATTAAAATCGGAGACAAAGAGTGTGAATACAATCCCAAGTTCCGGCTCATACTTCACACCAAGCTGGCCAATCCTCACTACCAGCCGGAGCTTCAGGCTCAGGCCACCCTCATCAACTTCACTGTGACCAGGGATGGCCTGGAGGACCAGCTGCTAGCCGCTGTGGTCAGCATGGAGAGGCCAGACCTGGAGCAGCTGAAGGTGCGTCCAGGATCCGCTGAGAAAGGGAGGCAGACAATGCGCTGTCACTAGATCCTGCAGGGCACCCCTCTCTGGGGGAAGTATGTGGGCTATTTGCTCTGGAGCTGAGCAGCCGGGGCTCTGCTAGACTGAGAAGCGTCAACACCTCTAGCCATCTGGAACACCAGGGAAACAGAGGCTAGAGTGAGCTGAAGAACCGAGGCAGACAGACACTCATCGCAGGGCCGTGGAGGGGCTATGAGCTTGCGTGGCCAGCCATGAGGGCCTCCTGTCACACATGTTCTCATGCCTATGTCACCACTAAGCAGGGTTCAATTTTGCAAGGGCATTAAAAACAGGTGGTTCATCCACCGTAGGACAGTGTCTTAGCTCGAGTTGATATAATAAAACACAGACATTTATTTTCTCACAGTTCTGGAAGCTGTAAGTCCAAGGTAGGGGACCGTGTGTTTGGTGTCCGGAGAGACCTTCCTCCCTGGCTTGGAGATAGCCACCATGTCACTGTGTACTCCCAGGCCTCCTTCTGTGTGTGCAAAGAAAGAGAGAACCTCTCTGGTGTCTCTGTTTATAAGGACACTACTCCCATCAGACCAGAGCCGCACCCTATTGAGCTCATTTAACCTTACTCAACCCTGTAAAGGCCCATTTCCAATATGGGGGGAAGGGCTTCAACATGATTTATTGGAGATACAATTCAGTGCACAGCAAGTAACATCCCTGTTTTACGCTCTTTAGGCCTGATTAGATTATAAATGCATGCCCAAAATGACCATGTATGTGAGATTTGACACCGGGACGCCCGGCCCCTGCTTCCTGCGAGCATGCCTTTACTGAGCACACACCCACGGAGCCCAACTCCGAAGCACGCAAGAGCACAGGCGCTCAGGTTCAGCAGGTCAAAAGGAACACCATGTCCCTGCCCTCGTAGGCTCACAGTCTAGTGGAGGGACACAGAAAATAAGAATGTAAACAAAAAATATATGCATGTCAGGTGGTGATGAGAATCTTAGAGAGCCCTGGACTAATTTAAACTGGGAAGTCAGAAAAAGGTTCTATTAGGGGGTTGCATCTGAGGTAATTCCTACCTTTTTTTAATTTTTTTTTAATTTTTATTTTTATTGTTTGAAGTATTACAAATAGTAGTACATATGTCTCCTTTTTTTCCCCATTGACCTCCCCCCAACTTCCCCTACCCCCCAGTACATGCCTTCACCTGCCTGCCCTCCCCCCACCCCAGTGTCTTGTATCCATTGGTTGTGCTTATATGCGTGCGTACAAGTCCTTTGGTTGGTCTCTTACAGCTCCCCTCGCCCAATCTCCCCTGCCTTCCCAATGTAGTTTGACAGTCTGTTCAATACTTCTACTTTTTTAAAATATATTTTTATTCATTTCAGAGAGGAAGGGAGAGGGAGAGAGAGAGAAACATCAATGATGAGAGAGAATCATTGATCAGCTGCCTCCTGCATGCCCCACACTGGGGATCAAGCCTGCAACCCAGGCATGTGCCCTGATGGGGAATCGAACCGTGACCACCTGGTTCAACCACTGAGCCACGCTGGCTGGACCCTCACTAATTTAAAGACCCTGGCACAGAACATTCCCTGCAGAGAAGAGCAAATCCTGGTTGTAAACTGGGATTGAGGAATGTGTTTTGTAAGAAGCGGAAGCTGAGCAGGGTGGCCATGGCTCGAGCCTCCAACAGAAAGATTGTTCTTTTGTGGATCCAAAAGCAGTTACCCCAGAGAAACCGCAGCTGCCTGAGGTTATGGGCCCAACCGAGAGAGAGTGTCCAGTGCTGTAGGCTAGGAACCTAACAACCCGATAGGGAAGACAGGTGAGATCCGCTTGGACACCAGCACCCCCACCAGCCTTGAAGAGAGCTCTTGCAATGATCTTGTCTAAACTGTGTAACACAGTTTCTGTTGACTTTTTTTCCCAAAAAAAAAAAACAACTTATCCGTAGGAGAGCTATTCATCTGGGAGCAGTAAAGTGGTGATAGAGAGGACCTTCTGGGGCACTAAAACTATTCACAAAAACAGGTTCCGTTTCGTGAACGGACTGTTGGCATCGTGCGCAGCATTGCACAGCACTCCCAGGTGTGGGGACTGGGACTAACCCCGCCCAGGTTACTAAAGGTTACAGGAGGTAATTAGCCTAAGGTCACATGACTAGGAAATGATGCAGTTGGGATTCAACTCAGTTGCTCATCTTGACTGCTTATGGTCTTGATCATTCTGCTATTTTGCCTTCATTTTGCTATCTGGAAGAGAAGGGACCCTGGCCCCATAAACATTTATTTTTTCAGACCTCTCCCGAGAGTAGGATGCTCTGGGCTTCTATATGTGACTCCCCCTCACTTGATCTTTGCAGTCAGATCTCACGAAGCAGCAGAACGGGTTCAAAATCACCCTGAAAACACTGGAAGACAGCCTGCTGTCTCGCCTTTCCTCAGCCTCTGGGAACTTCCTGGGAGAAACGGCCTTGGTGGAGAACCTGGAGGTCACCAAGCAGACTGCGGCGGAAGTCAAGGAAAAGGTGAAACTACCCTGGCAGCCTGAGTTGGGGAGCAAATGCCCCCCTCCTAGACCCTGCATTCAACTTTTAGGTAAAAGAAGCCAGACTGACAGATGGCTCTTCCGTCTTCCCAAGTTTCTCCTAGAAAAGCAAACTAAGCAGTATTCCTGAAATGACTGGCTCACATTCTGTATTGTGGAGGTCCCACTTTCTGGGAAATGCTTTTGACAACTCACCTCCACAAATGTTTGATGAACAGTTAAGCCTGTGCAGGGCATTGTCATCTGTGCAGGGCATGGGAGCTCAAACTTAATTCCTGGGTGAATTTGTAGAATTGCCCCGAAGGTAAGGGGTGACACTGCTGTAAGAGTTGGCTGGTTCAGGCACGATTGCACCTTAAGGAAACCCCAGCCTGCAAAAATCTCACATGTCTGACTTTAATGAGAGAACTTCAATGGCTTCCCAGAAAACTCAGCTTTTAAAAACAGTACCATCCTGCAAACAACTTAGGGTACAGCTTTCTCCCCTTCTTTCACAACATTTGGAAGGCTTTTGTTTTCCCTTGTGGGGGATTAGCAGATATGACTTCCGAGGGCCAAGCTCCCGTGCCCAGTCCCAGCAGGCTGAGAACCTACACAGTTCTTTCCTCATTTTCAGCTCTGCTCTTGGATCAGAAGAGTATTTAAGATACTGGTCTGAGTACTAGCCAGTTTGGCTCAGTGGACCAAAGGGTCCCTGGTTCAATTCCGGTCAAGGGTATGTACCTCAGTTGCAGGCTCCTCCCCGGCCCAGGCCCTGTGCGCATGAAGGAGGCAAACAATCGATGTGTTTCTCTCACATTAATATTTCTCTCTGTCTTTCTCTCACATTGATATTTCTCTCTGTCTTTCCTTCTCTCATTCACTCTCTCTAAAAATCAATGGAAAAATATCTTTGCGTGAGGATTAAAAAAAAAAGATACTGGTCTGAGTAGGTTAAGTGTGTCTGTACCAGAGTCCAGGAACAATACACCTTTGAAGGAATACACTTATTGTCAGATTATTGGGATTTCTCCAAATATAAAGACTCTGTTCCAGGTAGAAACAAGGTAGGAAAAATGAAGAATGCCCTGGCCCATGTGGCTGGTTGGGTGTAGTCCAATACTCCAAAAGATTGCTGGTTCAATTCCTGGTCAGGGTACGTGCCTGAGTTGTGGGCTTGATCCCCCAAAGGGGCTGTGCAGAAGGCAGCTGATCCATGTTTCACTCTCATATCAATCTTTCTCTCTCTTCCTCTCCATCTCTTTCTAAAAATCAATTTTTTTTAATCTTAAAAAAAAAATGGACAAGACAGACAAACCAGCTCATACCACTCTGGGATAACAGACAGCTGAGGTTTGAGTGAGAGACTGAAAGGAGGAAGGTCCAGCCTCACTTGTCTCTGTGACTGTGGTGTAACCCCAGGTTTTGCCTGTGGTTCACTATGGCCTCCATATCTGTAGATAGGGGCAGGCAAAGTTTACAAAATGCTTACAGCAGAAGTTCCACTGCCTGGGGCAGAAGAGATGAGAGGACACTTTCCAACCCACTTCGAGGGAGTAGGTCAGAGGAGATGGAACAGTCACTGGAGATAAAGCATGAAATGTAGGCTGTTTCCATTGCAATAGACTTGGTAGACTAAGCTAAGAAGTTTGGGCTTGAATGAGAGTTGGGGATCATAAAAGAGTTTTTGTTTTCCTTTTTAGATAAGAGAATTACAGAGTCAGAATTGTGCTTTAGAAAGATCACTCTAGATACAGTCTGGAGGAGAGCTTGGGAATTTGGAGGCAGAGAAAGTAGTGGAGGGCACAGTGATTCCGATTAGAGGTGATGGTATCCCAAGTTAAGGTTGGCAGTTGTGATGCGAAGAAGTGGGCAAATTCCAGAGCTATGTGCAAATTCAGAGGTAGAATTGAAAAACTTGCTAATTTATTGGATATGATTATACAGGTGGACATAACTAGCTTTACAGTTGTTCATATGGGAAATAATACAATCATACCTAATAATAAACAAACATGTAAATTGACCATACCTCTGCTACACCCACAGCCAATCAGAGTGAGTATGCAAATTAACCCAACAAAGATGGAGGTTAATTTGCATACATATGCTCTCAGCAGCCTGAGTCCTGGGAACTTTCTCAGCACCCAAGTCACTCTGAGGTAGGCCAGGGGTAGGTCCTGAGCAACCTAGGAAGGGCCTGAGCCAGGGGGCTCCTGGGCAGGGGCGGAGCTGGGCGATCGAAGGGAGCTGGGGGTCCCCTGTCCAGGCTGGGAGGCTTTAGGCCTTGGCAGGGGTGGAGTCAGAGATCAGAGTCCATCGGTGTGAACTACAGAGGAAATACCTTTTCTGACCTCTCATTGGCTAAGCTCCCTGTTTGCCACTGGTAATACTCTTAGTAACTTGGGTATAAGAATCCAAAAAGGTGATCTAGGGTTTTTCCACCACACTCCTGGAGAAAAAAAGGAAGGTCCGCTGCTGGAGGGCTAAGAAATGTCATATCCTGCCCTAGCCAGTTTGGCTCAGTGGGTAATGCCTAGGCCTGCCGACTGCAAGGTCCGGTTTGATTCTGATCAAGGGTATGTACCTAGGTTGCAGGCTCCTCCCTGGCTGGGGCCCAGGTCAAGGCTCATGCAGGAGGCAACCAATGAGAGTGTTCCTCTCACTTTGATGTTTCTCTCTGTCTTTCCCTTTCTCTTCCACATTCTCTAAAAATCAATGGAAACATATACTCAGGTGAGGATTAAAAAAAAAAAAAGAAAGAAAGAAATGGCATATCCCATGAAAGACACATCTTGAAAATGCCTAAAGAAAGTTGTCATTTTTTCATGGTGAAGGGACTGGAGTCTGTGTTGATGAAAACACCTTGGTAGCTCTGGTGACTGACAGTGGCTGCAGCAGGGGGTGATGGGGCTGGTGACTTCCCCTGATCAGCCCACTCGCCTCAGTAGGACATCCCCTGGGGGCTCCCAGTATGTGAGAGGGGGCAGGCTGGGCTGAGTGACCCCCCCCCACTAGTGCACGAATTTTGAATATGATTCAAGTAATAAATAATTACTTCCCTAGTAAGTAATAAATAATAAAAGAATAAACTGTTTTGCATACTCTCAACTGCAAACTGACTTTTGCCCATTCTTGTATATAGATATAGGTGTAGTCAAGGAAATTACTCAGGTTCCAGGAATAAACATCTAGAAAGGTACTGGTGCCTATAATTGAAAAAAAGAGATTAGAAGTGGATTTGGGAATGAGAAGGAATGATGGTTTTAGTTTGTGTTGTGTTGAGTTTGCAATGCCTTTGAGCCATTCACCTGGGACTGTCCCATGGGTTTTTGGATATATGATATTGGGCTGGTGATAGAGTGCTGAGAAACATCAGCAGTTAGTTGGTCATTGAAATTTTAGAAGTGAATGAAGTCACCTATGAGATGTGTGTGCAATCAAGATAGGCAGGCTACTCCTGGAGCCCAGCAAGTACCAGTCAAAAACTCATTAATCTCCCAGTATATCTTACCCTCTCCTTACAGCCAATTAGCAGCTAGACTGAAGGACAGTTCTGTCTGCAAGATTTACCCCTGTGAGCTTAAATTGTGTTCCCGTCACTCACACATATGCACTAGCAAGAAAGAATGCCCTTTGGTGACCCTCCCTTATTTAAATGCTAAAAACACACCCTTAAGTGAAGAATTAACATGCTAATAAGACATGTGATGCATGAAGAAGCATGTAGTTCCACCACGCAGGCACCAAAGAGTCCTGCCTCTCCATACTTAGACATCATCCTTCTAGCCCCAACTTCTTTAAAACTATTCCCTGGCTTTTGTTTGGGGAGCAGCATTTCTCTTTTCCCTTTAAATGTTGTTTCCCTTAGTACACCATTTTTTTTCCTGAGTACTATTCTTATGGGGAACTCTCTTGATTTCTATCTCAGGAGCTCCCAAGAATTCAGGATGGTTCAATGGTAAGATTTTTGCCTGACATGTTAGAGACCTGAGTTTGGTTCCTAGCCAGTGCACCAGGGTTGTATCAGTTTCTGGTGATCTCTTTTGACTTTTTTCCTTAGATCACAAGAACCCAGACACCAGTAATACAATAAGACTGGAAGTAGAGCATTGAGGAATACTGATACAGTTTAAGAAAAGTAAAGATATGAAGGATAGAATGGAGCAGAGAGAAGTAAAAGCAGGTAATAAGGTATCATGAAAAGAAGCATTTCAAGAGGAAGAGATGTCCAATGGTGTTGAATAATGGCTGAGATGTGTCCACTGAATTTTGCAAAAAGGACTTATCAATGAACTTGGGGAGAATGGTGTCAGTGAAGCAGTAGAAGAGAAGCCTGCATTAGAATGAGAGCAAATGGGAGTTGAGAAAGGAGAAGTGAATATAGACAACTCTTTCAAGTAGCCAAACTATGAAATGGTAAAGAGAGAAAGGTTGTAACTTAAAGAGTAGATGGATCCTTCAAGGCATTCACCCCTGACATGGGAAAGACTGAGCATGCTAAGATCTTAGCTGGGGGTGGGAGGATGCATGTATTGTAAAGGAAAAAGAGTAGTCGCCAAGAAGAGTTGAATTAATGGGAATGGCAAGGAATAATTAATACAGTCGGGTACATAAGAAAGTCAAGAGAAATATAATTTGGGTTATCGATAAAGAGCTTTATTTTTTATTTGAGTGTAATTGGTATATAATCTTACATTATTTACATTAGTTTCATGTGTATAATATAGGATTCAACATTTTATGCCTTACAATATGATCACCCCACCAATTCTAGTACTCATCTGTCACTGTGCAAGAGCTTATCTTCAGAAAGATAGTTAGTTCCAATGTGATAGGGGATACAGGGCAAATGTGAATCTAGAAATGGTTCGTGGGTCCCTATGGGCAGCTGGGGTAGGGGGACAGAAAATTAATGGAATAGAAGGGAAAGTCTTGAAGGATCCATGTACTCTTTAGGTTACAATCCTTTCTCTCTTTACCATTTCATAGTTTGGCTACTTTAAAGAGTTGTCTATAATCATTTCTCCTTTTGCAACTCCCATGTATTCTGCTGAGAGAGGGAATGATGGTGAGGTAGAGGACTTGGGGAGAAGAATGAAGGTTTACAATAGTTGCTGCAAGAAATGGAAATGAAAGTTGACTAAAGACACACAGAATAATGGGCAGCATTAAGGACTCAGGTGAGCTTAATAGTATAAATCTGTGATAACACCAATATGAGCAATTATGTGATTTCTGTTCACTTCCACTCCCTTCTGAGAATTTTGTCTTTTTACTACTGAATGTAACCAATTTACATTTATTAACATTACAGATATAGTTAAATATTTCTACTATCTTAATCTGTGTTTTCTATTAACCATGCTTTTGTTTATTTTTCTCCTTTCTTCCTTTTTCTTTATCCTCCTCTTTCATCCTTTGCTGATTTTATTTTATTTAATTGATTAACCTTGTTTCATTCATATGTAAAAAATATTTCATTATTTATGTGACTTGACAATAGATATATTAATTTAACAAAGTCTAAAATTAAGCTATATATCTAGCCTCTCCAAAAATAATGTAAATATTTTAGTACACTTTGATCATCCTCTCCCATATTCTGTTGCTGTTTTTATATTTTAGTTCAACCAACTACTTTTTTGTGACTTTTTTATAAAAGTTTTTGTTATTTATATTAGACATATATTTAAGAAATGGCGCACAAGGCTTGCATGGCCCACATTGCCAGCCAGAAGGGCTGACACTCACCCTGTGAAAGATGGTTACTATAAGCTCCATTAAGGAACACCACGGCATCTTTCCAACCCTCAGCCACTCTCCCGATCACAATCTGTCCCACCCCACACACAGACACTGTGACTCACATAAGCTGCTTCTCAGGAAGCCCTGGTTGGCTTGAACAATGGGCCACCATTTCTTTTTTCTAACAGGTCCTGGAGGCCAAGGTGACCGAAGTGAAAATCAACGAAGCCCGGGAGCACTATCGACCGGTGGCCGCCCGCGCCTCTCTGCTCTACTTCATCATGAACGACCTCAGCAGGATCCACCCCATGTACCAGTTTTCTCTCAAGGTGACTTGCATCTGGAGTTTTTCACATAATCATAACAAAGCAGCACAATATGGCCAGTGCCGTTCCCCATGACAGCTTACCATGTGCTTTCATTAGCTGTAGCAGGTCTTTAAGATCAAATCCAGGAGAGCAGCTTACAGTGCCTGCACACCTGTATTACATCCCTCGTCTCTTTAACTGAGGCTTTCACAGCTCATTGATTATTCAGCTGGAACCGAAGCAGAACCACACCAAGTCCTGGCCTCGCTCATTCAGTAAGCGCACATGATATGGCAGGCACTAACTCGCAGAATGTGTGGGAGAGGATACTGGGACATGTTAGAAGTAATCTCCGCCTCCAAAGAGCTTAAAATGTAATGTGTGTCATGCACATCCATTAAAACCAAAGCAGGCAATAATAATAGACCAACTTCAAATTACTTTTCTTACTACCTTCATATCCCAAAGCTACTATTTTATGGGTTTTGAATTCTTTCTAAAACCAGAGATGTTATCAAATTATATGTGGTGACTAAATTTATCTTACTCATGAAAAATAAAGACACATAAATTTTAAATGCATCCCTGAAATTATATATTCCTCCCCTAGGACATTCACCAAAATTCAACAATTGAAGAGGCATTAGCTGGTGGTAGAGCATTTCTGAACAACTTTATTTGATTTGACCCAACAGAGGACACGCACATGCACACACATGCCCCCCGCCCACTCACACACGGGGAAAGGCTTATACACACAGACACACACTCAGAGTGCACAGGTCATTCTGTGAAGCCCAATTGCACTATGGAGATCAAGGTGTGGGGAGGGGTGTGCAGCTGAGAAATCAGCGGGCCGCTAGCACCTGGGCTCGTTTAATGGGAAATGACATGTCACCACTTCCCACGCCTTTCCCTCCCTCAGAGGCACTGCAGATGAGCTAAACTGTGTTTGCAGTATTTTATGCCTTTAAAAGAAATTCGATGCTTGGCCTTCTACTCAGTTCAAAGCATATGAAAGATTATAAAATACTTAAAGGCTGTATGAAAGTGAGCAAGCTAAGCTGAGTAGCCGCAGGATCGCCTCCCAGTTCCAGGCGCACTGCCGTTGAACTCAGTGACTTCCTGGGAGGAAGAAATCACTGGAACCCATGAAAATGTGTGCGCAGGATCCACTGTAAGTTGTTTTCAGCACCTGCACCCTGGTGTGGGCTTGTCATTGGAAGCCCTATTTATAAGAGGGTGGGATTTGGGGTCCCACATTGTGATTAAGAATCGCCAAAAACAGTTTATAAACCAGCTTGATCATTGAAAGCAGGCTGAACACTCACTAATAAGGAGCAGAAATAAGTGTCTTCAAGAATCTCGGAACAACAATAACTTAGAAACCTTCCGTGATTTGAAAGAAAGGCAGCTACCGGGGTCTCCATGGTCTCAGCATTTACCTGCCGCTGGATCTCCCAGTTCCTGTTCCCGGCAGAATAAAGAGCGGCCTTCTCGCAGTCGGAAGAACACAGCGAGGCCAGTGTGGCAACAGCCTCACAGACTAGTTTTCTGAAGTGTTTTGAGAAGGAATATATTAAGATATGTGCTTTTCAAATACTTTCCGTGGTGACAAAGATTTTAAGATATGTGCTTATAGACTTGCAAAAACTTCAAAAGCTAGGTTCAGTAGGAACTTGGAGGTTTATAACATGGGTAAGGTGAAACTTGATGATAAAGTGACCTTTCTTTAAAATTCACCCAAAGGCTAGGAGAGAGTTAATGGGACGCACTCCAGGGCCCAGGGTGTCCCCCCTGGGAAGAGACCTCACTAAGGTTTCCTGCAGACCAGGCGCAGATGAGGGAAGGCCCGGCTCCCTCTGTTGTGTGCATGGGGGGTGGGTCCAGCCGCAGCTAGAAGAATAGCATTTCTCAGCGAATGGAAAGGTAAGAAGCAGGTAGGCAGAAGCAGATAGAACACACTGGAGGCCCAAGGCCTGTTGACCTGTTTTCCTTGACCCTCAGAGGGCTTTTCAAATAATTTCATTGGTGACAAAGATTTTAAAAGAAGGATATTTCATACAAGTCCTAACTTCTGGCTTCTCCTGAAAGTCTGGAAGGCTTGGCAGTCCTGAGCTCACATTCCACGTAGCATAAATTCGCTGAAGCTGGGGGGCTTCTCCCTAGACAGGCATGGTCCTCCCTCCCATGTTGCCACATTTCTACCCCCACCCGTTTGTCTTACACGCCTGGCCCCTGAAGTTCGTGTTCACCCTGGGTCTAGGGCAGCCCTTCTACTTTGCCTAAGCTCTTTAGGGTGTTAGCAGGTCTCCGTCATTCGTTTAACAGATCTTTTCCGTATCTGTTTGATGTGAAGAGCTGGGCTGGATTCTGGAAAGATAAGACAGTTGGCAAGGCCTGCCCCCACCTCAGCATGCTCTCCATCTGATATACATGAAAAGGAAAAAAGTATCTAAGGGCCCTAAAGGAGCAACAAGGGCATCAGAGCCGAAATAAGATCTGTGGGCAGGAGAGACCCCTGGAGGAAGCACAGGCTGTCCAAGCACCAGAAGTAAGAGGAAGAGAAGGGGGCTTTCCAGGACAGGAAGGAAAAGGGCTGAAATCAGCCTAGCGCAAAGAAAATGCTCCATGTGCCCAGATCTTCAAAATTTCTTTAGATCTTTTCCTGAATTGTGAATCACGTTGTGGAAACATAGTAACTAGAGACTCTTTACTGATCACTGTCATGTGGAGTTTTAGAGGAAAGCGTAGTGGCCCCTGGGGGAAAAGGATGCACTGGGTCTCCATGAACTGAGACGACCCACCAACCCCCGTGTGCTGTTGGGGAGCATCGCCAGCTTGCAGCCAGCCGTACTGCAGGCTGAAGCCTGAAGCCTGAAGCCTGCCTCCTGAGGGCGGGCGTCTCAGTGAGGTGGGGGGAGGTGCTCAGAGGCTCTCGCCAGGATCATCAAAACCGAGTGGAGAAAAGCTTCAAGGACGTCACGAACAAGAAACACATAGACTATGAACGAGGGAGAGGCATGCGCACACCACCACCCCCATTTTGCTGATGAGGAAATAGGCACAAATCTTCCATGTTCTCCACTGGATTTCAGACGCCTGGTGTTAGAAAGCCCGAAGAGTTTTTCCTTCTTAAAGCAACAAGACAAAAATAGAGAAAAGAAATCTGCACAGCCAACCATGGGAGGGACCCAATGATGTTTTGATTTTTTAAATGATTCAGTCTATTATATGACATTCAAAATGCAGCATTCCTAATATGGCACAGAGAGTCATGATCTGTAGTTCATGCTATGCCTGTTGTGTGTAGTTCAAAAGATGTCCCGGGAGCAGTGCGTGCTCCCCACTACAGGGAGAGTCCCCAAGAAACGGGGTGGGGGCCTCATCCAAGGACTGCAGAGTTGACAGAAATAGAAAGAACACGAGAGATTCTGGCCATTACACAGGAAAAGTATCTAATTAAAAGCATTCTGAGTGCCTGTTACGTACCAGGGTCTCTTTTGGACAACAAAGTTGTACAAAACATTGGTCCTACCCTCAAGAATTTTATAATCTAGTGAATGGAATAATTAAGCTGGTTATTGTTGACTGTATCAACTTTTTACCAGGTAGTTACACAACAAAACTTGCTGGATGTAATTATTTTGGCCACTGGACATTTATTTTTCCCTGATCCAAACATAGGCTCTTCTCTGCATTCCACAGAGCTTTGGCCACGTTGAGACCACATAATAATTCAGATGAGTAAACTAAGCAAATAGCAAACAAAGACAGAATGTTCTTGTTGCTGCTGTTCCTTCTCGGCAGGAGACACTGGGAAAGGAGTTCTGTGACTCGGAAATGATGATATTCCTCACTGGTCAGACTGCAGGGGAACTGACAGCTGTGTCACCCCCCTGCTTCCTGCCCCCAGGCCTTCAGCAGCGTCTTCCAGAGGGCGATGGAGAAGGCCACGCCCCACGAGAGTCTCCCGCAGCGCGTGGCCAACCTGCTGGACAGCATCACCTTCTCCGTGTTCCAGTATACCACCCGCGGGCTCTTCGAGTGTGATAAGCTGACTTACCTGGCCCAGCTCACCTTTCAGGTAAAAGTGAATTGAAGAAGTTTCCAGAAAACAAGTCATTTTCTAGTGCCCAATCAGCAAATGTAAAAACAAAACAAAACAAAAAGCTTTCTTCTTTTAACATTGTTTCCCATAGTATGTGAGGACTATGAGCTCCAAGCAGAGGGGTCAGACCTGAAGGTCCCATTGGGGACCTGCGTGCTGCTGCATCATTGTCCACTCATCCGTCGCTGTCCTTTTTCTCACTGGTCCTGGATGACCTGAGGTCCTGCTCCCCAGAGCCCTCAGCAGCCACTCCCCATCAACCCAAACCGGCACCAGAGAGGAAGCTGGTGCCACAGCAATGACTAGACACTTCTTGAGATGCATTAAGAACTGTCTAGGGCAGTAGTCGGCAAACTTATTAATCAACAGAGCCAAATATCAAAAAAATTTGAGAGCCAAATTTTTTAAACTTAAACTTCTTCTAATGCCACTTCTTCAAAATAGACTGGCCAGGCCATAGTATTTTGTGGAAGAGCCACACTCAAGGGGCCAAAGAGCTGCATGTGGCTCGCGAGCCGCAGTTTGCCTACCACGGGTCTAGAGTATTCCTCACTAATTATTTACTTGTAGGGTTTAACTTTAATGTCCCACCATTCCCCTGGAATAAGAAATTGCAAATGTCTTTCTATAGTTATAGCAGCCTTGACCTTAAAAGTGTCCTTTAGAACCATGGTTCTCCAGGGTCTGGGAGCACGAGGGACCGCCGGTGTTAATAAGAAACCTTTGTCTTTTATTTCCTCTTAACATGAAAACACACACACACACACACACACACACACACACACACGAAAATGTATTTCCTTGTACTCATTTAGCATTGGAATTTTTTCCACATATGAATTAGGAGCTCCAATCCGATGATCTTGAGGCCTCTTCCAGTTCTAAAGCCAGGTCCTCTAAGCTCACTTCTATGCTGACTGTGCGTTTCAAGGACTGAACACATGGGGGAGTTGGTGTGGCTTGTACCTCACCCTCGGCACTCCCCACTCCACAGCAAGGACAGCCTGGCCATCACAATAGCAACTCTGAGCCCCAGCATGGACTGACTTCCCTCCCAACAATTATTCCCCACCTTTCACTCTTCTCTCCTCGCAAATATTTCACCCTCACTTCCTGCCTCATCTATTATTGCTAGCCTATCGCCTTAGAGACGTTTTCTCAAATTGATTGAATTATTTTTTCTTAGTGAACATTTCCATCTGTAACTCCTCAGCAGAGAACACTCCTTGAAGAGGGGAGAACAATTTCCCAAGCACCTCTCAGCATGACTCTTAGCTCAGACGAGGGGAACGCCATGCACACCTCCCCAATTCCCTCCAAGCTCTGCATTCTCAGTGCCTCCTCCCTGAAAGCCTTCCCTCCGTGTCTGATTATTTCTATCTCTCAGCTTCTCCAAGACCCAGTACAAAACACTTACAGAAAGTTTCGTAAAATCAATACCCCAGCCCTGCTCCCTGGCCACACCCCTTCTCGGGAAGCCCTTTAGCATTGTTGATTCACATATGCATTTCTATTTTGCATATACTCATATGTTACTTTGACACTCTCCTCAAATCACATCATTTGGATGTATTATCTTCTCAGTAGATGGCAGGAATGCATCCCATGGCATTTATGACTGATACATAAAACTCTTGCTTTCCAAGTTTATAGTCATTCGTCGGGTGCATTTAAGTCCTGCTGATTTTAGGGTGAAAGCAGATGTACATAGGAGTGATTTGTATAGATATACCCCTTCTTCCACACCACCTTCATCTAACACTCAAAACTAATGGGCAAGTGCTAGTGCTAGAAGTAGCAGCAGTTACATGGAGGGACAACCCTGAGGCCCTCCAGACCCTGTGCCCATCACCAGCTAAGACATGCGGTGTCATTGTCCACATGCAGATCCTTCTCCTGAACCAGGCTGTCAGGGCGGCAGAGCTGGACTTCCTGCTGCGATCCCCCGTGCAGGCCGGTGTCACCAGCCCAGTGGAGTTCCTCTCTCATCAGGCCTGGGGAGGCATCAAGGTCAGTACCAGCCCCAGGAAAAGGCACGTTCTCACCTCCTGGAGTTTGTCTCTGACCCTTGTCCCCCGGGCTCTCTTTTGGGGTTCATCAGGGAGCTGTTTGAACATAGCCCCCCACAGCAGAGTTCCCCCTTCCTGGCTGCTGGGATGGCTTTGCAGAGTTCCTGCTGCTGTGAGGGCTCAGTCTCCCCCATGTGAGGAAACAGGAAGATCCTGGGAGCTTCTCTGACGCAGCTGAGCTCCCTTCACCTGTCGGCACATCAGGCTGGGTATGTGCTCCTCTGTGAGGCCCTAGGGCTGGTGTGGGGGTGCTGAGAGGCTGGGACAGCACCTTCATGAAGCAGACAGATGCCAGGCTCTGTTCAGGCATCTTCGCCCTAACCCAATGGTCTGCAAACTGTGGCTTGCGAGCCACATGCGGCTCTTTGGCCCCTTGAGTGTGGCTCTTTCACAAAATACCACAGCCTGGGCGAGTCTATTTTGAAGAAGTGGCGTTAGAAGAAGTTTAAGTTAAAAATTTGGCTCTCAAAAGAAATTTCAATCGTTGTACTATTGATATTTGGCTCTGTTGATTAATGAGTTTGCCGACCACTGCTCTAACCCAACCCTAACCCTAACCAACTCAGCCTCAAGGCAGGGGATGCAGCCAGCCTGGGGTCATTGGGGCTGAGTAACTCACAATTATTGAGCACCTTAGAAATGAATCACCTTATCTTATTCTCATGGTCACCTGGGCCATAGGGATTATTTGTTCCCTTTTTAATGAGGAAAGGGAGGTCCCACATTGTATAAGTAGTAAATCTAGGACTCAAATTCCAGCCTGTCTGATGGCAAAGCCCAGTTTCTTTCCATGTTATTCAGCTTGGCTCAGTTGGGATTCTAAGAACATTGAAAAGAGCATAAACTATAAGTTCCTTTCCATGGGAGCCATGCTGTGATGCCGAGCCGAAAGGTTGGCTGAGTGAACATCCTTGCTCCACCAGGGCAGCTACCCAGTCCCACCTGAGTGAGCACCCACGGCAGGCACTGGTGCTGTGTGAAGACTGGCATCTGCACAAAACACACCCCGTGTATGCCCTTCCATGTTTATTGCATTTTATACATTTCATAGCACAAAGTCTGAAATAATATGATTAGCTCTCTTTCTCTGTATATTTTACTAAATTTTTGAGCCAATGTAGATTCACATGCAGTTATAAAAGTAGAGATATTCCTGATACCCATTTCCCCCAGTGGTGATATCTTGCATTCCTGTAGCACAGAATCACACCCAGGACTGTATCACATTGATACAGTCCACCAGAGTTTGATTCACCAGTTTGTCATGCACTCATTGTGTGTGAGCATGTGTGTGTCTGTGAAGATTCATGTAACCACCACAGCCAAGACAGAGGAAATGTCATCACTGCAGGGAATCCCACATGTCACTCCTTCATAATCACAACAACCTCCTTCCTCCCCCAGTTCCTAATGCCTGGCAACCACTAATCTGTTCTCCATTTTATAATGCTGTCATCTCAAGAATGTTACAGAAATGGAAATATACAGTATGTAATCTTTTCAGACGGGCTTGTTCCCTCAGCATCGCTCCCTTGAGATCCATCCCAGTCTGATTTACTTTATATAACTAAGCCCCACACTTAGTCATTTATATGCCTGCTGTCCCCTTCAAAGGATTCATCTTTGGAAATCCAAGGCTAATTCCACCCATGCCGCCATTGCCCAAAATATTTCTCTAACTCCTTTTTCAGAATCTGTTGCTATTTCTTAAATTATTTTTTTAGGGCTGTATCTAAATCAGAGGTCATCAAACATTTTCTGTACGGGGCTCCATAGTAAATATTTCTACTTTGAGGGTCAGACTCTGTCACAACTATTCAACTCTGCCAAAGTCACACACCGTACATAAGCAAGTGGAAATGGCTATCTTTTTTTGTTTCAATCCTCACCTGAGGAAGTGCTTTATTGATTTGAGAGAGAGAGAAAGGGAAAGAGAACCATCAATTGGTTGCCTCCCAAATGTGCCAGAGTGGGAATCGAACCTGCAGCCTTTTGTGGTATGAGCCAGGGTACGGATAGCCGAGTATGAATAAAACTTTATTTATAAACACAGGTGGTGAGCCAGATTGGCCCTGCAAGCCACATTTTTGCTGATCTCTGATCTAAATAATAAAGGTGTGATTTGGTTTTTATCTACTAACTTTATTCATCATTCTGGACCCAGTCTGGCAAGAGATGTAGAATAAGGTATTAGGAAAGAACCAAAGGGACACTCCATTCACAACAGCAATAAAAGCACAAAGTTATAAAATGCCTTAGAATAATTACAATAAATGCAGACCATATGTGTGGAAATCATCAGCTCTTCTAGGCTACATAAGATATGAGTGCATAGACACTATTGAGTACCACTGTCCAAAAGAAATATAATGTATGTCACATATGTAATTTAAAATTTTCTAGTAGCCATATAGTAAAAATGTAATAAGAAATTGCCCTGGCCAGTGTGGCTCAGTTGGTTAGAGTGTCCTGTACACAAAAGGATCATAGGTTCTATTCCCAGTCAGGACACATACCTGAGTTGTGGGTTTGATCCCTGGTCTGGGCATGTACAGGAAGCAACTGATCAATGTTTCTCTCTCATCAATATCTCTCTCTCTCTCTCTCTCTCTCTCTCTCACACACACACACACACACACACACACTCGCTCTCTCTCCTTTCTGCTCTTCCTAGAATCAATGAAAAACATATCCTCAGGAGAGGATTTTAAAAAAGTAAAATAAAAAATGTGATAAGAAATCAATGAAATTAATTTTAATAATATATTTTCTTTAAACCAATAAGGCAAAATATAATTTTAATATGTAATTATTATAAATATTATTAATGAACTATTTTAAATTTTTGTACTGAATCTGAATTCTGGTTTGTATTTTTTGCCCTTATAGCACTTCTCAATTAGATGTTAAATTTTCATCAGAAATATTTTATTTGAATTTATATTTCAGAAAATTTTAGAGATAAAACAGTTAATCCATATACCCAAGTTTTTCCAAGCATTCTTAAAAGTTTTCCAATTACTAAAGCAAGTTCCAATTTCTAAACTTAATTGTATTTGATGTTAAAATAATAGTATTTGATGTTAAAATCAGAGTATTTGGTGTTAAAATCAAAGATTTCATTTCTTCAGTCACACTGGCCACATTTTATTTGCTCTGCACTCACATTTGGCCAGTGGCTACCTTGTTGTACAGTGCTGCCCCAGAGCTTGAGGATAATGGCATAGTCTGATGCCCTATGGAAAATACATTATGGAAAGCAGTTCTGAATGAGAGGATTTGCAGAATGGGAGCAGTGATGGGGATGAACTAGCTAACAAAGGCCAGAGTCAGACATTCCAGATTCAAATTTGAGTGTGTGCAGCCTCTGACATGTTCCTTATTCCTCTGAGACTTTCTTTCCTTATCTTCAAAATGGTCATTATAATACCTACCTCACAGAGTCATGTCAGACATACAGATATTCAGTAAATAGAAGCTGGTTATGATTATGGTGTGGTTATGGCTATCATGTTTGTTTCCCAGAATTGCCATAACAAAGTACCACAGGCTAGGTGGCTCAAAATGGCAGAAATTTATTATCTCACAGTTCTGGAGGCTAGAAGTCTGAATCAAGTTTCAGCAAGCCATGGTCCCTCCTAAAGGCTGCAAGGGGAGGATGCTTCCTCCCTCTTCCAGCTTCTGATAGCCCCACCGTTCCTTGATTTGTTGCAAGATCACTTAAATCTCTGCCCTCATCCTTGCTGTCTCTGGATGGCCATCCTCCCTCTGCATGTCTCCATCGTTTCTCTTAAAAGAGCATGTCATATTAGACTATGGCCCATCCTACTGACCTCATCCCAACTGGATTACATCTGCAAAGGCCCTATTTTAAAATAAGTTCACTTTTGCAAATCTGGGAGGTTAGTTTTTCAACCTGTCTTTTTGGTGGACAAGACTCACCCCATCACAGTCACAGTTGTTAATTACCCATCTCTAGTGCTCATGCTGTGATGGATGTGGGTTGTACCTTATAGTATTTGTCCATGAAAGGAAAAACTTGGAGCAGTTTGAGGTGCCAAATTGGGCCAAATCCAGTTGCCTTTCACTCTGTTACCCACAAAGCCCTTGGCGGCAGAAGTTACAAAGAATAAATGGTTCAAAAGCACTATTGACAACTCTAAAGCTACTGTGCAATTTAGTTCCGTTCCTCTTTTCACAAAATGGATTGTTTGGTTTGCTTTTCTTCGCTCTGCAGTTTTTGTTTTGTTTTGTGAGCTAAGCTGCTCAAAAGCTTTGCAGATGAGTGAGGCTTTATCTCTCCTGTCTCTGAGTTCTGTTAGTGGAGCAGCGAGCCAGCCCCAAACTCAAGCGCAGTGCGGGATACAAGCCGGTGAAAATACAACGCGGTGTGAGTGCCCATCACTGAGGCCTTTGATCAATGCTCTTTTGAAGTGTTCAGTTGGATTTTAGCGTAAAGAAACAAACTATGTATAATGGAATAGGACACGATGAAACAAAATTCTTTAAGCAGTCTGTCTGACGAGGAAGATGGATTGCCTTGTTTCCCCAGCAGCACTAATAGGCAGGTAATGAATGAAATCTTTGTGATAACATATTGCTTCTATTAGTACGCTTTGCTAAAATTTCTGAAGTTTAATCAAATGCGGAACTTGAAGGTACTGGGACTGTTCTGCTCTTCATTAGAAAATCTCATCTGTGTTGCACGCCTGTGTTAGCCTTTGAAAGGCCCCTCACCACCACTCTGGATGCCAGTTTAGCACAGTTGTATTTGCTACACAGTCCAAGGTAATTAGGTTAATTAGTCATTTCCATTTAACTTATTAGAAATGCCTTTCCCTCATTTGGGAGATTAAATGTTGCAATTGTGTTCAATCCAGAGCTTCAAGGAAGCGTGTTTCAGCCCCAGTCCTGGCAGCGGGAGCCCCCATGGCAGTGTAATTTGCTTAGTATTGTGGTGATGCCAGAGGGGGTAACGGGGCTGCAGAGGGTTAATGATGATGCAAGCTGGGCAGAGGCGCTGGAGTGCTGCCTGGAGATTAACGCGACTTCCTGACACACAGAGAAATAATTACAGCGGCTGCAGCTTTCCTCCGCCTGTTCAGAGCCTTCCTGCTGGCCGCCCAGATGTCAAACTTAATTGAGCACTTCCTAAGTTCCAGACAGCTGCTAGGCCACAGGCATATACAGATGACTAAGAAAGTTCCTGCCCACAGGGAACTCACAGTCTTGCGGGAGAAACAGCGAGTAAACCCGAAATCACAATTCAATAACTGCAGAAGCCCCGAGAAAGCACAGGAAGGGCTATAGAGTTTTCATAGCGCTTGTATCTACATTAGCGGGTGAGCTATGCGAACAATTACTTGGCCTCGTTTTCCAAACGAGAAAATCTAAGCCCACAAAGGTCAGAAGAGGCTCAGGAGAGCTGTCCCTGGGACCAAAACTCCCACTTCCTGGCCTCTCCTTCACCATCTGCGCGCAGCTCCACTCCACTCCCCGCATGAGTGAAGGAGTGTGACCTGCTCTGAGTGACCAGGGTGAAGTTGAGAAGCCACAGAGCCCATGTGGAAGGCACAGAAAGACAGGACAGGTGCTCAGCCACTCAGGAGAAGAGCTTGGGCAAGCCAGGGGCCAGTCCTATGTCCTTCTCCAGCTTGGCTTTCCCCTTGTCACCGTAAGACTCCTACTGCAGTGGCATTCCTCCCTATCCTGCCCCACACTCCTCCCTTCACATGCTGGCTCCTGTTGATCCTTCCCCATGGAATGCCCTTTTCTTCTCCCAGCCTCCATTTCTGCCCAACTGAATTTTACAAACTTCCTAAGGCCTCCTTCATCTCCTCTTTCTCTTTAGCTTAGGATTGTAAGCTTCTTTGGAAGGCAAGTGTATTTTTATGTACAAGCTTTGTATTCCCAAGTGCCTGGCATGTAGTAGGTATTCAATACCAGTAAATATTGAATGAACGAATGCATTCAAATGACAAGAATGTGTAGGTTCCTTAAAACTCGTGGCACTGTGGTAGGTGCTTTGGACAAAGTCTACTTTCTCATATCATTGGAGAGACCAAACACACAAGCAGAGCTGAGTAATAGTGGAAAGGCTGCAGGTAACTGTGTCTGAGTGAGTGATGTGTATGTGGGTAGTCTGGGGAAACAGGGTCAACACATAAGACCTTCTGGGGCAAGCAGGGAGCAGTCTGTAAATGGTTTGAGAGAGCCAGGAAAGGAGACTACCGTGGGGTCTTAAGGAAGTTATGGGGTGAAGCCCAGGTGAGAGTTCCTGAGCATGGGCAGGGCTCATGTGGTACAACTTCCCTCCAGCACCAGAGAGGGAGTGCCTAGGCTTACTTATCCGCTTGCCCATATGTGAAACAGCAGAGAAGAGAGAGGCATGAGGCTTAACGCTATCGCAGTCAAATATCTAAAAATTGAGTTAATCTCTTTATTAAACATATCAACTCTGTACAAAAGACAAGTATCACATGATCTCACACATATGTGGAATCCAATGAACAAAATCAACTGTTCAACAAAATAGATCCAGGGGAGAAAACAAGATGGCAGCATAGGTGAACACCTGAACTTGCTGCTTTGCACAACCACTTCAAAACTACAACTAAAAGACAAAATGGACATCATCCAGAACCACAGGAAGGCTGGCTAAGTGGAAATTCTACAACTAGAAGGGAAGAGAAAAGCACACTGAGCCTCAGAGGAGCTGCGGAAGTAAAGTGCAGAGTAAAGTGCATGTGAGCGGAGAGGACTGGCAACTGAGTACAGGGCTGTCTTTTTCAATCCGCAGGGAGACACAAGCTCCTGACTGCTCTGAACTCCAGTTCCAGGCAAGACTCTGGGGACCCAGACTTATACGAGGAGAAACTGAACTGTCTGGCAGCGGGTGGAACTCGAGGGTGGCTTTCTCTCAGAGGTACTTGCAGTGATTACCAAGGGACACTGAGACCCAGGGGCCTCTAGGGCAGGGCTGACGGAAAGCCATTGCTGTTTGCTCTGCCCTGAGACTCCGCCCCATCCAAGCTGTGTGCAGAGGCTTTTGCATATGAATGGCCTGGTCCTTTGAAATCTAAACTTACCTAACAAACTGCAGCTGAGTCAGAGAGACCCAGAACATCCAAAAGAAGACCCAAGGCCCCACAGCAGTTTGCATTGCTTCACAGCTAGGCCTCATCTGGGCACCTCCAAAACCCAAACAAAGAAGAGGAAGCTGCAGATCTCTCCATAGCTCCGGCTGGGTGGCCTCAGGCAGAGGCTAAATTAGCACCTCCTTGGAGTTCCAAGAGACAGTGTAGCCAGGGGTCAGAGTAGGACCATCCAGATTACAACTCCTCAGATCCATAAGGGACACACTTGGGGCAGACTCAGTGAGCACCAAAGCCCCACTGAAGCAAGTCTTGCCTCATAAGGGTGTCTTTAGCACAGAAGTTCTCCCATCATAGATACAACTGATGCTCACAGCCAGTTGGCCTGGAGGTCAATTCCTCCCAGTGATACCAACAACAATCAAGACTTAACTATAATAAGACTGTGCGCTCAGCCCATAAAGGGGTGCACCAAGAGTGTCCACCTCAGGTAACTGGGGAGGCTGAGCCACTGGGCCCTATAGGACACCTAGTACACAAAGCTACTCTATCAACTCAGGGGAACAGCCAAAATGCAGAGACAAAGAAACAGGTCACAAATGACAGAAATGGAGGAAAGCAAACTATTGGATATAGAGTTCAAAACCAAAGTTATAAGGTTTTCAAAGAATTTTCTAGAAAAGGCCGATAAATTTAGCGAGACCCTCCAGGATATGATAAAGGACCAACTAGAAATTAAGCATACACTGACTGAAATAAAAAATATTATACAGAGACCCAACAGCAGACTAGAGGAACACAAGAATCAAGTCAAAGATTTGAAATACAAAGAAGCAAAAAACACTCAACTGGAAAAGCAAAAATAAAAAAAGAATCCAAAAATTTGAAGATAGTGTAAGAAGCCTCTGGGACAACTTCAAGCAAACCAACATCAGAATTATGGGGGTGCCAGAAGAAGGAAGAGAGCAAGATACTGAAAACCTATTCGAAGAAATAATGACTGAAAACTTCCCCCACCTGGTGAAAGAAATAGATTTACAAGTCCAGGAAGCACACAGAACCCTAAACAAAAGGAATCCAAAGAGGACCACACCAAGACACATCATAATTAAAATGCCAAGAGCAAAAGACAAAGAGAGAATATTAAAAGCAGCAAGAGAAAAACAGTTAATTACCTACAAGGGAGCACCCATACAATTGTCAGCTGATTTCTCAACAGAAACTATGCAAGCCAGATGGGAGTGGCAAGAAATATTCAAAGTGATGAACAGCAAGAACCTACAACCAAGATTACTATACCCAGCAAAGTTATCATTCAGAGTTGAAGGTCACATAAAGAGCTTCATAGGTAAGAAAAAGCTAAAGGAGTTGATCACCCCCAAACCATTATTATATGAAATGCTGAAAGGTACTCTTTAAGAAGAGGAAGAAGAAGAAAAAAGTAAAGATAAAAATTATGAACAACAAATACATATTTATCAACAAGTGAATCTAAAAATCAAGTGAATTAAATATCTGAGGAATAGAATAAACTGGTGAATATAATAGAATCAGGGGCATAGAAAGGGAGTGGACTGACAATCCTTTTGGGGAAAGGGGTGTGGGGAGTGCGAGAAGAGACTGGACAGAAATCATACACCTATGGATGAGGATGGTGGGTGGGGGGTAAGGGCATGAGGCGGGGGGGGGGAGGGGGCAGGGAACAGGTGGAGGGGAGGTATGGGGAGAAAAAAGAGGAACAACTGTAATAATCTGAACAATAAAGATTTAATGAATTTTAATAAACTAGATCCAGAGGCATAGAAGCATGGAACAGACTGTTGAATCTCAGAGGGAAGGTGGAGGTGGATGGGTGAGAGGGAAGAGATCAACCAAAGAACTTGTATGAATATATGCATAACCCATGGACACAGACAATAAGATTGTGAGGGCCTGGGTGGGGAATGGGGGCAGGCTAGAAGAGGTCAACGGGGGGGGAGGGGGGAAGGGGGAAGAATGGGACATATGTAATACTTCCAACAATAAAGATTTTTTTTAAATAAAAAATATTTTTTAAAAAAGTTATCAACTCTGCTCCACAAAAAAAGGTGGGCAGCTATGTGTTCTAGGTTAGAGAGGACGTGTATGAGGGAGGTTGCTGACTTGGAACTGGACTTTGACAGTTTGTAGAACCAGCACAAGAAAGGAATAGAATTTGGTGGAGAGAACAGGACTTGACATGGCTTTGTGACCAAGGAATTCAGTTGGGAATGAATCTGGCACGTTTCAAGGTTGGGGACAGTTGTGCTCAGACAAAGTTGGGAGGGTAGTAGGCTCCCTGGCGAACTGGATGGATTGGAGGGAAGCACCAAATGAAGAGATCTGATTAACAAGTTATGCATTTGGACACAACCCTTACAGAAGCTGGCAGTTAATGGAAGTTTTAGAGTTGGCATTAATACAAAGTCAGTCTTTAGCAAGGAGTTGCTGGCAGAGTGAATACAGAAATGAAAGGGAGGAGTCAGACACTTAACATATCCAGGCTCCTTGACCAGAAAAATATGGCATCCCTCTTGCCCCTTTTCCATGCAAAACCCTACAGGCAGGAACTGCTCAGTCTCTGCTCTGATAATATTCCAAACATTCTCTTTGCTAAACCTTGCATATTATTGGGGCAGTTTGCTAAAGGCAATCAAAATCCTTCCTCTTTCTTGAGTTTACCTGGAGGAAGATCCCAGGCTCCAGGAGAGAGTATAAATGAGACAGAATTATGTCTGTAATACCATCTCGCTGCTTAACCCACAACTCAATGCAAATTTCCACTGTGAGAAACTGCATTTCAGAGCACGATTCTCTGAACTTCCCTAGGCTCTTTCAGCCATGGAGGAATTCTGTAATCTGGACCGGGACATTGAGGGATCTGCCAAGAGCTGGAAGAAGTTCGTGGAATCGGAATGTCCTGAGAAGGAGAAGTTCCCACAGGAATGGAAGAGCAAGACGGCCCTGCAGCGCCTCTGCATGATGAGGGTCATGCGGCCGGACCGGATGACCTATGCCATGCGGTAGGGGGAGCCAAGGGGAGGCCCAGGACAGGCACAATCTCAGTGTGGCCAAACTAGCAGGGCTGAGCACAAAAGCCATGTGTGTATAGTAATAGAAGTCTTCGTACCAGCATCCAAAATCCCACTAGGCCTGCATTTGCCAGGTCTTTTCCTAATGTCTAGGTGGACAGTTTGGAAAGAGATACTTAAGAATATCAGCATTGAGAAGGATGCTGGTCACATCTATGGTGGCAGGAGATGAGTCCAGAGACAGATGGAGGGCCATCCTTAGCAGAACATCCCTCTCATCAGAAAGAGGGAGAGAGATGGGTGTGGCTGTTGTTATGCTGATAGAAGGATGGTTGAAAATTGAGAAGGATTTTCTCTGATGACTTGTATTTTCTCTGAGAAGCAGGAAGCAAGATCCTTAATTGAGTTTATGGGAAGGGGGAGGTAGCAGGGTTGGAGATTGGAAAGGGTAGAATGTTGGAAATAGGATCTGTGAAAAAATGAGAGAAGGACAGCAAGAGAAACTCAGCCGATTTCAAGTAGCATTGAGGGCTCAGCTAGTTAAGACCCTGCATCCCCAGTGGCACCAGTCCTCACCATTAGATGATTTTGCATACAACAGCCCAGGTGTAGGTTCAGAGTTACGTTGATCCAGAGCCCCAGTCATTCCAAGTTGGTGTGTTGGAATGAGTTAGGTAGAGGAAGCACGGTTTGGGCAAGAGAGTGATTAAAAGTTATAGGCCATGCAATCTTATAGAGACAGAAAGCAGATTAGTTAGTACTTGCCTGGAGCTGGAGGGTGGGAATAGCAATTACATAAATAGGCATAAAACCTTATCGGCAGAATGAAATTGTTCTAAAACTGGTTTATGGTGAAGATTGTACAATTTAGTGACTTCATTAAAAATTATTGAATAGTACACTTAAAATGGGTAAATTTTATGATATATCAATTGTACCTCAAGAAAGTTGTTGTAAAAGAAATGAGTTACAGACCATGGACTCTACACTGGACAGGAAAGAAGTAAAGAGAATAAGGGGATGATTTAAAAAAAAAAAAAAAAAAACACTAGGGATGCCAAGATAACTGCATTTGTCGTGGCATCAATACAAACAAAAAAATAAGTGAAGGAAGGGCAAATTGCTAAAAGGACTATAAGGATAGAAATTTCTGGTCAGAGGGTGGGATGTTTCCATATATAGTTTCAGACATAGAAAAAGTTCCCAAGCAAGAACAAGGATGAGGGCATGCCTGTGGAATTGGGTGGCTGCATGGGGAGAAATGAAGATTGTTAAGAACCTGGAGAATTGTCCACTGGATGTTGATGTCATCCAGGTGATGGAAAGTCCATGAGCCAAGTGTTCAGTGAATGAGTATGGTGAGCAAAGGAGCAATAGATGACATTGACATGCAGATATGGTAGTGACACATCAGGGGAAATGAGCTGCAATGGAGCCAGAGCAGAGAAGTTGTTTATAAATAACTAGAGGCCTGTTGCATGAAGATTCGTGCAAAAATAGGCCTTCCTTCCCCTGACTTCGCTCCTGGCCACCCAGGAGCCTGCAAGTCCTTGCTCCTGCTGGCCCGGGAACCTGCAAGTCTTCGCTCCCTCTGCCCCCTGCCCTCCCCTCCATAGCAAGCGTCCCACCCTGCCCTGCCTGGCCCCTCTGCACCTGCATATGCAAATTAACCCACCATCTTTGTTTGGTTGATTTGCATACTCACTCCTGATTGGCTGGTGGTTGTCATGGAGGTACAGTCAATTTACATATTTCTCTTTTATTAGTGTAGTTAGTCCTCTGAGAGCAGAACTCTGATCTTACCTCCCAATCCTGAGATACATCAGATGTAGGACATTGAGCCCAGGTGAAAGGCTACAGGAAAAATAGTGTCCTTGAGGAAGAGTTAAAGCCAGGAGCTGGAACAGATGGTCAGTAAGTGGTTGCAGCTTCAGGGTTTTATTTAGTGTAAAATGGGACACTTTGGAAAGGAGCACAGTAAGTGGAGTAAGATGAAAAGAAACATAGGTAATGTTAGAACATGAGGGAATAGAAGACTGGAGAGCCTTAAATGATGGGTGGAGGATCACAGGGATGTGAAGTGTGGAGGATTTAGCAGCTGGCTGCAAGCTTTCGAAGGCATTGGTTCTGGCAGTCTTCTGAGGGGTGGTGGGGGTGTCCGGACACCAGGCTTCACAGAGAAGTCAGTGAGGGCCTGGATGGGTGGGGATGCAGAAGGAGCCCTGATCTGGATGTGCCAGCTGGCAACTAGCCACACAGATGTTAAGTGCTGACTTTTCAAGAAAGGCTTGGAGTTGGTCCCAGCTCCATAACTACCAAGCCCATAACCTGCAGCACATCCTTCCATTTCTATAGACCTGTTTCTCAGATGTATTTTGTGACTGATAAACGTTATGTACTTTTTTTCCTGGAAGGCATTTTGTTGAGGAGACATTAGGAAGCAAATACGTGGTGGGAAGAGCATTAGACTTTGCAACCTCACTTGAAGAATCAGGACCAGCCTCTCCCATATTTTTCATCCTGTCTCCAGGGGTGGACCCACTGAAGGATGTGGAAAATCAAGGTGAGAAAACAGCCTCTCGGGGCCAAGGATGAGCCAGCACTGTGCACTTTCACGCTTTATATCTGTCAGGTTCTCTATCCCAGATTGAGGGCTCATTATGCAATACCCAGTATTTGCTAAATATACAGAGATCAGGGTCCTTGTTGAACCCACACCAGGAACCATTGCTCTGGGCTCTGTGAGGTAGAATCCATAGTAGTAGGTTCATGAGGAGATTTTGTCCCGCCACCACCCACTCCCTTTATTGTAGCTGGAGCCATCATTCTGAAATACAGGTGCGATCCTTTCACAGGCTCCCATGGCCCTTGGAATGAAGCTCAGACTCCTTACGGGGCTTACAGGAAACTCAGTCCTCCAGTTCCTCCCTACTTCTCCAATCTACTTTACATCATTAATGTCCTATTGCTGCTAAAACAAATTACCATAAACTTAGAGGCTTAAGATAACAGTTCTAGAGGTTGAACGGATAAATGGGTTTCCTATTTTCCGCATAAGGACCATTATGACTCTATGGGGCCTACTCATAATCCAGGATTATCTCCCCACCTCCAAGTCTTTAATTTAATTGCACCTGCAGAGTCCCTTTGCCATATAAAGTAACATATATACAAATTCTGGGGGTTAAGACCTGGGCATCTTTGGGGGTTCATTATTCTGCCTACATTTTCCTACCCTCCTCTTTATATACTCTATACAGCAGCCATTTAATATCCCAAACATTCTGTCTCCCCTCCAGCATCCCCTTCACCAGGCTAGCTTCTACTCATCCTTTACACACCAATTTCAATGTTACCACCTCCAGGAAGCCTTACTTGACTTCCAAAGTGCTAGGCTCCCCTTCCGTGTGCTCCTAGAGCACCCTGCTTTTTGTGTGTCACACTGTAATTGTCTAGTGACAATTGTGTCTTCCTAGGAGAATGACAGCTCCTTGGGACTAAGTGTCATCACCAGAATATCCCCAGTCCCCAGCCCATGTGATGGGCACTCAGTAAATACATATATTAAATGAAGAATCCCTAGCCAGTTTGGCTCAGTGGATAGAGCATCGGCCTACAGACTGAAGGGTCCTGGGTTCGATTCCGGTCAAGGGAATATGCCCGAGTTGTGGGCTCGACCCCCAGTAGGGGATGTGCAGGAGGCAGCCAATTAATGATTCTCTCTCATCATTGATGTTTCTATCTCTCCCTCTCCCTTCCTCTCTGAAATCAATAAAAATTTTTAAATAAATGAAGGATGAGCCACTGAATGACCAATTAAGACTATGAAACTAGCAAAACTATAACAATTTGCAAAGTGAGATAAAGATCTGACAGGTTTTTATAGATCCAGGTCTTCATAGGTAAGAATCCAGACAATGTGATACAGCTCCATGAGCAGTCAGTTGCTCACTATGTAATAAAAGGAGCCACGTCATCTGCCTGGTGTTCGAGGTAGTTGAGATGAAGCTAACTTGGCCCAAAATGACAGATAAAATCTATGTAAGGAAAAGAATAATTTTATTCACTAATCGAATGTATATTTTTGTAATATCCTAAAAATTTTAGGTAAAATTTTTAAATAATTTTAAATATCAATAATAACGAATTTAAAATGAAAAGCAATAGTTCCCGGCTCCAGTGCTTCCCATGCCCCGTTGCCCATCCCAGACACTACACTTCTGCCCATTTCTGAATTTTGTCCTCCTGATAGTTACTTCTCAAAGTAACTGGATAGTTACTGGACAAAAATCATACACCCATGGATGAGGACAGTGCGGGGGAGGAAAGGGCAGAGGGTAGGGTGGGAATGGGGTGAAGGGAAACTATGGGGGGGAAAAAAGAGGAACAATTGTAATAATCTGAACAATAAAAATTTATTAAAATTTTTAAAAAAAGAAACTAGAAATCTCAAATAAACAACTAACCTTACACCTACAGGTACTATAAAAGGAACACCAAACAAAGCCCAAAGTGAGTAGAAGAAAGGAAATAAAGATCAGAGAGGAAATAAATAAAGTAGTCTAAAATTTTTTTAAAAGATTAATGAAACCAAGACCTTGTTTTTTAAAAGAAAAGCAAAGATTGATAAACTTTTAATCAGATTCATCAAGAATCAGAGAGAAATCCCCCCAAAAAAAGAAATAGGAGAAGTAACAAGTGACACCACAGAAATAACAAAGGATTATAAGAAAATATTATGAACAACTATATGCTACCAAATTAGACAATCTAGAAGAAATGAATAAATTCCTAGAAATATACAATCTCCCAAAACTAAATCAAGAATAAACAGAAAATCTGAACAGACAGATTACAACTAATCAAATCAAAGTGGTAATTTTAAAAAAACTACCAAACAAAATTACTGGACTGGGTAGATTGACAGGTGATTTTACTAAACATTCAAAGAAGAACTAATACCTATCCTTCTCAAACTTTTCCCAAAAATTCAAGAAAAGGGAAGATTTCCAAGCTCATTTTACAAGGCCAGCATTATCCTAGTTCCAAAACCAGGTAAAGACACTACAAAGAAAGAAAATTATATGCCAATATCTGTCATGAATATAGATGCAAAAAATCTCAATAAAGTATTAGCAAACCAAATCCAGCAATACATTAAATAGATCACACACATGATCAAGTGGGATTTATTCTGGGATACAAGGTTGGTACAATATTTGCAAATCAATAAATGTAATACACCAACCATATAAACAAAACAAAGGATAAAAATCATATGGTCATATCAATAGATGCAGGAAAAGCATTTGACAAAATCCAGTACCCATTTATGATAAAAACTCTTAGCAAAATGGGGATAGAAGGAATATACCTAACATAATAAAGACCATATCTGACAAACCCACAGCTAACATCATACTCAACGGGAAAAAATGAAAAGGTTATCCTTAAGACAGGTATGTCCACTTTCACCATGCTTATTCAACAAAGTACTGCAACACCTAGCCACAGCAATCAGACAAGAAGAAATAAAAGGCATCCAAATTGGAGGGGAAGAAGTAAAACTGTCATTATTTGCAGATGACATGATACTGTATATATAAAATAGCTAGGAATAAATTTAACCAAAGATGTAAAAGACCTGTACTCATAAAATTATAAGACACTGAAGAAAGAAATTGAAGTAGGTATAAATAAATAGAAGCATATGCTGTACTCATGGGTAGGAAGAATTAACATTTTTAAAATGTCCATACTATCCAAAGCAATTTATATAGATTCAATGCAATTCCTATTTTTAAAAACAATAGTGTATTTCACAGCACTAACACAAATAATCTAAAAATGTATATGGAATTATAAAAGACCCCAAATAGCTACAGCATTCTTGAGAAAAAAAGAAGAAAGTTGGAGGTATCACTCTACCAGATATCAAACTATAGTACAAGGCTAGAGTAATCAAAACAGCATGTCACTGGCATAAAAAACAGACGTATAGATCAATAGAACAGAGAGCCTCAAAATAAACCCACACCTATATGGTCAATTAACATGTGACAAAGGAGGCAAGAATATATAATGGGATAAAGATAGTCTTTTCAATAAGTGGTGTTGGGAAAATTAGACAGATACATGCAAAAAATTAAAATTAGACCATCTTCTTACACCATATAAAAGAATAAGCTCAAAATGGATTAAAGACTGTAAGACTTGAAACCACAAAACTCCTAAAAGAAAACATAGGCAGTAAATCTCTGACTTGCTCTTAGTAATATTTTTTATGATATATCTTCTTGGGAAAGGGAAACAAAAGAAAAAATAAACAAATGGGACTACATCAAACTAAAAAGTATTTGCACCACAAAGGAAACCGTTAACAAAATGAAAAGACAACCCACTGACTGGGAGAATATATTTATCAATGATATATGTGATAAGGGGTTACTATCCAAAATTTATAAAGAACTTATAAAACTCAACACCAAAAAAACAAAGAATCTAATTTTAAAAATGGGCAAAGAATCTGAATAGACACTTCTCCAAAGAAGACATACAGATGGCCAATAGACATATGAAAAGATGCTCAATGTCACTAATCTCAGAGAAATGCAAATTAAAACCACAATAAGATATCACCTCACACTTGTCAGAATGGCTACCATCAATAAATCAACAAACAATAAGTGTTGATGAGAATGTGGAGAAAAAGGAACCCTTGTGCACTGTTGGTGGGAATACAGATTGGTGCAGCCGCTGTGGAGGGTCCTCAAAAAATTAAAAATGCAACTGTCTATGACCCAATAATTTCTCTTCTGAGTGTATATCTGAAGAAACCCTAACACTAATTCAAAAGAATACATACACCCCTATGTTCATTGCAGCATTATTTACAATAACCAAGACCTGGAAGTAACCCAAATGCCCATCAACAGAGGAGTGGATAAAAAAGCTCTGGTCCATATAACAATAGAATATTACTCAGAAAAAAAATTAAATATTACCATTTGTGACAGCATGGATGGACCTAGAGTGTATTATCCTGAGTGAAATAAGGCAGTCAGAGAAAGACAAATACCATATGGTTTTACTTATGTGTAGAATCTAAAGAACAAGATTAACAAACAAACAAAACAGAAATAGACTCATAGATACAGACAACAAACTGATGATTTCCTAGAAGGGAAGCATGTTGGGGAACTGGGTGAAAAGGTAAAGGGATTAAGAAGTACAGATTGATAGTTACCAAATAGTCATGGGATGTAAAGTACAGCTTAGGAAATCTATACTAATAAAAGTGTAATATGCTAATTAGACCAGATGTCTTCTGGACGACCTTCCGGACGTCCTTCCTGAAAAAGCCTGGCCCGGGTGAAGCCACCAGCGGTGCCAGGTGCCTGTGGCCAACCCAGGTCCCAGGTGCCTGCGGCCGGCCAGAGGAGGGAAGCCTGGGTCCCAGGTGCAGGGGCCAAGGCAGAGGTGGTTAGGGGAAATCAGGCCAGCAGGGGAGCAGTTAGGGGCGATCAGGCAGGCAGGCAGAGGTTGTTAGGGGCAATCAGGCAGGCAGACATGGTTAGGGGCAATCAAGCAGGCAGGCAGAGGGGTGAGGGGAGATCAGGCAAGCGGTTAGGAGCCAGCAGTCCAGGATTGTGAGAGGGATGTCCAAGGGGTCCCAGATTGGAGAGGGTGCAGGCTGGGCTGAGAGACCCCCACTCCCTTCCCCATGCATGAATTTCATGCACTGGGCCTCTAGTATAGTTAATAATATTGTAATAAATATGTATGGTGTCAGATGGGTACTGGAAAACCCGGGGGGAATACCTTTTAAAGTACAGATTGTCTAATAAAACAAATTTAAAGGGAGAGAAACATTAAAGGTACTGAAGGTTGGGGCATGGAAGCCATAGCATAAAACAATATGAAGGTGAACCCCCAAGAGAATGTACCTGGCTAGAGGGGCTTGCTGATGGCCCGGAAAGGTATTTCAAGAGCCTCAAAGTTGCAGATGGAAGGTCTCTGCAAGGTTGCCTTGGCACATCGCGAGGCTTGAGTGTGGTGCAGTCACATTTAGCTAAATGTTCAGGCCAAATCCCTTCAAGTCCCACCATCGCCCTCCCCACCCCCGCCCCATCATCTCCAAGATCCATTTCTTTCTCTTCAGCCGAGTGTCATGCCTCTAGCTTAGAGTAATGCGAACCGACCCCAGCTAGCCTCAGCAGTGTCCCCAACAGCCCCTCTGGTCTGTACTTTTCAAACTAATCTTTTTTAAGCCCCTCTTTTCCCATATCCTTCCCTTTCTAATAAAGAAAAGAAATGGGCTCTTTTGTAAGTGGAAATGTCAGCAAGGCTATCTCGTAATCCAGGCACCTTTCATCCTGGTATTTTCTCTGAACAGGTTGTTTGTATCACTGGTTCTAAAACTGACATCAAATCCATTGCCAGCAGGACTTACAGTCTAAAAGGGTATTTCCTGGGTTTACCAGAGCTGAATCTATAACTATTTCTCACCACAAAAAGTCATCCTCCTGCTCTGCCTCACCAGCTGAAGGAGAGTCTACACATTTTTTAGTATATAAAAGTAATGTCCAATATTGAGTTTTCTTTAAATTTTCTAGCACAAGTATATATTGCATATTCAATTTTCATTCCTCTAAACCAAAAACAAATTAAGTGCAGATTTTATTGTTTTTCTTTTTTAAATGTCCTGCTTTTCCTCTTGTGTACTTTACCTTCTTGAAAAATTGCTTAATGATTTACTCATGGTATATGATCCTTTTGCCTAAAATATATTATGTAATTTCTCTAAACTTTATAGTATCGGGCTAATAGCTGATGTCCCAGTAAAACTGCTTCATCCTATTAGGTCAGTGGTCAGCAAACTCATTAGTCAACAGAGCCAAATATCAGCAGTACAACGATGGAAATTTCTTTTGAGAGCCAAATTTTTTAAATTTAAACTTCTCCTAATGCCACTTCTTCAAAATAGACTCGCCCAGGCCGTGGTATTTTGTGGAAGAGCCACACTCAAGGGGCCAAAGAGCCACATGTGGCTCGTGAGCCACAGTTTGCCGACCACGGTATTAGGTCATTTCTTTACATCGTTTTTCTTGGGCTGGAGAACACAAGGCCTGAGTGTGGCCTTGCCTCCGTGACGTGGTTGTGATGTTTGTGTTGGTGTGGCTGTTCCCTTATTCCATTCCTAACACCAGCAACATCCAACAGGTACATCCACCACAACATCCGCCTATGCAGAGAAGCCCCTTCAAGTCTTACCTCCTTAACTTATGCAAAATGATGAGATAAAACTTCTGTGTGTGGGGATTAGTAGGGAAGGCAGTTACACAGCATAAAGTATGGTAAGCCAGAACAACCTGAATTCTGCCCCTGCTGGCCACACATCCCAGTAAAATTCCAGGGAAATATATATTCAGAGGACAAAGCAGGTTAGACAGAGCCACCCACATGCTTGCTACCCTTTGAGCCTTCTCACATCAGCACTCTCCAGGCAGTGGACCAAGGCCCGGCCTTCTAATGGAGGCTGGGGAGAAGAGCACCCACACTGCCATCCATTCTCGGGGGTTCAGTGAGGAAGTGGGGGACACATTTGGCTGACGTGCTTCCTTCTATCTGGGAACAGAAAGCTGGAAGGCATAGCCCTCCATGAAGGAAAGGGTCAGCCTCTGAGGCTCAGGGCGTGGGTCCAGGCACACCTGAGTGTGGGGAGTGATGTGCAGGTGTGGCTCCCTGGTGAACATGACATAGCACGGATCATCACACACAGATATGGTAATGACAACTCCACACTCCTCCTAGGTAAAAAACTCGGATACACCTTCAACAATCGGAACTTTCACAACATATCTTTGGGGCAAGGACAGGAGGTGGTGGCTGAGGCTGCACTGGATCTCGCTGCAAAGAAAGGTCACTGGGTCATTTTGCAGGTATGTGCCCTCTGATCAGGGTCCTTCTTAACCCCTACCTGTCTGGACCTCACATCACAGTCTCTGGGCATCTCTTTCCTCTCTTCTCCTCACCCACCTTTCCTTCCACACCCGTGCCCCCTTCACTCACTTCCTAATCGTCTCTCCACTTCTTCTCTCTCCTGTGTGCTCTTCCTCATCCCATGCCCAGTCATTTTTCTCCAATAACTGTTCTCTGTGTTTCCATCCACTGTCGCCACTGTCGGGTTGCCATTTCTCTGCTCACAAAAGGAAGCTGGTCCCCACCTCCACGCACTCGGTTGAAGGCTGTGCAGGGATTTTTGTGGCTGCTGAGCTCCCGGGCATTCCATGGAACTTCCTTGATGTCTTTTTCTGTCGTGTTGTATGTTTTACGTTCTTTGTTACACAAATGACCAGAACATTACATGTGTAACTAGAACTTAGCCTCCTCGTTGAGAGTTCATTTAAGGTTTGGAAACCTGGACCCACTACTGGTAATTCCTCTAAATGCTGACAAGAAATAAGACTGCACTCTCCTCTCACGGCCTGGCCTCTTACTCCTTCTTATGCAGCTCATATGGACGCTGGGGCTGGGGCCATGCCAGGGCCTCACTCCTCTTTTCCTCCTGTAACAACCTACAGCCGCCTCTATTAGCATGCCCCTGGCTACGGTGTGATGATTCAATGTATGGGTATGTCCTTCCCTATATTTCTTGAGGGAAAGATGTTTCTTATTTACCTTTTAGCCCCCAGCACATTACTGTGAACATAGTAGACACTCAACAAAAGCACTCAATGAAGAAATCAATGAAAGAAAAAATAAATGAAAAGGCCAGGCACTCTCATCCTGCCTTGGCTTCGCCTGCCAGGAACTTCCCATCTCCTCACCATTCACTGCCCTGCATCCTGCTGCTGGGTCTTCATCCTCAAGGATCCTGTTATTTATCCAGAGCCCAGCAACTGCGGGGCCAGCCATTCCCTGGGACTCTTTCTCTAGAAACAGTGGGCTTCCCAGGGGGAAGATGCCAGCAGCTGCTCCCTCCCACGTGGGCCAGCCTGGTGCTGGTTAAGGGTGGTCTCCCAGCCTCTCAGGCTCATTTGCCGAAGAGACACCCTCTGAGGCCTGGTGCCCTGGGAACACAGCCCTCAGCCAACAAACAGGGAGTTTCCTCCCAGAACCCACCCGCTCGCTGTCCAGGCCCCACATCTTGTGCTGATGTGCTTTCTGGGAGCCAAGGTTAAACTCCGCAGTCAGAGCTCCTGAAGAAGAAACACTCCCTGGTCGCTGGCTCTTCCTGGCTGACAGAACCCTTGCTCTCTGGGCAGCCACTAACGTTTCCACTCCAAAAGAGAGGTTATAAATGAAATTTTAATTGAACATATTTCCAGGTCACCAACCTTTCTAATCTATTACCTTTGGTTATTTGTAGCAACTCTGTGAAATACGTGAAATAAATATTATTGTTAGTTTGTTTTTTTGGAAGAGGCAGCAAGAGACCAGATTGCTGGGCCCAAGTACTGAGCTCAGTGCCACCTGTCCACTGCGGCTGTGTGAGCAGGCTTCCAAGTATCTGCTGAGGAGCTTGGATTAGCCATCATAGTGAAACCTACTGCGATGAAGCAAAGTCACTGTTTTTACAAAGTGAAAGGTGCTGCATTCTGCAAGTAGGACTAAGAAATAAATGTAGGTTTGGAGGAGGAAGATAGAACTCACAGTGGGAGGAGGCGAGGCGCACAAAGACATAACAGCGGAGCTCGGGCTGGCAGTAGGGAGCCCTGTGAGCAGCAGTGACAGGTAGGAAGGTGAGTTTGGCAACAATTAGCAGAGCAATTTGGAGAGAGGGAGAAGGAGTCAGGAAAGCTAGCTAGGAGGATTTTAAATCATTGCTTTTCACATTTTATCAGACCTACAGATTGCTGGAGGATCTTATTAAAATGTACTGATGCAGTAAGTCTGGGTGGGGCCTCAGCGTCTGCATGTCTAACTAGCCCCCTCGGTAATGCCCACATTGCTGGTCCATGGGCCTCACTTTAGAGCAGGGGTGGAGAACCTTTTTTCTGCCAAGGGCCATGTGGATATTTATAACATCATTCTCAGGCCATACAGAATTATCACCTTAAGAATTAGCCTGCTGTATTTGGTCAGACATTTAATTAACTCACCCCTAATGCCTTGACAGGGCTGGACCAAGTGATTTTGTGAGCCTTCTACAGCCTATGGGCAGACACTTCCCACCCCTGCTTTAGGGCATCAGGAGTTCAGTGATCCAGGAGTCAGATAGCAGTGATCTGGACTTGTAACTTAGTCATGTGTTAGACTCTTGAAGAGTGGCCCTGACCAGCAGCATCAGCATCACCTGGGAACTTGTTAGAGATGCAAATCCTTGGGCCCCACACTAGGCCTACTGAATTGGAAATTCAGGGGAAAGGGACAAGCGGGGAGAGACGTGTCCAAGAATCTTTGTTTCAACAATCCCTCCAAGGGGTTCTGATGCTGAGTCCAGTTCGAGAACACTGTGCTAGAGAGACAGGATATCAAGGGCAAGGCTTCAATTGCAGGATGTCAGGAGGTCCCCGGAACTGGGAATGCCAAAACTCAGTGATGTATTTGAAACTAAGGTCAGGTCCCTCCTCTAGCTGCCTTCCTATAACTGTTTACTGCTAACAGAACTAAGCAAATGCCTCAGTTTGGGGTCCATCCTTCCCGCCAGAACATCCACCTGGTTGCCAAGTGGCTCAGCATGCTGGAGAAGAAGCTGGAGGAGCTCAGTGCAAACAGCCACCCGGAGTTCAGGGTCTTCATCAGTGCAGAGCCTGCGCCCGCCCCCAAGGGCCACATCATCCCCCAGGGCATCCTGGAGCACTCCATCAAAATCACCAATGAGCCTCCCACCGGCATGCATGCCAACCTGCACAAGGCCCTGGACAACTTCACTCAGGTATGGCCCTAGGAGGGAGGGGAGATAGCACCCACCTCACAAAGAGCCAATTCAACTGGGTGGGAGAAGAGCATGCAGCTGGGGGTGGGGTCGGGGACTGGCTGGGCTATGGAGCAATGCCCAATGTGGGCAAAATGTGCTCCCTTTGAGACTGACCTCCACCCTGTGCCTACACAGTAAAATCTAGCTCTCAATTCCCAGGTACACCTGGGCAGACCAAGCTTGGGGTCTTTCTTTGGCAAGAGATTTGGGGGAACTTTTGCAAGTGCACATGTTAGCTAAATATTCCAAGACAGAAAAGGGCAGGTTGCTGTAAACCTAACTGATGTGATATACGGGTCACACCCTTGTTGCTAAGCATGGTTGACAGGTTCACATGAGAACAGTTGACCTCTGCATGCATCTTGAGTATCAAGGCTTCAAATAACCTTGTGTCAGGTAGTGGGATCTAGACTTGGACTGTAATCATGTGTTAGACTCCTAAAGTGTGACCTACAGAACAACAGCATCAACTTGTTATAAATGCAAATTCTCAGGCCCCGGCCTAGGCCTATTGCATCAGAAACTCTGGGTGGGGCCTAGGAATCTGTGTTCTAACAAGCTCTCCGGGGACTCTATTGCACAACTTTGAGAACACTGTGTTACAATAGGATTAAGAATATCTAGGCAAAGTTTCAAAAGCAGGCTACTATGGTACTGGAATTTGCGTTACTGGGAATTGTGAGACTCGTGTTGTGGAGTGTTTATTAAAAGTCAAGGCCGACCCCTTGGGTGGCTCATTCCATATAAAAAGGAGCCCTTGCAAAGTCTACTGCTCAGTTCCACTGCCTCCTGCTCTGGACTGTCTCCCGCGTCTCTGTCCTTCTGTCTGTCCCTCCCTTCATCCTCTCTTCAGGAGCCACGTCTTTTCCGCCTGCTATACACTCTGCAGTCAGGAACCCTGGGCGCTCTTGTTGCTGCAGCCAGTGGCCCATGCCCCTGCTCAGGGGGTGTGGTGTGGTGAGGATGGGGGCTGCGATTCCCACCCTCCCACCATGCAGCAGCTCCCCAGGCAGTGAGCCAGGAGTCCCTCAGCCACACAGGCAGCAATCACACCTACAGAGGCTCTGTGATGGGTAAGAAAAGCAAGTCAGGGAGGGAAGAAATAAGAGATTATGCCGTGGGCATCCCCACCCATACCTCACACCCCAGCACAGAGTGATGTGACTATGACAGATGGGACGCTCCCATGGTCACTACCCTGTTTTCCATGAGCGATGGTTGAGAACTTAATCAGCACATCCATATACACAAACTTGCACCATAAACCAAACCCGCCTATAACCTGAATGTAAACCTTAACTCAGACTCTAAAGGAAAGCCCAGCCCTCAGCAGGGTCCTCTCAAGCCCTGAGCCCAGGCCTAGCCACAACACAATCTGTAGTCCCAACTGTATGAGGCTCAGACCCTAACCAGGACATGCGGGAGCTTTATCCAGGGCAAGGCCAGGCACGCAGGCCCACACCCCGCCCTGCAGAGCAGCACCTGGGAGCTAACAGGGAAGCGTCCCTTTTCTTTCAGGACACCCTGGAGATGTGCTCCCGGGATGTGGAGTTTAAGAGCATCCTCTTTGCTCTCTGTTACTTCCACGCGGTGGTGGCGGAAAGACGAAAATTTGGGCCGCAGGGATGGAATCGCTCCTACCCCTTCAACACTGGGGACCTCACCATCTCTGTGCACGTGCTCTACAACTTCCTGGAGGCCAACGCCAAGGTACAGGTTCCAGCCAGCTCCAGAGAGGGCATCCTCACACCCGCGCGAGGAGTGAGGGAGTGCGAGCTTAGCCCTGGGGCCACCCCCAGGACCAGCGTGAGGCTGAGAAACCAAACCTGGCCTCATGCCTGGTGTGAGTCAGTCCTGTGAGTGTCTGTCCCAGGGCCCGGACCACCTGTGTGCTCACAGCTTTGCAGGGAACTGTAGGTTAGCAAGAAGAGGCCCCACACTCACCTGATACAAATTCCCAAATTAATTAGCCAGAGACGCAGAATTCTCCGTCTCACCAAAGTTGAAGAAGAAGCCAAACTCTTGTTACACCTTGTCTCCTTCATTCTCTGTCTGATATTCCTATTTCAAAGAAAACGTACACCAACAATCCATGCTCTTCCATTTAAGGGAATGTTCACACCAGCGAGGCTCTTCTGGTTCAGAGACCAAACTGAGCCTCAACAAGGCCTCCTCCTTCCTGGTGGAAAGGAACTGGGTCCAGATGCCCTGAGCCATCCTCTGCCTTCAGCTCCAGAACCCGGGAGGCCCACCCCCACAACTCCATCTTCAGTTGTTGCATTTGGACAAGGCTTTCCCCAGAAAGGGGTGGGGACAGGCTTCTTCATTAACTTCAACAGCAGTGAACTTGCCTGCTACAGTTTATTCACTTTGGCCTTTCAAAGGAGACAGTTAATTAATATGCTAATTAATGGCAGGAAATTAGAAAAGTGCCCTGGTCCTTATTTTCTTCCATTTGACATTGCCCCTTGAATGACTATGAAAGAGGGAAGGTATATATTTGAGGGGGTTGGCACCTTATCTCTGCTCACCTGCGGTGTAATTTTTCAAGCATTTAATGAACTCCCACACGTACCTGACCCTGCTGGGCACTGGAGTACGCAGGTGAATAAAACACTGCTCCTAATCTCAAGGCGCATCCCGCCTTGTGGCTCCTGCTCTGCCCACCAGAGGCTGGCCCTATGCCTGTGCAGAGACCGTTCTCTCTTCCCCTTGTCTCTCAGGTCCCCTATGATGACTTGCGTTACCTCTTCGGAGAGATCATGTATGGAGGCCATATCACCGATGACTGGGACAGGAGACTCTGCAGGACGTATCTAGAGGAATTCATTAAACCAGAAATGCTTGAAGGAGAGCTGACTCTGGCCCCAGGGTTCCCACTCCCAGGCAACATGGACTACAATGGTTACCATGAGGTGAGTCTTGCACTCTCCCCATGACACCATAATGTCGCCCACATGGCGGGCGGGACCTGGGTCTTCCTTCAGTGCTGCCCTGCGTGGTTGAGGGATGCTCGCAGCACCAGGAAAGAATGGCTTCAAGAGCCCAGCTTATGCTAAGTTGGTGATCAGCCCCATGTTGGCCCTGTTCACGTTGAGAGCTATGAGATTTCTAGCCTCAAATTCATGAGAGTTGAGCCTTTGGAGATCTTTCTATTCTTGATATTTGATGCAATGATTCTATTTGTTGCTCTTTTCTACAAATAACATCTGAGGCATTCGTTTGATTGTTTTCGTTCAGGATATTGGCAAAGCCATTAGGAGCAAAATTTCAGATAAGAACTTAGCTAACTTTTGCTAAGGTTTATAGTAGTGATTCCAAATCTCTTCAAAGGGACATGATGTTAAAGGAGATCACTCACCCCTCCTACTCTTTGTTGGTTACTATGAACACAGGCCCACATGCCCATATACTGGTACATATACCAGGAAAAACATTCAAACGAAGCTTTTTCATATTATTACTTTGGGTTTTTATTTTACTATTATTGCAGCTATTTCTAAGGTGCTAGTATTTGCCTATTTAGCCTGCCATGGAAAATATACGAAAAGATCATATTTTTTAAAAACTATTTTTATTGCTTGACTTTTGAAGGTGCTTAAAAGAACTTTGAATACCAAACTTAGGGAAATACTGGTCATAAAAACATTAACAACAAGCTTTAATTTTTTTAATTCATAAAATTTAAGAAGGTAAGTCATAAAAGTCATTTGATCCAGAAAAAGAAATGGACCTCTGAGAAAAAATTAAAAACAATAAGATTCTAAAAATAACAAGAGCATTTTTTTAACTCTTGATCAAGTCTTCAAGGCTTTAGCCAAGAATATTATGCAATAGCGTCCCCTAGTGTCTATGGAACAATTTGACAAGAGGCCGGAGTGGGTGATGGGCAGCAGTAACATGGTTTGCACACCTCCTCCAATACATGAGGCAGATTTTCCTTTTCTTCTTCCCTCCCGGTAACCTGTCAGTTAATAGATGGTTATAGAGAACCTACCAAGAAGTCCAGGAGTTCGTTAAATGTTGGCTGCTGGAAGAAATATAAAAATAAGCACACACATTTGCCTTTAAGGGATATTTTACTTAGACTAGACCTTACTAACACCAAGAAATCATTCAGGTCAAATTAGGAGCTAAACTTGAGAGATGGTTTCTTACTGTAATAGGAAGAATTGTACTCAGAATATTCAGAGAAGAGCTTGAGCCTTAAAAACTGAGGGAGCCGGCCAGTGTGGCTCAGTGGTTATGCATCGACCTGTGAACCAGGAGGTCACAGTTCAATTCCTCATCAGGGCATATGCCCAGGTTGTGGGCTGGCTCCCCAATAGAGGGCGTGCAGGAAGTATCTGATCAGTGATTCTCTTTCATCATTGATGTTTCTATTTCTCTCTCTCCTTCTCCTTCTCTGAAATCAATAAAAATATTTTGGAAGAGAAAAAGGTTGAGGAAGATTTTTAGAAATGGCAGACTTGCCACCTTAACTGACCGTAGCCACCCTAACTGACCATGACCCACCCTAACTGAGCACTGAGATGTGTTATTTGGGTGTCACACTTTTAAAATTTTAAATGCGAATACTTTTCTTTTTTTAATATATTTTTGTTGATTTCAGAGTAAGGGAGAGGGATAGAAAGAGACATCAATGATGAGAGGGAAAAATCATTGATCAGCTGCCTCCTGCATGCCCCACATTGGAGATCGAGCCTACAACCTGGGCATGTGCCCAGACCAGGAATCAAACTGTGAACTCCTGGTTCATAGGTTGATGCTCAACCACTGAGCCACACTGGCTGGGCTAAATTCTAATACTTTTTGCCAGAGGCAGGAACTCTAAGATTCGCAGCAAAGCTCACCTAGGTGTGCATCCCAACTCACAGGGATTTTGCATGTGTTGTCCCGTGTTGTGTGTAGGTTTGTCATCTCTGATTTAGCTAAACAGATGGGAGGGAAAAACTAATTCAAGAGCAGGGAGGTCTGAGGTCCTAGAAGAGCTTGAGAAAAAAATACCGGGTAGGGTTTAGTATTCCTAAATGACTCTGAGGAGCTCTCCTTGTCTGTGGAAGGACAAACATGTCAGGGAGCAGTGGGAGGGGGTGAGATTGGAACTGGATTAAAATCCTCTAACTTCTGGAACCAAAGAATGACCTCGTGAATGGGGAGGTCTGAAAACTGGCCCAGCATAGTGGGTGAGGGGCAGGCCAGGGTGTAGCTGACAGCCAGTGTCACCTGCAGGGCCAAAGGGACTACTGACTGTGTGCGCCTTGGAGCCTGGAGCACAGAGTGGGGATGGGAGATGTCTTGGTTGTTTGTGAGTGACCTGCCCTTGACTTGTAGTACATTGATGCTGAGCTGCCCCCCGAGTCACCATATCTCTATGGCCTCCACCCCAATGCGGAGATCGGCTTCCTGACCCAGACCTCAGAGAAGCTCTTCCGCACAGTGCTGGAGCTGCAGCCACGGGACAGCCACATCGGGGACAGAGCGGCGGCCATGAAGGAAGATAAGGTATGTGGAGGGGGTGCCCGAGGGCACTCCAGGAGCTGAGGACTGCACAGGGGGACTGGCCGCTGGTGGTACACAGCACAGACCCCAGTGAGCACACCATCCCCACAGTCTGTCCAGCCCTGACATGCTTGCCCTTCAGTCCAAGAGCCGGGACCCGGCCACCATCCTGGCCATTGAGTGTAGTACATCCTAGGAAGTCGCTGCCATTGGGTTTGGCAGTTTGCTTTGCTAGTCTGCCCAAAGTCCATTTTAATTTAGTTTGTCTGCCAAAGCAAAGGAAGGGAAAAATGCTGGTTTGGGAAGCTTAAAACTGACTTCGTGATTCCTTGACAAAGTAAGTAATGACAGAAGGAGCTGTCCCTAAAAACCTCCACCCTCATTCCACCAACAAGGTGCTCACTCCTCCTCTTCAAGACAGAGTGCCTTCTCTGTGTGTGAATGACATTTCATCAGAGAGTCTCCTAACACACAGTTAAGAGCTACTAAGCACAAGACTTCCTGAAATTTCCAGAGGGCAGAGGGGAATTATGGGGTAGAAAGGCAGACTAGGGTGAGGTATGGGTTTGGAGACCACAAGAGGCAATGTGAGGGTAGGAAGGAATGGGGCACTGAAATGTAATTTCTTGTGAAGTTTTCCTCACACAAGCAAACTCATCCTGAGAGGTGTACCCCCTTCACCCCACCCTACTCACAATACTCAGGTTCCTTTCATTAGAGATTCCATTGCTTTATGAGAAAACATACTGGGAAGATGAAGGATTAAGAAACCTGGGAGTTGGGGGTGGCTAGGGAGAGGTCAATGGGGGGAGAAGGAGACATAGGTAATACTATATGAAATAGTATATGTAATACTTTGAATAATAAAGACTTTTTTTAAAAAGAAGAGAGAAACCAAGATGGCGGCATAGGTGAACACCTAAACTGCTGCCTCGCACAATAATTTCAAAACTACAGCTAAAAGACAGAATAGACATCATCCAGAACCACAGGAAAGCTGGCTGAGTGGAAATTCTACAACTAGAAGGAAAGAGAGGGGCACACGGAGACTCAGAGGAGCTGCAAAAGGCTGAGGTATGGAAACACGCACGCAGAGAGGATGGGCAGCTGAGTGCCTGGCTAGCTTTCTCTAGCGGGAGAGAGACAGAAGTTCCTAACTGCACTGAACCCCAGTTCCTACTGCACTGAACCCCAGTTCCAGGCAAGACCCTAGGGTCCCAGACTCATATGGGGGAGTCTGGACTGTCGGGAAAAGAGAGGAGCGCACAGAAACTCAGGGGAGCCGCGAAAGGCAGAGGTCTGGAGGCGTGCGTGCGAGTGCGTACAGAGAGGATTGACTGCTGAGTGTGCCGCTGGCTTTCTCTAGCAGGAGGAAGGCGGAAGTTCCCGACTGTGCTGAACTCCAGTTCCGGGTGAGAATCTGGGAATCCAGATTCATTGGGGGAGAAACTGGACTGTCTGGCAGTGGGCAAAACTCAAGGGCGGCTTTCTCTCAGAGGTGCTTGCAGCGATTACCAAGGGACACTGAGACCCAGGGGCCTCATAGGGCAGGACTGACGGGAAACCAAAGCTGTCTGCTCAGCCCTGAGACTCTACCCCATCCAACCTGAGCACAGAGGCTTTTGCAATTTTGCAAGTCTTATCTCATAAGGGTATCTCCAGCACAGAAGTTCTCTCAGCATAGACACAGCTGATCCTCACAGCCAGTTGGCCTGGAGGTCAATTCCTCCCAGTGATACCAACAACAATCAAGACTTAACTACAACAAGGCTGTACACACAGTCCACAAAGGGGTGCACCAAGAGTGTCCACCTCAGGTAACTGGGGAGGCTGAGCCACTGGGCCCTATAGGACACCTAGCACACAAAGCTATCCTACCAACTCAGGGAAGCAGTGGAAATGCGGAGACAAAGAAACAGATCACAAACTAAAGAAGTGGAGGAAAGCAAATGACTGGATATAGAGTTCAAAACCACGGTTATAAGGTTTTTCAAGAATTTCCTAGAAAAGGCCGATAAATTTAGTGAGACCCTTAAGGATATGAAAAAGGACCAACTAGAAAGTAAACATAAACTGACTGAAATAAAAAATATTATATAGAGACCTAACAGCAGATAAGGAACGCAAGAATCAAGTCAAAGATTTGAAATACAAAGAAGCAAAAAACACTCAACTGGAAAAGCAAAAATAAAAAAGAATCCAAAAATTTGAAGATAGCGTAAGGAGCCTCTGTGACAACTTCAAGCACACCAACATCCGAATTATGGGGATGCCAGAAGAAGAGAGAGGGCAAGATACTGAAAACCTATTTGAAGAAATAATGACTGAAAACTTCCCCCACCTAGTGAAAGAAATAGACTTACAAGTCCAGGAAGCGCACAGAACCCCAAACAAAAGGAATCCAAAGAGGATCACACCAAGACACATCATAATTAAAATGCCAAGGGCAAAAGACAAAGAGAGAATATTAAAAGCAGCAAGAGAAAAACAGTTAATTACCTACAAGGGAGCACCCATACAATTGTCAGCTGATTTCTCAACAGAAACTATGCAGGCCAGATGGGAGTGGCAAGAAATATTCAAAGTGATGAACAGCAAGAACCTACAACCAAGATTACTCTACCCAGCAATGTTATCATTCAGAATTGAAGGTCAGATAAAGAGCTTCACAGATAAGAAAAAGCTAAAGGAGTTCATCACCACCAAACCAGTATTATATGAAGTGCTGAAAGGTACTCTTTAAGAAGAGGAAGAAGAAAAAGGTAAAGATAAAAATTATGAACAACAAATACATATCTATCAACAAGTGAATCTAAAAATCAAGTGAATAAAAAATCTGATGAACAGAATAAACTGGTGAATATAATAGAATCAGGGGCATAGAAAGGGAGTGGACTGACAATCCTTTTGGGGAAAGGGGTGTGGGGAGTGCGGGAAGAGACTGGACAAAAATCGTACACCTATGGATGAGGACAGTGTGGGGGAAGGTAAGGGCAGAGTGTGGGGTGGGAATCGGGTGGAGGGGAGCTATGGGGGGGAAATAGGGAAACAATTGTAATGATATGAACAATAAAGATTTATTAAATTTTAAAAAAAGAAAAAAACAAGAATAAAGAAAGAAACCTGGGAGTCATCAAACTATTAGGGCCAGGGATTTGTACCCTGGCAACTTGATGCAGGTGAGCATACTTGCAGGTAGCTGTCCTACATCAATCCGCCATTTGATGAGTACAAAATAATTTGAGAACAAAAGGAAGAGAAGAGACTTAACATTACCCAGAATCTAAACCATGTAGAATGGAAAACATTCCCAGCTCTAAAAATGAAAAAGGCTGCGACCATATAGGTAATGGACGTAGGATATTCTCCAAGTGACATTCGAAGAAGCTTCCAGTTCTTATAATTCCCTTATCCCCTTTTTGCAACTAATTCAAGGAAGTGTGCGTGTGTGTTTCAGAAATGGATGAACTATGATCACTTGCCAAACTAGGAAACTTATTAGCACCACAGATACCAGGAAGTGGGCAACTTTTGCTAGTATACAGAGTTCCTACATATGGGAAAAGAAGGAAAGAGAAAAGAGAATGGGGGAAGAAAGACACAAAATAAATTCATAATCATTGGTCATAATAATACAAGTGGCCAATAAAAATATTCTCAATGTCACTGTAACTAAATGAAGTTAAGTGAAATATCATTTTTCACCTAATGTGATACTATGCAGTGAGGAGGGCCCGGGACAGCAGGCACTCTTGTTTCTGCTGGGGAGGTTTAAATTATAGAACAATCTGACCATAGCCACTAAAATTTTAAATCTTCATATTTTTACTTGTAATTCTATGTGTGGGAATTCAACCACCAGTGGGAACACTCAAAAGTGCACAGATTTTATGACATATTTATATTTATTTATTTATTACTTATTTATTGCTTATAGTAGTAGAAATAATAAACAGACCAAACATGCAATAGGGAATAACATAATAAACTATGGTCTGCACACCAGTGAAATAAGCTATACTGTTTTAAAAAAAAAAACACGAGGCAAATCCATATGTACTAACAAGGGAACATGTCCAAGATTTATTACAAGGTGGGAAAAGCTGTGTGTAGTGTGATTCCATTGGAGGAAGGAAGGAAGAGAGGGAGGGAGGGAGGGAGGGAGGGAGGGAGGGAGGGAGGGAGGGAGGGAGGGAGGGAGGAAGGAAGGAAGGAAGGAAGGAAGGAAGGAAGGAAGGAAGGAAGGAAGGAAGGAAGGAAGGAAGGAAGGGGAAAGAAAGAGAGAGAGAGAGAAGAGGGGAGGGAGGGGAAAGGGAGAAGGAAGGAAGACAAGATCAATGTTGGGGGAAGGGAGGGAGGGAGTTATATGCATTGAAGGATGCCTAGAGGAATTAGAAACCCAAACATTAGCAGTTAGTGGGGTTTTTTCCCCTTTGAGGAAATAGGCAACATTGTGGGAGGATTTTGTTTCTAATATCATATGGATCTGTAACATTTAGACCCTTGTGGTAAGCATTTATTACCTTCCCCCAAAGAAAAAAAGGCAGAGCTGTTTGTGTAAATAAAGTAGACCACATCCCTTGGAACCCACTCCTCCCATCTGCAGGACTACTCTGAGCAGAAGGCGGACTTGTGCATGTCCCTAACCGTCCTCCCATCCTCGGCCCCGGCTCCACATGCTTGACTGGCTCCACATGCTCAGCAGGATCAGTGACAGAATAGAACTCTGTTTCCTGCATTCAATGTATTTTGGAACAATGCCTCCAGACTATCTTTTCATCTCTTTGTGAATAACGTCTGAATGGCAGCTCACTGTTATAGGACTGTTTCTTCAAATTCTGCTCCAGAGACAGAAATATGGTATAATTTCAGCCATTTGTCTTCTCACCCAGCAGCAGCTTTCAGGTACCATTAAAATTCCATTCCAGTTGCTGCTATGACAGCACCAGAGACCCATTTGTGACAAGGTGGTGAGTTGTACTTTCCTTTTTCTAACATCAGCTCTTTTCCTAGAGAATGTATTCTATGTTAACAATACAAGGCAAAGTGAAATTAATAATCCTTTACATTTATATGGTTTTTTTATAGCTTTCAGATGCTGCCACATTCATCAACTCATTTTATTTGATCTTTGCATCAGCCCTGAGAATTTGGGGAGATGGGACAGGTGGATAAAAACGTTCCTAGAATTTTTATAGATGCAAAAAATTGAGACCTAAATGACTTGCTAAAATTCACATAGGTAATGCATAATAGGACTGTATTCACTGTCGGAGTCCTTTGGTGGCAGGCAACAGAGACCAATTTAGCTGAAATAGGCAATAAATAGCTCACCAAAGGAATCCTGGGCCCAACTGCTGTAGCTCAGTGGTTGAGCATCAACCTATGAACCAGGGAGGTCAGAGTTCAATTCCCAGTCAGGGCACATGCCCAGGTTGTGGGCTTGATCCCCAGTAGAGGGTATGCAGGAGGCAGCTGATCAATGATTCTCTCTCATCATTAATGTTTCTATCTCTCCTTATTCCTTCCTTTCTGAAATCAATATATATATATATTGATTATGTGTATATATATATTTATATATATAAAATAAAATAACTGTGTGTGTGTGTGTGTGTGTGTGTGTATATATATATATATATATATATATATATATATATATATGTATATATATAGTTATTTTATTTTATTTTTTTAAGCAATCCTGAGAAAGAAGTCAAGTGGGTTGTCCTGGATCCTAGTCTTGAGGTTCAAATTTTCATGTCCCTGGAAAAAATATCTGATTGGCCCACTTGGGTCATGGGAGAGCAAGGCCCCAGAACTGTACCCCAAAACAAGGAGGAAGAGATAATTTCATGAACAAGATAGGGACCAGTTAAGAAGAAGGGGAGAGAGGCAATGAACAGACAAAACCTTAGATCGACAATACTTGCCTCTGAGGGCCTGGAAGGCTGCATGCCATCTGGCTGGCTTCCTCCCTCCCTCCTTCTCTGCTGGCCACAGGTCTTATGTCTGCACTTGTTTCACTTTTCTTTCTCTGTTAGACAGACCTCCTGGGCTTCCTCCTTACTTCAAAATGGCAGGCTCAGCTTCCAAATGCTTGCCCCCAAATAAGTCAGTATCTCGGTACCTCAATTCCAATTTTCCAGGTGAGAGGCCCTGCTGTTCTCGCTTCTCTGGTCTAATTAGGTGACAGTTTGTGTGGCAAAAGGAGCCTTGGGGTGGGGAGGAGGTTTGCATGATAAATGGGGTGCTGCTTCCAGGCCCCAAGGACAGAAACCGCAGTGCAGCCTCCTGGAAACTCAAGAATGAAATACTAGCTTCATGTGGCCCAAATGACCACCGTCCACCTGTCTGTCTGATGCCTTTCCAGTTTGATTCTCACAGCTGTTTCAGTTCTGGGTTTCTCCAACTCTCAGTTCTTGGAAAAGCATCTGTGTTCATCTTTTTCAGCTGGTTGCATAAGTCACAGCTTATGGCGAGGCCATCCGTGGTTGGTCTTCAACCCCTGACCTCGTTGACCTAAGCAAGCAGGCCAGAGGATGGCCAGGGATGGATGATTGTCATCTTTAGTGCCTTAATACTGGACAATGAGCCCTTCTGGAGAATTAGACCCCGCTTCTAACCCTGTGTTTCTTGTGTGGACAGGTCAAGGCCCTTCTGGAGGAAATACTGGAGCGGGTGACAGACGAGTTTAACATCCCAGAGCTGATGGCCAGGGTGGAGGAGCGCACTCCCTACATCGTGGTTGCCTTGCAGGAGTGTGAGCGGATGAACACACTCACCAGGGAGATCCGGCGCTCGCTGAGGGAGCTGCATCTTGGCCTGAAGGTGCCTGAGGACTTGGGTGGGAAGGGCGTTGCCAGCTGGGCCCCCTCGAGGAGAAAGTGGCACCAGGGATCCTGGGAGCTGGTTCTCCTGCAACAATCCAAATGCCCAAGAGGGTGTCACCTCAGAAACCAGAGTCTGGTCATGTTTGGGGCGGGGGGAGGGGTGGTAAGACACAAGGTCTAGAAGCCTGACACCGTGCTGAAGTTAGAATGAGCTATAACTGGCTGGTCGGCCTAGGTGAGCTGCCCAGGAGACTACACTCTGAATGACCACCAAGACAGAAGTCTTCACACCCGAGTGTCTTCCACTGCCATAGGGAACATTGCTTTCCCGTGAGGCAAAAAGGTGTGTTTGCCTCACACCTCTGAGTTTCCAGGAGGCTGCCCTGCGGTTTCTGTCCTCTCGGGTCCTAAAAGTAGGGTTCTAGACTGCATCAACTCCCAACTCTTCCATGTCCTCACTGTGTGGCCTTAACATGACTTAAATCTCACTGTGTCTAAGTTTCTTCATCTTCTTCATCTGTAAAACAGGGATAATGGTCCTATTTCATAGGGCTTTGGAAGAATTAAATAAATTCATTTATACAGAGTGTTGAGAACAATGTGGTATACCCAAAGGTATTAGCTGAAAGTCTTATCACCCCATCAGGGGAAAGGAAAGAATTTTAATCTTTTACAACCTCGAGGTGGTTCAAAGATCCAAAGATCTGAAAGATCCAAGGTTGCACAAGCTGAGCTTTCTCTGATCGGTGAAAGAGCCTCCTATTTCTACAGGCGTTTATGTAAACAAGGTTGCTTTTTGCCCCAGAAGCGCATGTTATCAAATGCCCAACACGGAGCATAATAGGTAGGCATTGTTATAACTGTTCACCTGTAAACAGGTAAAAGGGGAGGGCCTGCTGCCTTTCAGGAGCAGAGGAAGGTGACTGTTATCAGTGTGACCCCACACAGAGGGAAAGTGGGAGCCCAGTTTTGTAGCCAAAAATGAAATCTCAGCCCAGCCCTGGACATTGGGCTGTGGTGTGCTGCTGCCTTCCAGGTCGATGGTCACATGTGCATAGGAAAAACAGATGGGCGTTTCTTCCCAATGTAGTCACATAGAAACTACCAAATAAACTGTAAAATCTAGGTTAGTGGGGGTTTTTTAATCTGTTCACTTCCCTTCTCTCCCCAATATGGATGGAGGGAAAAAAGGAGGAAGGTGAGATGGGAAGGGATGTTGAAGGCTGACAATGCTTCGTAATGTTCCCAAATTAGGCTCCAGCTTGTAATGAAATGAAATACAAAACTTTGTAGAACAATCTCAAATGTAAATAAGGACTCTGCCTGTCACACTGTGCAGCTCCATTACTGTGGCAGGCAGGTATCCTATATAATAAAAGCCTAGGTGGCGTCACGCCCTCGCGTGACATCATCACAAAATGGCCACCACAAGATGGCCACCACAAGATGGCTGGCAGGGGAGAGCAGTTGGGTGCAACCAGGCCGGCAGGGGAGGGCAGTTGGGGGCGACCAGGCCTGCAGGGGAGGGCAGTTGTGGGTGACCAGGCCTGCAGGGGAGGGCAATTGGGGGAGATTGGGCCAACAGGGGAGGGCAGTTGGGGGTGATAAGGCCGGCAGGGGAGCAGTTAGGCGTCAATCAGTCCAGCAAGGGAGCGGTTAGGGGGCGATCAGGCTGGCAGGCAGAAGCGGTGAGGGGCAATCAGGCAGACAGGTGAGCAGTTAGAAGCCAGCAGTCCTGGATTGTGAGAGGGATGTCCGACTACCGGATTGGGCCTAAACTGGCAGTGGGACATTCCCTGAGGGGTGCCAGATTGGAGAGGGTGCAGGCCGGGCTGAGGGACAAACCCCCCCACACACAAATTTCGTGCACCAGGCCTCTAGTACATTAGTAGTTATCTTGAGTAGATTTGTTGCAACCTTAGCTTATTGGATCCATGCAATTTGGTGTAGTCTATTTATCCAATTGACTTTCAATTCATTCACTCATTTTTCTGCCAAGAGCTTTCCCTGAAGTTTGATGTCAAGAATTGCAGAGTGTGCCTGAGAAAAGACGAGGGAGGCAGGGAGGTTTCTCTTTCTTTCTTTCCTCTCCGGAATAACAGTCTTAGAAAAGCAAGCACACAACTAATTACAATATAAGGTGAATTAATTCAATGTCACATAGAGAGATGTCTTTGGAGGAAGGGTAGGATTATGACAGGTGGTGACAAGAGTCTTCCAGATGTTCTAGCAGCGGAGCCCTAAGCCTGCTCCAAGATTTCACCTACTTTGGCCGGATATTTTATATTTTAAAATCTTTGAAATCTGGTGTTTCATTTACGCTTATAACACATCTGAATTGGGACTAGCCATGTTTCAAGTGCTAACCTGTCATTAGCAGCTACTGTAGTGTACAGGGCAGGTCTAAGAATTTGGAGTCTCATGTAGTTTTCTTACACAGGCAGAGAATTTTCACCACTGTTATGACCCTTTGAAATTTATAACTAGTTGTTATTGTGAAGAATGAATTGGCCTTTGGGAGTTTTGTACATCAGGCATCTGTGCATTTGGTTAGTGGAAGTCAGTGCCTTTGACCAGTCAGCTGGTTCTTCACTATATAAGGCTGTAGATACATTCTTCTCCTAAGAGGGACACAGTCGCTCTTAGTGAATAGAGAGCAGTATTCTCTAGTTTCTTCTCATCCTTCCTTTGAAGACGAGGCATTTCTCCTTCTGCTCAAGGTCATGGGAATATCTGAGTTCAGAAATGGAACTACCAGGCCAATGATTTCTTCCTTCCCTAACTCCTTCCTCCTTCACTCTCAAACTGACAAAACCTAAACCATAGCACTTCTCTAAGATTCCCTCACCTGCACATTCAATTAGTAAATGCAAAATCACTACCACAATAAATTATAATCATAAGCAGATGTGAGAAATTCTTAAAAAAACCAAGTTACACGTTTTATGTTCCTCTGTTATCAAAATGATTTCAGATTTCTGAAGGGTGTTAAAATGTAAGTATTGCATATATTTCATTATCAGGTTTTATTTTTAGAGCATTTTTAGATTTAACAGCGAAATTGTGCAGAAGGTACAGAGTTCCATGTCCCTGTGCCCCCTCCATGTACAGCTCTCCCCACTATCAACTTCCCCACCAGAGAGGTCCAGCTGTTACAACTGATGAACCTACTTTGATTCATCACAGTGACCCAAGCAAGGACCATTGTTTACATTAGGGTCCACTCCTTTTTTTTTTTTTACTGATTTCAGAGAGGAAGGGAGAGGGAGAGAGACAGAAACATCAATGATGAGAGGGAATCATTGTTCAGCTGCCTCCTGCATGCCCCTACTGGGTATTGAGCCCACAACCCAGACATGTGCCCTCGACCGGAATCGAACCCCAACCTCCTGGTTCATGGCTCGATGCTCAACCACTAAGCCACACCAGCTGGATAGGGTCCACTCTTGATGCTGTACATTCTGTGGATTTGGAGAAATGTGTAATGACATGTATCCACCATTATAGTGTCTTAGAGACTAGTTTCACTGCCCTAAAAATCTTCTCTCCTGCATATATTTTAACCTTAAGCACATCATTCCTTATCACAACCAAAGTCTGAGAAGTAGATGCTCATGTGACATCACTGTTGTCAGAGTGGCACTTGGCTGTAGGAGGCATGGTAACCCAGAGTAAGGAGTGGGCTTAGCCAGAGAGATACCCGGAAACACAGGACTTCACTGTACAAGCAAATGTTGGTGGCCGGCAGAGCCAGTCCCTTCTAAGTCTCTCTATCACAGCCCTTGGAAGAGGTGCCAAAGGACAGAACATCTTCACCACACTGTTTCTAGTACTGCTGACTGTCTGTCAGTCACGTTATGGGACGACTCCAGGATGGGGGACAATTACTCCCAGTCTACCCACATGGCAGACGACATTCACATGTATGATACATTTCCATAGACACAACCAGATTGAACAAAACCCCAGAGCTTTGTATAATCATGTAAGTAAAATGGCCATTAAAAACTTAATTTTTTAATTTTAAAAAGAAAAATAAATATGGCCTATGTCTTTTTTTTAAGTCTCTTGGACTTTAATTTTGTAATGAGTCTTAATTTGTCTGCATATCTTCTTACAGTTTGGCAAGCAAGTTTGTATGAGAGTATGGCCCCCAAAAAACATGTTTTATTAAAACTACAATAAGTAGAGCCCTGGCCAGGTAGCTCAATTGGTTAAAGCATTGTCCTGATACACCAAGGTTGCAAGTTCAATCCCTGGTCAGGGCATATACAAGAATTAACCAATGAAAGCATAACTAAGTGGAGCAACAAATCAATGTTTCTCTCTCTCTCTCTCTCTCTCTCTCTCTCTCTCTCCATATATATAAATACATTTTTTTAAAAACTGAAATATAGCTCTAGCCAGTTTTGCTCAGTGGATAGAATGTTGGCCTGAAGGGTACCAGGTTCGATTCTGGTCAAGGGCATATGTCCGGGTTGTGGGCTCGATCCCCACTGTGGGGCATGCAAGAGGCAGCCAATCATAATTCTCTCATCATTGATATTTCTATCTCCCTCTCCCTCTCTTTTCCTCTCTGAAATGTAGCTAATGTGACTAAGGAAGGGATATTTAATTTTATCATTTTAATTCACTTGCAGTTAAGTAGCTACATAGGGCTAGTAGTCATTGGATTGGACACAGTAGACCTAAGGTATCTGTATTGAATGCAATGTAAGACCCAAACAATGGGTAGGGACTTGCCTACCAGCTATGCCCTCTAGGGAGAATATCAGATAGTTTTCCCAGAAGAAGAGTCCCTCATCCTGCCCAAAGGTGAATTGAAGCCCCTCCCCACTAAATGATTTGAGCTATTAAAGGCCATTGTTTTGGTCCACTGCAAATACTTCTACCATTGACCACCCTTCTGGTTCTCTTCTCTGGGGTGTATTAGTCAGGTCAGGCTGCAATAACAAAATACTACAACCCGGGGGGTACTTAAGCAACAGGCATTTATTTTCTCACAGTTCTCAAGGTTTACTCACGGACACATTCTCTCCTCTTCATAAGGCCAGGGGAAAGGAAGGGAGGGAAATTGAGAGAGAGATTGATCTTCTCTTCTTATAAGGCCACCAATCCTATTGGACTAGGTCAGTGGTCGGCAAACTGCGGCTCGCGAGCCACATGTGGCTTGCGAGCCACGGTTTGCTGCTCTGTTGACTAATGAGTTTGCCAACCACAGGACTAGGTCCACCCTTTAGACTTCATTTAACATCAATTACTTCCTAAAGGCCCATCTCCAATACAGTCACATTACAGGTTAGAACTTCAACATACAAATTTGGTGGATACAATTCAGTCCATAGCAGAGGTTTTTCTCACCTGTCAACTCTGAGGGTTGGAGCTGCCTCCCATAGACAAGTTGCTGCATTAGCCTGACTGGTGTGGACGCAGCAGTTCCCCCAGCCACCAACCCACACCCCTTCCGTGTTTCTCTGGCTTCATGGTGCACCATTGCAGTACGTGAGCAGCTTTGCCTTGCTTGTGCCCCTTTATCACTTTCATGCACCTGATTTGATTCTCTTTCAGGAATGAGCAAAGTGAAGTGGCATCAAGGCTACTGGGTAGTGGGACTGTGTCCTGTCTATGGGCATCACCCATCATGTCTGTTAGAAAAGGAGTGTTGAGAACCACTGATCTGGGCCTCCCAATCCTCCTGCCTCCCTAGACGACACTGTGTACAGCCACTGCCCTCTCTGCATGATGCAGCCCCCAGCGCTGCGAAGACATGCCTGCCACAGCCTTCCCCCAGCCGCTTTGCCTGCCTATGGCTTTTCCCATCTTAGAAACACACCTGTACATGTACCTTATTTATAAGCCTTTCTCTGACGTGTACTCATCTACACTTATACAACACATAGATCCAGCGGTGCTCCTGGATCCATCTACGCTCATCAGCATCTCTTAGAAACTGCTCTTAAATCATCACTCAAGCCTTTCCACAGATATAAACCTTGCTTCCCCAGTTAAACTCTAAGCTCAGCAAGTAAGGATTCATCTCATTGTTACACATTGCTGGGAGAAAAAAATTAGTACTGGTATAGCCCTCACTGTGTGGCTGTGTGCCTAAGAGCAAAGGTGATGTGAGTAGGAGGAAGAGAGGTCAGCTGCTCAGCTGCACCCATTCACTCCTCAGTATATGTCGTTCTGTTGAAAGTAACTTGCTTGTTCACCACTGCAAATACTGCGTGGCCTGAGAAGAAGTCAATGTGCTTGCCTTTATAAATCAGGGATTTAGAAAATTACACTCATGTTAATCAGTCCATTAAAAGTCCTTGGCTTGGATGACTCTTGATGACTTTAAGTGTTTCAATAATTCCTTTTCCACACTGAGAGTTCCTTTCTGGCCCTAACAGAGACAGACTCTGGTTACAAAAGGAAATTTTTATAATTGAGATAGTAACCTTTGTGAAATATTGAATTGATGCTTAAAAGTGACTTATCTGGTTTTCTTTTTATGGCCGACAAACCAGATTTACCTTAACTGGAAAACCAGACATGTGAAAAACGACAGATACCCCAGGACTGTGATACTTGGAAAAAGGGAAATAAGCCCAGGCGACATGGCTCCACGGTTGAGCATTGACCTATGAACTAGGAGACATGATTCGATTTCCAATCAGGGCACATGCCCAGGTTGTGGGCTCAATCCTGTGTGGGGTGTGCAGGAGGCAGCCGATCAATGGTTCTCTCTCATCATTGATATTTCTATGTCTCTCTCCCTCTCTCTTCCTCCTTTAAAAAAGAAAAAGGAATAAAAGGAAATAAGAAAGGTATCCCTTCATTGAATGAGCCCCTCATTGCATAAACTTGCTGTGTGGAAGAAGCCTCAGGAAAGAGTCCCGGTTTCTGCTGAACTAAGGAAACAAATGAGTTCCTGGGGGCCAAGGTCCAGTTGCAGAGTACAACACCAAGGCAGGGAGCTCGCTGCACCAGAGATCTGCAAATGCACCCCAAGACTAGGCTGGCTACTGCTCTGCACGAGTGAGAAAAAACTGCCAAAGCTGGGAAAGACCACCAGAGAGGAACAGTGCAAACAAGTATCCAAACTCACACAAAGCAGAGAACAGACTGTGTTCCCACTAGCCAGAGTAGAAAAGACTCACACAACAGGAGCTCTGAGGGAGAAGCCTCAGTAGTGGGCTAAATTGGACCTAGACTAAAAGCCGGTCTAGACCCTCCCTGCTTCCCACTAACACAAAGCTAAAATGCAGGCTTCTGACCGATCCATTGATTTAGAGTGAGTTAACTACCAGCAAAAAATAAATTCCAGCACTTTTTAAAGGAATAAAACAAAATCCAGCACTCATGTATGTAAAAGGCACAGCATTTAACATAAACAAATTACAGGCATGTAAAGAAGCAGGACTCCATGGCCAGGAGAAAAGCTGATCAATTGAAATGGAGCCAGAAATGGCAGGGAGGATGGAATTAGTAGAAAAGGATGTTAAGACAACTGTTATGAGTTTGCTCTACATGTTCAAGAAGGTAGAACACAATAAGGATATGATGAAATGGCAAACAAAGATATAAAAAAGACCCAGTGAAATATATGGAGATGAAAAATATGTTATCTGAAATGAAAAAAAAATACTTTGGAGAATTAACAACTAATTACGTACTGCAGAAGAAAAAGTCGCTAACAATGAAAATAGAGTAATGAAACTATCCAAATGAGGGGAAAAGGAGAAAAAAAAAAAAGAGCTCCTGTGGGGTGAAATGGCCACTTAAGTTTGGAAGCTTAAGAAAGTCCCAATGCAGGACTCCTGGCCACGTCTCCCTGCCTTGCTTCCCTTCCCAGCCTCTCCTCAGGCAGCTGAAGTCTGTGCCTCTTTCCCCACACCAAAAAAGCCTGGGACTCATTTCTGCTTCTACGGTCTACTCAGAAAGTGACTGTAAATGCACACAACTCTGAAAGAAGATTAAAAGTGGGTCTCAAGCCCTGGCTGGATTGGTTCAGTGGATAGAGCACATGCCCAGGTTGCAGGTTTGATCACCAGCATGGGTCATGCAGGAGACAGCAGATCGATGATTCTCTCTCATCATTGATGTTTCTATCTCTCTCTCTCCTCTGAAATCAATAAAAATATATTTGAAAGAAAAAAAAAAGTGGGTCTCAAAATAGTCGAAGTCCAGAGTCAACAGTTTCAGATCAATTCCAAAGAAGGCAAACCACTGTTCACTGCTGATGAAGGCGAAGTTGTAATTGGTGCAGATAGAGTAACGGCCTGAAGGGGCTTTTTGAACAACTCAGTGGAAACACCTCTCACAAGAGCTGACACATTTCAGGAGTTGAGATTAGAACCTCCCACACAAAGTCTAAGCATGGATGCCCTAAAGGGTGTTCATATTAAAGCTCATGCTGGGAAAATCAAGGCCCTTTCTCAAAGGGACATGCTTTTTCATAGTAATGATGGAATGCTTGTGCTTGAAACTGAAATTCTATGTTTACCCAAGTTGGTTCAGGGAATGCAGGGAAATGTATGTTTACCCAAGTTGGTTCAGGGAACCTGCTGGCAGTTCACAAAGACTCTATGAAATTTGTGTGTGTCCAGATGGGAAGCTTTACCTGTCTGTGGCTGGTGCAAGTACCACGTGCCATGAAAACAGTCACATCTGTCCCTAAACCACACACATCTTCCATGGAGAATCTGCCTTGTTTCAGTGAACTTTAGAGACCTTAAGCCTTCACACTTAGAGCAACTTGACACCCTGGAAAACCGAGGTGGCAGATGGAAGTAGGACACACTTTCAAAAGGAACTCAAAAAGAAAGCTGTGCCAATGAAGGGGTTCAGATGAATGGTGTGTGGGTGATAGATGCAAAAGCCAAAGAAATAACAAAATGATGTGTTTATTCTACTAGATTGATTTTCATCAGAACCTTGTGAATTTTCTTTTCCTTTCTTGTACATGTCAATCTACAATGAAATAGTGAATACCTATGTGGAATTAATTTATGATGTTCAATTGTGGATATCTAACTCCCCCAAAAAGTAGCATTGGTCAATACTGAGATGCCCCAAAGTTCTGTGATGTGTTTTCATTATATCACTCAAACCTGTGGGTTCTCTCTTCATTTTAATGCAAAGTACGTCAAGTTTCACAAGAAAATATTCGTATTTTAAATGGACTTTAAGGTTGATCTGATTTTTAATATGTAGTCAAAGAAATAAATTATACAAGATTAATCATGCTTTCTTTATAGTCAATGAGCAAAAATCAACCTATATCCCACCCCCCAAAAAAAGACTGAACATAAGTTTATGGAACATCAATGACCTGTGCAATCATCTATCATAGGTATAATTAGAATCCTAGGAGAAAAGGGTTGGAGCAGGGGAAGGTAAACAGAAAAAAATTAATTTGAAGAATTGAGGACCACATTTCTGCAAATTTGATGAAACTATAAACCCATATGCACAAGTCCCACACAATAAGTCTAATGAAAACTAGGTAAAGATAAAGTTTCTTAAACCCAATGGTAAAGAAAAATCTTAAAAGCAACCAGAGGAAAAAATAGAAAATATATACAAAGGAGAAAAAAAATGACAGCAAATGTTTTGTAGGAACCTATGCAAGCAGAAGACAGTGGAGAGGTATTATTAAAGTACTAAAAGAAAGTATCAAAAATATTCAGAAATGCCATGGGATACAAAATAAGCACACAAAAATTAATAATATTTCTATATAATCAATGAAAACATGGACACCAAAATTTAAACCATTTAACCACTCAAAAATTAAAATACTTGCATGTAAATCTAACAAATATAGGACTTGTATACTCAAAACTATAAAACACTGGTAAAAGAAATTAAAGAATATATAAATAAATGGAGGGCCATATAATGTTCATGGACTAGAACATAACACAGTAAAGATGTCATTTCTACTCAATTTGTTGATATACAGGTTTAATGCAATTTCTATCAAAATCACAGGAAGAACCTTTTGCAGATACATAAGAGATTATTTTAAAACTAGAGGCCCGGTGCACGAAATTCGTGCAAAGGGAGGGGTTGTCCCTCAGCCCGGCCTGCACCCTCTCTAGTCTGGGACCCCTTGGGGGATATCCGATTGTCAGGCAGTTGGACATCCCTCTCACATTCCGAGACTGCTGGCTCCTAACCGCTCACCTGCCTGCCTGCCTGATTGCCCCTAACTGCTTCTGCCTGCCTGATCGCCCCCTAACCACTCCCCTGCTAGCCTGACTGCTGCCTAACTGCTCCTGTGCCAGCTTGATCGCCCCCAACTGTCCTCCCCTGCCGGCCATCTTGTGGTGGCCATCTTGTGATGACATTGTGTGTGACACCACCTAGGCTTTTATTATATAGGATTTATGTATAAAAACAACTAGAAAAGTGAACACAATTTGGAAAAAGAATAAGGTGGGAGGAAAGTAGTTTACCTAATTTCAAGACTTATTACAGTACATAGATAGGATAATTAAGACTGTGTGATACTGGTAGAGGGATAGACACTCAAAACAGATAAAAAGCTGGGAGGGGCTATTATTCTGCCTACCACACATACTATGGAATACTACTCCATAATAAAAAGGAAACTATTTGGTATATGCAAAAACGTGGATAAATTTTTAGAGAATTATGCTGAGCAAAAAGAGGCAATCCCAAAAGGTTTCAAACTCTATGATTCCAATTACATGATATTCCTGAAGTGACAAAATCACAGAAATGGAAACTAGAACAGTGGTCACTAGTGGTTATAGAAAGGATGGGACAGGAAAAAATCGGATGTGACTATACAAGGAATACTTGTGGTGATGTAAATGTTTTGTGTCCTGACTGTGTAAGTATCAGTATCCAGGTTGACATATTGTTTTTATAGTTTTGCAAGATATTACCTTTGGGAGAAACTGTCTGTATTCTTTTTTATAATTGTACTAGAGGCCCAGTGCATGAAATTCGTGAATGGGTAGAGTCCCTAGGCCTGGCAAGTGATCAGGGCCAATCAGATTCCCCACCTCCCTGCCTCCTCCTTTCCTCATTCCCTCAGTGCCCCACTGCCACCACTGGTCACCGCCATGTTCCATGCCGCCCACTGGTGGTAAGCATATATCATAATGAGCGATTGAACTCCTGAGGGGACACTTTGCATATTAATCTTTTATATATATATATAGATGTGCATCTACAATTATCTCAAAATAAAAGGTTTAATTTAAATAAAGAGCAAAGGGAATAATTTCCAACAAATTTTATGAGGCCAGAATTAACTTGATACCAAGACATTATAAGAAAAGAGAATGAGAGATGAGCATTCTTCATACACACACAAAGCTGAAGCCTGAGGATCTATATTCCCCCGAATCAAGGATTCCTTCAGAAATCAAACTATTAGGCGACTTTAAGGAACCCTCTTCCAATGGCTAGATGAAATTCGTAAAGAAAGGTTTTCAGTGAAAACCATCTGTAAATTACTGTGTAACCTTATGTTTCTAGGCTGCATGCAAAGGTCTGCAGGGCTGCTGCAAGGGCTGGCAGAGAGTCATGGAGTTTGTTTTGGGTGGGATTGAATTGGCATGGAACCCACAGGTGATTTGAGGTCTGCAATGGACTGTTCCACTACTACCAGTAGATAGGTGTAGACTGGATGTAACTGGAGCAGGGAGAGTTTTAAAGGACCAGCCTTGGATGAGACAAACCTTGCAAATCAAGTACTAGACGGGACCATCATTGTGTCGCCCACCCCTGGAGTATCCTCCTGTCTTTCTGAGGGCTGTGAGCCAGAAATCTCTAAGGCTAGCTGTTTGCAGATACTTGCTGCCCCCTCACTTTCTCCTCTCATTCTTTGTCTTCAGGGGGAGCTGACCATGACCAGTGACATGGAGAACTTAGAGAACAACCTGTACCTAGACACCGTGCCAGAGCCCTGGGCCAGACGAGCCTACCCTTCCACAGCAGGCCTGGCCGTCTGGTTTTTAGACCTCCTCAGCCGAATCAAGGAATTGGAGGCTTGGGTAGGAGACTTTGCAATGCCCTCCACGGTGTGGCTGACAGGTTTCTTCAACCCCCAGTCCTTCCTGACTGCCATAATGCAGTCCATGGCCCGCAAGAATGAGTGGCCACTAGACCAGATGGCCCTGCAATGTGACGTGACGAAGAAGAATCGAGAGGACTTCAGAAGCCCTCCTCGGGAAGGAGCCTATGTCCATGGCCTCTTCATGGAAGGTGCTCGCTGGGATACACAGGTAAGTCCTGGGATGAGCCACGGGACACCCTCTGTGGGCTGGTTAAATACACACTGCCTCCCATAAAGTATGCTTACTAAAAAGGATGTTCCTGAATCTTTTGACCAAGATAATCTTCCCTTGAGGCTGACAAGCCATTTGGGGGCAACCAGGGATGGTACAAAGAGCACAGGCTTGACAGAGGGAGGGGAGTGGTTAAAAGCAACAGCTCTGATCCCTATTCCATGGATGAAGATGGAGCATAGCTTCCTATGCTCAAAAAGTCAAAATGCTCTACAGGGTGGATGAGGTCACATCAGAAACTAGAACAGGATATAGCCAAAGCCTTACAATCTAAAGCATTTGCTGGTAGTTGTGTCTTACTCATCTTTAGCCCAGCACCTAACATGACATCTGGCAAATAGTTACATTCAATATGCTTATGAAATGAATGAATCAAAAAATAAAACTCAGGTAGATTCAAAGGGATTAATTTGTATATGAAAAATGTCAGCTTTTGGAACTCTCCTTCAAAAAGTGATTTAGGCCAGAAAGCAGCATCAGATGCATCCCACTGTGGGTTGTTGAAAGAACCTGTGAGGGGAAGGCATAGAGGCAGCCAGCCCTTCCCAGTCTCATCTCCTGGATCTTCTGCGGGAGCAGGCAGCTGGCTGAGCTCTGGGTCTGATCTAACATGGCTTTCCTCACATTCTTGTCCTCAGGCTGGGGTCATTACAGAGGCCAAGCTCAAGGATCTGACACCCCCCATGCCTGTGGTGTTCATCAAGGCCATTCCTGCAGACAAGCAAGATTGCCGCAGCGTTTACTCTTGTCCTATATACAAGACATGTCAGCGGGGACCCACCTACGTATGGACTTTCAACCTTAAGACCAAGGAGAACCCATCCAAGTGGGTTCTGGCTGGAGTAGCTTTGCTTCTCCAGATTTAGCTTCCTGCAGAGCCACTGAGAAAACAAGGCTGGGCTGGAGACTTCCCAGAGGAACAAGTGGCTGAGGGTGATCACTGACACCTAGAAAGACAAGAAATCATAAGCACTCACAATTCTGTACAATTCTTTTAACCTTGTGCTCTCTTAAGGAATGTTTTCTTCATTTGATTACTTACAGGAATAGAGAGATAGGCTCGACTCTTCTGGGCTAGGCTTAGCTCTTTCAGAAGAGCCGAGTGTAGCCAATAAAGCCGAACTAACCCCACAGAGCCGAGCCTGAGATGTGCCTAAAGGGAAAGTGATCTGGAAGAGTGTGGACCTAGGAGCTAGGGGAGAGGCATTTCCTGACACTGAACCTTCCCTAATAAAGTGATTTATTCTCCAGCTGTGTCTGGTCCAGGCTTTGAGGTGCAGGGTCATAAATGATCCTTAAGAGCTGAAGAGAATCAAGCCACAAGCATGAGCCCTAATGCTGGTGCAGCAGGGCACCTACGCTCCACGCTCTGGCTCCCAGCTACTCCACATATGAGCATCATTGGCATCACCCTTAAATCAGTCTGCATTTTAACAAGCTCCCCAGGTGCTTTGTTTGCACACTATGGTTTGAGAAACATTACTCTGGACCAGGAGCCACCAAACATTTTCTGTAAAGGATCATAGTAAATATTTTAGGCTTTGCAGGGCATATAGTTTGGTTGCAACTACTCAATTCTGCCACTGTAGACCCAAAGCAGCCACAGAGAATACAGAAACAAATGGGATTGGCACAGTCCAGCATAGTTTTCTTTACAAAAACAGTCAGTGGGCCATATTTTGCTGATCACTACTCTAGAGAATAATCCACACATACATTCACACATATTCAATACATTCTAACACCTACTATTTGCTAAGAGCACACTGTGAATAATAGGCTGTTTCCTGTATCTCTGTCACCCATCAGATCATCAGGAGGGACCCAAGAAGAAACCCTTCACTTACTAGTAAAGCTTCTGAGAATTTACTCTGTGGAATGAATTTTCACTGGGAGCTCAAGGAGTTCCACAGTTTTAGTGTTTTAAAGAACTCTATGGTGAGGCTTCTTTGGTAAGAAGAGTCTAGGAGGGCCCAGTATCCCTTTCATGATCTCTGCTCCCACATATTGTGCAGAGACATTTCTGAATTGAGTAGGCATCAGAGTCCTCTGGGAGGGCTTGTTAACAAAGAGATTGCTGGGCCCACCCTTTAGAATTTATGGTTCAATAAGTAACAACTTGCCAAAGCTGCTAGTCTGGGAACCACAGTTTGAGAGCTCCTGATTTAAAACATAAAAAGGTGTGGCTCAGTTGGCTAAGTGTCAGCCCATGTACTGAAAGGTAGCTGGTTAGATTCCCAGTCAGGACATATGCCCAGGTTAGGGGTTTGGTTTGGACCAGGGTGCATGCAGGAGACGACTGATGTTTCTCTCCCTCTCTCTAAAAACAATAAAAAAAAATTAAGTATTTTTTTAAAAGCATAAAATCCCACCATCCTACAAATCTGCAGAATCTCATGCCTATTACATCCTGATTTTCCTGCTTTCTGCCCTGTGGTTCCTGCATCCCCTAAAAAGAGACCTTATTCCTCATCTTCCTGATATTAGTTAACAAATGCCTCTAGAATCCAGGAATTCCAACTTCAGTCTGGTCTCTCCTCTCATCAACCAGTAATGTAGTTCTCATTGTTTGCCAACAACTAGCAGTTTCTTATCTACAGGTTGTGTTTTCAGCTCTGTCCTTCTAAGTAGCATCCTCCTCCCTGATACTCACACCAAGAACAGTAAAATAAGAGCAGGCCAGGGGAGGACCCAGGTGGAAGTCTCACTCTCTGGAGCAGGACACATTGGGGCCCATAACTTTTGAGGACAAGGACAAGCGGGCAGGTTAGATACATGTGTTCATAAAACTCTAGATAGTACTATAAATTAAATCAATACTATTGATTTCTTCCTAATACCTACAAACAAAATCTACACTAAAAGAGAAAGATGCAAATTGCCCATACCTCTGCGATGCCCACCAGCCAATCAGAAGTGAGTATTCAAATTAACCCAACAAAGATGGCAGGTTAATTTGCATACACAGGCACCAAGCAACCTGAGTCCTGGAAACATACTCGGGACCCAAGCTGCTCCGAGCCTGTAGGCCCGCACATAGGCCAGGGTCCCAGAATGCCCCCCGCCAGGAGTGGCCTACAGGCACCGGCACCAAACAGGCTGGGTCCTGGGACAAGTGGCCAGGGTGCCAAGCGGGCTGGGTGCCGGTACAAGTGGCCAAAGGCACCAAGCGCAAGTGGCCGCTGGGTGGGGTGGCTGCGCCAAGCAGTCCAGGTCCACGCCCCCCAACCCGGCGGACACAGCAAATGCATGGCTGCCAGGCTTGGGGGCGTGCCCCCGGTGGCCAGAAACACACCCCCTAGCCCAGTGGACACAACACAGGGGATCCTCTGTGCATGGGATGCAGAGGAAACACCTTTTTTCTTTTTGTAAAAAAACATATTTTATTGATTTTTTACAGAGGAGCGGGTGGGATAAACTGTCAGAAACAGCGATGAGAGAGAAACATCGATCAGCTGCCTCCTGCACACTCCCCACCGGAGATGTGCCCCCAACCAAGGTACATGCCCTTAACAGGAATCAAATCTGGGACCCTTCAGTCTGCAGGCTGACACTCTATCCACTGAGCCAAACAAGTTCTTTTCTGACCGCTCATTGGCTAAGTTCCCTGTACGCTGCCACTTGCAGTATTCTTGGTAACTTAGGTAATAAGAATCCAAGAAGGTGATCTAGGGTTTTTCGACCACACTCCTGGAGAAAAAAACAAAGGTCCACTGCTGGAGGGGCTAAGAAATGTCATATCCTGCCCTAGCCAGTTTGGCTCAGTGGAGAGCCTTGGCCTGCCAACCACAGGGTTTGTTTCTGATCAAGAGCATGTACCTAGATTACAGGCTCCTCCTCCCTGGCCGGGGCCCAGGTCAGGGCTCATGCAGGAGGCAACCAATCAAAGTGTCCCTCTCACACTGATGTTTCTCTCTGTCTCTCCCTGTCTCTCTCTTCCACACTCTCTAAAAACCAATGGAAACATATCCTCAGGTGAGGATAAAAAAAAAATGTCATATCCTATGAAAGACACATCTTGAAAATGCCTAAAGAAAGTTGTCATTTTTTCATGGTGAAGAGACTGGAGTCCGTGTTGATGAAAACACCTTGGCGGCTGTGGTGGCTGGCCGTGGCTGCAGCAGAGGGGTGATGCTCCCAGTCTGAGAGAGGGGGCAGGCTGGGCTGAGTCCCCCCGCCCCCCCCCCCGTGCATGAATTTCGTGCACTGGGCCCCTAGTTAAATAATACATTTCTAAGGCACAGAACACTTGGCAAAAATGATAGCCTAAGCAGATGCCAGGAGAAAGGGGGGCAGCTTGAGGTGTGCAAGCAAGTGGGAGGTAGGCTCAGAAAGAGGACACTGGGACAGACTTACCTGAGACCAGGAGTGCCTAGCATGGACCAAACTCTCACACCTGAGCACCAGGCTAGCACTTTCCTACCGACATCCAGCTACTTGATAAACTTAATACATTTGTGTGGGATGATCTACCATTGAGGGTCTTCTATGAGAAAACGCATTTTGAGTTACAGTCAACGCACAGTGGACACTTCAGACACAAATAAAATAGGATTCTACCAAGTTTATTTTTAAAAAGGGACAGGACATTAATTTTGCCACCAATATGACAAAGACACACTGAGCTCCGGTCCTCTATGCCTCCCTTCTGTAACAGATGGCCTGCTCCAGGACCCCCAGTTCTAAAGGGCCAATCCGAGGTGCTTCCCATGACAGCAACTGTGGCTAATCCAGTTAACCTCCTCCTAGGTAGTACTTCTAAAATGGGACCTCCAAGCGATAGGTTTTTCCCATCTTTCGAAAAAGAGATGTGATAAAAGGCAAAGACTAGTCTGTCTCCTGATGCAGAAGCAAAAAAATTAAATCAGCATGAGATCCAACCCACAGGCCAACACAGTCTCCAAGTCCAAACCCATGTGCAGACACTCTCTTCCCTCATCCAGGCATAAGAGAGCAGGGCTATCCACTAATTCCTCCTGGGGAGCTATGTGTTTCAAACAGGCCAGGACACAGAAATGGGCTAAGCGCACGTGGCTACTGAAAGGGCTTCTTTCCTAAGTGGGTCCTTTGATGTTTATCAAGGCTAGAACTCCAGCTGAAACTTTTCCCACAGCAGGAACATTTGTAAGGTTTCTCTCCTGTGTGAACCCTCTGATGCCTATTAAAGTTTGATCTTTGAATAAAGCTCTTCTCGCAGATGGGACACTTGTAGGGTTTCTCTCCTGTGTGAATTTTCTCGTGGTGTCGCAATCTGGAGAAGTCACTGAAGCCTTTCCCACAGTAGTCACATTTACAGGGCTTCTCTCCCGTGTGAATTCGCTGATGTTTCACGAAGTCTGAACTCCGCCGGAAGGCTTTTCTGCAGGTGAGGCACTGGAAGTATTTCTCTCTGGTGTGAGTTCTTTGGTGAAAAACAAGCTGAGAGTTCCTGTAGAAGGTTTTCCCACACTCCCTGCAGGTGGGAAATTTCTGGGCCATGGGGGCTCTCAGCTGCCCTTTAGGGGAGGCCTCTTTCTTCCCTTCAAGACACAGCACGGACAGTTCCCCTGGATGAGGATTAGACACATGATGGCCTGGCTGCTTCCCAGAATTCTTTTCTTGAGGAGAGAGCTGTTCCTCTACGTGTTCACCCGGAAGGCTTTCCTGAGCCTCAGGGAGATTCTCTTCTTCTCCAAAGCGACTTGGCTCCTCTTCAGTGAAGAGGCCACTCAGGGAAGCCTGAGAAGGTAGCTCCTCTGAGGTGCGACAGGGGGCATCTGGAGGCTCCTGGTCCCTGTGATTTTCCAAGTTTAGGTTCTCTTTGTCATTCTCCTGTCTATCTCCTGAAAGAAAAGATTTAAAATAGTTCAATGCATGGCATGCCCTACCTTCTGATCCATATGTCAAAGGTCATCAGTGAATACATAGCTATTGCAATATTAATGACTATTCCCTAGCTGTACATTACATTCCCATGACTTATCATCACAAGTTTGTACTTCCCCCCAAAACCCTCTCTCAACCATCAGTTTGTTATTTGTATCTATGAGTTTGTTTCTGTTTCATTTTGTTTGTTCATTTGTTTTTTAGATTCTGTATATAAGTGAAATCATATGGTATCTGTCTTTCTCTGACTTATTTCACTTGGCATAATACTCTCTAGGTCCATTCATGTTGTTGCAAATAGCAAGATTTTGTTCTTTTTTATGGCTGGGTAATACTCCATTGTTTGTGTGTGTGTGTGTGTGTGTGTGTGCATGCATGCATCACTTCTTCTTTATTCATCTGTCAATGGAAACCTAGGTTGCTTCCATATCTTGACTATTGTAAACAATGCTGTAATGACCATGGGTGGGTGCATATATCTTGTCAAATTAGTGTTTTCATTTTCTGAAGATACTGGTAAATACCCAGAAATGGAATTGCTAGGTCATATAGTAGCTCTATTTTACATGTATTTATTATTAAGAATCAGAAAAACAAGGGTATTATATGAGAGTGCAACTTTAAAAATGAATGGCTATTACCTGATTACTAGAAGCCCGATGCAAGGGGCTCGGCCCTCGCTGCCCTGGCTGGCCCTCGCTGCCCCAGCTACCTCGGCCAGCCCTCACAGCCACTCGCAGGCCTGGCCAGCCCTCACAGCCCTGGCCGGCCCTCACAATCCCTCACAGCCTCAGCCAGCCTCACAGCCCGTCACAGCCTCGGGTGGCCGTTGCAGCACCTCGCAACCCTGGCTTTGTCTGAAAGGTCATCCAGAAGGATGTCCGGAAAGTCATTTGGCTGTTCAGTCTAATTAGCATATTACCTCTTTATTATTAAGATATGTAAAAGATAAATATGATCACTGAAAATAATTTGAGCCCTAGCTGTTTTGGCTCAGTAGATAGAGCATTGGCCTGCAGACTGAAGGGTCCCAGGTTTGATTCCAGCCAAGGGCACATGCCTGGGTTGCTCGCTCGATCCCCAGTAGGGGGATTGCAGGAGGCAGCCAATCAATTCTCATCATTAATGTTTCTATCTCTCTCTCCCTCTCCCTTCCTCTCTGAAATCAATAAAAACATATTAAAAAACAATAATTTGAAGAGAACAGTATACAGAAGATAACCAAATCAACCACAATCACACAACCCAGAGGTAACAACTATGAGTATACATTTCCTTCCAGTCTTCATTTAACCAATACATATGTATATATGTATGTGCTTTCACCTGACATAATTGATATGTTGTATATATAATTCTATATCTGGCTTTGTAGCATTTAAATTGTAAATGGTGGTTTTTATCAATTTCCCATGGATTCTCCCCTTCTCAAGGAACACAGAAATTCATGAAATGCATCAATGTGTCATTTTATTATGGTTTTAACATACAGTGAAGCTGTAGCATAAAAGTGAATCTATGCTTCAATCCAGTATTCGCTTGTGCTTTGTTAACTCATGTATATAACAGTTGAAATTTTATTTTTTTCATCATAGCTTAAGTTTTTGATCATTACAAGTTAATGGTGCATATAGTATGTATTTTATTTTGGTGATGAAATTTATTTTCAGCTTTTATAAATTACTTTATTCCTGCAGATCTAATGAAGCTATTTTCCTTTCTCTTTCCTGTACTTGTCTTTCAGATTATCTGCTAGTGACCCAGGAATGTGTGAGAAAAGTAGACCTGAACTTGTTAAAGCACAAAGTCTTATCACATATTCTTCTCATATAGCAAAGGCACTTTCTCTCATCTTTAAAGAAGCCTTTATAAGTATCATTTTAAAAGCTGAAGAATGGCCGAAACTGGTTTGGCTCAGTGGATAGAGCGTCAGCCTGCGGACTGAAAGGTTCCAGGTTCGATTCCGGTCAAGGGCATGTACCTGGGTTGCAGGCACATCCCCAGTGGAGGGCCTGCAGGAGGCAGCTGATTGATGTTTCTCTCTCATCAATGTTTCTAACTCTCTATCTCTCTCTCTTCCTCTCTGTAACAAAATCAATAAAATATACTTAAAAAAATAAAAATAAAAGCTGAAGAATGGTCCATCATGATGACAGTATAAACACATGATAATAAACTTATATCTTACTTAAGAATTCTCCTACTATGGAAATCTGTTGTTTGTTTTGTTTTTACAACTATAAATAATGCAGGGATAGCATTTTGATTCATAAATTTTTACCCACATTTCTGATCAATACTTTAAAGGAGATTCCTTGAAGTGGAATTACTATGTCAACAGACATAAAAAACGTTGTCATTAAGGCTCATGACACTGACAAATTGATTTCCAGAACAACCATGCCACCCTCTGGTTTGAGAAGCTGGGCAGAGTGAAAGAACAGTGTTCAATACTGAAGTATTAAATATTTTTAAAATACCTTCATTTAGAGCAGTGAAAAATGATTTTTTCACTGTTCTAAGTTTTAATTTTTAAAAGATGAATTTTTCCCATTTATAAGCTATTTTTCATACTCTTAAGACTGCTGTCCATTTTTTATTGGGAAAATCATTTTTTCTTATCAACCTGCATTAACTATATACTAAGAATATTAATCATTTATCTATCATGTTCACAAAAAATATTTTTCACCAATCTGGTTACCTTAATTTTGCTTGGGGTTATTTTTATAGAAGTTGTGAGTTTTTCTTTTTAAATATACTGAAGTCTATTAATCTTTTCCTTAATGATTTTTTTCATTGCTTTTATACTTATAAAAACCTTCCCATCCTGCCCTGGCCAGGTGGCTCAGTTGATTGAAGTGTCATCCCGTATACCAAAAAGTGGCGGTTAGGTTTCCACTCGGGGCACATACCGTGGGTTCGATCCCTGGTCAGGGTGCGAGAGGCAACCGATAGATATTTAGATATTTATATTTATATATATATATATATATATATATATATATATATATCCCTTCCTTTTTCTAAAAATCAGTAAAAAAATATCCTAGGGTAAGAATTAAAAAAAGAAGAAGAAAAAAATCTTTCTCATCTAGACATGAGTCAGATATTCATTCATTTTCTTCTTTATTATTTTCACATTGTGCCTTTTTCATCCATTCCTTATCTTGGTATATGAAACACATCAAATTTAAACTAATACCTTTTCCCAAAGTTTTTTCCTGACACTGCTCACTGAAGGACAGTTTTTCCCATGGATCTGTGAGAATTTCATCATATGTGAGATTCTTATACAGACTACCTTCTTTTCCTAAGCTGCCTTTTCTGTTCCATTTGTGCATCTATTTTTACAACAGTACTCCATTATTTTAATGATTTTACCTATTTTAAATGACAGACTCTTAATATTTGCAGATCTAATATTGATGAAATATTCATCTTTCAAAACTTTTTACTGTTCTTACAGTATTATTCCAGGTAACTACTTAAGAATCATTTTCCAAATCATTGTTTTTAATCCCTTGGGATTTTGATTAGCAGTATGTGTGTAGAGTTTTGTGAGGCTTACCCCTCTACTGGCCCATTTTAACCAGGAGCTATTCTTCAATATGGTCAAGTAAATAGCACATACATGCCCTCCTGTGACATCTGCATTCAGTCTGAGTCCAGATCTGGCAAACCGGCTAACTGTAGCTTCTAGACCGAATAGACTGAACCAGCCCTTTTCCATCTTTCCATTGTTGCTTCCAAATGATCCGGGGTCTCGAACTTGCACATCAGGACTCCTACATCAACTTTCCACAGGGTTCCTCTCCTCCACGTGTTCCCTTGCACACCGCTACTTCCTCAACCTCCCTTTCCACTTCTCTCTCTCAGGGACCCACACTGGCATCAGTTTCCGTTATTGAGGCAGACTGGCTTTCTAGATTCTCTACAGTCTGGTTCCAGGTAAGACGTAATGGGCCATGCCAGCATATGGGATGAAGGGGGGAAAAGAATAAGTTGGGGATATAGTGAGCTACACATCACAAATAAAATCTACTGCAAAGGAATGTATAGGAAATCTCTGTACCTTCCACTCAATTTTGCTGTGAACATAAAACTGCTCTGAAAAATAGTCCAGTAAAACAGAATTCCTATTGCAACAACCTCTAAAGCAGTATTTTCAAACTTTTTTGTCTACCTGCAGTAAAAAACATGTTTATATAAAAAATAAAGTATATGCACATATATTCAGAACAAAAATTTCCTGAAACACTACCTATCCTGACATCTAGTATTTTCTCATTGCATTCTGTTATTTTCTATTTAAACTTATTTCATTTTTTTAATGATGGCTATAATCTATAAAATGATTTCACAATACACTAATTGGTCATGAAATGCAGTTTGAAAAGTACTGCTCCGAAGGAATACTTGTGAAATAGTATTATAATAAATATATTGCTTAAAATTAAAATTATATCCCCCATTTGATGCTTGCTCTCTCTGTGATTTATCAGCAAAGAAAAATAATTAATTAGACCTCCACTGGGGAGAAACAATGATTTGTCATATGGGTCACATCCTTCACCCTTTCCTTCCTCCACGACTCTGGGATCTTTTGTATATATAACAGTGTGTCTAGGTAGATTTGACAGAAAGGTTCCACATAACCACAGTATTTTAGAAAAATGTAGAGGAGGCTAAAGGGGGATTGCTATTTTATGGCAGAACAAGTTTGTATTTCTTCTTTGTGCTACTTAGTGAAAGGTGCATTAAGATTAGCTAAAATAGCCCTAGCTGGTTTGGCTCAGTGGAGAGAGTATTGGCCCACAGACTGAAAGGTCCCAGGTTCCATTCCAGTAAAGGGCATGTACCTCAGTTAAAGGCTCCATTCATGGCCCTAGATATTTCTCTCTCTCTGTCTCTCCCTCTCCCTTCCACTCTCTAAAAATTGATGGAAAAATATCTTCAGATGAGGATTACAAAAAATATGTCATTTACATTGTCTTTTATATTTACACTAAGGACCCAGTGCACAGAGTCGTGCACCGGTGGGGTCCCTAGGCCTGGCCTGCACCCTCTCGCAATCCAGGACCCCTGGGGGAATGTCAGACTACCAGTTTCAGCCCAATCCCTGCAGGACAGGCTGAGGGATACCACCAGTGCACAAATCCATGCACCAGGCCTCTAGTATGTTGTTGCAATAGGAATTCTGTTTTACTAGACCTGACCTCTGGATCCAAACCAGACTAACCAGATCATGGCCAGTCCGAATTAATGGAATAGAAACCCACGTCCTAACATATCTCCACCACCTCCAATTTAATGACAGGAGACCAGAATGGCTCTGACCAATGAAAGATTACATGAGATCTTTGGTTAATTTCTTCCCGCCCTCTCCCCTCCTCCTCTTCTCTGAGATTCATCAGTCTGTTCCATGTTTCCATGCCTGTGCATTGAGCGTCTGCCCCCTGGTGGTCAGGGCATGTCATAGCTACCAGTCGAATGGTTGAATGGTTGAACAGTCGAATGTTCACTTAGGCTTTTATATAGATAGATATGCAATTACCTTTACTGGTACTCTATTTCTTCACATGACTTGAGTTACTGTCTAGGGTCCATTCATTTCATCCTGAAGGACTCATTTCATATTTCTGGTCGGGCTGGTTTGCTAGTAATGAATTATCTCTCTCAAAAAAAAAAGAAATCTGGGAATGCCATAATTTCTCCTTCATTTTTGAAAGATAGTTTTGATGGATATAGAGTTCTTGGCTGATGGTCTTGTTCTTTCAGCACTTTCAGCACTATGTAAAAAAAGATTAGCTAAAACATATGTTATCTGTTGGTTGGTTTGGTTTGATTTATTTTGTTACAGATGTGTTGGTTAATATTCACTGTAACCAGAATAAGAAAAGTCTAATTACTCTGAACAAGAGGAAGGGTAATAATGGCTGTTTCATACTCTTTTTTGTAATAGAATTATACCTATTAAGTATACCTATTGGTCTCAATCTGTACTAATCTTAACTCTCTCTGAGAAAGACAGTTGTCACAACAGATAAGACTGAAGGTGTACTTTTTCTTCCAAGATTAACTATGTGTGTCAACAGCCCCATACCAGAGATTAAGAAGACCTGACCTCCGGATTCAAACCAGACTAACCAGATCATGGCCAGTCCGAATTAATGGAATAGAAACCCACGTCCTAACATATTTCCACCACCTCCAATTTAATGACAGGAAACCAGAATGGCTCTGACCAATGAAAGATTACTCACCTCTGCAGGTGGGTCTTAGGATCCTCTCACTGACATGCAGGCGCAGTCCTGCCAGTTCTTCCCCACACTCTGTTGAATTAGTCAGGTCAGGCTTGGAATTGGAAATGCCTGGACAGAGAGAGATAACATGTGGGCCTCGATGAACTAGGAGGATTGGGGACCTGCTATTTTTCAAAGGAGTGTCCTAGGTGAGAGAGGAAATAGGAAGGCTCTGGAGACCACTTAAGGTAGTTCATCTTAGAAGTTTGTTTGAAGCTTTTAAGACACCAATACTCACAAGATAGCCAGGATAAATGGTGAAGACCACAAGAAGAATCTGGGCTGGTAGAGTCAGACCACCTGATGACAAAGACCCCTGCAATAGTTGGTTGAGACTGTGATTAAGTATTAAAGAGCATAGACTCAGAGCTAGCCACAACTGAATTCCATCTTAACTCAGCACTTACGAGCTACATAACATTGAGCAAGTGACTTGATCTGTCACTACTTTCATCACCTTAAAAATCAGAGCCCTAGAGAGAATCCAAGATGGTGGCGTAGGTAAACACCTAAACTGCTGCCTCGCACAACAATTTAAACTGCAACTAAAAGACAAAACGTCTATCACCCAGAACCAGGGGAAAGCTGGCTGAATGGAAGTTCTACAACTAGAAGGAAAGAGAAAAGAGCACTGAGACGTGCACAAGCGCTGAAAAGCTGAGGTACGGAGGCGCGGGATCTGGGCTGGTGGCAGGCGTTGCTTTTTTCAACCCAAAGGGAGACAAGCCCCCGATTACTCTGAAATACAGTTTGTGGGGAGACACGGGGGACCCAAACTCCTACGGGGAGAAGCTGGATTGTCTGCTACTGGGTCGGAAAGTGAGGGGGGCCTGCTTGCAGAGCTGCGCACAGGAATAATTGTTTATCTGCGCTGGGGCACCGGACGGGACTCAGTCGGAGACACAGAGCCAGCTAACTGGCAGCCATTGCTGTTTGCCACGCCCTAACCTAGTGACGCCCTGAGAACCCGCCCCACACAACCTACAAACCCACCCAAGCTCCAAGCAGCGGCTTTTGCATATGAACGGACTGCCCTATCGATAGCAGCTTAACCTAACAAACTTGCAGCCCAGATCAGACAGCTCCAAAACCTCCAAACCCCAAGCAAAGAGGAGAAAACTGTAGCTCTCACTGTAGCTCCTGCTGGGTGGACTCAGACAATAGCTGACCTGCACCCCATTGGAGATCCAGAAGCCAGTATACCTAGTGGTCAGTGTGAGAAACCAGATTTCAACTCCTCACATCCATAAGTGACACATTCAAGAGGCAGACTCAGTTGAGCACCAAAGCCACACTGAAACAAGTCCTGCACCATAAGCCTGTCTCCAGCACAGCAGTTCTTATAGACACAGCGAGTCCTCACAGCCGATTGGCCTGGAGGTCAATTCCTCCTAGCGTACCAACAGCAATTAAGACTTAACTACACCAAGACTTTGCACTCAGCCCACAAAGGGGTGTACCAAGAGCGTCCACATCAGGTGATTGGGGAGGCTGAGCTACTGCCCCCTATAGGTCACCTACCACACAAAGCCACTCCATCAACACAGGGAAGCAGCCAAAATGCGGAAACAAAGAAACATGTCACGAATGAAAGGAACGGAGGAAAGCAAACTACTGGAAAACATAGAGTTCAGAACCACATTTATAAGGTTACTCAAGAATCTTCTAAAAACCGCCGAGAAACTTGATGACACTTCTGAGGAGCTTAGTGAGACCTTCAAGGACTTTAATGAGAATGCCAAAAAAATGGAAAAGGACCAGTCAGAAATGAAGCATACACTGTCTAAAATAAAGAATATACAGAAACTCAACTGTAGATCAACATACCCCAAGAATCAAACCAAAGATCTGAAATATGAGGAAACAAAAAACACCCAACCAGAAAAACAAAAAGAAAAAAGAATCCAAAAATATGAAGATAGTGTAAGGAGCCTCTGGGACAACTTTAAGCGTACCAACATCCGAATTTTTGGGGTGCCAGAAGAAGAGAGAGAGCAAAATACTGAAAACCTATTAGAAGAAATAATGACAGAAAACTTTCCCTACCTGGTGAAAGAAATAGACTTACAAGTCCAGGAAGCGCACAGAACCCCATACAAGAGGAATCCAAAGAGGACCACACCAAGACACATCATAATTAAAATGCCAAGGGCAAAAGACAAAGAGAGAATCTTGAAAGCAGCAAGAGAAAAACGGTTAGTTACCTACAAGGAAGTACCCATACAACTGTCAGCTGATTTCTCAGCAGAAACTATGCAGGCCAGAAGGGAGTGGCAAGAAATATTCAAAGTGATGAACAGCAAGAACCTACAACCAAGATTACTCTACCCAGCAAAGCTATCATTCAGAGTTGAAGGTCAGATAAAGAGCTTCACAGACAAGAAAAAGCTAAAGGATTTCATTGCCACCAAACCAGGATTACATGAAATGCTGAAGGGTATTCTTTAAGAAGAGTAAGAAGAAAAAAAAGGTAAAGATAAAAATTATGAACAACAAAATGACATCAAATACATACCTACCAACAAGTGAATCTAAAAATCAAGTGAATAAAAATCTGAAGAACAGAAAGGACTGGTGAATATAATAGAATCAGGGACATAGAACAGGAGTGGACTGACAACTCTCAGGGGAAGCAGGTGTGAGTGGTGTGGGAAGAGATTGGACAAAAATCTTACTCCTATGGATGAAGACAGTGGCGGGGGGTAAGGGCATGGGGTGGGGTGGGGAATCAGGTGGAGGGGAGCTATGGGGGAAAAAAAAAGAGGAACACCTGTAATAATCTGAACAATAAAGATTTATTTAAAAAATAAATAAATAAATAAATAAATAAATAAATAAAAAGAAAGAAAGAAAGAAAAGAAAAAAAATCAGAGCCCTAGCTGGTTTGGCTCAGTGGATAGAGTGTCTGCCCGGGAACTGAAGGATCCTGAGTTTGATTCCAGTCAAGGGCATGTACCTCAATTGCAGGCTTGATCCTGGCCCTGGTTGAGGAGCATATGCAGAAGCAACCAATCAATGTGCCTCTCTCACACTGATGTTTCCCTCTCTCTATCTCTCCCCCTCTCCCTTCCACTCTCTCTATAATATCCTCAGGTAAGGATTAACAACAAAAAAATGAGAATATCATCACCCATTTTAAGGAGTTACTATGCTATGCACCCATGACAGTTCCTGGTACGTAGAACACCTTTAATACTAGGACGTTGTTACTATAACTCTGCTATTTGCAGCTCAGTCCAGTTCCCAATGGTGTCACTATGATAGTCTTTACCCAGAGAACCTCAAGGAGCTAAGAGTACACAGAAAATGCTTAACAGCCTTTCCATGTCCTTCCATCCAGCTAACCCATGCCCTCACCTCCTGAGACCATTTTCCCATAGGTCTCCAGCATGAGATCCCAGTATTGCTCCTTCTGAATGGAATCCAGGTGCCTCCAGTGCTCCTAGAAAAAACACAATGCTGTAAATTCACCGAAGGTTTCTAGATCCTGCCTTCCCTGCCTACCAAGGCTCAGAAGAAAGCAATGTGCCTTAGGAGCCTACCATCAGACTATGTAGAAAATCATAGGAGGTGGTTCAAGGAAAAAGGTCTAAGGGAAAACTACAGTCCCTATATCAGTATTCTTTATCCTGGGTAGAAAACAGGCTTTAAGTTCTACATTATTTTCAAGTTGCTTGTATTCAAGAGTAGAGAATAAAAAGCAAGGAGCCCTTTCTTTTTTCTTTCTTTTTAATAATTCTTTATTGTTGAAAGTATTACATATGAGCCTTTTTTCCCTTTTAACCTCCTCCAGCCCGCCCCAATCCCCCCGTCCCAAGCCTGCAAGGAGCCCTTTCTACACTGTCCTTTGCTTTAACTCTTCCACTGCCTACATAGAGGTCTTTGAACAGTAAGAGCCTGATTTTCCCAATATTTCATTAAAATCTGGAAATTCAAGAGGGAAAAGAGAAAAATTAAAAAGGCATTTGTTGGAAAGGCAACTGTAAATCAGCAAAAAAAGTGGGAAGAAGCAACAATGAAGTCAACTAAGCTGAACACCTCAGTGGGAAAGAGACTAGTGGATTCAGAGCAAAGGGAGATGCTGCAGCCACACACACCTGGGCCCTCTGACAGTTCTGCATTTAGGGTCTAACATCAAATCATGTTTCCTCCCAGTGAGTGAGAAATTGATGAGTTGTCTAGAGCAAGGAGCCCTTCAATTACCCCCAAAACATGCCTTTCTTAGGCTATGGACCTAAAGACTCAAAACTGGGAATGCCATCTAAGTAGGGTCTACTTTCATGAATTCAAATTTCAATCTCCCCTCTAAGCAAACAGATTGTATAGCAGAGTGATTTACAGCACAGTCTTTGGAGTCAAACATACTGGGTTTCAAGTCCCAGTTCTGCCACTTCCTAGCTGTGTGATCTTGAGCAACTGACTTAATCTTTCTGGGCCTCAAGACCTCACCTAATGATAGTTCTGAACTCAAAAACTGTTGGGATGCTTAACAGAAATAGTGCAAGTATCATCTGAGCACACTGTACTCTTCATTCATAGCACTCATCAGTTTATTAGTTATGTATATGTACATTATGCATATGACAGAATACCCAATCTTTTCTATACACACACGTATAAAAGTATTTAATCAATAATTGGCTCCACTAGCACATAGCACCATGAGAAAAGGACTCTCCACTGTTCTCTTCCAGTCCCCAAGCTCCTGTCCAGGACAGAGTAGTCACTCAACACATATCATCTGGGTGAAATATACAGCTCTTAGCAAACAGGTCCTCAGTAAATGATATATATATTGTTATCATATGCAATCTATGGGGTGCTCAATCTTCCAGACTAACCCCAGCGTTTGCAGAGAGAATTAAGAGATTCTGATCACTTTCAGGAATCCCACAGTTGATAGCCATGGATTATTGTCATGAAAAGCCAGCTAGGCTACAGGGAGCAGAAAAGAAGAATGAGATGATGTTATCTTCCTAGCCTATCTAATAAAAGAGTGATATGCAAATTAACCATCACTCTGCTACACCCACAAGCCACGCCCACCAGCCAATCAGGAGCAAGTATGCAAATTAGCCCAACCAAGATGGCTGCGGCCATGGAGCGAGCAGGAGGCTTGGGTTTCCCAGGCAATGGAGGAAGCCAAGCTTTCCGCACACCCTGGCCGGCCCAGGCCTCCACTCAAGGCTACAAAGTTTCAATTATAGAAGATAAATAAATCCCAGATCCCAGGGCCTCCGTTTGGGTCACGGGGGGGCGTGGCCAGCCTACAAACCACCACAGGCCCCTCGCCCAGGCCACCCCACGCCCGCCCCAAGGGAACCCACACCCTGATCCGGGACACCCTTCAAGGCTAACCAGTTGGCCCCACCCATGCACCAGGCCTCTAGCCTTTCTAATAAGAGTGATATGCAAATTGACCATCACTCCGACACACAAGATGGCTGCCCCTATGTGGTCAAAGATCCTGCCCCCATGTGGACACAAGATGGCCACCACAAGATGGCCAGCAAGGGAGAGCAGTTGGGAGAGACCAGGCCTGCAAGGGAGGGAAGTTGTGGGCGATCAAGCCAGCAGGGGAGGGTAGTTGGGAGGGACCAGGCCTGCAAGGGAGGGCAGTTAGGGGTGACCAGGCCTACAGGGGAGGGAAGTTAGGGGCTGATCAGGCTGTCAGGGGAGTGGTTAGGGGGTGATCAGGCTGGCAGGCAGAAGTGGTTAGGGGCAATCAGGAAGGCAGGCAGGCGAGCAGTTGGGAGCCAGCAGTCCTGGATTGTGAAAGGAATGTCCAACTGGTAGGATCGAGCCTAAACAGGGAGTAAGACATCCCTCGAGAGGTCCCAGATAGGAGAGGGTGCAGGCTGGGCTGAGGGACACGCCCCCTCCCCGTGCATGAATTTCGTGCACCGGGCCTCTAGTTACAAATAATATACATCAAAGTGAAGCGTAAATGGTTGAAAAGTAATGGAACACCAAAAACTCTTTTAACTAGCAGGTACTAATGGGGGGAAGAGGAAAGAACTGGGAGGGGGGAGGGAGGAGTTGACGTTTTTAGGGTGAAAAAAATGAAAAGGTAAAAAGTGAGCTTAATATATTTATTAACTATAACCATATTTTTAATGTAAGTTTTTATTGACAGTGTTTTTAAAGTTGAAATTGTTAGCAACTTACTTTGTAAATCTTCTGTGAATGAAGCTACCTTAACAAGGTCCTAAAATAACCAACTTGAACAAACATTGCTGACTACAAGAGATCTGAGTCTTCAGTGAGAACATAGACCCTTGCTCCCTTCCTCCCTCCCTCTCTCCCTGTCTTCCCTGTCCTCTCTAAAAAAAAAAAACACAGAAAGAAATCAATAAACATATCCTCGGATGAAGATTAAAAAAAAAAGGAGGCAAGACACCAACTGCACTCACCTTTGCTTTTTCTCATTTTTAAAAGAGGAAGAAAAATCTAAATTCCTATTCCGGAAGGGTGGGAGTAAAAGATTTGATGGAGAAATATGTCAATTTTATGTGGAAACAGCACCATCTGGTGAGTTAAGACATTACCACAACTGACTTGCACAGTTCTTTGTACTGTATTCCTTTCTCAAAATTTTAAAACACAGGACTGTGAGTAAATGTATCCCCAAGTGCATGTAAGGTTCTAACTCAGTCAGTTTCTAATACAAAGTACCACTGAGTAGGGACACTACTTTGTTATTCTGGCATTATTCACCAAGTTCCTAATTGATGAAAGAGATTAGGGCTCTAACAGGTTTGGCTCAGTGAATAGAGTGTCAGTCTGCGGACTGAAGGGTCCCAGGTTCAATTCCGGTCAAGGGCTTGGTTGCGGGCACATCCCCAGTAGTGAGTGTGCAGGAGGCAGCTGATCAATGTTTCTCTCTCATCAATGTTTCTAATTCTCTATCCCTCTCCCTTCCTTTCTTTAAAAAATCAATAAAATGTACTTTTTAAAAAAGAGATTAGGAAAAGTGATTATTTATATTTTAAAAACCCTTCACTGCCCAGCTGGCTTGGCTCAGTGGTTGAGCTTCAAACTATGAACCAGGAAATCATGGTTCAATTCCCAGTCAGGGCACATGCCCAGGTTGCAGGCTTGATCCCCAGTGGGGGGTATACAAGAGGCAGCCAATCAGTGGCTCTCTCTCATCAGTAATGCTTCTATTTCTCTCTCCCTCTCTTTTCCTCTCCAAAATCAATAAAAATATACTTAAAAAATAAAAATAAAAGACCCCTTCACTTACAAAGGATTCCATTAAATACGAAGGTCCTTCTGGTGCAAATAGTTGTTGTTAGTTTGGGAGAGGGATATTAGGATTGGATACAGAAAACTTATTTGTTTAGGTTAAGTGGTTGTTAATCAGTTATCTGCTACATGTAAGGAATTTAATACACACACACACACACACACACACACACACACACACGGTGCTGCTGCTGAGCATTTTAAATCTTTTGACATTATCCAGAAAAGATCATGGTTAATGTCATTATGTAGAATTAATGTTTAATTCTACTATTCAAAATGTGTTAATTGTGTGTGTGTGTGCGTGTGTGCGTGTGTGTGTGTGTATATATATATATATATATATATATATTTTTTTTTTTAACCAAACATTCTTCTGCCTAAAAATTTGGTTTCTGGGTACCTTGAAAGTAACAAGACACCCGAGTAACTGAAAAGATATATCCCTTCCCTGCGCCCTCCGCATCCCTTTCCCAGGGTGAACTGCAAAGCTGGCATCCAGTTTCCACATCATGGAGCCTGGCAAGCTGGAGCTCAGGCCCGATCTCCAGCCCCACATTAAGCACCACCTACCGGCTTCACTACCTTCACCTGCACTCTGTATTACTTCACCAGGCAAATCTCAAGGGTTCCCCAAAGGTTTGCAACAATGAATGTTTTGATTAAGGTGTATAGGTTCCTGGAAAACTGTATTTTTATGAAATGCAACTTTTCAGAACTTTAAACTACATTATCAAGATGAACCAGTCCCAGAGACTTCTGTTTACAGCCAAGATGGAGTAATAGGGACTGGATTTACCTTTGTGTCTGAAACAACTGAAAAAAGAGACAAACTATCTGATACAAGAGTTTTCAGATAGTGCATGTTAAAGCAGAACAGAGGTCTCTGAAAGCAGAACAGAGGCCTCTGAATTAGGTGTGCCCCACAGTTGCCCACACTTATTGCCTGTAGAAAATCCAGAGCAGCATAGAGGGGAACTGGACAGAGCAGGTGATTCCCTGAGCTGAGTAGCTCAAAGGAGCATAGAGTCAGGAGGGCAGAAGACCCGAATGGGGGAGCTACACTAGGAGAGCCCCAGAGATCTGCAGAGGTACCCCTCAAGTACAGAAAAGAACCCCATAAAAGCAACAGAGGGAACAATCCTCAGAGCTTGAAGTGCTGGGAACACCTCACACTTCCAGAACTGCAGTGGGAAACCCTGTCCATCAAGGAGCTTCAGGTAGCTTTCTAGAAGGGTATTGCCTCAGTAGTGGGGGAAAATTAGCCCTACACTAAAAGCTTCTCTGATGACATCTAACAAACTGTGTCCAAATAACCACAGAGACATTTATAGGAATGCAAAAATATCCAGCCCTCTGCAAGGTCAAATTCACAACGATTAACATCCGATCAAAGATCACTAAGCATACAAAGAAGCAGGAAAACACCACTCATAATGAGCAAACACAGGTGAAAAATTAGCAGACAAGGACATTAGTACAGATGTTATAACCATATGTTCATGAAAGTGGAGGAAAAAGTATATACATAGAAGATACAATAAAGCCCCAATTCAAACTTGTAGAGATTAAAAATACATAAGATTAAAAATACAACCGATGGGGTTAACAGCAGATTAGACACCAAAGAAGAAAAGATTAATGGACTTGAAGACATTATAATAGAAACTATCCAAAATAAAACACAGAAGGTAGAAAAGAAAGAGAACACATGCCACATGTGTGTAATTCTCAGAGGCCTCAAAAGAGAAACAAAAGAAGACAGAAAAAAACAGTTAAAGAAATAATGACTAATGCCCTAGCTGGTTTGGCTCAGTAGATAGAGCATCAGCCTGCAGACTGAAGGGTCCCAGGTTCGACTCAGGTCAAGGTTACATGCTCAGGTTTCGGGCTTGATCCCCAGTAGGGGGCGTGCAGGAAGCAGCTAATCAATGATTCTCACTCACCATTGATGTTTTTATCTATCTCTCCCTCTTCCCTTCCTCTCTGAAATCAATAAAAATATTTTTTTTTAAAAAGGAAGAATGGCCAAAAATGTTCAAAATTTGATGAAAACTATAAACCCACAGACCAAGTTTAATGAACCCAAGCACAAGAAACACAAAGAATATTATTTTAAGGCTTATCACAGTCAAATTGTTTAAAACCAGTGAGAAAATATTAAAAGAACCAAGCATGAAAGATGCATTATATGCAGAACAAAGATAAGAGTACATATGACATGATTCTATTTTATACAAAATTCTAGAAAATGCAAACTAATGTATGGTAACAGAAAACAGATCAGTAGTTGCCTCAGAACTGGGGGAATGTGGAGGGGTAAGAGGGAGGAAAAGGGAACCTCTGGTGGTGACAGATTTGCTTATCTTATTTATGTTCACAGCTTCATTTTTGTGTGTATGCATGTATGTATGTATGTAATCAAAAAAGTTACCAAACTCTACACTTTAAACATGTGCAGTTCATTGTCAATTACTCCTCATAGAGTTGGGCAGGGGAGATTAACCTGTCCCACATTAGATATAACCATTCAAAATCTCAAACTGACTCTTTGTGAGACGCTTAAATAGGAAAAGAGAGAGTACTATCTCAACATAACTCAAAGATAATAAAAAAGGAGACACAAGATTGCCTCTTCAGAGCAACCGCTTCCAGATTCCATTACTCAAGATGACAATTAAGAAATATTCCGTCTTAAGAACTGAAACTCAGGTCTCATTCCACAGATATGATTGTTATCCTTGCTAGGCCTTCCTCCTACTCCACATTTGAGACTCCTCCCCATTTCACTCCACCTCACTACTGATACACCCTCAAAGCCTGGTTCCGGGAGAGAGAGGCAGGGCCACCCAGCTCACCTGAGGTGCCGTGTGGAGAAGGGAGGTTCCGAAGTCCTGGTCTCCGATGAGCCTCTCCTCAGGCTGGGCAGGAAGCTGGGAAGCAGCCACTGCCGAAGTGAAAAACAGGAAGTCTCAAGAATCTGATGTCCTCAATCAGTCCCCAGAGGGTACAGGTAAAAATCTCTGCAAATTAGAACTGACACCTGCTTCACCATCTATGCCTTCAGGAAACTCAGTTCTCAAACTTTATTAGTTCCAGAAGGCTGCTTAAGAAGCCATTTGTGCCCTGGCTGGTGTGGCTCAGCTGGTTGGGCATCATTCCATGCACCAAAGGGCTGCCAATTCGATTCTGAGTCAGGGCACATGCCCAGGTTGCAGCTTGATCCCTGGGGGGTATGCAAGAGGCAGCCAATAGATGTTTCACTCTCACACTGGTGTTTCTCTCTCCTTCTCCCTTCCTTTCTCTAAAGGTCAATTAAAAATAAATAAAACTTTAAAAAAAAATTTGTTAGAAAACTGATCATTTTTCCCCATTAGAAATAATGTACGTTGGCCCAGCCGGCATGGTTCAGTGGTTGAGCATCAACCTATGAACCAGGAGATCATGGTTCCATTCCCAGTTAGGGCACATGCCTGGGTTGCGGGCTCAGTCCCATGTGGGGCCTGCAGGAGGCAGCCGATCAATGATTCTGTCATCATTGATGTTTCTCTCTCTCTCTCACTTCCTCTCCCTTCCTCTCTGAAATCAATAAAAAATATATACTAAAAGTAATAATAATAATGTAAATTAATCTGTTCCAGACCCCCAAATGACTCCCTATTTTAACTTTTCTTATATATAGTGAATGTCTAATGTACTGTTTTATCTATAAATACACACTTCTTAAATTTATCGAACCACACCCTACTAGCCTTAAACAAAGAATTTTTCATATATCACTGTCTCAAAAATGCTATCACCAACTAACTGCTTTTGTTTAGCCAATAAAAAGCAGTTTTTCTGCCTATTCATTTACCTGTGATTGTTGTTTTGTGAGCACTTTCACACACTTTGCAACATTAGCATGCCAGATGGCCTCTTTATATTTTAAAATTGTGCTAATCCTCGATTTCTGCCAGCAACAAAAGCATTACTCCTTTGTTTATTGCCTGACATGCTTTTTGTCATGCTGAGGTATCAGCATGAAAGGGTTGTCAGATCAAAAACTGAAGTTTTTGTTCACAACCGAGACATTTTTTCTGTGAACAACTTGGTCAAGAACCAAACAGTCTGAGATGGGAGGGACCTCCCTAATAAACTGCAACTCCCTCCAACCTTCCAAACAATCTCACCCATATTTTCTCCCACCTCCTTCCTCAAAACCAAAATCCGAAAGGCCTAGCCCAGTCATAGTGTTTAAATTAGTTACAGGCTTCGAATATCCAAATCAGCATGGTTGAAGTATGACTACCCTGTTTTTGACCTTTTTAGAGATGCCCCCATCTGGGCAGCATTATTTCAACCCACTCACTCGTAGGCCACATGTTTCTCCAAGAGTGCACACACACCACCTGAATAACTGCCCACCTAGCTCTTGTTCCGCTTCAGACTCCTCCTTCACCATGTGGCTCAGTGGCTCCCCGGGCCCAGAGGGTGAATTCCCAAGTCCCAGCTCCTGAGGCGTCACTTCAAGAGGAGACTCCACTTCCCCCACTTGGCAGCTTGCAGACTCCACCTGCTCGGGTAAGGTGTCCTGTCCTAGAACCTGGATGCTGATCTGGAGACCACATAGGACTAGTTACTGAAAGATGCAGAGGAGTTTCTGAAAGCTCCTATAACAGACCATGACATCCTTTAGGGACATGGAGAGAGGCAAGAGAAAAACAGCTTTTCTTTCTAGTGCAGCAGGAAACAGTGAGGGAAACATCCCAAGAGGCCAAAGCTGAGGTCTGAACCAGGCTGGAGACTTCCAAGACTTACCACTAATATTGCATCTCTACTGGGTAGTCTCCACCAGTTAAAACTCAGGTGGCTTTTGAACTTCCCAAATGATCTAGTCTAAAGATGGAATGGGCCCTAGCCTGTTGACTCATTGGATAGAGCGTTGGCCTGTGGACCAAACGGTCCCGGGTCCGGTCAAGGGAACATACCTCGGTTGCAGGCTCCTCCTGGGCCCTGGCCCTGGTCGGAGCATGTGCAGGAGGCAACCAATTGTGTTTCTCTCACAGCGATATTTCTCTCTGTCTTTCCCTCTTCTTCCACTCTCTCTAAAAATCAGTGGGAAAATATCCTTGGGTGAGAATTAAAGAAAAAGGAAAAAAAAAGATGGAATGGGATGGGAGGCTTTATCTTCAATCCCTAACGGCTAAAAAGCATTGAGAGTTACAGGGAATCTTAAGTATTAGGTGCGATACGGGGATACACTGATGTAGCATATAAGAAATACATATTTGTTCTTTGTCCCTGGTTCCCAGCACAGAGCTCCTAAAACCCTAGGCATTACCTGAGGGACAAGGGTGACAGGAGCAGCTTTTGTTATTTATAATGAGCCCCTTTCAACCACACCAGAGTTTCTGCTAATGAGGTGATTCTTGGTGGACCCTGAGATAGCTTCAGGATGGAGGCTGGTCACCAGAGGAACCAACCAGGTGATTAGACGGTTGGAACTTTCAGCCCCACCCCCCAATCTCTGGGGAAGGGAAGAGGGGCTGGAAATTTTCAATCATCAGTGGCCATCGATAAATCAATCATGCCTAAGTAATGAAACCTCCATAAAAACACCTAAACTATGGGGTTCAGGAGCTTCCGAGTTGGTGAATACACAGAAGTTGGTGGCCTGGAGAGGGCATGAGAGCTCTGGGTGACCCCATCTCCTCCAACTGCCTGTTCCTGCATCATATCCTTCATAATAAACTGGTAAATGTAAGTAAAGTGTTTTCCTGAGTTCTATGATTCATTCTAGCAAATTATATGAGGACAGTTGTTTGGGGAACCTCCAAATTTTAGCCAGTTCGTTATTAAGTATGGGTGGCCCTTGAGACTTGTAACTGGTGTCTGAAATGGGGGCAGTCTTTGAGACTGACCCTTATCCTGTGGGATCTGAGTAACCCCGATATTCAGTGTCAGAAATGAACTGAATTGTAAGACACCCAGTTGGTATGAGAGAAATAGAGAATTGGTTGTTAGTGTAGAAAATTCCACATATTTGCTATCAGAAAAGACAACACACCTGATAAGACCCCAGAGGGGCCGTGCTTCACTAACAGATCATAGTACTCTCTGCTTACCCACTGCCACAGCCTCTGGGGGTCTCCCTTCAAGCTTTCCACCAGGGTCACTGCCTCCTCTCCGCTGCCAGGACACTGTTTCCGCACCCACATCTGAATCTCCCCGGGCAGAATGGTCAGGAACTGCTCCAACATGAGGAGCTCTAAGATCTGCTCCTTGGTGTGAACCTCTGGCTGCAGCCATTGGAAACAGAGCTTCCGAAGTTGTCTCAGGGTTTCCTGGGGCCCAGACATCACCTGGTAACGAAACTGCCTGAAAAGCTGGCGTGCAGTCTCAGGGCTGGAGGGCTCCCCTTGAGGGGCAGCATCTGGTCCAGAGAATGGGGAGTCCTCTGCCTTTGCCAGCGGTGGCAGCAGGACTAGGGCCTGCCCCAGCTCAACAGGCATCATCAGGCCTGCCACGTCCTTCTAGGTGAAGACCTTCTGGGATGAAGTTGTCTCTGGGGAGAACCAGGTCTTCACAGAGCCTTGCACAGGAACACGAGAGGGAGTGAGATCCAGTGCTATAGAGAAGAAAAGGGTCACGTTTTCAGAAAGAACAAATTCACATCCTCTACTTGAGAAGCCAAGGAGTCAACCATGGATCTTTTCAAATCGATGGACACACTATTTTATTTTGCAAGACTGTAAACGTGAAGCCACAAAGCAAACCACTAATACTTATCTAAATCGTCACCATCACCCTGACCATTTTATGAGTCCCTCTCGGTCTTCAAATGTCAAGGCCAAGTAGAAAAATGAAATGCACAACATGAAGCTTCTTCACTACGGGTTTTCAGGTAAACAGCTCTTCTGCAAAACACTTCTCTATCTGCACCCACATATCAGCAGACGGGAAAATGAAGCTGAACAAAGACAACAATGCCCTAGAAATAAAGGCTAATGCTGAGATGATCAGATGCTTCCACAATAAATATGAGGTTGAACAGAGCAAATTAACTCTTCCCCAAAAGGTGCAATGAAATTTCTAAGTGACCTTTATTGAGTGCCAGGGGAATTAAAAAAAAAAAAACAGAAACAAAACAAAACAAAAACCTGTCACACATGAAATTTTCAACCTTGGGCTTTAAAAAATTTTAGAATAAATGCCAACTACCTTGAAAGCATTCCTACGGACTTGAACCTGTTAATATTATGGTAAATGGTATCAAAATTTAGAAGATGGTAAAAGGAGAAATATTAAATGGCAAAGTAAATGCTATATCTAGTTAACTTTCTTGCATGTAATCCTAATACTGGATTGATTACTCAGTCAATCCTTAAATTTTATGAAGGACCTAAAGGGCATCATCATTCTCCGTAACACTAACCACAACCAACAGACACCCAGTCACGTGGGTATCTGGCTTAATCAGAGATCAGCACAACACTCTAGCTTTTGATAGCGGCTTTTGCCTTGACATACAAAAACCTATGTCCTCATCCCTACCACTTCACCCAAACAAGTCATTCCATATCACCAAATCATCCTTAAAAAACTTTCTCAAGAGAACAAAAAAGAGCAAAGTAAATGTATTTCACTCATATATTCATGTAGTAACCAGTATAGTACAGTGACGTATATTATGTGCTCAATAAATACGTGGATGGGGCCTGCAACCAAGGTACCTGCCCTTGACAGGAATCAAACCCAGGATCATACTGTCCACAAGCCAATGCCCTAACTATCCACTGAGCCGAACCGGTTAACGCCTGAGTCCTCTTTTTGACTAGGCCGGGCCCTTGCGCTCTGTCCTTGGACATTCTAGTCCAATTTTATCAAGAATCCTGCTGGGTCCAGTTTAGGGAAAATCCTCCAGCTTTGGTATCTGATCAAAGTCTCTATTTCCCACCCTTGGTAGCTGACCGCTCTTGATAAATGATTCACCCTAGTCTGCCTTCCCCAAAACTCCTCTCAAGTCAGCTTAGTGAGAAGCCCCCCCTTAAGCCAGATGTTTCCTCTAGAAGTTTTCCATCCACTGACCCCTACCTACTCCTTGACTATAAATCTCCACTTGGCCCTGTTGTAGTCAATCTGTTACTGCAAAGCCCATCTTAGCAGTCCCCAGGAATAAAGTCAGCCTTACCGTCTCCGACAAGTATCTTGAGTAACGTTTTCTTTCTTTTAACAGGTGACTTGAGGAATGTGTCAGCTCCGTATTAGGCCCTGTTCATGTCATTTCTAATCCTCACAATTACCCTGCAAGGTAAGTATAAAGTGTATAGATTAGGAACCTCTGAGGTCCCCAGGGGCGGCCAAATTTAACCCCAGGAAGCTCTGATGCCTGTGCTTTGGGGAGGAGATGCCAATGTTTGGAAATTCGTGGGGGCGGGTTTGGGGTTGTCAAAAACGGCTTTTAGCAGCCTGGAGACCGGGGTTGCTCAAGCCCTAAAAGTCACTGGGCAATGCTATCAAGTTTTCTCCACGCTCCGGCCCCGACTCCGACAGCACCGAGGGGAGACTCGGGCATCAGCCCGTAAGGGTTCCCTCTGCATGAGGTTCATTCCCAGCCTTTGGGGGAAGACAGGAAGCCGGGGCCCGTCTTCGTTCCAGTCCAGACACGTGGCTGGAGAGTCCAGAGGGGCCCACAGGCTCCAGGACGGAGAGCCGGGCAGGGGTACCGCCGTCTCACCGCCGGGAGTGCACTCACAAACCCGCCGCCCCTCCCCCGCTCTTGCCGCGTCCCCGCGTCCCCGCGCGCACTGCCGGCGCACGGCGCGCGTCGGCCAACCCCGCAACCCTCTCGGGGATCGGCCGACCCAGCGCGGACGCGGGCGACTCCAGGCCCGACCCCAGGAGATCGCGGCCGGGCCCGCCCAGTCTGCGCGCTCACCTCAGCCTGCGGCGCCAGTTCTGGGCACACTTCCGGGAGGCCGCAGCTGCGTGCGCCTGCGGCGGCGGGGCGGGGCGAGCAAAAGGCGGGGCTAGGCGACCGCGGGGCGGGGCGGGGCGCGAGGGGCGGGGCAGAAACTGAGTGGCGGGTACCGATTGGCCGCCCGCGCCGTCCTGCCTCGCCCGTGGCTCCCCTGCGCCAAGGCTGCCCTCAGTCCAGCGCAGCCGGCCGTTCAGTTATCCCTTCTAGCTTCGTGCGATCTGGTGCTTCTCAGCAAACACACCTGTTAAGGCTGCAGTGCGTTCCAGGCACTGGGCTGCACTGCGAGGGCTACAAAGATAATTCCCTTTGTCTATCCCGGACGCCTCCGCCAGTCCCACACCGAGAGCTGAAAGGCCTGCCTTTATCCTCGGTTTTTAATCCGCGTCTTGACTTGTTGCTATTCTTCCCTCACTTGGCCTTCCTGAGGCGTGTGATTTGCCCCTACCTCGCTGTCCTCTCCAACTCTCACCAACTGCATTTCCTGGGCGCTCTCCTTCCACTTCTCCGCTTTCAGTATTGGAGTTCAGTGGGGAAAGATTTATAGTTTCTATTAAATTCACAAAGGGATCTGTGACCCTATTAAAGCTTTCCATTGCTAGCAGGTTGAAGGAATGTCGGACTCACACAGGTAGGAGCAGTTTTCCTGGCTCACCACTACAGGAAAACTAATCCTCCCACAACAGACACCCCAATCCTAACCCAAACTCACAACTCCCTCCACTTAGGTCATAGGTCCCTCCTTAAATTCCTTCAACCCCTAATCATTTGTCACCAGGTGGCCACACACCTCAAGAACATAACCAGTGTTCAACTTGCTCTCAGACTGCTCCCCAGGGGGCCCTAAAAACACCCCCATCTTTTCCCACTCATCAGGCCAGAGAACAGGTTCCCAGTCAAGACTGACAGGTCAACTTCACACACATGCCCCTGTAAGGCATTTCAAATATCTACTAACCTTTGTATTTCACTTTCTCTGGGTGGGTAGAGGCCTTTCCCACCACCTCAGAAAAGGCTACCGAGGTAGTGAAGGGCCTCGCTGAACATCTCGTTCCCAGCTTCGGCCTGCCCACCTCCCTACAGTTGGATAATGGTCCAGCCTTCATCTCTCAAGTCACTCAAGGGGTTGCCACGGCACTACAGATCCGCTGGAGCTTGCATATCCCTTATCCTCAAGCCTGAAACAACACCTCACTAGACTAAGTCCGGAGGTCTGAGAAACCTGGATCACCCCACTTCCCTTAGCCCTCATTTGCATTCCATCAAGCCCTCACACCAACACAGCCTCAGCCATTTCGAGCATATGTGCAGCAGAACCTTCCTACTCAGAAACATCCCAAACTCCTCTAGCCCTTTGGGAGATTATCTTCCCACCCTCACCCTCACTGGCCACCCCCTTTGGCAGCATGCCGACCAGTTCTCCCCAGGCCTACCACTGATTCTCCCCTTGATCCTCCACTAGAGCCAGGACACTGGGTATTCCTCCAGGCATCCTATAGCACAGGCATGTTGAAGCCGAAGTGGACAGACCCACACCAGGTACTCCTAACCATACCATTGGTGGCTGAGCTACAAGGATATCCATCCTGGGTCCACTCCTCCAAGTTGAAGCCAGCCCCTGCACCCCAGACTCCACCGCCAATCAGCTTGTATTTGAGCATCAGCCTCAGACCAACTTGCCTCAAACTTACAAAAATTCCTAAGGAATTGTAAGCCCCAGACCCTTAAGCTAACCCCCTATGAGCCAGGCTTCTCCCATCACCCCTCACTGTCCTATTTATGCTGGTCCTAGTCTCTTGGTCCCCACCCCAGCTAGCCCCCTCCCTACCTAACGACCTACTGCAGAACAATTCTATGATCTTATCCTATCCTTACTCAAAGAAGTCCCTTCTCTTCGTCCCAGTACTGAGACACAGTGACTGACTTTCTTGTGGGATTGTTATCTTCAGGGAGATTTCATAGACTTTTCCTGGGATCAAATAACCTCCTGGCTAGAAGCCAACTCTGGGGATTAATTTAACAAGAATTTAGCCTAGGAGGCCCTTACTCACCCTTTATTCTGGCCAGTACTCCTAGGAATCTCCCTTGTCATGATTAATTTTTTAATATGCCATTGTCTTATACCATCTGGTTGGAATTACTAGATGTTAGAGTCTGTGGGGAAGCACGAGACTTGGTTGGAAAGTCTGTAAGGAGGATTCTGTGAAAGATCGGGGACCTCTGAGGGAACCTTGCCAAAGGCGACAGCCCCTACCTTGACTTTTCCAAACAAGTCTGATCCCCCAGAGGTGTTTTGCTAGAATTTCTATGTTTAGTCTTTAAAGACCTGACCTTGTAGAAGCACATACTTTCTCAAGGATACTTGCCCTGCTGATTGTATCTAGAGGTTAGTTTGAGTTCAAGCTGTTGTTACAATAAAAAGCCGATGAGGCAGGCAAGGCAGGCGAACAGGTCTGCTTTTACTTCTAAAAGTAAAACAGTCCCTTAGCTTCTCTTTCACAGAAACCTGTGTCTGAGTAATCTGTTCATCCGTCACTCAGGATCTGTTGGTCAGCCCTGGCAAGAGTCTACAATGACCTCCCCGCAAGCCTTCTCTTCCTCTTATTGCATAGCAGGTCTACCCCATACCTTTTAAAGATTTCCTGCCCTGGCCAATTTGGCTCAGTGGATAGAGTGTTGGCCAGTAGACCAAAGGGTCCCAGGTTCAATTCCGGTCAAAGGCACGTACCTCAGTTGCAGGCTCCTCCCCGGCCCAGGCCCTGGTCAGGGCTCGTGCAGGAGGCAACCAACCAATATGTTTCTCTCACATCAATGTTTCTCTCTGTCTTTCCCTCTATCTAAAGATGAATGGAAAAATATCCTTGAGTGAGGATAAAAAAAAAAAAAATCTCCTAAGTCCTCACTAAGTCTCTCAAACCTAACACATCACCTCCTCAACACCACCAACCCCACTCTCTCGCAGGACTGCTGGCTCTGTCTTCCCCTCTCATAAACTAGCTACATGGCAGCCCCAACCTCCTTACACCCATGGGCCAAATCCAGTCTATCCTTCCACTTAAGATACATGGAGGGCTCCCGTTCCAACTCATGTGTGTGGATGAACTTTATATTCTCCAGACCACAGAAATGACAAGAGGAACACTCACAGGCACAGCCGTTCAGTTATTCCAGTCACATTTAAACAACATAACTGAACACTCATCCAACAAAGTCCCCATCTTATGATCAGGAACAAACAACACTGTCCTAGCATATCAGGCACCTCTTTGCATCAATAGGACACTCCATCAGGCACCTCTTTGCATCAATAGAACACTCCTTGCAGGAAAGGTTTAGGACATCTTGATCAATGCTTATGAAACTTTACTCTCAAATTCCAGTCTTCCTCTGACTGGGCTAACTCTTTGTCACCCAAGCAGCCCTTTTTCTGAAACCCATTCGTTTCTCAGCCTGGCCCATCATCTCAGTGACCTTCCCCATGGCCAATACCTACCAGTTCTGTTTAGGTCGACTCCTTTCCTGCGTTGGCTATTTCCCATGGCAGAGTTACAATTCACAATGACAATCAAACTGCTGCCAACTCCCCTCCCATGTTCTCACACATTCTGAATTTTGGGTGGAGACTGAGAGGACCACCACTGGGGCTATACAGGTCATTCCCAAAGGCCCTTTTCAGCCCCTTACAGGGGCAACCTTAGCTGGAATTTTCTGTTTGGGAAAATGAGAACAAGATCACTTACCTCTTCACTATTGAGAACACTTTCTGCTTAGAAAATCAGGGAATTTTCTTTCTGTGTGGCACCAATACCTATCTCTGTCTCCCAGCCAACTGGACTAGGACCTGCACCCTAATCTATCTCACACTGAAATAGACATTGCCCTAACAATCAGTCCTTTAAGGTTTCTCTCACTGCTTATGCTCAGACCAGAGAGAAGGGCATTGCACTCCTTCACCTCCTTGCTGGCCTGGGAACAGCCACAGGCCTAGGCACTGGGATAGGGGGACTAGCAACCTCCCTTTCTTACTATCAGAGCCTATCCGAAGACCTTGCAGATAGCTTAGAGGAGTGTGGATGAAAGGGGCCACATGCTAACCTGACAAGCTCAGAGAAGGCCTGCATGGCAGTCTTGCAAACTCCAAGACCTAAAGTAACCACAAAGGATGGTCTGAAATTAAACTTTAACTAAAAGCAGTTATGATGGGTAGTTACATCCTAGGCCAGTATCTTCACTGACAAGATCAACCTTTGCCTTAACTGAGCCTATCTGTCTTTTTGCATCTATGATAATATATCCTTGGAATGTCTGGGTAACTTGTAACTTCCCTTTTTCCGGACTCCTTGGGGCACAGCCTAATGTGCCTGGACCACAGGACAGATACTACAAAATCCTACATTGTTATTGTTATCATGTTAATTGTTGACTGTTAACTATCTTGCACCCACCAAAGTATGTGTCTATCATTTTGCTTTTTATCCAATCCCAGAGGTTTCCCCACTTTGCTTTCTTCAGCCTCTCTAGTCTATCACCAATGGATTTCAAGTAACCCATCTACATCTTCTCCTTTGATTGCAATGTATAAAAATAGATTTAAAAACAACAATTCTCTGGAACATTAGACCAATCCATTGAGATACTGTTCCCTAGCAATTGTCTACAATTTGACTCAAATAAACTCACAAAATAGATTTAAAAAATGACCATTCTCTGGAACATTAGACCAATCCATTGAGATACTGTTCCCCAGCAACTGTCTACAGCTTGCCTCAAATAAACTCACAAAAGTTCTTTACAGGTTTGAATGTTTTTATCTTAACAGCAGAGTGCCCGAAGTAGTATTGTCGTAGTACAGGACCAGATAAATTCACTGGCAGCAGTTACCCTCCAAAATTGAAGAGGACTTGACCTCCACACAGTTGAGAAAGGAAGGCTATGCCTATTCCTAGAGGAAGAATGTTGTTTTTACACCAACCAGTCTGGCATAGTAAGGGATGGGGCCAAGAAACTAGTTACTAGTATGGGACTTCAAAAGTCCTACAACAACTTTCAGAATCCTTGGGCACCTAGCTGCAGAATCTTAACTGGACCTCCTGGCTTCTCCCTCTAGTTGGACCCCTCTTAATGCTCTTCCTGGCACTCATCTTTGGCCCATACATCCTAAGAGCCTTTTCCTCCTTCCTCCAAAACTGCATTCAGGCAATTACCAATAGATCCATAAGAAAGTGATGCTATTCAAGACCTACACTAGATATCATCCCCTCCCTCAATCACCAAGTAACTACACTTGGACATCTCTACATCCCACCTAAGCATGAAGAAGTTACAGAAGAATGAGATCAGCCTCCCTCATCATCCTGTGAGAATAAACAAGTCATCTTTTCTGTCAAAGAACAGTTTAGACAGCCGCCATGTTGGCCACAGGGCTTGCAGCTCCCTGGGGGCTGCCATCTTGAAACAGCAAAGGCCACCCCCTCCCTTTGAATTAGCCAATTGCAAAAGACTGTGTGCCTGAGCTCCAATCAAGAGCAAGGGACAGGTCATGTGCATCAGGGATTATAAATCCAGAGCAGGCCACCTGCTGGGTGTGTGTGTGCTTCCAGACCATGTGTGCTCACCCTTCTATGTAGAAGTAAAGGTATTTGCCTTGCTGCCTGGCTCCCAAGTATGGTTTGTGTTCTACCAGGACCCCTGACTTGAGGAGCTTGCCTTATTTCTAACAACCCTCAACTTGAAGAAACCCCACCTTATAGGAACCCCAACTTACAGGGGAAATGAGAGAAAGAGAGAGAGACTGGAATGCTAGGCACATTCTTATGCTCCATTATGCTCTGCTTGGGACTCTTGCCCCTCCAGGCAGTTTTCCTGTTATTCTCATTACAGGTTTTGCAAGACATGATTAACAGCCTTCAGTTTCCAGTAAACCACCTCACCCAGTTTCCAGTGGACTGCCTACACCCAGTCCCCCACCTGCACCTGTTCCAGCTGGTTACTCTGACTGACCTTTACAGGAGACATAAATATCCCACTCCCCCTACTCTGCCCTGATGATGCCATTTTGGTCTCAGCCCTTCTGCTCACAGATATAACAATAAATTTCTAATTCTTTACCACTTTTGGCATTGTGCATTCCTCCTTTGGTGACCTTAACAGGAAACATTTACCTCAGGTTAGGAAATAATTGGGAGGTGTCACCTATTTCCATTTATTTATTCACTCACTCATTCAATAAATATTTGTCAAGTGCCTCCTCTGTGCCCAGCACTGTTCCAACATCTGGGTATACAACAGTGAACTAAACAAACTCCCTGCCTTTACGGGAATTATATTTTGTGAGAACGATGGGTAATAGCATAAATACACAAGTAATAATTAGCATATTGGGGAAGGTAACTGATGTAGTGAAAAGTAAATGAAGATAAAGGTGGGGGGGGGGATAGGTAATATTAGAGATGAAGTGTAATTTATATAGAATGGTCAGGGAAGGGCCAACTGATAAAACAACCTTAAACACAGACTTGAAATGAAGAAGCAAAACTTTAAAATATCTGAAGGAATTCTCCAGATAGAGGAAATAACAAATGCCCAAGCCCTGAGACAATGAGTGAAAATAAAGGGGAGAAGAGGTCTGAGGAGTGAGCCCTGGGACACACCAATATGTGGGGTTAGGGAGATAAGGAGGGTCCATCAAAGGAGAAAGAGATGAGGTGGTAGGAAAACAGAGAGGGATGTCCTAGAAACCATGTGCACAGAATGTTCAAAGAAGGAGAAGAGAATAATCACTGGATCAAAGGGCTCATGATCAAATGTATGATGAGGATTGAGAATTGATCATTGGTTTTAGCAACAGGGAAAACATTAGTGATTTTGATGAAAGTACCTGGAAGTAGAAAAAGTCTGAATGGAGCAAGTTCAAAGAGAATGGGAGGAGAAAAATTGAAGCAACAAATGTAGGCAAGTCATTCAAGAAGTTTTTCTATAAAAGCAAATATCCAAACAAGACAAATTAGGGATTATTACAGTATGTTTTTATGTTAATCAGAATGATTCGGGAGGGAGGAAAAAAAACATATTGTGGGGGAGGGAAGGGGCAACTACTGAACAGTTTCCTTCAGCAAAGAAGAGATTGATTCCTTAATAACTAGGTTCTTGGGTACTCCTACAATCGAGGCCAGGTGGGAACCCTATAGAAAATATTCTCCAATAAAGAGGGGCTTAAAGTCAAAATTAAGAGCCACACCATAAACAATGCATCAAAAGGGACAGTCACCAGTTTTTAAAAAATGAGAGAACTTGCACCCCAAGAATTAGAGATAATAGAGCACTCTGAAAACATTTAAAATAAATATTCTGAATTGCTCGAATAGGCAAAGAAGAAGTATAAACTATAAAACAAAAGAATAACATTATAGGAAAGTGGAGGAGACATGATGGGAAGAAGGAAACAAAATAAAACTGTAAGGTCAAGTATGTGTTTTACAAATTAAAAGATAATTCACTTTTTAGAAAAGAAAAGGTCTAATTTTCATGATGGTCAGAAACAGCAAATATCCTTGTGTTGGGGGCAAAAATAGAATATTGGGGACTAGCTATGGTTATAGGAAATATGAATCATGCTCTGTTAAATGTGATTGTTTTATTCTGATTAAAGAAGGCACATTCTAACCTGGCTGGGAGTTGTATGCGGACCTGGGAACTCACCTGGAAATGCTGCCCATCCTCCCCATCCTGAAGCTGCCTATTACCATGGAAAGTTTAACAACCTTGTTGAGGAAAGGAAACAATGGTGTCCCGGATGCCCCCTGCCTTTTGCAGCCCCCGTCCCCCAACCCCCCACCACCCACTCCCTGACCCCACACATTGCCTGTAATCTGTAACCATTATACCCATTCATATTCCTTTTGCCCACTTTCCATGTAACCTTTGTCCTTGTACCCCATATAAGCAGCTGGCTTACGTTGGGGGGATTCAGAGCAGATTTTTTGGATGACCTGCTGCTCTCCCATACTGCCAGCGTTATTGGAATAAATGCTCACATATGATTCAACCCTGTCTCTGCTTAATTGGCTCAAGTAGTGAGTGACAGGCAGCCTGAACCCATTGGTTGTCTGGTTTCAAATATAATGAGCTGACTCACCCCTCATTTGCCATGTTGAGCAGAAGCGTCACAGTATGGGAGGTGCTGTGGGGAGAGAGGAAAGATTCCATGCGATTGAACAGTTGACAGTGGGGTCCCACATTTTCATTTGCTTGCAACATATTGAGACATATTTGAAAGGTGAACATGGTGGTGGGCATGGGCAGGCTAAGTAGCCATTTCAGATGGTGATTTAAGAAAAATTGAATTTATTTAAGGAGAAGTGTTGGATTCAGTGGATCTATGGATTATATTACCCAGGTTTAACTAAACTAACCCTAACAAAATGAGCGTGTAGTTAGTTTCAAAAGTTTTCTGCAAAGTAATCTCAGTTTGAAGTTTATGGTAATAATGCAGGCACAGGTAAAAAAAGAAGAAAATGGCAGTACTGTACTTCAAGTTTGAGCCCTTTGTCAGATACACTGGGGAGTCATGACCTGCCAACCTAATCAGACACTGCCAACCTAATGACACCATCAACCTGCACAAATTATTTTCAAATGTTAAGATGTCTGCTAGACATGTGCATTTATATCCACTATCATTGTGATGAATGTCACCCTAACTATACACGTGTAGATCGGTATACTTATATATAGTATATACGCTTATATATACTTATGTAAGTATATGTATAATAATTATCTACACTATATGTAATATACGTGTATACTTACTACTCTAAATATATAAGTATATATACTAGTATAAAATATATATAGTTATGTAAGAGTATATATACAAAGTATTAAATATACACAAATTATGAATATAGATTCTATGTCTACACAGATCATATATATATACACATATATACAAATGTATGTATATATCTAGAACATGAAGATAAATTTTTAGCATTGCTTAAAGTCATACAATATTCTATCAGGAACTTTATGAAATTTCATCACATCTAATGGGAAAACGTTTGGTAGGGCAAACTGGCATGGCTCAGTGGCTGTCGACCTATGAACCAGTGTTAGAAATAAGGTGAGCCCCCCAAGTCAGGGGTCGTGGTAGAATACAAAACACTCGGGAGCCAGGCAGCAAGGCAAATACCTTTACTTCTACATAGAAGGGTGCACACACATGGTCTGGAAGTGTGTGCACACCGAGCAGGCAGGCTGCTCAGCTTTATAATCCATTATGCACCTCATCTGTCCTTTGCTCTTGATTGGAGCTCAGGCGCACAGTCTTTTGCAATTGGCTAATTCAAAGGGAGGGGTTGGCCTTTGCGGTTTCAAGATGGTGGCCCCCAGGGAGCTGCAAGCCCTGTGGCCAACATGGCAGCTGCCAAGTCACACAGTCCAAAATGGCAGCTGTCTAAACTGTTCTTTGACAGAAAAGATATCTTTTTTTTTTTAAATAAATCTTTATTGTTCAGATTACAGGTGTTCCTCTTTTTGTTTTCCCCCTATAGCTCCCTTCCACCTGATTCCCCACCCCACCCTACCCCATGCCCTTACCCCCTGCCACTGTCTTCATCCATAGGAGTAAGATTTTTGTCCAATCTCTTCCCTCACCACTCACACCCGCTTCCCCCTGAGAATTGTCAGTCCACTCCTTTTCTATGTCCCTGATTCTATTATATTCACCAGTCCATTCTGTTCCTCAGATTTTTTGTTTACTTGATTTTTAGATTCACTTGTTGGTAGGTATGTATTTGATGTCATTTTGTTGTTCATAATTTTTATCTTTACCTTTTTCTTCTTCTTCCTCTTCTTAAAGAATACCCTTCAGCATTTCATGTAATCCTGGTTTGGTGGCAATGAACTCCTTTAGCTTTTTCTTGTCTGTGAAGCTCTTTATCTGACCTTCAACTCTGAATGATAGCTTTGCTGGGTAGAGTAATCTTGGTTGTAGGTTCTTGCTGTTCATCACTTTGAATATTTCTTGCCACTCCCTTCTGGCCTGCATAGTTTCTGCTGAGAAATCAGCTGACAGTTGTATGGGTACTTCCTTGTAGGTAACTAACCATTTTTCTCTTGCTGCTTTCAAGATTCTCTCTTTGTCTTTTGCCCTTGGCATTTTAATTATGATGTGTCTTGGTGTGGTCCTCTTTGGATACCTCTTGTATGGGGTTCTGTGCGCTTCCTGGACTTGTAAATCTATTTCTTTCACTAGGTAGGGAAAGTTTTCTGTCATTATTTCTTCTAATAGGTTTTCAGTATTTTGCTCTCTCTCTTCTTCTGGCACCCCAAAAATTCGGATGTTGGTACGCTTAAAGTTGTCCCAGAGGCTCCTTACACTATCTTCATATTTTTGGATTCTTTTTTCTTTTTGTTTTTCTGGTTGGGTGTTTTTTGTTTCCTCATATTTCAGATCTTTGGTTTGATTCTTGGGGTATGTTGATCTATAGTTGAGTTTCTGTATATTCTTTATTTTAGACAGTGTATGCTTCATTTCTGACTGGTCCTTTTCCATTTTTTTTTTGGCATTCTCATTAAGGTCCTTGAAGGTCTCACTAAGCTCCTCAGAAGTGTCATCAAGTTTCTCGGCGGTTTTTAGAAGATTCTTGAGTAACCTTATAAATGTGGTTCTGAACTCTGTGTCGTCCAGTAGTTTGCTTTCCTCCGTTTCTTTCATTCGTGACATGTTTCTTTGTCTCTGCATTTTGGCTGCTTCCCTGTGTTGATGGAGTGGCTTTGTGTGGTAGGTGACCTATAGGGGGCAGTAGCTCAGCCTCCCCAATCACGTGATGTGGATGCTCTTGGTAATTGACCTCCAGGCCAATTGGCTGTGAGGACTCGCTGTGTCTATAATGGAAGAACTGCTGTGCTGGAGACACGCTTATGGTGCAGGACTTGTTTCAGTGGGGCTTTGGTGCTCGCTGAGTCTGCCTCTTGAATGTGTCACTTATGGATGTGAGGAGTTGAAATCTGGTTTCTCACACTGACCACTAGGTATACTGGCTTCTGGATCTCCAATGGGGTGCAGGTCAGCTATTGTCTGAGTCCACCCGCAGGAGCTACAGCGAGAGCTACAGTTTTCTCCTCTTTGCTTGGGGTTTGGAGGTTTTGGAGCTGTCTGATCCGGGCTGCAAGTTTGTTAGGTTAAGCTGCCATAGGGCAGTCCATTCATATGCAAAAGCCGCTGCTTGGAGCTTGGGTGGGTTTGTAGGTTGTGTGGGGCGGGGTCTCAGGGCATCACTAGGCTAGGGCATGGCAAACAGCAATGGCTGCTAGTTAGCCGGCTCTGTGTCTCCGACTGCGTCCTGTGCCCCAGTGCAGTAAACAATTATTCTTGCGCGCAGCTCTGCGAGCAAGCCCCCCTCACTTTCCAACCCGGTGGCAGACAGTCCAGCTTCTCCCGGTAGGAGTTTGGGTCCCCCGTGTCTCCCCAAAAACTGTATTTCAGAGTAATCGGGGGCTTGTCTCCCTTTGGGTTGAAAAAAGCAACGCCTGCCGCCAGCCCGGATCACTCGCCTCCGTACCTCAGCTTTTCAGCACTTGTGCACGTCTCAATGCTCTTTTCTCTTTCCTTCTAGTTGTAGAACTTCCACTCAGCCAACTTTCCCGTGGTTCTGGGTGATACACGTTTTGCCTTTTAGTTGTAGTTTTGAAATTGTTGTGCGAGGCAGCAGTTTAGGTGTTTACCTACGCCACCATCTTGGATTCTCCAGAAAAGATATCTTTTTATTCTCACACCAGGAGGTCAGGGCACATGCCCAGGATGCTGGGTCAATCCCCAGTACAGGGCATGCAGGAGGCAGCTGGTCAATGATTCTCTCGCATCATTGATGTTTCTATCTCTCTCTCTTTCTCTCTCCCTTGCTCTCTGAAATCAATAAAAATATTTTTTTAAATGTTTGGTAGTCTCTTTCAATCCTAATAAAGGAAAACTGATACACAAAATTGTTCCATATAAAAGGTTTTAGTTTTATATTTTAAATCTGCAGGCTAAAATTATTAAAATTCAAGAGATCTTATAATTAGTTTGCAAGAGCTTCTGACTTACATCAGGGACTATGAAAATTAATAAAAAATTATTGTTCAACTAGCAGATGGTATTGGAAAATGAATATGTGTTGCCAATGATGTACTTTTTCCATTTGGAGGTATTGCAAATTTTCTTTTTTCACTTATAACAACCATTAACACTAAGTGTGAAAAGTAAACTAAACTGAGACTTGGGCCTGAAAAATCTCTGTCTAATAGAGTGCTAAACCAAGATTTGCTCTGTAAATAATGAGGAAAATTCTATCTCAGTGTTAATTATAGTTTTAGTGGAAACTTTATTCAAATATATAAAATACAAAAATATTATTTTTCATTCTTACCCCAGCTTTTCTTGACTTTTATGTTTGCATATGTTTTATAATATATAATATGTAGGCAAAATAGTACCTGTATATTATTTGTGAATAAACACATACACAAATAGTGGCTATTCAGCCTAAAAGTAAATTTACTTCTAAGGAGTGCTTGATGAAAAAAGTGGAGAGCTCACTACACAGAATGAGGGCCTCTCAAATGTGTGCTTCTCAAACGAGTTCCAGCACATCGGACTCACACAGAGGGCATGCTAAGCTCAGATTTCTTCCCTTCTCCCCTAATCAGATTTTCTGAGTAGCAGAGATTAGAAATATGATTGGTGAGCATTTCTAAAGTGATGTTTTGAGCAGTGATCAGAGAAGTAATACAATGCCTGGTTATGAATAATTGTCTATGAAATCAAACTTCAAGAGACAAACCTATCTAGTTAGCTGCCAGACATTCTATGGGCAGGAATGATGATAACACAACACAAAGTGTAATACAGGTCACTGTAATTGGATGCCTTTGGGAGAAGTTAAAACAGAATAAGCTTTCAGTGCCGACTTTTCTTCTTAGCATAGAAATCCCGTTAGTATAATAGCTTCCCACCTCTGTGCTTCAGTTCTCTCCTCAGTAAAATGAGAGGTCTGAGAACCACCTACTTCTTAGGATTAAGAGAATTAAATGAGATAATATATGTAAGATGCCTTCAATGGTGTCTGGCATGTAATAAAATCTTGCTGTTACTGATATAATTTTTACTTACAATCCATTTTAGAATAGGAGATTCCTGGAGAGAATGGCAATAAAAATTATTATATCTGATCATAAGCATTGTTTTTACCACACTTTTTGCTATAGCGTTGCAACATAATGTCTAGATATCTGAGAAGGAAAAAAACTAATTTATAACTATTAGAAAGGCAATAAAAGTCTCAATTACATGAATTTAGTTATATAAAAAATGACATATTCTGTAAAGTGTAATACATAGCACATTTTTTTCAATACTAAAAGTAAACTCAAAATGAAAATGGTGAGGTCATCCCATAGAGATACCTACCTACCACTAATGCAATTTTCTGTGACAGGCCAATTTTATTTTGTTTTATTTCTATCTTTTTAGACTGAGCCTGTGCCTCTGAGCTTAATCTCCGGGTTTGTAAATATCAAGATTCCAGCTTGAATCCATCAAGAAGGGAGTTAGGGCTCCAGTCACAGAGCCTAAAATTGACTGGATGCTGGGATCTCACCTGGACAAAATTCTCTCTATCATGTTGATCTCCATATTTTGTTGTTGTTGTTGTTGTTAAACCTCACCGAGGATATTTTCCCATTGATTTTTAGAGAGAATGGAAGGGAGGGGGAAAGACAGAGAGAGGAACATTGATGTGAGAGAGACACAACGATTAGTTGTCTCCCTCATGCACCTCCCACTTGCACCCTGACCAGGGCCGGGGCTCAAGCCTGCAACTGAGGTACATGCCCTTGATGGGAATTAAACCCAGGACCCTTCGTCCATCAGCCAATGCTCTATCCACTGATCCAAACCAGTCAGGGCTTGGTCTCCCTTTTGAACTACAATTCATGACAGAAACTGATGATGGATCAGTTGTTTTCTGACAGAAGATAGAAATCTGCAACCTATATATGTGCCCTAACCCCAATTGGGGATCAAACCTGCAACCTAGGTACGTGCCCTGATTGGGAATGGAACCTGCAACCTTTTTGTGGATGGCACCACACTTCAACCAACCGGGCACCCGGCAGAGCTATAGGTGATTTATTATTTCATTAACTGACCAGAGCCTCTTTAACACTTGGGGAGTTCTATTCAGGTAAGAGTCTTAGAGGGATTTAGTGAAAGGCCGTGTACTCCTCTCAACCTTCCACCACCAGAACTTTCTTTCTTTGGTCCCCATCAATGGCTCATCGTGACCCCTTTGTAACTGACTTCTACTTTTTTTTGCATGGTCGCTTGTTGCCACATGGGCCTCCTTCACTTTATTTTTTATTTATTTTTAATATTTTTAGAATCATTTTATTTATTTATTTTTTTATATTTTTACTGATTTCAGAGAGGAAAGGAGAGGGAGAGAGAGATAGAAACATCAATGATGAGAGGGAATCATTGATTGGATGCCTCCTGCACGCCCCCTACTGGGGACCGAGCCCGCAACCCGGGCATGTGCCCTTGACTAGAATCGAACCCGGGAGCCTTGAGTCCGCAGGCTGATGCTCTATCCACTGAGCCAAACCGGCTAGGATGGGCCTCCTTCACTTTAAGCTGTTGGATCCTTTTCTGGGCTGATTACCCTGCCAACTTTGGACAGCCAGACTTTGCCCTTGCTGGGTCTGTGACATTTATTTCGACTTAATGGCCAGACTCCCAAAAAATCCCATCAGCACTGAACAGTGGTAAGTCCCATCTGTCCCTGCTGTCTGATACTGGGGATGGCTGGACACGTGCCCACGTGGAGCTTCTGTCTGCACTGAGTTTTTCAGATTGAACTTTCCTCCCTCAGACAGGAGCCCCAGAACCATGTGGTGACTCCTGAAGGTCTCCCAGATCATTAAGAGAAGCAAGCTTTTCCTTCCCCTGGGGAGATGGCAAGACCAGTGACTCATCTGTCACTGCTAATAAGCACAAAGGGTCTGAACATTGGGGAACACAGAGAGAAAAGAACTGAGATTAACCAGACACCAGGCTTTTAGTTTTTTTTCCAGAACATAGCCTATTTATCATGTGATGTTAGAAGGACAGAGAAAATAAAGTCAACCAGCAGCTGTCATCTGTTTGAGAAAGTCTTAAAGAAAGCCACTGCAGAGAGATTTGGGTTGCCCACGGAGATGGGCAGAAAAACAGCGTGCAGCCAAAGACACCAAACATAAGCCCAATCTTGGAAGAAACTAGTTACCAAGAATTAGGCACGAAATGCATTCACTAAAGCTTGCAGAATTCCACCCAAGGGCCTTTCCTCTCACGCTTATGTGGATACCCCAAATCAGGAGTTGGTAAATGGAAGCCTGTATTTCATTTGGCAAGTGCAACTTTAAAAATCCTCGCTTTGGCCGTAGCATGTTTAGCTTAGTGGATAGAGCGTCGACCTGTGGACTGAAGAGTCCCGGGTTTAATTCCTGTCAAGAGCATATGCCTGGGTTGTGGGCTCCATCCCCAGTAGGGGGCGTGCAGGAGGCAGCCAATCAATGATTCTCTCTCATCATTGATGTTTCTATCTCTTCCTCTCTGAAATCAATACAAATATATTTTTTTAAAAATTCTCACTTTGAATGTGAACATCTTTTGTGGTGCATGCAATTTTCTGTTCTCCATAAGTCTAACCCTCCTTTTAACTCAGGTTTCTTTACATATTTTACAGTGCTTTACCAGCTGGCCTCCAAAGGCATTTGACCAAGATTGCTCAGTAATATCCTCTAGAAGGCAAAGGAAATGAGGGGTTCCTGATGCCCAACTTGGATTCTGGCTTTTGGAGCCCATTAGGGATGCTAGGGCTTGCTGGTCAGAAGGTCTAGGGGGATTCAGGTGAAGAGGCAAGGCTGACTACTACAGACTGGGCAGAGCCCTGAGCTATCATAGCCTTTATCCCACAGTACACTCACAGCTTGCATAAAAGTCTGTTGCATCCACTAGGCACCTAGGCATCTAAAAACATTCAATTCCTCAATATTCCCATTTTGGGGGGAACTACTAAGAAATACTAAGGAATTGGCCAAAGTCAATAACCTAGGTGTACTGTTACTGTATTTCCAGAACCAAAACTCAGATCTCATGGTTCAAACCTGGAAACATAGTATTGGAAAAATGTGACTGCCCTGGAAAATTCTTCACATAAGAGCACTAGAGCTGTATAGAGCTTAGCCACTGTCCACTGGGGATTGGGGATGGTAACTGGGAGAGGGAGACAAGTTTTCAGGGTTACACTCACCTGTAAACTGGGATCTGGACTTCTTTCTCAGTGAAGAGTACACTGAATGATCTCAGATTTCCTCCAAACACCTGAAAACATACATACTGGCAGAGACATGACTGGTGTAGAAAACCTTTTATGCGGCCTGTGAGTCTCTATAGGTCTACTGCCAAAACTACCCACACCACCCAAGGTTCCAGGACGACAGCCTTGCAAACACATTCCTTTTGTTCCAAATTGCATGATTGGGACATCTGCAAATAATGATGTGAATCTTCTTTAGGCTGCTGCAGGATCCTATGGTCCTCCATAATCAGATTCCATCCATCTTTGTGTCATACACTCCTGGCTCTTTAAAGATCCCATAGCTCCTTGCCCCTTGCCTGGCTGAGAGGGGAAAGAAACAAAAAATTCCTTAACTCTGCTTCCTGAAAACCACTCAACTCCACCAAACTATCTAAAAATATGTTCCTGAATTCTAACACATAGACTTATGAGAGGGTAGAAAAACTAGCTAAAATATGGCTTATATGTGTAATCTCAGGAGCAGGTAGCTTAGAAATGACTAAAAGGATGTCACTTTTTTCTTGACTGCACATGTGGCCTGACTTTAATAAGACACAATGGACCAAAAGTAGGTAAAAGCACTACAGCAGCACCTATGAAGAATAGGATAGAAGAGACAGCGATGGGAGGGCCACCTAGCAGGACTTTATTCTCAGTCCTCAGGAGAACCAATAAAGACTTTTAAGTAAAACAGTTCTATCAATGAATTTTATTCTGTTAATCTAGTAACAAATGTTTACTAATTTGATTCTTATAGGATTAATCATCTATGTATCTTATTCTTTGCCATTCAAGAAGAATCTGAGCAGAAAATAGAAACTTGGTGCATTCATTTCCTGGTTTAATAAAGGGGAAAAATTATTTTGTGTAAGTAAAAGAGAATATATTTATAAGGAAAAGACATATCTTTTTATAAAACAGACATTTCAAAAATAATTTGTTTTTTGCCCAGCTGGTGCGGCTCAGCGGTTGAGTGTCAACCCAGAAACCAAAGAATCACCGATTGGATTCCCTGTCAGGGCACAAGCCCGGTTTTTGGGCTCCATCTCCAGTAGGGGTGCATACAGGAAGTAGCCGATTGATGATGTTTCTCTCTCATTGATGTTTCTATCTCTCTCCCTTCTTCTCTCTCTAAAAACCAATAAAACCATATTATTAAAAAAATAATAATAATTTGGTTTTGAGACATTTTTAAATAAAACTGTTTAAAAGAATATAAATATGTGGTAATAAACATTTTGTAATTGTTTATAAGACTGCTCATTGCAACAACAAAAGGACAGCATTACTCTTGATTTAGCTACATATTAATTTTCATTAGCTATTACCTTCACAATGTTCACAATTCAAAGACTATATAATGAAAGGACTTTTTCCCAATCCTGTTGCCCTGTCACCCAGTTTTGCTACATTGGGAGAATTAATATTTTTAGTTTTTGGGGGGTATTCTTCCAAATATATTTTAAACAAGTGTGTGTATATTAAATATATTTATCCTCTTTCATACAAAGAGTAATATACTAAGCAGGGTGTTTTCATCTGGCTTTTTTTTTGCCAACTATACACATTGGCAATCATTCCACATCACGACCTAAAGAGTGTCTTCATTTTCACAGCTTCATAGTAGTGATTCTTCTGTATTCGTTTAATCATTCTCCTACTAAAGGCCATTTAGGTTGATTTACTGTTTTGCTAAAAAGGCTATCTGCAAGAACTTCTACATGTCTCATTTTGCAAACATGTAAGAATATCTGCAGGAATAAACGTTTAGAAGTATAAATTCTGGATTTAAGGGCATATGCTTTTGTAATGTAGATAGCCATTGCTAAATTGTGCTTTACCAAATTGCACAAAAATGCATTTCTAATTAGTCCTTTCATTGGCCAGTTCCATAATGTTAATTATTGTAAATTTAAGGTATTTTAATATATGGTAGAGCTATATCTCTTTATTTTTAAGTTTTTTGGGGGGAGGAGGACTCTTTTGGTTTATTTATTTTAATATGAATTTTATAATCAGCTTGTCTAGTTTTATTCAGGCTATGAATATAAAATCTTTTTTTTTCTATAAAGTGTGACCAACCCATAAAAAAGAATAGTGAATTATATAAAAAGTAACTTCATTTAGGTTTTATAATAATGACAACATGTTTCATTTCATTCTCTGAATGAAGGAAGTGGATTGAGCCCTGGCTGGTATAGCTCAGCTGGTTAGGCTTGTCCCATGCCACCAGGAAGTTGCCAGTTTGATTCCAAGTCAAGGGCACATGCCTGGGTTGCTGGCAGGATCCCTGGTTGGGGGCGTGCAGGAGGCAGCTGACCGATGTTTCACCCTCCCATTAATGTTTCTCTCTCCCTCTCCCTTTCTCTCTATCTCAAAATCCATACACTATTCTTTAAATAAAAAAAAAAAAAGAAGTGGATTGATAAACTTCCACTTAATAAATGTAATAAATTAAGAAAATATACTGCAAATCCATATTAAGGAGAATTTGGGTCAGTGTTTCTCAATGAGGGGCAATCTTGCTCCAAGAAACATTTGGTGAAGTTTTGTGTGTTTTTTTAATTGATTTCAGAGAAGAAGGGAGAGGGAGAGATAGAAACATCAATGATGAGAGAAAGGCGCCTGGCTGGCCAGCGCCCGGATCCAGCGAGAGCCAGGAAGAGGCTATGCAGCAGCTACCTTCTTGTCTGGGGTACCGGAACCTTCCCAGTCCCTGGAAACTTTCTAGTCCCTGGGATGATGCGATGATGCCAAGGCCACTACGAGGGGCAAGGAGTGGTCGGGGTTGAACCCCACTGAGCCCAAGCCTCACACTCTTCTGATTTCGGGGCCCGCCCCACCTGAAGAAATGAGTGGTGGATTGGCCCCAAGTAAAAAGCACAGTGTATGTATCCAACTTGCCCTTTTCCCTGACCAACAATGACTTATAGCAGATATTTTCCAAGTATGGCAAAGTTGTAAAGGTTATTATAATGAAAGATAACGATACTAGAAAAAGTAAAGGTGTTGCATTTATTTTCTTTTTGGATAAAGACTGCACAAAATTGTACCAGGGACAGAGACAATGAAATTATTTGGTAGTAATAAAAGCAAGCATTGCTATTAACAATGGAAGAGCAGTTGAGTTCATCCGAAGATGAAAGGACTTTGATAAATCTAAGGGCTATGAATGTGGGGAAAGTGGACACTTAAATTATGCCTGTCCTAAAAATATGCTTGGAGAATGCGAACTTCCAGAGAAAAAGAAGAAAAAATAAAATAAAATTCCTGAACCAGAAGAAGAAATTGAAGAAGTAGAAGAAAGTGAAGATGAAGGAGAAGATCCTACTCTTCACAGCCTCATTCAGGCCATAGCTTTCCAGCAAGCCAAAACTGAAGAAGAACAAAAAAAGTGGACTCCAACCTCCTACTTCCCCACCCCTGTAATCCCTACTTCCCCATGTAATCCTTGTCCTACCCTATATAAGCAGCTGGCTTATGGGGGTGGCAGAGAAAATTTTTGTGGATGACCTGCTACTCTCCCATACTGCTGGCAGTATCAGAATATATGCTCATATATGATTAAAAAAATAAAAAGTGGAAACCCACTTCAGGGGATCCCTCAACCTCTAATGATTCAAGACCCCCAAGGATAAAGAAAAGCACATATTTCAGTGATGAGGAAGAACTTAGTGATTAAAATTATGTTTATTATGTAAATATTAAAATTAAAAAAATGAGAGAGAATCATTGATCGGCTACCTCCTGCATGCCCCCTACTGGGGATCGAGCTCAGGCATGTACCCTGACTGGGAATCAAACCATGACCTCCTGGTTCATAGGTCTATGCTCAACCACTGAGCCACACCGGCTAGGCTGAAGACATTTTTGATGGTCATGCCTGGGGGCAGGGGTGTTGATGCTCTGGGCATCTACTGGGTAGAAGCAGAGATGGTGTTAAACCTCCTGTGATGAGCAGTACCCATAGTGCACCCACAACAAAGCAGTGAAGACAAAAATGCCCATAATGCAGGGGCTGATATACCACAATTTAGAGAGAAGCAGAAAGACAGTCTCTTTTTTTAAAGGAAAATATAAAGGAAGGGGAAGATGGAAATGATCTATGGGAAAGCAAAGGTAAACAAAGGCAATAGGAAGTGTAAAATTCTAGTTCTTTATGAAATTTTAGTTATTTATTCATAAAAAATTTGATGTAGTATCATGTGAAAGTCTTACAACTCTAAATTGGTATTAGAGTGGGCCTATATTTTGGGAGCTATCAGGGGCAGTATGCCAGTTTCTGTCTGATAACTGACACAGAATTAGGGAGAGAATGACTGAATGAATGAGTTGAATTGAGTTGAGTTAAAGATGACCTTTCTTTGAACTAATGGGAGCTTGTGTCTGAGATAGTTCATCATGTTAGAAAGGACAAAGAAAAATATATCACCAAATATTTTTATATTTGTCAATTTTTAAGAAAAATATTATACATCATTATTGTTTGTTTTGATGCATGTTACTATTATTATGAATGAGATTTGGAATCATTGGTTTATTAGCTATTTACATTTATTTATATTTTACTTTTTTCTACTGCATTGTTGGTGCTTATTCATTGGTTATTGTGCTGTTTAGATATTAAAATAAATAAAAGTTTGTGTGCCACTTATGTATTACAAATAAAAATATGATATGCTTTTGCAGTATAATGGTTGATAATTTTCAGAGATATCTTTAGAGCATCTGACTAATATAAGGTAAGTTACATTTTTGCTAAGTGTCCATTTTGTCTTTTTGTAAAAACAAATTCAGATTTTTATTGTTCTTATGACATCTTTCCTGCTCATTAACATTTTTGTGCTATGTGTAGCATATAACTTTATTGTCAGTTCTGATGTTGAGTAATTCATTTGTTAACATTGCAAAAAATAGATAAATTTTTGTGCCCAGCAATAATTCTTCAGTCTATGTAGCTGATAAAGTACTTCATAAAAAAAAATAGGGATTTTTAAAATATTTTATTTTATTTATTCATTATTTTGAATATTTCTTGCCACTCACTCCCTTCTGGCCTGCAAACTTCTGTTGAGAAGTCAGCTGACAATCATATGGGCCCTCCCTTGTAGGTAACTAACTACTTTTCTCTTGCTGCTTTTAAGATTCTCTCTTGGTCTTGGCATTTTAATTATTATTTTTAGATTTTAAATTGTTTTTCATTTCCACCTAATATTATGAAAAATTCAAACACACAGTTGAAAAAGTTGTACTTAACATCAGCCAACCCACCACCTAGGTTTTACCATTAACTTTTCATTTTGCTGATTTTGGCACATATCTATCCACCAACTTATCCCACTTTTCTTTCATTCATCCATCTTGTTCTTGACATATTTCAAAGTAAATTGCAGATAGCAGTACATGTCCTCTTGAATACTTTAGCATCTATGCTATTAACTAGAGTTTAATATTTATTTATTGTTTTTTTCTTTCAAGGTATAATTTACATACATTGAAGTAGACAAACGCCAGCATTATTTGCTGCATTTGACAAGTGCATACATTTGTGTAACCCAAACCCCTATCAAGGTGTAGAGAATGATCATTACTTTTGAAAGACCCTTCCTGCCCCTTTCCAGTCAGTCATGCTGCATTTCCTCCTCCCCCTGCCAAAGACATGCCCACTGTTTTCTTTTTTCCAATTTAGTGCCTTTAAAAAATTAGTGAGAACAGATAAACAGAATACAAAATATGAGGACAGGCTGTAGGCATTGTTTTAACAGATGAGAATCATTTCTTTGATAGCATAAACCAGTCAAACTTCCTACCTGCCCTTTATTTTCAATTAAATGCAATGTTCAACCAATTTCCAGAAACCTGCCCAGCGTGTAGCCCTCTGCCTAGAGAGGCAAAAGCAGTCATTGCATGGCCTGGTCTTGAGCCCTCAGTGATTTGGGAATGGAAAGAAGATGGATTGTGCTCAAAGCCCACTGCTGAGCACTTACAGGGAATACCTGATGATTGTTCCAGCCAAGTAGAAGTATCTGACCCTTCTTATTATCTTCTCAGAGGCTGAAATTGGGATCTTAAGGTGAAATCCAGTTGTAACCTACTTTTAATTTATTTGGAACATGAATTGAAAAATGTCTTCTTGCCCTAGCCTGTTTGGCTCAGTGGATAGAGCATTGGCCTACGGACTGAAGGGTCCTGGGTTTTATTCCTGTCAAGGGCACATGTGTGGGTTGCAGGCTCGATCCCCAGTAGGGGGCATGCAGGAGACAGCTGATCAATGATTCTCTCTCATCATTGATGTTTTTCTCTCTCTCTCCCCCTCTCCCTTCCTCTCTGAAATCAATAAAAAAATATATTTTTTAAAAAAGAAAAATGTCTTCTTAATCTAACCACTGAGACAGATGTATCAAAAAGAACCAGCAAGCTAGATTTCTAAACAGAGGTGCTCTAAGCAGGGGAAATACAGATGTTACTCTCTTATCCATCCTCTGTCAGGGCAGGACACTGATCTGGCCATCAATTATTCATATCAATGGTCTTAACCTGTTATTCCCATCCTCTAGTCCGGTGGTTCTCAACCTTTGTAATGCCGCAACCCTTTAATACAGTTCCTCATGTTGTGGTGACCCCCAACCATAAAATTACTTTCGTTGCTATTTCATAACTGTAATTTTGCTACTGTTATGAATCATAATGTAAATATCTGTGTTTTCTGATGGTCTAAGGTGACCCTGCTAGGAGTTCTCAACCTGTGGGTTGCGACCCACAGGTTGAGAACTGCTAAAGGGTTGCAGCATTACAAAGGTTGAGAACCACTGCTAGTGGGAAGGAAAGTCACTACATGACAGAGCCAAGAATTTTAAGCTCACTTCGGAATTTTCCTAAGGAGCATTTATAAATGTGAATTTGCTGGTTACTGATACACATTACCTAATTGCCTTTCCTTCTCCCCAAAGATTATGCCAATTGCTATTATTATTATTAAAAAGGCTATAGTTATTTTAAGCCATTCATTTTTTTGAACCATTTGTGAATTAGGTAGGGCTGCCATAACAAAGTACCACAGACTGGGTGAGTTAAACAACAGAAATTCATTTTCTCACAGACCTGAAGGATGGAAGTTTGAGGTAAAGGTGTTGGTGGGACTGGTTTCTTCTGAGGCCTCTCTCCTTGCAGATGGCCTCTTCTCTCAGTGTCCTCACACAGTCTTCCCTCTGTGTGTTTGTTTGTGTCTTAGTCTCCTTATAAGAACATCAGTCTTATTGGAATGGGGTCCACTCATATGAGCTCATTTTACCTCAATTATCTCTTTAAAGGTCTTATTTCCAAATATAAGAACTTTCTGAGGTATTGGGAGTTACGATGTCAACATACAAATATGTGGGGAACACAATTCAGTCGATAACAAACCATAAAATACTTAAGGAAAAAACTTCATATAAAACCATAAGAAAAATATGATCAAAGCAAAAATATGAAAATGTAAAAATCTCATAACTTCATCAGTTTGAACAAATCAAGGTCCTTTCTTATTATGCCCTTATTTTGCTCATTGATGGTTCTTTTTCCTGACTCTTATCCATCAGTTTACAATGCAAACATTAATGCAAGTGTTCTGTCAGTGTTTTTTTCTTTAAGTATATATATATATATATATATAAACACACACACACACACACACACATATATATTTAAAAATATATTTTATTAATTTTTTTTTTACAAAGAGAGGAAGGGCGAGGGATAGAGAGTCAGAAACATCGATGAGAGAGAAACATCAATCAGCCGCCTCCTGCACACTGGGGATGTGCTCACAACCAAGGTACATGCCCTTGACCGGAATTGAACCTGGGACCCTTCAGTCTGCAGGCCAATGCTCTATCCACTGGGCCAAACCGGTCAGGGCAAGTATATATATTTTTATTGGTTTCAGAGAGGAAGGGTGAGGGAGAGAGGAATAGAAACATCAATGATGACAGAGAATCATTGATTGGCTGCCTCTTACAAGCTCCCTACTGAGGTTTGAGTCTGCAACCCAGGCATGTGCCCTGACTGGGAATCGAACCATGACCTCCTGGTTCATAGGTAAACACTCAACCACTGAGCCACTCCAGCCGAACTGGGTTTTGTCACAAACCCAGCATTAGGTATTATTAAATAAAAAAATCCAAATTAGTATATATCACTCTTTTAATTTTCCTGAATGAATGTCCTAGGTTGAATGCTTTCCTTAAGTTTATTTGTTATATATATTTTTCTTATTTAAGTTTATTTAACTATACCAGATTTTTCTTACTTTATTACCCTTCCTCTCTGAAATCAATAAATTCCGTTTGAACAAATTTAAGTGTAACCTATACATAGTCGAAAACAATATTGGAAAACTATATGTTTAAGAAAATTTTTTTCTGGTAGTTGCCTAATCTTACTATTGCCTCTAGGATTTCTAGTAAAGAATCAGTAAGTGTTTATTAAAGAAATATGTATACTTCGAAAAGGGGGCTTGTAGCACTTTATATAGGCTGTGAATATGTCAATTGTCCACATCAAAGAATGGGGTGGGATTTGGAACTGGAAACAAGAAATCAAAACACACACACACAACAGTGACATTTAGACAACAGGACTGATGGGGAACCCTACTGGCAGATACTGGAATAAAGTGTCAGAAAATTGTTCAAATTGAACTATTTGGCATCTGGTTATCCTGGAACTGGAGCTTAGTGATGACAGGATCCTGCACTTGGTTCATTTGCCAGCAAACTAAGGGGCTACTGATGCCTTTTCCCAGTATGCCAAAGTGTGGAAATGCAAGGTGTGTGTAACTCTATTTTTCTGCATCAATCTTTTCTAATCTTTGGCAAGCTGTGTTGATGTTTTGAAAGAAGAATTTCATTTGATTACTGATGGTAACTCCTCCAGGCACTAAAAAATAAACCCTAAAGAAAAGAAAGCCACCTACCCATTATTACCAACAGGGGACACTAGTAGGGAGCCAGGGTGTCTCCTTTTCTTTTGTCATGTATTATGTCTCTTCTATCAGCACTAGGCAGATGATGTAGATAGAAAATTTAGTCTGTACTCTGAGCTGAACAGTCTGAATGGGAAACTTCCCTTTCTGGTTCTGGTAAAATTTCCCCTTGAAGGACTCCACATTTAGGATTCCCCAGGACCAACAAGAGCAAGGTGGGCTACTGACTCCTTAGATGGGGATTTGGCCATTTTTATAATGACTTGGATTTGGACATATTATTCAGTCAGCCAAACCCTCTGAGGAGAGTGGCAGGTGAGAATGTAAAGGCTCTCCATTTAAGGACACCTACCTGCTCTCACCTTCAATTTGCCTTTATTGCTCCTATCTGTAGCCACTGCCAGCATCTGAGCAATGAAGTTGATGGCTGAGGTTGGGTCTGGAACAAGAAAACAGGCTCTTTTCATTGAGGACACATTTCCAACGTTCTATGAGGAAGTCCGAGCACAGGTAATGTCTGTGTGGAAGGAGGTTGGAGAAGGAGATCCTGGTATATATGTATATTACCTGGGGATATTATTAAATTGTAGATTCTGATTCAGTAGTTCTGGAATGGATGAGTTTGGGAACCCCATCTCCCACCAAAAAAGGCTAAGAGAGGGTGGGGTGCTAGGTAGAGCTTAACAGGAGCTACAGATGGAACCAGAGGTAGAACCAACTCCCCTATGGAAAATCCCTGTAATCGCTTAGACAAGCAGCATGACCTCTGGGATCCCTCCGGGGTCCCTTTCAGCTTTACCATTCTGATTTTGGGTTCTGAAATCTAACAAGTGGGTTCTTAAACTTCTGGGGCCACAGACCTCTGTGGGAATGATGCAAGCTAGGTACCCTCTTATTCCCCCAAATGAACACATACTCGTAATTCAGCAAACCGCTTTAGGCACCACAGGCGGTCCTGCAGCCCGGGTGCAGAACTTCTGCCCGCCCCCTTTCGGGTCGCACCCGCGACCTGGGCGGTTCCAGGGCTCAGCATCTGGCGCGGCTCCGCCTCAGACCGGGCGTGGGCGTGGTCACAGCGGGCGTGGGCGGGGCCACGGGCGGAGGCCGCGCCCCTCGCTGAGAAGAGGCCGAGCTTGCTGCATTGCAGCCGCCGCGGCGCCGCTCGGCTCCTCACTCCCAACAATGGCGGCTCCGAGCCCGAGCGGCGGCGGCTCCGGGGGTGGTAGCGGCAGCGGCTCCCCGGGCCCCATGGGGTCCCCGGCGCCGAGCCACCCGGCCGTCAGCAGCATGCAGGGTAAGGAGCGTGGCAGCGCCGAGACCCCGGCTCCCCGGCGCGGCCGTCGGCGGCGTCGCGGCCTGTCGCCCCGCGCGGACGCCCCCCGACTCGCAGGGGCAGCCCCCGGAGCCGCCGCGCCGGCCCCCCGCCCACCCCTACGGCTTCCCGCGCCAGGCTTGCCGCTTCGGCTCGGCCCGGATCCGGCTTGGGCTCGCGCAGGCCCCGGCCGCGGCCTCGGCCCGAGCTCAGCTCTGGGCCTGCCCGACGCCCCCGCGGTTCCCGGCCCACCTGGCGGGAGCGCCCCGCCGCGGCGGCTTACCTGGCGCGCCCCGCCCGCCTGCCCCGGACGCGAGCTCGGGCTGTGGCGGCGGGGGCGGCGGGGCCTGGGTCCGCTCCCGGGGCGCCCAGGTAGGTGGCGGCGGCGTCCCTGCCCGCGTCCTCGGCCCTCGGCCCGCTCCCTCGCTTGGTCCCGCCGCCGCCCGGCCTCGCGCAGGGCCATCTTGGTTCCCTTCGGCCACAGCTGCAGCCGGACCCGGGTTGACCTCCGGGCTCCGCGGTTCTGTCGGACCTGCGTTTCCAAACTTATGCAGGGTTTCTGCGAGCTGGGAGGGGTGGGGGTTGCTCGGGCCTGTGCCACCTGGAAGGTAGTGAGACAGCCATTGGCCTGGTAGCAGCCATTTATTCCGGCCCAGGGATCCCTGTGTGAGCATTGCATGCAGAAAAAAATAAATAAGGAGTGGATTCGGTTAATGGAGAGATACAGGAAATAGGAAGGCAGGGGTCAAGGTGGCACTGTGTAGTGTCTGGACATCTGAGGCAGCCCTCCTAATTAATGGCTTTTCCCACTGGAAATGCTTATTAGCTATGTGTGGCTCTTGACAGCGGTCCTGTGAAAATACCAGGCCCCAGCCCATGAGGGACCATTTCCTTGAGTTTACTGGGGAATTTCGAGGAGCAATGCTATTTTTAAAAGGGAATTTCAGAAATCTCTTGACAACTTTAGCAAACTGCTTAGCTAAATTATTAGCAGAATCAGTTGGAGTGCTCTTGGTAGTGTGACCATAGTTATTCTTTGATTAAAATCTCCCTAAAGGGCTCCTTCTGGGTCTCTCTTAACTGTGTGTCTAGTTAAGTTCAGTATTTATTGAATATTTCATGTTTATGAGAACTTGTGTGATTCAGGCAGAGACAGGTTTATATTCATTTTTATAATCCTGTCACCTTCCCCATGAGGTGATTTTAATATACATAAAGAACAGTGATGGATATGTAGAGAGGATGATGTCAGAGCTCAGGGCACTTTCTGTGCAGGCCCTCAGGTAATTAGTTCAGATTGAATTAGTTATTGGATGCCACTGTGTTGCAAATCACGGCATACAGTTGAAATACAATTTGGGTTTCCTGATCTTACAGCTTTCAGTCTAGTTGTTGGTGGGAGATGAAACAGCAAAACCACAATTTAGGATTGTATTGCTTATCCAAAATGGGTGACATAAAAATAATGTGATTTTGGGGGGTGGTGTTTTTTTTGGGGGGGAGTAAGGAGGTTGACCTGTCTCATGTTGGAGAAGAGAGTTGCAATTCTCAGCAGAAAGAACCATTTTGTGTGAGGTTTCCAAAGTGGGAAAGAGCTTGGAAGAGTCTAGGAATTCAAAGGAAGTCATTGCATTGAGGTATTATTCTGATGCTCTCCATTCTTCCTTACCCAACTCTGTGTCTGTATACTAGTAAGCTAAACTTTTTAATAAACTGAACTCACTTTAAAAGGGAGGAGGCTTCAAACTTTTCCTTTAATTATTGATGAATTTTCTTTTATCAGTACTGTGTGTAGGCTTGATTGATCCAGGGACCTGTTATGTCAATTCTTGATTATTATTACCTCTTTTGATTATTCAGAATGAAGAGAAGTGCTTGAAATTCTCAGGATGTTGTCTGGCTGAGTTCAGGTTGTAAAACATGAGCTTAAGCAGCAATTTAGGATCTCTCTTTTTTGTTTGTTTTGTAATATTAAAGCCTACCCTCCAATACTTCATCTACCAAAGACCTTTAGCTTTAGATCAAACTTCACAGAGAAGGTCCCTAAAAGATGTTTGTTGTATTTACACCCCCTTCCCACAGTTTGCTTCTATTTGCCGCCCAAACATTACTTTTCAGGGAGTTGTTATGGAAGACATTTCATATAACAGATATTGGAGGTCCTTTTGTGTGATAAGCACTGCATGGGGCACTGGATAACCCTGCACACCTTTTCCCAGCTTGGACCATACTTGGTGTTTGTGACTCAGGAGTGGTCCTAGTGGGTCCAGGTTAGGAAGTATTATTTGCTTTTTTTTTTTTTTTAAACTTATGTATATTTTTATTGATTTCAGAGAGAGAAAAGGTGAGAGAGAAATAGAAATATCAGTGATGAGAGAAAATCATTGACCAGTGGCTGCCTCTTACATGCCCCTATTGGAGATTGAGCCCCCAACCCAAGCATATGCCCGAACTGGGAATCTTGAACTCCTGGTTTATGGGTCAACTCTCAACCACTTGAGCACACCAGCAAGGCTGAGAAGTATTGTTTTCTTAGTATCATAATGCTTAAGAGCCAGAGCTCTGGAGTCCTAGATTTGAATCCCATATCAGGATTTCAGATATTTGAAACCGTGGGCAAGATATTTAACCTCTTCAAGCCACAGTTTCTCAATTGGAAAGTAGGATTAATGCTTACCGCACTGGTACTCTGAGAATACATATAAATATAAGCATGGGACTGGCATATAATAAGGGTGCTTGCTAGACATGTTAGCTATCATCATTGGTAAAAGCAACAATACTTTTGTTTATAATGGTCTCATTAATGGTCTCTTTCATTATTAATAGATGAGTCCCTAACCGCTCATGATCCACTCACAGTTTCTTCAGCTTCATTATTAATGGGTTCTATCCTCCTCTCTAACCTGTTGATTCCCATTTTTTCATTGAGCATTCCCCCTCAGAATATGCTGGATGAACCTTTATTCTACCTGGGTTCAGGTAACTGTTCTGCCATATACAAGCTCTGTGACCTTAGAGAAATTACCCACATTTTCTGAACTGAGTTTCATCTGTTAAAATAGGGATAATACCTACCTTATAGGGCTATCATGAGAATCACATTAGAGTAATGCATGTGAAAGTGCTTTGAAAATAGTAAGTATATAAGAATTGTTATCAGAGATGATAACCTGCTTTAGTTACTAGTCACTTAAAATGTAATAGATATAGAAGATCTCATAAACACAAGAGGTTAAATTTATTATAGAAGAAAAAGCAGGGAAATATAAAACTAAGAAATGTCAATTTTTTAAAACTTAAAAAATTGCTTAGAATCAATAATTGATTCTGAAAAACATGGAGGCATTTGTAAAGTACAGCGAAAAACATTGATGTGAGAGTGAAACATTGATCAGTTGCTTCTTGTACTTGCTCCAACTAGAGATTGAACCAGAAACCTAGGTATGTACCCTGATAGGGAATTGAATTCACCATTGTTTGAGTATGGGACAACACTCCAACCAATTGAGCCACCTGGCCAGGGTCCTAGTGTTAAAAATTAAAAAGTAGAAAAATACGTTGCTTTTAGTATACTTCTTTTATAACATTTCCCTTTAATGTATCTTATCACAGTGAATTTATGCTGAAAGTTGTTGAAGGTGGGATATTAGATAATCCTGTATTTTGAGTCATGTGTTCTTTTTTCGTGACGTTCTTTCTTTTTTAAAAAACACATTTTTATTGATTTCAGAGAGGAAGGGAGAGGGGGAGAGAGAGAGAAACATCAGTGATGAGAGAGAATCATTGATTGCCTGCCGCCTGCACAGATCAAGCCTGCAACCTGGTCATGTGCCCTTGACCGAAATTGAACCCTGGACCTTTCAGTCCGCAGGCTGATGCTCTATCCACTGAGCCAAACCGGCTAGGGCAGTAGTCGGCCGCTCTGTTGACTAATGAGTTTGCCGACCACTGGGATAGGGGCTTAATCACAAGGAATAACAACAGCCTGTAATTATTGTAGTTGAGAGTATAGGTCAGTGGTCGGCAAACTCATTAGTCAACAGAGCTGCGGTTTGCCGACCACTGGGCTAGGGCATTGTGAAGTTCTCTTTTTAAAATTATGTTTCTTTTACCTAATTTGAGAAGCTGGTTTGATTTGGGCCCATAGAATTTTCCTTATTTTTTTGGGAAATCGTAATTAACTTCAACATGCATAATCCAGGTCAATCTCTTTTTCAGTCTCCCTCTCTGGAAGATAGAGGTGGCCCAAATGATACAACCTGTGAAACTTTAATTCAGACTTATAATGGGAAACTAATAGTTAAGAAAGCTCTTTTTCTCTATCCTTACCAAATTTGATGCTCAGATGCATCTGTTAAAGGGTAGTTGGGCATAGTTTTGCATAGATCGGGGAACTGACTTTTAAGTTAAGTAATTTGCTCTAGTAGAGGTGGGTTTAGTCCACTTGTATGACTGGTAGCTATTGCTTTTCTTACTACTCTACTACACAGGTTCACATGGTTCTCTGAGCTCTCTAAGTCATTTTACTTTTTTTAAAATTATTGATTTCAGAGGAAAGGAGAGGGAGAGAGAGATGGAAACATCAGTGATGAGAGAGAATCATCGATTGGCTGCCTTCCGCACACTTCCCACTGGGGATCAAGTCCGCAACCTGGGCACGTGCCTTTAACTGGAATCGAACCCAGGACCCTTCATTCTGCAGGCCGACGCTCCGTTCACTGAGCCAAACCAGCTAGGGCTCATTTTAACTGTTCAGAGCTGAGAGAAGAATCTTTGCTAGAAGTGATGCAGATTCCAGAATAGAAGGAAAAGATCACTTTAGGTTTCAGTTAGGGGTGGAACTCTAAGCATTCAGCTTTTGTTGATTTTGGAGCTGTGGTGCTTCCTGATGCTCCTGTATGAACCAGATGTGAACTTGTTGGAGGGTTTCCAGTTGCATTTTGAATTTGGAGGCATTTTGACTGGGAATTCACAAGTAAGTAGAAAACTTTAATTAGGCCTTGAGGCCAAAGAGGTCAGTGTAGAAATGAAAGGTAATAGAACTCTTTGAGCACTATATATAATATATAAAAGAAATCCATTTAGCATAAGAGTTAATAACATACATTGCCATCCTGGATAAGTCTGCCAGCTGCTTATGAGCATGAGTTAACATCTAGCCCTTCACCCCCAACTCCAGAAAGTCTTCATGTATCCCTTCATACTTTTAAGTTTGTGAATTAATGGATACTTAGACAGGATTCAAGGGCAAGGAGCGATAAGATTGGCCTAACTTTGCTATACAATGAAAGGGAGCGTTGGCCAGTAGTTAAACAGAACTCAAGTTGGACCTTTTGAAAGAAGATAGCAGTCACAGCTTGATTCTTGAGGATCAATACATCATTCTCACCACAAGGAAAGATGATTGAAATGGATACCACAGTAGTTTTTTTCATACCATATTTCATCTTTCCAAAAATCACTTCAAATTTTAAAAAGGAGAAACAAGGTAAGTGTTGCCAGAGATAGCTCTGCTATGTATTTAACATGCCTGTGTCTGTTCATTGCCTGGCTTTGCTAAAAAATAAAGACATTAAGTGGTTCCCCTAATGTTTGCCAGTATCCCTGATACTTAGTTTAGGTTCCTGTCAGGGAACCTGGGGAAGTATCTCCTTTTTGGAGTTGTTAGAGTCCTCAGGACACCAGACAGTGTCTAGGAAGGGCTGTAGCAGGAATATAGAGAGCCCTGGCTGAGTGGCTCAGTTGGTTGGAACGTTGTCTGTTATACCAAAAGGTAGGGGTTTGATTCTAGGTTATGGCACATACCAGTTTTCATCCTGGTTGTGGCTCCTACAGGAGGCAGCCAATGATGCTTCACTCTCACATTGATGTCCTCCCCTCTCCCCCCTCCTCTCTCTCTCTCAAAAAAATCCTCAAGTGAGGAAAATTAATTATTTAAAAAAAAAGAAAGAAAAAAAGTGTAGAGAGTGGTTTGGGGATCCCCATGCTCTCTAGAGTTCTTCCTTTTTAACTGTCTTAAGTTGACTGGGAATGTATGGAGAGGGAGAGACTGGCTTTGTGTAGGTTAAGCTGGTCTGGTAGGAAAGGTGCTACAATCATTGCTCACCTGAGGGAGAGGCCAGGAATTGTAATGACTATGATAATATTAACCTGCTTTATTCCAGGCTCTGTGTTGGACATTTTAGATATATTGCCTTCCTTAATCATCACAAAACACATTTGTGTAGTACTTTTCTATTTTACAGACGAGAGAATTGAGGCTTGTAGAGGTTAGATACTCTCCCTGAGTGTCCTAGGCTTCACTGAAAAGGATTAAGGTCCTCACTGGGTAGCTCAGTTGGTTAGAGCATTGTCCTGAGATGCTAAGGTTCTGGGTTTGATCCAAGGTCAGGGCACATACAAGAATCAACCAGTGAGTGCATAAAAAAGTGGAACAACAAATTGATGTTTCTCTTTCTCTTCTCTCTAAAATCAATTAAAAAGAAGAAAAGGCTTGAGATGATAATATAGCATTAAAGTTACATAACCAGAGTAAGTCACTGGCTACAGGGAAGAAAAAGAACTGGCATATTTGACTAATATTTATAAAATCATGAATGGTTCTGGATGATGCACACAATCTAGAGTTACTAAGTTTAAGGTGACTCCCTTTTAAGTTTGAGAGAGGTGAAAGGAAAGTTAAATAACATAGCAGGAAATAAATTGTGTGGGGCTCATTCTAAATACCACGGAAGTAGACATTTTGGACAAGCTTAGATAAATTCTTAGCTGAATGATATACTCAGTGATTTTGCAGTTTAAGACACATGCCAACATTTTGAGGTTGAAGCTTTAAGGCAGCAAACAACTAGACTTTTCATGTTTGTGTCAGAAGGAAGACTTGGTGGATTGGTCTCTGGGCATGACCCAGTAAGGCAGCTCTGATTTTTTTACATTAGTGTGGCCTTATTCTGCATTCACAATCCATTTTCAGTAGTGCTAAAATCCAGGATGTCCAGGGAACCATAAGGAACTAATGAGAAGATGGGAAACCACTTATGCCCCTGCTTTGCACTTCCCTGGGGTTATACCATCAACCCAGAGGAAGGGGAACGGGGGTAACTGCAACACCCCATGAGGATAATTACTCAAGCAAAATTAGGTGTTCACATACTGTTTTCAAATTCTGAGATAATATTATGATTTAAGTTCATACTTATAACTAGAACCCTGGTCTCCTGGAATTCTTCATTTCATTTTCTGCTTTATCAAACACTGTTTGCCTTTATTTTTGTATATGCTTACACCCATCCTAAACAGCCTTGTAAGCCAATATGGGGAATCTCACTTTACTTGGTAAATACAGTCAATTGTAGGTTTCAAGGTATGGCCAAGTTAAGGGCTCTCAAGATAGGTAAGAGGGTGAGAATGAGGGGAAAATGTGGGGAAAAGGCTGGTAGAGGCCTAATGACAAAAAAAGGGGGAAAAAGCCCCACATAGCTTTATTTCTTTTATAGGCATACTAGCTAGCACTCTGCCCAATACATCATTTTTTTTTTTAATCCTCACCTGAGGATATTTTTTTTTGGCGTGTGTGTCGTTTTTCTTTAATTGATTCTAGAAAGAGAAGAAGGGAGGGGGAGACACAGAGAGAGGGGGGGGGGCAAGAAACATCAATTGGTTGTCTCCTGCATACACCCCAACCAGGGATCAAACCTACAACCTGGATATAGTGCCCTGACTGGGAATCAAACCTGAGACTCTTCAGTGCATGGGATGATGCTCTAACCAACTGAGCCCACCGGCCAGGGTTGCCCAAAACATCTTGATTTAATGAAAATAAACTTGCCTGGAGCCAGAAAAAATGAGACTCAAATTTGAAGGAGAGGATCGTGTGAAGTTAAGTCCCAGGGTACTGGTAACAACAGGATAAAAAAGAGTAAGGCATCTAAGACTTCAAGAAATAACTGGTTATTAGCAACAGATTCAGCTGATATTTAGTACTTGATGTGGGACTTGAAGAATGTGAATGGAAAGATGGCATTTAGACAGAATTTTTGATACCAGGAGACCTAAAAAATCGAACATCTGTGAATGAGTGTTAATGGACTAATAGTAGCATAGTTGCAAAGTTGTTTTTTATAAAATTGAGGCTAGTGAAAGGTTTCCTCAGCATACTTTCCCACCCCATCTTTCTCTTTACAAGAGTGCTGGTTGTCCCCTACAGCCCTCCCTGTCCTTTGTGTGTGATGAGGTAGGAGAGCTATTTGGTACTTTCCAAATCTGTACTACAAGCACCAACTTTCTGATCTCTGCAGGTGCTTTTTAATATATACATAAAATCTCTTTATGAATATAGTCATATAGAGAATCTATACATAGTCTTTTAGAGGTCTAAAAAGATTTAGCTATATAGCTTTTAATCTGATTTAATTGATAAGATTAAATGGGATTCCAAGGAAAAGGTGAGCTGTTATGTCCCATTTAGTTTAGCCCTTGCCTGCCTGGTGGACTTTGGGTCAGTTAGCAGTTTAGGAAGGTTTTTCTGAGTGAGAAGTAATGCAGACATGGATGTTGGGATGAGGCTTAGAGTCCATTTACCGGGTTACATCATAATTAAGTAAAAAGAGCAAGTCTGTAGTTATGCTTTGAGAATTTCACCCCCTTCCATTTTAGCTACTTGCATTGTTTCTGTACTGGCAGAACTTTACATTTTGAGAATGTTTAAGAACTTAAAAAATTGGGCTTTGTGGTTGAGCATTGACCTCTGAGCTAGGAGCTCGGTTTGATTCCTGGTCAGGGCACATGACCAGGTTGCAGGTTCAATCCCCAGTAGGGGGAGTGCAGGGGGCAGCCTATCGATAATTCTGTCTCATCATTGATGTTTCTAGCTCTCCTCCCTCTGTCTAAAATCAGTAAAAACATATTTATTAAAAAAAAAAAAGAGAGAATGAGGAGCATGGATTCCTCTTATTCCCAATTCATTATTTTAAAATAGTGGGTTTAACTTTTAAGTGTTAGAGCAGTAATTGGTGACATTTTAACATCCTCAGTTACATACACCTTTAAAATTTGTTTTTTTTTTATTCTGTCACTTATTTTTATATAACCATATGTATAGGTCCAACTAATTCTTTTTGTTATTATCTTTAATCCTCATCCGATGATATTTTTCCATTGATTTTAGAGAGTGTGGAAGGGAGGGGGAGAGACAGAGAGAAACATTGATGTGAGAGAAAGACACATCGATTGGTTGCCTCCTGCAGGTGCCCCTGACCAGGGCTGGGATCAGCCTGTAACCAAGGTATGTGCCCCTGACTGGAATGGAATCAAACCTGGGACTCTTCAGTATGTGGGCCAATGCTCTATCCACTAAGCCAAACTGGCTAGGGTCCAACTCAATCTTTTTCATACTTTTCAAATTCTTGTTCCCTTACCTATTCATATGGCTGTTTCATTTGCCTTTTTCCCTCACCTTTTGTTTTTGCTACCTAGCAGCAACTGTTGACTCTGTTTAGAGCTAAAAAGAGAAGAGTAACTATTGCTTTAAAATTGTTTCAGTGTTTCATCAGTTTCCTCTCCAGGAAAACAGGTGCAGTTTCTCTTCCTTCTAGTTGGAGAAGGTGGGCAACCCACTTCTGAACTGTGGCTCAGGCTCTTCTGTGTTTGATCCCACTGCTGCTTCCAGAAAGCCAGTTCCTTTTCCTCCTGCCTTGTTTGTGCTCTGCTCATTTTTTCAGGAGGCTGGCTGACTTTTAGTTTCTTAGGTTTATAAGACCCATGGATCTTTGATTTTTTTCCTTTCTGAAGTCTTGCTGCTGCTCATCTGGTTAAGGTGTCACATACTGAGCTTCAGTGGTAGTGTCTGTGCCCTGCCTCCAGATTTGCCCCCAGTACTTCTGTCCCATGAAGTCTCCATTCCCACTTCCTCCTGTGTTGCCATTTGTGCCGTTAGGCAGTAAGCAGTGGGTTACTTTTGTGCACCAAAGTCCCTTCCTGTCAAAGTAGCTACACACTAGCATTTTTCAGGTTTTCTACATTATCTTTTTGGAATCCCAAGCACTTTCATAACTAGATGGGAAAGACTACTTACACATATTCTTCCTTTAGTTCTGGTTCTTTTTCCTACAAGTTCTTTTTGACTGAGTTTGTATAAATACAAGCTTGAGTGATACTCATTCCAAATTTCCTTCCCTGTTTTGTTCCCCAAAGCAGTAATAAACACAGGCATAGGTAGACTACTAAGAAAACCAACTATTCACCCAATAAACTAAGTGGGTGAAAGAATTATTTGAAGTGGCTATTTTTTAACTTTTAATTTTTTAATATTGATTTGTACAGAGAGATGAAGGGAGAGGGGGAGAGAGACAGAAACATTAATGAGAAACAAACATTGATTGTCCGCCTCCCGCAAGACCCCAGTGGGATTGAGCCCGCAACCTGGGCATGTGCCCTGACCAGGAATTGAACTAGCAACCTCTTGGTTCATGGAACGCTGCTCAGCCAACTGAGCCACACCACTGGGCAGAGAAGGCGTTTATTTTAAACAGCTTATTTGAACTGGGTGTATTTTACAAAAAAAAAATTGTATCTGTATACACTGTATGCATAAGGTATAACTAGATTCAATTGGTTTTGGAAAATGTGTTCATGTTTCTAAGGAGAAGTCACAGGTTTTTTTCTTATAACTAACTTCCTACTCTGTCTTATCATTCCTAGGGACATGGTTTCTTTTTCAATCAGACCTACTCTAGAGAATTTCAGCACCTCTGAAATAGTTCATTGTCTTGTCATTTAGAGGTAGCTAATTGGCTAGAAAATGTTTAGGTTTCACAATTTATGAACCACTAAAGTTTTTAAATCAGGTAGTAATTAATCATGAGCAGTTCTAAGTCAGTAATTTGAATTAATAAAATTGTAATATTCTGAATTTATGGAATGAAAGAATTGACAGATCTATCTTAAAAAATATTCTTAGCTTCAAAGGATTAATAGATATTCTTTTTATTAAATAGATCTGAAAAATAAAGGTGAAGACAATGTAACTCTTACAATTTAAACTTGATTTCAGTTCCATAATAAAGTACATCTACATCAGAAAAAGCTGAATTATTAAAGAATCGTGTTATAGTTACATCTGTGATGGTGGGGGTTATGTGATTTAAACTGTTCTTAAATTAGTTTTATTCAAAATGTAATATAAAAATGCAATGTCATGTTCTAATTTTGGTTTGTTTGATTTACAGTAAATGAACTGGAACTTATCTCTTTTACTTTAGGCTTTCAGATAAACTTCTGTGAAAAGGCACAAAGTAAGCTATACATTTTATACTATGCTACTTATTTCTTTCATATCCATCTTGGTATTGGGAATGTGTCTACCGTTGTTTAACTAACCAGCCATGGCAATTTTACATTAAAAGAGCTTCCATTTTTCATTCTTTTTCCAAATGTAAAAAAAATTTGTTATATTCTTATTTTCGTTTGAAATTGAAATAGAATACATACATATTAGGAATTCAAATGTATATGGGTATAGAAAGATTTATATATATACTGTGTGTGTGTGTGTATACATATATATACACACACACATATATATATAGTCCCAAAAATGTATACACACATTTTGAAAATTATAAAGGCAGTGTTTATTAACACACATTTCATTTAAAAAATTGAGCTATCAGCTGTTAAAAGTGTGTATACATTTTTAGGGGACACCCTGTATATTCAGATGTATATAGGTATAGAAAGATATGCTAGCTTTAGAAACATGTGTGGGTATAGAAAGGTATATATAGGTGTTCATGTGTAGATAGTTTTAGAAGGATATACACAGGTATTTGGACTTAACTATAATTTATGTTATATTAATTAGGTCACAAGTTGAGGAAACTTCACTTTTAAATTTGCATTGCAAAAAGTATATAACTGTATCAAAGGTCTCATGTTTTAAAATTAATTTATTTAAACCATACATTTAGTGCATTTTATTATTTTTTCTTTAAAACAAAGCTTGTTCTTCCTCCTGCCTCTCCCATCCCCCAAAATAGACTAGTGTTTTATATTCTTACACTAGTCTTCGTAGACTACAGAATATGGTTTCTATTAAAAAGCAACATTGATAAAGCTAAAACAAATGCATTTTAAGCTTAAATATCACTGTATAAAATGCAGTTGAAAAAATCCCAACTCAAGGAGACTATTCTCCAGTTAACATAAAAATATCAAAATAAAATGTAACTAGTTTCGTCTGCTTATTTATTCATAGAGTGGGGAAGACTGATCACTTTTTTTTTTTTAAGTGTCTTTGCTTTACTCCTCCCCAACCCCCTCCCCCCCCAATATATTTTTATTGATTTCAGAGAGTAAGGGAGAGGGGGAGAGAGATAGAGATAGAGATAGAAACATCAATGATGAGAGAGAATCATTGATTGGCTGCCTTCTGCATGCCCCCACTGAGGATCAAGCATGCAACCTGGGCATGTGCCCTGACTGGGAATTGAACCTGTGACCTCCTGGTTCAGATGCTCAACAACTGAGTCAGCTGGCCTGGTGACCACTTTTCTATATATATATTATTCCTTTCCCTTCCTAGCCTATCATACTATTTAATAAAAGAGTAATATGCAAATTAACCATCACTCTGCTATACCCACCAACCACATCCACCAGCCAATCAGAAGCGAGTATGCAAATTAACCCAACCAAGATGGCTACGGCCACAGAGAGAGCAGGAGGGAGGCTTGGGTTTCCCCGGCAATGGAGGAAGCCAAGCTTTCCACACACCCTGGCCGGCCCAGCCTCCACTCCAGGCTATAAAGATTCAATTACAGAAGATAAATCCCAACAGAAATGGCTGCCTCCACCGAGCAAGCAGAAGGCTTGGCTCTGCTCCAGGCTACAAAGTTTCAATTGTAAAAGATAAATAAATACCAGATACCAGGGCCTCCGCTTGGGTCACTGGGGGGCGTGGCTGGCCTGCAAACCACCACAGGCCCCTTGCCCAGGCCGCCCCACACCCCAAGGGAACCCCCACCCTGATCCAGGACACCCTTCAGGGCAAACCAGCTGGCCCTCACCCATGCACCAGGCCTCTAACCTATCTAATAAAAGAGTAGTATGCAGATTGACCATCACTCCAACACACAAGATGGCTGCCCCCATGTGGTCAAAGATCGTGCCCTTTGTGGACACAAGATGGTCACCACAAGATGGCCAGCAGGGTAGAGCAGTTGGGAGGGACCAGGCCTGCAAGGGAGGGCAGTTGTGGGCGATCAGGCCAGCAGGGGAGGGTAGTTGGGAGGGACCAGGCCTGCAAGGGAGGGCAGTTGGGGGCAATCAAGCCTGCTGGGGAGGGCAGTTAGGGGTGACTCAGCCTGCAGAAGAGGGAAGTTGGGGGTGACTGGGCCTGCAGGGAAGGGCATTTGGGGGGGACCCAGGCCTGCAGGGCAGGGCAGTTAGGGGTGACTAGGCCTGCAGAGGAGGGCAGTTAGGGGCAAACAGGCTGGCAGGGGAGCAGTTTGGCATCAATCAGGCTGGCAGGGGAGTGGTTAGGGGTGATCAGGCTGGCAGGCAGAAGCAGTTAGAAGCAATCAAGAAGGCAGGCGGGTGAGCAGTTGGGAGCCAGCAGTCCTGGATTGTGAGAGGGATGTCTGACTGCCCAATTAGGCCCGATTCCGGGGGGGGGGTGGAGGGGGGATTGGGCCTAAACGGGCAGTCGGACATCCCTCGAGGGGTCCCAGATTGGAGAGAGTGTAGGCTGGGCTGAGGGATACCCCCCCTCCCGTGCACGAATTTTGTGCACCGGGCCTCTAGTCTATACTAATAAAAGGGTAATATGCAAATTGGTCAGGACACCCTCACAGTAACTACTGAACAGCAGGCTGGCAGAGGGGTTAGTGAGGGATGACCAAACGACTGAACATCAGGCTGCGTGGGGCGACCAGGCCGGCGGGGGGCAATTAGGGGTGACCAGGCCAGCAGGAGGGGTGCTGTTGGGGGCAACCAGGTTGGCAGGGGGGCAGTAAGGGGTGATTAGGCCAGTGGGGGGCGCAGTTAGGAGCGAACAGGTCAGCAGGAAGGGGGCAGTTGGGGGTGACCTGGCCGGCATGCAGAGGCAGTGAGGGGTGATCAGGCCAGCCGGGGGGGGGGGGGGTGGGCGGGCGGACGGTCAGTTAGGGGTGACCAGGCAGGCAGGCAGGTGAGCGATGAGGAGCCAGCGGTCCAGGATTGTGAGTCGGACATCCCCTGAGGGGTTCCAGATTGGAGCGGGGTGTAGGCTGGGCTTAGGGGACACCCCCCCCTTCCAGGTGCATGAATTTTGTGCACTGGGCCTCTAGTTGAAATATAATTGACAATTAATATTGTGTAAGCTTAATGTGTACATTGTGTTGATTTGACACACACATTGTGAAATGATAATAACAGTAGGGTTAGTCAACACTTCTATCACCTCACATAATTAACTTTTGTGTGAACATTTAAGAATATTCTTTTAAATATATAATATATATATTTTAAAATATATTTTATTGCTTTCAGAGATGAATGAAGAGGGAGAGAGAGAGATAGAGATATCAATGATGAGAGCCATTGATTGGCTTCCTCCTGCATGCCCCCCACCAGGGACCTAGCCCACAACCCAGACATGTGCCCTTGACCCAGAATCGAACCTGGGACTCTTCAGTCTAGCCACTGAGCCAAACTGGCTAGGGCTATAATATATTCTTACCTATAGTTAGCATGCTGTACATTTTAAATCTCCTCATATGTATTATTCTTAAAGTTCAAAGGGAACAAAGTTTAACCTGAAGAAAACATTTCTGTTTTTAAATTTTCTGATGGAATCAAATGCTTAATTTCTTTTGGTTGAACACTGTGACTTCCTTTGAAATGTAGTTAGCAAAGATTTATTTCTTGAGTGGTTCACCAATGATATAAATATATAATGAATAATAGAGTGGGGTACCTATACCCTGGGATAATTTTTAAAAAATTGGCCCTTTATTATCATCCTTTTCTTACCTTAAAATAATAATAGTGTATAGCCTTGGTTGGGTAGCTCAGCTGGTTAGAGCATTGCCCCATAGGCAAGGTTATGGGTTTGATCCCTGGTTAGGCACATACAAGAAGCAACTAGTGAATGCATAAATAAGTGGAACAACAAATCAATCAGTCTCGTTCTCTCTCAAATCAAGCAATAAAAAAAAATAATAGTGTATAATATCCTTGCCATAATGAACATACATATATGATGTATATGTAATGAAGTTACAACTTCTGTTTTATGCTTTTTTTTTTTTTAATCCTCACCTGAGGATATTTTTTTCATTGATTTTTTAGAGAGAATGGATGAGAGAGGGAAAGAGAGAGAAATATCAATGTGAGAGAAACACATCGATTGGTTGCCTCCTGCATGAGCCCCAGCCAGGGCCCGGGTTGGGGAGGATCCTGCAACTGAGGTATGTGCCCTTGACTGGAATCGAACCTGGAACCCTCTGTTTGCAAGCCGATGCTCTGTCCACTGAGCCAAACCGGCCAGGGCTGTTTTATGCTATCTTTTAATTTTAACATAAGATAATTTTTAGCTTTCATTTACCTTTTAATATAAAATATTTCTTTTTAATAATATAATTTTTAGTTTTTATATATTGACATAAAATTAAACAAAAATGCCAACAATTTTAAAATTTAAAATTGCATTCACATTGTTGCTCTTTTTTCTTAGTTCCTATTGTGGGCATAAAACAAGAGAAACATAGATTTTATTAAGTTTAAAATATGCACACATTGTCTATAAATAGCTTTATAGGTAGATTAAAAATGCCGTTAGGTTGTTTAAGTGGTCCTGTCTCTTTCCCATTGTTACAGGAATGATATGTTTGCAGCATTGCCTACTTTAATACACAGGGAAGAATCTAACACAGGAGCACATATATTTCCACTTTGGGTTGCCTTCACTACCATGTCATACTGTGACTACTTTCTCACATGTCTCTTTTTATTTCTCCCTCTCTGGGAGGTCCTCTTCATTATTTTCCAGCTTTTGGGATTCAAGACAGTTTTATACATTCATTCACAAAGCACATATTGGACACCTGGGCATCATAAAGTGAGGAATATTATTGGTACAGAAATGAATAGAATTGGTGCCTGCCCTTAGTGGGCTCACTCGAGTTGATCCTGGTTGGTTGTTCAGTGCTTCACTACTGATGCTGCATTGATAGTACCTAGGCCCTGAGTGAGGCTGTGCGGGAGCAACTGTGTGCTGGGCACCTTGGCTCCTGCTCTTCTCTCATGAGTGAGGACAAGCCTGAGGGCGCTGTGGGTCTCCTGATAGCTTCTTTCCTGATTGGAGACCTTGGCTCAGACCCAGCAGTGGGCCTGCCCTGCTGTGGAGTTAGCAGAGCCGTCTGTGCTGGCTGGGACTTCAGTGGAAGACTCTAGAAAAGGGAGCACATATATGAGGAAGGGTTGGAGCTGCTTTGTTGATAGGGATGGCTAGCTCTTAAGTTGACAGCATTTATTTTTGCACTATTGGTACCTATATTTTAGGATAAGTTTTCAGTTGTTTACACATATTAACACTTTTCCCCCAAAACTGGTTTTGTGATTGATATGATTTAAAAGTTAAAAACTGCGATTTTGTAATGTTTGCAGACATTCAGTCTTCCAGTTTGCTCTGGAATATAGACATTAACTTTACCTTAAAAGTAGTCACTCATTTCTGTAAAAATAGAGGGCTTGAAATGACCAAAGCAGTGTTTTCTCATCTCTTAGGTCATACTGTATTATCAGAATCTCCAGTTTTATTTTAAGGGTGTTTTAAGATTATCAGAAAAACTTTTATTTACTTCATTAAAAATAATTACACCAGGTGGGCAAAAGTAGGTTTACAGTTATTCATATGGAAGATAAACTGTTTGGCGTACTCACAGCTATAAACCCACTTTTGCCTCACCCTTATATCATACAGCAGTTGTAGGAGGGAATGGGGCAAAAGAGTTCAAAATTAGATATTGTTTAAAGTCCAATAAGTTTGACTACTGCTGCTTCAAATCCTCAGTTCTCCATCACAAATCAGAGACTTGTAAGATAATTCTGATGACTAATGGAAGCTCTGAAGGTTTATTTTTTTCCATTGTTTGACTTTCACATAGTTTTTGTTTTTTATATTGCTACATCACTATTGCCTGTTATAAGTTAGTGGAGTTTTATTGGAGATGTGTGTGTACCAGTAGGTATTTACACACACAAGCAAATAATGTGAGATTACATATATAATTTTGGAACCAGATTTTTATAGAAATTCAATAAAAATCCACTTTGTATCTCATGTTCTTCCTTACCAATTATAGTTTGTGCATTTATTTGCTTTTTGGTTTTCTAAATATATATATTTAAGAATATATTTAAGATGGTAAGTAATAAAGTTATAATTATAAAATCTTTATTGTTGAAAGTATTACATATGTTCCTTTTTTCCCCCCATTGACCTCTTCTAGCCCTCCCCCACCCTTTACCCCGGGCCTTCATCACCCTATTGTCTGTGTCCATGGGTTATGCATATATGCATAAGTTCTTTGGTTGATCTCTCATCTACCCACCCTCCCCCTCTTTCCCTCTGTGGTTCAATAGTCTGATCCATGCTTCTGTTACTCTGGATCTATTTTGTTCATCAAAGTTATAATTATTTAAAAAACATTGTATTTCTTTTAACACTGTTGGGTCATTGAGATTTTTCTGAAGTCTGAATGTAAAACAGCTTAAGGGAAAACATTCTTTTACAATGTAGAGCTACATTTAGAAGGTTGATTAAGTAATCATTTATCATTTGAAGATGATAATTTTGTATTTGTAAAGATGTTTATGTGATTTATGGCCAAGTTTGAATGATTATATCTCTGGTTTTAATGAGCTAACTTGTAAACACTGTTCTTGAGAATATGATTTAATTTGCTTTATAAAACCAGTTTTTTGAAGGGAGTTGTAGATTTGCCTAGAAACAAAGTTTTTGAGAAATTATTTTATAAATGTCAAATTTACCTGAGTTGTATCAGCATTCTGATTTTTTATTCAGGTGGAAATTGTGACCCATTAATCTCCCAGGGGCACTGGGCTTCTCCTCAGAAAATTCCTGACAAGCCTGTGCTGATGCAAGTGAGCGCAGGTAGCAATTTGGCAGCCCTCTGTTGATAGTTCAGTTTTCACACAAGTGTTCTCATAGCCCTTTCCCTTCTGTACTGCAGTGTATTTTTAGCCCTCAGCTGAAGAGTTCTTGAGTGCTAAAGACAAGTTTGGATAGTGTTGACTTTCTGTAGCTTTGCCTTTTGCACTTTTAGTAGCTTTAAAAACTTTTAGTGGCTTTAAACAATTGTTTTACTTGGAGATGTTTGCGTAACAATGGGGTCTTTATTTAGAAAGTGATATGCTCTAGAGGAAATTTGATTGCAGATAGTGACTGCTTTGCACACTGCACATCAGAGTATTTGGAGAAAAAAATGGAGGTATCCTAATGACAGGTTCTCATTTCATTGTGAAACTATTCTTTCAGGTTGAGTATCCCTAATTGTTTTTAAATTGGTAATAATAAAAAGGAAACAATAAAGAGGAAGAAGGATGTTTCTTGAATCTTTATAGAAATTCGAGTATGTCACTAATAAGTTTACTGACTTGATAAGAAATGTCTATAAAAGATGATATTGGGGGTTGGGGGAGAAAGGGATTCTCATGGAAGGTGACAGTAAGGTGGTGGGCACACAGTGCAGTATACAGATCTTATAACATAGAAACCCATACCTGAAATCTGTATATATATGTCCATGTTGACCATTGTCACCCCAATCAATTTAATAAATATTAAAAATAAAACATACTAAACATGCATTAAAAAAAAGATGTTTTGCTCAAGGGGGTATTTGACTTTTTTGGAGGTGGCATATAAAAAGCAGGGAAGGTAAGGAATAGAGGAGAGGGACAAACCACCCTGCATTTAAAATGAAGAGCTTAGCCCTAGCCCAGTGGTCAGCAAACTCAACAGAGCCAAATATCAACAGTACAGCGATTGAAATTTCTTTTGAGAGCTAAAAACCGACTTCTGCGCATGGGCCACGAAGTTTCAATCACACTGTACATGCGCGACTGCACGTGGTATTTTGTGGAAGAGCCATACTCAAAGGGCCAAAGAGCCGCATGTGGCTCGCGAGCCGCGGTTTGCCGACCACTGCCCTAGCCGGTTTTGCTCAGTGGATAGAGTGTCGGCATGCAGACTGAAGGGTCCCAGGTTCGATTCCAGTCAAAGTTACATACTTTGGTTGCAAGCTCCCAGCCCTGTCAGGGGCATGCAGGAGGCAATCAATCTATATGTTTCTCTCTGTGTTTCCCTCTCCCTTCCACTCTTTCTAAAAATCAATGGAAAAATATCTTTGGGTGAGTATTAAAATAAAAGAAGAAGAGCTTAGGAAATTCAGCTGATTGAACTTCCAATTTCCTAGAAAAAGAATGACCACATTTGCTACTACTGGAGTGTTAAGAAGGTTTATCTAAATTAATATAGATGCTGAAGTCAGTTGAAAATGAGACTTTTGTGGGACTTGCCATAAGCCCAGCTAGCGTCCAGTATAGTCATCACTGTCTTTGTGGACCATGATGAACTGCCAGAGGAAAGTCCATTGGCTTGGAAACAGCTTTTATACTAATGAAGACCCAAGGATGGTAGTATCGGTATAGGCAGAGCTGAGATTTACTAATCCCTTTATACATTATGCCATTCCAAGGGGAATGTTGCCTAATTAATTATCTCTTATCTTGGAGGTGATAGAAACAGTAATTTTTCCTAAAAAAATGGGTGTGGTGCTAGAAGAAGGAAAGTTGCATTTCAAACAGCTATTGAACCTTTAAAATCATTTGGAGAAGCTTAATGTGTGATGTTTTGAGCGATAAAAAAAATTAGTAATGCACCCACATTGCAGACAGTTTCCTTTCAGCTGCCAGTTCAACCTGACTCTTAACAATGAAGGGATATATGACAAAACTTCTGAGGTTGAACAGATATAGGGCAGAAATGATGTGGAAAGTTTCTAGAGAGTTTCCCAATTAAAGTGGATTTTAATTTAGCTTTTAAATTTAGGTGGATAGTTTTCAAATAAGGTATAGTAAATGCTTGAATTCTCACTAAATGATTTTGAGTGTTTTCAAAATCTAGTCACAAGTGTCTAGATGAAAAGATTAGTACTAGACATGTTGGTGTTCATCTTCTCATTAGGTAGAATTAAGTGCACATTAATCAGAAATGAAAATCAGGTGTATTCAAGCATATTCACTCCTTTTTAGAGAACCTTTTGTAACATTAAATAAACAGAGGCATAAACGTAACACTTACCAAATACCTATGCATCACTAATGGTCAGAGGCATTGGGTCTTTAGAGATGAGTTAAATCTAGAGCCTACTCTGAAGCAGTTTATGTTTGAGAGCTTGAACATGAGACAGACTATTTGGTGGTAATAATAAATAACTTATTTACTGCATGCCAAATCCCATTCTAAACACTTTATATTAACTCCTTTAATTCTCCTAACAACCTTAGGAAGTGGGTATAGTAATTATTTAAATGAGAAAATTGAAACACAGAAAGATTAAGTAAATTTTCCAAAGTCATACAATTAATGAATGACAGAATTGCCTGACTGTAGTCTAGTCACAGGTTACATGCTATAAACCATAGTGTTTTATTGATTCTTGAAAGAAAGCACTGGGCACTCATAGGAATGGTTTTTGAGGGGTGTGCACTCGCAAAGGCTTATGAGAACTGGACTTATGATTGATAATAATTTTTTTTATTTTCTGGCTCTGGAGAGTTTGACAATGCTATCTAATAAGACAGACAGGGCATTAAATGGAAAGATTTCTTGTTGCTCTGAAGCTAAGGGACATAGGGGATCTATCAATAGGGAAAACGTTTAATCAAAAATTCCAAATTATTTTGGCCTAGACAGATGTAGAAAATGAATTGCCTTGGGATCCTCAGATGACTTAGGTGTGTCTGGAAAACAGCTGATCAAGGTAAGTGGTCAGGAGACTTGGTAGTCAGTGAACAAGATGGACTAGCCATGCATTGCATGGGGATGGACTTGTTCTAGTATATAGACCCTCTTAGCAATGAATTGATGCTTTTAGCAAAAATATTTATGTCCCTCCTACTTTCTTTTACTTAGAGGTGGAAGAGAGAATATTATTTAATTTTTTAAAAACTTTTAATTGTAGAAGTTTTCAAACACATAAAAATAGAATAGTATAATGGACTCCTATGTACCCATTATATAGCAACAGTTATCAATATATGGCCAATCTTATTTCATTTGTTCCTTCTCCTGCCATCTATCTATCCTGAAACATCTTTTTAAAAAAAATATATTTTTATTGATTTCAGAGAGAGGAAAGGAGAGGGAGAAAGCGATAGAAACATCAATAATGAAAGAGAATCATTGTCCTGCATGCTCACCACTGGGGATCAAGCCCGCAACCCAGGCATGTGTCCTGACCAGGAATTGAACTGTGATCTCCTGGTTCATATGTTGATACTCAACCACTGAGCCACGTCAGCTGAGCTCTCCTGAAATATCTTAAAGCTGATTCTGTTTATCATTATTTCATCCACATATCTGTCAGTCACATATCTTCTAAGTGATAAAAACTCTTAAATACATAACCTCAATACCATTATTACATCATTAAAAAAAACACAAAACAGTATCAGATAGCCTCTCATGTTCAGATTTCCTCCAGTGCCTTACAGATGCTATGTTTATAGTTGATTTGTCCAAGTCAAGATCTCAACAAGGTCCACACATACTGCACTTAGTTGATATATCTCTTAAGTTTCTTTAGATCTAGAGCAGTTTCCTCTTTTTTTTTCTTGCCATTTATTTATTTATTTATTTTTTTTTGGGGGGGGAAATAAACAAACACCAACACTTTATTTTTTCACCAGAACTTTGGAAGAGACACACACAGATGTACAATTAGCTTCCACTTTAACTTATGCCTCTGGTACGAAGTATTGTTGAATCTGTCAGAAACATTTCTCTGATAACTATATTTTAACAGCATTATTGAGATATAATCCATATAACATACAAAGTCAGTTTAAGTTGTTCAGTAGTTTTTAGTGCATTCACAGAGTTGGGCAACCATCACTGTACCTAATATCAGAACATTTCATTATCTACAAATGAAACCACGTACCCATTAGCAGTCAGTCCCATTTCCTCTTCCCCAGCCCCTGGCAACCATTATTCTACTCTCTGTCTCTATAGATTCGCCTATGCTGGAACATTTTATATCAGTGGGTTCCTATAACATATTTGGCATTTCGTGACTGGCTTCTTTCACTTAGCGTAGTGTTTTGGGATGACTTTCTTGCCATTTATCCATTGAAAAAAATTGGGTCATATGTTTTGTAGCATTTTGCACGTTTTGGATTTGGCTGATTATATTCTTTTAGAAATTAGTGTTTCACATGTTCCTCTTTGTCCTGTATTCCCTGTTAATTGGTAGCTAGATAGAGACTTGATCACATAGAAGTTAAAATAGATAGAGCTATGTGTTTTTTGTTGCATCATATTAAGAAGCAGATGATTTCTGGTTGTTGGTCATGTTAAGATTGGTCAGTGGGTTTAAGAGCTGTCAGTGTGATTTAAGTAGGCCAGTGGTCGGCAAACTCATTAGTCAACAGAGCCAAATATTAACAGTACAACGATTGAAATTTCTTTTGAGCCGAAAACCGACTTCTGCGCATGGGCCAAGAAGTTTCAATTGCACTGTACGTGCGCGTCTGCACGTGGTATTTTGTGGAAGAGCCACACTCAAGGGGCCAAAGAGCCGCATGTGGCTTGTGAGCTGCGGTCTGCCGACCACTGATACAGGCTAACGTTCCCCATCACCTTCAACCTGGTGGTTTGGCCACCATCAGGGATTTTTCTCTAATTTAAAAATGGTTAATTTGTGTTTCCAAACATTTGTGGGCTCTGCAAATAGTAGTCAGACCAAAAAAAAAAACACACAATTTGTGTTTTGGGCATATCATCAAATGCAAATTTTAGAGGTAAGCATTGACCATCTGTGACTTCAATGTGAAATTATGTGTATATATGCACACATATACAAAAACATTTATCGTTATTTTCTCTACTTTGAGATGTGGATGAAAGGGGCCACATGCTAACCTGACAAACTCAGGGAAGGCCTGCATGGTAGTCTTGCAAACTCCAAGACCTAAAGTAACCACAAAGGATGCTAAAATTAAACTTTAACTAAAAGCAGTTATGATGGATAGTCAAGTCCTAGGCCAGTATCTTCCCTGACAAGGTCAATCTTTACCTTAACTGAGACTATTTTTTTGCACCTATGTTAACATATTCTTGAAATGTCAGGGTAACTTGTAACTTCCCTTTTTGCTGGATCCCTCAGGGCACAACCAAATACCCTGGGCGCCAGGACAGAGACCATAAATTCCTTCATTGTTATTGTTATTATGTTAATTGTTAACTATTCTGCACCCACCTAAGTAAAAGAAGTATGTGTCTATCATTTTACTTTTTATCCAATCCCAGAGGTTCCCCCAGCCCCCACTTTGCTTTCTCCTGCCTCCCTAATCTGTCACCAATGGATTTCATGTAACTCACATCTCCTCCTTTGATGCAATGTATATAAATAGGTGAAAAACCACCATTCTTCAGAGCATTATCCCAATCCGTTGATATTCTACTTCTTGGCAGTTGTCGACAGTTTGGCTTAAATAAACTCACAAAAATTCTTTACAGGTTTGAATGTTTTTATGTTAACAGAGAGAATTAAAACTGGACCTTTATCCTTTATACTCTGGAATACGAGTTGACATGTTCATTAATCAGGGTTCTTTTTAACTTCTAAAAATCTTCTAATTTCTGAAGATAATGAAAAAAACATGTCAAATAACAATTCTTGATATTTTTGATGAAGTTGTAGAACCAGTGGGTATGTTAGACCAGATCTATTAAATTAAGATCAATCTTAAACCGGTATAAGCTTTGTTTACTAATTTATATTCAGTGCTCAGAATGCTCAAGTCCTTCCAGGCATTACCTTCCCCAGTACTTGGGATTCAGAATTAATCATCGAAAAGCAGGCCCTTTGGTTATAGTACAAGTAAGAGTTCTCATTTATGAGCAATCACCTTTTCAATGACTGGTATATTCTTGTCCAACAGGTGTAATTATTCACCCTTCCTTAGTAACAATTTCTTAACCAGCTCTCCTTTTTCACTATTCTGTTTAGTCACCCATCTTGTAACTAAGTTATTGAAGTCTCTCCTTCATAGTATTCTAAAAGTGACTTGCTCTTGCACAATTTGTAAATAACAAATTAGAGAAATTTCAGTCTCATGTATTTATATATTCAGGAAGTAGATAGGATACAACAGACCCTCCTTGAGTGCAATTTACTCTTGATTAATACAACTTTAGTCTAACTTGTAAAAAATTCAAATTATAGAATATATTTATGGGCAACAAATAGTACTTGTGTTCACTAAGAAAAAGAAAGTGTTATTCACATCTTAATGATTTTTAAATTGGGAGATAGTATTCATTGGAGTCCAAAGAAGCTATTCAGATGCTGGTGAGAGGAGTATAATAGTGCTGTAGTTATTGCTTGTATATATACAATATGAGCTTTGTGTAGAAGATGCTTATTCGTTTTCCACCTCTGTTACTTGCTTTGGTAGTGACACAGTGGATCTGAACTTAAATTTGGATTGTAAATCATAAAATTTCTTAAAAAGATATATAGTATAATGTAGCAGTGAAATGGAAAAAGTTGACTATACAAAAGATTGTCACATGCCGTGCAATTTGAGACAGTTAAAAATGGCAAGTTTTCTTTTTAAAAGCCAGAAGATGGCTGACTAACTCATGTGTCATGAGGTTCTATCAGTAAGTAGCATTTTTTCAGTCAAAGCTTCTGGCTAACTTTTTCAAAGAACCTACATAACTTCTATTTGTGCATATTTTGATTGAGAAAAAAAATGAAGCAACAAATTAGATATACCAAGAAAAACAGATAAAACATCAATTGAGATATCTGTGTGAAAACTATTTGTTCTCAAATTGTTAAGTCAAAGACTTAAGCTTGGATTATTAATTAATTCCAGAATGTTTGAGTTGCAGTGATACTCCAGGTGCTGTTATGTAAAGTACTGAGTCACTGGGCTGCTGTATCTAATTTCCAGTGGACAGAGGCATCCAGTGAATGTCAGGTTCTGAATGTGAAGAACGCATATGCTAGAATGCTGACTGTGTGCCTGAAAAAGAAAGGGCTTATTATATCGATACTAGGGTCCCTTGGCCTGGCCTGTGCCCTCTTACAATCTGGACCCCTTGGGGGATGTTGGATAGCCAGTTTCAGCCCGATTCCCACAGTCCTGATTCAGACAGGAGAGAGCCCGATCCCCACAGGCCCAATCCAGACAGGAGGGAGCCTGATCCTGTGCATTGAGCATCTATCCCCTGGTGATCAGTGTGCATCATAGTGACAGGTTGTTTGGTCGTTCTGCTGTAAAGGTCACTTAGGCTTTTATAAATATAGCTAAAAATTACAGTGTGTGATTTTCTGTGTGCCCCTCCTCTGCAGTTGTTAAATTATTGCTAAACTATTGATGTGCTTTAGAATTGGGAAGTCATCTTTGAAATAAAGGTTTACTTCTGCTTTAGGTGGAACAAGCTACCAGAACAAAGCTTTTATCATATTGCTTCACAGCAGTGACTAGCTCTCTTGTTTGAGTGCAGGTTGTCTCCAGCCACAAATGGTCAATAAAATTGAGCCTTATTGTCATTTAAAGGTGCCATTTAGTGGTAAAAATTTACAGGAAGGCTTTGCAATTTATCATAATTGCATTAAAATATATGCAAAATGTTGTGTATGAACAAAATTGATTCCTTTTGTCTTTCTGAATTCCTAAGGACATATGCTTTATTATAAGTAAAGTTTTATATGGTGGTGTTATTTGCTTCGGGGATAAAGTAATTGGGCAGTAGGATGAGGGAGTCAAATGTTCCCTGGAGAGCAGAGAGAGGTCAGAGTTAACTGTGAACCATTATAGAGCCAAGTAGAAAGGAAAGAAAGCAAATAAGACCCTCTTTGATTTTCCTGAGTCAGCACTATGTGGTCATGTATGTTCATGCTTTGCTTTAAAAAGACCTTTATGAAATCAGGAGTTTGAAGGACTTTTGACTTGATAATTCTTGATAATGTGTTATATTTGTTTATAAATCAACTATTGGTATATGAGAGAGAAAAATATATATGAATAATACCTTTCTACTCTAATTGGATTGGAATATTTTTTATGCTTACTTATAGATTTTGATAGTATAAAATGTCAATTATAAATATTAATGGAAATAAAAAGATTTCTGAAACTGACTTCTGTTGCTTTTAGAAAATCTTAATATTCTTTACTTTTCAGTATTTCAGATGTTAGCACTCAGGTGTTTTCTGATACCAATTGAGTGTCCAATAGTTTACCTCAGTTCTAACACTCTCTACCTGGAGTTAGCATAACATCTCACCAATGAAAGGGTTTTGCCTCACAAAACTGCCCCTACTTCAGATCCACCTCTGTTAATTGCTTTGGTAGCAAATGTGGTGCCCAGGCTACCCACACTTCTGCTTGGTTCTCTACAAATCAGTGGGTTCAGTTATTTTCTAGACCACCTCACAGAACTCATGTTTACTTTTTATTAGAAAAGATACAACTCATGGGAACAACCAATAGAAGAGATACATAGATCAAGGTGTGGAGGGAGAGGTGGTGCAGTGCTTCTTTGCCTGCTTTGGGTGCATCATTCTACTAGCACTTTGATGTGTTCACCAATCAGAATGCTCCCCAAATTCATTGCTAGGGGTTTCAATGGAGGCTTCATTACCCACTCAGGATTGGTTAAATCATTGGTCATTGATGACTGAACTCCATCTCCAGCCCTTCTCCCCTCTATGGAGTTTAGGAGGTAGGGCTAAAAATTATAACTCTAATCACTTAATTGATTTCTCTGGAGGTCTGCCCCCTGTCCAGAAGTTTTGTAGGGTCTCTCCTAACCCTCATCTCTTATTAGCATAAACTCTGGTTTGGTTGAAAGGGGCTTGTTATGAATAACAGAAGACGTTCCTATCACTTAGGAAATTGCTTGGGTTGCTGCAACCTGGGACTAATACCAAATATGAGTTTCCCTGTGAACATATATGCTCTTACTAAAATGATAATTTATGAGATACATTTCTTATTGTCTGATTTAAAAAAACCCTTACTATTTATTAACATTTTCTGGTGTCAATAGTCATATACCTGTGTTTTGTGTGTGTGTGTGGTAGTGTAGTATTCCAGCTATAGATGTGCCATAATTTTTACAACTAATCTAGTGTAAATACATATAACTAATATCATAGTAGTTATTATTTTTTCATAACTACTCTTCACTAGCCATTGTATTTTTAAGGAATAGTGATCCTCACCACAGCAGTACTGTCAAGTAAGGAATTGTTTTTATCTTGGGTTTACAGATGTGTAAATGACTATACTATAGAAATATCACTGTTTTTATCCTTACCAGTATTTCAGTGGTGATCATTTAGCATCTAGCAGGAATATATTTTCCGCCTATTCCTATCCTTTAGCCTCCTCCTACCACATTCCTTTATAATTTTGGCAGGATGCCAAACAAAAACTGAATAGGTCATTTCGTTTATGCTGCCTGGCACACTAGATTGTGTATAATTGTGATATTTCTGCATGTATGGCTATGTAAATTATTATATTGCACTTCTCCAAAATCCATCTAATACCAAAGTATTAAAATGTATTAAAGGGTAGCTTTTGGCATATTTACTTGGTTTCTTAAACTCAGAACAGTTCAGTTTCCAAAATGCATAGCTGCATGGATCAATAACAGTTTTATTTTATTCATAGGAGTTCAGAGTTCCAAGTGAGAGTTATGAATTTTTGCTCACTTTAGGTAGCAAAGATGGAAGAAGAGTGGGGCAATATAATATTAACTGCTAGTTGCTCATTTAATACTTGGAATGCCTGAGATGGCAAGTCTAAGATAGAACTGACAAAGTTTTGCATTTCTTATATTCCAAGTCCAATTACTTCCTCTCTTATTCTCTGGAACTTATGAAATAAATTAGGGCACTCATTACTCTAGTAATTTAGGCAGAAGAGGAAATGAAATTAAGTTCTTGTCTACCATTCTATTTCCTCATTTTCAAATTGTTTGAATATACCTAGTAATGTTGCATTGTTAGAATTGTGTATTCCTCATTTCATAACCAGTGATTATAAATATTTATTTATATATAGTTATTCTGGATTCTTGTTCTGTTTTGAAAAAAAGGTACTAAGAATGAAAGCCAAGGGAGAAATGAGGACTTAAGGTACCCACTGCCCCCCCACCCCCCTGACACACACACCTTAGGTAGGATGCTCTGAATACTTGCAGGTCAGTCACCAATATTCTTGAAGGTATTATATGGGTGACTTGTTCATTGTACTGTAAGTTCTCACTTTCTGCTATGCTGGGTTCCATGGAATTCCTGTGGTGGCAGTGGGGGTACTTAAGAGGGACTAACTATTCCTACCTAGTTCCTTTGGCCTGTGAGTAGTGATGTAAAAGAGCAGCTATTTAATTTTCATGATTTTGCTAGCTGAGTGGCAGATCTTCTGGTCTCCCTTGAGCTCACTCACATGTCTGCATTCAGCTAGTAGGTCTATTGGGGCTGACTAAGCTCAGCTGGGATAGCTGGTATTTCTGGACCTTTTGCCCCTTGTGGTCTTTCATTACCAAGGAAGCTAGATTGAACTGCTTTGTGTTTAGATTCGGTAGCTTTCCAAGAGAGTAAAAGTGGAAGCCACAGGCCTCAAAGGCTTAGTTTTCGAAGTCATTAAACATCCCTTCTGCTTGCTATATTTTTCTGAACAAAGCAAATCCCAAGGCCAACCCAGATACAAGAGGTAGGGAAATCTACTTTACCTCTTAATGGGAGGAACAGTAAAGTCACATTACAAAGAGGTATGGACACAAGGAGCTCTGAATCATTGGTGACTATTTTTATAACAATCTACCACATAACCCCCAGTGATTCCTTAGTATATCAAAAAAGCATTAATTTAGAGGCGGCTATTACATGGTACAGGTCCTTCAGTGATCTTTATTCCCATCCTATATAATAAAAGCCCAGCGACCGAATGGCGGAATGACCAGAATGACGGGTCGACCAGTTGCTATGATGCACACTGACCATCAGGGGGCAGACGCTCAACGCAGGAGCTGCCCCCTGGTGGTCAGTGCACTCCTACAGATCAGCATGCAGTGGGAGCAGCCTCTCAGAGGGCAGATCCACAGCCGCTTGGCTGACCGGGATGAGTGGTGCTCCCACAGGGGGCTGATCCACGCCCCTCACCAGTGCACAAATCCTGTGTACTGGGCCTCTAGTCAACAATAAAAACTTTGCTATTTACTATTTCAAATTTGGTGAGATCATTGGTGTTGAAAATATGTAGATTGACTAAAATATTTTACAGATGGTTTTCATTCTTACAGGTTGGGTGGGAGCATTCTGATCATAATGGTAACAGTCTTGCTTCCCTATCTATATACATAAAAGCCTAAGTGACCGGCCGACCGTTCGACTGGCTGATTGGTAGCTATGACGCACACTGATCACCAGCGGGCAGACACTCAATGCAGGAGCAGAAACCACAGGCATGGAAACATGGAACAGACTGATGAATCTCAGAGTGAAGGGGGAGGTGGAAAGGGGCATGTGGGAAAAGATTAACCAAAGCTCTTATATGCATACTAGAGACTTGGTGAATGGATTTGTGCACCGGTGGGGTTCCTTGGCTTGGCCTGTGCCCTCTCACAATCCAGGACCCCTTGGGAGATGTTGGAGAGCCGGTTTTGGCCCGATCTCCGCGGGCCTGGCTGAGGGACCCCACTGGTGCACGAATCCGTGCACCGGGCCTCTAATGATACAATAAAAAAAAGAAGCCCACTAGCTTGTATGAGAGGGTAGTGCAATGTTGATTAAAAAAACAAACTAATAATTCTAATTCAATAAATACCAGTGTCCACAAAAATGTATACACACTTTAACAGCTGATAGCTCAATTTTGAAAATAAAATTTACTTTAATGAACACTGCCTTTATAATTATTCAGAGTGTATATTTTTATGGAACACCCTCTATCTGTTGAACTGCTATTTTGTTCTAGTTACCTATTATAGGTGATTTGCAGAGCTCAAAGATAAATCAAGATAAACATTTAGAACAGAAAATAGTTCACAATTCGATGATGACAACAGCCTTGAGGAGGATGGGAGAGGGTTACAAGGTGGATCCAGTGTAAACATAGTATCTCTTTGAGGACAGACTGGTTTTGATGGTTTGGAAACTATAAATAATGCTGCTTCTTAATAATTAACAGGGAAATGACCCTTTTTCTTATCTATGGAAGGTGGGGGAGAGATGCTTTTGGTAATCTAGATTGTAGAGAGTGGTCATCTTCCATATTTGAGCAGTAGACACTTTACTGCCCTTTGTGAGATCTTTGACCAAGGTTGAACTCATCTGTTGGCTCAGCTTAGAATATTATGAAAGTAATGTTAAAGGTTTGTATTACTTGAGAAGATACATGGAGAGATAATATTCAGGGCTTTTTATCTTCTTGCTGAAGGCTAAATACAGCTGAAAGATACATTCCTTCTAACTTTAATATTGTGTGACCCTGTGAGATGCTCTATAGTCAGAATTACAGCAAAAGATAGTCTTGTTCTTCAATCATAGTTCTGAATATTCTTGAAGATCCCATGCCTGTGAATGCAAATTCTTGTTTTCTAGTCAGAGTTCTGAATATTTTTGAAGATCCCATGCTTGGGAATGCTTCTCTCATGAGAACTGTTGAGAAAGAAATTGTCTTGATGATGATGTGGGCAAGGTTTAAATGTACTGGGTGTTCTCTTAAGGGAGAGCTTTGAAACCAGAATTTCAAGGGTGGTGCAGAGATTGGTACCCTCAGTTCTTGGAATGGCTGAGTGGGGCCTGAGGCTGCTGATCCACTAGGCCAACCTCTGGACTAGCTATGATTCTAATTTTCCCAGTGTTGAACAGACGTCCTCATTGTCTCTATAAGCCAGAACATGAGAAAGTTAGGCAGTGCTGCCGTAAAGGATATAGCAGTGCTTGCGAAACATTTTGGGTTGAGGACAGGTACTGTTTTTCTTATCAGTCGGGGTTCTTGGTTGCAAACAACAGAAACTTACTTTAGTTAATTTAACCCACACTGAGTTGTCTGGGCTGTCCATGTCAAATTTATTTTCAGATCAATAAACTTTTTTTTTTTTTTTAATTTAATTTTATTTTTATTGTTTTAAGTATTACAAATAGTAGTACATATGTCTCCTTTTTTTTCCCCCTTTGATCTCCCCCTGACCTCCCCTACCCCCCAGGACATGCCTTCACCTGCCCACCCTCCCCCCCCACCCCAGTGTCTTATATCCATTGGTTGTGCTTATATGCATGCGTACAAGTCCTTCGGTTGGTCTCTTACAGCCCTCCTCGCCCAACCACCCCTGTCTTCCCAATGTAGTTTGACAGTCTGTTCAATGCTTCTTTGCCTATGTATCTTTTTCCCACCATTTCTTTCCTTTAAAAAGTTTTGCCTTTGCAGACTGGAAATAAACATATAATAACAAAACAAGACAAAACAAAAAAGTGTTTGAGTCCCAATTTCAATGTCCAACAGTTCCTTATGTGTACATGTCAGCAGTGATATCTGGATGGTGGGCACATGGTGGCAATGCAGGTCCGACCCTCTCTGGTTTGGTCCTAGGCAACCTGCAGCGGTGCACAGCTGCTGACTGCTCCCATGGCAAGGCGTTGTCAGCGTCTTCCATCTCTGGACTGTTTTTGCCTCTTGTCTTCGTGGTTGGAGCACTCCTGTCAATTCCTCTCTGTTGCAGGAATCCATCTGGTCTTGGGGTTGTTTTCTGAAAATATACAAATATATTCTCGACCACAAGTTAATAAAGGAATCTTTTCTATATAATTGATTTGGGATCCTTTTTATTTTTGTTCAAACGATTTTCCTTTGTCTTATTTAGACACCATGTGTGTTTTTAATGGCCGTCTTGCTGTTAGCATTGCAAATGAACCTTAATTTGGTAAAGTTAAAATTTTCTAGATGTAATTTACTTATAGGATATTTTTCCTTACATGATATTGCCCTACTATCCCCCCCCCCCTTTTTTTTTTAATGGAGGTTTTTGTAAATTTTATAATGCAGTCTTGATAACTTTAAATTAAAAAAAAAATTTTTTTTTTCCCCCACACATATGACTGCTTTAGGTTCATTGCATATTCAGGAATTTTACCATGAGATGAACTACCAATAGAAATTTTAGTTATTACTTTAAGAATAGCTTTTTGTCCAGTACTTGAATATCCACTTATTTCAATTAGCCTATTTAAATTAATCTGAAAACTCGATTACTATTTTACTGTCAAATTTAATACTCTACCAACAATCTTAGTTTACCCTGTAAATATTAGTGGGAAGGATTATTTGCATTCTTGAGTGGGCCCTGAGCATTCCAAATGCTCAGCTGAATTTAGATATAGGGCAACTGCTGTCGGCCAAGTCTCTTGTCTGTTACCTGGGTCCCGATCTGAGCTGGGCCAAGTCTCTGTCTGTCACCTGTATCTCGATGTGAGCTGGGCCAAGTCTCTGTCTGTCACCTGTATCTCGATGTGAGCTGGGCCGGGTCTCTTTCTGTTGCCTGGGTCCCGATCTGAGCTGGGTGTGGGAAGCACAAAGCAGCCATTGGGGTAGGAGACCTCCTTTAGAAGGGGGTGAGGGTTCAAGCCCCTGCAATGTTGGGGGGGTGAGGGTCTGTGCCCCACTTCTGTTGCCCCCCCAAGTTCTCTCCTGATGGCCCCTCTGCGACTGTGCCTGTCTTAGGTTGTTCCTTCCTTGAGGAATCTTACCCGTCTCTGGCTAACCAGCCATCCTCCGGGGCCAAGCAGGGTGCTGTGAGGTTCAGTTCTGTCTCCTTGGTAGCCTATGACCCCGTGGCCTCCACACCCAGCACCTGCCTTGGGAACCCCTGGCCTGCTGGCAGGGTCCCGGTGCTGATCACATATCTCGGGGAACTCGGGTTTCTTCTCCAGTGAGGGCCCAGCTCACACAATTGGATGTGAGACAGATCCCTGGTACCAGCCCCCAGGAGGCTTCAAGCTCAGCATGAACAGAAAGCTCAGGTAACAGCTGAGGGCAATTGGATTGTGAGAAGAGGGTCCCTCTTGGCACAAAGGGCAAGAGGGGCCAATATAGGATGCTCAAGTGCCTTCCCAGTGCCTTAATTCCTTCTGCAAGGGATTAAATCCTTTCATGTCCCTCTTTTTAAATTGCTGCCCACCATTCAAAGAATTAGTTTGTAAGTTTGTTTGGGATAATTGTAAAGTATGCTGTTGTAAAATATCTAAGATTATAATGAGATTGTAGAATAATATCATGTAAGGATATTCTTTGCCCTAGGCCCTGGCAATTCCATTTCAAACTGGCTGTCAATTTCTTTTTGTAGCTTTATATAAACTTTGTCAGGGAGGCAAAAACACAAATTACTTACTTTAGTTCAAGCGGCCAAATATATTGACTTTCAATTACAATCCTTATGACTTTTGAAGGAAACTTCTCTTTGTTTCCTTCCAAAATAATTTTCAGTCTACAGAGTTTCATTTAAAAATTTTTGTCACATGAAACAATTTCTCTTAATGCCCCGCCCCCTTGTTGTCTGTGTCCATTGATTAGGTTCATATGCATGCATACAAGTCCCTTGGTTGATCTCTCCACCTTACCCCCACCCTCCCCTACCTTACCTGAGGTATGATCTTCTGATCCACGTTTCTCAGCCTCTGGATCTGTTCTTGTTCATCAGTCTATGTCGTTCATTATATTCCACAAATGAGCGAGATCATGTGATATTTATCTTTCTCTGCCTGGCTTATTTCACTCAACATAATATTCTCCATCTCCATCCATATTGTTGCAAATGGTAGGAACTCCTTCTTTTTTACCGCAGCGTAGTATTCCATTGTATATATATACCACAGTTTTTTAATCCATTCATCTGCTGATGGGCATTTAGGTTGTTTCCAAATCTTGGCTATGGTGAATTGTGCTGCTATGAACATAGGGGTGCATATTTCCTTTCTGATGCTTGTTTCTAGATTCTTGGGATATATTCCTAGAAGTGGGATCACTGGGTCAAATGGGAGTTCCATTTTTATTTTTTTGAGGAAGCTCCATACTGTTCTCCACAGTGGCTGCACCAGTCTGCATTCCCACCAGCAGTGCAAAAGAGTTCCTTTTTCTCCGCATCCTCGCCAACACTTGTTTGTTTATTTGTTGATAAAAGCCATTCTGACAGGTGTGAGAGGGTACCTCATTGTTGTTTTGATTTGCATCTCTCTGATGATTAGTGACTGTGAGCAGGTTTTCATATGTCTCTTCGCCTGCCTTCTGTCTTCTTTCAAAAAGTGTCTATTTAGATCAGTTGCCCATTTTTTGATTGGGTTTTTTATCTTCTTTTTGTTAAGTTGTATGAGTTCTCTGTATATGTTGGAGATTAAACCCTTATCATTGATATCATTGGCAAATATGTTCTCCCATGCAGTGGGCTTTCTTGTTGTTTTATTGATGGTTTTCTTTGCTGTGCAAAAGCTTTTTATTTTGATGTAGTCCCATTTGTTTATTTTCTCTTTAGCTTCCATTGCCCTAGGAGTAGTATCAGTGAAGAAGTTCTTTCGGCATATGTCCAAGATTTTGCTGCCTGTGGATTCCTCTAGTATTTTCATGGTTTCCCGTCTTATGTTTAAGTCCTTTATCCATTTTTAGTTTATTTTTGTGTATAGTGTAAGTTGGTGATCTAGCTTCATTTTTTTGCATGTATCTGTCCAATTTTCCCAACACCATTTGTTGAAGAGACTGTCTTGACTCCATTGAATGTTCGTGCCTCCTTTGTCAAATATTAATTGAGCATATTGATTTGGGTCAATTTCTGGGTTCTCTATTCTATTCCATTGATCTATATGTCTGTTCTTGTGCCAGTACCAGGCTGTTTTGAGAACAGTAGCTTTGTAATACAGCTTGATATCTGGTATTGAGATCCCACCTACTTTGTTCTTCTTTCTCAGGATTGCTGTAGCTATTCGGGTTCTTTTTTTATTACAGATAAATTTTTGGAAAGTTCGTTCTAGGTCCGTGAAATATGTTGTTGGTATTTTAACGGGGAGTGCATTGAATTTATAGGTTGCTTTGGGTAGTATGGACATTTTGATGATGTTGATTCTACCAATCCATGAACATGGTATGTTCTTCCATCTGTTTATGTCTTCTTCTATCTCTTTTTTCAGTGTCGTGTAGTTTTCTACGTATAGGTCTTTTACCTCTTTAGTTAAGTTTATTCCTAAGTATCTTAATTTTTTTGGTGCGATGGTAAATGGGATTGCTTTTTTAGTCTCTCTTTCTGTAAGTTCATTATTGGTGTATAGAAATGCCATAGGTTTCTTGGCATTAATTTTGTATCCTGCTACATTACCAAATTCAGTTATTAAGTCTAATAATTTTTTTATGGAGTCTTTAGGGTTTTCTATGTACAGTATCATGTCATCTGCGAATAAGGACAGTGTTACTTCTTCTTTTCCAATTTGGATGGCTTTTATTTCTTCTTCTTGTCTGATTGCAATGGCTAGTACTTCCAGCACTATATTAAACAGGAGCGGTGAGAGTGGGCATCCCTGTCTTGTTTCTGTTCTTAGGGGAAATGGTTTTAGTTTTTGCCCATTGAGTATGATGTTGGCTCTGGGTTTGTCGTATATGGCTTTTATTATGTTCAGGTATGATCCTTCTATTCCCACCTTGCTGAGAGTTTTTATCAAGAAAGGGTGTTGGATTTTATCAAATGCTTTTTCTGCATCAATTGATATGACTATGTGATTTTTATCTCTCAATTTGTTTATGTGATGTATCACGTTTATTGATTTGCGAATATTGTACCATCCTTGCATCCCTGGGATAAATCCTACTTGGTCATGGTGTATAATCTTTCTGATGTACTGCTGGATTCGATTTGCTAGAATTTTGTTGAGGATTTTGGTATCTATGTTCATGAGGGGTATTGGCCTGTAATTCTCTTTCATTGTGTTGTCTTTATCTGGTTTTGGTATTAGGGTGATGCTGGCCTCATAGAAGGAGTTTGGAAGTGTTCCTTCTTCTTGAATTTTCTGGAATAGTCTGAGGAGGATAGGTTTTAGTTCTTCCTTGAATGTTTGGTAAAACTCCCCTGTGAAGCCATCAGGCCCTGGGCTTTTGTTTGCTGGAAGCTTTTTGATGACTGCTTCAATTTCTTCCATAGTTATCAGCCTATTGAGATTCTTAGAATCTTCCTGAGTGAGTTTTGGAAGGTTGTATTTTTCTAGGAATGTGTCCATTTCCTCCAGATTGTGTAGTTTGTTAGAATAGAGTTGTTCATAGTATTTTTTAACAATCCTTTGTATTTCTGTGGGGTCTGTTGTTATTTCACCTCTTTCATTTCTGATTTTGTTTATTTGGGTCCTCTCTCTTTGCTTCTTGGTGAGCCTGGCTAGAGGTTCATCAATCTTGTTTATCCTTTCAAAGAACCAGCTCTTGGTTTTGTTGATCCTATGTATTGTTTTTTTGGTCTCTATGTCATTCATTTCTGCTCTGATATTTATTATGTCCTTCCTTCTGCTCACTGTGGGCTTTTCTTGTTGCTCTCTTTCTAATTCTTTGAGTTGTTGAGTTAGAAGATTTATTACCATTTTTTCTTGTTTTTTGAGGTAGGCCTGTAGAGCTATAAACTTCCCTCTCAAGACTGCTTTCATTGTGTCCCATAGCATTTGCATTGTTGTGTTTTTATTGTCATTATTCTCCAGGATGTTTTTAATTTCTTCTTTGATCTCGTTGATCACCCAATCATTGTTTAATAGCATGCTATTCAGTTTCCACGTGTTTGAATTTTTTGGAATGTTTTTATTATAGTTTATTTCTAATATTATGCCATTGTGGTCTGAGAATATGCTTGATAGGATTTCAATCTTTTTGAATTTAGGGAGGCTTTGTTTGTGACCCAATATGTGGTCTATTTTTGTAAATGTCCCATGGGCACTTGAGAAGAACGTATATGCCGAGGCTTTGGGGTGAAATGCTCTGAAGATGTCAATTAGGTCCATCTGATCTAGTGTGTCATTTAGAATTGCTATTTCTTTGCTGATTTTTTGTCTGGAGGATTTATCCAGTGATGTCAGTGGTGTATTAAAGTCTCCTACTATGATTGTATTGTTGTCGATCTCTCCCTTGATCTCTTCCAGGAGTTTTTTTATGTATTTGGGTGCTCCTGCGTTGGGTGCATATATGTTTACCAGAGTTATATCTTCTTGTTGAATTGCTCCCTTTAGTATTATGTAGTGGCCTTCCTTATCTCTTGTTATGCCCTTTACTTTGAGGTCTATTTTATCAGATATAAGTATTGCTACCCCAGCTTTTTTCTCATTTCCATTTGCTTGAAAAATATTTTTCCATCCCTTCACTCTCAGTCTGTGTGAATCCTTTGCTCTGAGGTGAGTCTCTTGTAGACAGCAAATATATGGGTCATGTTTTGTTATCCATTCAGCTACCCTATGTCTTTTGATTGGTGCATTTAATCCATTTACGTTTAATGTTATTATTGACAAGTACATGTTTGTTGTCATATTTTCCCCCTTAGTGTTTGTGTTTCTTTTGCCTTTCTCTTTCTTCTTTTTACAGCAGTCCCTTCAGCATTTCTTGCATTGCTGGCTTGGTAGTGATAAACTCTCTTAGCCCTTTTTTGTCTGTGAAGCTCCTGATTCCCCCTTCAATTTTGAATGATAACCTTGCTGGGTATAGTATTCTTGGATTCAGACCCTTGTTTTGCATCACTTTGAATATTTCATTCCATTCCCTTCTGGCCTGGTGTGTTTCTGTTGAAAAATCAGTTGATATTCTAATAGGAGATCCCTTGTAGGTAACTTTCTGTCTCTCTCTGGCAGCCTTTAAGATTCTTACTTTGTCATTGGTATTCGCCAATTTAATTATGATGTGTCTTGGTGTTGGTCTTTTGGGGTTCAACTTGTTTGGGACTCTATGTACTTCTTGGACTTGCATAGTTTTTTTCTTGCCAATATCAGGGAAGTTCTCCGTCATTATTTCTTCAAACAGGTTTTCTATTCCTTGCTTCTCTTCCTCACCTTCTGGTATCCCTATTATTCTAATATTGTTTCGTTTTGTGTTGTCCCAAAGCTCCCTTAGGCTCTCCTCTTGCTTTTTAAGTCTTCTTTCCATTTGCTGCTGTGTTTGTGTGTGTTTTCCTACCTTGTCTTCTAATTCACTGATGCGGTCCTCAGCCTCTTCTAGTCTACTGTTTAAGCCTTCCAATGTGTTCTTTATTGCAGCTATGTCGTTCTTCATCTCCTCTTGGTTTCTTTTCACGTTGGTGACATTTTCATTCAGTTCCTTGTAGTTCTCATTGAGTTGTGTGTATTTGTCATTGAGTTGTGTGTATTTGTCATCCATCCGTTTAAACATCCTTAGAACCATTACTCTGAATTCTCTCTCTGTTAAGCTGCTAGCCTCAATTTCATTTAACTCCCTTTCTGGTGATTCCTCTTTTTCTTTCCTTTGGGTATTGCTTTTTTGTCTCCCCATGTTTTCCTGAAATGTTTTAATTGTAGATCCAATTGCTTTGCTACCCAGGTTCTTTTGGTGATGGTGCTACTGGTGAAATCTGTTCTCCTGGGCTTGGTTATCTAGTGTAATTGAGGTGCTTAGCTTCTAAAGATTTCTCTTTAGAGTAGATCCTATGGCCTCAGGGAGTATTCAGATTCCTTGGTGTTAATCAGGGTGGAATCTGGGTGTGGCTATATTGGTTGCCTGGAGACTGGGGGGAGGGGCTATCTCTCAGGAGAAAATGGATTCTGTGGGCTTAGATATGACTCAGCACCAGACTTGCTACCACTTCTCCTGGACCGTCCGTTGCCCACTCTGCCCAGGTTCCACAACTCTACCCCTTCTCCCGCACTTCTGTCACAGGTAAGCGCCTGTCTCCAAAAGGTCCCACGAACTAGGTTCAGTGGGGAAAAGCGCAGGCCCCAGCGCGAGGAAGGACCGCGTCTCTGCCAGTTCCTCTCTTGCCGGCACTCCGTGGTCCGGCAGCTCTTAAAGGCTGCCTTTGAGCTCAGATCCCAAATGCAGACTCTATGGTCTAAAATCCTTCAGACCTTGCCTGTCCTCAGGGACGCGGCTTGGCACTGTGTAGTTTCTCCCTGACCTTCTGGGCACAGAGGTCCGGGAGATTCTACTGCCTAGATCTTTGATTTTACCTTTATCCGGGGGATCCCTGCTCTTCCCAGCTGCAAACTGTCTCACCAGCTGTGCCTCCTTCGCCAATTCGGGCTGGATTCCGCTTGTCTCAGCTGCCTCCTCTATTTGCTCCAGGAGAAGGCTCAGGACACGTCCTTCTATTCCGCCGCCATTTTGTCTCCCCTTCAATAAACTTTTGAGAGCATTTTCTACATAAGGCACAGAACTTAGGCTTTAAATATATAAAGATAATCTTTTCTCATAGGAGAGAAGATATTTTCTCCTGCCACATAAATAATTTAAGATGTTTGATCATACCTGGTTTCTAGCCTGTTGTAGATAAAAGGGAGGATCTGTTTATCTCAGCTGATTGTTTAGGAATTGATTATTTGGTGACAATCTCACCAAAAGGGTAATTATAATCACAAGTTTATAATCTTTCTTGATCAATTACTTTAAACCCTGTTGTACAAGTATTTTGATTCCTGTTAGTTTCCAACAATCTCCACAGGCCAGGTACAGTATCACTTCTTTCCCTGTACCCTTTTCTTCCAATGGAAGTTGTTGCAGGCTTTTGGAAAAACTTCATTTTAGTCTAATGTCCTATTTATAGTTTTGTCATTAAAAATATCTGAATACATGGTGACAGGTTGCCTTTAGGGTTTAGTTTTTGTGGCTGATGAGAAAGAGATGAGAAAGACCAGTACTTAAGAGGTTCTTAGAGAAAGTTAATAGGAGGAGAGATGTTTTAAACAAACAAACAAACATAAAAGGCTCATGCCTACAGATCTACAGATAGCCTGGAAATTCCTCTCCAAAGTATTATAAAGTTGTCTCTTACTATTCTTCCCTGAAGCTCACCTTTGATTGACTTTCTGGGCTGTTCTTTTTCCTCCTTAACACTGTCTTGTGAGTTCATCTTAAACTGATCATTTGGAGAGTAGGGGCACTATGGAGAACAGGCTATGTAACTTGATCTTATCCTAAACCCCTTGGCACCAGCTTTAGGCTTTCAGTCACCTCTGTTTAAAGGGGCTTTGAAGTTTATAGAATTATTTAATGTATTTTGCTAGTAAAAGATCAGAATATATAGTGGGTAGTTTTCAAGATAATTGCAGATGTTTCTGAAGTATAGACTGTGTTTACATCTAATGTATGCAAATTAAGTCATTCCATTACACATGTACTTATTCATTTTTGCAATAAATGGCCTTTGAAGACACCAAATTTTTTTGGTTTAAATGTGATTGCAATGCTGAAAAAGAATCTTTGTGTTGTGTATTATATATAAACTAGTAGCCCTGTGCACGAATCCATGCGCCAGTAGCTCGCCAGTGCCTTGCTGCCACCCTCCTGTAGCTCTCAGCCCGCTGCCCCACCCTCCTGTAGCTCCCCCCGAACCCCTCATAGCTTGCTGCCCTGCCCCCTCCTGTAGCTCTCCGCCGCCTGCTTGTAGCTTGCTGCCCCACCCTCCTGCTGATGCGTAATCCTGTCCTTATGTGGTCGGTCATTATGCTTCATGGCATAACAACCATTTGCATATTACATCTTTATTATATAGGATATTTATTTTCAATTAAACAGTTTGAGTAAGTTTTAATTGTAATATATTTTGTTTGCCTGCAGAGGTGAGCTACTGTCCTCTAAAATTGGGCTTTTGAAGGAAGGACCAATTTTGGTGTTTTTCTTTGGGTAGTTTTCACAATGATTCTTTGTTGTGTCATTGTCCTACATTTGATCTTAGTCTTTTATCAGTTTTCACCATATAGAGGTATTGGACCATGTACCAGGTGGTTTCAGATGTACTTCACATAATAGATGGTGTTCAGCTTTGATTTGGGGTGTTTGTGGGCTTTGAGCTTATTCAATTTATGATTGCAAAAGCCCTTATATAATTTTATCTTCAGAAACTTTACTGTATAAAGTAACATTCATAGGTTCCAAAGATTAAGACCTGTTGTCTTTGGGGTCCACCATTTAGTTTGCTACAGTCTGCCTTCTGGCTCTCAGATATTCACATCTGCCCCAAGTGCAAAGTACATTCACCCTACAGGTCCAATCCAGATCTTACCTGGATGTTATCAGCTCCACAGTCTGAAATCTGAGCACCAAAATCCTCTAAATCAGGTATGGGTGAGACTGAATGCAACCCATCCTATATAATAAAAGCCTAATATGGTAAGTGTTCGATTGTCTGGTCATCCATTCAACCAATCAAAGCATAATATGCTAATGATATACTAAGGCTGCTCAACTGCTCGCTATGACATGCACTGACCACCAGGGGGCAGATGCTCCAACTGGTAGGTTAGCTTGCTGCTGGGGTCCAGCTGATTGGGACTGAGCGAGATGGGCTGGACACATCCTGGAGCTCTCCCACAGTCCCTCCCTGGCTGGCCAACCTCCTGCATCCCTCCCAGGCCCTGATCATGCACCAGTGGGGCCCCTTGGCCTGGCCTGCGCCCTCTCAATCTGGGACCCCTCAGGGATGTTGGAGAGCCAGTTTTGGCCCGATCCGCAGGCCAGGCCCAGGGACCCCACTGATGCACGAATTCGTGCACTGGGCCTCTAGTTTTTTCTATAAACAAGGCCAGTTATCTGCTTCCAAGATACAGTGGTGGGTCTGGCATTGGATAAAATTAAAGGGAGAACAGGAGACAATTGAAGGAAGAGAGGAGTCAGCAGTTGGGCCTTTGAAATACAATTTCAAAATCCAGCAGGGCAAATTCTGCCAGGTTTCAGGGCCTGAGAATAATCTGCCTTTAAATATTTCCTAAAGACAGATTTCCAAGAAGTAAAAGAGCACATTTATTTAAAAATCTTTCTTGTATATTGCTGAACCTCTCACCAGAAAAGTTATATCAATTTGTTTTTCCACCAGCAATGTATTATACTAGTGATTATTTTACCTAGTCACTTTGATCATGTTATCATTAAAAATATATATGCATATGTGTAAAATAAAACCTTTAAACTTTGCCAATTTCACATGAGTAAAATTTTAATTGTTTTTGGTGTTAGTGAGTGCCTTTAATAATTTTTTCATAATTTTTCTTTACTGTTTATACCCTTGCCAATTTTTAAATTATTTATTGATTTGTGTGATGGTTTTCTATAGAGTTTCTGATTTTGTATTGCAAGGATTTTCCCAAGTATTCATTTTAATAAAAAAAATATTTTTATTGATTTCAGAGAGGAAGGGAGTGGGAGAGAGAGATAAAAATATCAATGGTGAGAGAGAATCATTGATCTGCTGCCTCCTGCACCACCACCCCCCACCCCCACTGGGGCCTGAGCCCACAACCTGGGGATGTACCCTTGACCAGAATCAAACCCAGGATCTTCAGTCCAGTCTATCCACTGAACCAAACCAGCTAGGGCTTCATTTTAATTTTTTTAAGTTTTTTTTTTTTTGTAATATACAGAATTTGCTTTTTAATCCAGCCACATCTGCCATTTTTCATAGAGTACCTTTAGCAGGTACAGTTTGAATGTCCTCACCCTGCTAGTCAAATAAAAATAATTTTAAAGTAGGTATTTGGTAACTGAAAGGCAAATTATGTGGAAACTTAGGTCTTACTGTGCTTATCTCTGAAAATGATGTGTCTGGTCTTCGGAATTCACGTCCTGTAGAAGGCCCAGCCCTGAGAGCTGACTCAGAACCCTGCCAGGAGCTCTGTGCATTCTGCGATCTTGTCCAGCTAGTGTGCACACTCAGACTTCCAAATCCCATCGAAGTACCGAGCTGAACAGGTTGACCTCTCTAATTCATCTTTTGAATCCACGGAGGTGGGAAAGTATTTGGATTGCAGAGATGTTTGAGTAGGGTGATATATGTATAATAAACTGAAGAGTGACTGCTGGAACAAGTATCCTTAAAATGTAATGAAACCAGGATGGGCTTACAAATGCTTAAAATCCCAACTTAGTTACAGTTTCCATATACTAGAATCCTAAAGAAATGGCATATAAGATTTATTGAAATAGAAAGAAAGATGCTCAGTGGGGGAAGCATGCTACAAAACAGTATTACGGTCTGATTTTAATTGTAGAGAAAAAATATAATGTCTATGTATAGAAAATAGTTGGTAACAGACAATGATTAGTTTGGGGTAATTGGACTTTTAAGTGTATATAAATATTTAAAACCTGTATTTTATAGATGTATATATTATATTTTATATGTTTTTTTTTGTTTTATCTTTTCTGATATTTCTGGCTTTTTATAATGGACATGTTTTGTGTGTTTGATATAAAACTTTGATACCTTTCTTTGTCCCAAAGAAATTGCTCCAAATAAATTATTATTTGGCATACCTTTATTATTAATTTGAAGTTGACCTTACCATGATATTTTTTAGCCCATTGTGGTCACGAATGCTTCAGATTCTACTCTCAGTTGTTTACAGCATATTTGAGAGAAAATGATTTTTATTAAACTAAGGCATTAAAGTATAACACTGGAAAGGTTTAGCATTTTTCAGTGTCACTGCTGAGGTAAATGATTTTCATGTTGATATTTTCATTTGTAAAAGTGATAGCATCTCTGAACAATATAAAGGATGCACTGAGCATTGTTTTCAGTTTTACTGGGGCATATTGAGTGATTTATGGATAGTAACAACTTTTAGATTATTTTTATTTACTTTTCCTTAATTCTGGAAATCTTGGTTGCATTTTAGAACATTATGTTAACTATATGTTAAAGCAAATTTGTCTGCCTTTTGATATGAATTTCTTGTGCCCTCAGAATAGTACCTGTTTTATAGTACTTGAAACTTTTACTTTTTATTTGTTATTTCTTAGGTAAACGCAAAGCACTGAAGTTGAATTTTGCAAATCCACCTTTCAAATCTACAGCAAGGTTTACTCTGAATCCCAATCCTACAGGAGTTCAAAACCCACACATGTGAGTATTACTATAATAAATAAAAGACTCAACTCAAGCAAAGGTTTTAAAAGTTACTGCATTTTATGGATTATTTCTAGTTGAAGGATTGGTATTTCCATTATTTTTATGGGACATTAGAAATATTAATATTTGAACTTCAATAGAAAGTTATTGGTGCTATAGTTTGAGTAGGAAAAAAAACACAATTTTCCTTTTTAAAGTTTACTTGAAAGGAAAAATAAAGATTTGGATATATTTATATCGTTTTAGTTTCTCACTGAACTGAGAATATTGTTTATACTTTTTTTCTGAATTTCCATTTAAATTGTAAGTGATACTTAAGGAAACGTAATTTTCCCCTTTATATCTGCATTAATGAGTAGGTGACAAAATAGATTCCTATTCCTAATAAACTGACTTTCTGAGATTTCTGTGTCACAGTAAATCGAAACTGTGTACAGGTGTCAGTGATTATTTTTAAAATTTGTTCCTTGAATATTTTTTCTTGAAAAATAGGATGTTATAACACGTCACTGAAATTATTAGAAACATCTGTTCATTTAAAACAATACATTCAGAATAATACTTTACAGAAACCTTTGATTGAGCCGAAGTGATGTATTAATAATGTCTTTACCCCAGAAAATTCGTCATGCACAAAAGTAGTGGGTTTACATTTATATTTATGTCCATAAAAATAATTTTCACCCAGTTCTGGTATTGAGAACTATAAAACAAGTGGTGAAAGATATGGTTAAAAAAAAACCTGTCAGAATAAATTATTTTATAGTTTTTAATAATTTCTCAATAATTTGTATTCAGACCTTAGACTACAAGTATATTTATTCTTCCTAAAGATGCACATTTATTGCTATTTTCTTGTCTTTTGATGTTAGGTATGTGTTGTATTTACAAGCACTAACAAATTGGTAGAAGGAAGAGTATATTGCAGTAGGAATGCTGAAAATATTTTATTTTTAAAACAGCAGTCTAGAAGGGAATAATGTTTGCCTGTGTATCTCTGCTCTAATGCTTTCACCTATAACTTTAAAGGGAATGAAAAACATTTTAAATGAAAACTGGAGTAACAGTTTATTTGACTGGGAATAGTGTCTGTCAGTTTAATTAGACTGATGTTCATAATGGATATTCTTGTCAGAACTCAGCCTGACAAGTAGGGGCTATAGCATTGAGGAAGGAAACTCTTAATAATGCTTGATTAGTCAGAACTCAGTGCAAGGAAACACTCTTAAAAGAATCTCCTTCCTCCTTTCCTAGAAATTTTAGTGAAAGCTGGTTCTTGAACATAGTCTATTAACCTTGGTTGCTAGATGAACCATATATTTGAAGTCTAAGAAAGAAAGGCTATGCAATAATCGCCAAACTTAAGAGATATTTCTTTGTCCTTTTTTTTAAGCCACCTTGGACAAAGACAAAGACAACCTGATTGTATTAGAACTGGAAAAACATTCACATATATTGGAACTCTCTTCCCTCAAGAGTTTCTTCATGTATAGGGAATTCATGGACTAAAATCTTTTTTTTAAAAAATTAACAATAAAGAGGGTGAAAAAATGCTTTCTTGCAAAATTTGAGTTAATCAGGTATTTTCTGTTGTTGTTAAATCTACTTCATCATCTATCTATACTAATAAAAGGGTAATGTGTTAATTAGACCGGGAGACCTTCTGGGAAACCTTCCTGACGTCCTTCTGGACAAAGCCATGGTGGCGGGGCTGAGGCAGAGGAGGTTAGGGGCCATCAGGCCAGGAGGGGAGGGCAGTTGGGGATGATCAGGCCAGCGGGTGCGGGGGGCAGTTGGGGGTGAGTAGACTGGCAGGGGGGGGGGCAGTTGGGCGCAAGCAGGCTGGCAAGGGGGGATCAGTTGGGGGTGTGAAGGCTGGCGGGGAGGGGGGAGGCAGTTGGGGCAAGCAGGCTGGCAGGCAAAGTGGTTAGGGATGATCAGGCAGGCAAGCAGGTGAGCAGTTAGGAGCCAGTGGTCCCAGATTGCCAGAGGGATGCCCCCCGAGGGGTCCCAGATTGGAGAGGGTGCAGGCCAGGCTGAGGGGACACCCTGCCCTCCCCGTGCACGAATTTTGTGCACTGGGCCACTAGTAATCCTATAACCAGCTAGATTTCTTATCCTTTATCTCTTCCCAGCAGATACTAAAAGTCTGAGAGGGCAAAGTAATAGGTATTTTTGCTGTTTGTGTAGAATCTCTAGAATTTGATTTTGGTGTGTAAAATTTTAGACCCAGACTTTGTTTGAATTTTCTTACTGCACTGGCTTATTATCTGGCTCAGAATAGCAACTGCCTCTTAGATATTGGTCCAAGACAATTGCTTCACTACTCAGGGCAGCATATCTCCTCTATCCTCCCACCCATTCCATAAAGGAATCCTTCTGTGTTCTTCCTCTGAATTGTGTGCTGTCAGCACTGAAACTGCTGTTAGTCCCTGTTTAGGGTAAGTAGTTGCAATTAGGAAATATAACTTTAAGGTTGTTGGGGTTTCGAAAATGATTACCTCTGTGCTATTTATATATGTTTCCTCCTAAAAGTTCCTTCAACTTTATCTACATATATAAACCCTAAAGGCCCGGTGCACAAAATTCGTGCACTGGGGTGGAAGGGTTGTCCCTTAGCCCAGCCTGCGCCCTCTCGCAGTCCAGGACCCCTCGCTTCTTACCGCATACCTACTGCCTGCTTGCTGCTCCTTACCACTCAGCTCGCTGCTCCTTAGCACTGCCGCAGAGGCGGGAGAGGCTCCCGCCACTGCCGATGCACTCGTCAGCCGTGAGCCTGGCTTCTGGCTTAGCGGCACTCCCCCTGTGGGAGCACACTGACCACCAGGGGGCAGCTCCTGCATTGAGTGTCTGCTCCCTGGTGGTCAGTGCACATCATGGTGACCGGTCATTCTGGTCATTCTGCCGTAATGGTTGCTTGGGCTTTTATTATATAGGTTAGAGGCCCAGTGCACAAATTCGTGCAGAGGTGGGGTCCAGCTGTCCCTCCCCGGTGGGGTCCCATTGGGCCAGGCCAGCCAGGGGAAGGGGCCACAGATGGTTGGCCGGCTGGCTCCGCCCCCGATCGGGGTGTGGTGGGGTGATCAGGTCCTGGATCAGGTTTTTGGCTGCTGCAGTGTGTGTCATAGCCACTGGTTGTTCCCGTCACTGGGCTTTTATATATATAGATAATACTTTTTCATGAATTTAGGAAAAGATAAGATGAACTATAAGCAACTAATGAAGTTAAGATTATGTCCCGAGAAAAAGTTTCAGGTTTCCTGGCTACAGGATTCTGTAAAAGATTTTAAAAAGAAATTAAGACTATTCTTATTTTCTGTGAACCAATAGTTTAAAAAATCCAAGAAATGATAGTTGCCTATAGCAATTCAGAAATAAGTAGTAATACAGATTGAATTTCAAATGAATGGGGCAGCAAGGTTAAGATCATAGTAGATAAACAACGTGGTGAGAAGTTTCACAAAGGAAACATGATTTGAATGGGAGTTTGAAAGACAAGTAGAGAATAGATAGAAGGGAGAATGGCTTTCTGGTGAGTGTAAGTACAAGATAAATTTTGGGTATGTACCATGTATAGATCTATGTAATTGTAGCAAGATATTATTTATATATTACCTATTTCTATTTCTCATTGGAAACTTTTAGCATTTTTTCTTTATTTTTGGTATTTTATAATTACACTAGTTGCCCAGTGCATGAAATACATGCATATTAGAAGGGAATTAATTAGAGAAAATGTTTTAATATTGCTATTTGCCCTTTTTCTATAATAGAAGTGTCAGAGATGAGAGAAAATTAGTAAAATGTATTGAAAATCTTCCTCCTATCAGAGTCTGGGGCGCGCCGTGGGACCCAGAATCGAGTCCCCACCCACCCAGGTGTGCCTCAAAATCTCTCGAGACCCAGACCCAGCTGGCCCCACCTCTGTCAAGCCCTGCCGGCGGGGGGGCGCAGCCTCAGGTCACCTGTCAAGTCCCGCTGGGTGGGGGGTGCAGCCTCAGGTCCCCCAGCACACACCAGGCGGGGGTGCGTAGCCTCGGGTCCCCTGCCCCGGCCCTATGCCACGCGGTCTCAGTTCCCTGCTGATCACTCGTTACAGGAACCCCGCCTCTGTTGTGGGTGCAGCCATCTTGTGTTATGGGAATCCCACCTCTGCTGTGGGTGCAGCCATCTTGTGTTATGGGATTCCCGCTTTGTTGTGAGTGCAGTCATCTTGTGATGCCCTGAGGGCTAATTTGCATGTTACCTCTTTATTATATAGGATGAGGATATGCTTAGGTTTGGATCATCTTTCTCTGTGTACTGGAAGAACTGTTTCAGTTTGAAGATTCATGTATCTGTTTCTGAGAAAATTTCTGCTACTTTAAAAAAAATAGATTCCTTCATGTTTTCCCTATTCTTTCTTCCTGAAATGTGTGTTATTTGGATGTGGGATCTCTTAAATTCCTTGGTTCTCTGACTTTTCTTTTGTATTTTCCATCTCTGTGTTTTTTACTGTATAACCTTGGAGATTTCCTTTATATTCTGACTTTAATGTATAATATTTTATTTTAATTTCTATGAGTTGATTGTGGCTTTTTCTTAGTATCTTCTTGGTTTATGGGTGTCAAATCTGGAATTTTAAAGTCTTTTCTATCATCTGGGGCAGTGGTCGGCAAACTGCGGCTCGTGAGCCACATGTGGCTCTTTGGCCCCTTCAGTGTGGCTCTTCCACAAAATACCATGGCTTGGGCTAGTCTATTTTGAAGAAGTGGCATTAGAAGAAGTTTAAGTTTAAGAAGTTTGGCTCTCAAAAGAAATTTCAATCGTTGTACTGTTGATATTTGGCTCTGTTGACTAATGAGTTTGCCGTCCACTGATCTAGGGTATTTATTTCCTAAAGGGTCAGTTTTTCTTTTATCTTTGTCTTTCTCCTTTGTGTTAGTTTTTTGCCATTACTGTCTTATAATTCTCGATTGTTCATAGATGGTTGAAGATGAGGAAATTAGAAGGCTGATTGGAAGTTCTGGTTATTGAAGGTCAACTGGTGACCTTGACTTTATTTAGTTTTCTGTGAATGGTTTGAGAGCTGCCTGTCAGGCCATGAGTATTCTAGATGCCAGAGTAATAAGTGGGACCAGTATTCACCCTAGGAGGCCTAGTTCTTTTCATATAATATGTATATTTTCTTTAGAGACATGCTATTTTTTTTGTTATTTTGAGGGAAGATTAGAGAAGAAAGGAGGAACTGACTAGACCTTTCTTTTAGAAAGACTTTTAATGAACTCATCTATCTTTAGGCCTCCATACCTTCCTACTGTGGATCCCCTCTGAGGTTCTGTTGGGACCATTGCTTATCTCTCATCTCTGCCGTATGCTCCCTTCCACCTTGTGTTATGGGCAGTAGTTGTCCTTACTACTATTTTTTTTTAAACCTTTTATTATGGAAAGTTGGAAGTACATACATACAAAACTAGAGAGTGGTAGGCAAATCTGTCTGTATTTATCAATCAGCATTAGCAGTGTCTGCAGCTAATGTGGCCAATATTGTTTTTATCTATTCCTCAATTCCCCTTTCCCTACCCAGCCAGCCCCTTAGTTTTAATCACATTTCAGACATATAATTCCATCTATTAATATTTCAGGATGTACTTCTAAAAGACAAGGACTCCTTTTGAAAAACATAATAACAATACCATTGTTATAACTGGTAACATAAATAAATCTTGAATGTCATCAAATAAGTATATTACTTCAGCTTTATTTTTGAGTAGTTTAAAGAAGGATCTGAACAAGGTCCTGCCTGAGGCTGGCTGATAATCCTGAAGCCATTGAGTCCCTTCTCCTGGAAGTAATTGGTTTTGCTTTGTTTAGACATTTTGTCTGCTTTCAGGCATTCAGAAAATTTATTTAAATCTCTCAGTTTTTCATTACTTGCTTTAAAAAAAATATTCTTTTTATGCAAGTCCTTAGATAGTGAGGAGAGAACCCTGAACAGGAAGTCTTTGTTTTTAATTATCATTGGTTAAAATTATTATAAATGCTTCCAACATTATTTTAAATGCTTCCAAATTATTATAAAGCATGAGTTTTATAGAGACTCTTGTACCTACTACCTAGATCAAGCATGTTAAACTCGCAGTGAGCGGGCGGCATATCTTTTTTAAATGAGTTTACATGCTTGACCCAGATGTAACAAATGTTAACATATGCTCCTGGGCTCTTTAAGTGAAAGATTAAGCTGTAAAACTAAAGAATAAAAGGAAAAACTAAAGAAAAATGTGTGGCTGCTTTTTAAATTTCCATCAGGATTAGGTTATTTAGGTATTATAAGTCTTTTAATAGCCCAGGGGTATTTTTATAAATGTGGCAGGCTTGTTCTAAAATCATGTTCTGTATATAAACTTGACACGAACAGTAGCAGGTATTCTGTTATAGTCTGTGCTTCGTCATGACGAGTAGGGAGTGAATGCTCTCAGTGTACTGCATCATTTAGAATGCACCAAATACAATTGTGACTCTGAAAGAACAGTCCCTTTATCTTCACAGCGAATCAGAGTGGTACAAGAAGAAACACTAGCTTAAAAGCTAACATTGGAAATGAATAATGATGCATACAGATACATTTTGGGCCTTAAGCTAAACATTTTGGAACCATATGTTCTAAGTTTGTTGAGACCAAGAGGATCTCTAGTAGCTCATTTATCTTTATTACATTTGAGCAGAAAATGGCTTAGTTGTGCCACAGAACATCTAGGAAGTTTTAAAGTCCCCCAGTTAATCATTATATTCTTCATTCTATAATGCACCTACTCAGGAGAACTTCATCTTAAAGCTAGAACACTAATTATAAATTATCTAGGCACTGATTACTGGTTAAACTGTGGAAGCTTTATCTTTTATACTTTATTATCATGGATTAATCATTGTAGTTAATTTTGGAGTCCTGGCTTCTATTCCAGCCACTTAACTCCTATGTTATTTTAAAAAAATATATACGTTTTATTGATTTCAGAGAGGAAGCGAAAGGGAGAGACAGAAACATCAATGATGAGAGAGAACCACTGATCGCTGCCTCCTGCACACCCCCGACTGGGGATTGAGCTCCCAACCTGGGCATGTGCCCCGACCTGGAATTGAACTGCGACCTCCTGGTTCATAGGTCAACATTCAGCCACTGAGCCACTGCTGAGTGGGTGTGACTTTCATTATTTTATACGATGAGTTAGAAGAGAGGGAGTTGGTGTGTGTGTGTGTGTGTGTGTGTGTGTGTGAGAGAGAGAGAGAGAGAGAGAGAGAGAGAGAGAGAGAGAGAGAAGGGGAGGGGAGGGGAGAGGAAAGGAAGGGAAGGGAGGGAGTATTGTATTGATCCAGGTGTGTTCTACTTCATGTAAAATCTCATGCTTAAGCTTCATAGGCTAAGTGTTTGTAAGGAGGGAGAGGGCTCTGTAGTCTTGTGTGTTTTCATTCCCCAGAGATGTGCTTAGGACATCTGTGGTTAATTCCTAAGTGAGAAAGCCACCAGTATACTTGAGCTTAAAAGGTGCTGTTTTTTGTTTTTTATTTTCCATCTCTGAAAATTGTTGACACAGTCTCAGTCATTTGCAATTTCTATAGTGGAGCACTTTCACAAAATGACTGTAATGGAATAAATATTTATAGGTATAGCCTTAGACGTAGAGCGTCGGCCTGTGGACTGAAGGGTCCCAAGTTCGATTCCAGCCAGGGGCACATGCTTGGGTTGTGGGCAGGAGGCGGCTGATGAATGATTCTCTCTCATCATTGAAGTTTCTGTGTCTCTCTCCCTTCCTCTCTGAAATTAATAAAGAAATATATATTTAAAAAAGGGAAATATTTATAGGTATAAATTACTACCCCAAAATTTAAAACACCAAATTTAAATACTATGGGATCTCCACCACCGCCTCCCCCCCCCCCCCCCCCCCCCAGCTGGTTTAGATTTACTGCTGCAAACTTTTTTTTTTTTTTTAATGTGTTTTTATTGATTTCAGAGAGAGGAAGGGAGAAGGAGAAAGAGATAGAAAACATCAGTGATGAGAGAGAATCATCGATCGGCTGCCTTCAGCATGCCCCATACTGGGGATCAAAGCCACAACCTGTGTATATGCCTTGACCTGGAATCGAACTGTGAGTTCCTGGTTCATGGGTCAACACTCAACCACTGAGCCACACTGGCCAGGCCAAACTTTTTCTTATTGTGGCAAAGCATACATAACAGAAACCGAACCATTCCTAAGTGTACTGCTCAGTGGTATTAAGCATGTTCATATTGTTGTGCATCTCTCACTACCATCTATCTTTAGATCTCTGTCATTTCTCAAACTGAAAGTCTTGTAGCCAGTAAGCACTAACTCCTCATTCCTCCTCCCTGCCCCTGCCCCTGCCCCTGGCAGCCCCTGTTCTTGTTTTCTTTCTGTCTCTATGAATATGATTACTTTGGGTATCTCTTATAAGTGGAATTACACAATATTTTGTGTCTGACTTATTTTACTTAACATGGTATTTTTATATTCCATGTATGTTGTAATATATGTCAGAATTTTCTTTATAAGCCTGAATAATATTTTATTGTATGTGTATATGACCTTCTGTTTATCATTAGTCTGTGATGGACATTTGGGTGTGTCTACCTTTTGAGTACAGTGAGTAATGCTGCTGTGTGAGATAATCTTTTGAAGCTTTCATATGGTACTTCCTCAAGTTCAGAGGTATTTAATATTTCCTTCAGCCCCACATTCTGCCTCAGTGTACCTGCCAGCTTGGTACATTCCTTTGAGTGAGAGATTCGTGGAGAAGTGATTCTCAGCAGAGGGTGTGTGTGGATGACCTGATTGTCTATGGGGCCCCTCACCCCTGGAGATTCACTGGTATCGTCTCCTTAAGCTGGATGTTTATAGGCGAGGGATTGAGTGTTAATTCTGGAATGTTTATTGAAAGGAATTAATGATAAATAATGTTGAATTGCTTATCTGCTAAAAATGAATTTACTTTTGATATTTTAAATCAGCAAGTCGCCAACAGGTGGTCCATGGACCACTGATGGTCGGTGAGGTCCGAAAGGTTGGTGACTGCTGTTTTAAATCATCTATGTTCTTGAATCAGAGACTTAGGCAGACATTTAAAAGATTTCACTATTCTTTAACCTGTAGTCCAGCAAAGTTCTGCTTTTTAAAGGAATGTCTGCTTTCCTTGCTTTTGTTGAGGTTTCCAACCATTTCTAAACAGGCAGCAAGTTAAATATATATATACAAGAGTGTTTTCATTTTATACACTGAGTAGCCAGATTATTATGATCTCTGAACGCATAATAATCTGGCCACTCAGTGTGTGTGTGTGTGTGTGTATACATATACATATACATATACATATACATATACATATACATATACATATACATATACATATACATATACATATACATATGTATATATTAGAGGCCTGGTGCATGAATTCGTGCATGGGTGGGGTCTGGCCAGCCTGGCCAGGGGGAGGGGACATGGGCGGTTGGCTGGCCTGCCTGCTGGTCGAGCTCCTGGTCGAGGGGACAATTTGCATATTAGCCTTTTATTATATAGGATACACACACACACACACACACACACACATATATATACATTAATATATAAAATATTTTTATTGATTTTAGAGAGAAGGAAGAGGGAGAGAGATATAGAAACATCAATGATGAGAATCACTGATGAGCTGTCTCCTGCACGCCCCCTACTGGGGATAGGGCCCACAACCTGTGCATGTGCCCTGACTGGAATCCAACCATGACCTCCTGGTTCATACATAGATTTTCAATCACTGAGCCACACCAGCCAGACCCCATCCCCACTTTAGGTGCTGGTCAAAAGCCTGTGCTTCTGACCAACAGGCTATAGGTTCCAACTACCTCCTCAGGTTCTATTAATTTGCTAGCGTGGCTCACAGAACTCAGCAAACATGTTTATCAGTTTATTAAAAGAAGTGATAAAGGATAGAGATGAACAGTTAGATGAAGAGATACATAGGGTGAGATATGGGAGAGTCCAGAGCAGGAGCTTCTGTCCTATGGAATTGGGTGGGCTACCAGCACCTCCTGGTGTATATGTGTTCCCCACCCTGAAAGCTCTCGGAACACCCTTCGGAGTTTTATGGAGGCTTCAGCACACAGTCATGATTAGTTATTAGTTCAGCCTCTCTGCACTTTGGAGGCTGAAAACTCCAAGTTTCTAATCATGGCTTGGTGTTTCTGGTGATCAGCCCCCATCCAGGGGTCCACAGTCAACTCATTAGAACAAAAGATGCTCCTAGTGCTGTTATTACTTAGGAATTTACAAAGGTTTTGGGAGCTCTGTGCCAGAAAGTGGGGAGTAGGTATATACAGGGTGTTTCCCCAAAATGTATACAGACTTAGAATATTTATTAATTCCAATGGGTTAAATCTGAAAAGAAACTCAATTGAGGTATTAGAAAAGTGTGTATACATTTTTTTGGGGACACCATATATATACGTGTGTGTGTGTGTGTGTGTGTGTGTGTGTGTGTGTGTGTGTGTATGTATATTTTTTCTATTCATACCATTACATACCCACTGAATGGATAAAATTTGAAAGACCACATAGTATATTGGCAAGTATATGAGTATATTGGCAAGTATATGGTGTAATTGGACTTTTTATATATTATTGGGGAAGTAGAAAATGGTACAACCACTTAAGAAAACTCTGGTAGTTTCTTACAAAAGTTAAACTTACATCCACCTCATTACTCAATAATTCTACTCCTTACTTACAGAACGTGAAACCCCGTCCTCAGAAAGATTTGCATATAAATGTTTATAAACACTTTATTTGTAATAGCCCCCAAACAAGAAACAACCCAGATATTCAATGATGGAAGAATGGATCAACAAATTTTGGTGTAGTCATTCCTCGGTATCTGTGTGGATTGATCTAGGACCCCTCACAGACACCACAATCTGGATGCTTATATATATTTACCTTATATAAAATGGTGTAGTATTTGCATATAACCTACACACATCTCCCATATATTTAAAATCATCTTTTGATTAATAATAGTAGCTAATATAATGTAAATGCTGTGTAAGTAGTTACACTGTATTGTTTAGTCTGGGCATGTTTTGTGCAGACCCCACCATCACATGTGTAACTACTTAGCACATGTCAGCAACAACATGGCTTTTTTCAGTTTTGGATCCATGGGTGAGGAACTCTTAGGTAAGGATGGCCAGCTAAATAGTCAATGAAATAGCCCTCAACAAATAAAAAAGAACAAAGTACTGATGCCCACAAGCACATTGATCAATCTCCAAAAGTGCTGAGCAAAAGCCAGACACAAGAGAACACACTGCTTGATTCTATCTACATGATATTCTAAAGTAGGTGAAACTTTGATTTTATCAAAATCAGAGCTGTGTTTGTGGAGGAACTGACACAAATGGCACAAGAGAACTTTCTGGGGTGACGGAAGGTTCTGCATCTTGTTAAGTGATGATGTATAAGGTGTGTGCATTTCTTAACTCATCCTCCTATAAACTCATTTGTTTTTTTTTGATAATCCGCAGCATAGTCGTCTTTTTTTGTTGTTGTTGTTGTTTGAAGTATTACAAATAGTAGTACATATGTCTCCTTTTTTTTTCTCCCCCATTGACCTCCCCCCGGCTTTCCCTACGCCCCAGTACATGCCTTCACCTGCCTGCCCTCCCCTCCCCCCCAGTGTCTTGTGTCCATTGGTTATGCTTATATGCATGCGTACAAGTTCTTTGGTTGATCTCTTACAGCCCCCCCTCGCCCAAACTCCCCTGCCTTCCCACTGTAGTTTGACAGTCTGTTCAATGCTTCTTTGCCTCTGTATCTATTTTCCCCCCATTTCTTTCCTTTAAAAAAGTTTGCCTCTGCAGACTAGAAATAAACATATAATAACAAACAAAAAACGTTTGAGTCCCAATTTCAATGTCCAACAGTTCTGAGTCCCCGTTTCAATGTCAAACAGTTCCTTATGTGTACATGTCAGCAATGATATCTGGATGGTGGGCTCATCGTGGCAGTGCAGGTCCGACCCTCTCTGGTTTGGTCCTAGGCAACCTGCAGTGGTGCACAGCTGCTGACTGCTCGCGTGGCAAGGTGTCGTCAGCGTCTTCCATCTCTGGACTGTTTTTCCTCTTGTCTTCGTGGTTGGAGCAGACCTGTCAATTCCTCTCTGTTGCAGGAATCCACATGGTCTTGGAGTTGTTTTCTGAAAATATACAAACATATTCTCAACCAAAATTTAATGAAGGAATCTTTTCTATATAATTGATTTGGGATCCTTTTTATTTTTGCCCAAATGATTTTCCTTTGTCTTATTATACACTCATGATCTGTGCATTTCACTGTATGAAAATGATACTTCAATTTTAAAAAGCTAGAAAACTAACAGTAAAAATTATGAGTATATGGTTTACTCTCCCTGAACAGCCTTGCAGATTTTTGTCTTTGTTCTCAAAGTACTGTGTGCTTCAACAGTCAATGGATAAGCATGTGAACATTGTTTTTGTTGAATTCAGCGCTTATGCCTGTAGAGCAGTGTTGTGACATATTTGGTTTCTGTCCGTTTGGTTTTCCTTGAAAGCATCCTAGAGTAAAATTCTTACAAAGTTTATGAAGTATCTTTTTAGAGTTAATCTAGAACACCTGTCAAGTTACATAAGGTCTGATGTACTCTTCAGTAGTCAGATTCTCCTAGAAAAAGTATGGAGACAGCTGTCTTTTTTTATTTTTATTTTTTAAAGAATATATTTTTATTGATTTCAGAGAGGAAGGAAGAGTGAGAGAGGGATAGAAACATCGATGATGAGAGAGAATCATTGATCGGCTGCCTCCTGCATGCCCTGAACTAGGGGTCGAGCCAGCAAGCTGGGCAGTTGCTCTGACCAGGAATCAAATGAACCGTGACCTCCTGGTTCATAGGTTGATGCTCAACCACTGAGCCATGCTGGCCAGGCGGGACATGCTATCTCTATTGTGCTTTTATTGAAAAAGAACATTTACTAGTCTTTCTAGCCCTCTACCTCCCCCGCCTCTCTGATACAGAAAAGTATAAAGAAAGCCCAAATGGTCCATGATTTTTCCATTCAGATAGTTCATGTTACCCTTTAAACAATGAGTAATGGATACTTTCAACAATAAAGATATATTAAAAAAAATTAAAAATGGGTCATGGTCCTAGCCGGTTTTGCTCAGTGGCTAGAACATTGGCTCTCAGACTAAAGGGTCCCAGGCTCAGCTCTGATCAAGGGCACATGCCTTGGTTGCAGGCTCGATCCCAGGCCCTGGTTGGGGTGTGTGCAGGAGGCATCCAATCGATGTGTCTCTGAAATCAATGTTTCTCTCTGTCTCTCCCCCTTCGATCCCTCTCTAAAAATCAATGGAAAAATACCCTCAGGTGAGGAGTAACAACAACGAAAATTTAAAAATGAGTAATGTGTGCTTCGGTAAGAGAATTCATTTGGTGCAGAAAGTTATAAAATAAAGAGTGAGCTTCATGCCCTTAATATTTCTTTCTGAATATTAAACCCTATAAGTGTAATAATTCCTTGCAGAAAAACTTGTTCAAATATCAAAATATATAATAATTAGTATAAATCTGTGAAAGTATTTATACAAAAAGCAGTCTTATTGTATGCTGCTTTGTAGCTTGATTTTTTTTTCCATCTTTATTTTTTAAAAATATATTTTTATTGATTTCATGGAGAAAGGGAGAGGGAGAGATAGATTGAAACATCAATGATGAGAGAGAATCACTGATCTGCCGCTTCCTGCACACCCCCTACTAGGGATCGAGCCTGCAACCCGGGCATGTGCCCTTGACCAGAACCAAACCCAGGACCCTTTAGTCTGCAGGCAGACGTTCTACCCACTGAGCCAAACCAGCTAGGGCTCACTTTGTACATCTTGAGGATACATACTTCTAAATTAGCACATTACTCTATTTTTTTTCAGTGAGTTATATATCTGTTATTACATTGTATAGATGTATTATATATTTATCTAGTTTACTGATAGCCATTAATCATTTTCATTTTTAAATTGAAAACAGTGTTTTAAAGAGCAACTTTTGGTGAAAATGTATTTTTTTTAAATTAAAAAATTGTTTAATCCTTCACAGTGCTAGCTTTTGACCCTTCTATCTTAGGAGACCGTGGAAGTGGCTGTGTCTTCTCAACCTTGGCACTATTGCCATTTCAGGGTGGATAATTCTTTGCAGTGGGGGGCTGTCTTGTGCATTATAGGATGCTGAGCAGCATCTCTGGATTCTGCCCACTAGATGGCAGGAGCCCCCTCCTCCCCTGGTTGTAATAACCAAAATTGTCTCCAGACACTGTCGAGGACTCTTGAGGGGCAAAATTGTCCATGATTAAGGACCACTGGTACAGAGAACATTGCAGCTTCACACAGGTGGTTACTATTGCCTTTCTCCTGACTGAGGAACTGCCAAAGTCCTCAGGTATAAGAGGTGTGTTCCTCCTTATCTTGAGGTTTGAGTGGATGACAAAAAAGGGGAGCTTGGGGAATGGAATAAGGATATCTCAGAGTCAGGGAGTGCATCAAAGCTTTCTGAGCAACTGGTAGCTGTCAGAAAACCAAGCAACTCAACACATGTTCTTTCATGCATTTAACAAGTGTTTGTTGAATACCTAACCTCTACTAGTTACTACGGTGGACACGGTGTTGTGTTCATGTTAAAATAAAGAAGTGTGATTGCTACTTCATGAAGATTAAAGTATAGAGGTAGACACAGGCATTCAGCAAAATATACAGGGGAGGACAAAAGTAGGTTTACAGTTCTGAGTACGGGGGACATTTTTTTTATTGTATTATTTTCCATACAAACAACTGTAAACCTACATTTGCCCACCCCTGTATATTTTTTAAAAATTATATTTTATATGTGATTATAACTAGTATTTGCATTATTGAAGGAAAAGAACCAGATGCTATGAGAGAATGGAAGAGGAGCCTGTTTTACAGTGGAGATGTTGAAGTCATTAAAGACTTCTGAGCTTATGTCGTTTTTAGTAGATTTGAGGAAGGGACTGACTGATAAAGAGTGTCCCAAGTGCAAGGAATGGCTTGTCTTTGAAGTTGCAAGACTTCAAGGTGGGAAAGATTCAGCTTTTCATGGAACTGAACGAATGGCAGTTTGATTAGAGAATGATTGAATGAGAAGGGAAAGTGGGTTTAAGATAAATGTGGAGAGGTAATCATGGGCCAGATAATGTATGGCCTTATAGGTAAGGTTTGGGATGACATTTAAAGTGCTGTGGGAAGGTCTGCAGGGTTATGAGCAAATGAATGACATGATTTGATTGATATTCTAAAGTGATTATTCTGGTTTCTGTGGAGTATGTTTTGGAAGGAGGCAAAAATGGATTTAGGGAGTCCTAGTAAGGTTATGGTCATGTAGCTGAAGCACAATGGGTGACATTGAATGATAAAGGTTGACTACAGTGGAGATAGAGGGAAATGGACAGATTCTAAGAAATTTTGAAGGTAGCATTAACAAAAATTGATACTATTTTGAATGTGGGTGGTGAAAGAGGGGAAGGTGTTCTTAGTGACTTCTGGAATTTTGGGTCGGATGATGGGTTCAGTTGCCATTACTGAGATGGAGACCCTGGGTATGGGTATTTGTGGATGAGGGAGTGTAGAAAAACAAGAATTTAGCTATCAAAAGGAGAGTCTAGATCGGGAATTACAGGTTGAGAGTCCTCAGCATATAGATGATAATATTGTCTAGGGAGACAGAGAATCTTGAGGAGAATTGGATCCAGGGCTTAGTCCCGAGGAAATCTAATATTTAGAGGTGGATAGAAGAGGAACAACAGGCAGAGATGGGAAAGACACTTGAGAGGGTAGGAAGCAAATTAGTAGGGTGCGATGTCATAGAAACCAAGCACTGTTTCAAAGGGCAGGTGGACAGGGTGGTGGTTAGCTGTGTCTAAGGACAGGATACACTAGGAAGGCTGCTTTGTTGGTGATGACTCCTGGGACGCACTTTTAACTATTTTGACTTATGTACTTGGGGGAAGGAGTTTTAGCTACCAGTTGAGATTGGGTTTCAAACAGGGAAAGAGCTTAAGAAAAATTGTTACCTGTTGGTTAGGGCAGCTTTCCTGACTTTTTCTGTAAGAAACACAGCCCAGAAATACTATTTATTGTAAAGGTAAGCTCTGAGTACAGCTACCCTCGGTCAGCTCTTAGTGAACGGGCCATCTATAGCAGCAACATGCAAACACCAATGTTTACCCTGGTCTCTCTAATATACCCTTTCCTTAGTGATAAAAAACGCTTTCTACTCCATAAATCTGTACGGCTTCAAAATACTGCAGATTTGTATGGTTATACCTCTGTTCACTGAATATGGATATCAGAATTTGAAAATTTATATTTGGAGTGTTTGAGCAATTTTTCTAGACATCTTTTTTTCAGTTTTCCTCCTTTTGCTTTACCTTAGACCTTAGCAGAGATACTCATTTTGTTAGTAATGTCAGAGAGCAGGCAGTTTCTATGGCAACTGGCAGACTGAGTTTGCTGTGGAAATTTCCGGAATTAATAGAGCTGCATTGCAGAAGGATGCATAAAGCAGTATTCATCTAGATATCCTAACAGAATGGACAAAGAAGAATAGTTGCAGTGGTGTGCAGGGTATGTGTTCCATTTATTTTCCTGTCTAAAGAGCATTGCTAGTTATATATATATATGGTGAAAAGAGTTAGAGCTTGAGGCATTTTAGTATATGTTGGCTTGATAAAATCAGGGTGTTTAGGGGAAAAAAGGAAGAAATTGGAAAGCATTTCTAGGAAGTCAAGATCAAGATAAATGAGGTAGGAGAATGTGATAATGAAACAGGAGGAGAAAATGCACTTCAATCTGATTACTAGTAAATAAAGGTTCTTTTGCATGGTGGCTCTAGAATATATATTAAAGGAAAATCAATAGGTATTGGAAAGTTTCAGGAATCAAGTTTTCATGCCTCGGAAGAAGACAAAGGTAGGGGAGGTATTAAGAAGGTTGGCTGCTGACTTAATTACATAGTTATATATATATTATGATATACATATATTGTAATGTGATAGAATCAGGGAAGGGGTATCAGACCCTTAATTTCATTCCCTGTTGATTTGTGGGGGATTTTTAAGAAAAAGCTTGAATTGTATCTTGAGTTTTAATTCTGGAAATACAGGGTTTGGGTGGATAGTGAAGTTTCTTGTCTTTCAGAGCTGATTATAAATTTGAAAGAGAAAAGGTGAAAAATGAGTAGATATAATTTATATCATTTAAAAGATAAACAATTTAGATGACAATTATTTAGATCATGTGATCAGAAAACTATAACACAGGAACCAAATGTAGCCAGCTGCTAGTTCTTTTCTCTCTCTCTTTATTGTTAATCCTTGCCCAAGGATATTTTCCCATTGATTTTTAGGGAGAGTAGAGGAGAGAGGGCAAGACAGAGAAACATCAATGTGAGAGAAACACATTGATTGGTTGCCTCCTGCATGAGCCCAGACCAGGACCTGGGGCAGGGAGGAGCCTGCAACCAAGGTACGTGCCCTTGATCGGAATCGAACCTGGGACTCTTTGATATGTAGGCTGACGCTCTATCCACTGAGCCATACTGGCTAGGGCCAACTGCTAGTTCTTGTAAATAAAGTTTTATTGAAAAATAGTCACATCCCTTTGTTAAATAGTTGCAATAAAGACTGTATGCCTGGCAAAGCTTAAAATGTTTACAATGTATCCCTTTACAGAAAAATTTTGGTGATGCTTGGTTTGGATGGTGTATTTGATTCCTGGGGCTGTCAACAAATGACCAGATTTGATGGTTTAAACAACAGAGATTTATTCTCTTGCAGTTCTGGGGGCCAGAAATCCGAAATCAGGGTGTTGGCAGGGCCTTGCTTCTTCTGAGGGCTCTAGAGCAGTGGTTCTCAACCTTTCTAATGCCGTGACCCTTAAATACAGTTCCTCATGTTGTGGTGACCCCCAGCCATAAAATTATTTTCGTTGTTACTTCATAACTGTAATTTTGCTACTGTTATGAATCGCAATGTAAATATCTGTTTTTTCCGATGGTCTTAGGTGACCCTGCTAGTGGTTCTCAACCTGTGGGTCAGGACCCACAGGTTGAGAACCGCTGCTGTAGAGCCTAAGACCATCGGAAAAAACAGATATTTACATTGCGATTCATAACAGTAGCAAAATTACAGTTATGAAGTAACAACGAAAATAATTTTATGGCTGGGGGTCACCACAACATGAGGAACTGTATTTAAGGGTCACGGCATTAGAAAGGTTGAGAACCACTGCTCTAGAGGATCCTACCCTTTCTTCTTTCAGCTCTGGTAGCTCCTGATGTTCCATAGGCTGTGGTAGCAGAATTCCAGTTGCTGTCTCCAACCTCTTCTGGCCTTCTTCCTGTGTCTTTTTGTGTTGTGTTCTGTCTTCTCCAATTCTGTCACTTATAAGGGTACTAGAGGCCTGGTGCATGACATTTGTGCACTGGGGGTGGGAGGACCCCTCAGCCCGGCCTGCGCCCTCTCGCAGTCTGGGACCCCCGAGGGGTCCTTAGCACTGCCGCGGAGGCAGCAGAGGCTCCCACCACCATCACTGTGCTCACCAGCCATGAGCCTGGCTTCTGGCTGAGCAGCGCTCCCCCTGTGAGAGTGCACTGACCACCAGGGAGCCTGCGTTTAGCATCTGCCCCCTGGTGGTCAGTGCGCATCATAGTGACCTGTCGTTCCGCTGTTCAGTCGATTTGCATATTAGGGTTTTATTATATAGGATTTGTCATTGTATTTAGAGCCCACCCTAATCTGCAATGATCTTTTCTTGAGACCCTTCTGAGGTTCCAAATGACCTATCTTTTGGGGGTGGGAGGCTTAATGCATATTGTTTTAAAGACTTGGTTTTGGCTTTTTAGACCACATTCTATGTTAAGAACAGCTAGCTCCTGGCAAGTTTCCTTTGGAAATCTATGAAGAATGTATTCTCAGCAATAGGTTTGTTGACCCTCTAGGGAGGCTATTAAATTTACTTTTCAAGGAAAGGATGATATAGGCATAGTTAAAAATCATAGAAGACAGCCTCTATGGTGCAAACATAGGCAGCAGGGTGGGAGTAGTACTAGAATATCACAGGAAAAACAACAATACTAAAATATTCACAGGAAAGTGATGAGGAGCAGTGTCTAACACTTCCTGTTTTCATCAGTGTCACCTCAATCCCACTTACCCAAAACAGCAAAGTGAATTTGGAATTTGAACGAAAGGTAATTGGCACCAAAATAAGATTCAAAGTTTTGAGGACTTGGACTCATGACTGGATTATGACAGTGGTAAATTTTGACAAATGGTGAATGATTCAAAATAAGTAGATTTCCTAAATGAATGGAGGAGTGGCAATGTGTACAGTGGTATGTGAAGCCATGAGTCTGAGACTTGACTCTGGGGAGAACCTTTGTGTCACTATGGGAATACACAAGCCCATGCCGGAAGGGTCTGTGCTGTGTTTTTCATATGTGAACACATGTATAAGCCATAGTAAACATAGTAGATATGTATCCTTCCATCCCTTGGAAGTTTCATTTAGCATATTGGTATATTTGGAAATGTTTAAGAAGTGATATATACCCATGGCAAAGAGTCAAATAGTAGACGTGGGACTTCATTGTGGGTGCTGGAGCTGCAGGGAGATCCTCTTCATTATGTAATTTGAGGGGTCCTAGCCTAATGCCTTTATCATCACCTGTGTGCCTTAAAAATGAAACCTCTGATTTAGATTTATGGAGATAATCATTAGAGTAATTAAGCAAGAATGGTTAGAAGTGGATTCAACTTAGGGTATAAGTAGTACAAATTAGTGTAATATACTTTTTAAAAAGTTACTGGGACTGTAGATCAGGGATTTGCTGAGGACAGGGTGTTTCTTGATTTCAGTATATGTGGATGCAGAGCAGTAACACTGTGTCCAGTCCAGGATTTTCAGGCAGCTTCCTGGAGGACAAGACTGGATGAAGTCTGTTTGCTTTCTAATCATATTCTCTTGTCTCTAACTATGTATGTCCTGAACACCAAACTGAGAAGTCAGGAAGCCTGTGGGTGAAAGTTTTCTCTAACAAAGGATTGTGTGCATTAAGTGCCACCCAGGTTGTCATGTACGCGTAAGCTTAAATAGTTTCACGGAAGGATTAAAATTCAACTACAATTAGATTTTAATGTTCTGTATTTTTATTGGCAGCCATCTAGACTATACATAAGGAAATAAAATGGAATAAAGTTTAAAACATTTAGCATCATTAGCCTCTAGCCACTAAATGTGCATAGCAATGCCCAGTCCTCATGATGACCGAACTGCTACCAATGCCCACCCTCCTCCCCACTTAGATACTCAGGGTGTGGGGTAGTATCTCCTCCTGTGAGGATCACTGGGAAATGAAATACTGTTAGGGGCTGTATTAGAAGTGTGTTTGCATGTAAACAATAACTGCAATAGGAAGTTAGCATGAGCAGAATAGGAATGTCACCAGGGCAGAAAGCCCCTGGTACATAGCAATGGACAAAACTGGGAAAACAAGGACCTGGCTCCCAGAGTGGCCTTTCCTCCCCTAGCATGTCCTTAGTCATGTGGTAGGATTCCGTCCCCCCCCCCTCCCCCCCCCCGCCCTTAGGGAGGAGCAAGAGGGTCAGAGAATTGCCTCTTTTAAGTCCCATACAAGCCCTTGCATGACCACACCCATAAGCCACATCAAAGTGAGTGAGGTTCTGGCCACATCAAATAATCTTAGCAATAAAGCCTAGGGTCTGTTGGCAGAGTTTTGGTCAAAGCAGAGAGAACATCTAGGCCTCAGTTGTGATTCAGTTTCAGACCCAGAAAAGCACTAAGGCCAGGTAGGGTGATGCCATGGCTGACATCAGGACCAGCTGCGATGACTAATGCCCTGCCCTGGCACAGACTAATGCCCTGCCCTGGCACAATCAGTAGTGCACAGGACTCTGAAAGGACATATCGGGAAAGCTGATGAATATTCTATTGAGATCCTCCCCTAAGATCCCACCTTTAGAGAGTGGATAAAAACCCTCAGGATGGAGGACCCAGCATGCTCATTCTCTCCTCTCCCCATATTATTGAAGGTTGCAGACAAGCCCCAACGCCTTTCCTCAGGGGCCCACCTCTAGCACACCTCTCTGCCTTTCCCTCTCTTCTCCCAGGTGCATTCTCTCTACTGTTCTTTTTCTTAAACTCCTAGGGCCCTTCTTTTGCCTCTGTAACTTGTTTCCTGAGTCCAAACAGGGCTCAGATGAGAGACCAGGTTCCTCTGCACAGAGAGAAGAGGTTTGGGGGAATAAGTGTTCCCTTAAACAATTGGGAGAGGTAACCCCTAAAATCTTTGATATTTTCCACTCATTCTTATGGCATCCCTTTATAAAGCTAGGGAATGTAGTCTTTTGAAAAGGCAAGTGAAGATATTAACCTATGGGACATACACCTAGTCTATTTATATTAATTAGTGAATATGGTGGTAAGATACAGTATGTCGTGAATTGATTTTTCAAATTTGATTCAAATCACTCAATAAGGTTGATTGATACATATATTTTAAAATATATTTTTATCGATTTCAGAGAAGAAGGGAGAGGAAGAGAGAGAGAGAAACATCAATGATGAAAGGGAATCATTGATTGGCCACCTCTGGCAGCCCTCCCTCCCCCCCGCCCCCTGGGGACCAAGCCCCAACCCAGGTATGTGCCTTTGACCGGAATCAAACCTGGGACCCTTCAGTCCACAGGCCAATACTCTATCCACTGAGCCAAACCAGTTAAGGCTGATATATTTTTTTTAGATTTTAATTCTTAGTGTTGGTGTCTTTAGATTTCAAGTTCATGTTGCCACTGAAATTTTATTTAGCTTTATGTAGGAGAAAATATTTTAATGGAACATCAGTCTATATCTAAACAGTGTCCCTGATGTTAATATGTATCCAAAAATGCATACTCTTTGAAATACTGTATTCAAGAGATACACTATTTAATTCAGATTTGTGATCTTAGGCATTAAAAAAAAATGTTAGTATAGCTGAGTTTTAACTGGAATGTGTATCATTTGATAGTCCAATTATAAGTTCTGTTATAACAAGAATTACTGAAACTTGTTTTCATATTAAAGACCTCCAAATCCAAAGGAGAATGTTACTCATTTTTCTATGAACTTTTTTTCCTACTGTACTATTTTATGGAGAGGGTTTGTTGGGGGTTAATTTGAAACTTAGAACATCAATCCCTTGTTTGTTTCCTGGGTGGGCAAAAAAAGAGAATGTGGATGTCTTGGTTAAGAATTGCCCATGTAGAGACAACATATATTTTAGGAGGAATATGAGTAAATATAAGTCCTTAGGCGGAACTTATTTATAGATAGGGCAATGGCCCTGGGGATAACTTCAAGGTTTATGGTGTCATTGAATTTTCAGGTAAGAAATTAATAATGAAATGATTAGGAATTCCTGATACTGTCTAGTAGAAGTAACAATTAATTAACTCTTGTTGGAACAAATTTTCCTCAGTTGAAAAACTGCAGCTAAGGTTTAGGCCACTTGGTATAGTTGCCTCAACGATGGACTGCTAGAGTTCAGTGGTGAAGGCTCAGGTTGGCTTCTGGGCTAGTCTCTAGAGCAGTGTGTCTATTCTATGCACAGTCCTTCTTTGGAAGCCATTGTGGTTGAAAACACTTAAAACAGTAGCTGTGAAATTGGTTCAGGATCACTGAAAAAATGGCCAGCCTGTATTATTGAAGACTACGGACATTCCAGAGCATAGTTCTCTTTGGTTTTCATGCCTCTTTTCCTGTCTAAATGAGAAAATGGAGCTCTGGGTAGCAATCACATCCTCCTGTTTATCTAACTTTTAGCAGCTTTATTGAGATACTAGAGGCCCGGCTAGAGGCCCAGTGCATGAATTTGTGCATGGGTGGGGGTCCCTCTGGGTGGTCTGCAGGGATCGGGCCGAAACCCACAGTTCAACGCCGCCTGCAGCTCTTACCTGCCGCTCCTGCTCATCCCGGTCCCACTGTGCCTGCCACAGGCTCGCACCCAATCAGTCCCAATCCAGAGAGGTTCGTGCTGCTGCAGCAGTGCTTGCCAGCCATGAGCCCTGTGTCTGGCACCCTCCCAAGGGGAGTGGCCTGCGGGATTGGGCTGAAACCGGCACTCTGACATCCCCCAAGGGGTCCTGGATTGTGAGAGGGTGCAGGCCAGGCTGAGAGACCCCACTGGTGCACAGTGGGGCCAGGGAGGGATCATGGGAGGGCTCCAGGGCATGTCCGGCCCATCTCGCTCAGTCCCAATTGGCTGGACCCCAGCAGCAAGCTAACCTACTGGTCAGAGCATCTGCCCTCTGGTGGTCAGTGCATGTCATAGCGATTGGTCGACCAGGTGACTGTCTGTCCCCTGGTGGTCATGCATGCCATAGGGGCAGTTGAGCCGCCTTAGCATATTATGCTTTGATTGGTTGTTTGGTTGTTCTGCCATTCTGTCTATTTGCATATTACCCTTTTATTATACAGGATATAATTCCTATACCACACAATTTACCCATTTAAACTGTCCAATCAGTTGCTTTTAGTGTATTCAGAGTTGTTCATCTGTTACCTCACTCAATTTTTTAACATTTTCATTAGCCTAAGAAGGTAACCTGCATAGTTTAGCTATCAATCTGTTCACTTTCCAAAAGAAAAAAAAAGACTTTTTCTGGAAATCACATATCAGCATATATATAGTAAGCTAAACTATTAGCAAAGGTATTATAGCTGTTGTGTGATTTTTATGTAGTAATGAAATATCATTCATTTTGTATCTTAGGGATGCTAGCAATAAATGTTCTATAACACAGTGAGATCATGAACATGATAACTGTTGCCATATTTTATTGGTTAGAAGCAAGTTACAGGTCCCATCTGTGCTCAGAGAGGAGCTTACACAGAGATGTGAGCACCAGGAATGTGGAGCTTAGGGAACACTGCAGAGCCTCTTTGCCATAGCCTTGAATTAGTGAATACTTCAAAATGCTGCTTCCAGTTTACACACAATTTTAATTACCTTTCTCCAGCTCCCTCAGCGGTAGGCTGGTGCTGTGTATTTCACCAGTGGTTAAACTGTACCATACAGATGGTGTTTACTTGCCATTGATCATAGAACAATAATCACTATACGTGGAACTTTTTTTAAAAAAATATATTTTATTGTTTTTTTACAGAGAGGAAGAGAGAGGGATAGAGGGTTAGAAACATCGATGAGAGAGAGACATATCGATCAGCTGCCTCCTGCACGCCCCCTACTGGGGATGTGCCCGCAACCCAGGTACATGCCCTTGACCGGAATCGAACCTGGGACCCCTCAGTCCACAGGCCGATGCTCTATCCACTGAGCCAAACCGGTTAGGGCTATACGTGGAACTTTTTGATGTTAGAATATTTCCTGGCTTAATATGAAATACTTCATGGAAAAGATTACTAAGAAAATTAATCTCTGAGCTTGATGTACTTGCCTGGATCTGATTTCCATCTTAAAACCTTCGTTCAGGCTTCACGTCCGTTCCTGACTGGTCACTTAGGCCACTAATTTCCGGTCTTCTGTGACTCTAGATTCTAGAGTCTGAGGAACACCAGTGAAACTATTTGATAAACTGGAAACTTGTGTGAATGAAGGCTGGTATTATGACATGTTAATACTATGATTTGAGAATCTGGCTTTTGGTATGCTAGTTTACTAAGTTGTTATTTTGACCGTGTATTAATCTTTGAACTGTAATCTTGAATCTTGGCTATTATTTTTTCACCTTGAAGAGGTTTTATTTATTTTTATTGTAGTATAACTGACATATTTATTTCAGGTACATGATTTAATGATTAAATATTTGTGTATATTGTGAAATGATCAGCACATTAAGTCTAATTAACATCCATCACCATCTGCAATTACAAATTTGTGTATGATGGGAACTTTAAAGATCTGTACTCTAGCAGCTCTCAGATATATAATACTCTATTAACTATAGTCACCATCCTGTACATTACACCCCCAGGCCTTGTTTATTTTATAACTGGAAGGTTGTACCTTTTCACCAAATCTTGGTTATTATTAATATTAGTGTACGTGGTCATTCTGGAGCACTTTTAAAATTCTAAATATTTTGAGAACTTTAAAAATAGCTACAAAAAACAAAAAATCTGAGAAACGTTCATAAATGTTGGAAGAAGAAAAATAAAAAACCAAGCATGTAAACTTTTATTTGTATCTCCAGATGAGATTTAAAAAAAGATTCTGATCATTTAATATGAAATTGAAAAAATGTAGATGATACTCAGTGGAATGTTTTCTTTATCTATGTTTCACTCTAGTTGATGCAATTTATTCCTACATATTGCAGTGTATGTGTATGTGATGAGAGACACACACACACACACACACACACACAGAGGGAGAGAGATTGATTTTATAGTTTTAATTGGATTTGTTTTTTTTTTATGAAGCATGGTTAGAAGTTAGTATGTTCTCTAGGTTGGAATTTTGGAGGTGAAGGTTTTATTTAATGAAAATCTGTAATGAGTAAGCGCTTTTGTCCATAAATTACTTGTTTTCACTCCATTGCTTTACCTAACGAACAAAGGCTAAAAGTTTCAAATTTGAATAGCACATGACAGTTTCATCTTAGAGCCAGCGGAATACTTATTTAGCTATTCCCTCTCCCTGAGCATGGCATTATCATGAACACGGCAGTACACTGAGGTGCAAGTTCCTAAACTCTGTCAGAATCACCCAGGGATCTTTAAAAATATGGTTTCCTGCCTCTTGTCCCTAGATATTCTGATTTAATTGCTGTAGGGTCTAAAAAATTCTCCCCAGATGATTCGAATGTGAGCAGAGTTTGTGAACAGCTGTACCCGGATTGTCGACCTGGAATAAATAATGTTGGATGAGGTAGGAAAAGAACTTTTTGGAAATGGGGCTTGTAGCTTTTGGGATTCCATATTTGATAATACAGTTTGCAAAATTTGGAAAAGATCTATATTTGGAAATAAAAACTGGTTTGCAGAATTAGTTTATTCAATAAATGGAAATTGGTTTTATAAATCCCATTAAAGCTGTGTTTATGGATTACCTAAATATCAGCCTTTCTTAATTCAGTGTGTAAAAAAATCAAGATAATACAAACAAAAATTCCCAAACTCTGGAGGTTAGACTGTTTTAATAAATTATGAGAAAACAAATTTCCCACACATTAATTGCTGCTAACTAAAATAAATAAGTCAAACCCTATTTAAAATGTGGAAATTGCTTTTCAATATTTTAACAGAGAGAGACTGAGAACACACAGCATCGAATCGTCAGGAAAACTGAAGATCTCCCCTGAACAGCACTGGGATTTCACCGCAGAGGACTTGAAAGACCTGGGAGAAATCGGACGAGGAGCTTATGGTTCTGTCAACAAAATGGTCCACAAACCAAGTGGACAAATAATGGCAGTTAAAGTAGGTGAAGCACATAATTATTTTTGGAACTTTAATCTGTTAGGTGCAGTTTCTTGATGTAGTAATACTACTATTCTGTTCTTACTACTTTGTGGTAAATGTGGGTGTCTATAAAATTGTTTCTTCGAATTCTTTGAGGGTGTTTTGTACAGAGGTTGTCTTATTGGTGGCACGTTTTCTCTCTGGAACCATGAGTATATGAAGTATGCATGTTCACTGCACTTTTGGCATGATGCATTAACATGTTTTAAACTTCAGGCCCTTCCACGGCCCAGGTGAGTTCAGGCCGGGCGGCTGCCCCCCTGGGAGCAGGGCAGTGCTGCACTGAGCCAGGCGGGGAGCTGGAAGAAGAGGCAGCGCACTGGGTTGGGCAAGGTGCGGGGCTAGGGCTAACAGCAGTCTTACTGAAGGTTTCCTGGAAACCACGCACATGCTGTTGCCACTAACCTCAACCTTACTCGGTCCTGACCGGCTCGGCTTCTGTTTGTTTATTTCATCTCCACTCAGTACTGCCCTGTTCCCTGGTTTGGAAGATGTATTAAAATGTATACCTTGTGATAATGCTGTCACATTCTGTCCTTATTGTGAGTGTCATGCCACTTAATATGTTCATTAAAAAAAAAAAAAAAGAGTGGCCAGAAATGGAGATTGGCCCATAGATTGTACCTGGCAGGCTTGTGTTGGCACCTATAATGAACTGATGGTTTCCATCTCACTCTTAGTTGGCTCATATAATTGTAATTTGTTCCAATGTTTTAATGAATATTTGCTCTGTGTAAGATATTTTAGGAAAATTGACAGTTGGGGTGGGGAGCAATTTAAAGAAAAGTAAAAAAATAAGATATGGATATACTGTCATTGAATTTAAAATTCTTAAGAGTGATAAATAATGTTCCAGTTTGTAAGAATTGAGAATGGGTTTGCAGACTAAGCTAACTATCTTCCTGTTAATTCCCTATTTTGAGAGTTTATCAGAGTAGCTTGATGAGAGGAGGAGCCTCAGTTTCTGACTTGATTTTGGGGAGTGGATTTATATTATATTAATACAAAAGGCTGCCTGTGTTGAAGTGTATTGTGAGCAAAATGTTACTATTTTAGCCTCCTTCATTGTTGAGCATTTCTTTTTGCTGGGTCATTAAAACTAATGAGAAATTAATGATGGAAAACTATGATTTTCTCTGTAGGCTTTTATCTTGGTCATATTTTTCTAATGTGATGAAATCTATAGACTTTTTCTCAGAAAGGTGCAGACATGTATGAACTTTTGCATATAACCCAGAGGCCTCTAAAGATGAAGACGCTAACACCTTTGCTCTGGATTATCTGTTGAAATAAAATGTTGTTTTCTTAGAATAAATTGTTTCTCTTTTGATTTTGTGCCACTGCAGAGTAAGTGGAAGGAAAGTCATTTTATTTAGACTCTTCTGCATGAGTATTGCATTGCCCCACGTTGTCTGTTTATAGCATCCGCTTTTACTTAGCTGGGCCTTAAGGGAAATCTGCCCTCTGTAACTAAGTTCTGACCCCAACACTAGGGAAAGCACTTTTAAGTAGTCACGTCCTGCTTTTTTCAGTGTGTGCTGTGTGTGTTCCCCTGTGCTAATTCCATTGGGATCTGTTTTAGTAATCTGGACTGGCTTAGTCACAGTTTATCAGTTTTAAAGGTAAATAAAGAAGGTACTTCATTTTGACGTTAAAAATGTTTTTTTTTTTTAAATTTGATAACCTTTGGAACTGTATAATGCTGACTCAAGTTTTGAAGGAATTTAAAAGTGAGGATAGGAAATTGTCGCCATTTGTAATTTGACCTTTTGAGAGCCTCTGTTGGGATGCTATTAAGCATATATGCATAACCCATGGACACAGACAGTGGTGCTGTAGGAGAAGGGGTTACCTAAGGGAAGTGAAGGGGGAATAAAGAGGGAGAAAAGGGGACACATGTAATACTTAGAACAATAAAGATAAAATTTAAAAATCCTAACTCTTGCTCTGGCTGGAGTGGCTCAGTTGGCTAGGTATCATCCCAGGCACCCAAAAGGTTGCTGGTTTGATTCCTGGTCAGGACACATGCCCGGACTGTGGGTTCAATCCCTGGTGAGAGCATGCAGGAGGCAGCCCATTGATGTTTCTTTCTCACGTCAGTGTTTCTCTTTCTCTCTCTCCCTTCCTCTCTCTCTAAAAATCGATAACAACAACCCAACTCGTAAGAAATACTTTAAGGCAGTCTTGGGACCTACAGACTGATAATGGTCATATTTGATACTCTGAATTCTTGAGCATGTGTGATAGTTTAGCATGAGGAGGATGGTAATATACATATTAACCAATGTATTGATAAGGTGTATTTGATGACTGATATATGCCATCTATTATAAAATACATATATTATTGGTCTTTTTGGAAAAGCTAACCTTTCATCACACCTAGGACAGTTTGTTCCCTCATTCCTTAGGCACACAAGCCAGAGTAACAAGTACAAATACATAGAAGCAATGTATGAGTAAGGGTTCGATTTGACCTTGTACATGTAGAAAGTGAGTTACTGAGCACCCACAGTTTTTAGCTCTGAAAGTAGGACTGTAGAGATATAAAATGAACTAGAGACCATGGTTCACAGTGCTGTGAGTTTTCCATTGCAGTGGGTGAAATGAGAAATACACTTGAAGTAGCCCTGTACTAGTGTTTTAATGTGCAAATTGGGACTTTAGAAGGATTACTTTGTTAGATATTATGCTTATCCTGGAAATCATCCTTAAGATTTACTTGCAGTATCTATACCAAAACGAACTGTGATATTAACCTGATAGTTAAATAGTTATTATTACTCATTTTAATTTTGAGGGAAGGAGCCCTTCCCCAAGTTTATTTTGCCAAATATAAGAAATGTTTGAAAAGATGACTTCTTAATTGCCAGAAATAATTACCTCCAAGACTTAATCTAAAATTCATTTCAGATATAATAAATCAGGTTCAATAAGATAGCATTGTAAAAGTTATACTTAAAATAATTTTTTGACCTTTGACCTGAAGACAGTCCCCAAGCTGTCAGTGTGGTGCTGTGTTAGGATGAACAATTTGTAAAATTTTAACTCTTTAGTTTTAACTGCATACACCTGAGGAAACGGCCTTCTTCTTTCCGGCATGGTGGTGACAGGACTGGTTTACGTCTGCCTGAATGACAGCGTCACAGGGCAACCCTGGGCAGAGCCCTTGTCACCACAGGGCCTTCTAGAGCTCAGGAAGGACAACCTTCGACTGGCTGGGTACTCCAGAGATTGATCAGCATCCTCTGCAGAGAGCATTTTATGCCCATTTTGCATGATGGTGGGATAGCCACTGAATGAAGACTTTAGACATGTACATCGCTGTCCTGTAACAGTAAAGCAGGTGCCTGGCTAGCTCTCTGGCAGGGTTAATCATAGAAAAAGCCCAGCATTCATAGCAAACGTTAGAAGAATCGCTCGGGATTAGTTTTTGGAGCCAAGATTAGAAACACCAGCGGAGTTAGGTCCACAGATGATCAGAATCAGGACCCAGGAATAAGCAGTTGGAGAGAGTAGCTGAAGTGCTGTGGTTCAGGCCTGTGGGCTGGAATTGAGTGGAGTGACACACATATTGCTGACAAGGAGGAATGAACTTCGGACCTTGACAGGGAGCCCCGACCTGGCCCTGCCTGCAGTGTAAATCCTGCTTGCGTAGACTACCAGCTTCCCTAATGTTTCCTAACAGACTCATGTCCACGTTGATTTCCTGAAGGCATGCATGCCCTGCTCCTGTTTGTAGGCTGTGAGAGAAGAAAAAGGAGAGTAGAAAAGAATGAAAGTGAGAGGGAACGTAAGGGAAAGAAATTGCTGAGACTAAAAATGGAAGGCAATGGGATGGTTATTTGGAGGGTTAATGCTGAAATAAAGCTGTGATCTCATTGGAGATTGGAACTAATATTGGACAGGTAGGTGGGGCTAGGAAGTTATGCTAAGGCTGTCACCATTGATCATTATGAGGACCTTTTAGTCTTTTACTTGTGATTTACCTGGGTTAATAAGAAAGTCAGGTTGGCTGTTTGAGGTTAGGTGCGTAGGCCAGACTGAATTTGTGATGTGACCTTGTATTTAAGGGTTCAGTTGTTTTCTGTTTCTTGGTGATCTAACTTGTCTTATTTCTTCAACACTCAGTGTGTTTTCTCTACTCTTCCAACTCTCCTGTTGCATTGATTTAAGTGTTCCTGATCCTGGGCTGGTAAACTGACCTCAATTCCTGCATTACTGCTTCTCTTTGGTGTTTGGATCTTGACTTCAGTGTCCTTGATCTGGAATTGAGACCTGTGTTAACCTCTAGGACTGCTGGGAAGGATCAGAGCCTTGCATTTGACAGTATCAGCATCCCACCGCTGATCCCTCCCCTGAGCAGTGTGGCGTTTCATCTGCTCATTAGGAAGGCCTCCTTGGTGCAGGTGGTACTGCCAGTATGGGAAAGCAGGGGTCAGCAAAGTATAGCTTGGCTTGTTTTCCCCACCACTTCAGGGGCTCTGCCATTTCTGTTGGTGGGGAGTGGGAGCATTATTGGAGAAGGTTCATTTTAGTCTTTAAACATTGGTGTTGCACATTGTTTTGAAAGTGCTAGAATGATATTGGAAAAGCTTTTTTCTGATAGTATGGAGTGCTTTGTTAGGCAATTTGGTTGAGTTTCGAAGGCCACAGTGCTAGTGTTTGATTATCAGATCACTTGTGGGATACACAAGTCATCTTGTTTTGAATTCAGATGGACTCCAGTGTCTTAGGCTCTGATTGGCTAGATCATGGGCTTAATTAAGAAATACATGATTGATGGAGCCGTATTATTTTATGCTTGCTAATGTTGCTTAAAGTTGTGGTGTTGCATGTGAAAAGTGTAAGTGGATCACCTCCAGCACTGGGCAGATCTCAAGGACGTGGCAGGGCTGCCCTCTGGCCAGCCTTGGGTTTGAACTCAGGTCCCTTGTGTATTTGGGATTGGAACTCCTAGTATACATGTGGGTTTTTTTGCTGTTGCTCTTAGTGGTTTTTAGAGTGTGGTTTCAGAATTATATATCCACCCCAATAAATTAGACAAAATTAATACTATTCTGGTTGATGTAAGGGGGCAAGAGGTGAGAAATCTGCCTACCCCTATTGAAAGTCCTTTTGGCATGACCTCAGAAAACCTTTGGGGTCCAAGTAGGACAGTTTGGAAATGGTTGCTCTAGGGCCATGGTTGGCAAACTGCGGCTTACAAGCCACATGCGGCTCTTTGGCCCCTTGAGTGTGGCTCTTCCACAAAATACCATGGCCTGGGCGAGTCTATTTTGAAGAAGTGGCATTAGAAGAAGTTTTAAGTTTAAAAAATTTGGGTCTCAAAAGAAATTTCAATTGTTGTACTATGGATATTTGGCTCTGTTGACTAATGAGTTTGCTGACCACTGCTCTAGGGGAACTTTAGTCAACCACTCTGTGTTTCTGAACATTCTGGATATCTAGTTTCTACTATCACTTGGTTGATTTGACTGAATTGTGACATAGTACCACATATCCCAGCTTATATGGTTACTTGGAGAAAAACATGTCTTATCACACCTCATTCTAAATGAGGGTCATCTAACCAGTATTTGATATACCTCTTACATATTTTTCTGTCATTCTTTGTTGTCTTATGGCTGTGCCTCTAAAATTGGTTATACATCAAGTTTTCACTCTTATCTCACTTTTTTCTTGTCGGTACTGAAGTAATGATCTGTAATTTATTATCTGTATGTAAGCCCTTAAAATTTTAATGCTAAGATTAACATTGTGTCCTTTACATGTGGATGATGTAATAGGAAAGAGGAAGAAGATGATACCACCCTTATCACCATATATCAAGCTTGTCCCATTAACTTTGTCCCCAGGGCATTTTTTCCCATGATGTATTATTGCATATGATTTTGGAACTGCTCTCCAAAGTTCTCTGATGATACATAGCAGAACATATGTAAAAGCAATTAATTGGGCCCTGACTGGTGTGGCTCAGTTGGTTGGGTATCATTCCGTGCACCGAAAGGTGCCAGTTCTATTTCTGGTCAGTGAACATGCCCAAGTTGCAGGCTCAATCCCTGGTAGGGTGTATGCAGGAGACAGCTAATCGATGTTTTGCTCTCATATTGATGTTTCTCTCTCTGTCCCTCTCCCTCTTTCTATAAAAAAAAAAAGCTCAATAAATTTTTCCCCCCAAAAGTAATTAATTGGGCCTCAGTATCGTCAGAAGAATGGGAGGTACCACCATTAATTAATTAATTATTTAGACTAAGATACCATTGAGAGTTCAATAAATTGATTCTAAAGACTTAGATGGTTTTGCAGTTAAGATTTAGTATCCTTCCTGCCTTAGTGAAAGCATGTATTGTCATAATTTCAAACAATTGATTTAACAGACACTCTTTGCACCTATGATCAGCATTCCAAATACTTTTTTGTTTGTTTGTTTTTTTGGCTGATGTTGGCTTCTGGTTGGACCTTATCAGAGATGGCATGTGAGCTGTCATGGGCATCTTTGTTTGTGGTCTATTTAGAGGGCTCTTTAGCAGCTGAGCATGAACCTGAGCAGCAGGGATAAGAGTCTTGCTTAATCTGTGGGATATAGAATCTTAATCTTGGAAATAGGATAAGTGAGGATGCCTAGGACTTTCTGTAGCCCAGAAGAAGGTGATCGCAAGTGATGTGCTGTGGTGGTTTCTGGGGTTTCCCAGCTTGTATTAGAATGGAATTTTGGGCATTTCTGTGGGGAAAGCAGCCTCTTTGTAAGGATCAGAATGTTGGTTAGGATCCAAGGGGACACTTAGGGATCTGGGTGTAATCCTTACTCTTTTACCCCCTGCATCACTGATGGAAGTTGATCTGAAGTCAGCCACTGACAGGCGATGGACTGCCCTCCATTTTATTTACAGACACTAACCTTAGGAGGCTTCTTTAGCAAGGAATGCCTAATGACCAAGGGTGAGTTTATGGCAGAAAAGTATGGCAGAAAAGTTTGTAGATCCCAGAAAGAGGACACATTTTCAAAATACCATTATTATAACTATGTCAGTTAACATACTTTTTGTTCTTTTCATCTTTAGATTTTAAAGCAAAGACTGTTGAACCTTCACTATTTCACTTTTTGTTTTCTGGTGAGGAGTTCCACCTCAGCTCTCATGTGATATGGTCACTTATGTCTGTGTTCTAGGACTTCCACATGGATGATACTTATCAGTGCCCCCTTGGCGCACACATCAACACAGGGAGCTTCTGATTTCATTCTGTCCTGTGAGTGGTTGCTCTGACATCATACCTTTTGACAAGACATTTGGACGTCACTTGGAATATGGAATACTTGCATTTAGAACCTTAGATGATGAGAGGTGCATATGTAAAGGAAGGAGTCACAGTCACTGAGAGATGAGTTTTAGCTACCTGCAAGTGATAGCAGGTCCCACACAGCTTTGCTGGAAAGTAAATACCTTCTGGTGTTCTGATTTGGGTTGGTGGTAAATTGAAAATAAAACTTTGGTCCTAGCAGGTTTGGCTCAGTGGCTAGAGCAGCGGCCTGTGGACTGAAGGGTCCTGGGTTCGGTTCCAGTCAAGGGTACATACCTCGGTTGCAGGCCAGATTCCCGGCCCTGGTTGGGCACGTTGCAGAAGATATATCTCTGTCACATGTATATTTCTCTCTTCTGTCTCTCCCCTTCCCTCTACTCTCTAAAAATAAATGGAAAAAGATTCTTGGGTGAGGATTAACAAAAAGAAAATAACACTTTGCACTGCTAATGGCCAAAATACTAATCGCTTGCTTTACCTTACCCCATGTCACATTGTTTTAATCAATACCTACAATAATTTTTAAAGCCATACATTGAGTTTCTCCATAGTAACTGAATTCTTCCCTTTGCTGGGTTTCATCGTGCCCATGCCTTAATTTCTGATCGGGAATTTGCCCCTGTCACTTTTGCACACTTGCACCTTATTCTTCACTTACTCTAAGCAGCTAAAGAAAACCGTGCAGCAGACATAAAAGTCACCTATCTTGCTTGAGCCCTACAAAGAACCGAAAGGATTTGTCATGTGAGACTTTTATCTCTAGGACTAGTGGTTATACCCTTCCACATTAGTTTTCCCATTGCCTCTTTCCTCACATTTCACTCCCCATATATTCTCTCCATTTCAAAACAGAAACAAACGAAGAGTATCAGTTAGAAATGATAGACATTTTGTAAGTATATTTGACTAGTATGTTGCTATGTTCAAGTCTGTCTTCCTCAGAACTCCTCAGTTCCTGATTCTTGGTATGCTTGCAGGTGACTTGTATCTTTTTTTAACTGGAATGCTCAGATCCTAGGAATTAACATCTGTCATACACTCTCTGAATTACTGTTTTTTAAAAATATACATTTTTATTTCAGAGAGGAAGGAAGAGGGAGAGATAGAAACATCAATAATGAGAGAGAATCATTGATTGGCTGCCTCCTGCATGCTCCCCACTGGGGATCGAGCCCACAACCTGGGTGTGTGCCCTTGACCAGAATCAGACCTGGGACCCATTAGTCTGCAGGTTGATGCTCTATCCACTGAGTCAAACAGGCTAGGGCTGGAATTACTGTTTTGTTTTGTTTCTTTTTAAACAAAACCCAACAACTTTTATTGTTTAAAGTTTTACATGTCTCCGTATTTCCCCGATTAACCGCCCCCCCCGCCACTCCCATCCCCGAGGGCAAGCCCCCACCGCCCCAGTATCTGTGTCCACTGGTCATGCTAATATGCATGCATACAAGTCCTTTGGTTGATCTCTAAACCCCACCCCCCCTTTCTCGCCTTCTCCCCGAGGTTGGACGATCTGCTCAGTGCGACCTTGTTTCTGGATCCATTTTTGTTCATCAGTTTATGGTGATCATTATATCATACCACATATGAGTGAGATCATGTGATATTTCTCTTTCTCCAACTGGCTTATTTCGCTTAGCATAATGTTCTTCAGTTCCATCCATGCTGTTGGAAATGGTAAAAGTTCCTTCTTTTTTATAGCAGCGTAGTATTCCATTGTGTAGATGTACCATGATTTTTTAATCTACTCATCTGCTGATATGCACTTAGGCTGTTTCCAAATCTCAACTATTGTAAATTGTGCTGCTATGAACATAGGGGTGCATATATCCTTTCTGATTGGTGTTTCTAGTTTCTTGGGATATATTCCTAGAAGTGGGATCACTGGGTCAAATGGAAGTTCCATTTTTAGTTTTTTGAGGAAACTCCATACTGTCTTCCACAGTGGCTGCACCAGTCTGCATTCCCACCAGCAGTGCACGAAGATTTCCTTTTCTCCACATCCTCGCCAGCACTTGTCGTTTGTTGATGATAGCCATTCTGACAGGTGTGAGATGGTACCTCATTGTTGTTTTGATTTACATCTCTCGGATGATTGGAATTACTGTTTTTAAGCAAGAACATATATGACTTGTCATCAGTCTTTCTCACTCTGAGTCTTTCAAGTCTCTGATGATCTGATTTTCTCCTTCTCTAAGCAGGAATGGGATCAGGTGACTCAGCGGGCCTCTCCATGAACACACTGTTCAAGAGATAGAACTTGCCACCTGCCTGACCTTTCCTTAGAGCTTGAGTTGGTGGGAAGAAAAGCTCTAGGCTGCTGAGAGGCAGGAGTTCTCACAGCAGGACATAGGCAGACACTGATGGGTCATTTCAGGACAAGCCCTTGCCCGGTGCTTTGTATTTATATACGAGATGCTTTTTGGAACCACATATAACCCTCTCAGCCATAAAACCAGAGAAGTGGGAATTCAAGTTGATCCTTTTCCTTGTAAAGTGACATTTAATTGGACTCATTTTGGCATTGCTGGTCTGGAGCTACTACATGCTGTTTTTATTGGTATTTACCTGTTTTAAAGCGTTCTTAGGAGTATAAGACAACCTTGAATACAGATTTGGACAATAATTAGAAAAATGTTTTAGCTTTAAGTATATAAATTTCTTCACTGTGGAAAACCACTTATATATGTAGGGTAGTAAGTCTTGATTTGATTGTAATTATTTCTCTACATTATCTTCCAAATAAAAGAAAACTTACAATACTTTGAAAATACTTTATTATTAGAAAAGTGGTGTGGATTGATTTTCAAAAACAGTTTAATTTATGAGAGCATTACGTAATTACTTAAGCTAGGTTAATAAAACAGTGCTAAGTAAAAGAGCTCAATATCCTCATAGTACAGAAACAAGCTATTTTAATGAGTCTAACAGTTAGGTGAAAATAAAACTTTTTTTAAAAGCTAAGGTCCTTGAGATGATTTTTAAAAATATTTGTGTTCTTGGGTGAGATTTTCATCCTTACTCTTTATGAGAAAAAAATAGTTTGTTGAACACAAATAAACATCAGCCTTATTGAACTTTAGATTTATTATATAAATAAAAATCTTGTCAGTAATTCAAGACATTTATCAATACATTTGACTTCTGAACATTATAATTACAAGAGAATTTCCAGAAGTATAATTGGCTTCACCTTTGCACTTTCATTTTTCAGTGCCCTCAGTTAAGGACAGCTTTCTAGAAGGAAGAGAAGTTTTCTTATTGATGTATTCCATTTTAGGTGGTTATGCTTCCTTAATATTAGAGAACTTGGGCCTTATTTATTCCAGATGTTAATAATCTTTTTCATATACATTGTTTTGATGTTCCATTAGAACTTTCCTGGTAGTGACTTTTGTTACTAAGTATTCTCTCATTTGAATAATTGATTATCATGAAGCAATCTCCAACACAGTGTACAAATGGTGGGTTGTAGAACTGTACACTGAAACCTGCATAATTTTGTTGACCTGTGACAACCCAATAAAGTCACTACGAAGGAAAAAAAATAAATAAAATTTTAGAATGAAAAAAAATCTAGTGTAAATTTTGCCCTGAAAAAAAGTTCTCTCTGACTTTAATAATTTATTAAATTATTGACTTAATTTCAATTTGAAGCTATTGTAGGTGTATGTGTAGTTAATCTCCTTTTGAGTACTTTAGGCCTTTTAAATTATTTTATTAAGTGCTCACATATAAGAAATGTTGCAATATAACCCTAAAACTTGAGTATAATTGAGAGTCAGCTATACTTGCTTAATCCCAGATGATTCAGATGTAATACCAGCAGCATGAGGAGGTCTTAGTCTGTTGACTAGCATCCAGGAGCAAAATCAGTTTCATGCTAGGCCCTCCAGCTGCATCATGTTCTGTGTTGTACTAGTAGTGGTATTAAATAACATATTAAAGATGAATAGATTTTCCTGCTATGCTGATGATCTCAAAGGTTAGAGGCTGCGCCAGGAATTATCTCTACATTCTGGTTAATAATCCTGACAGGGATTGAGTATAGATATTAATCAGATGCTGGGACTTCAGTTCCACCTCCAGTTCACATAGTAACAGGTATTCTTTTTGTAGCTACAGCAGTATTTTTAGAAATAGTTCCCAGTAGCCCATCTGGCCTGGCTCAGTAGTTTATCATCGAGCTATAAACCAGGAGGTCATGGTTTGATTCCTAGTCAGAGGACATGCCCAGGTTGCAGGCTCGATCCCCAGTGTGGGGCGTGCAGAAGGCAGCTGATCAGTGATTCTCTCTCATCATTGATGTCTCTCCCTCTCCCTTCCTCTCTGAAATCAGTAAAAATATATTAAAAAAAAAGAAATAGTCCCCAGTATTCAGGTATTGATGATAACTATTAAGCTTTTGACTATAATATGCTTTCTAGTAGTTGAAATATAAGCATTTGTACAAATGTTAAATATAGAAAACCATATAACCATTTTAGAGAAACAAAAAATAAACTAGCAAAGAGGGCGTCTTTTAAAATAGTATTTCATAAGCGCGTGTGCTAGTATATTTACACTTGCCAATATATACACGCAAATAAAATAGCAAAAAAAAAGTTTTTAAAACTTTTAAAAGTGAGAATTCTTTAATATGTGGAAATCTTACCCAAATAGAGGGCCATTTGCTTCCCCCCCCACCCCCGTTTGTCTCTAATTACCAGGTCTCTGTCTTTTAAACTTAGATAAAAAAAAATAATAATTGCCTTCCCAAATTAGTATTTTTACAGCTACACTTTTAAAGTTATATATTTAAAACAGGAATACATGTAGTTGAAATGTTTATAAGAATTATCAATGTCAGATTTTGAATAAATACACATTGCACCAGTAGGCTATTTTTTAGTACACATGCTGATGTTGATTTACAAGCAAGATTGTTTATTCCAGAACTATGAAAAGATAGAAGAGAGAGAAGGGAAATATTTTAATTTTGAAAGTACTGCTCATATTTTGTTTATGTTTTGTATTCTTACGTTTTCTTGTTTATGCAGTGAAATTTAATGTCAAAGTTTTAAATAAATCAGCATATACAGATGGATGCCAGTTAGTCAGTTTTATTTGGTGTAAAGTACTATAGCTAGGAGGCTCTACATTTTAAGTAGCAAAATTAAATTTGTTTGTATTTGAAATGCATGGAATTCCTATTTAGTGTGGAAAAATGAAAATGAGACAACCTACTTCTAGTCCTTACGTAACTGCTTATTGTCATGTCCCATGGAATACATCTCTTGTATCTCTCTGTGCCTCTGGTTTCTCTTCTGTAAAATGGGCTCAAGAACTTAATTGACGCCTTCATCCCTTTCAAGAACATTGAGGACAGATACCTTGAAGTCTTTGGAAGACAAAATGCCACCTTATGTATTTTTTGATTCTAACTTGCCTTGTAAGTATGTGCTATGTATTATACACAGTGGCACGGTGTGACATTTTGAATATTTTTTATGAGAACAAAAGTTGTTTGTATGCCTTAATGTTAAGCCATAACTTTGTTATTAATGTTTTATAATTTCTGAACTTCTGTCTCTGTAGTGCAGTGAGAACTCTCCCTCTGGCCATCTCCATGTCCTATACTGTTTGTGGGTAGAACATGGGGATACTAATTTTTTTGTGGCGGTATTTTAGGATTGTGCACAGAAGTTGTTCTGTAGATGGGTTAGGAATATACCCTAGGTCTGCAGTGTACAGAGCAGGGCCTCGTCATCTTAGAATAGACAAAGAGCCCTCTATTTCCTCAGTTTTAGTTTTTTTTTTTCCAACATGTTTATATTATCCTGCATTCTGACTCATGGTTTGGAAAGTCAGGTAGATCTTTCTGATTTTACCATCCAGGAAGTGGTGAATGGGGAGAATTCCAGTCCAGGATTTTGGAGACATGGATAGTAGACTGTGTGCTGCGTGTACAGTAGTTCTCGCTTTTACCTGTTCTGAACTATGTTCTCTCTCTAATGAATGAGGATGCTATGGTGCAAGGATCCCAGGAGGGAAGAGGGATGTTTTTGCATTGAATGCCTTGATTTCATACAATTCTGAAATGGTCATTAAAGCATATATGAAGCTCTAATTATTCACATGAAAACTGTTTAGGGTATAGTCCATTATGATTTAAAGTGTAGTTCCTTATGATTTTCTTTTGCACATGGTTAATTTTCATTGCCCAAGAACCTTATTGCATAATTTCCAACATCATCAGTGAATGCTTGTGTTTTGAGAGCCTGAGTCCTTTAAAGAGTTAGTAAGTACTATTTTATTTAAAATAAAAATTTCTATGTCCTATTTTGTTTTTCTGTGGTAAAAATTGTTCTTGTAAAGTATAACAAAGATAATAACTTTCAGGTTGGATTAGTATTTGTGAAATTTGCTTAGGAATTTTTGATCTTTTTGTGGTAGTGGTTTTTCTCAGGCTTCTACAGTTGTTTTATGTTATTATGACATCTTCTCTCATTCTTTTCCAGAGAATTCGGTCAACAGTGGATGAAAAAGAACAAAAGCAACTTCTTATGGATTTGGATGTAGTAATGCGGAGTAGTGATTGCCCATACATTGTTCAGTTTTATGGTGCACTCTTCAGAGAGGTAGGAATGAACTATTTGCGTTTTGAGCTGGCGAATGAATATCTAATTGGGATAAATAAGGGTGTGGCAGGCTTAGATCTTAATTTACAATTAAATGCCATACATTAGTAATAAATTAATTTCTCAGTAGTTTAGTATATAGCCTTGATAATCTATACATAAATTTCTACCACTTATTTTTCCTTTTGTTAAGGGGTGAATCTTACACTTTTTAAAAAATGGCTGTCAGTTGTGAATTCCCTATTTCCTTGCTTTAATTATAAGTGCTTTCTCTTCTTTAAGGTGATCTAACCCACAACATTGGCGCATTGGGACGATGCTCTAACCAACTGAGCTACCTGACCAGGGCTTGATGTACCTTTATTTCTTTATTTATTTGGTTTCCATGACCCAACAAAATGCTTCAAAAAGAATACTGCTAAGAGAAATGTCAGGGATTTTACTGCCTTTGTTTTCTTCTAGGAGTTTTATGGTTTTGAGTATTAAATTTAAGTCTTTAATCTACTTTGAGTTTATTTTTATATATGGTATAAGAAATTATATAGTTTTATTTTTTCGCATGCACCTGTTCAGTTTTTCCAACATCATTTATTGACTAGACTGTCTTTACCTCATTGTATGTTCTTGCCTCCTTTGTCAAATATTAATTGACCATATAGACATGGGTTTATTTCTGGACTCTCTATTCTGTTCCATTGACTTATGTGTCTGTTTTTATGCTAGTACCATGCTGTTTTGATTACTATAGCCTTGTAGTATTCTTTCATATAAGGTAATGTGATACCTTCAACTTTGAACTCTTAAGCATTTTAAATGCTCATTAAAAATACCATTCTCATTTTGAAAATGTTTGGATGTGCTGGAACTAGATCACAAAGAGTATAGCCTTGGGGTTTTTATTGTAGTTATTGAAACCTAAAATCAACTACATTATAAGACAGGACTGAATGTATGCTGGCTAGAAAGAAGTATGAAATCTTGTGATTGGAGAAGACCTTAGAGGTTAATCAATTAATTCTCCACCCAGCCGTAAAATGTATTTATTTGTGTGTGTGTGTGTTCTTAATAGGTAATTCTAGTAACTGGAAGAATACTACTTCATGATAAAGCCTGTTTCTTTGTTCAATTACTAATTAATCACTGTTAATTCTAGACTTGTAGTTTCTTCTTCCTCCTGTCCTTGTACTTTTTATGACTTCAACATTCATATATTCTTTTACCCGCTACATTGAATTTCTTAGCTTACTTCACTATTTCACATCAGTATGACATTGTATCTGTATATAGTCATGTATTCGGGTACATAACTGTATCCTGGACATAAGTATTACATCAAGTTATTCTTTTAGTAAGGTTAGGTTGCACAGGAATCTTGGTATCTCCTCTCCCCTTCTTCACCAAGCCATAACTTTATTCTTCATAATCACTAAATCCTTTTTCAATCTTATGCAAAAGAGTTGTTATTTAGGATTGGACTAGATCTTCTTTCCTAACTAGATTCCATAGTCAGTTTTTCCAATGCTGTGTTCACTAAAGCCTCCCATGGCTCATCTTCACTGACATTCACCTCCCTAGTGCTTGAACATGCCAGCTTAGTGCTCCTCTTCTTTTATTTAATCCTTCACTTAAGCAACATTTAAATATCTAGCCCCAGGCTAAGTAGTGTGGAATTCTGATTTCATGAAAAGAAGGCAAAGTACCAGTAAGTGATATCCACAATTGAAAACTTACTGATAATAAAACAAAAAGCTTTTTAAGGTATAAGCAAAAAGAATAGGATCTGAATGGTATCCTTACGGTTTCTCAGGAATAGCTGGGTAAAATTCAGTTTAACATTTCAGGAAGGTCGAAGGGAGTTGAGATAAGCAGTTATAAGCATTAGCATCTATTGAATGCTCTATCGTTTTCACATACATTATCATCACAACGGTCTCAGGGAGTCTGGTGGTATTATGCCCTTTTTTCAGAGAGCAAACTGAGATTTGAGTACTAATTTGAAAAAAGTCACACAGCCACTACATGTCAGAGTTGGGAATTCAGAGACAAAGTTCTCACTGTTCAGTCATTATATACCACAAGTGGTCCAGGGATGAAGAACTTTTAGCTTAATTTAAAATATAACCTTTTTAAACATTACAATTTTTGACTATGATAAGATGAAATCTTAAGAACTATACAGTTAAGCTGTATATAGTCACAGAATGCCTAGAGTAAACTTAAACTTCTCCCCCAAATCATAGAATAGAAGAAATAATAGGTACATTCTCAGTAATAAAAAATGAAGTTTTAGAAGCAGAAAGTTCATTTAAAGAGTGCATAGTCAGCCCTATCTGGTTTGACTCAGTGGATAGAGCATCGGCCTGCAGACTGAAGGGTCCCGGTTTCAATTCCGGTCAAGGGCACATACCTCAGTTGAAGGCTCAGGCCCTGGTTGGGCCTGTGTGGGAGGCAGCCATCAGATGTCTCTCTCACACCAGTGTTTCTTTCTCTGTGTCCCTCCCCTTCCCTTCCACTCTCTCTAAACAAACAAACAGACAATAAATAAATAAATGGAAAAATATCCCCTGGTAAGGATTAACAACAACAAAAAAGTGAGTAGTCAAACTTTGTTTTCTCAAGTTACAAAGGGTTAAAATGTTAAACAGATTTAATTAAGGGTTTAGAGAAACACTTTTCTTTCAAGATTGATTACTTTAAAAATAAAGTTCTCTTTTAGCTACATGACCTTCAGTTTCAGTAATAGACCCAGATTTCTGGGTTTATGATAGTAAAGAATGGAAGTGTTTGTTTTGTCAGGACATTTTACCTTACATCACTGTGTGAGAGACACATACATGCTTTTAATTCTGTCACTGTGAGAAACCCTCCAGAATATTTCACATAATTTAGTGTCCATAAGACATCAGGTTTTGGTCTGGTTCAGTCCCCATCAATCAAGGGGCTTGTGAAAGGTATTTTTCTTCTTATAGCTACTATGTAGAGATTAATCTTGCTATTGGGTAATTTTGAGCCTTTATAAGTTCTATAGCTTTATTTAGAGCAGTGAATAAATAATACTTATTACTGAAGTTGGTAACTTATATGTTGCCATTGTTTCCAATCATGTATACTTCTTTCTAGGATGGACCTAAACTCAAATAAAAAGCCCCAAGTTCAACTTGGATTCGATTAAGTAAGTTACTAAGACATCCAATTGCACAGGTTTCTAAATTCGTTTTCAGGCTTTGTAGACTGGGAAAAAGAGCTTGGTAGTATTGAAAAATTAAAGTATCTTTTTGCCTATAATTTACTTATAGGCTTTTAATATATAAATTGCCAGAATTTAATAGCAAGGAAATCTTAGGTTGAGGTTGGAGAAATTCTAGTGTAGGAAATACTGTTCTGAGTAAGTTGTGATTGTAGAAGTTCATCAGATTATATAAAAGTGATATTAGCTGAATTTAGTCACCTTCTCTTTTCTACTCCTTCTTCTCATGTTCTTTTTCTTTCCTTCCCCCTTGCAAGTTATAAATACAACTTTATGGAGCTAATGTTGACACATGATAAACCACACATATTTAAAGTATACAATTTGATATGTTTGGACAAATGTATGCACCTGTACAGTTATCACCATACTCAAGATAATGAACTTCATCACTCACAAGTTTCCTTGTGTCCCACAGGTAATACACACTTCCTTTCTGCTGTCAGCATCCTCAGCAACCGTAGGTCTGCTTTCTGCCACTATAGATAAATTTGCATTTTCTAGAATTTTGTGTAAATGGAATCAAACAGTATGTACTTTTTTTTTTTAAAGAAATATTCTTATACTCAGCATAATTATTTTGCAGTTCATGTTGTGGCATGTATAAATAGTTTGTTCCTTTTGTTTGTGGGAGTAGTAATTAGTTTTCCATTGCGTGGATACACCAGTTTGTTTATTCATTAGGGTTGTTTCCAGTTTTTATCTATTACAGTAAAACTGCTGTATTTGTGTACAAGGATTTTAGTGGATGTATGATTTTATTTCCCTTGGGTTAACTACCTGGAAGTGGGATAGATGGATCATATGTTTCAGTTTTTTAAAAAATGGGCAAACTATTTTTAAAAGTGCAGTTGACTTCTGAACAACTTGAGGGTTGGGGCGCTTACCATTGAAAATCTGCATATAACTTTTAATCCCCACAAACTTAACTAGAGTTGTCCCTCAGTATCTGCAGAGGATGGTTCTAGGCACTTCACCAGTACCCAAATCCAGAGATGCTCAAGTTCCCTATGTAAAATAGCATAGAACAATGCATGCAATCGGCGCCCTACATTCTCAGATTCCCCACTGCAGATCCAGAATAACTGTTTTCCATCTACAGTTGGTTGACTAGGAGGATGTGAAACCAGGGATATAGATGGGTGCCTGTATATTGGGGGAAAAAAAATCTGCATTTAAGTGAACCTTTGAAGTTCAAACCCATGTTGTTCAAGGGTCAACTATAGTTGCATTTTCAGCTTCCAGTGGTAGTGGATGACTTTGTTTCTTCCACATCTTCTCAACAGTTGGGGTGTCTGTCTTTTTAATTTTTAGACACTAATAGATTTAGAGTGGAATCTCGTTGCATTTTTAATTTTCATTTTTCTAATGACAAATGCTGTTAAACAGCTTTTCTTATGCTAACTTGTCAGCTGTTTTCTTTGATGCAGTTTCTATTCAAATATTTTTGTCATTTTCTTAATTGTTTTGCTTATTTTCTTACTATTGAGTTTTGGGAGTTTTTTAAAAAATGTTATTCTGAAGACAGGTTTTACTATCAGATATATGATTGCAAATGTTTGTCCCCCCATGTCTGTGTTTTACCTGTTACACATTTTAAGTGGTTTAAAAAATATTTTTTATTGATTTCAGAGAGGAAAGGAGAGGGAGGGAGAGAAACATAAATGATGAGAGAAAATCATTAATTGGCTGTCTCCTGCACGCCCCCTACTGGGGATCAAGCCTGCAACCCAGGTATGTGCCCTTGACCAGAATTGAACATGGGACGCTTCAGTCCACAGGCTGACACTTTATCCACTGAGCCAAACCAGCTAGGACTTAAATATTTATTTTAGAAAGCCAAAGTTTTTAATGTCAATGTAGGACAACTTGTCTGTCTTTTTCTTTTATGCATTGTGCTTTTGGTGTTGTATCTTAATTTTTGCTGAAGTCAAATTTTCTCTTATGCTTTTTCTCTCATAGTTTTATCGTTTTAGACATCACAATTATATTATCCGTTTAGAATTAGTTTTTATGTGGTGAGATGTGTGGATTGATGTTTGCTTTTTTGCATTTGGATATCCTTTGTACCTTTGCCAGAAATCAGTGTGTGGGTCTATAGTCTGTTCCATTCATCTGTTTTGTCTCTTTTTGCACCAGTTTCACACTGTTTTAATTAGTCTAGCTTTATAGAAAGTCTTGAGATCATGTAGTACTTACTGGTCTTTAAAATTCATTTTTCTTAAAAAATAAGTTTTAGCTATGTGAGGCCCTTTTTGTTTCCATATAGATTTTGGTATCTGCTTATCAGTTTTCACAAAACAAATCTCCAGAACTGTTGGTTGGGATTATTTTGAGTCTATACATCTGTTGGGAGAGTATCAATATTTTAACAATATTAAGTCTAATGACCCATTAACATGGTATTTTATTTCATTTATTTACATCTTTGAAACATTTTCCAGCAATATTTTATAGTTTTTACCATATAAGTCTTTCACATTACTTGTTAAATTAAGTATGTGATATGTTTTGATGCTTTAATAAATGAGATTTTAAAAAGTTATTTCCTCTTATGTTGTGACTAATATGTGGAGATACAAGTGATTCTTGTTTTTTGTATTTTCAAATTTATATCTCCAACCCTGACTTCTCCCCTGAACTCTAGACTCGTACACCCGCCTAACCAATAGCTCCATTTGGATATTTGATAGGCAACTAAAAATTAAGATGATCACAAATTGAGAACTCTCAACTTACTACCTCACATCTGTTCTTCACTTCCCAAACCCTCATCACCTCCAGGATTTATCTCCACAATTGATCCTATCAGCCTAGGTACATAGGCCAAAAGGTCAGGAGTTACCTTGATTCCTCTTATTTCCTTAAATTCCATTCAGTAAGTTCTACTGGCTCTACCTCCAAATTATACCCTAATATTTAAGGTGGCCTTGCCATCTCACTGCTATAATCCTGGCCCAAGCCACAGTCTAACCTGTCTTTCCTATCCAGTCTTGCCCCTCTAGGTTCATTCCCATGCGGCAGAGTGATTTAAAATATGGTAAATCAGGTAACCTTACCCCCAGAGAATTGCACTGAGAATAAACTTTGCACTTTACTTGCAAAGCTTCACACTATCTGATTGCTGTTTACCTCTCCTTTATGGTTCTGCTCTTTGCCTACTATGTTCCAGCAACAGCAGATGGCAACCTTCTTTCCATTCCTAAATAGATAGGAACAGGTAAGCTAAGCTCAGTCAGGTCTTACGACTTCACACTATCTATTACCTGTGCGTGGAGTGCTGTTCTCTTGGACAAAAAAAAAAAAAAAGAGAGAGAGAAAGAGAAAGGAAAAAGAAAAGAAAGAAAGAAAAAGGAAAGGAGAGAAAAGAGAAAAGAAAAAAGCTGGCACCTTGGCCAGTGTGCTCAGTGATTAGAGCATCACCCTACACACTGAAGAGTCTGGGGTTCAATTCCCAGTCAAAGGCACCGTACCTGGGTTGCAGGTTCCATCCCCACCTGGGTTGAGGTGCCTGTGGGAGGCAACCAATCGATGTGTCTCTCTCACATGGATCTCTCTCTCTCTTTCTCTCTCTCTATTCTTGTGGTTTTTTTTTAATCTTGTGTAGTGCAGCCTTATTAAACTCAATGAATTCTAGCAGCTTTTTGTAGATTTCATCACATTTTCTACATAGATTATCATGTTTTCTGTGAATAAAGAGCCTTTATTTCTGTCTTACCAGTTTGGGTCTCTCTCTGTCTCTCACTCGCTCTTTCTCTCTAACACACTCTTTTCTTTTTTCTTCCTTCACTCCCTTCCTCCCTACCTCTATTTTTGTTGTTGGTTTTTTTTGTTCTTTTTCTTTCATTTCTTATTGCATTAGCTAGATCCTCTGGTGCACTGCTGTTGAATAGAAATGGTGAGAGTGGACATCCTTGTTATGTTTCTGATCTTAGGAGGAAAGATTCAGCCTTTCACCATTAATTATGATGTTAGCTGTAGGTTTTTCATAGATGTTCTTTATCTGGCTGAAGAAGTTCCCTTCTATTACTAGTTTGTTGAGAGGTTTTTTCAGGAATAGATACTAGAGTTTTGTCAAATTGTTTTTATACATTCTTGAGATGATTGTATGCTAAATTTTTCTTTTTAAAATATGGTAAGTTACATGGATTGCTTTTCAAATGTTAAACCAGCCTTGTCTTTCTGGGCTAAAACCATGTGATTATTATGTATTATTTTTTATATTTTGTTAAATTTGCTAAAATTTTATTTAGAAGTTTTATATACATCCCATGAGAGATACTCATCTGTAATTTTCTTATAATGGTTTTATTTATTTTTTTGCTTTGTATCAGCATAGTGCTAGCCTTATCGAATGAGTTGGCAAATATTTCCCCGTTTTCAGTTTTCTGGAAGAATTTATGGAATTGGTATTATTTCTTCTGTAAATATTTGATAGAAACCACCAATGAAGCCATTTGAACATGGAGTTTGTTTGTGGGGGAAGATGTCCAACTACAAATTCGATTTCTTTCAAAGATAGAATTCTATTCAAGGTATCTGTTTCTTCTCGAGTGATCTTGGGTGGTAAATTTCCTTGAAGAAATTTGACCCTTTCATCTTAAATTGTCACATTAATTGGCATAGAATTATGATAGTCCTTTATTATCACCTTAATATTTGTAGAATCTATAGTGATGTTTCCTCCCTCTCCCTCTCTCATTCATGATGTAGGTAACTTGCACCTTCTCTATTTTTTCCTGATTAGTCTGGCTAGAGGTTTATCAAATTTATTTTTTATTTTATTTTTAAAATTTATTTTTATTTATTTCAGAGAGGGAGAGAGTTAGAGTTAGAAACATCAATGATGAAAGAGAATCATTGGTCAGGTGCCTCCTGCATAGCCCCCGAAACCCGGGAATGTGCTCTGATCTGGAATCCGGCGTGACTTCCTGGTTTATAGATCAGTGTTCAACCACTGAGCCACACCCGCCCAGCTCAAATTTATTAATCTTTAAGTGATTCAGCATTCAGTAACATTAATTTTCTGTTTTTTAATTTAATTTTTTTTTTAATTCTGGTCACACATTTTCTTTCTACTTATTTTGGTCTGTTTTGCTCCTTTCTTAAGGTAGTTCTTACTTTTTTAAAAAACTATGAAATAGTCAAACATACAGAAAATTGCAGGGAATAGCAGTGTAACCACACCACAGATTAACATTTTGGCATATTTGCTCTTTTTTGTGTTTGAATTATAGATACAAGAGAAGTCCCCATCCCATTTCCCCTTTTAATCTCCCAATCTAAACACTACCTTGAAATTAATGCTTCCTTCAACTTGTTTTTATTTAGGCTTTCCAAATATGTATTTTCCCCCTAAGTAATACATAGTATTGCTTTATTTATTTCCAGAGTTTACCTAGATGGAATCATCCTGTTTGTATCTTCCATAGCATAGTTTTCAGAAGTTGCCCCTGTTAATAGAGATCTCTAATACAGGGTGGGGCAAAGCAGGTTTGCAGTTGTGAGTACACGAAACAGAATTTATTCTTGTATTATTTCCCCTATGAAAAACTGTAAACCTACTTTTGCCCCATCCTGTATAGATTTAGATTTGGTTAATTTATTTGACAGCTTTGTAATATTCTGATGAGTAAATATACCACTTTTTGAATGTTTAATAATTTTAATGTTGGTAGTTTCTAATTTTTTGCAATTATGAAAGTAAAAATGAGCTTCCTTTTGCATGTTTCCTTGACAACTTAGGTTACAGATTCTGTAGAATCCATACCTAGAAATCTAGTTACTAGGTTAAATGATAATGAATATCTTCAACTTTAGTGGATGTTGTCGTATTTCTGTGTTATACTAACTTATATTCCTACTAGTCAGAATGATCATTTCTCTGTCAGGAATTGAATTCAGTTGTCAACACTGGAGACTGATAGTGGCTTACCTAGTGCAGTGGTCGGCAAACCGCGGCTCGTGAGCCACATGTGGCTCTTTGGCCCCTTGAGTGTGGCTCTTCCACAAAATACCACAGCCTGTACGAGTCTATTTTGAAGAAGTGGCATTAGAAGAAGTTTAAGTTTAAGAAATTTGGCTCTCAAAAGAAATTTCAGTCGTTGTACTGTTGATATTTGACTCTGTTGACTACTGAGTTTGCTGACCACTGACCTAGTGTGTGGGTTTCATGATTAAGATTGCCTCATGGTCCAAGTTGGCTCTTAGAGTATAGCTGTCATGGCCACAGGTGGGAAGAGAAGAAGGAAGAACTAAAAGGTCTGCCCTGGAATCATCAACCCTTTGTGTTGACATTTCATTGGCTGCTCTACTTTTCATGGAAGACTGGGATATGTAGTTTTATCTGGGCACATTGTACAGAACAAAGGGCATGTTGGGTAGGGGCATTTATTGTCACAGGTTTCATTGCTAGTATCTGGTACTATTCAATGTTTCATTTTGGGCAGTCATGTGACTTTGAAGTGGTATCTCACTTTTAAAATTACATTTACCTAATCACTGGTGAAGTATAGAATTCTTTGTGTGTTCAGGTTTTCTTTTCTATGACTTGCCTCTTCATATACCTTTGCCATTATTCTATTAAGTTTTGTCTATTCATAATTAGTTTAGCATATACTTTATTATCCAGGGTATCCTTTGTTTCTTTACATCCAAATAGATGTTCTTGTCTTATTTTTGAACTTTTGGTATGGTATCCTTTATCATACAAAAATATTCATTATAGTGGAGTTAAAGTCTTTGTGATTTATTCTTTTCACATATGTACATGTATGGGAAGAAATTTTTTCCCCACCCTAAAGTCTTAGACTTTCAAAACAAAAATATTTTAAACGTTTGCTTTTCAAAAGTTGCATTTGGGAGTTTTTGTATTTTTGTTTGTAACTAATTTGAGGTAATGACCTAATTTAACGTTTTTGTGTATGGAAGGCTACTGGTCTCAGCCGCATTCCTGGAATAGTCCATCCTTTTGTCACTGCTTGCTTTGCTAAATCTGTCATAAATCAAATTGCCTAGGTGCACAAGTTTTTAATCTGATCCACTGGCATATTTACCCTGCCCCCATATTAATACCACCATCTTTTATTGTGAATGCTTTATATAAAGGTCTTTGTCTAGTAGATCAGTCCCCCTTTTTAAAAATTGTGTGAGCTATGCATGGCTCTACTTTTCTACATAAGTTTTAGGATAAACTTGTCCAGGTGCCTGATAATTTTGATTAGAATCTAACTAAATTCTTAGGTTACTTTGGGGGAATTTGGCATCTTTATGATTTTGAGTCTTCACATTTGTATGCATGCTTTTCCTCTGTATTTAGTCAGATCGTTATGTCCTTTAGTAACATTTCATACTTGTTTTTGTAAACGTTTTGCTGCTTTTGTTAGTTATATTCTTAGGTACTTTATGGGTTTCCTTTTTATTGTTAATGGTGTCTCTGTAAACATTTTTCTAAGTGGTTACTGCTGATACATAAGTATGTTATTAGTTTTATCTAGATTTTGTCTTTAGGAACCCTTATCTTGATCTTAGTAGTTCAATTTTTCATTGTCCTCTGCCTTTCTTTCAGTAAATCCACATTCAGTAATTTCTGCTTTTGTATTTTGGTCACATGGCCATTTCGCCTTTCATGTGAACATGAGAGCTATGCTGCCGTCCCTGGTTTTTGAGTCAGCTCAGGCCATTCCTTTTTATTTTTTTTTAAACATTGCCTATTTTCAGTGATGGCCAAAAGGAACTACCAGAAGAAATAAGAAATTTACATTAGGTTATGTGCCTTAGAAACTATAGACATCTTCTTCTCTAATGCTAATTGCTCCTTTTGCCTGCTCTTCTCATCCTTAGTCCTTAATTTACTTCTTACCTTCACTTCTCTGGTTCCCATATTTTTCTTTCTCTTTTGATTGCCTTTCTATTTTTCCACCTGTCCCTGTCCTCCCTTTATTTTCCTAGCTATAGTTTTTACCACATACCAGGCACTTTATTTTGTGTTTTGCATATGTTAGCTCATTTGATCTTTATCACAGTTCATTGAGGATGGTGGAGAGATCCCATGTCCTAGATGAGGAATTAAGGAGCACAGTCCTATCTAATAAAGAGGGAATATGCTAATTGACCATCACATCCTCACAAAGATGGTGGCACCCACAGCCAACAAGGAGGGAACATGCTAATTGACTGCCATGCCCTCAAAGATGGCGGCGCCCACAGCCACAAGATGGCAGCGCCCAGTCCCCTCAGCCCCGCCGGGGCGGCAGACGTGCTGCACAGTTGGGCCCACCCCCAGACGGGTGCGGCCGCTCCATGCACCTGCCTCCAAAGTCTCCCAATCCCCTCAGCCCCCCAGTCCCCCAGGGCCGGCATGAGGCACAGGCAAGCCTCAGATGTCAGCTGCCCAGCCACTCAGGGCCGGCCCAAGGCACAGGCAAGCCTCGGATGGCAGCTGCCCAGCTGCCCAGGGCCGCCCGAGGCTCAGGTAACCAGGACCGGCCGAGGCTTGCGCTGCTGGCAATGGCAGCAGCAGAAGTGTGATGGGGTGTCACCTTCCCCTGATCGCCAGGTCACCTCCCGCCCCTAAGGGCTCCAGAACTGTGAGAGGGGGCAGGCTTGGCTGAGGAACCCCCCCTTCAGTGCATGAATTTTCATGCACTGGGCCTCTAGTCTTATATAAGCAGAAAGTAGAAGAGTCTGGGTACTAAGCCAGGCCTGCAGACTCTAATATCAGTGGTCTTTCTGCTTCACTACACTACTGATGTTCAATTATTTCCTTACTGTTTTTCTAAGTAGATGAGTTAAGTGTAATAAAAATTTTAGTAAATCTATTGAGATAATGTCTTTAGACTAAATTAATTCAAGAGTATGTTTTGAGTGAAGGGTGTTACTGAATCTTTTGTGAGAGTCATTCTGTAAAAGCACTCAAAATAAAGAGAGCGAGAGAGAGAAGAGACTTAAAAAAAAAAAGAAATAGAAGTAAAAGTTCATGTCAGGTATGCTTTCCCATAAATATTCTGCAAAACCCTGGGCTACATGTGTGCTCCAGCAGGTGCTCCTGTTGTGAGAGCACTGTGCTCTCCTCAGTTCATCGAAACATAGGCCCTCTCTCCTTACAAGATCAGTGTCCTTGCATTGTAGGTGTTGATAGGAGAAAGGAGTTAAGTAAACTGGATTCTGTGTATGGCTGTATCACTAATAGCAGTGTTGTTCTGGGTAAGCCATTATACTTTTAGGGGCATTCATTTCTAATCAATGTAGGTCAGGTGTGAGGGGAAGATTAGTGGGGGGAAATCTTGGAGGGTACAGCTGGATCCATAGATTAGTGACAACATACAAAATCATTTTTAGGTAATTTTTTTATATCAACCTAATAGTTGTTTTCACTCTTAAAAGGTACTTTGTAGTACTTGTTCATGTGTGCAAATACTTTTATCTATATATATAAAAGCCTAAGTGACTGTCCGACTGGTAGGGACAGACGCTCAATGCAGGAGTAGAAACCACAGGCATGGAAACATGGAACAGACTGATGAATCTCAGAGGGAAGGGAAGAGAAGGGAGGTCAGAGAGTGGGAAGAGATTAACCAAAGATCTTATATGCATCTTAGAGGCCTGGCACACAGCCTGGCCTGCACCCTCTTGCAATTCGGGACCCCTCGAGGGATGTCAGAGGGCCAGTTTCAGCCTGATCCCTGCAGCCCAGGCTGAGGGTCCCCACTGGTGCATGGATCTGTGCACCGGGCCTCTAGTAGTGTTATAATCATGGTATTACTTAGGGTCTACATTTTGCTCATGCATACCTTTCATGAACTGTATCATTTTAAAATAATTTAATTTTAGATAATTCCTTTAATGATGTACCATTTCCTCTTGTGGGATAGTTCAGTGGTTTCTAGTTTGTTTTTGTTTTTGTAATTTCTGGACTGTTTCTTTAAGTTAGATTCCCAGTCATGATTCTGTCAAAGGGTATAAACACTTTTATTTCTCTTGTTTTATTGTTCAGTTGCCTTCAGACTGTTTTAAAACACTCTATAATGCTGCCATCAGTTTTTGAACGATTCAGTTTAATTATAACCAGCATTCATTCATTTAAGGAATGTTCATTGAGCCCCTGTCCTGGTGGAGTGTAGGGAATGTAGATGAAAAACATAATAAAATAAATAAGTTATATTTTATATTAAAAGATGATACGGGTCATTCAAAGAACGGCAAGGCAAGGGGATGCTAACAGTGGGGTGACTTTTGAGGCATTGGGTTTGCTTTATGTATTTTCTCCTATCTCTCATTTTATTTACTTACTAAGAAGTTTTTACAGTATATCAAGATAACTGTAATCTATTTTCTTTGTTAGTGAGAATGAACAGTTTTCTGCGTTTTCTATTTGTATATTTAATTATGGCAATATTTGAAATTCTTATAAAGCTCAAAAGTTTTCTATGTAAGACTGGACCTGCCCTTACAATTAAAAGAGTGGGGAAAATTGGGCAAATCAATTTGTGTTTAAGCATGAGAATGTTCTGTTCAGAGTTTTAATAAGGAACCAAAAATTTCTACAAGATTATTTTTTTTAATGAAGATTGCTTTTTTGTTAATTGTATTTCTGTTTTAAGTGAAGGAAAAATGGTATGTAATATGATGTATAAGAGTAATATATTTGTTATTTTATAGGGTGACTGTTGGATCTGTATGGAACTCATGTCTACCTCGTTTGATAAGTTTTACAAATATGTATATAGTGTATTAGATGATGTTATTCCAGAAGAAATTTTAGGCAAAATCACTTTAGCAGTAAGTACCTGGTTTTCAAATTGTTCGTTCTCTATGTGCTCATGTGAAGATGCTGCTGGCATTTGAATGCACATGCCCAGATGCGCTTCACAGTATGTTACTGAATTTCCTGGAGGATCACTGGTAAAAGGACAGAGACTGAACCACTTCTGTGGGGTAATTGACACAATCATAAAGAACTATTTTCAAAATGTGGTCTGTAAGTAGTACAGAATCACAATCAACAACAATAGATTGTTCTGTCCGTAAGATTAGAATAAGCAATTTTCTGTTCCCTTTTCCACTGTTGGTTTAACTATTTTTAAATACGTTGTATTATCATGCTTATGCCTAAAATAATCAGAATCACAGCGGTCTCCTTGAAGTCTCTTAATTAAAACTCTTTGTGGTTTAAGAGTTGGGCTATCCAGACTAAACTATTTAAATTTTTGACCAGCAATTTCAGTAATCAGCATTACTGCTTATTTGGTCAATTCACTTTTACCCGAGTACCAAAAAGGAAAGAGGTACTTTTTTACTTATGTTTTTATAGTCTTGAAAGTGGGGTCATGATTATTTCCTTTCTTGCTCTGAATCTTTCAGTTGACAAAGGTTGTTCATAATTATTTTTTCCAAAAATAATTTTCTGTGATAGAGTAAAATTAATAAGATTCTTAAAAACCCCTGAGACTCTGATCACGATCTGGTTTGGTGGTTATGTCAACTAAATTTTATAGGAAGCTATAAGATACTTAGTTGCATGTAATTTCCTGTCTCTTCCTTTCCTGCATCCTCAATATCCAGCATAGGTTGTCTGTCCATTGCATTTTATCCTACTTAATCACTAATGTTTAATGTTAAAATATATAGTTTCTGAATTGTATATTAGTTATAAGAGATATGTGTATATGATTGAAATTTTAAAAATTACATTTCTGGTCATTATAATCTTAAGATTCATAGGTCTCTTGTTAATGTTTTAAGTTATTTAGCTGACTTAATGTTTATAATAAAATGTTTAATGAGCTAAATGTCGATATAGACCCTCACATGTATTTTATAAAAAGAAGCAGAGTTTTATTAGAAACTTTGTTAATTATTCTGACTGGTCTAGGAAATTTTATATTGATCAATTTAGTCATCTGTCTCGAGTATACCAAAGCCAATATTATCTTGAAATTTGTTAGTATACATAGAAACAATAGTAGCATAATGAAAATAGCTAGTGATTATTGAATGTTTGTATCAGGCTAAGATCGTATGACATTTTATCTTCATAGCAACTCCCTATGGTAAATAGTATAACTTGTTTACAGATGACAGATCTGAAATATGGAGAGATCGAGCAATTAATTTGCTTTGAAGTTTATATAATTTTAACTGGTAAATGCTTTAAGCCCAGGCAGCCTAATCCCAGAATCTTGTTCTTAACCACTATACAAGGTGATTATGAAGTTAGAAAACATAGATAAAATTATTTTATTGTATAATGCAATATGTGTAGTATATATGTACATATATACTAATAAATAATGTATTATATATTTGCCTATGTTTCTAGTCTTGGTGATCACCTTTTATATTGAGCACAGCACTTAAAATTACTTTGATTTAAATCTCTCTTTTTTCATTCTTACCTGAGGATATGCACATTGATTTTTAGAGTGAGAGAGAAACATTGATGTGAGAGAGAAACATTGGTCAGTTACCTTCCTGTTTGCTACTGGACTGGAGGTCAAACTCCCAACCTAGGCATGTGCCCTGAATGGGAATCAAACTTGCAACCTTTCTGTGTATGGGATGACGCTCCAACCAATTGAGCAACCCAGCCAGGTCGATTAAATCTCTTCTTGCTAATTTAATAAGTATGAACTCGCAAGCCTGGCTGTTTGAGACATTAGAGAGACGTGGCTCTGCAAAAGTTACTTCGAAGGCTCAGCACCCAATGAGGGTGAATGATTGTGAGAAACTGAGACTTTGGAAGAACTTACTAAAAAGTAGGGTTGATAATGGATCCAGCCTGTTGGAGTTTTCTTATACTACATATTTCTATTCTTGAAGAGTTTGAAGATATAAGAAATATTATACAACTTGTTAATGACTTACTAAAAAATTGTTAAGTTATAGGGTTTTCTTTTTAGTTGTCAGGGCAGCTAAGTTTTTAAATTTAAAATCAACATTCAGCATCTTCAGTTAACAAGAATTGCACAGGATGTTGAAACATTAAGATTACAAGAATGCAATGGGCTATGTGGGCTGTTACTTATGATAAACTGTTCTGCTGTCTGATTAAAAGGAAATTGTTTATCCCATCTCTGCTTTTTCTCCACAGACTGTGAAAGCACTAAACCACTTAAAAGAAAACTTGAAAATCATTCACAGAGGTGGGTATAGAATTATTTAAAAAAAAAAAAGCATTTTATTGATTTTTTACAGAGAGGAAGGGAGAGGGATAGAAAATTAGAAACATTGATGAGAGAGAAACATTGATCAGCTGCCTCCTGCACACCTCCTACTGGGGATGTGCCCGCAACCAAGGTACATGCCCTTAACCAGAATCGTTTCAGTCTGTAGGCCGACGCTCTATCCACTGAGCCAAACTGGTTAGGGCTAGAATTATTTTTTATAGAACAATTTTTTCTTAATAGAGAAAAAATACTGAAAATTCAGTGCCACTTTCAAGCAAAACCTACTATATGTACCCTAAAACTTCACTATTAGGGTTTTTTTCTTTTGGGTGTCTATAAATTTTAGTCTACCTTACTAATATGTTGGGCTTAGTAATTGAAGGAGATTTTGCTGTAAATTCATATTACTCTTAGTTGAAAAATCATTATTCATTTGCCGATAGATAATTAGTGTTTCTCTTGTATACAACTAAGGCGTGAGGGTGGTCCTGTGGGCAGTCAAAGAGGAATCAGAGGGGAACTGCCCTTGTGTGTTACAGGCACACTACTGTCCCTGTCAAGTGCTGCAATCAGAGATTCCTTTAATTAAAATTGCTATAAAGCATTCGTATTTGTGAGAATAGTGATCTTGTCCTTATTAAACACACATTCAAAAATTTTAAACATTTAATGTAGATCTGTTGGATGACAGTGGGAATCCTGACTTTAATTCAGACTCAATAGTTGCTCTGATATCCTGACAGACCTAAGACAATATGTGACAGTGTGTGATTCATCCTGATAGTAAATAAGTAGGAAAGTCAAAGATCATATTCAGAGAAGGGCAGAACCTTAAATTCTAAGTATCATAGTTTCTAGTGATTAGAGAAATTAGTAATTGGGATATTTATTTAAGTAATTTTAGTTTGGGGTTGATCCTTGTCCAGAAATTAGTTAACCTTAAACATCAAAATAATTCATTTATTTTTGCCTACCTGATACTATTTTTAACATAAAATAATTTTTCTTCATTATTTTATGTTAAAATAATATTAGGTAGGCTTCTAATTTCCTTTTTAGCCTAAAATCATGTAGGATTAGGTCCCTAAACAAAATTATTTTGTTTCTCTCATAATTCATCTTGTTCTTGTTTTGGGGTTTTCCCCTGCCTTTTTGCTGTGCTCTGCAATTATGAGAGTACCAGAGGCCTGTTGCACGAATTCATACACAGGTGGGGTCCCTTGGCCTGTCCAGCACCGATTGGGGTGAGCGGCCGGGGGAGGGACTGCGGGAGGTTGGCTGTGGGAGCACACTGACCACCAGGGGGCAGATCCTATATTGAGTGTCTGCCCCTGGTGGTCAGTGCACATCATAGCCACCGGCCGGTCGTAATGGTTGCAACAGTTGCTTAGGCTTTTATTATATAGACTAGAGGCCTGATGAATGAAATTCATGCAAGAGTGGGCCTTCCTTTCCCTGGCTTCCAGCACTGGCTTCCCTCTGGCACCCGGGACCCGGGCTTCCCTCTGGCCACTGGCACCTGGCACCTGGGTTTCCCTCACAGCCCTGGCTTTGTCTGGAAGGTCATCCAGTCTAATTAGCATATTATGCTTTTATTATTATAGATTGCCTTTACCTTAGAGCGACTCAAATACTTAGGAATACTCAAGGTATCCCAGTAAAGCACTAAGGTGGTGCCTGAGGAGGAGTAAGATAAAAGGGAAAGTCTTCAGAAATAACTTTGGTTTTCCTATTAGTAAATAAAATGATGAGTTTATAGCAGTCTTTTTATCACTTTAAATTAGTTAGCTTTTTTTTTTGCTACAGATAGAGTGCTTTGATTACAAGTTACAGAAAATTCTGATAACTGGCTTAAACTCCAAGGAAATGCATTCTTTGTGGTAATAAAGTCCTGGCACAATTTGGTTAGAGTTCAAGCTCCTTCTTTAGGCTGTGCCCTCCTTAATCTGTTGGCTCCATCCTCAGGGTAGTAACAACTAAAGTGGTCCCCAGTGTCACATAGTCTTTGACACATATTGTACAGTAGCTTAGTATACTCTTTAGGTTAAATTCATTCTTTATAGTTTGACTGTTAAAGTAATGAATTTGAAGCAAGTAAATGAATATGTCCCTTGATGAGAACAAAACAACATCATAGAATGTCTAAATGTATTGTATAGTATTTTTTTAAATACATTTGTGGTGTTTTTTAAAAAAATATATTTTTATTGATTTTAGAGAGGAAGGAAGAGGGAGAGAGAGCTAGAAACATCCATGATGAGAGAGAATCATGGATTGGCTGGCTCCTGCAAGTCTCCCACTGGGGATTGAGCCACAACCCGGGTATGTGCTCTTGACCGGAATCAAACCTGGGACCTTTCAGTTCACAGGCCAACATTCTATCCACTGAGCCAAACTGGCTAGGGCTGTATAGTATTTTTTGGTACTGAGTTTTTAAGCATCGGTCTTCAGAGAAATTTCATATTTCTCATCTTCGCATACTTCTGAATATTAAGTACTTGATCACTTATGTTGTCTAAGGTTTTTCAGTATTTTTACTTAAAACACATACTTTAATATAGCTCATTTGATTGATTTCTTCTATGCTGAATGGCACCCGTCTCTTTCAGATATCAAACCTTCCAATATCCTTCTGGACAGAAGTGGAAATATTAAACTCTGTGATTTTGGCATCAGCGGACAGCTCGTGGACTCCATTGCCAAGACCAGAGATGCTGGGTGTAGGCCGTACATGGCAGTAAGTGAAAGGCCCAGCCCTCTTAGAAGCCCGACAGTCATTGCAGTGGGAGCCCGCCTTTGGTTCTGTACTTCTGAGGATTCTGCCATTGGTTGGTCATGCAGTTTCACCCAGCTAGAATCCTTTTCTCTTCCCTAACAACCAAATTCAGGTTCTAGCTGCTCCATGAATTTTTGCAAAATTGTTCCAGTGAACTCTCTTCTTTGGTACTTACACTCTACTTGTGGCTTCTCTGACTCTACTAATCAACTAGATCATTAGTGCTCAGAAGGCTGCTTTGTGTTTTTAGCACTCCATATGTTATCTTGACTGTAATAGATACCATTGTAGAGAGAATCATGGATTGGCTGCTTCCTGCAAGACCCCCACTGGACATGTTGATAATGTGTTCTGGCCATTAAGTGATACTGTTATTTAGAGAAGAATGGAAGACTCAAGTTCATGGTAGAATTCAGTGTATCTTATAAATCTGAGGCTATGTTTTGCATATTGTTGATCTCTTCTTTAGAGGTGGATGAAGCACACTAACAAATGCAAGGAAGATGCCTTAGGTATTGGCTAATCTGGAGCCTCTTTCCCTTCAGGGAGACAGAGCTCCACTATCCTGCACACGTCATCCTCATCTTTTTTTTTTTTTAATTCTTTATTGTTAAAAGTATTACATATGTCTCCTCAACCTCCCCCGCCCCTTGACCTCTCCTAGCATGCCCCACCCCTGTCATCCTCATCTTGTCCCAGTGCTGCATACACTGCAAATTTAGTGTCTGTGTTGTAAACATTCTCATTGTGTGTTCGTGTCTTCCTTACCGAGGCTATGGTTCTTCAGGGACAGGTTTTACCTCATTATTAAAGCAGTCCTTCTCATCAGTAGTTTCTGTTTCAGTCTTTAGGACTTTTAAACTGAAGATTAGCTTTGAGCTGAATACAGTTTTTCTCTCCTTTTAATTGTTAGCTTCTTTTTTGATTTATACATTTCCAAACCCAGTGCTGTAAGCAATAGAAAAGTACAAAACCTCATAGGCTACATGTTACAACTTTTTTATCTTACTTGTGGATAGGCAGGCTCAGTGCTACCCCCAAATGTACACTTATTTTAAAAACCTGAATACATTGTATTTTCATTGTTATTTAAAAGTAAATTTTTTTCTTTTCACTTATCTCTCGGCCTATAAATCGTTTAATGCACAGGCTTACATGTATTCTTTATATATGTTTTGTTGCCAGTACTTTGGTCATTGCACTTGAAAATGATTGTATTTGAAAATTTTCCATTATTCACCATATTTTAGAATTTTTGTTTTCAATACCTTGTTTTTATTTTGTTACATCTTTTCATGTCACCTTTTCCACAAATGAAAATGTCAGAGATGTGTGTGTGTGTGTGTGTTAATACATACAAAAAGAGTCTTGGGGAGATTTGGATGATCTTGTATTCATCATGATAATTAGGGATAAATGGGACAACCAAATCAAAAGCAAGAAAATAAATTAAAATATGGAGTATTTGGGAATTCATATAATTTACACATTTAGCAATCATGCCCTGAGAATTAAGTGTAAACTGTTGTCTGTACTTTTAGGGCTTGTCTCAGTACTAAGGTTGACTAAGTGTTACAATGTTTATATAACATTGGTTAAGAATTATATTTGATTTATGTGGATGTTAAAAAGGTGCAGTTGCAGCCCTGATACAGCTGATACTTGCATTCAGGTAACTTTTAGAAAGAAGTAGACTTTCGGTTTCTGTGTAGAAGTAAGTAAGGTTCACAGGCCTGGGGGGTGGGGAGGGGCAGGCTTTTCTCTTCCTGCCAACCTACTTCAGCTTTGAAGGAAGCAGCTGATGAGAAACTCGGCCTCTCATCTTGCCTGGACTGAATGAAGCGTTTCTGTTCTTTCTAGTCTTCTGAGGCTTGTATGAATGGATAAGAATATAATCATTCATCCTACAAGCCTCTGAGTGACTTGACTTTCTTTAATGTATCTTGACAGAAGATATCAGCAATGCATCTTATCTAGTCTATAGGAATTGTGATTTCTTAGATTATATTTAACATAGAAAGTGTACAAAGTGTAGAGTTTAAATTTAAGTTTTCTCATAAACCAGTGGTTAACATCTTGTCACTTCCCTACCTCCTCATCTAGGGAAGTCTGTATACACATACATATAAACATACTAATAGACAGAGGTGGGCAAAAGGACATTTACAGTTTTGAGTGCATGAAATGCAGAGTTTATTCTTGTATTATTATTCATTCTTGTATTATATATTTTCCATACGAACAACTGTATATGTACATTTAGGGGTGTGTGTGTGTGTATGTGTCTGTGTGTGTATATGTGTATATGTGTATGTGTATGTGTGTTCTGGACCATTTGAAAGGAAGTCACAGATATGATGAATTTCATTCTGTACACTTCAGCATATCCTCCCAAAAAAGGGCATTCATCTGTGTAACCACAAGATCATTACTATACCTAAAACATAAACCTAAAAAGTTAACAAATTTCATAGTATCATCCAATATACAGTTTATACTCAAAATTCCCAGTTGTCCAAAATAAATGTATGTTGTTGCTGTTAGTAAGGATCACATCAAGATACATAATACATTATTTTTAGTTGTTACATTTTGCATTTCAATCTAAACTGGTCTAGACCATTTTTTTTTCTTCCTTGTGATTTTGACATTTCTGGGAGTGTTTTTAAAATGTCTCACATACTGGATTTGTCTGATTGTTCTCTCATGATTAGTTTCAGACTACATTTTTTTGGTATGGATGCTTCATAGATGAGGTGAGGAGTACTTGATGTTGCATCACATTGCAAGAACATAATGCTAGGTTATTTCACTAATTGCTTTTTTTCTTTTAAGTACTTGAAACATTTATAAAATAGAAACTCATATCCTCAAAATTTTTCCTGTTTTCCATCCCCAAAGGAGTAATTTGATAATTTTCATTTTCAAAGGATTCCTTCACCCAGGATCCTCTCACCCTTCCTTCTGGTATCCTCCCAACTTGAAGAGGCTTCTAAAAAGTAACTTCAGTTTCTCTATCTTTACCTCTTCTTCTTACATTATAGAAGCCTATCCTTATTAGTTTGTAAGATAGTCTTAATCAGTAATAGAAATAACACATTTCATAGCAGTACTTTTTGAAATATGTCCACCTATTTAACCTGGGTCATTTCTCAAACCCTGACATAATCTTCTTTTAAAATATGTGTAAGCCTATCAGGCATGAAAATCTAATTAAGTTATTATATCTAATCAATAGTGAGAAATTGTTGATGTCTGTACTTCCTTTGATCTTTGTTTAACAAATTTAAAAGTATTCATTCATTCGTATTTGGCTTTCTCTTTCCCTTTGGTTTCAAAAGAACTTAATTCTTTAGGGTATAATTTTCATTTTCCACTTGTATACAGGCTGAAAAAATGGTATTCACTTTTTTCCCTTTGTTTGACAATTTAGATTTTTTAAATGTCTGGTAAAGAAATTATTTAGCAGCCCAGCCAGTGTGCTAAGTGGATTGAGCGTTGTCCCATGCACCAAGAGGTTACCAGTTTAACCTCTAACCACTGGGCAATGCCAGCCAGGACTCAGCTAGTGTTTTGACACATTTCTTTTGGAGTGCAGGGTTGGGGTGGTGGGCAATACCAGGCTCCAAAAAAATGTTTTTTTCCACAAAGAAAACAAGGGGGGACAAAACCAACACAACTATTCCAGTTTTTGCAGATTGGCTTTGTGTTGAGACTCTCCTTCAGTCCTTAGCCAGGTCACTTACAAATCTTCCTACTTGCCCTAAGCCAATAGATCAGCCAGAAGTTAAAGTTTTGGGTCTTTTCGGTTTTTTGTGTCCTGCCCTGGGTATATACATGGCTTTCTAAATTTCTCAATATATATAGGTAATTTTGACTAGCCAAATTTCCCAAAGAATCTCTACCCTTCAATTTTTCTCTCAGGCTTTTGTATTTTGTTTTGTTTTTGTTTTTTGGCTAATCCTAACCTGAGGATGTATTTTCCAATGATTTTTAGAGAGAATGGAAGGGGGAGAGAGAAACATTGATGTGAGAGAGACACATGGGTTGGTTGCCTCCCACATGAGCCCTGACCCGGACTGGGAATTGAACCTGCAACCTAGGTATGTGCCCTTGACTGGAAATCGAACCTATGACCCTTCGGAGTGTGAGCTGATGCTCTATTCACTGAGCCCCCACTGGCAAGGCTCTCCTAGCTTTTGATACTCTAATGTATGCCTCAATCCCAGTTTCTTGCACCAGGCATATATGGGTCATTCATTTACCTTACATTGTTTTCAAGGACTGTCCATTGCTTTTCTGCCTTGAGTGAGTTCAAGTTTAGGCAAAACAAAGGCTGGCACCTTGCATCTATCCCAGACAGGATAGAACAGATAAACACACTTTTTTATGAGTAAGGTCTGCTCTTTCCTCCTCCTGGACCAGGGACCACAGTCCTATAATGGGAATGCTGGATGCCATCTTCAGTACTGCCAGATACTAAAGACCATATAACATATGATTCCATTCATATGCAAGGACAGAATAGGGAAGCCTGTAGCTACAGAAAGTATATTAGTGGTTATTTAGACCTGGGGAGGGGGTTAGGGGAGGATGTTGTCCAAAGGGTGTTGGGTGAGGAAATACTTCAAAATAGATTCTGGTCATGGATACAAATATCTGTCACTGTATAAAAGCCATTGCCTTGTATACTTTAAGTGGGTGAATTGTATGGTATGTGGATTACATCTCAGTAAAGTTGTTTAAAAACCACTGAGGGCCACCATTCTCTGTGAGTTATACTAAGACTACTGAAGGTGTAAAGATACAATCTCTGAGAATTTTGACTTCACAGAAGTCAAATTTAGTAAGCAACTATTGCTAAAAGTGCTGTTACCTTTGGAAATGTAGGTTTGCACTTGAGTAACCAGTACTTTTTCTTTAGCAGTTTGAATTGCTTATTTTTGAATGTTAGAAAACAACTGCCCCACATAATCTTGGGTATAAATTCATGATTTCTTTTTCTTTTTAAAATATTTTTAAAATATATTCTTATTGATTTTATAGAGACGGGGGGGAGGGGGGAGAGAAACATCAGTGATGAGAGAGAATAATTGATTGGCTGCCTTCTGCATGCCCCCTACTGGGGATCAAGCCCACAACCCAGGCATGTACCCTTGACCGGAATTGAACTCGCACTCTTCAGTCTGCAGGCCGACACACTATCCACTGAGCCAAATCAACTAGGGCTTGCCTTTTTTCCTTATATTTGGCCACTTTCATGCATTATCCTTTGTCCATTTTCATTAGAATGTTAATCTTTTGTGTTGATATAAAATATAAGAAGAATTATGTTACACTAGAGGCCCGGTGCACGACATTCAGCCTGGCCTGCGCCCTCTCGCAGTCAAGACCCTCGGGGGCCTAAGCCAGCAGTCAGGCATTCCTCTTGCAGTCTGGGACCCCTTGCTCCTTACTGCCCACCTGCTTGCTGCTCCTTACCGCTCTGCTCGCTGTTCCTTAGTGCTGCTGCGGAGGTGGGAGAGGCTCCCACCTCTGCCGCTGTGCTTGCCAGCCTTCTGGCTGAGTGGCGCTCCCCCTGTGGGAGCGTGCTGACCACCAGGAGGCAGCTTCTGTGTTGAGCGTCTGCCCCTGGTGGTCAGTGTGCATCATAGGGACTGGTCGTTCCGCCATTCAGTTGATTTGAATATTAACTTTTTATTATATAGGATAGTTTTCTCAAAAGTTGTCATTTGTCTTTAAATTTTACATATTTTTGGCTCAATTACAGAAATAGAAAATTTTAATGTGATTAGCTTATCAATTGCTAACTTTGAGGTTTTTAGCTCTTGTCATATCTTGAAAAATTTTTGTCATGCCAAGATTGGAAATAGCTTTTGGGGTTACTGGGCAAAAATCATTTGTATCCCTAATGTACAAATTTCTGCAAGTTATCATGTAACTTGAGTGTCTGTCCTCATGAATAATAAGTAGCTTACAATGAAAATTTATGCAGCTATAGTACTCATGTTTAAAACAAAATATGTAGGTATCCAAACTAGTCGTTGGCCAGCTGGTATGCTTCTCTGGGCATGCCTTTCAACAGCAGTTACTCAGTCATAGTCATGATCCATGGTCTGCTCTGCAACCGATGTGTGCTCTATCTCTATTTCTATCTGTCTCTGTCGCTGTCTCTCGTCTTCTTATCCCTGACGCATTGTGTAGATAATGGTCTCTAATTTCACAGAAGTTAAAAATGATGTTAGCTATTTAAATGTAGGGTGATATATTACTATATTGACAATGTTTAATTTGGTTAAAATGACTAATAGAAATAATGATAAATTTAGCTTTATGATGAAGAATGGGTAAAATAATTATAATTTGGCTTATATTTGCTTTTGTATCTCAAATATATTGCAGTAGGGCCTTATTCACGGAAACAGACTTAGTCTTTTTTCCCCTATTTGCCACTACTTGCTACTAAGCTGACCCTGCAATTCTTAATTTTTACATTTTTCTAGTTTTCTTCCTATATCTCCCTTAGGCTGTTCTCAGCTTCAGGGTTGTTAAGTGCTTGTGAGTACTTTGGGGGAAATTAGAAGAGTTGCTTTGTATTCCCTTTTAGGGAGGAAGCTATTGATGTTTTCTTTTTTTTTGCTGTTGATTGTTTTTAATATTGGCTTTCTACTACTTTTTTTTTTTTGTTAATCCTCACCCTAGGATATTTTTCCATTGAGTTTTTGGGAGAATGGAAGAGAGAGGGGAAGACAGAGGGAAATACTGATGTGAGAGTAACAGATTTATTGGTTGCCTCCTGCATGAGCCCTGACCAGGGCCAGGGACAGGAAGGAACCTGCAACCAAGGTACGTTGCACTTGACTGGAATAGAACCCGGGACCCTTTGGTCAGCAGGCCAATGTTCTGTCCACTGAACCAAACCGGCTAGAGCCATGACTCTTAACCTGACCCCAGACATGGGTTCCTGTAAGGATTATGCTGGCATTTGGGCCCCCTGCCCAGCTGTTGCTTCCCTTTCTCTGCTTCTTAATCGTGTGACTAATTACTGACTGTGACTTCTCTTTGTGTTCCAGCCAGAAAGAATAGACCCAAGTGCATCACGACAAGGCTATGATGTCCGCTCTGATGTCTGGAGTTTGGGGATCACATTGGTATGTTGATGTCCACCCAGCCTTGTCCTAGTAGTGTACCAAGAAATTTAGAAGTGAAAGTAAATTTCATCAGTCTTCCACTCCTCATAAGAACTGCTTCTTGTCTCTTCTAGTCTTTGATTTTATTTACCTATTTTTTCCCTAATGGCTGTGATCACAGGGACTCTATCTTCTAGTTGTTGAATAAAAGTATGTTTTATATTTTAAAAATCAAACCGTAATTGATTATTTTCCTCAAGGTTCTCTGAGGTGCCTAGGGCTCCTGTAATGTTGTAGCTGTGGATGTCTTGGTCACACACACAGGAGTCTCATGCACTGAGAACGGAATGGGGAGGGGCAGCTCATGTGCAGTCAGAGTCTGGGGAAGGCACAGGCTCCTCCCACTCAGCCTGAGTAGTGTGTCCAGTAACACTGTGCAGGGTGTGTGTTAGAGGAATATGTTCATGTGTGTGGAGATCGTTTCCACTGGAGTCTTCTAGTCATGGAATAGAAAAGTCACAGAGAAACTGAAAGTAATTCAGTTGTTGAGAAACAAGAGCTGGTTAGGTGACAGTTCTAAATGAGAGTTCTATCTTATAACAACACAGAATAGCAAGAAAGCTGCTTAATTTGCAACTAAGCACAATTAAATAAACTTTTCTTTCTTGGCTGTGTTGAAATTTTGACTCTATTTAAAAAGTATCTTTATTTGCTTATTTCCTTAACTAGAGGCCCGGTGCATGAATTCGTGCACATTGAAAGGAATTAATTAGAAGAAATATTTTAGAGGCCAGGGAGGGACCGTGGGAGGTTGGCTCCAGGGCGTGTCTGGCCCATTTTGCTCAGTCCCAATTGGACGAACCTCAGCAGCAAACTAATTTTGTTTTGAAGTTTTAGGTTCATTTTCTTGTGTTTGCTGTTTTACCAGGCTTGATGGCATTTTCTGATTTTCGACAGCTTTGTCTACATGGGTGTGAATCTTCCGCTACTAGATGGGCTGTGTTAGTTATCCTTGTAGTTATCTTTGTAGTTATCCTTTAGTTATTCTTGTAGTTGTCTTTTTTAGTTATCCTTTAGTTATCCTTGTAATTATCCTTGTAGTTGTCCTTGTTAGTTACCCTTTAGTTATCCTTGGTGAGTTATGTTGCCAGCCTGGTGAAGTCTCTGAGTAGAGAGTTGAGGCTAACAGCTCACCTCTGCTGAAGACTCCTTCTAGTTTCTCTTGTGACCAGATCTGGGAGGCACCTCCTGAGTCTTTTCCTATTGTGAAGCCAACTGAGCAAAGGAGAAGGAATCCTCTTTTCAGTCAGGAGAGAGCATGGAACCTGGGTATCTTTTAGGTCTGGTGGCTGGTGCCAAAGACTGCAGCAAGAATCTAACCTCTAGCTGAGGCAACTGCTGGCATAGAAGGGTTACTAACGATTCAGAAATACCTATCTGTGTCCAAACCAGTTATGTTAAACAAAAACAGTTATGTCATTATAAAACCAAATTTTTTGTTCTGTGAAAGGTTCTAACATAGAAAAAAATTTTTTAGCAAGTTTCTTTAATACTATGTCTTTGTTTAAAGCAAGGTATTCAGTACTTACAATTGCTTCATAATTTTTTTTTAATATGGATAATCTCATAAAATTATAAAATGTGTGAAATTGATTTCTAGGGTCCTAGATCCTTCACCTTATTCCTTTTCTTAAGCATCATTATTGGGCTTCAAGGTGAAGACTTTGACCCTGACTTTTTCTTCAGCGATGGTGACATCTGGTTGTGGTTGGAATTGTAGTAACTGCAGAATGGCAATCGATCAGGACATACACAATGTTTCCTGGGAGCTCGTTGGATGTTTTGTATGTTGAATGTTATTTTACCTTAAAAATGAATTTGACCACAGTTCTGGACATGGCTTTCCACTCAGATGACTATAAATTGTGAAGATATTGTACTAAAATAGTTCTAAATCCAGCCTTGCAGAATCCTGTATACAAAGGAGTCAGACCTTGAAGCATGCACTGTGGGACTTTGGGCTTAAGTTCAGTGTTTCCTTTTAGTCCAAGTTCTTGAATTTGGTTGATACAGAATTCTTTATATTATCTTGGTTCTAATATCACTTCCACTTAGCCTCAATACTTCTGAAGATTCCACCTTAACCTGACATGGATTTAATGCCAAGCTTTTATAAGAGTTTTGCTTAGAGTTTAGATTTTCAACATGGCCATTTCAGTGAGGAAGAGTAAACATTGCCTTTGTGTATTTTGCTTTTTCCTCTGTGTTCTTTCAGTACGAGTTGGCCACAGGCCGGTTTCCTTATCCAAAGTGGAATAGTGTATTTGATCAACTAACGCAAGTTGTGAAAGGAGACCCCCCGCAGCTGAGTAATTCGGAGGAAAGGGAATTCTCCCCGAGTTTCATCAACTTTGTCAACTTGTGGTGAGTACTTGAATTACGAATGTTCAAAAATGTGTAGTGAGAACAGTGAGGTTTATTTAACCTTAGCAACACTGGTACTTCACACTGGGGAAGGGGAGCCTTCTCCTCTCACTCTGTCTCCTGGGCTGGGACTCCGGATCATTGTGGCTACATGGGCAGTTCCAGCTAGCCTGGAGGGCTCTGCTCTCTTATTCTACTGCTGAGGCACGGATGAAAACAGCTGGGGGTGGTGGAGAAGTGCTGCCTCCTGGTTTCTAGTTCTCTGTATAAGAAATACAGCCCAGGTGAGACTGGCCATCTCATTCTGATGTGGTTTTAATTGTGAAATTGGGCCAAATCACTTGGAAACTTTTACCAAGTGAAGATCCTCCCAGGTCAGACTTTCAGGGGTGGATCTCTGCTCTGACATAACATATAACATGGTTGGTGGTGTGGAGTCAAGTTAGGCCTAAAATTCCATTGGTAGAACTGTAGATTAGCTCTCCTGAAACCTTATTCCAAGGAAGGTGAACTCCACACCTAATGTTTGTCCACCTTTTAACAGGTGCACATATGCTTGTGTGCATGTGTGCATGCCTGTGTGTGCAGCTCCTGAGAATAAACTTAGGCAATTATGGTGATATATAATCTTGCTTCATGCTGTTTCAATCTGTATTTTAAATACAACAGGTTTTGTTATTATTTGACTATTTTTAATAATTATTGTTTATCCAACATAATTTAAAAATGTATATTTACAAGCAAAAAGCCAGAGTGTTTAATATATCTTCTTTACATTCCTAAAACTGCTTTGTTTTTCTCTTGCTCATAGATTGCCTAATTTTTCCTGTTCTCTGAGATTGGCATGTTGTCTGCTATTCATCTTTGCATCTGAAGGAAAAAACTACTCAATTCTTTATAATATTTCTTTTGTGAAAAAAATACTTGGGGTAAATGTGTCTTCATATTAATAATGTTTGTTTTGTTTTGTTTTATTTTAGCCTTACAAAGGATGAATCCAAAAGGCCAAAGTATAAAGAACTTCTGGTGAGTATGAGACCTTGGCAATGTCAGCTCTCTCCTCAGCCTTGGTCTGCTCAGCGTGCTGGCTCACTGAGCAGGCAGTGGCCTCTCACAGACAGACAGATAGACAGACAGCTCTACCTTACTGAGCGGGCAGTGGCCTCTCAAAGACAGACAGCTCCACCTCACTGAGCGGGCAGTGGCCTCTCAAAGACAGACAGACAGCTCCACCTCACTGGACTTTTGTAAAAGGTTCTGAAACAAAAGTGTTTGGAAAGAGAAAATTTGAAGTTATAGTTTTCCTACTGATTTACTAGGTATGTTCTCATGGAAAGTTTTGACCTTGACATATAAGAATTAACCTGGAAAATTTATAAAAAAAATAATGTTTTTATTGATTTTAGAGAGGAAGGGAGAAGGATAGAGAGATAGAAACATTGATGAGAGAGAAACATCATCGATAGGCTGCCTCCTGCACACCCCCTACTGGGGATTGATCCCGCAACCCAGGCATGTGCTCTGACCGGGAATTGAACTGGTGACCTGTTGGTTCATAGGCTGATGCTCAACTACTGAGTAACTGGAGAATTTTAAGATTCACTTTAAGGAGCCATTTCATTTTACCATGTGGTTTATGTATGTGTAACACATCTGTAAGAATTTATTGTGCTTTCTCTGCCTTTATAAAATGTTCTCATGCAAATAAATCTAGATTCATACAGCCAATTCCCCTTTCTTTTAAAAGTTCTCACCCCCCTCCCTTCACCCCTATGGAACCTGGGTCTTTTAAATAGTCTCCTGGTAGTGGCATTGGTCTTAGTGGTGAACAAAGTACTGTGATCTCATAATGTGGGAATATTTTAAGAGAAAAAACCACCTATTTGTCACACTTAGGTTCTATTTCTCAGACTTATGATCAACCCCAGGTGTGACTAAAGATATCCAGTCAGGCTGGCTGGTGTGGCTCAGTGGTGGAGCACTGACCTATGAACCAGGAGGTCACTGATTCAATTCCCGATCAGGGCACATGCTCAGGATGCGGGCTCGACCCCCGCCCCCCCCCCCCCCCACCCCCGTAGGGAGCTTGCAGGAGGCAGCCAATCGTTGATTCTCTCTCATTGATGTTCCTATCTCTCTCTTCCTCTCTCTTCTCTGAAATCAATAAAAATATATATGGAAAAAAATAGCTGTCCAGTCATTGTGCTTAGAGAACTGTTAAAGAAAAATACTGCTGGAGATGGAGTATGAAAAGGTGGGTTTGTGAGGCAGATATGGGCTCCAGGCTTTGGAGAGTGTGGTGCAGAAGGTCATAGGGTAAGTTTCTATTGAGTTTCCTTTAGAATGGGGGTGAGAAGGATTGAAACAGATCTTTTTGTTCAGGATTCACTTTGTGCCTGGGGGAATGGGCAGTTGAGTTGGTGTCTGTCCTGAGACTAACACCTGGTGGTCATGTAGTTCTTGGTTCTCAGATGCTTTATGCAGAGGAACAGCAGCGCTGTCTGCCTTAGCAAATGCTCCCTGGTCCACAGATTAGTACCCAGACCTCACTTCCAAGCCAGCTCTAGATTCCAGCCTGAGCATATCCTGGCAGGCCACACCCACTGACATGCCTCCTGGGAATGCAGGCTGTGCTCGCAGTGCTGAGCCGGTGCTAGTGTTTCATAGCCCTGTGTGGTTGAGCCTTTGGTTCTGTGCTGTACCAAAATTGGGAAAAGCCCAACGTGGGATCTCATATAAATTTTTACTTGTTTTTTCTTCAATTTTCTTGCAGAAACATCCCTTTATTTTAATGTATGAAGAACGTACTGTAGAGGTCGCAAGCTATGTTTGTAAAATCCTGGATCAAATGCCAGCATCTCCAAGCTCTCCCATGTATGTCGATTGATGCCGCTGCTATGTCAGACTCTAGAAAAAAGGGCTGAGAGGAAGCAAGACGTAAAGAATTTTCACCTGTATCACAGTGTTTTTATTGCTCGCCCAGACACCATGTGCAATACAATTGGTGTTTGTTTCCATCTTGTCTGTATACTCCCGTCACCTAGGACGTGCATCCCCAAAGTATCCGACTGATCACAGTGTTCGTGCTGGTCAGAGACCTCATCCTGCTCTTTCCTGATGACATACTCATGAAACGTGGAAGTCAGTACGATCAATTTTTTGACTGTGATTAGATCACATCTTTAATTTCTAGACTCAAAACCTGGAGACGCAGCTACCGGAGGGGTATTTGTCAGACCTCCGGTCCTGAAAGAACGCAGTGAAGGATATACTGTGTCTGAAGGTAGAGACTAGGCGTGAATGAGAAGAGCTTGCACAGCCAGCGAGACGCATTGCCTTCTGGAGCCGGGAGACAGGAGGGTTTCCGTTCTTCACCAAGTGCAATAGACTTTCTGATCTGAGGTCCTTTTGCTTTACGGTCATAGTTGATGTTCGGGGATCGATGTGCTCGGCCAAATTCCCGTTTGAAATATCATTTTAAATTAGAATGAATTTATCTTTACCAAAAACCATGTTGTGTTCAAAGAAGCGAAAAGTAAAATATCGAGATAGGACAGAATGTGTTCTTTTCTCCTTGACCAGTCCTTCTGCTCTTCATTGGGAGACTCGGGAATCTGCCCCTTGTCAAAGAAGGTGCTGATCCTAAGAATTATCACTCAACATTTGGTGTGCTGCCAACCTGAGGTTCCACCTGCCACCAACCACCGGGACTGAAAAGAAAAAAGTACGGAGAGCAACGTTTACAGATGTTTTCAATACTAGCATCTTATCTGGAACAGCTCTTGGCAGCTCTGTCTTTCCCCTTTGTCCCAAGCCTGATACTTTAGCCATCGTAACTCACTACCAGGGAGAAGTAGCGAGGAGCAATGTGCCTTGATTGATTAGAGATTTCGCGTAGGCAGCAAAAGACCAAATCTCAGCTGTTTGCCATCACTGGTCCAGGTCTTCGGTTTCTGAGCCTCTTTCCCTGCCCCTGTAGTCTCTTGCCACTATGTGTCTTTTGCTTAATCCAATACTTTGCCTCCTCCCCCCCTCTATTAAAAATCTTTATAATTACCAGGGATGTTTCTTACCAAGGATTTCTAGCCCCAAATCTCTCAGATGCGCCAATGTTTAAAAGGCTGAACAACATGGGGCTCAGTAATGTGGTAGGTGATGAGGCAGCATCTTTCTAGAAACACGAGTGACCCAGGAAGGACCTGAAATGGCAGTCTTAGGCAAGCTCAGCACTTGGGAGAACAACAGGTCATCATTTCTTGGAATTGGGATTCTACAAAAACAACCCCACAACCCAAACAACCCCAGAATAGTGATAAGCCCATTTAAACCTGCTCTCTTTGCTGTGCTTCCTTACTCCCCCACTAGCCAGGTTCCCTTTGGGTTTGCTCTGGCCTCCCTGGCACTGAGCATTCGGCTCTGTGAGCAGCACTGTGAGTGGTCCCAGCACGCTGGAATATAAGACAGCCGTAGTCCCAGACCAGGTGAGGCCGTTCCAGAACCCCCGGGGCAGGTACTGCTGTGTCTCCTCCCAGAGTGACAGTCATCAACACTATACAACAATAAAGGGAGAATGGTGCTGTTTTAAAGTCACTTCCCTGTCAATTTCAGAATTAAAAAATGATTTATCGCTTTGGTCCACTTGCCTAATTTTCCTATTTTCTCCCCTATGGCATCATAAACCTTAGACTTCCCAGTGTTCTGAAAGGAAGCATTGTTAGGTGTCTTCCTTCAGCCACACCAAGCCATCATTCTCCGAATCTCCCGGGGACTCAACTTCCTGTCTGCTGTCAACTTCCCGTTGGGCTCGGCGCAGGGTCACTTTGCCATTCTGCAGTGGAGATCAAAGCAGTGCTGACTGTCCAGGAGCTAAGCTGATCTGACCGTTCTGTTGTGTGGATGACCACATCAAAGCAATTTTAGTGTATTAATCATAGATTATTATAAACTATAAACTTAAGGGCAAGTTTATTACAATGTATCTTTATTAAAACAAAAGGGTGTATAGTGTTCACAGACTGTGAAAATAGTGTAAGAACTGTACATTGTGAGCTCTGGTTATTTTTCTCTTGTATCATAGAAAAATGTATAAAAATTATCAAAAAGCTAATGTGCAGGGATATTGCCTTATTTGTCTGTAAAAATGGAGCTCAGTAACATAACTGCTTCTTGGAGCTTTGGAATATTTTATCCTGTATTCTTGTTTGAAATCCTCCTCTATTTAAGATATATACATGGAATCGAAGTGTTTATGTAATAGTTCTATCCTTTTGCCTGCAGGTCAGTTGTAATAAATCTAGGATGTGATGATGACTTTGTAATTTGATTTTCTGAAGTCAGACCCTGAGAGGGGAAGATTAAGTAAATTGCATTAAATTATCTGTGAGTTTCACCTTGGGAGAGAGTCTCTTCTGGACGTGTTTATGGCTTTTCTTTCTGCTCCTCCTGTGGTTGCTGTATGGCTTTGCCTTCTCTTTGAGCAGGTGGGAGGTGGAGTCCCCTGAGTGTGTTCTCTGCTGGTTGCCCTGCCCTGCCCAGTGTTCTTACTGCTGGAGGTTGAGGGCGCAGTTCCCCCTGGGATGGGTGGAATCTAGTCTACTGGGTTTGGTGCTTGGTCACCAGCCACACTCTCTGCTCCTGATTCTGTGTCTGCTGATGAATGTCCATGTCAGCTCAGCGCAGTCACTCTCGGCTCCCTGGGCGAGAGGAGGGGAAGGGAAGGGATTTGTGCCTCTCAGACCTGAGAGGTTTATGAATGGGAGGACTTGCATGTGAGTAAAAGCCTTGGGACCCTGGGAACTATTGAAGGGGACACTGAAGCCTGGGCACTGAATGTGTCTGTGATCCTGCCACCTCTCGGTCAGTGAGCAAATCCTCCCTCCTGACCATATGTTAACTCGCCACCTTACCATTCTGCGCCTGCTTCTGATCTGACCTGAGGGTGCAGGAGGGACCACTACAGGACCAGGTGTGGTAAGGAGCAGGCATTCTCCAGGGAAGGGTGTGGCTGTAGGAATCCTGGCCTCTCCCCTTGAGCCTTAGCTGCCCCCAGAAAGATAACCCATGGAGCTTCCAGATCCCCGCTGAGCACCGACCTGGTGCCATGGGAGCTCCATGCTGTGTGGACAGTGCAGTATTCGTTAATCTCATTTGATTCTGACTGTAGCCTTCAGTCAGGTTGTAGTGTCCCCTTGGGCATATGAAGAAAAACAGAACCGCAAAGCAAGGCTGAGGGAAGTGAAGTGCTGACCCTGACAGCTGTGGGGGAGAGAGATGGAAATCCAGGCTGTGGCACTGCTTTCTCGTGGAATTACAGATGAGACATTGCACTGATTTAAAGTATCTGACAGCAGAGAAGTGTGGAGTTGAGAAGAGTGAACTGTAGTTGGGGGGAACCTGAGTTCATAGCCCTAACCATGGCCTGGTTAAGTTATCTTGGAGGTGAGTTTAAACCGAAGGTCCCAGAGGCTCAGTCGCCAACATAAAGGGTAGAAGCAGTTACCTTAGAACCAATCAGAGTAGCTCTAGCTCCTAATGCTTAAGTGGGATGCCTGAGCATCATTGCAGAGGCCTCCGTGTCCTGTTAGCATGGTGGTGTTAGGTTTCAATCACCGAGAAGGGGGTCAGGTGGGAAAGAAAGCTGAGGTGGCTCTTTAGCTAGTATTCAGGTGCCCTCTGCTCATTGGCTTTTCACACCTGTCTCAGCTGCAGGAGGGTCAGGTGCCCTGGGCCCTGGCTGCCCCCTTCCCAGGCCTGAGGTGGATCTATGTCCTGGGCCCTGACTGCCCTCCTCCCAGGCCCGCGGTGGATCTGTCCTGGGCCCTGGCTGCCCTGCCTCCCAGGCCCGAGGCCGGCCCATGTCCTGGGCCCTGGCTGCCCTGCCTCAGGTCCAAGGTGAGCCCATGTCCCGGGCCCTGGCTGCCCTGCCTCAGGTCCAAGGTGAGCCCATGTCCCAGGCCCTGTCTGCCCTGCCTCAGGTCCAAGGTGAGCCCATGTCCCGGGCCCTGGCTGCCCTGCCTCAGGTCCAAGGTGGGCCCATGTCCCACTCTGGCCCGGGCTGTGCATCAGTCACATCGCAGCACCTGTGCTTAGTACTTGGCATGTGAAGATTGACAACCGAAAGACTTGATTTTGAACTTGTTGGTTTCCTTAAGTACCTCATTAAGTGGTTTAAGGGGAACCCGATGAGTGACTCTCCGGGTACACCTTTGGAACCACGTGGAGTGGATAGTTGGTATTGGACAACATGGTGTGAGCATCACCTTTAGTATGCGAAGAACCAGCTTCCATATACCTTCTGGGAGTTTGCTGTAGACAGAAGCAATGTATTTCCTGGTCTTCCCCATCTTTCAGATAAATGAACATGCAGGAATTCTAATCTCAAACCTCGGAATCAAGGGTTAGTAGTTCAATATCTACGGTAACGTTTTTGTTGTTTTTCTGATGATATGCCAAAGTATATTTATACTTAAGTGTAAAATGTGATTCTGCTGTTTAAAATTGTCAATCCCTGTAGCATAATATAAAGTCACAACTGAGTAATCCTAATGTATAATGAATCAAATTTTTATCTGCATTTGAAGTTTCCATCTACATATATGTTTGAAGAACTGCGAAACAGAACTACTTTTTTATAACACTTGTGAACACAACTTTGTGAGGCTGATGTTGCCTCAGTCCTACACACGGCACCCTCTCACTAATTAGGTAACTTGCTTATGGCAGAACATTGCTAGATGCAAGCATCGCCAAGCACCAGGTCTCCCTCTGCTTTCTTGAGATCTTTCTCATGAAACCATTGGACAGTTACATGAATTGCAAGGCTTTATTATAAAAATGCTAGATTTTCTTTTCCAAGCAAATGCTTGGTACATACACATGATTCCTGCCTGTTTCGTGGGCTCTACACTTAATCCACACCACATGGTATTTCATAGTTTAATTTCTTTTTTTTGCAAAACTGGACCCCAACTCACTTTTGCCTGTTTTTAGAAAGCAAATCCGTTTTCAAAAGGATGAAGAATTGCTTCAACTGAGGGCAGAGAAAGTCTAAGAACTCTTTAGAAAGGGCTTTGAAACTTGGCTTCTCCTAACACCCTTCTCCACCTCTGCTTCCAGTTAGAAACCAAGTCCTTTTGATTACATCCCTGAACGTGCTCCTTCATTCATTCCTCCTGTTGCCTTTGCCACTCATCTCCCCTGTGTCTCTGCCTCTCTGGTCTCCCTCCCTCTGTTTTTACCCCCACCCCCACCTTCCGCCCATTCCCACTGACATTCTCTTCCTAACGTGCTGACCTAATCACATCCTTCTGTTTCAAAGTCTAATGAGTCCTTGGGATGTGCAAAAAAAGGCCACATACTTATGGTTCTAAATGCATGGTTTTAATCCTCAGCACATGGGTAGGAACTGTTATCTCCATTTTAAATGTGCGGAAGTGGGCTCACTGCCTCTGGTAACCTGTGCACCATCCCAGAACCGGGAGGAATCTGCCAGGGTCAGAGTCCAGCAGAGTCTGGAAAGGGGGGTCGTGATTATACAGGGAATCCTACATCATGCCTAGGGTGAGCTTTATCGCTGAAGTTCTGGCAAACCAAATGGGATTTTAAGCAAGAGAATGGTTGGATCTGATGTATACTTTCGAAAGATTATTTACTGACTGCAGGTAGGAATGGAAGTGGGGGAATGTGAAGGTCAATGAAGAAACCTGCAATATCCCAAACAGAAGTTGGGGAGCTACAGGAATGGAGTTGGGGATAGAGAAGAGAGGCCTTCGGAGATAACTTAGGGAGTGGAGTGAGCTAGATTGACCCCTGACCACGTGTGTGGGGCAAAGAGCGGATGGAGGGCTAGAAAAAATTCTTTCTGGCTTGGTGGCTCAGATGGCTTCACAGAACCTGTCCCGCCTTTCACACCCTTCTTGGTTTACTAACCTGTGCCCTCGCAGTCCTGTTCTTCTAGCCTAAACTAGTTCCTTCTATCTGAAATGCTTTTCCTGTCCTTTGAAAGCACCTACTTATTTAAGACCTGTGTTAAATGTCACACCCTCTGAGAAGCCTTTCCCAATTCTGTCTTCTGAGCTCAGATGGCTTCTCCAAACCCTCCCCCCCCCCCCCCCGCCCCGCCAACCCTTTTAAGCCTTTAATAAGTCAAATTAAGGACTAAAATGCAAGTATGCAAATCCAGCAGAAACTGACCTGGTTTGCCTATATCAACAAGGGGAATTTTAATGAAAGGAAGGTTATGTAGTTTCCATAAAAGGTACGTTTAAGCAGATCACTTTTTTTAAAAAATATACATTTTATTGATTTTTTTTTACAGAGAGGAAAGGAGAGGGATAGAGAGTTAGAAACATCAATGAGAGAGAAACATCCATCAGCTGCCTCCTGCACATCCCCTACTGGGGATGTGCCCACAACCAAGGTACATGCCCTTAACTGGAATCGAACGTGGGACTCTTCAGTATGCAGGCCGACGCTCTATCCACTGAGCCAAAACTGTTTAGGGCCAGATCACTTCTTTTGAAACATAAATCTATGCAGCATTTAATCACATTTAGTTACATTTATGTGTCTCTTTCTCGACTTGATCATTAGTTACTTGAGGTCAGTTTTCTATGTCATCTCTGTGACCCAGTGGAATGGTCAGCTGGCTGTCATACAATGATAGCGCTTTTCTCTTAGAAGGCCTGGTGAAGACCGCATTGCATTCTGTTGACTCTACGGGATTTTCCCTAAAACAATGCACAATAAATTGGACTTCTATGTCAACGGCATATCTCTGCTAAAAGAAAGGAAATGACCAGAGGTCATAGTTGGGACTGTTCTACTAGTCAACAGTCAGCAACCAAACAGTAGGTGCTCAGAAAACAGAATCCACTGCAAAGACAGTACTAGTGACTTATTCCTGACAGGATGTTAGATCGGGTGCCAGTAATGAAACCCCTCATTGCAGCAACTACATTTGTACTTATAAAAGAAAACTATTTATTTTAAAATGCTTTCCTGAATTGGCCCAAAAGGAATCAAAGAAGCCCCTGCCACTCCCCAAGGGAAGAAGGAGCTCTTAATCCCAACCAGTTCTTGTCTGTTTCTGGAAAGTAGATCCATTTTCAAAGCATGAGGAGTTGTACCAATTGAGGACAGAAAAAAGAACTTGCCAGGAGCAACTTTTGTTCCCAAAGGTGTCAGGGCCTTTGAAAGTTGCTTAACAAATGCTGAAAAAAAAAAAGTTTTTTTGTGCCTTGAGTTTCTTTGGAATCCTAGAAACCTTGTGCTGTTGTATTTGAAATTTCTCAGTGTTTAGGGCTCAGGAAGTGTTTGGTGTGGAGCCTATCCAATGCAGGATATCTACTAAGAAATCCTCCAATGAGACTGGGAGCTGAAGGAGGGACACACAAAGTATAAGGCAGAAAAATACCTGACAATTGGAGATGGAATTGAAACATGTCTGCCTTCATCTTGGCATTGGGTGGAAGACACATTAAGATGGCAAAGAATTCCTAACCACAAGGCAACTTCCATGAGGGTTCTTGATCTGAATTCACACCACCTCAGTAATCCAAAAGCCCCAAGCAGAAAGTTTAAACAGACCTAGGTTAGTAGTGTCCTCAGGAGACTGGCAGAACAAATCAAAGTGGTCTTTGGAAGAGGTCTCCTTCAACTCAGGTTCAAAGAATTACCACAAGTAAGGCTCAAAGGGAAATGAGTAGCTCACAGTCAAAAATCACAAACACAAAGGAACAAGATGTTATGAATGAGAACCAGAAGAGACAATAAGCAGTAGCAGTTACTGGAATGATAAGCTATTGAATATTTAAAAATGTTGAATATGCTAAATCAACTGGGAAGCTTGAAAATGTGAGCCAGGAATAAGAGACTATCGAGTCTATTAAGAAATGAAAAGGATCAAATAAAATTTTTGTAATTGAATAATATAAAATCAAAGTGAATGGCGTGTTGATCTGCCCTTCCTTCCACCCCACACACCTAGTGTCTATTCTCCATTTTTCCTTTTAGCAGTAAAAATATGGAATAAAAGCATGAGTTTTACCTGGGCATGCAGTTGCCTAGGTAGTGAGTATTCTCCACCCCTCACTTTTATTTAGATATTTGGTTAGTTATTAGCTAATAATAATGTAATGAACACATGTGAAAATAAAAGTTGTAACTTTAACAATAACCTATTTATAGCTAACCAACAGTTGACTTATTATCACATTTTCTTGCATTTTCTGGCACAAGGTAGTCATCCTCCAGAATTCCCATGGTCATCTTTCACTTGCTTTCCTTTCTAACTATTGTATATTTTCCCTCCCTCCCTCCCTTTCTTCTTTCCTAATAAGATGGATGGATGGATAGATAGATAGATAGATAGATAGATAGATAGATAGATAATAGATCAGTCAGTCATACTTTTGAGTCTAGATTTTATTTTTATATTTTATCAAAAGGTCATGTTTATAATATTTTGGATTATTTTAATAGTCTGTTGCTAAGCTTCATCCATATTGCTTTTTGATTGCTATGAAATATTTTATTACATTAAAAAGATCCATTCTCCCTTGATGGGCTTTTTTGGTTATTTCCAGATTTTTCTATAGAGAACAGTACTGGGATAAATATTCTTGTCCATGTGTCCTGTTTTACAAACACCAGGTTTTCCTTTAGATCTACACTCAAGAGTCAGGTTGCTGGATCATAAAGCATGTGGATGTTCAGCTTTAAGAGATAGTATCAGACTATTTTCCAAGTTGTCACATCAATTTCCTTTCTACATTTTCCTCAACATTCAGTATTTCAGACTTTAAATTTTTTTCCATTTGAAGAAGTTTAAAATAGTGTCTCAATGTGATCTTGATATGACATTCCCTAATCATAATGATGACCAGCCTACATGTTTATTGGCCAGATAAGTTTCTTAATTCATGTGTCTGCTCATTTTCTCATTAGGTTATTTAAGCTGTATTTATTAATTTGTTATTGCCATTTATATATTATTAATCCAGATTGTTCACAGGTGTGTGTATTGAAAATACCTTTCCTCAGTAACTTTTCATTTTTTAAAGGTTAATTTTTATGAACAAAAGTTATGGACATCAATTATTCAGACATTTTTAATCATGATTTTTGCATCTCATTTAAAAATATAAGATTTTAATCCTAAGATTTAGAAATACTCATCCTGTATTTTGTACTAAGAGTTTTGAAGTTTTTTTTCCCTGATATTTAAGTTCTAAATCCATTTAGAATTGATTTTTTAAAATGGTATGAGGTAGAACTATAATTTCAACTTTTTCCTGTGATCACCACATTTTTCAGCTCCATCTATTATCAGTTCCTCCTGTCCACATTGACCAGACACTCCACCTTTGCCCTGTACAAAGCTTCAAGCATGCACGGGATTTCAGGCTCTCAGTGTGTTTCCGCTAGTCAATGTGTCTGTCCCTGCACCAATCCCACATCATCTTTGCATAGTTCCATAATTAACCCTGACATCTGACATGCCCTCCCTACGTTTCTTTTTAAAGGTGTCTTGGCTATTCTTGACCCTTGTGTACTCTATGCACATTTTTAAAACAACTCTATTGAGCTATAATTCACTTACCATACAATCCAGACTTTAAGGTGTACAATTCAGTGGTTTCTTGTGTATTCACAGATACTTGCAATCATCACCATCCTAAAAATTTACAATCACCTCAGAAACACCCACATCCTTGAGCTATCCTCCCCTTACCAACATCCTCCTCACTCCAGGCCTAAGCCAAGTACCAATATACTTTATATCTCCAGAGATTGCCTTTTCTCGCCTTTTATTTGAATGGTATCACATCATATGTCAGTTTTTCTGATTGGCTTCTTTGACTCAGTATGTTTTCAAGATTTATCCAAGTAACAGCACTTCATTCCTCTTTATGGCTGAATAATATTCCTATGTATGACTCTACCACATTTTGTTTATCCATTCATGTATTGATGAGCCTTTGTGCTGTTTCTACCTTTTGGCTACTATGAATAGTGCTACTATAAACATTCATATACAAGACTGTGTGTAGATGGATGTTTTTAAGTCTCTTGTGCAGGTACCTAGGAGTGGATTGCCAGGCCAAACGGTAAACTCTGTGTGTAACCATTTGAGAAACCGCCAAACTGTTTTCCAAGTGGCTGCTCCATTTTCCATCCCCACTGGTGTATATGAGAGTTCTGATTTCTCTACAACCCCTCCCCTGCAAGAGTTTTATATTTTTGACTCTTACATTTATGTCTCTGACCATTTGGGGATGATTTTCACTTAAGGTCAGAGGTAAGAGTGCAACATCGTTTGTGTGTATGGTTAGCCAGACCCCTGGCAGCACTTGTGGAAAATCAGCCCTAGATATATAGGTTTATTTCTGGACTCTTGGTTCTCCTCCATGGATCTCCATGTCTTCTATCCTTATGCCTTGACTACTCTTGTTTTATAGCAAGTTTGAAACTGGGGCGCATGAGTTGTTCTGCTCGGTGCTTCTTTTTTAGGGCTGTTTGACTGTTCCAGATCACTTGTGATTCCACAATGATGTCAGCCAGGATTCTTACAGGGATTACTAGAGGCCTGGTGCATGAAATTTGTGCACGGGGCGGGGTTGTGTCCCTCAGCCCAGCCTGCACCCTCTCCAATATGGGACTCCTTGAGGGACGTCCAACTGCCCGTTTAGGCCCGATCCCGGTAGGGATCCCTTTCACAATCCAGGACTGCTGGCTCCCAATTTCTCACCTGCCTGCCTTCCTGATTGCCCTTAACCGCTTCTGCCTGCCAGCCTGATCACCCCCTAACCACTCCCCTGCCAGCCTGATTGATGCCTAACTGCCCCCCTGCAAGCCTGTTTGCCCCTAACTGCCCTCCCCTGCAGGCCTGGTCACCCCCAACTGCCCTCCCCTTCAGGCTTGATTGCCCCCAACTGCCCTCCCTTGCAGGCCTGGTACCTCCCAACTGCCCTCCCCTGCTGGCCATCTTGTGTCCATATGGGGGCAGCCATCTTTGACCACATGTGGGCAGCCATCTTGTGTGTTGGAGTGATGGTCAATTTGCATATTACTCTTTTATTAGATATGATTAGATAGGATAGAGGCCTGGTGCATGGGTGGGGGCCAGCTGGTTTGCCCTGAATAGTATCCTGGATCAGGGTGGGGGTTCCCTTGGGGCTTGGGGTGGCCTGGGTGAGGGGCCTGTGGTGGTTTGCAGGCCGGCCATGCCTCCCCAGTGACCCAAGCGGATGCCTTGATATCTGGGATTTATTTATCTTCTATAATTGAAACTTTGTAGCCTTGAGCAGAGCCAAGCCTCCTGCTCGCTCCCTGGCTACAGCCATTTTTGTTGGGATTTATTTATCTTATATAATTGAAACTTTGTACCCTTGAGTGGAGGCCTGGGCCGGCCAGGGTGTGTGGAAAGCTTGGCCTCCTCCATTGCTGGGGAAACCCAAGCCTCCTGCTCGCTCCATGGCTGCAGCCATCTTGGTTGGGTTAATTTGCATACTCGCTCCTGATTGGCTGGTGGGTGTGGCTTGTGGGTGTAACGGAGTGATGGTTAATTTGCATATTACTCTTTTATTAGATAGGCTATTGAATCTGTAAGTTGGTTTTGGGGATCAGTTTACCATCTTAATAGTGTTATCTCTTCCAACCCACAAATAAAGGGTGTTTTCTCATTTACTTAGGTCTTCTTTAATTTCTTAAGTCAATGTGGTTTTCGGGATGCAAGATTTGCGCTTCTTTTGTTAAATTTATTTATAACTATTTTTAAAGCTATTGTGAACAGAATTGCTTTCTTAATTTCATATTCAGATTGTCATTACAAGTGTATAGAACTATAATTAATTTTTTGATATAGATCTTGTGTCCTACAATGTTGCCAAAGTTTATTTATTGATTTATTTGGATTTTCTATGTACACGATCATATCACCTGCAAATAGATGTAGTTTTACTTCCTTTTCAATTGGGGATGCCTTTTGTTTCTTTTCCTGTCTAATTTCCCCAGCTAGAATCTCCAGTACAGTAAGAGCTATCAGGGCCCAGGTATTCTGAGGACTCCATGCCTGATGTGGAGCCTCTGGTTCATGAGTGGGGGCTGGGGAAGGGAGCCCGCACTTCTTCAGGTACTCACCTGGGACTTGGCCTCAGCAGGGGATAGCTGAGGGCAGGATGAGCAATGCTGATGTTCTACTCCTTTCTGGAAGAAGCCCTTTCACTGCAAGTGGGGAAGAGGGGCCCTGTGTTTTGGCTGCAGCAGTGTGGAGTGGGGTCTCTCACTTGTTGGACTGGGAGGGGGAAGAAGAAAGCAAGTCTTTGTTCAAATACCACAGTCTCACTCTTCTTATTGAATTTGTATGGGTTTTCTCAAATAGATGTTTCTTCACTTGCTCTTTGCTTTTGGGTCCATTTCCAAAGGTTTACAAGGTAAAAAAAACTTCAGCAATTTCACTGGGGAGTGGGGGAGTGGAGTTCCTCACAATGTCACTTTTCAGAATAATCTCATCAAGTTCTTTGAAAATTCTGTCTTGATTTTTATTGGAACTGCAATGAATCTAGAGATAAGTAGTTCTCAAAGTTAGCAGATATCAGAATCACCTGGAGGGATGTTAGAAAGGAATTGCTGGCCCAGCCCGTGTTGCTCAGTGGTTGAGTGCTGACCTATGAACCAGGAGGTCAGGGTACATGCCTGGGTCACAGGCTCAATCCCCAGTGTCGGGTGTGCAGGAGGCAGCTGATGAATGATTCTCTCATTATTGATCTCTCTCTCTTTCTGTCTTTCTCTCTTTGAAGTCAGTAAAAATTAAAAAAAAAAAAAAAGAAGAATTTCTGGGCCTCACCTTTGAGTTTCTGCTTCACTAGGTCCTTGATGGGGCCCAAGAATTCTAATTTTTAACACACTCAGGTGCTGCTGCTCTTCCACAAACTAGACCTGGAGAACCACTGCTTATAGGCCAAACCAGAGAAGAATTGAAATGTTTACGATGTTATGTCCTCCTATCATGAACATGACATACCTTTTCATTTATCTGGTTCTCTTTAAACATCTCAATAAAATATTTTATATTTTTCTACAGAGGTCTAGCACATTTTTGTACTAGGTACTTGATGTTTTTATTATTATTAGAATGTGATCTCTTTAACTATATTTTTACTTGTATATCTAAATTAATTGAATTTTGATATATTAACCCAGTGGTCAGCACACTGCGGCTCCCGAGCCGTGGTTTGCCACTCTGTTGACTAATGAGTTTGCTGACCACTGGGATAGGGGCTTACTCACAAGGAACAACAGCCTGTAATTATATTGGAATCGAGAGTCTAGGTCAGTGGTCGGCAAACTCATTAGTCAACAGAGCGGCAAACCGCGGCTTGCGAGCCGTAGTTTGCCGACATTGTATTAACCTATATCCTTCACATTGTAAATTTCCCTCTCCCTCTTTTTTTTCTCTAACAATTGGCCTATAGTTTGTTTTGGGTTTTCTATTTAAGTGGCCATACATTTGCAAATAATGAATGTTTTATTTCCTTTTTGATCCCTTAAGCCTCAATTTTGTCTTTATTACCTTACACTGGCTATGATCTCCAATACCACAGTAAACAGAAGAATGATGACAGACATGCTTATCTTAATCCTTATTTTAATGAGACTGTAACTAATATTTCCCCATTTAGATGTTTGTTCTGTTTGTGTTGTTTATTTTGTTTTGTTTTGTAGACATTTTTAACCAAGTGAGGAAATGTCCTTTTATCTTAAACTAGAGGTCCGTTGCTCAAAGATTCGTGCAATAGGCCTTCCTTCCCCTGGCTGCTGGCACCGGTTTTCCTCTGGCACCCAGGACCCAGGCCTTTGCTCCGGCCAGAGACTTCAGTCTTTGCTCTGGCAGGAGTACCGCTCCTGTAGCTCCCTCTGCCCTAGCAGATGTCCCGCCCTGCCTGGCTGCTCCGTACCTTCATGCATACTGCCCAGAGGCCTGGAGCGGCTGGGGGGCGGGGCTGCCACCATCTTTGTCAGGTTAATTTGCATATTCACTCCTGATTGGCTGGTGGGCATCGTGAAGTGATGTCAGGTTGCATATTTCTCTTTTATTAGTGTAGATTACTGTTTTTGTTTTTTTTAAATGAATGAGATTGAAATTTATCAAATGATTTGTTTGCATCTATTGTGTTCAATATGTGATTTTTCTTAGTTAATCTGTTAATGTGGCAAATTACACTTTATGGATTTTTCCATACAGTAAAATTAAACATTCAGTTTTAAAGTATCCTTTAAACAATGCTTTATTTATTGGGATAAACACAGCTTGGTTGTGTTTAAGATTTTCACATCTATAATCCTGAGTGATATGGGCCTATATTTTTCTGTTCTTGTAACACTTAAAAAAAAAATCAGGTTATGTTTGCCTTGCAGAATGAATTGGGGTGCTTTTTCTCTCTTTCATCTAGTTTGGAAGAATATGTATCAAATTGGTATAATTTATTCCTTGAAAGCTTTTTAGAACTTTGGGTATAAAACTATTTTGGCTTGATGCTTTCTTTTTGAGAGGTTTTAAATCACATTAATTTCTTTATAGCATGATTCATATATTGAAAAAATTCTTTTTTCATTAGTTCTCAGAAGTTAATTTTCCTATATCATGTAAGTTGTTGAATTTGTTGGCATGTGATTATTGATAGTATTCTTTTGTTTTAATGTCTCATTCATTTCCCCCTTTCATTAATGATACTAGAGGCACAGTGCCCAAAATTTGTGCATGGGGGTGGGGGGAGGGATGTCCCTCAGCCCAGCCTGCACCCTCTTCAATCTGGGAGCCCTCAGGGGATGTCCGACTGCCGGTTTAGGCCCAGGATTGGGCCGTTGGACATCCCTCTCACAATCTCGGGCCACTGGCTCCTAACTGCTTGCCTGCCTGCCTGCCTGATTGCCTCTAACTGCCTTTGCCTGCCTGCCTGATCTTCCCTAACCACCTCTGCCTTCCTGCTTGATTGCCCCTAAGTGCCTCTGCCTGCTGGCCTCATCACCCCCTAACAGTTCCCATGCTGGACTGATTGCCCCCTAACCACTCCCCTACTGGCTTGATTGCCCCCAACTGCCCTCCCCTGCAGGCCTAATCTCACCCCTAACTGCTTGCTCCCCTGTGCCAGCTTGATCTTGCCCTTAACTGCTTGCTTCCCTGCCGGCCTGATTGCTTTTTTGCTTTTATTATCATTTTTTACCTCTTATCTTCTGCTTTCTTTAGTTTTACATTATCTTCCTAACTTTTTAACATGGATAGTAGGCTCAATAAGTTTGAGACTTTTTTCTTTTTTAATGTAAGCATGTAAGGCTATAAACTTTTCTCTAAGAACAGCTATACATGTATCCCATAACTTCATATATATAATGGTTTAATTATTATAAGTTTTCTTTAAATTTACATTATGATTTCTTTTTTGCAACTTGAGTTATTTAACAGTATACTTTTAAATTTCCAAATACTTTTTTGATATTAACTTGAAATTTAACTACATTTCAATTAGAGATGATAATAGATATGATATTTATTTGAAATTTGAATTCATTTTCTGTAAGGCTGATAAGTGATTTTTGAAAATACACTATCCTGCCCTGACCGGTTTGGCTCAGTGGATAGAGCATCGGCCTGTGTACTCAAGGGTCCCAGGTTTGATTCCGGTCAAAGGCATGTACCTTGGTTGTGGGCACATACCCAGTGGGGAGTGTCCAGGAGGCAGCTGATCGATGTTTCTCTCTCATTGATGTTTCTGGCTCTCTATCCCTCTCCCTTCCTCTCTGCAAAAATCAATAAAAATATATTTAAAAAAATACACTATCCTGAGATGCCTGGTTTGTGTGGTAGTTTCCCCAAACATTTATAGAACAGATAATTCCAAATTTTACAAAGTCTTCCAGAGAATGGAATAATAGGTACAGTCTGCAATTCAATTTTTGAAGAACTGAATAGAGAATATACCAAAAACTTGATTTTTGAAAGCATGAGCGTTTTCTGTGGAGAAAGTTAAAATTAGTGGTTTTGGGGCAATAGGTCTTTGTGATAAAAAAAGTGAAGTTAGAGGATGTGGAACTCAGAATTCTCATACACCTTGTTGGGAGTGTACACTGATAAACAGACTTTGGGGAAAATTGCTGTAGCTTTGAGTATTATTTATCACATATTTCAGTATGATTGCACCTTGCGATCCAGTGATCCTTCCCTAAGTGTGTCCTAGAGAAGCTCTGAACACCAGGAGAAAGACACAGGAATGCCCATATTGCTTATCATAATGACCCAGGGGCACTCAGATGTCCACCAACAATAGAGAAAATGTGTAACTATTCATCTATAGACAGAGATTATACAGCTTTCATAATTTATTATATAGTATGTGTAATAATAGAATAGTATAAATAATTGAAAATGAAAGAAATACCCTTATTCATGTCAAACTGGATGAAGCTCCAAGTGTAACACTGACTATATGAAACAGATCACAGATAGCTACATAAGCTGTGGACCCATTTATGTAAAGTTCAAAACCAGGCAATACTACAATATACATGTTAATTCTCACCGGAAGATATTTTCCCACTGATTCTTAGAGAGAGTGAAAGGAAGGAGGGAAGGAAAGAGCAGAGAGAGAGAGAGAGGAGAGAGGGAGAACTACTGCCCCGGTGGGTCAGGGATGGAACCTGCAACCCGGGTACATGCCCTTGACTGCGATCACTCTGAGCGCAGGCCAACGCTCTAACCACCGAGCAACACCAGACAGGGCTAAAAAACTTATTTTAGGAATGCATTAAAAGGTGACAAAATGCTTCCAAAAACCAAGAGAGTGATTAATTCAAAGCCCCGGATATGGGTTCTGTGTGCACGCAGGAGAGGGCGCACCAGCTGCTCTGACCTCCTGCTCAGCTGGTGGTGGGCCAGGGGTGTTCTCCTGAGTCGCATTGATTCTTCTCTGAAATCAATACATTTATCTTTTATGCCCTGTGGATTTGAAATACCTCATAAGGAATTGTTATATTTGCTTTGGGTGGACAACATAGGGATTAGGCATCTATGTGCGTTCCAAATTCATCACCCTGGTGAGTCTGGTTCGCATGGGCACCTTCGCAGCTCGTTTTAAAAGGATCCTGAGGCCCTGGACAGTTTGGCTCAGTGGGCAAAGGACTGAAAGGTCCCAGGTTCGATTCCAGTCAAAGGCATGTACCTTGGTTGCGGGCACACCCCGGTGAGGGGTGTGCAGGAGGCAGCTGATTGATGTTTCTAACTCTCTATCCCTCTCCCTTCCTCTCTGAAATCAATAAAGATGTATTAAAAAAAAAAAAAAGATCCTGAGGAACAGTAACGCCAAGGAGTAGGGAAGTGGGAGTCTACTTGTGCTAGAAAACAGGTTTGGGTGGCAAGCCTCATGCAGGCAATCACAGGAGTAACACGTGGCTGCCCTCCACGCTCTCTCCCGGGAGAGACCAGGAAAGTCAATCCAACCACAAACTAGGAGCTGCATGGCTCGGGGAGGCGCTGTTTCTGGGAGTGGGGGACCTGCTTGGCTTCTGAAATCCTTCCTGACTCCAGGCGGTGAGCAGGGAGGGCTTCCACATCCAGCAGGCAGCCATTCATCTCCTCCCCCAGGGGCTGCACCCAGAAAGCTTTCTCCGGCCTGGGCCAGGCCGTCTGTCGGTTCGTTCTTACTGCCAGGCAGGGCTCACCTTGACCCACACAGTCACATGGGTTCAGGCCCGAACAAGAAGGCCTGGGTTTGAATCCTGGATCAGCATTTATTATGCAAACTTGAATCTGTGCCTCGGTTTCCTTATCTATAAGATAGGGATAAGAAAATATCTGCCGCCAAGTGTTTTGGTGAGAATTTAACAAGAAAATATACCCAAATGCTTACCATAGTGTCTGACCCCTGGTGGGTAACTTGTACAAGAGCCCAATGATCAATAATCACTGCCTAAAACGCAGGTTGCATTCATTCTATTGACCACTTGGGGGAGCCATATAGCTGGAAAACACCGAGTTCCCGGGAAAGCGAAGTACATTTTCAGCTCTGCCGGCCTGGGGAGAATCATATTTGCATTTGGAGAAACAGAGGCTCAAAGAAGAGAAATGATTTGCTCATAGTCATGCAAGTAACTGATAATCTGAGTTTTCAAGCATGGCCAGCTACGTTTACTGCTCTCTGTAGCGTGTCTGCGTAGTGTTAAAAATAATCCTGCCCTTCTCAAGTTCTCGGCTAAGTATGTGTCGTATTTTATTTTATTTTATTTTATTTTATTTTATTTTATTTTATTTTATTTTATTTTATTTTATTTTATTGAGGTCTATATTTAAATGGCAGTAGCTTAACAGCGGTTGTTTAATATATATGTTGCTCTGGCATATACATAGTTTTTATAAAGCGCAGGCAATAGGCATTGCTTTCAAGAAACTTACTTATATGCAGGACTAAGGACACACACACTCCCCTTGGTGACCGAATTACGTGTCAAAGCTTCAAGTACGCCCTATAAGCAGATAATTCTCAAATTTATATTTCCAATCTAGATCTTCCCCTGGACTCCAGGCTCATGAATTTAACTTCTTACATGAAGTTCCCACTTAGAAGCCTGTGACACATCTCATGTTCTCATTATGTAACACTGAGCTCCTTACCTTCCGCACTTACTCTTCCAACAGACCTTCTAACTAGTATTTCAGTTAGTGCTACTCCATCCTTCCATGTGCTCATCCAGAACCTCTGAGTTGCCCTTAAGCCCCCTCTCTCATTCTCCACATTGAATTCATCAGCAAACATGCTGGCCCCATCTTCAAGATAAACCCAGAATCCAATCACTCCTTCCCACCTCCAGAGCGCCCATCGTGGGCCGAGCCACCACTTCATCTCTGGCTGTTGCCATGGCCTCCACAGTGACCCCCCGCTTCCGCCCTTCTGTGGCTACTCTGTGGAGTGGCAGACTGAGCTGGTGACTCTCAGCAGTGTGGCATCCCATCTCACCCAAGTCCTTATAGCTGTGCTTCCCTGTGGTGTCGCCAGTCATCCCTAACATCTGCTACTCCCTGCCTCCTGACCCCAAATGCCTGCAGAACTCCCTCCCTCACCCCTTCCTGTCAGCACTGCATGTGGTCACCTTTCCCCTCACCACTCTTGAAAGCTTGGAGGAAACATGAAAGGGCCAGTGATACTGCCCTGAGAAGAAAGAGGCACCGTTATCTGGACAGTGGGAAAGAGGCAGTGGGATCGGAGCTCATGAGAGTGAGGAATTGGCACAGAACAGTAATGGCAGAGCAGGGCCTGTTGCTCAGAGGTCTCTCCTGACCAACACCTGTTAAAGGTCCTCATCTCTGCATGGCTTTCTGTGCCCTAGCTCTGCTTGTTTACTTGCTTGCATTTGTCACCATGTGAAATCATTTGGTTTATTTATGTGAATACTCCCTTATGTCTTCCTCTTCACAATGGACAGAGGGGAATCTAATGTGTGAAGGCAACAGTGAGGATATTGGCAGGAGCAAAGCTTGGGTGCTAACAACACCTGGGACCTTTAGTCCATTGCTCTTACCGTCTCTTCACTGTCCCTCATCCCGCTCATATTCTTGCTTCCTTCGTGTCTTGCTTAAATCCATGGTCAATCGTTTCAATCACTTCTTTGCCCCTCTTCATTGTATTCTGTTGTTGCAAACAATAACTAGGATGTAATTCAACTCATCACCTTGATTTTGCTTTTTAGGCCCTTCAACTGATTGGATGAAGCCCACCAACATTATGAAGGACAATCTCCTTGACTTGGAGCCAGTTGACTTTGGACATTAATCACTTTTCTAACATACTTCACAGCAGAGTCTCAATCAGTGTTGGACTGTGTAACTGGGGGGCCTACCCAGCACGATCCACCTCTTATCAACATGACACCCATATTCATCTCCTTAACCATACTTAATATCCAAGTAAAGACAGTAGTAAAGCCATAATTTTACCTGACATGGTACCACTATCTTGATACAACCCAAGGTGTGCTTACCCTCTCTACAGAAGAGAAGGCAGACTTCAATCTTCTTCATATCCTGAAATTTAAGTAATGTGATAAAGATGAACTGTTATTAATATATCTATGTTATATGGGACAAGAGAGAGTGGAACATAAAGATATTTGATACATATGCATAGACATATTCATCTATATATATAAAAAGCTAGTGACCGGAATGCTGTAATGACCAGAACGACTGGTCACTATGATGCCTACTGTGGCCAGTGAACTGGCCAATCAGAAGGTGGGGCCAGCCCGCCAACCTCCCGTGGCCCCTCCCCCAGGCCAGCCCTACCCCTGATCACCCCCCACCCTGATCAGGGGCAGGGCTGCTGGCCAACCACCTGCAGCCCCTTGCCCCTGGCCAGCCACAGCCCCAATCAACCCCCATCACCCTGATCGGCCCGGGGCCCTACCCCCAGCCAGCTCTGCCTCCGATCGACCCCCTCCCACCCCAATCAGGGGTGGAGCCCGCCAGCCAATTGCCCTCGGCCCCTTCCCCCCAGGCAGCCAGGCCCTGATTGGCCATGATCAGGGTGGCGGGCCAGCCAACTTCCCACTGTCTTCTCCTCCCGACAGTCCTGGCCCCGATCCATCCTGATTGGGGCCAGGCCGGGCGGATCCCACCTGTGCACGAATTTGTGTACTGGGCCTCTAGTAATAAAATAAGAAAGAAATACTTATAACAATTGTAGTCCTCATATCTGCAATTAGTCATGTGATTGTAGCTGGTATTTGTAAATTCCTGCTTTTTTATTATTCATCCCATATCCTTTCAGCTAGCACCTGAGCTGGTCATGGTCCTCTGCCTGGTGAGGAGATTGGAGCCTTCAATTCTGGAAGGATTAGGCCAAGCATGTCAAACTCAAAAGCTAATGTGGGCCAAATAAACGAGGCATGGGGCCCTCGGGCTGTGAGTTTGACATGCTTGGACTAGGCCAGTGGTCGGCAAACTCATTAGTCAACAGAGCCAAATATCAACAGTACAACGATTGAAATTTCTTTTGAGAGCCAAATTTTTAAAATTTAAACTTCTTCTAATGCCACTTCTTCAAAATAGACTCGCCCAGGCCGTGGTATTTTGTGGAAGAGCCACACTCAAGGGGCCAAAGAGCCATATGTGGCTCGAGAGCTGCAGTTTGCCAATCACGGGACTAGGCCATTAGTGGTCCTGCCTGAATTGGATTGTTGTTATTTTCCACGAATATCCCTGAGCCTTCCTTTGTATGGGCCTATTCATATTTACTATTTCTTGTGTCAGTTTTCATAGTTTGTAACTTTCTAGGAATTTGCCTATTTCATCTAAATTACCTACTTTGTTGGCATATAGTTGCTCATAGTATTCACCTATAATTCTTTTTCTTTTGGTAATGTCATTAGTGATGTTGCTACTTTTACTTCTGACTTAAATAAGTCAAGTTTTTTCTCCTTTATGTTTAGTCAGTCTAACTAAAGATTTTTTTGGTCAATTTTCTTGAACTTTCTTGACTAAGTTTTGCTTTCATTAATTTTCTCTATTGTTTTTTTTTTTTTTCTACTCTCTTCTATTTCTACTCTAGTCCTTAAATATGTTCTTTGTTCTGCTTGCTTTAGGTTTAGTTTGATCTTCTTTTTCCATTTTTTTTTTAAGATGGAAAATTAGGTTTTTGATTTGAGGAATTTTTTAAAAATTTAATTTTATTTGAATATATTCTTTTTAAAAATTTAAATTCTTTATTGTTTAAAGTATGATATATGTCTCCTTTTTCCTCCATTGACATCTCCCCGGCTGCTCCCACCTCCCAGCACATGTCCTTATCCCCCCTACTGTCTGTGTCCATGGGTTATGCTTATATGCATGCATACAAGTCCTTTGGTTGATCTCTTACCGTCCCTCCATGCCCCCCACGCCCCGTCATCCTTCTGTAGTTTTATGTTCTGTTCGATGTTTCTATGTCTCTGGCTCTATTTTTGTTCATCAGTTTACATTGTTCATTATATTTCACAAATGAGTGAGATCATGTGATACATATCTTTCTGGCTGGCTTATTTCACTTAGCATAGTGCTCCCAGGTCCATCCATGCTGTTGTGAATGGTAAGAGTTCTTTCTTTTTTATGGCAGCATAGTATTCCATTGTGTAGATGTACCACAGTTTTTTATTCACTCATCTGCTGATGGGTACTTAGGCTGTTTCCTATTTTAATATATTCTTATTGATTTCAGAGAGGAAGGGAGAGGGAGAGAGAGATAGAAATATCAATGACTCATTGATTGGCTGTCTCCTGAACACCTCACACTGGGATCCATCACACAACTCGGGTATGAGCCCTGGATGGGAATCTAACCAAAACCTCCTGGTTCATAGGTTAGTGCTCAGCCACTGAGCCACACCAGCTGGCTGATTTGAGGACATTTCTAAATTAACATAGGCATTTACAGTTATAACTTTATTGTAAGCTCTGCTTTACTATATCCCATAAGTTTTGGTATGTTGTAGTTTTCATCAATCTCAAAATATTTTCTAACTTCTTTTATGACTTCTTCTTTAACCCATTAATCATTGAAGAGTATGTTGTTTAATTTCCAGTATTTTTCCTTCTGTTCTTGATTTCTAATTTAATTCCCTTGTAGTCAGAAGATGTGCTTTATATTATTTCAATGATTTTTAATTGAATGAAGCTTGCTTTATGGCCTACCCTGTGGTCTATCCTAGAGAATGTTCCATGTGTATTTCAGAAGAATATGTATTCTGCTGCTGAATACCTCATTATAGATGTGTATTAGGTCTGTTTGGCTTATAATGTTTTTCAAGTCTTTTATATCCTTGTGAATCTTCTCATTTTTTTCTTTTATTGAGAGAGAGAGAGAGAGAGAGAGAGAGAGAGAGAGAGAGAGAGAGAGATATTGAAGTCTCCAACAATTTTTGTTCAATGTCTATTTTTTTAGTCTTGTCAGTTTGTGTTTCATGTACCATGAGGTTCTGTTACATTCATATATAATTATAGCATTTATATATTCCTATTGGATTGACCGTCTATTATAATATGTTTCATTATGATATGTAGCATTTTTGTTTTAAAGTATTTGTTTTTAGTGTAGCTCTCTTGTGGTTGCTATTTGCGTGGTATATGTTTTTTCCTTTTTCCCTTCTTTAAACCTATTTGTACCTTTGAATCTAAAGTGTATCTCCTTTAGTCAGTGTATAGTTAGATCTTTTAATTGGACTGTTTAATCCATTTACATATAGAACTCTTACTGATATAATTTGCTTTTATATATACTATTTTATTTTCTATATGTCTCTTGTCTTTTTTCTTCCTTTGTTTTTTCTTTACTGTTTTCTTTTTCTTTTCTAAAAATATATTTTTTTATTGATTTCAGAGAGGAAGGGAGAGGGAGAGAGATAGAAACATCAACGGGAATAGAGAACCATTGACTGGCTGCCTCCTGCACGCCCCCCACTGGGGATCAAGCCCACAACCCGGGCATGTGCTCTTGACCAGAATCGAACCTGGGAGTGTTCAGTTCACAGGCCAGTGCTCTATCCATTGAGCCAAACCAACTAGGGCTGCTTTCTTTTTTATTAAGCAAATATTTTCTGTTATAACATTTTAATTTCTTTACTTATTTTTTTTAATATATATTTTTTGAGATAGTTTCTTAGTGGCTTCTCTGGGGCTACCATAGAAATCTTTTTGGAATCTACTTCAGATTTATACTTTCTTCATTCCAGTGAGATATAAAATATTGCACCTGTATAGTTCTATTCCTTACTCACTGTGTTTTGTGCTATTGTTACACACACACACACACACACACACACACACACACACACACAATGTTTATTTATGCTGTAAGCCCATAATACATTGTTACAATTATTACTTTTTATAAATTTATGTATTTTAGGGAAGCCGAGAGAATAGAGAAGATCAAGTATATTTTTACAGAGTTTTTATTTACCATTTTTGGTTTTCTTTATCTCTCCTTGTGGATCCAAGTTACTGTCTGGTGTCATTTTCTTTCTCCTTTCCACCTACTGTTATTGTTAAATATACAGCTTTGTTCCACCTGTTGTTATTGTCAAATATACTATATATCTATAGATTATAGGTCCAACAATCAAAATACATATCTACACTAATAAAAGAGAAACATGCAAATTGCCTGTCACTCTGCTACATCCACCAGCCAATCAGGAGTGAGTATGTAAATTAACCCAACGAAAATGGTGGTGGCCATGGAGCTGTAGTGATCAGGAGGCTTGGGTTGCCCCTGGCGACAGAGGAAACCAAGCTTCCTGCTGCCTTAGCCACCACTGAAGGAGGGGCTGGGAGCCTGGGTTGCCAGGTGGTGTGGCCAGCCTGCAAAGAGCCCTCAGCCCCTCACCCAGGCTGGCCACGCCCCCCAAGCAGGGACCCTCACCCCATGGGGGCGTGGTTGGCCTGCAAACCACCACAGGCTCCTCGCCCAGCCTGCCCCATGCTGCAAGGGAACCCCCACCCTGATCTAGGATACCCTTCAAGGCAAACCAGCTGGCCCCCACCCATGCACCAGGCCTCTATCTATACTAATAAAAGCGTAATATACTAATTAGACTGGGAGACCTTCCAGAAGACCTTCTGGACGTTCTTCTGGACAAAGCCATGGTGGCGGGGCCGAGGTAGAGGCAGTTAGAGGCCAAGAGGGGATGGCAGTTGTGGGTGATCAGGCCGGTGTGGGGGGGGCAGTTGGGGGTGAGCAGACCAGCAGGGGGGCCAGTTGGGGGTGAGCAGGCCATCAGTGGGGGTCAGTTGGGGGTGATCAGGACAGTGGGGGGCAGTTTGGGGTGAGCAGGCAGGCAGGGGGGCAGGTAGGGGTGAGCAGGCCAGTGGGGAGGGAAGGTAGGGGCAAGCAGGCCAGCATGGAGGGCAGTTGGGGGGGAGCAGACCGGTAGGGGGGCAGTTGGGGCGAGCACACTGGCACGAGGGGCAGTTGGGGGTGATCAGGCTGATGGGGGCAGTTGGGGGCAAGCAGGCTAGCAGGCAGAGTGGTTAGGGGCAATCAGGCAGGCAAGCAGATGAGTGGTTAGGAGCCAGCAGTCCCAGATTGCAAGAGGGATGTCCGACTGCTGGTTAAGGCCCAATCCCTGTAAACTGGCACTAGGACATCCTTTGAGGGGTCCCAGATTGGAAAGGGTGCAGACTGGGCTTAGGGACACCACCCCCCTCTCCCCCCGTGCATGAATTTTGTGCACTGGGCCACTAGTATGATATATGTATTGTATATGTTTAGATATATAACATGATAGATATATGTTTAGATACAATATACATAATTTATATGTTTACTAGAGACCCGATGCATGAAATTCGTGCAAGGGGCTCAGCCCTCGCAGACCTAGCTTTGTCCAGAAGGTTGTCCTGCTGTCTGGTGTAATTAGCATATTACACTTTTATTATTATAGATACGTGCTTGTGTATATACAGGGTGGGGCAAAACCAGGTTTATAGTTGTTCGAATGGAAAATAGTACCATAATTATAGTACAAGAATAAACTCTGTGTTTCATGTATTCACAACTGCAAACTTACATTTACCTCATTGTTTATGTACATGTCAGTTATGCAATTGTTTTTAAGTCAGTTAAGAGAAGAAAGGAGAACAAATGTGCCCTTATACTATATTTTGTAATTACCTATGTAATTACTTTTATTAGGGCTTTTTGTTTTTGCTTGTGGATTTGAGTTACTGTATGGTGCCATGTGCTCTCAATCTGGAGAACTTCCTTTACAATTTCTTGTTAACTGGGGCTCCGAGCAGTTTTTGTTTGTAATGTCTTAGTCTCTCCATTGATTTTTATTTTTATTTTATTTTTATTATTTTTTTTTAAATAAATCTTTATTGTTCAGATTATTACAGGTGTTCCTCTATTTTTTCCCCCATAGCTCCCCTCCACCTGATTCCCCACCCCACCCCATGCCCTTACCCCCGCCACTGTCTTCATCCATAGGAGTAAGATTTTTGTCCAAGCTCTTCCCGCACCCCTCACACCTGCTTCCCCTGAGAATCATCAGTTCACTCCCTTTCTATGTCCCTGATTCTATTATATTCACCAGTCCATTCTGTTCTTCAGATTTTTTATTCACTTGATTTTTAGATTCACTTGTTGGTAGGTATGTATTTGATGTCATTTTGTTGTTCATAGTTTTTATCTTTACCTTTTTCTTCTTCTTCCTCTCCTTAAAGAATACCCTTCAGCATTTCATGTAATCCTGGTTTGGTGGTGATGAACTCCTTTAGCTTTTTCTTGTCTGTGAAGCTCTTTATCTGACCTTCAACTCTGAATGATAGCTTTGCTGGGTAGAGTAATCTTGGTTGTAGGTTCTTGCTGTTCATCACTTTGAATATTTCTTGCCACTCCCTTCTGGCCTGCATAGTTTCTGTTGAGAAATCAGCTGACAGTCGTATGGGTACTCCCTTGTAGGTAATTAACTGTTTTTCTCTTGCTGCTTTTAATATTCTCTCTTTGTCTTTTGCCCTTGGCATTTTAATTATGATGTGTCTTGGTGTGGTCCTCTTTGGATTCCTCTTGTATGGGGTTCTGTGCGCTTCCTGGACTTGTACATCTATTTCTTTCACCAGGCAGGGAAAGTTTTCTGTCATTATTTCTTCTAATAGGTTTTCAATATTTTGCTCTCTCCCTTCTTCTGGCACCCCAAAAATTCGGATGTTGGTTCGCTTGAAGTTGTCCCAGAGGCTCCTTACACTATCTTCATATTTTTGGATTCTTTTTTCTTTTTGTTTTTCTGGTTGGATGTTTTTTGTTTCCACATATTTCAGATCTTTGGTTTGATTCTTGGGGTACGTTGATCTACAGTTGAGTTTCTGTATATTCTTTATTTCAGACAGTGTATGCTTCATTTCTGACTGATCCTTTTCCATTTTTTGGGCATTCTCATTAAGCTCCTTGAAGGTCTCATCAAGTTTCTCAGCGGTTTTAAGAAGATTCTTGAGTAACCTTATAAATGTGGTTCTGAACTCTATGTCATCCAGTAGTTTGCTTTCCTCCGTTTCTTTCATTCGTGACATGTTTCTTTGTCTCCTCATTTTGGCTGCTTCCCTGTGTTGATGGAGTGGCTTTGTGTGGTAGGTGACCTATAGGGGGCAGTAGCTCAGCCTCCCCAATCACCTGATGTGGACACTCTTGGCACACCCCTTTGTGGACTGAGTGCAAAGACTTGGTGCAGTTAAAGCCTTAATTGCTATTGGTATACTGGGAGGAATTGACCTCCAGGCCAATTAGCTGTGAGCACTCACTGTGTCTATAATGGAAGAACTGCTGCGCTGAAGACACACTTAGGGGCAGGACTTGTTTCAGTGGGGCTTTGGTGCTCACTGAGTCTGCCTTTGAATGTGTCACTTATGGATGTGAGGAGTTGAAATCTGGTGTCTCACTCTGACCACTAGGTATACTGGCTTCTGGATCTCCAATGGGGTGCAGGTCAGCTACTGTCTGAGGCCATCCAGCAGGAGCTACAGTGAGAGCTACAGTTTTCTCCTCTTTGCTTGGGGTTTGGAGGTTTTGGAGCTGTCTGACCCAGGCTGCAAGTTTGCTAGGTTAAGCTGCAATAGGGCGGGGCTTTCTTCTGCTAACGCTGCTGCTTGGAGCTTGGGTGGGTTTGTAGGTTGTTCAGGGCGGGGTCTCAGGGTGTCACTAGGCTAGGGCGTGGCAAACAGCAATGGCTGCTAGTTAGCCGGCTCTGTGTCCCCAAGGGCGTCCCGGAGTCCCGTGCCCCAGTGCCGTAAACAATTATTCCTGCGCGCAGCTCTGCAAGTAAGCTCCCCTCACTGGCAGACAGTCCAGCTTCTCCCCGTAGGAGTTTGGGTCCCCTGTGTCTCCCCAGAAACTGGATTTCAGAGTAATCGGGGGCTTGTCTCCCTTTGGGTTGAAAAAAGCAACGCCCGCAGCCAGCCCGGATCACGCGCCTCCGTACCTCAGCTTTTCAGCGCTCGTGCACGTCTCGATGCTCCTTTCTCTTTCCTTCTAGTTGTAGAACTTCCACTCAGCCAGCTTTCCCGTGGTTCTGGGTGTTAGACGTTTTGTCTTTTAGTTGAATTTTTGAAATTGTTGCATGAGGCAGCAGTTTAGGTGTTTACCTACGCCGCCATCTTGGATTCCTCTGACAACTTCTCCATTGATTTTTAAACATAGTTTTTCTGGGTGGAATATTTTAAGTTGACAGCTTCTTTATTCAGCATTAAAAATATATTTTTTTAATTGATTTCAGAGAAGAAGGGAGAGGGAGAGAAAGATAGAAACATCAACAACAAGAGAGAATCATTGATCGGCTGCCTCCTGCATGCCCCACACTGGGGATCAAGCCCGCAACCCGGGCATGTGACCTTGGCCAGAATTGAACTCGGGATCTTTCAGTCTGCAGGCTGACGCTATCCACTGAGCAAAACTGGCTAGGGCAGCATTTTGAATATGGCCACCCCACTGCTTTGTGGTCGCCATTGTTTCTGATTAAAAGTCAGTTGTTGATATTATTGGGGTTCCCTTGTATGCAAGGAATTATTTTCTTTTGCTGTTTTCATAATTTTCTCTTTGTCTTTTAATATTTTGACTATGATATGTCTGGATGTGAATTTCTCTTTGGTTTGGATTTTGGTGAGCTTCTTGAATGTATAGGTTAATGTTTTAAAAAATGTTTTTGGGAAATGTATTTTGAGGTTCTATTTAGTTAATTATATGTTTATAATGGTTATATATTCCTATAAGATGGACCTTTTTATTATAATACTAGTGGCCTGGTGCATATATACAGATGGGGGTGGTGGTCATTATTTTTTCAAATGCATTTTTTTTTGCCTTTTCTCTTTTCTGCATCTGATGTTAACATTATGCACATATTATCACACAATGCTGTCTCATATTTCTCAGGAGCTCCACTTATTTTTTCTCTTTCCCTTTTTTCTCTGTTGGCTGATTCTTACACCAGCTGAAGTCTACTATTGAACCTACTGTTAAAAGGCAGGTTCTTTTAATTAAAATTAATGTTTATTTATTTAAAAAATATATTTTATTGATTTTTTACAGAGAGGAAGGGAGAAGGATAGAGAATTGGAAACACAGATGAGAGAGAAACATCATTCAGCTGCATCCTGCACACCTCCTACTGGGGATGTGCCTGCAACCAAGGTACATGCCCTTGACTGGAATCTAACCTGGGACCCTTCAGTCCAGAGGCCTGAAACACTCTATCCACTGAGCCAAACTGGTTAGGGCAAAAGGCAAGTTCTTTTAATTGCTTTTATTTCTGTGTATGGATCACACTTCATTTAGTTTTTAAATTTCTTTATTGATTAAGGCGTTACATATGTGTCCTTATTCCCCCATTACCCCCCACCTCCCATTCATACCCCACCCCCCTGTTGTCTGTGTCCATTGATTAGGCTTACATGCATGCATATAAGTACTTTGGTTGATCTCTTCCCCTTATCCCCACCTCTCCTACCTTCCCTGAAGTTTGACATTCTGCTTGATGTTTCTCTGTCTCTGGATCTATTTTTGTTCATCAGTTTGTTGTTCATTATATTCCACAAATGAGTGAGATCATGTGATATTTATCTTTCTCTGCCTGGCTTATTTCACTTAGCATAATGCTCTCCATCTCCATCTATGTTGTTGCAAATGGTAAGAACTCCTTTTTTACCACAGCGTAGTAATCCATTGTGTAGATATAACATAGTTTCTTAATCCACTCATCTGCTGATGAGCACTTAGGCTGTTTCCAAATCTTAGCTATGGTGAATTGTGCTGCTATGAACACAGGGGTGCATATATCTTTTCTGATTGGTGTTTCTAGTTTCTTGGGATATATTCCTAGAAGTGGGATCACTGAGGCAAATGGGAGTTCCATTTTTAGTTTTTTGAGGAAACTCCATACTATTCTCCACAGTGGCCGCACCAGTCTACATTCCCACCAGCAGTGCATGAGGGTTCCTTTTACTCAGCATCCTGGCCAGCACTTGTCATTTGTTGATATTTTGATGATAGTCATTCTGACAGGTGTGAGATGGTACCTCATTGTTGTTTTGATTTGCATCTCTCTGATGATTAGTGACTTTGAGCAGGTTTTCATATGTCTCTTGGCCTTCCTTCTGTCTTCTTTCAAAAAGTGTCTCTTTAGATCAGTTGCCCATTTTTTGATTGGATTGTTTATCTTCTTTTTCTTAAGCTGCATGAGTTCCCAGTAAATGTTGGAGATTAAACCTTTATCGTTGATATCATTGGCAAATATGTTCTCCCATGCATTGGCCTTCTTGTTGTTTTATTGATGGTCTCCTTTGCTGTGCAAAAGCTTTTTATTTTGATGTAGTTCCATTTGTTTATTTTCTTTTTAGTTTCCATTGCCATAGGAACGGTATCAGTGAAGAAATAGCTGCAGCATATGTCAGAGATTTTTCTGGCTGTGGATTCCTCTAGTATTTTTATGGTTTCTCATCTTATGTTTAAGTCCTTGATCCATTTTGAGTTTATTTTTGTGTATGGTGTAAGTTGGTGGTCTAGTTTCATTTTTTTGCATGTATCTGTCCAATTTTCCCAACACCATTTATTGAAGAGACTGTCTTGACTCCATTGTATATTCATGCTTCCTTTGTCAAATAATATTTGAGCATAATGATTTGGGTCGATTTCTGGGTTCTCTATTCTGTTCCATTGATCTACATGTCTGTTCTTGTCCCAGTACCAGGCAGTTTTGAGAACAGTGGCTTTGTAATACAGCTTTAAATCTGGTATTGAGATCCCACTTACTTTGTTCTTCTTTCTCGGGATTGTTGTGGCTATTCGGGGTCTTTTTTTATTCCAGATGAATTTTTGGAGAGTTCTTTCTAGGTCTGTGAAATATGCCGTTGGTATTTTAATGGGGAGTGCATTGAATCTGTAGATTCCTTTGGGCAGTATAGACATTTTAATGATGTTGATTCTCCCAATCCACAAACGTGGTATGTTCTTCCATCTGTTTATGTCTTCCTCTATCTCTTTTTTCAGTGTTGTGCAGTTTTCCGCGTACAGTTCTTTTACCTCCTTAGTTAAGTTTATTCCTAGGTATCTTAATTTTTTTGGTGCGATGGTAAATGGGATTGCTTTTTTAGTCTCTCTTTCTGTCAGTTCACTATTGGTGTATAGAAATGCCATAGATTTCTTGGTGTTAATTTTGTATCCTGCCACATTGCCAAATTAATTTATTAAGTCTATTAGTTTTTTGATGGAGTCTTTTGGGTTTTTTAAGTACAATATCATGTCATCTGCAAATAAGGACAGCTTTACTTCTTCTTTTCAAATTTGGATGCCTTTTATTTCTTCTTCTTGTCTAATTGCAATGGCTAATACTTCCAGTACTATGTTGAACAAGAGTGGTGAGAGTGGGCATCCCTGTCTTGTTCCTGTTCTTAGGGGAAATGGTTTTAGTTTTTGCCACTGAGTATGATGTTAGTTGTGGGTTTATCATATATAGCTTTTATTATGTTGAGGTATGATCCTTGTATTCCCACCTTGTTGAGAGTTTTTATCAAGAAAGGGTGTTGGATTTTGTCTAATGCTTTTTCTGCATCGATTGATATGATTATGTGATTTTTATCTCTCAATTTGTTTATGTGATGTGTCATGTTTATTGATTTGTGGATATTGGACCATCCTTGCATTCTTGGGATAAATCCTACTTGATCATGGTGTATGATCTTTCTGATGTAGTTCTGGATCCGATTTGCTAGAATTTTGTTGATGATTTTGGCATCTATGTTTATGAGGGATATTGGCCTGTAATTCTCTTTCATTGTGTTGTCTTTATCTGGTTTTGGTATTAGGGTGATGGTGGCTTCATAGAATGAGCTTGGAAGTGTTCCTTCCTCTTGAATTTTTTGGAATAGTCTGAGGAGGATAGGTTTTAGTTCTTCCTTGAATGTTTGGTAAAACTCCCCTGTGAAGCCGTCTGACCCCGGGCTTTTGTTTGCTGGAAGCTTTTTGATGACTGCTTCAATTTCTTCCATAGTTATCTGCCTATTGAGATTTTTAGAATCTTCCTGAGTGAGTTTTGGAAGGTTGTATTTTTCTAGGATTGTGTCCATTTCCTCCAGAATGTGTAGTTTGTTAGAATAGAGTTGCTCATAGTATTTCTTAATAATCCTTTGTATTTCAGTGGGGTGTGTTGTTATTTCACCTCTTTCATTTCTGATTTTGTTTATTTGGGTCCTCTCTCTTTGCTTCTTGGTGAGCCTGGAGGTTCATCAATCTTGTTTATCCTTTCAAAGAACCAGCTCTTGGTTTTGTTGATCCTTTGTATTGTTTTTTTGGTCTCTATGTCATTCATTTCTGCTCTGATCTTTAGTATGTCCTTCCTCTGCTCACTGTGGGCTTTTCTTGTTGCTCTCTTTCTAATTCTTTGAGTTGTTGAGTTAGAAGATTTAGTACCATTTTTCCTTTTTTTTTTTTTTTGAGGTAAGCCTGTAGAGCTATAAACTTCCCTCTCAGGACTGCTTTCATTGTGTCCCATAGCATTTGCATGGTTGTGTTTTTATTGTCATTAATCTCCAGGATGTTTTTAATTTCTTCTTTGATCTCGTTGATCACCCAATCATTGTTTAATAGCATGCTATTCAGCTTCCAAGTGTTTGAATTTTTTGGAATGTTTTCATTATAGTTTATTTCTAATATTATGCCATTGTGGTCTGAGAAGATGCTTGATATGATTTCAATCTTTTTGAATTTAGGGAGACTTTGCTTGTGACCCAATATGTGGTATATTTTTGAAAATATCCCACGTGCACCTGAGAAGAATGTATATTCTGTGGCTTTTGGGTGAAATGTTCTGAAGATGTCAATTAGGTCCATCTGGTCTAGTGAGTCATTTAGAATTGCTGTTTCTTTGCTGATTTTTTGTTTAGAGGATTTGTCCAGTGGTCTTAGTGGGGTATTAAAATCTCCTACTATGATTGTATTGCTGTCAATCTGTCCTTTGATATCCTCCAGAAGTCTTTTTTATGTACTTGGGTGTTCCTGCATTGGGTGCATATATGTTTACCAGAGTTATTTCTTCTTGTTGGATTGCTCCCTTTAATATTATAAAGTGGCCTTTCTTATCCCTTGTTTTGTCCTTCACTTTGAGATCTAATTTGTCAGATATAAGTATTGCTACCCCAGCTTTTTTTTTTTCACTTCCATTCGCCTGAAAAACCTTTTTTCATCCCTTCACCCTCAGTCTGTGTGTGTCTTTTTTTCTGAGGTGGGTTTCTTGTAGACAGGGTCATGTTTTCTTATCCAATCTGTTACCCTATTTCTTTTGATTGGGGCATTTAATCCATTTACATTTAAAGTTATTATTGATAGGTACTTATTTGTTGCCATTTTTATTCTTTACCCCTGTGTTTCCTTCTTCGCTTCCTATTTCGATTTTTTACAGCAGACCCTTTAGCATTGCTGGTTCGGTGGTAATAAACTCCCTTAGTCCATTTTTGTCTGTGAAGCTCCTGATTTCACCTTCAGTTTTGATTGATACAAAGTACAAAATACTGGGTATAGTATTTTGGATTCAGACCCTTCCTTTGCATGACTTCGTATATTTCATTCCATTCCCTTCTGGCCTGATGAGTTTCTGTTGAGGAATCGGTTGCTAGTCCGATGGGGGTTCCTTTGTAGATAACTTTCTCTCTTTCTCTGGCTGCTTTTAAGATTCTTACTTTGTCATTGGTGTTTGCCAATTTAATTATAATGTGTCTTGGTGTCAGTCTTTTGGGGTTCATTTTGCTTGGGACTCTGTGAACTTCTTGGATTTGTGTGGGTTTTTTCTTCCCTATATCAGGGAAGTTTTCTGCCATTATTTCTTCAAACAGGTTTTCTATTCCTTGCTCCATTTCCTCTCCTTCTGGAACCCCTATTATGCAGATGTTGTTTTGTTTCGTGTTGTCCCAAAGTTCCCTTAGGCTCTCCTCCTGCTTTTTAATTTTTTTTTTCTAGAACTGCTCTACTTGGGTATTTTTTCCTACCTTGTCTTTTAGCTCACTGATGCGGTCCTCTGCTTCTTCTAGTCTACTCTTGATGTTTTCTATTGAGTTCTTTACAGCAGCGATGTCATTTTTCATTTCCTCTTGGTTCTTACTCATATTGTCGAATTTGTCTTCCATTTTTTTCAGCCACCTAATGACCATTTCTCTGAATTCTTTCTCTGGCAGGTTGCTTGCCTCCATTTTGTTTACTTCCTTTTCTGATGATGCCTGCTTTTCTTTCATATGTGGGCTGTTTCTTTGTCTCCCCATGGTCTTTCTTCTCCGGGTGTCTGGTTATGTAGTTCTCTCTCTCCTGCAGCCAGCACTTTGGTATAAAGGAGACCTGAGTTGGTGGTGCAACAGAGAACTAGTCTGAAATAAAGTCAAGTTCTCTCTGGTGGAATCCAGCTCCAGTCCAAAGGCCAAATAAATCCCTTCCCTCAGCAGTCCTGCAGGTCCAATCTTAGGAGAATGGGCAAGGTACTGGCCACCGGCACCACTGGCCTCCTGGAAGTTGACCTCGGGCACCCCACAAAAACTGCCTTTTTTTTTCTACCCAGGAGATTAAGGGGAAATTTACCCTCCCCACCCCATGCCTCCTGTGTTAGAACTCTTAAATGTTTCTCATGGTAACTGGTTCCCTCTGGTCTGCAAAGTTTGCCCTTCTGTTGTAATATTGTTAGAGTAACTTCCTTAAAACACAAATCAGAGCTCATCACCACACTGATTAAAGCCTCTGAAGTCTTCTTTGATGGCTTCCAAGCCTGACCTGAAATTTGCCAACTTTGCCCCAGCCTCAGTGTTTAGACCTTGCTTTCCACCTCTACTAGGGATTCTCATCCTGAGCAAATAGGATTTCAGGCCATCTAGGACCCACCGAAGGCCCCCAGCCTGAAGGTGAGCCCTCCGAAGAGTAGCACTGGTCTCCTGCACAGCTGCCTCTCAGGGCCTGGAGAAGGAACCTGACCTCCTTGCCTTCTCTCTGGGGACTCACTCCCCACTGGAACCTCAGCATCTGGCCTCTGGAGAGTGGGATCCTGGCCCCTGCTGCAGCTGCGGGGCAGGCTTGGTGGTTGGAGGGGTGCAGGAGGTTTGAACACCGGAGGAGGGGAGGGGGCGACAGCTGCTAGGTGGCAGAGTGTGGCAACTTCGGCTCCAGGGTAATGTGGATGGAAGCCCAGACTCCACTGCCTGGATCAAACTTTAATATTTCTTTGCATATCTTGTAATTTTTTGTTGTTGAAACAGGGAATTTGCTTTTGGGGTACATTGCTCTACAATTTATCAAATTAAAGTCAGGCCCTTTGCAGAGGTGAATTTTTGAGGCCAGTCTTTGAGATTTGTTTCAAGTCCATGATAGCTCTTTTTAGCTGTCTCTCTGTTTTCCCTGATTCTCTTTACTAAACTTCTAGCTGAACTACCATTTTGCTGATTGCTATCTTGAAACTACACATCTTCTCTAATTGCTTAACAACAACATGTTCACTGTCCATCAAAGTGCCTTTTGGCTTAAACTTCTCCACCCTCTGTTGCAAGTAAAGTAGTTCTTTTTAGGGAGATCTATAAAGCTGAGCTCTCTGTTCTTACTGCCTGCCTCCCCCACAGACAGGACTTCTGCAAGACTGCTCTGGAGCTGGGGCTGGGGATAACGATCCTCTTTGCTTGGACTGGTATCTTTGCTCCATGAGCACAACTCTGAGCATGGTGGTAATCCCTGGTTTTCTCATCTTGCTTCTCCAACTCAGAGCCTTCACTCTATAAGTGAGCCAGGGTTAGGGTGATCTGGACCAAGTATTATTGGCCTGCCATACCTAGGGTAGAGTTTCCACTTAATGAGTGTGGGCTGGGTGGAGGAGGGGAGCCCCAGGCCTCCAAGTTTTATTCTTCTTCAGTAGAGCTTCTGAAACAAGGAGCTGGGGCAAAAGAACTTTTATCAATCTGTTCCTCGAAAGGGGAAATTGTAACCCTAGACTGAAAGTGGGGTGAGAGGGAGCCCTGTCTTCCTAGCTATAAGTAGAGCTTCTTTCACACTGTGCTGGTGGGGAGATGGGGTGTGGAGAGCCAGGTAAGGTGTGAATCATGACTCAAACATCACAAACTTTCACTGTCTTGCTGAGATTTAGTAGATTTTCTTGAATAAATGTTTCTCTACTTGATGTATGCCTTTAGAACAATTTCCAGACAGAGACTTTAGATCATTTTTTGCTGAGAACCAATTCCAGTATGTAATAATTACAAGAGTTCCATCAAAAGGTTGGACTTGGTGGGACTTGGTGGGCTCAACAAGGGTAAGCCACATATGTAATTTACCTGTTGGAAACGGCTAAACAGGTCTTCCCCCAAACCTGAATAGGATTGTTAGCTGCCAGACAGCTCAGGGCATTTTATTGCCTCCTGTTGGGCAAACACCTGAACAGCTGTAGGCTATTCCCCAAACTGATAATGCTTCTGTATTCTACCCTTTGACACCTTACCCTATCAAGTGTATATTTCCACCTTGCCTTAGGATAAATCGTGTTGAATAAAAGCACGGGTCCTTGGTCAAGGGAGAGTCTTTAGCTCCCTTTAGCTGAAGCTCCTCTGACCCCCAATGCCTTTCAAAAATATCTTTCGTCTTTGGACTCCTTCTTAATCAGCTACACACAGCCCTTTCTCCAGAATGCTGAAAGACTGGGAAAAGACTGGGAAAAGAATCCTGGCATTATAGTGCCCTAATGAGGGACACCAACATTTATGGCCCCTGAACGTGGGACCTAACCCTGGAAGTACCAATATTAATGGAGCGCTTCTGGAGAAAGAAGGATTCACCTGAGTGGAAAATATTGTTAGGTTGAGGCAGGGGGGGGGAGTGCAGAGCCTATGCATGCATCTGCAAGGTAGATGGTGACAGAGATAACTGGTGCCTTCCTAGACCCCTGGCCTGAGGCGAATTCCACACCTCTCATGCCCTCCGCCCTCCCCCCACTAAACAGCTATATAAAAGAAGTACCTATGCCCCCCTTTTGGCGCAAACTTCCCTGGCCCATCCTTGGACCAACGAATTTCGCCCGGGAGCGCAAGATTAAAACCTCCCCTTTTTAATCGCCTGGACTCTCTGTGTTTTGTCTCCTGCATTGCAAACCTCTCAAATATCACCAGACCTGGTGGTGGAAGATTCACTGTGCGTAGAGCCCATGTCAGCTTCAGAACCCTGCGGATCCGCAAGTGCGTGAGTAATACTTTGTGTTTAAGTCAGATTATTATGGGGAAAAATTTGGTCAAAAGGCAAAATTATAAATAAGTTGGAATAGCTAAAGGCACTTTTTAAAATCAGGCTGAAAAAAGAGTACTCTGGTCATCTTTAATATGGTTTCTTGTTCAAACCATGAAAAATCTAATTTGTTTTAAGGATTGAAAATCTGTAATTTCTAAAAAGCCACCAGATACTCTGTCCCTGGAGAAGAGAGACTGGGCAGCTAGAGAGATTAAAACCGTCAACTCTCTCTCCAGGAGATTACTCAATGTTTTGTTTAAAAATTATAGAAGAACTCGCAGGGAAATGCAAAATTTGGCAAAGGTCACCTTGAGTGCTAGTAATTACTTTGGAAAGCGAAAAAGGAAAAAAATTAAGATCTGTCTTTATCTATTAAGCATGAAAAGAAATGCAGCCAGATCTGTTACTGAATCTTCCCCCCAGAGCTAGCAGGAGGTGGGGGAAGGGAGACATGTGGCAATCCAATATGGAAGGCCACTCTTCCAGTATGCTAATTTAAAGTCTCCTTTCTCACCATGAAAAAGTCTTCTTGCCTTAAAAATTTAGAAACGTGTCTGGGATTTCTGTGCACGTGTAAAGAGAGAAAGCTAGTTTAAAACAAAATGTGCACACAATCCTCTTTTGGATTGTTATAAAGTCTTAAGTTGGACTTGACTCTTTACAAGGGCTACAGAAATGAAAAACCCAAGACTGTTTTTTTCCTAAGAAAAATGGCAGATTTGACCAAAAGGAAAGAATTCAGGCTAGTTACAGCAGTTAGATTGGTATTTCCATAATAAAGAGTAGTTTTTAAAATGGTAATGAATCTCGGTCCAAGTTAACTTTTAAGGCCTTCAAGAAAATCAGTAAATTGTCTGTTAAAATTTGCCAAAGAAAATGCTTTAAAATAATTATAATTGACTCTATAGAATCTCAAATAAATTGTTGAAAAATATATTATAAAAATCTAGGTAGCCCAGGTGAAGACTAGCTATGCCCTTTGTTAGTGGAGGAAGAGGGATGGTCACCCTTCCCCCAGCAGGACAGGTAAACCAGTTTCCCACCAGTAGTTTTCCCATGGTGGCAAACTCTTAAAGAAAAAAAAAATTGGCTTGTTTGAAATCAGGCTTCCTGCGGAAACTTCTCAGGACAAGAAATGTGGTAATTTACATTTGAATAGACCAAACCTGTTTTGTTATCTTTAAGAAAAGTAGGTTTGGAGGCTTAAAATTTGGAAGTTTGCTTCCTTATGAAAAAATCCAGAGGACAGTATTAAATCTATTAATATATCATGTCTTGTATTTTTGAAATTTATTCTTAAAAATGTAAAGCGTTATTAATCTAAGAACTGCTAAATATTTGACTTGCCAGCTCTAAAAGTTCAAGGTTCAAATTAAATTAGGAGAAAATATAATTGTGGTAATTAAATGCCTGAAGTATGAAAATTTATTTTTAAGAAAATTTTGTGTCTTTTCTGAAATAATTAGGAATTCAAAATATGTTGTTTATTGGTCTAATAAAAAAAAGAATTAATTCTGTGATCCCAACTGAAATTTTTAATATAAAGACCAGTTTAAATTTAATTGATATCTTAAGATAATTATAAAAAGTATTATAATCTTTAAATCATATATATATATATATATATATATATTTGATGTTTTTTTCCACATTAAAATTTCAAGGTTCTAGCTGAGGGATAATAATTTAAGACATTTCACGGGCCCTGAAATGTTTTCAAGAAGTTATTCTCTCTTCTTAAAGGAAATATTTTTAAAATTAAACTGATCTAATATACTTGAAATTGCATGGAAAGCTTTATCAAATAAAAATTAATAACTATATTTTACTTATAAATGTTATGAAGGTTTTGGCCTCTAAGGAGGGCAAAATATTTCTTAAAATCTAAGAGTGGAATTTAAAAAACAAAAAACCCATAGCTGCCTGCATTTTTAAATAGGCTAGAGGTGGGGCAATGTTTGTGCCTTATGAATCAGATCTAAACATTTACTAAATTTGCTTTGCTTTTTAATTAAAGATACCTACTTAAATTATAATCAAGGTCTTATATAAATTAAGCTAAATGAAAAGCCAATATTTTTAAAGCCACCAGAAATGGCTAGTAAGATTTCTGTTTGTCTGCAGTACAGTTTTGGCTTTAACAATCTAGGCAGCCACCATGATAGCCACATGGCTTGCCAATCCTCTGAGGGCTGCCATCTTGAAACAGCAAAGGCCAACCCTTCTCTTTGAATAAGTCAATGCCTTTGTAAGCAATTTGGTTAAGTCTTCTATGAAAGTTACTGAGACCTCACATAATCCCTCTGTATATGCAAATAAGCCTAAGGGGATACTCTCTAAAAATAATATTCTAAATTTAGTAAAAAGAAGAAATTTGAAAAATTTTGAAATCTCTTCCACTAATATTTATAGTGTAAACTAAGATTGTTGTTAAAATATTAAGTCTGATCTGTACTAGTGGTCACCATAACCTTAAGAGAAGTTGTTTCATGTGATGTGGCCTGGCAATCTCTGCCAGGATTAAACAGCAGCCCTGTAGGTTGCTTGGTGAAAAGAAAAAGATTTTTTTAAAATATATTTTATTGATTTTTTTTTTAAGAGAGGAAGGGAGAGAGATAGAGAGCCAGAAACATTGATGAGAGAGAAACATCGATCAGCTGCCTCCTGCATGCCCCTTACTGGGGATGTGTCCCGGAATTGAACCTGGGACCCTCCAGTCCACAGGCCGACACTCTATCCACTGAGCCAAATGAGTTTCGGCAAGAAAAAGATTTTTAAAGAAACTCTCTGTAGCCTGAAAATTATTCTGGAAGGAAGTAGAGGTTTTCTTCAAACATCTTAAGAACTGTAATTAAAAGTCTATATATTTGGCCTCATAAACTGAAGTAAATAATTTGTGTTTTTGCTTCCTTGACAAAGTTTATGTAAAATTACTCAAAGACTAATTGCAGGGATTTAATTAATGTCATTTATTGTCCATAATCTAGGACAAGTGAAGTTAAAAAATAAACCTTATTTCAGATTAACTTAAATTGGCTAATTGAAATTAGTGAGTATTGAGGAAAACTTAATTGTACTGGACAAAAACTATTCCTGAAGTATTAACTAAAATTTTTATTGATAGTTCATCTCATAGTAAAATTGCTTAACATGCTATGAATCCAAAGCAGTAATATTTCTGTGCAAATATTAAAATTAAAAGTTATCAAGACTGCATTGTAAAATTTCCAAAAGCCTCCTAATATTGAAATAAAAAAAGGGGGGATAGTGGAAAAATATGATATGTGGAGAAATATTCTGTAAGTAAATTACATCAAGATATTTTTTACTTGAAGGGCGTGGAAAATGGTGGTGGAATAGAAAGACGTGTGCTGAGCCTTGTCCTGGAGCAAATAGAGGGAGCAGCTGAAATGAGTTGAATCCAGCCTGAATTGGCAAAGGAGGCACAGCTGGTGAGACAGTTTGCAGCTGGGAAGGGCAGGGATCCCCCGGATAAAGGTAAAATCAAAGATCTAGGCAGTAGAATCTGCTGGACCTTTGTGCCCAGAAGGTGAGGGAGAAACTACATGGCGCCAAGCTGCTTCCCTGAGGACAGGCAAAGCATCTGACTGGAAAAAAAAAAAAAAAGGTCCACGGACTGTGGGAGGTAGTGGATTTTAGACTTAGAGTCTGGATTTGGGATCTGAGCTCAAAGGCAGCCCTGAAGAGCTGCCGGACCGTGCAGTGCCAGCAAGAGAGGAACTTGCAGAGATGCGGTCCTTCCTCACACTGGGCCTGCGCCTTTCTCCATTGAACCTAGTTCGTGGGACCTTTCGGAGACAGACACTTACCTGTGGCTGAGGTGCTGGAGAAGGGGTGGACTTGTGGAATCTGGGGAGAGTAGGCAGCAGACGGTCCAGGAGAGATGGTAGCAAGTCTGGTGCTGAGTCACATTTAAGCTCCAGTGGCCATTTTCTCCTGAGAGATAGCCCCTCCCTCCAGTCTCCAGGCAACCAATATAGCCACACCCAGATTTCACCCTGATTAACACCATGGAATCTGAATACTCCCTGAGGCCATATGATCTGCCTAAAGAGAAATCTTTAGAAGCTAGGCACCTCAATTACCTGGCTACACTGCCATGGCACTTCAGAGTGCTTCAGTGTGCCTCGCTGGCAAACTTACTGTGGGTGCTCCTGTGAGCCGCCACTGGGAGTGAGCACCTATCCACCACAGGTGCAGCAGCGAAAGCTGAGTCTGCCCACCCCACAACTACAGAACTCTGAGCACCACAGTCACCCCTTTCCAGAGTGTAGGCCCCCTGAGCCACATCACCCCGACCGATGGTTCCTTGGTACCACTCTGAGTCCCCACTGGGCACTCATGATTTCAATTAAGGGTGCAAGACAGCATAAATTGGGATACTCCCCTCCATGGCTGCTGACTTCTAGACACCGCAGTTGTGCTTCTCAAGCTGGCAGGCCTACATCAAGAGAACCCAAATAGCTCAAGTAGGGAGCTACACTAGATTAACAAGCCAAGGAGAACTGAGATTACACCAGTACCACCATCACCAAAAGTACCTGGGTAGCAAAGCAATGGGATCTACAATTAAAACATTACAGGAAAACATGGGGAGACAAAAAAGCAATCCCCAAAGGAAAGAAAAAGAGAAATCACCAGAGGGAGTTAAATGAAATTGAGGCTAGCAGCTTAACAGAGAAAGAATTCAGAGTAATGGTTATAAGGATGTTTAAACGGCTGGATGACAAATACACACAACTCAATGAGAACTATAAGAAGCTGAATGAAAATGCCACCAACATGAAAAGAAACCAAGAGGAGATGAATAATGACATAGCTGCAATAAAGAACCCATTGGAAGGCTTAAACAGTAGACTAGAAGAGGCTGAGGACCGCATCAGCGAATTAGAAGACAAGTTAGGAAAAAAAACACACAAACACAGCAGCAACTGGAAATAAATAAGACTTAAAAAGCAAGAGGAGAGCCTAAGGGAGCTTTGAGACAACACAAAACAAAACAATATTTGGATAATAGGGATACCAGAAAGAGAGGAAGAGAAGCAAGGAATAGAAAACCTGTTTGAAGAAATAATGACAGAAAACTTCCCTGATATTGGCAAGAAAAAACTATTCAAGTCCAAGAAGAACACAGTCCCAAACAAGTTGAACCCCAAAAGACCGACACCAAGACACATCATAATTAAATTGGTGAACACTAATGACCAAGTAAGAATATTAAAGGCTGCCAGAGAGAGACAGAAAGTTACCTACAAGGGATCTCCTATTAGAATATCAACTGATTTATCAACAGAAACACATCAGGCCAGAAGGGAATGGAATGAAATATACAAAGTGATGCAAAGCAAGGGACTGAATCCAAGAATACTATACCCAGCAAGGCTATCATTCAAAATGGAAGGTGGAATCAGGAGCTTCACAGACAAAAAAGGGCTAAGACAGTTTATCACTACCAAGCCAGCAATGCAAGAAATGCTAAAGGGACTGCTGTAAAAAGAAGAAAGAGAATGGCAAAAAGAAACACAAACAATAAGGAAAAATATGACAACAAACATGTACTTGTGAATAATAACATTAAACGTAAATGGATTAAATGCACAAAATCAAAAGACATAGGGTAGCTGAATGGATAAGAAAACATGACTCATATATTTGCTGTCTACAAGAGGCCCACCTCAGAGCAAAGGACTCACACAGATTGAGAGTGAAAAAACATTTATTGGGCAAATGGAAATGAGAAAAAAGCTGGGGTTGCCATACTTATATCTGATAAAATAGACCTCAAAGTAAACACCATAACAAGATATAAGGAAGGCCACTACATAATACTAAAGGAAGCAATTCAACAAGAAGATATAACTCTGGTAAACATATATGCACCCAATGCAGGAACACCCAAATACATAAAAAAACTCCTGGAAGATATCAAGGAAGAGATCGACAACAATAAAATCATAGTAGGAGATTTTAATACACCATTGACATCACTGGATAAATCCTCTAGAGAAAAAAATCAGCAAAGAAACAGCAATTCTAAATGACTTTACTAGACCAGATGGACCTAATTGACATCTTCAGAACATTTCACCCAAAAACCACAGAATATACATTCTTCTCAGGTGCACGTGGGATATTTTCAAAAATATACCACATATTGGGTCACAAGCAAAGTCTCCCTAAATTCAAAAAGGTTGAAATCATATCAAGCATCTTCTCAGACCACAATGGCATAATATTAGAAATAAACTATAATGAAAACATTCCAAAAAATTCAAACACTTGGAAGCTGAATAGCATGCTATTAAACAATGATTGGGTGATCAACGAGATCAAAGAAGAAATTAAAAACATCCTGGAGATTAATGACAATAAAAACACAACCATGCAAATGCTATGGGACACAATGAAAGCAGTCCTGAGAGGGAAGTTTATAGCTCTACAGGCTTACCTCAAAAAAAAAAAAAAAAAAGGAAAAATGGTACTAAATCTTCTAACTCAACAACTCAAAGAATTAGAAAGAGAGCAACAAGAAAAGCCCACAGTGAGCAGAAGGAAGGACATACTAAAGATCAGAGCAGAAATGAATGACATAGAGACCAAAAAAACAATACAAAGGATCAACAAAACCAAGAGCTGGTTCTTTGAAAGGATAAACAAGATTGATGAACCTCCAGGCTCACCAAGAAGCAAAGAGAGAGGACCCAAATAAACAAAATCAGAAATGAAAGAGGTGAAATAACAACACACCCCACTGAAATACAAAGGATTATTAAGAAATACTATGAGCAACTCTATTCTAACAAACTACACATTCTGGAGGAAATGGACACAATCCTAGAAAAATACAACCTTCCAAAACTCACTCAGGAAGATTCTAAAAATCTCAATAGGCAGATAACTATGGAAGAAATTGAAGCAGTCATCAAAAAGCTTCCAGCAAACAAAAGCCCGGGGTCAGACGGCTTCACAGGGGAGTTTTACCAAACATTCAAGGAAGAACTAAAACCTATCCTCCTCAGACTATTCCAAAAAATTCAAGAGGAAGGAACACTTCCAAGCTCATTCTATGAAGCCACCATCACCCTAATACCAAAACCAGATAAAGACAACACAATGAAAGAGAATTACAGGCCAATATCCCTCATAAACATAGATGCCAAAATCATCAACAAAATTCTAGCAAATCGGATCCAGAACTACATCAGAAAGATCATACACCATGATCAAGTAGGATTTATCCCAAGAATGCAAGGATGGTCCAATATCCACAAATCAATAAACGTGACACATCACATAAACAAATTGAGAGATAAAAATCACATAATCATATCAATCGATGCAGAAAAAGCATTAGACAAAATCCAACACCCTTTCTTGATAAAAACTCTCAACAAGGTGGGAATACAAGGATCATACCTCAACATAATAAAAGCTATATATGATAAACCCACAACTAACATCATACTCAGTGGCAAAAACTAAAACCATTTCCCCTAAGAACAGGAACAAGACAGGGATGCCCACTCTCACCACTCTTGTTCAACATAGTACTGGAAGTATTAGCCATTGCAATTAGACAAGAAGAAGAAATAAAAGGCATCCAAATTTGAAAAGAAGTAAAGCTGTCCTTATTTGCAGATGACATGATATTGTACTTAAAAAACCCAAAAGACTCCATCAAAAAACTAATAGACTTAATAAATTAATTTGGCAATGTGGCAGGATACAAAATTAACACCAAGAAATCTATGGCATTTCTATACACCAACAGTGAACTGACAGAAAGAGAGACTAAAAAAGCAATCCCATTTACCATCGCACCAAAAAAATTAAGATACCTAGGAATAAACTTAACTAAGGAGGTAAAAGAACTGTACACGGAAAACTGCACAACACTGAAAAAAGAGATAGAGGAAGACATAAACAGATGGAAGAACATACCACGTTTGTGGATTGGGAGAATCAACATCATTAAAATGTCTATACTGCCCAAAGGAATCTATAGATTCAATGCACTCCCCATTAAAATACCAACGGCATATTTCACAGACCTAGAAAGAACTCTCCAAAAATTCATCTGGAATAAAAAAAGACCCCGAATAGCCACAACAATCCCGAGAAAGAAGAACAAAGTAAGTGGGATCTCAATACCAGATTTAAAGCTGTATTACAAAGCCACTGTTCTCAAAACTGCCTGGTACTGGGACAAGAACAGACATATAGATCAATGGAATAGAATAGAGAACCCAGAAATCGACCCAAATCATTATGCTCAAATATTATTTGACAAAGGAGGCATGAATATACAATGGAGTCAAGACAGTCTCTTCAATAAATGGTGTTGGGAAAATTGGACAGATACATGCAAAAAAATGAAACTAGACCACCAACTTACACCATACACAAAAATAAACTCAAAATGGACCAAGGACTTAAACATAAGATGAGAAACCACAAAAATACTAGAGGAATCCACAGCCAGAAAAATCTCTGACATATGCCGCAGCTATTTCTTCACTGATACCACTCCTAAGGCAATGGAAACTAAAGAGAAAATAAACAAATGGGACTACATCAAAATAAAAAGCTTTTGCACAGCAAAGGAGACCATCAATAAAACAACAAGAAGGCCAATGCATGGGAGAACATATTTGCCAATGATATCAACGATAAAGGTTTAATCTCCAACATTTACTGGGAACTCATGCAGCTTAAGAAAAAGAAGATAAACAATCCAATCAAAAAATGGGCAACTGATCTAAAGAGACACTTTTTGAAAGAAGACAGAAGGAAGGCCAAGAAACATATGAAAACCTGCTCAAAGTCACTAATCATCAGAGAGATGCAAATCAAAACAACAATGCGGTACCATCTCACACCTGTCAGAATGACTATCATCAAAATATCAACAAATGACAAGTGCTGGCCAGGATGCTGAGTAAAAGGAACCCTCATGCACTGCTGGTGGAAATGCAGACTGGTGTGGCCACTGTGGAGAATAGTATGGAGTTTCCTCAAAAAACTAAAAATGGAATTCCCATTTGACCCAGTGATCCCACTTCTAGGAATATATCCCAAGAAACTAGAAACACCAATCAGAAAAGATATATGCACCCATGTGTTCATAGCAGCACAATTCACCATAGCTAAGATTTGGAAACAGCCTAAGTGTCCATCAGCAGATGAGTGGATTAAGAAACTGTGTTATATCCACACAATGGAATACTATGCTGTGGTAAAATAGATGGAGTTCCTACCATTTACAACAACATGGTTGGAGATGGAGAGCATTATGCTAAGTGAAATAAGCCAGGCAGAGAAAGATAAATATCATATGATCTCACTCATTTGTGCAATATAATGGACGGCATGGACTGATGAACAAGAAAAGATCTAGGAGCTGAATAATGTCTATCAGAATGTCATACCTCAGGTAAGGTAGGGGAAGATGGGGGTAAGGGGGAGAGATCAACCAAGGGACTTGTGTGCATGCATATGAAACTAATCAATGGACACAGACAACAAGCGGGTGGGGCATAAGTGGGGATTCGGGGTGGGGAGTTATGGGGGAATAAGGACACATATGTAAAAAAGAAAAATTAAAAAAATATTAAAAAATTATAAAATAAAAATAAAATATTAAATCTAATCCATACTAGTGGTCACCATAACCTTAAGAGAAATTGTTTCATGTGACAAAGATTTTTCAATGAAACTCTCTGTAGCCTGAAAATTATTTAGGAAGGAAACAAAGAGAAGTTTCCTTCAAAAGTCATAAGGATTGTAATTGAAAGTCAATATATTTGGCCTCTTGAACTAAAGTAAGTAATTTGTGTTTTTGCCTCCCTGCAAAGTTTATATAAAGTTACAAAAAGAAATTGACAGCTAGTTTGAAATGGAATTGCCATGGCCTAGAGCAAAGAATATCCTTACATGATATTATTCTACAATGTCATTATAATTTTAGATATTTTACAACAGCATATTGTACAATTATCCCAAACAAACTTACAAACTAATTCTTTGAATGTTTGGCAACAATTTAAAAAAGGACTTGAAAGGATTTAATCCCTTTCAGAAGGAATGAAGGCACTGGGAAAGCACTTGAGCATCCTATATTGGCCCCTCTTGCCTTTTGTGCCAAGAGGGACCCTCTTCTCACAATCCAATTGCCCTCAGATGTTGCCTGAGCTTTCTGTTCATGCTGAGCTTGAAGCCTCGTAGTGGCTGGTACCATGGATCTGTCTCACACCCAATCGTGACAGCTGGGCCCTCAATGGAGAAGAAACCTGAGTTCCCCGAGATATGTGATCAGCACTGGGACCCTGCCAGCAGGCCGGGGGATCCCATGGCAGGTGCTGGGCATGGAGGCCACGGGGGCTTAGGCTACCAAGGAGAGAGAACTGAACCTTACATCACCCTGCTTGATCCCGGAGGATGACTGGTTAGCCAGAGATGTGTAAGATTCCTCTGGGAAGGTACAACCTAAGACAGGCACAGTCGCAGAGGGGCTGTCAGGAGAGAACTTGGGGGGCAACAGAGGTGGGGCACAGACCCTCACCCCCCAACCCTGAAAGGGCCTGAACCCTCACCCCTTCTGAGGGAGGTCTCCTGCCCCCATGGCTTCTTTGCTTCCCATGCCCAGCTCAGATTGGGACACAGATGACAGACAGAGACTTGGCCCAGCTTAGATCAGGACCCAGTTAACAGACAGAGACTTGGCCGACAGCAGCTGCCCTATATCTAAATTCAGCCTAGCATCAGGAATGCTCAGGGCCTACTCAAGAATGCAAATAATCCTCTCCACTAATATTTACAGGGTAAACTAAGATTGTTGGTAGAGTATTAAATTGGACAGTAAAATAGTAATGAACTTTTCAGATTAATTTAAATAGGCTAATTGAAATAAGTGAATATTCAAGAAAATTTAATTGTACTAGAGAAAAAGCTGTTCCTAAAGTAATAACTAAAATTTCTATTGGTAGTTCATCTCATGGTAAAATTCCTGAACATGCAATGAACCTAAAGCAGTCATATTTTGGGGCAAAAAAATTAAAATTTAAAGTTATCAAGACTGCATTATAAAATTTACAAAAGCCTCCATTCATAAAAAAAAAAAAGGTGGGATAGTAGGGTAATATCATGTAAGGAAAAATATCCCATAAGTAAATTACATCTAGAAAATTTTTACTTTACAAAATTAATTTTCATTTGTAATGTTAACAGCAACACACCCATGAAAAACACACATGGTGTCTAAATAAGACAAAGGAAAATCGTTTGGGCAAAAATAAAAAGGATTCCAAATCAATTATATAGAAAAGATTCCTTTATTAACTTTTTGTCGAGAATATGTTTGTATATTTTCAGAAAACAACTCCAAGACCATGTGGATTCCTGCAACAGAGAGGAATTGACAGGTCTGCTCCAACCACGAAGACAAGAGGAAAAACAGTACAGAGATGGAAGACGCTGACGACGTCTTGCCACGCGAGCAGTCAGCAGCTGTGCACCACTGCAGGTTGCCTAGGACCAAACCAGAGAGGGTCGGACCTGCATTGCCACCATGTGCCCACCATTCAGATATCATTGCTGACATGTACACATAAGGAACTGTTTGACATTGAAACGGGGACTCAGAACTGTTGGACATTGAAATTGGGACTCAAACATTTTTTGTTATTATATGTTTATTTCTAGTCTGCAGAGGCAAGATTTTTTAAAGAAAAGAAGTGGGGAAAAATAGACACAGAGGCAAAGAAGCATTGAACAGACTGTCAAACTACAGTGGGAAGGCAGGTTGGGGGTGTGTGGGCTGTAAGAGATCAACTGAAGTACTTGTACGCATGCATATAAGCATAACCAATGGATACAAGACACTGGGAGGGGCGGGGGCAGGTGAAGGCATGTACTGGGGGTAGGGGAGGCCGGGGGGAGGTTAATGGGGGGGAAAGGAGACATATGTACTACTATTTGTAATACTTCAAACAATAAATAAAAAAAATGAAAAAAAAGAAAAAAGAAATTTTTTAATTTGAAAATTATTTTTCACTTGTTATGTTAATAGTAGGACACCCATGAAAAATCACATAGTGTCAAAATAAGCCAAAGGAAAACTGTTTGGGCAAAAATGAAAAAGGATCCCAAGTCAAATTTATAGAAAATATTCTTTTATTAACCTTTGGTCAAGAATATGTATATTTCCAGAAAAGCCTATGTGGATTCCTGCAACAATGCATCCCAGAGAGGAATTGATAGGACTGCTCCAGCCACAGAAATATCAGTGGCCCCCAAGAACAGAGGCGAAACAGTCCAGAAATGAAGATGGTGAAGACGCCTTGCCATGCTAGCAGTCAGCAGCTGTGCGTTGCTGCAGGTTGCCCAGGACCAAACCAGAGAGGGTCGGACCTGCATTGCCACCATTTGTCCACCATCCAGAACTGAAATATCATTGTTGACATGTACACATAAGAAACTGTTGGACATTGAAATTGGGAATCAAAACTATTGGACATTAAAATTGAAACTTAAAGAACTGTTGACCCAGAAAGAAACTGAATGCAGGCTGATTTCCTTTAATTCCTGACAGCAATTTAAAGGGACTTGATAGAACTCTGTCCTTTCCATTGAATTTAAAAATCTTAAAACATACATTCTTTTTTAATTTAAAAAATCAAAAAGGGTGAGATGCCGAGAATCAATTCCAGCATGTAATAATTACAAGAGTTCCATCAAAAGGTTGGACTTGGTGGGACTTGGTGGGCTCAACAAGTGTAAGCCACATATGTAATTTACCTGTTGCTAAATGGCACTTCCCCCAAACCTGAATAGGATTGTTAGCTGCCAGACAGCTCAGGGCATTTTATTGCCTTCTGTTGGCCAAATACCTGAACAGCTGTTGGCTATTCCCCAAACTGATAATGCTGCTGTATTCTACCCTTTGATACCTTACCCTTTGAAGTGTATATTTCCACCTTGCCTTAGGATAAATCGTGTTGAATAAAAGCACGGGTCCTTGGTCAAGGGAGAGTCTTTAGCTCCCTTTAGCTGAATCTCCTCTGACCCCCAATGCCTTTCAAAAATATCTTTTGTCTTTGGACTCCTTCTTAATCATCTCCACACAGCCTTTTCTCCAGAATGCTGAACCTTTTGTTAGTCTGGGAAAAGAATCCTGGCATTATGGTGCCCTAATGAGGGACACCAACAATTTTTTAAAATAATTTTTACCAGCCCTAACTGGTTTGGCTCAGTGGATAGAGCATCAGCCTGTGGACTGAAAGGTCCCAGGTTCGATTCCGGTCAAGGGCATGTACCTTGGTTGCGGGCACATCCCCAGTGAGCGGTGTGCAGGAGGCAGCTGATAGATGTTTCTCTCTCATCGATGTTTATAACTCTCTATCCCTCTCCCTTCCTCTCTGTAAAAAATCAATAAAATATATTTAAAAAATAATTTTTACCAGTTATGGTTATTTCACTGGGGAGAGTGCTATGGTCTGAATATGCCTCCCCAAAATCCATGTTGGATCCTAGCTCCCAAATGTGATGTTATTAGTAATCACCTTGGGAGGTGATTAGATGGAGCCTGTGTAGATGGGATTAGTGTTTTATGAGAGAGGCTCCAGAGAGATCCTTTAGCTCCTTTCATGATGTGAGGATACAATGAGAAGTCGGTGACCTGGTAAAGAATCCTCACGACTATGCTGGCACCATAATCTTGGACTTCCAGTCTTCACACCAGGAGCAATAAATTTCTTCCATTTAAAAGCTACCCAGTCAGAACAGACTGACAGAGAGGGCATGTGGAGCTTGTAAATCTGCTATTCCAGAAGTGCTTCTTGAATACTACTGTTTATGTATTGAATCGTGTCTAGAAATCTTGCCGAACTATCTCATTCATTCATTTATTCATTCATTCATCAATTTAATACAGATTTATTAGTTTAATTACTTTGAGCTTTCTAGATAAATGAGCATTACTTCTTCAAAGAATAGCAACTCTTTTTTTTCAATCTTTTGCTTAAAAAAAATCTTAGTGAATTAGATAACACCTTCTAAACCATGGTCAACATGGTAGTGATTAAAGCATGTGTATTTGCTTTGTTCTCTACCTTGTAAAGTATCTCCATTATGTATTTTGTTTGCTATAGATTCTTAAAGATAAACTTTATGTCCCTGTCCTGTGAAAGTTTTAATAAGAATGTGTTGACATATGTAAAATGCTTTTTCATTATCTATTGAGATAATCATGAGTTTTCTGTTTTAAATTTTGAATCAGATTGATAGATGTTATATTGTTGAATAATCCTCCAATATCTGGGGTAAATTCTGATTATGATGAATTATTTTAAAATACATGTTGGATTCTGTTAGTCAATATTTAACTTAGGACTTTTATTTATATTTCTAAGTGAAATTAGCCTATAATTTTCTTTCCTATATAGGCCCTGTTTGGTTTTGGTATATAGGTTATACATTTTTCCTTCTTAATTTTTTAAAAACTTTTTTATTGATTTTATTGGGATGACATTAGTTAATACAATTATATAGGTTTCAGGTGTAGAATTCTATAATCATCTGTATATTATATTGGGTGTTCACCACCCCAAGTCAAGTAAAACTGTTTTATTTTTTGTGAGGCAAAAAGTATATTTTGTATATTATAAGGATTATTTGTTGCTTAAAGGTTTGATAGCACTCACTTATAAGGCCTCTGTGCCCAGTTTTTATGTCTGGGTGTGAATTTGGACAAAAGGCTTTTTATTACTTTCTCACCGTAAATATTATTTGTCTAAATAAGTTTTCCATTCTTTCATATTAAAACTTTTGCATTTTATACTTTTAAAACAATTCATCCATTGCTTCTGGATTTTGAAATGTGCTGGTGTTTTCTTGCTTATAATATTCCTTTAAAGTTATTAAAACAGCCTGGCTGGCATGGCTCAGCGGTTGAGTGTCCACCTATGAACCAGGAGGTCACAGTTCAATTCCTGGTCAGGGCACATACCCGGGTAGTGGGCTCAATCCCCATTAGGGGGCATGATGAGAGAGAATCACTGATTGGCTGCCTACTGCATGCTCCCTACAACCTGGGCCTGGGCCTTGACCAGGAATTGAACCATGACCTTCTGGTTCATAGGTCGACACTCAACCACTGAGGCATGCCAGCTGGGCCAAAGTGCTATCTTAATAGGCTTTTCAATGAACCAACTTTTGTTTTGTTAGCTATCTATAATGTTTTTATTGCTTTGTAAACCCTTCTGTTACGATTTCCATTCTCCTTATTTCTTTAAACATGGCCTCCATTATTCATCCTCAACACTGATGAGTTAATTAGACTCTTTCATACACGAATATGCTCCCTATTGAAGAGAACCACAGGTGTCTTAAAATTGAACCACAGATTTATTGAATTGTAATAGTCTTTAGAGAGCATCTATCCCATTGAAGGCAAATATCTGCTGTACTTATTTTGAAAGCAGTTTATCACGTTCACCTTCCCCCACTGAGGCTGAATGCACCTGCTGAACTTCCACACAGTTCTCTGAGCAGCTTTGCCAACTTAGCACGAGTGTAATGACAGGTAGCCCCGAGTGGGAGGAGTCTTTGTCATCCACAGGTTCTGGGAGCAACAGTGTTGAAATCACCTGTGAGTTTGTTAGAAATGCAGAATCATGGGCCCCGCCCATATATTCTAATTCTAAGTCAGATTCTGTGTTTTAACAACATCATCAGGGGGATCATTTGCACACTCAAGTTTGGAAGCACCTGGTCTTACACCTTTACTTTGCAGATGAGAAAATGAAGGGCCTAAGTGGTAAACTAATTTACTCCAGATTATGCACAAGAAGGGGATTGTCATAGGAAAATTAGAGGAGGAGGGAAAGAGCGAGAGGGGGAAAGAGAGGACGGGGAAGAAAGAGGAGAAAGAAGCCAAGGTTGTGGAAAATGAGAAAAAATAAGGAAGAAGAGATGGGAAGGTGATCTTCAACCACACACAGTTCCTCTAAGGCCACCTTTGGGCAGGTCACAATAGTAGACATTTGTCTAGTGTTCTTCTGTCAGCTTTGAATGCCAGTAAGAAAACACACCCAGATTTCACTGAACCTCAAGTTCTTTCTCTGGCAGCAGGAGTAGCAGTAAGAAAGCTAGAAAATGTCAACATGTCCTGTGGCCCCTCAGGTGCCCGGTGTGACAGCCGAGGACCAGCTGTCCTTTTGTGGCGTTGCTGCCTTGGACCTCCCACAGCCTTAGGGCCCTGCCCGGGGCCTCAGAGCCTGCTGACTGGGAGAGGCACTCATAAATCTGCAGTGACCCTGCCCCGTCTGCACACGCAGCTCCTTTCCAGGAACACCGGGATTATTTATTGCGGCCCATGGAGTTCTCTGTAAGGCTTCAGCCCGATGCAGGAGATGCATGTTCTATTTCTGTTTGACATACTGTGTCAGGAGCGAGCCCTGGAAGAGGCGTGAGTAACTCAGCATTGTACAAGGAGGGTGAAGTTATGTGGTTATATATCAACACCAGGCACTGGAAGTCCTTGGAAACCAGGAGAGTATAATTTTAGAATGAGCGTAATGAAAATGTTAAAAAGCGATCCATTTTTTCTCCTCTGCTTCTAAGATGTGCTAAAAAGTAATTGGGAGAATGTTTCAAGGATGGATGAATGCCTTATGCTGCAGTTACCTCCTGCCGGAAAACGCTGAGGTGGGACAAATACCTCCATCTTTCCAGCCGTGACCTCTGGGCAGTTCCAAGACCAGATTTCTAGCTGCTTCTCAGATGCCTTTCCTGCCAATAGCCTCTCAAATTTGCCATGTTTGAATATGAACTCATGGTTTCCTTCCAACTTCCTCCTCCTTCTCTACGTGGCACCCAGCTCACTGGCACCAGGCAGCCACCTGTGGCTCAGGCTCTGCAGTTAGTTGTCCTCCTTGACTCCTCTCGTTTCTTCACTCCTGCCTCTGAGGACAGCCGGTTCCTGTCCATGCTGCCCCCAGAGGGCTCTCAGATCCATCCTCCTTCCATTCCAACCACAGCTCTCCTAACCCAGGCCTCCCTCGGTCATGTGAGTGATTGTCATGGCTGCAGAAGGTCTCTAGTCTGTGCCCACATGGTCCAGGTTTACCCCTGAGAGTACCCAGCAGGCCACATTGCTGCCTCCTCAGAGAGCACCCTTCTCAGCAGCAGGGTCAAGGGTCAAGGACATCGCCAGAGCACTGCAGACAGCTGTCCTGGGAGCTCGCACCACCTGCCTTTGTCACTTCCTTTGCTTTGGCCACATCAGCCCACCTGCCTTTCCTCCTGTGCTCACCCCTTTAATGCCATTAGGCATCCAATTCCCCAGGTCTGACTGCCCTTGCCTCTGCCTACATATTAAAAAGCTATTAGTTTAACAATTTTATTCTCCCCATCTTGACACTCACAGGTTGATACAGTCCTGGGAGCCAGCAGTCGGCTAGCTCATTCTTAGGAACAAAACAGTTCTCTGGTCAGCTTCAGCTTTAAGAAGAATCTCATTTTAGAGAGGACTATACCCAGTCCACACACACGAGTATATCAGCACACACATTGGGTGAGGGGTGAGGAGGAGGTTTCTCTTCTCTTTTTCTCCCTCCAGCCCTGTCCCCCACTCACCAGGTGAGGTTTCAGACCCTCTAGGTCTGAACCGAGGAGGAAGGAGAATTGAGGGACAGGCGAGGTCTGGCGTGGCTGGTATTCATGTAATCAAGTGTTGACCACTTCTGACCATGACACATTGGCAGATGAGCAAAGCCGACTTCATTTCTTGTGGGTTGCTTTGGGTGTGTGCTGGGAATATGTAACTATACTTCCTGTAGCATATGTGATATATCTTCTTCCAGTGCTGATTATGTTTTCTCCCTCTGCTCTTAGGAACCCAGGTCTAACCACTCGCCTCTGGTTGGCATAGTCATGCCTCTGGGAAGTTCTCTTAGGCAGTATTTCGTGGTTCCACAAAGGACCTCTCTCCTATGGTCACGTAGCTTTGCCCCATAGAACTGGACCTGACTTCCCCTCTGGCTATCAATCGCACCTTCTCTTACTCGGGAAGAGGCACTGGGATGGGTTGCAGTTCCTGAGCACAGTCCCTGGTCTGCTGGAACTCCAGATGGTTCCTTCCATCCTTGTCACTGGGTTTGGTGAAGGGCAAACCCCTCTCCAGCGCGGGGCTGTGGGGCAAGGGCGTGGTTCTCACAGCCACTGAATACTCTACAAAGACAATTCCCCCCTGACTTCCAACTTGCACTGTTTTGAGCTTTTGGGTAGGTCAAGGTGAGCTGAGGGTCACAGAACCATGCGGTATTTCCTGAGCGAGTCCTGCGGAGTTGGTGGAACCCTCACTTGGAAGTGTGGGAGAATTTGCTCTCAGTGCCCTGGGCACCTGCTGACATGCACAGCGGCCTGACATCTACTGCACTGTCATGACAGTTCCCCACAGGGTCCTTCCTTAGAGCAGCGAGGCTGCCTGCGTGCCTCAGCGGAAGTGATGGTGCTGGGGGCTTCCGGGCACGAGCCAGAAGTTTCTTGTACTTTTAATAGACCTGGGAACTGCAGAGCACGGCCTTCTGACTGCCATCAGTAGAGCCTGTCTTTTTAGGTTACTCACCAGTGCCCAGGGGCACACAGATGTGCTAGGTGTGCCTCCCACAGGGCTGCCACCTGGACTATCAGACCAGAAGTGGGGCTTGTCCCAGGTTCCAGGCTCGGTCGGTGTAGCAGAGAGCCAGGTGAAGACCACCCAGCCAGTCATTTGACAGAAGTTTGGGCACGAATGTGTCAGGCTCTGGGTGAAGCGCCGAGGATGCAGTGATGAACATAAAATGACAGAACTAGCTCCTGCCATCATGAAAGGTGTGCATCCTCAGCCCCATAATGAAAAGCTACTGCTGTTTCCAGACCAGAGCTCGTTAGTGACCTAGAGGCAAATCCAGGCACTCCTAGGCTCTTCCGTCCACATGGTATTATAAAACGAACTGGATTAGCTGATGATATGTGATAATTGAGAGATTTTATGTAAAAATTTGTTTTCCTGGTTTTTCTTGAGAATCAGCAGATCAGGCAACTCCAGGCTCCTCATCCCTCCCAGCCTCAGCTGGGCTCAAGCAGCAGCTGCCTGGGAAGGTTGCCACGTTCCCCTTCCCCCCTTTTATAAGCTTTTTAGCCTGCTTCCCCCTTTTATATTCCTCTCCCCCTTTTATATTCCTCTCTGCCTTTTATATTCCTTCCCCCTTTTATATTGGGTAGCTCTGAATTTTGGGTAGCTCTGAACTAGTCATTTTCAAATTGTTCTTAGTAAGAAAATGCTGTTTTTTTAAAAAAAGAATTCTTTATTGTTGGAAGTATTACACATGGCCTCCTCCCCCCCCACCCCCCGACTTTAATCCCCTCCAGCCTGCCCCTGCATCCTGCCCCAGGCCCTCACCGCCCCATTGCCTTTGGCTATGGGCCTTGCATGTGTGCATACAAGGTTCTTGTTTGATTACTTCCCACCCCACCCCTAAGATTCTGCACTCTGTAGAAAATGCTATTTTAAAATTAAAAATGAACAAAAATCTTGTACAAAGTACATATATAAAATATATAAAAGCAGAGCTGCTCTGTTGAAGTCCACAACCCCTCATGTCCCTGTGGGAGCCTCGAAGCTCCACAGGAGGGAGAAGGAAAGCCCTACCCAGACCTCAGAAACTGTCTGAACTCTGACCCCAGCCACCTGTGGATTCTGGCCGACACTGTAACCATGAGCAGCTGCCACCAGCCCTTCTGATCCGCCCGAGTCCCTTCTCTCACCCCAGCCCCAACCAGCACACACTGCTCTCCCCACTCTGTCACTGTGATAAGCAGCCCCGTGGGCCTAGGTCTGTGGCCTCCAGCCGCCACGAACAGGGAAGGACTTGCAGGGAGAAATTTTGACAGAACAGCCACTGCTCTTTGGGTTTCCTCCAGCTTTAATAGAACTATTTGGTTTCATTGGGACCTCGGTCACTGTCTAATGAATTTAAACAGACGAGGCAAATACCAATCAAATACTCACATGAAATGGAAACAATTTGAGAGGAGGGCCTTGGTCTGCACACAGCACAGTCCCATCCTCTCGTCTCCTAAATATTTGCCATTCTGCACACCAAGGGGTGAGCACGGGGATAAAGAATGTGAGCTTGAGAGTAAAAAAGTCTTCTCTCTTGTTTTTAAGAGCCTTGAGGCTCTGCCAGCAGGAGGCCCTAACTTTCATTTGGGCCCAGATGATGGGTATGCACTAGTTTGCCCTGTGCTTCAGTTCTGCCTCTGTCTCCTTAGGACGTGTCTTGGGAGGAAACATTGCTTTTCTGTTCATCTGACATTCTCTGGGGGCCTCCCCAGAAGGCCCGAGGCCAGCTCAGTGGTCCTGCCTGTCCTCCTCATCCTCCCAATGTGGCCGAGAGGCTTTAGGAATGCAAAACTGTATGAGCTTTGGAAAATAGCCTGGCAGTTTCTCATAAACATTCACCTGCCTTATGAACAGGCATTTCCCCAAGTGAAGGAAGAAGTGAATCCATCCAAGGACCTGTACTCAATGCTCACAGCAGCCTTAGTCACCATAGCCCAGACTACAGCCAGTCCAAGGGCTCACACAGAACCGATGAACAGGTGTGGTATATCTACACCATGGGATACCACTCAGCTATAACAATGGACAAACTGCAGAAATGTGCAAGGACATGGGTGAGACACAATTGTTAGTCTCACTCAGCAAAGAAGCCAGACACGAAAGACTAAATATTGTGTGATTCCACTTCATGTGGCATTTTTTTTTTAAAGCAAAACTACAGGGACTGAAAGCAAGCAGAGGGTTGTCACGGGTAGACTGCATAGGGGTATGAGGGAGCATTTTGGGATGAAGTTATTTTAGTTTTAGGTTTCATATTTAGGTCTGTGATCCACTAACAGTAAAATTTTGTGTGTAGTGTGAGGTAAGGGTTGGAATGTGTGTTTTCCACCCCCCATATCCAGTTATGCCAGCATCACTTGTTGAAAGTTCTCATTTCCCCATCAAATTCATTTTTGCACTTTTTTTTAAATTTTATTTTATTTTTATTGTTTTAAGTATTACAAATAGTAGTACATATGTCTCCTTTTTTTTTTTCCCCTTTGATCTCCCCCCGACCACCCCTACCCCCCAGGACATGCCTTCACCTGCCCACCCTCCCCCCCCACCCCAGTGTCTTATATCCATTGGTTGTGCTTATATGCATGCGTACAAGTCCTTCGGTTGGTCTCTTACAGCCCTCCTCGCCCAACCACCCCTGTCTTCCCAATGTAGTTTGACAGTCTGTTCAATGCTTCTTTGCCTCTGTATCTTTTTCCCACCATTTCTTTCCTTTAAAAAGTTTTGCCTTTGCAGACTGGAAATAAACATATAATAACAAAACAAGACAAAACAAAAAAATGTTTGAGTCCCAATTTCAATGTCCAACAGTTCCTTATGTGTACATGTCAGCAGTGATATCTGGATGGTGGGCACATGGTGGCAATGCAGGTCCGACCCTCTCTGGTTTGGTCCTAGGTAACCTGCAGCGGTGCACAGCTGCTGACTGCTCCCATGGCAAGGCGTTGTCAGCGTCTTCCATCTCTGGACTGTTTTTCCTCTTGTCTTCGTGGTTGGAGCACTCCTGTCAATTCCTCTCTGTTGCAGGAATCCATCTGGTCTTGGGGTTGTTTTCTGAAAATATACAAATATATTCTCGACCACAAGTTAATAAAGGAATCTTTTCTATATAATTGATTTGGGATCCTTTTTATTTTTGTTCAAACGATTTTCCTTTGTCTTATTTAGACACCATGTGTGTTTTTAATGGCCGTCTTGCTGTTAGCATTGCAAATGAACCTTAATTTGGTAAAGTAAAAATTTTCTAGATGTAATTTACTTATAGGATATTTTTCCTTACATGATATTGCCCTACTATCCCCCCCCTTTTTTTTTTAATGGAGATTTTTGTAAATTTTATAATGCAGTCTTGATAACTTTAAATTAAAAAAAAAAATTTTTTTTTCCCCCCCACACATATGACTGCTTTAGGTTCATTGCATATTCAGGAATTTTTACCATGAGATGAACTACCAATAGAAATTTTAGTTATTACTTTAAGAATACCAGGGATCTGTCTCACATCCAATTGTGTGAGCTGGGCCCTCACTGGAGAAGAAACCCGAGTTCCCCGAGATATGTGATCAGCACCGGGACCCTGCCAGCAGGCCAGGGGTTCCCAAGGCAGGTGCTGGGTGTGGAGGCCACGGGGTCATAGGCTACCAAGGAGACAGAACTGAACCTCACAGCACCCTGCTTGGCCCCGGAGGATGGCTGGTTAGCCAGAGACGGGTAAGATTCCTCAAGGAAGGAACAACCTAAGACAGGCACAGTCGCAGAGGGGCCATCAGGAGAGAACTTGGGGGGGCAACAGAAGTGGGGCACAGACCCTCACCCCCCCAACATTGCAGGGGCTTGAACCCTCACCCCCTTCTAAAGGAGGTCTCCTACCCCCATGGCTGCTTCGCGCTTCCCACACCCAGCTCAGATCGGGACCCAGGCAACAGAAAGAGACCCGGCCCAGCTCACATCGAGATACAGGTGACAGACAGAGACTTGGCCCAGCTCAGATCGGGACCCAGGCAACAGACAAGAGACTTGGCCGACAGCAGTTGCCCTATATCTAAATTCAGCTGAGCATTTGGAATGCTCAGGGCCCACTCAAGAATGCAAATAATCCTTCCCACTAATATTTACAGGGTAAACTAAGATTGTTGGTAGAGTATTAAATTTGACAGTAAAATAGTAATCGAGTTTTCAGATTAATTTAAATAGGCTAATTGAAATAAGTGAATATTCAAGTACTGGACAAAAAGCTATTCTTAAAGTAATAACTAAAATTTCTATTGGTAGTTCATTTTTGCACTTTAATAAAAAATCAATTGAACATATGTATCTTTCTATGGGTTGTAGTTATTTTTTAAAATCATAGATTTGATTTTAAGTTTGTAATTTTAAAAATCTGAGTTTTCTCCCACTGCAGACTCTGCCCTTTCCATCACGGCTTCATAACAGTAATAACTAGTAATAGTTATAACTAGCAATGATTGAGCAACCATCATTGAAACTTTTACATCTAGTAACTAATAATGCTTACTACTGCACTGTCAAGGATGTTTTATTACCTCCATTCATAGAAGAGGAAGCTGCAGCTCCCTAACATTAAATAATTTGCCCTAGTTCTAAACCAAAGGAGCAGGGCTGAGGGTGGCTCCCGGCAGCCTCACGGTTACACAGGGTTACACGTGGTTACATGCAGATCCATTCCACACCACAGTGGCCCGTCTTCTCCAGCTCCTGGCGTATAAGTACTATCAAAATTAACGGAATCAATGAACATAGCTATAGTTATAACACTGCATTTTGATTGTTTACCTGTTTATCATTACAACCTGATCAGAGGCTTCTTTTTTTTAGGAAAGAAAACGTGCCATTTGTTAATTGTAAAACATTCGGTAAAGCTTGCTACTACTTTAAACTCTGGGCCAGATGGAAGAATACAAAGGTTAGCAAACAGATAGATGATTAAATGGGTGAACAAACACATCGACTTCAACTGGTAGATTTCATTCCCCAAATTGGTTGACTTGACTCAAAAATTTTCCCTGTGATTTAGAGTCCAAGTGGGAACTCCATTGCTTGCTGCCTTTACAACTTTCTGAACACTTGTGTGATCATCCACAGCACAGGTCTAACAAGACCTGCCCTGCGTACCTCTCAGGTTATTGGGAGGCCAACGTAATGCCACCCATGAAAGAACTGAGCAAAATGTGTAGAACTAAGCAGATGCCAGAAGCTACTACCTTGACTTTAGACCTGTTCCAGTTGTGAGGCCCAGTGTGTGACCTGCTCCTACTTGTGGTTAGTAGCTTCTGTCTGGAGGTGGAGGTGGCAGGGCGTTGGAGGGCAAATCTAGGGATGGTGCACAAGGAACCACAAGGCTAGAAGAGGAATCTGGCTTGGAAAGTGACCAATTGATGGTGTGCTGGCCACTGGAGCAGGGACAGTTCATCGGCACACCTTGGTCTGTGGTCCACATATACTAGTAATTCCCGCCATTGCAGTCCTAGATGGAGGAGTGTACCAGGTACCTGGGTGCTAGTACTGCAATGGGCAGAGCCAGGCAAGGAGAGCCTTTGAAGGAGAGTGACAAGAGGAGACAGACAGACACTGTAAGTCCTTTGGGCTTTGGGGATGAGCGCCAACTCGGTCAATATCAGCAAGCTTTGACTCCTCTCTTGCTTGGGAATAATGTAAAAAATGTTCATCTAAGGCCAGGGCCACTCAATAGGGAAGGGTGGTTTCTTCAACAGATGGTGTTGGGAAAACTGAACAGTCACATGCAGAAAAATGAAATTGTACCTCTATCTTACACCATTCCCCAAAATTAAGTCGAAACAAATTAAAGACTTAAACACAAGATCTGATACCATAAAACTCCCAGAAGAAAACAGGAAAGAGTCTATTGGACACCGATTCTGGCAATGATATTTTTGGATATGATGACAAAAGCATGCGCAACCAAAGCAAAAATCAACGAGTGAGACTACATCAAGCTAAAAAGCTTCTGCACAGCAAAAGAAACAATACAAAAAATGAAAAGGCAACCTATCGAATAGGAGAAAACCATCCTATCTAATAAAAGGGTAATATGCAAAGTAACCGTCATTTCGTCACAAAGATGGAGGCGCCCAGTCCCCTCAGTCTTGTCGGAGTCCCCCAGTCCTAGGGGGGCTGCCACTGAGAGCGGGCAGCGTGAGCTGCCTGGTGGAATGCTTGCTTCATCACCATGGTGACGGAGGGCCTTTGGGCAGCAGGCATGGAGCGGTCAAGGTGGGATGCTTGCTTCGTCGTCACAGCAATGCCCTGGCCATGGAGGACTTCTGGGGGATGGGGCGCTGGCCCACAGCCTCCATGGCCGAGCGCAGACCCTGAGAGGAGATGGCGGGCCCTCCTCCTGCGGAAGCAGCACAAGTCCCTCCCAGGTCTGGTGGCAGCCGCATGGCTCCTGTGGAAGCAGCGTGACTCCTGGCAGCATGCTGTGGTTCTCACTGGCTCTCGGGGAAGCGGCGAGTAGCCTACTGAATGTGATATAATGTGATGGGCTACTAGTATATTGCATAATATCCAAAATATGTGAAGAACATAAACAACACAATATAAAAAACACACCAACAATTTAATTAAAAAATGGGCAGAGGATCTGAATAGACATTTTTCCAAAGAAGACATCCAAATGGCTAACAGGAACATGAAAAGATGCTCACCATCCCTAATTATCAGGAAACTGCAAACCAAAACCACAATAAGTTATCACCTCACACCTGTTAGAATGGCTATCATCAAAAGGACTACAATTAACAAGTGACAGTGAGGATGTGGAGAAAAGGGAACACTTGTTCACTGTTGATGGGAATTTAAACTTATGTAGCCACTGTTAAAAACACTATTAAAGTGGCTCAAAAATTCAAAATAGAACCATATGATATAGCAATCCCACTTCTGGGTATATACTTGAAGGAAATAAAATCACTGTCTTGAAGGGATAACTGCACCCCAAGTTCATTGCAGCATCCTTTGGAAACAACCTAAGTGTCCACTGAAAGATAAATTGATAAGTAAGATATAGTGTACATATGTGCAATGGAAGATTTTTCTGCCATGAGAAAGAAGAAAATCCTGACATTTGCAACAACATGGATGAACCTTAAGGACATTATGCTAAGTGAGATAAGCCAGACAGAGAAAGACAAATTCTACAGGGCATCACTAATATGTGAAATCTAAAACCAACAGAGAGTAAAATAATGGTTACCAGGTCTGGGGATGGGCAGATTGGGGAGATGTTGGTCAAAGGGAAATTTGCATGTAGAAGAGGAATAGGTTCTGGAGACCTAATGCATAGCCTAGTGATGATAACCAACAATACTGCATTATGTACTTAATGTTGCTAGGAGACTAGATCTTAAATGTTCTCATCACAAGAAAGAAATAATAATTATGTGATGAGATAGAAGTGTTAGCTAATGCTGTAGTGGCAATCATATTGCAATCTATAATAAAAAAAGGGTAATATGCTAATTAGACCGGACATCATTCCAGACATCCTTCCTGATGAAGCCGAGGCTGTGGGAAGCCAGCCCAGGTCCCAGGTGCCTGCTGGAGGCCAGAGGAGGGAAGTCTGGGTCCCGGGTACTGGAGGGAAACCAGTGCCAGCAGCGGGGGGAAGGGGAGCGGGGAGGAAGGCCTATTCTTGCACAAATTTTTGTGCATTGGGCCTCTAGGATAGAAATATATCACACCAACAGGTACACCTTAAATGTACACAATGTTGCATATCAATTACATCTCAATATAAAAATCCATCTTAATACAGTTTAATTCCATAAATGTGTATTGAACACCTACTATGTGCTTGGCATTGTATTAAGTACTGCAGGGACCATACAGATGGACCAGACCCCAGTGTGTCCTTTTGGAACAGGTGTGCCCCTCCATTAACTGAGGCACGGAGGAACATGACTTCTAAGGAAGCATCGCCCACCGAAGGTTGTCCTCCAGGCCTCCATGGGCAAACTCAGCTGTTAGCTTCCTCTTGATCTTGAATTAAACCTTTTCCTCTCCTTTGGCTTGCACAAGAGAACTAGGCACACTAAGCATGCGTCAGCTCAGAGTTAGTAGGCATGCTTGGGCTTTACTGAGGGTTTGTAACATCATGGTGGAGAGGTTCTGTTCTTCAGCGCTTAGTATTTCCCCGAAATATTCCTGCTTGACGGGTTCCTCCCTAACTCTCCTCCCAGCCCCAGCCAGGAGGCTGCCCCTTCACCCTTCACCCCACCATCCTCTTCCCTCCTCCTACCTTTCCCCTCAGAGAGATTTCTTTCCTTCCACCTGAACCCTGGATTCCAGGAAGCCCTGGGAGGCTCACTTCACCTCCCACAGCACACTCATAAATTGCAGGTGTCCTCTTGAGCAAGCATGGAAAACCCACACATCCACAGGACTTGTTATTTTTTTTATTGAGGTAAATGCATATAGCATTCACCACCTTAACCATTTAAAGATGTACAACGCAGTGACTTTTAGTTCATTCACAGTGCAGTGCTACCGTCACCACTATCTAATTCCAGATTTTCATCACCTCCAAAGGAAGCCCATCAATCAACCCCCATTTCCCCTCTATGACTTACTTTTCTCACTTAATAAGACACCAGGGACACCCTGGTCCAAAGGACTCTTCTTTTGATGGAACTGCAATATGATTTCATAGTGTGCCTGTGTCACAGTTAACCCATGCATTTCCCCCCATGTCCCTCTTAAACAGAGCTACTGTGATGGCCCCTGCTCCCATGTCCTCATGAACGCTGCCCTTCGTTTTCAAAGGTTGAGTCCTAGGCGTGCGTTCTCTCTCTCTCTCACTCTCTCTCTCTTTCTCTCTCCCACACACACACCTCTCCCCCACTTTCTTTTCTAACTCAGGTACCTTTGTTTTCCTTCTTAAGGGCCTCCTGTTACCTCTGTAAGTTGTTTCCCCAACTTCACACAGCCCAGCTGGCTCCCGCTCTGCCTCTGTGACTTTCTTCCTAAGAGGCCAAGGCAGCTCTCCAAAGCCCACTTGATTCTTCTCTTTAGAGAACTCTTGCCTTGCTTGCTAAATACACTCACTCTTTAAGGCTGGGTCCTAAAGTGAAACTGCTTTGTCAAAGGGTGTATGTCTCCTCCAGTTTAATAGAGAGCAGCATATAACTTTCCGAAAAGGAATGTACATTTCTTTGGGTATCAGATGATAATATTTTATTTCTTGTTCAAACTACTGCATACCACTTGTATATTTCACACATCTTGTAAGTCTCTGTCTCTGTGCCAAAGCGTCACACTCACGTATTTGAGCAGATCCGGTCTTGGGAAGGAAGCCGTCAGGGAGCAAGCTGTGGCTGGGCTCTGGGCCCTCTGATCTCTCTCCTGAGGCAGACAAGGCCGGCAGTGACCACCTGTTAATCTCATTTCATCAGGTTTAACTGTGAGGTCCTTCCTGTTCTTGTGTTTTCAATAAATCTTTTATTTTTAGATTTACAGAAAAATGGTAAAGATAGTACAGAGTCCCAGTGTACCTTACACCCAGGTTCCTCTCCTAATAACATCTGTGAACAGAAGTGAGCCTTCCCACCTGCCTGGAATCCAGGGTTCAGGTGCGAAGCGTTTGATACAATTAAGGAACCGACATGGATTTGGGGCCCAGTCAGTGAAATCCACCCTGTGCTCCTGATGCCCTCTCTCTGCTCAGGACCCACCCAGAGCAGCATTTAGTCATTGTGTCTCCTTAGTTTCCTCTTGGCTGTGCCGGTCTCAGAGTTTCCGAGCCTTGGGTGACCTTCGTAAACATTTTAAGAGAATATTTTTCTATCTTTACAGAAATAACATGAAGACCAGACATAGAGGAGGCCTGCCCGGGACAATGAGAGAAGGTTTCTTGGAGAAGGCAGTGCTGAGCGTGAAGGAGGCTTGGCACAGTGATGGGTCGGAGCATCGTGCAGGAGAGATTGTGCGAGGGGAGGGAGGCGTGGAGGGGAGGATGTGGGGCACACACTGGGCTGGCGCCTGCACCCCAGAGCTGAGCATGTGGGCCCAGGAAGGCTCCTCTGCAGGACGGGGGTCGTTCAGAGCCTTTTAGAAGGACTCCACCCACTTTGCCGGCATTTGCTCACCATTTTTTTCTGGAACAACAAAGGAAATGGCTTGTGACGGGGAGAGGAGACACTGCTCCCCAGTCCTGAGTGTGGTGTTCTGTGGGGGACCTCCTACACAGACGCACCAGTCTTGCCTCTCTCAGAATCAAGAACCCTGCCTATTTCTCTCTTGTTGGCAGAGTCTGCAGCCCTGATGGAGTTAATAAGCGCCAACTTTGAAACTGTATTAGAGATTACTTAAAAAAGTCATAAAAATGCACAATTTTACTAACATTATATTACAGCTGCTAAAAATAGCCCATGATCATTGGTTAGCTCAGCGCAATAGATATCCCACAGCCTAATTTAATCGCTGGCGGAGGGCCATGCAGTCCCAGACAGGATCGGGATCAAACTGGGGGCTGCTAAATATAGAAATATAAATTTGGGTTTGTTTAGAATCATTTGAAAACCGAAAGGACACATAAGCCCATATGCAGCATGGTAGAATATTCCAGAGGCACGCGCTGTGCTCCCCCTCATCTCCTTGCACTGGGGTCTGCTCCCCACCCAGCCCTGCTTTCAGCATGTCAGTGGGAATATCAGACGAGCCCCATGCTTGACAGGCACAGTAGACCTTTGAAGCAGTCTGAGCTGGAAATAGATCCCTCTTCTAGATGTAATACATTCCCAGGGGCCTTGTGACCCGGCGGTTTCAAAGATGACTGCGCAACCTCATAGCCCTCATGCTCTTTGACATGTGTTTGCACCTTTTCCATCCAGATGTGAAAATGAGTGTTTGTAGCTTCGCCTTGAAGATTCATCTGGAGTCAGGGGAATAAGGGTCCTATAGGGCACTGTGCGTGGGAAAAGGGGATAAAGAAAATGTTTCTTTGCAGCCATTGTGCCCTACACATCCCTCTTGTTCAATATTTATTGCTAGAAGGTACCTCAGTGTGCAAACACCCCTACCCAGAGGAGCTTTGCTTCCTTAGATTGGATTCAAGGGCGTGCCGACCAGGTCTGGAAAGGAGATGGGGCGGCGCACTGACTGTTTGGGCCATTGCCCCTAAAATACCGAGGAAACCAGGGAGAATTAAGGGGCTCTTGAGGACACACAGGGCAACTGACCAGTGTCACCAGCCCAGCGTGCTTTCGAGTGACTTTCAGGGCCTTGCAATCGGCCCTCTACTGCCTCTCACATCCTGTATGACTGCTCCCTCCTTCCCACAGGGCGCCCTGCACTCCAGCCCCTTTGCTATCTCTCAGACGTGCTGGATCCTCCTGCCCAGGCCTTTGCCTTCCTGCCTGCCCAGGATGCTCTTCCATCATATGCTCTCATGGTCTTTGAATGGCACCTGTTTAGAGAAGTCTCCCTGAAGCCATCGCCAAAGCTGTTCTATTCCACCCCTTCCTGCTCGACCTCTGTGATAGAACTCATTACTACCTGCTAGAGATCATATATTAATCATATCACATCACATCATATCATCTTCATTCATGATATACCTCCCCCCTTCAATGCTCAAGGCATAAAGGGGCTAGAAATATTTGTTGAATGCATAATGAGTTACAGTTATGTCCATTCCTTATGCTCTAATTTACATGCAAATCCCATGAGGAATTCACACACTCATCCTTTCAGTACATTATCTGCTCCTCCCATTGTACTGCAGCCACACCTGTAAAGTGAATCTGGGCTAGACACAGGCTCTGAAGGAGGCAGGCGAGACCTGGAGAAGAAGGCCATATGGAGGAAGAAACCCTTGAGCTGGCGACTCCAGAGCAAGAAGAGTTGACTTGGTGAAGCAAAGGGAGAGAGCACTCAGAGAAAACAGCGCATTCCCATCGTTTCTGAATGTGATGGCACATGTTCCCATTTCCAAATTTGGGATGAGTCTTAGCATCTCACAACCACTTTTGCGCAGGTGGCCGTCGTGCCTTTTTGTCATTGCTGTGCACGTGAGAATTCCATTGCTACGTATGATGGCGTAACTGGACCATTGAAGAGCCACTTGAGCAAATAATGTAAGTCTTGATTGTCATCTGACACCCTTCACTGACACCTTCTGATGAGACCAAGAAAGTGCCAACATCAAAAATCACTGAATGCATGTCCGAGGCTGGAAGAAAATATTGGAGACAACAGGGAGCCATTGCAAGAAACCCAGAGTCGCCGGTACTCCAGGAGGGCGTGACAGGTGCAGATGCGTGGAGGATTCGGGCACTGATTAATCAGAGGAGAGAAGCAGATCCGAGTGCTCCACGCGAGGAAGTGTAGGAGGGCTGTGATCAGTCAAACCAGCAGGTGTTTCCAGTCTTATGCAGGCACAAGGGCAATGCACAGTTCAGCCCCATGTCTAAAAAGCCGACAGAACTCTTTTCATGAGGATAAAGTGACAAGTCTGAATGGTAAGAAAGCCTCATGTCTATACTCATTGGTAGGGATATTTATTTCAAAAAGTTATAAAATAGTGGTGTTTTAGAATCAGCGAGATCTTGGATTTGAGGCAACACAGTAAAGTGAGTTTAAAGATCTGAGAGAACAGCATAACAGTAGGTGACAGGGACAAGTGGTGAGGGGCATCCAGGTTCAGGGGGGCAGGGTAGGGGAGCGTGAGGCACTCTGGGAAGGGATAGCTTTTCCGAGATTGAACTAATGGGCTATTTTCTGCAACATCAATGCACTGTCATCTTGATAGCCCTCTGTACAGTTTAACTGTAAGAATTACTTTACTGCTGACATTGAGAAAAAACACATGGCAGATAGACACAATGCTGGTTCTCCAAATTACCCCAAATAAATAAATACCAGGATGTTAAAGGCACCCCCGGGGATATATAGGGAAGAGAAAAGGCCTGGGTGTGTTAACATCTGTGGGCTGGGAGAGGAGGGGAGCCGTCTGCCCGAATATGTTTGGCTGTCCAGGTCATTCAGTATTTGCGAGCAGTAAATGGAACTGTCCAAATTTGTTTTCTCATGAAAATGTCAGCTTGAGCGCTTAAAGTGAGTAATTCTTTTCTTACAGCCTGAAAAAGAAGCCCTTTTTATGTTGTTGCCCTCGGGACGAAAGCAACTTTTTGCTCCTGTTCCATGTTTCCATTTTGCTGGAAGCCTTCAGATCTGCTTGCCTAGAGAGCTGACATACATTTCCAGGGGGAGGAATGAGACGCTGACGGGCTTGGTTAAAGCCAGAGCTGTCCCCAACCTGCATGGCCTTCAGGGGGTGGGTGCTCGCTTTCCCTGTCTGTTCCCAGGTGAGACCTGTGGCCCACAAACAGCTCTTTCTTTGAGAGACATTTTAATAGGATGGAACCTGAAGGGGATATGGCTGCATAATTCTTGTTAATAAATGTCTTGTTCGGTTACCTCATGTTAATTATTCACTAAGCAAAGACAGTGGTCAGATCTTGTTTGGGCTCAAGCCTGAACATGACTTGTGGCTTTTGTTTAAATGCTCAATTTGCTTCTTCTTTCATCCTTCCCTCCCCTTTCCCTTCCTCTCTCCCCTCTCCTTCTCCTCCTCCCCATCCTCCTCCACCTGCTCTACTCTTCTTATTTCTCTTCCAAGACTAGAACAGAAACCAACATTTAGTTGTCTGGCTCCCAAGAAAATGACCAGTCATTGCAGCTGGAAAAGATGTCGGAAATCATAGAAGTGGGTGACTTTCTAGAAGTCTGAGTTTGTCTGGTGCCCAGTCTGCAGGATGGATGGGAAGGCCTGGGGTGGGCTTTGCCCCTCCCTCTCCGATTCAGCCACAATGGCTCGGTTTCTTTTCCTTTCCACATGTGCGATTTCTGTCTCTGGTTTTGTAAAGAGAAAAGGATTTGAGCCTGAAAACTGCTCATGCCAATCAGGCTTCTCATTTACAGATGAGGACCCTGGAGTCCAGAGAGGTAGAGTGACTTGCCTGAGATACATAGCTTCTAAGTGAGGGAGTGGGACCAGGAGCTGCCCCTCCCCCCTCACCACCCCAACTCCCTGTGGCATGGCTCTGGGTGGAGAGGAACCGTCTGAGAAGCAGAGGTGAGGTGGGGGACAGAGGAGAGAGGAAGGAAGGGGAGCAGATGGATCTCTTGAAACACCTCTTGGGCCATGGGAGATGGTATTGCCGAGTGGTCCCTGAAGACAACAGCATAATGACTGTCGGCCCTGAGGTCTCTCTTGTAGTTGGATGACAACAGGTGGAGCCTGTTACAGAGGTTGCAGGGCGTGTGGTGGTGAAGGGCACCCATTTCCAACTTTTACTGTAAATAAAGTTTTCTTCTCTATACTTTTGGTTTTTGAATGAGTTTCAGGGAGGGATTTATGGAAATGTACACTGATTTTACCATATTTCCCAGGAGTGTGAATTTAATATTTAGGGTGGTATCATACTTAGGTCTATTGACTTAGGGAAAGTTAAGTAAATCATTAGAGGTAGCTAAAAATGTCCAATATATTAATTTTTTAAAGCATTGCCTCTGTTGTTTTACTAAAACAGCACAAATTGCTTGAGAGTTAATATAGTATTGTGGTAAGAGTCTGTGGAAAGTTACTTCTGCTCCTTGGTAGCTGTGTGACATTGGGCAAGTCACTTAACCTCTCTGAGTATCGAATTTCCTCCTCTGTAAAACGGTGATGATAACAATGCCTTCCATGTAGGGTTGCTGTGTGGATTAAATGTGTTAATATGTGAAGCCTTTACAACAGTGTCCAGTATGGGATCCATTGTGCTTCATGGATCTGAACATTGGTATCTCTCAACAATGCCAGAAAATTATTGGTCTGTATTGTTTAACTTTGTCTCTTCACCATTCTGTTGGGCCTTTTTTTTTTTTTAAGACTAAAAGCATGTCTTTTATGTTTCCACTAGAGGCCCAATGCATGAAATTCATGCAAGAGTAGGCCTTCCTTTCCCTGGCTGCTGGCACCAGCTTTCCTCTGGCACCCGGGACTTGGGCTTCCCTTGCAGGCCCGGCTTCGTCCAGAAGGACGTCTGGTCTAATTAGCATATTATGCTTCTATTATTATAGACTAGTGGCCTGGTGCATGAAATTCATGAACGAGGGGAGGTGTCCCTTAGCCTGGCCTGCACCCTCTCCAATTTGGGACCCCTCTGGGGATGTCCGACTGCCGGTTTAGGCCCCATCCCTGTGGGATCGTAAACCGGCAGTCGGACATCCCTCTCGCAATCTGGGACCGCTGGCTCCTAACCGCTCACCTGCCTGCCTGATCACCCCTAACCACTCTGCCTGCTGGCCTGCTCACCCCCAACTGCCCTCCCGGCCAGCCTCATGACCTCCAACTGCCCTCCCTGGCCAGCCTCATGACCTCCAACTGCCTTCCCCAGCCAGCCTCATGGCCCCCAACTGTCCTCCCTGGCCCACCTCATGGCCCCCAACTGCCCTCCCTGGCCTGCCTCATGGTCCCCAACTGCCCTCCCCTACCGGCCTCATGGCCCCCAACTGTCCTTCCCGGCCGGTCTCCCAGCCTAATTAGCATATTACCCTTTTATTAGTATAGATGTCTTTGTCTCTGGAGGGTCTTCAGGATAATTTCTTTGATTCCATTCTTCAATTCACTGACTTTCTAATGCACGAAGTCCAGGATGTTTTATAATCCACTTGTGATGGAGACAACTGTTGTACATGATAATGTATCCTCTTTTTCTCTGTGTCAATAATTTTGTATTTGGACACATGGATGCTCAGCTCTATGGAATTTCCCAGAACTCTGCAGTTGGATGTGGACATGTGACAAGGTCTTTGATGGATGTGAGTAAAGTGATGTGTATGTGTACCACTTTAGCACGATGGCTGTGTCTCTTCCACACTTTTTCTCTTTGTGATCTGGCCAAACACAGCAGGTCCATAAACTGTCACTGGTATGCACTGGGATTATTAAAAAACATAGAGAAAAGCATTTAGACACTTTGCAGCAATTCAGCATTGTTACAATATCCAAGCATGGAAACATTTTTCTGGTAATTTATTTTTTGTATTTTACAAAAGCAATGTTTCAAAAAGGATGAGAAGAAAAATTTTCTGTCACCTCTTCCTGTGACCAGATGAGGCTAATGTCCTGAGGGATGGCTGAAAAATAAGATGGAAAAAAAAAAACGGTATTCCTGAACGATCGCCTGGAGCAGGGTTGCCTGCCCACCTGGGATGCTCACCTCACTCATTACATAAGAGGGAGTAAAACCACCCTCTCCTTAAACTATTGAATTAGTGTTAGATCTCTTCTGTGGTAGTCAAGCCTTACCCCATTGCACGTCCATCACATTTTTAATTCCAATTACTATACATTTTATTTCTAGAAATTATGATTGGTTCTTTTCCAGATATCTCTATTTTGTTATTTTTAAAATAGATTCTCATTCTTTAATCACATTTGCTAGCCTCGGTTGTTTTCAACTATTTCAACATTTGTGAAAACAAAGTCTTGCTTCAGAACCAAGATCCAACAGATAGGAATTTTCAAACAGATGTGACAAATCCCCACATGCAGCTATTTATCAGGAATTTCTGAGAATTTGTTTTCAACACGTAGATTCTTTCAACTACATGGAGGATGCAGCAGGACTAAGAGGGCAAGTAGGAAAAGGTCTCAGTGAGAACAGTCTCTTTAGGAAAGTCACCGCTGAGAGCGCCATCCTCTCTCCACCCCCAAGAGATGCATCAGTGTCGACCCATCTGCCCCTGGGATGGTGAGTGTCTGGGAGATTTGGGCTAATTCATTTACAAACTGGTTGAGAATACATTTTGTTTCTCTCTCCTTTTATTGGCTGTGATTGAAAATCATACAAGTAGTGTTTACTGGTTTTCTAGGGCTTCTGTAACCAAGCCCTACCATCGGGAGCCTTGACAACAGAAATGGGCTGTCTTGGTTCTGGGGCCTGGAAGTCAGAATTCCAGGTGTTGGCGGTGCAGGTTCTTCAGTGGCTCCTAGGCACCCAGGCATCCCCTGGCCGTGGCGGCACCACTCCATGCTCTGCTCTGTCTTCACACCCATCTTCCCCCTGAGTCTTCATACATAGCTCTTCTCTGTGTGTGTGACTGTGTCCACATTCCCCTCTTCTTCTAAGGATCCTGGTCCAGGATGGCCTCATCCTAATTACATCTGCAACAACCCTATTTCCAAATCAGGTCAGTGTTAAGATTTCAACACATCATTCTGTGTGGGGGGAGGGGGGAGGGGGACACAATTGAACCCATAACATAGAGAGAGAAAGTAAAAGAGGTGGAGTAACCGAAGGGTCCTGTGTCTGGCAACTGCTCCTGCCTCCATAGCTGCTCTGGGTCTTACCGACTCAATACAGTCTTGGTAAAAACTTCCTTCTTCCAAGATCCTGACCGCAAACCTCCTACCTGCTTCTGTGCCCCATTGTTGAAGACTCCCTCCCACTCCCTCACCACGACGTTATGCCCTGGTCCGGGATGCCCCGTTCACCTGCTCACCTTCCCTCCCAGCCCCCATCTTTCCCCGCCCCCTCCACTCCCAACAGCACACCTATCTTGCCTCTCCGGCCTCATTCCCAGCACACACTGAGCCTCACATGGCCAGAAGGCTCACCCTGGCGTTCCCTTCCTCCTGACCTCCCTGGTCACACCATCTGCTGGATGCTGAGCCCGGCCAGCTGCTTGAGGACCCGCTTCTGGGCTGGGAGCTGGGATCCCGGAGCCAGTGCTGGAGAGAGAAAGCTCTCGCAGCCGAGGACCTGGGCTGCCCACGGTTTCCTTCAGGGCTACGTGGCAATGCTATATGTCCCCCAGAGCCAAGGGGTTGGTGCTGGGAGGGGAGGGAAGCTCTGGGAGACATTGGATGGCAGGAGATCTCTGACAGGAGTGTATGAGATTCAGATGAGGACCAGCATTCAAAACTCCTCTCTGATTAACCAATCCCTTGTGTTTCTGCAAAGTCATTGGCAAAATGCAAGCCTATTATGTTAGAGAAAACACACCAAGCTTTTAGCTCAAAAGCTCTCTCAGCCTTAATATTCTGATGATAAAAAACTAACCATAATCTTCTAAAGTGCATTCATGCATTGAACCTATTGAATATCTGTATCCCAATTCAATATATATGTATTTTTGTTGCTCGAGAAAAGTCCAGGGAGTTTTTGTTTCTGTAATAACACTCACTCTACCCCAATCCAGGAGAGAAACAAATCTACAAATTAGTTACAGAAAATTAAAAAACTGTAGGAATCTGGAGACGAAAACATCAAACTACAAAATTCACGTCTTTATTTCCCTCCTAAATGCACGAGCCAGTCTAATATTTTTTCATCTGAACATGTTGTCCAGATATATCCTGATCTCTATTTTCTCCTGGGGAATGCAGCCAAAAGCTGCTTCCTCCCGGAAAGCAATTCTCAAGATCAAAACCAACTTTTTTAATGATTCGATGTTGGATGAAGCATTTTGTTTGCAGAAGTGAGAGGGAGAGAGAATACAAATATCAGAGATGAGAGAGAATCATTGATTGGTTGCCTCCTGCATGCCCTACTGGGGATCGAGCCCACATGCAACCTGGGCATGTGTCCTTGACTGGAATAGAACCCGGGACTCTTCAGTCCAAAAGCTGATGCTCTATCCACTGAGTCAGACTGGCTAGGGCGGACGAAGCCTGGATACTGCAAAAAACCCTTCAGACATGAGGTTGTTCTTCTCATTTGCTGTACTTAGTGGGTTAAAATTTGGAATCAGTTTTTTGAAGATTCCACACAACTGTACATGTGGGCATGGCCATTCAAAGTAGGGTTTTGTACAGTATATTCAATATATTACAGAGTCTCTCCTAAAAGAAATTATTTGCTCTAAAAAGTTATTGTATCTTGTTTAAGACACAGTATAGGTGTGCATCCACGAATAATTTGGCTAAACACTTGTGTGGCCAGTTTGGGACATGGGGATTTGGTGGTGGCGGGGAAGCCAATGGGGTTGGCTGGTTGCTGTGGACATTCACTGGTCATGCACTCAGCTTCCCTTTCTCTCCTGCTCCATTCCAAATGGAGCCCGGAGTTCCTTTGGGAAAATTCCTACCTGCAGTGTGTGGCTGCCCTGGGTTTCTTTGGAGCTCCAGGGCTGTGTGCTACTTGGAGCAAGCCAGTCTGGGAAATCCCATCACCTTTGCCTCAGCCCTCAGTTTTCCTCTGCCCATGGTACTGGGTCAGGTGCCTGGTCTGGGGAAAACCAGTGGTTCTGTGGGACACGGTTCTCTGTGAATGTGAACAAAGAAGCTCAGAGGCGCAGCTTCTGCAGCTGTGAGGGAAGCACACCTGCAGGTGAACTCCATCTGGGGAAAAGGAGAAAATGAGTGAATGCAGAGCAGTCTTGCGGGGGGCTGAGGGGGAAGAAAACAGGAGGAAGAATGGGGGCAGGGAGGAACAGATCCGATATAATAAAAGGCTAATATGCAAATTGACTGAACGGTGGAACAACTGGTTGCTATGATGCACACTGACCACCAGGGGGCAGACACTCAATGCAGGAGCTGCCCCCTGGTGGTCAGTGTACTCCCACAGGGGGAGCCCACTCAGCCAGAAGCACAGTGGTGGTGGCAGGAGCCTCTCCTGCCTCTGCGGCAGCGCGAAGGATGTCTGACTGATGGCTCCCGGACTGTGAGCGAGCACAAGCTGGGCTGAGGGACATCCCGCCGCCCCCCCCCCCACCCCCCGCCGCCCGCACGAATTTTGTGCACCGGGCCTCTAGTAGCAAACATAAACAAATAAACATGATTTGTATGCAATCAAGTTAAAAAGGATCTTGGGAGGGACAGTAGAGGGGTAAGAACCTAGCTGTGATCGGAGAGGCAGGGAAGCCTGTGTCGCAGACCCAACATGGAAGCTGGGAACGAAGCCAAAGGGATTTCACATGGATGTGGGAGTTTCCCATGTATCTTTGCTGCAGACTTCCACGTGCATCAAATATGCACATGTCAGTATCTTGTGTTGTGACCCCATGGCCTGCTCCCCTCATTGCCTTCCTGGCCTCAGGTACCACAGAACTCGTGTCTGTCTTGCTCACTTCCATGGGCCCAGGGTGGCTGGACCCAGAGAGGGATATGAACAAAAGAGAGAAATGTCTCTAACGCACTCTAGACAGTGTCTGCTGGGAAAGCGGGAGGGGCGCACTCCCCTCGCCACCTCCCCTCCTGCCAAGGAATGTGTCTGGAGGACCAGCTGTGTGCAGGGTGCTCTGGGGCCGGGCCTCCGCTGGTGCTGCTGGGGTGAAAGACTCGGCCGCTGCCGGAGGTCAAGGGAAGCTGGAAAAACGATGGAATGAGGCAGGATGGTGGGGAAGTATGAAAAGAATTGGGGCAATTCCTCCTTGAGAGGAGGTGGAGGCGGACCATGGCACAGTAGTTTGATTTTGAGGAAGACCCTCTCCTTTCTGGGCCTCCGTGTGCTCAACTGGAAAATGAAGCAGATGAACTCTACGAGCCATACCATCACTCTCAACCCCAAGCTCTGTGATTCTAGGAATAATTCTCACATGTATGAAAAAGATTTACACACAAAGTGGTGGCTGTTTCCAACTTCATTGCAAGAAAAGAAAATAAGAGCTCTGAGGTGAAGTTTCTAGACCTTGGAGTTGTTTTCACCATAGGAGAAAACAATGGCATTTATAACAGAATAATCCCAAAAACCCACTCCCTAAAAATGTGAACTTGAATTGCATGGAGATGAGTATGTTAGCAAGTAAATACCCTGTCCCAAGGTCTTAAGCATGGCTTCTTAAACATGCTCATTGTACATTGTTAACATTGTAGTCGTGAACACCCTTAAAAGAGGGGGTGACTTTCAAGCTGAGCAAGTGGGGTTCATGATGCTGAGAAGAGCAAAGAGCAGAATTTGGGAGAATTAGGTAACTTGTTTTTTGTTAATCCTCACCTGAGGGTATTTTTCCATTGCTTTTTAGAGAGAGTGGAAGGGAAGGGGGGAGAGAGAGAGAGAGAGAGAGAGAGAGAGAAACATTGATGTGAGAGAGACACATCTATTGGCTGCCTTCTTCATGGCCCAACCAAGGTCAGGGATCAAGCTTGCAACCGAGGTACATGCCCTTGACCAGAATGGAATCCAGGATCCTTCAGTCCGCAGTCCAATGCTCTAGCCACTGAGCCAAGCTGGCGAGGGCTGGGTAACGTGTGTGTGTGTGTGTGTGTGTGTGTGTATTAAGACAATGCTCTAAGTTGTAGGAGTGTGGTAGAAAGTGTAATGGCTTTCCAAGATGCTCAGGTCCTAACTGCAGGCACCTGCGACTGTACTTCACACGGCTAGAGAGATTGTGCGATGGATCACATCATGGGCTCTGAGAGGAGGAGTTTAGCTAAAGACTCAGGCGAGACCAATGCAATGACAAGGGCACTTAAAAGACGGGCCGTCAGAGGCGCTCTGACATAACGATCTGAGAGCCAGGTTTTGAGTCCTCAGATCACAGGTGGTGGAGCCGCTGGGACTGCATTCTGGGGAGAGCATGGAGCAAGGCCTGCCACCACCTGCCTCGGGGGTGGAGCATGACAGCCACGTGGGTCTCTGTGGGGCGACACTATGGGCTTTTAGAGAAATTTGCTACCACAGCACAACGCCACTTGTCCAGATGAATACCTCCTATACCTCACGTGGTGTTTTTTTTCTTTTTAAATATATTTATTGATTTTTACAGAGAGGAAGAGAGAGGGATAGAGAGTTAGAAACATCAATGAGAGAGAATCATTGATCGGATGCCTCCTGCACACCCCCTAATGGGGATGTGCCCACAACCAAGGTACATGCCCTTGACCGGAATCGAACCCTTCAGTCTGCAGGTCAACACTCTATCCACTGAGCCACACCGGTTAGGGCTCATGTGGTGTTTCTGAGGTTCTAATAATTCATTTTTTTAATTGAAATTTTCCACATTTTACTTCTTTCCTTTCAAACACACTTAAGTGCTTAACCTATGAAGAGAATGGTAACAGGAGTGGAGACACACTCCCTGAAAGAAAAATACTCCCTCCCAGAGGGTGGGCTAATGGCTCCCAGGTCCGGTAGCCTGGGGAGGTGGGTGGACACTGACATGTTTCGGGGGCATGGCCTTAGGGAGTGATGCTGGCAGCTTGCATTCGCACTGCAGGGCAGCACTCCTGGTCAGTGGCCCTTCCTCCTTTAGCAGCATATGCTCCTGCTCTGTGCAAACAGAGGGGACCCCTGGCACCCAGCCTGGCCTCGCAGCCAGAGCTGCAGGTCCTCTGGGGGAGCAGGAGGAGAAGGGGCAGGCCCATGGCAGTGTGCATCTGGATCTGGCTTACCTTTGCAAGTGTGGTGTGAGGAAAGCCCCCTCCCGCACGACTGCCCCTTCTCATTCCTCCCTTCACCTCCCTGTGCTCAGGGTGGCAGCTTGGTCCGCGGCATTCTTCCAATCCCTCCCAGCTCCCCCGAGTGTCCCTGTCTGTTGCGATGGCTCTAACTCCTACAACTCAATTCCAGACCTGCCAGGGCAGCCCCTCCACGCTCCAAGCAGCTTGCTCCTCTGGCCCAGTTGCCTTCATCATGCTTGATGGTGAAAGGCTGCTCTCTGATCTCCAGAATGACAGCGAGGTAATCAGTGTAGCTCACCTTTGTCATCTCAGTGCTTGCTGATAGGGGCAGGGGTTCTCAGTGCTGGCTGAAGGCAGAATCCCTGAGAGACTTAGCAACAACACCAAAACCAAATCCACAGCTCCGTCTCAATACAAATAAATCAGCTCCTCCTTCCTCCCTTTTTTTCCTCCCTTTCCTCCTCTTTTCCCTCTTCCCTCCCTTCCTCCCTCCCTCCCTCCCTCCCTCCCTCCCTCCCTCCCTCCCTCCTTCCCTCCCTACCTCTCTCCCTCTTCCCTCCCTCCCTCCCTCCCTCCCTCCCTCCCTCCTTCCCTCCGTCCCTTCTTCCTTACTTCCCTTCTTCCCTCCCTCCCTCCCTCCCTCCCTTCTTCCTTCCCTCCCTCCCTCCTTCCCTCCCTCCCTCCCTCCCTCCCTCCCTCCCTCCCTTCCTCCCTCCCTTCCTTCCTTTCATTTTTCCTTCTTTATTTATTCATGTTTGGAGCTGGGTATTTGCAGTTCGTGAATCATGGATAGATCAACATTGAATTAACAATAATTTATTGAGCACCACCATTGTGCATACACTGTTCTGGAGCTGGCCACACAGCCATGACAAGGACAGAGCAAACCCCTGCAGTGCAGGTGCATGCTGGGTAAGGGTGAGGGCAGATAGAAGGTGAGCCATGAAGAAGCAGAGCCATTTCCGAGAGTGAAATGTGCTGCTGTGCATGTTGGAGAGAGACTGAGGTGTGTTGCTAACTTAGTACAGATGCTTCTGGAAGGCTCACTGGTCCTCAGAGGGCCTGCAGTAACCATCAGGAACTGTCTGGGGCAGAGAGGTCAAGGCCGAGGGAGCTGCGAGTCAGCCATCCCCAGACAACAATCTGTTCAACATATTTCAGGAGCAGAAAATAAGCCACTGAGGCTGGAGGAACCAGCTGAGTGCCGAAAACCAAGCTGGAGAAGGAACCCGTGGGTGGGATGGGTGGTATTTTTAGGGGCAGGCTTGTTGGGAGAAGTCATTTGCTTTGATGGCAGTGGTCTTCCTCTCTAGTGCTTGAAGCAGACCTCCTGCTCCCTTGTGCTGGCCTGTCTGCAGCCGGAGCAGCGGGGTCTGCATGTGGGCCTCCAGGGCCCCGCTCTTCCCTTCCCGGGGTCTGCCAGACTCACTGCCTAGGTGGGGGGGCCTGGAGCGCGCTCTCCACCCTGCTCCTCCAGCCTGGAGAAGCCTGGGCGTCTCTCCTGGAGAGAAGCATGGGCCGTGGGGCAGGGTGATGCTGCATGGGGCGGGCGTGGGAAGGCTGACATGGGATAATGCCGGTGAGCTGGAAGCTGCATCCCTGCAGCTGGCATCCAGAACGCGCCAGTGAAGGCTGTTCCACCCTCCCCCTGAGTGAAGGGCAGAGAAAAAACACCTCCCATCCCCAACCGGGTCCCAGTGAAAGCGATGAAATCGAGTGGAGCCAGAGCAATTTGTAACTATGATGACTTTCAAACCCAAGGCCTGGCTTCTTCCCACCAAAGAGAAGGGAAACACTGTCCTTGTCCGACTCCCAGAATAGCTGCTCCCAGCTTCTCTCTCACGGTGATCTCTTCCCAGATGTGGGCCGCCATCAGCTCGCCCTGCACTTCCTTAGCAGCGCCCCGCGCCTCCAGTTCTGCCAACCAGCGGCCTCTGTTCCAGGGAGGGTGCGTTTCCTGGAAGTTCTGCGGAGGTGACACCGGGTCCGTTTTTTTTCTTTTTTTGTTTTGTGTGTGTGTGTGTGTGTGTGTGTGTGTGTGTGTGTTTTTTACACACATGGGATCTGTGCTGGATTCTGCATGTTGCCCCCTGGAGTGAATACTTCTCCCCAATTGAGTATTTTCCTGCCTCTACTTGGACTGCAAAAAGTTAAAATTACTTTTAGAAGCATGTTGCCTGGAGCGAGCGGAATTCCAACAGTGTCTCTGCTCAGTTTGTTGCTCTGGGTCTCACTTTGCCAAACCACAGTCCCCTCTGCTCCCCTCCCTCCCCTCAAGCTATGAAATGTCCGGGCAGCACCCCCTCCCCGGCTGCTGAGCCCAATGCTGGGTGATGGCTGCTGCTCTGTTTGGTGCCTTCTTGCTGTGTGTGGTCATTTGCCTGCACAGATGTCAGCCACTGCTTGTCACGCAGGCGAATGAGCTGAGCCACCGTGTGGTGGGCGAGCCCTGGGCGTGGGGACTGACACCTGCTGGGAGAGTGGCTTTGCCACTCACCACATCCCCCCCCATATCTTGGGAATGGAGAGTGGACTAGTCAATCTCAGTTGAATCAAGACCGTGTGAGAATCAAAATCTGAGCTGTGCAAACTCGAAGCGCTCTCAGAAGAGTAGGTGCTCCTGGCCACAGGGAAGCTAGTGTGAGAAGGTTCTTAGCACTTGGTTCTAGCAGCTCCCAGGAGCCGGAAACAGAAGAGGGAAATCTTGGAGAGGCACAGGCTGGAGTTGGTGAAAGGGGATGGAGAGGAGGCAGCAGAGACTTTGAAATCCCTCCGACATCTCTGTCCTGAGGTGGGGGTTGGGGGTGGGGGCTGCTGTGTGGGCTGGCCTGGAGCACTTCCCCCTCCTCTCTCCAGCCAGCTGGCCTGGGAATCCGAAGGGTCTCAGACAGGGGAACTGGCCTCCTCCCTATTGCCTCCATCCTTCCATGTCCATGTAGGAAACGACTCACAGTGAAAGGGAGTTTCGACCATCTTAGCTGAGTGCAGATTTCTGTGTTCAGAGAAGACAAGGGCAAAGGACAACAGCATCACTGTGATGAGTGGCTAGACCCTGAGATGGCATGAACTTGTCCGGCTCCTCATTTGACAAAGACGTGGCCTGCACCGGCCTGTCCTGAAAAGGAAGCGAGGCCTGGGTGAGAGAGTAGTTGGCCTGGACTATGGGCCAGAGAAACGTGGTAGAAGAATCGCGTCCTTCAGAATTTCAGCCTCCAGTCTACAAAATCAGGCAGTGGAAGCCATTTGTCCAAGTTCATGTAAATGGTTAGCGACAAAGGTCCTGGGCCCCTGACGGCCATGCACAGTGCTCATGGGAAATGAGAGCACAGGAAAGGAGAGCCTCGTCCCCTTCACAGTTGGGACTGGGGCAGCGACAGAAACACAGCTGGGTCTACGGGCCTCAGGACGTAGGGCTGGCAGGTAAAATGCAGGACACTGAGTTCACCCTGGATGGCAGATAAACGTGAAGAAATGCTTCGTATAAGTATATTCCAAACCTCTGTTTTGGGACATACTTATGCTAGACATGTACTCACCGTCAATCTGAAATTCTACATTTACATTTGCTAAGCCTGACAACCCTACAAAGGAGGACGTGCACACAGACAATGTTTATCAGGCTGAACAAGGCTGCGTGGGCTTGTCCCGGCCTCCGCGCAGAGGCAGGTCGGAGAGCTTGCCGGAGTTCTTAGGATGCAGCTACATCAGCTGCAGGGCCAAGTCTTGCCATAAAACCGGCACAGTCCCATCCCTTCTTCATGGCCAGATGCTCGCTCACCCCGGGTAGACACAATATGGAGCGGTTTGGCAGAACTGCTCGCTGTCCTCTGGAATCTGGCATCTGGCATCCGTCGCTCTCGGGTTCATCCTGTACTGGGGCCGGATCTCCAACTCAGTTCTCGGATCTATGCTGACCCCATGCCCCTCTCCCCTCCTTCTCCAACGGGGCCCAGCACTTGCTACCAGAAATTTCAAGGTTTCGGCCACAGTCTGGACGTGCTTCGCATTTTGTTCATTTTTTGGCCCAAGATGCTCGTGTACATACAGTTGTTTTACTTCAGTCTGCTGATAAAGCTCAGGCTTTGCAGACTTCTTTTTCCTGCTTTCTGTTAGCAGGAAGCCCAGCAAGAGAATCATTTTTTTTTGTTCTCTCTCAGAGCACGGTGAACAGACATAAATCCTGTCCGAGGAATAACACTCTGACCCCGTTAGGGAGATGGATGGAGAACAGTGCTTTCAAACCTCACTGAGGCCCCGGCCAGGTTAGGGCTTCTGAGAAAAGGCGCATTCACTGACTCAATTACTCATTCATTCAACCCACTTCAGTGGCCCGGGCTGGCATGGGAGAGGTGAGCAGTCGAGGGACGCAGTAGCCAGAACATCGCCGCTCTGGTTAGCCTGCCTGGGTCTTGGCTCTGCTGCTCATTCGTTGAGCAGGTTTGGAAAAGCTGCTTTGTTTCTCTGCCACTCCATCTCCTCCTCTGCAAAACAGGATTAATAACAGTACTGACTTCATAGGGTTGTTGTGACAATGAAATGAGGATTCCTGTAACTGCTTGAGAACAATGCCTGACATGTAGTAAGTCCTGCATAAATGTGAGCTTTCACAGTGGAGGTGATTTGATTCTGGAAAGGGAAGGTCCTGTCTCTGGAAGTAAAAGGCAGAGTTATTGTTTGGCAGAATGGGTTCTGAGTCACAGCTGGGGAGCCTTGTCCTGTGCCTCAAAGCTGTCATGATCTTCTCGCTCCCCTGGCCAGCACTCGGTCTAGCACTTGGCCATGGTTCAGCATCCTGGCTAATGAGGTACAAATAAATACCTTCTTGCTGAGACCTCTGGAAAATCTTGTTTTCCTGATTAAAAACAAGAGAGAGGATGACCTTTTGGCCTGGAACATGATTACGATGCTTGGAGGTGCAGCAGCCATTTTGTGACCCTAGGGTCACAGCCCAGTGACAAAGGACAACACGCTAAGGGTAATAGGAAAGAAAGAACCCAGGTCTCTAAGGGTATATTCCAGTGACTCCATCACATCACCTACCTCGAGACTTCTCGGTAAGTGAGGAAAATGAACAGTTTTTAAGCCACAGTAATCACATTTTCTATCACTGGCAGCTAAATGGAGTTTTCATTGATTCAGCCATATTAACAAAAATGCAGTATCTGTTTTCAAATAAATCATAGCCAGATGCAGAAAAAAAAATACAATGTATCCTGGTACAATAAGATGAACAAGCAAAGAAGGGGAGCTGCCTGTGCACACAGGACAGGAACAACTAGTGGGGGGTGGAGTATCTTATCTATCTATATAAAAGCCTAATATGCAAAGTGTCCCCTTGGGAGTTTGACTGACAGGGAGTTCAATCGCTCACTATGATGTGCGCTAATCACCAGGGGGCAGTGCGGAATGAAGGGAGGCCCGGCTGGCAGCTGGCAGCCGCTAGAGGCCCTACCCATGCACGAATTTCCTGCACTGGTCCTCTAGTTGGATTATAATGACAGCTCTGCCCTCTAAGGCAGACTCTTGACCCCCATGAACTAACCTGTTGCACATCCCCTGGTTCTCAGCCAGACCACTCTTCTATAGAAAGGAGGATAGTCCCCCACATAATGACAGGCGATGGTAATGCAACCTTTGCACTTCCCAGGTGGAAGCTGAGGCGGCTCGGTCTCTCTTGTGTTCCACTCTCAGGATGCTGACCTTTATGCATGGCGTGGATCTTGCTGCTTCACTCCTTTATCACTTGCACTGAAGCCGGCCTATCTGCTGGCTGTCCCTGACATAACAAGAAACAGATATTTGGTCTCTGCCCCCATTCAGGACACAGAGCTCCTAACTCCCTTGGACTTTTCTGGGAGTGTCTTTTCTTCCCATGAGGTGACTCTGTGAGCTCCTGAATATCTTCAGGATGGTGACTGGTCCCCTGAGAGACCAAGCCATGAGTTTCAGGCCACCTCCCATCCTCTGGGGAGGGAGGAAAATGGAGAGTCAGCTAATAACTGATTATGCCTTTATGATGAAACCGCCATAAAAATCCCTAAACAGGGGCCCAGAGAGCTTTTGGGCTGGTGGACACATCCATGTGCCGTAGCCCAACCTTATGGGGGGCAGAAATACCTGCACTCGGACCCTCCCATACCTCACCCTGGGCACCTTTTCACCTTACTGTGTCCTTGAGTTCTCTGAGTCATTCTATCAAATTCTCAAGCCTGTGGAGAGGGTCCTGGCAACCCTGACTTATAGCCAGGTGGTTGGAAGTTGAAGTGGCACCCTGGGCCTTGAAGCGAGGAAACTGGAACTGAGCCCTGAAACTCTGGGGTCTGCTCGGACTCCAGGTAGTGTCAGAATAGAATTGGCTTGCTGGATACCCAGTGGTGTCCGGGGAGAATTGGTCAGTGAGGGGAAATCCCTCACTCGTTCGGTGTTGGGGTGTCATAAGTAGAGAAGAGAAATGATACAAATTTATCAGTTTTCCATTTTTATTTATTTGTAACCTGCTAACTGCAGCCCACTGCTTTGCTGGGGAGCCGTCTGTATTTGGATTGGTTGACCATGGAGGACAAAATGATTGTAGACAGGAAAAGGATGGGCTGGAGGCTGACACAAAGCCTGCTGGTGTCAGGGCTGGGAGAGTAGGTGCTGTAGAGGGCTCGCCCAGGAGTGGACACACCCAGGTAAGGGCACACCAAGGAGAGGAGGAACAGGCTGCATCTGGCAAGGGTGGAGTGGCCTAGGGGGCAGCAGCTTCGCGTGCCAACGAGGAGCTCAGCAGGGGTGGTCGGGGGGGTGCCTGGCCCCAGAGAGCCACCTGAGTTCCTGAAACAAGAATATAGGATTGGCCTTGACTGGTTTGGCTCAGTGGCTAGAGTGTTGGCCTGCGGACTGAGAGGTCCCAGGTTCGATTCCGGTCAAGGGCATGTACTTTGGTTGCAGGCATATCCCCAGTAGGAGGTGTGCAGGAGGAAGCTGGTTGATGTTTCTCTCTCATCGATATTTCTAACTCTCTCTCCCTCTCCCTTCCTCTCTGTAAAAAATCAATAAAATATATTTAAAAAAAAGAATATGGGGTTGTGGGAGATCTTTTTGGCAGATGTGGGCAGGCTAGGTGGAAATAGTACTGAGAAAAGATGTGCAGTCAGGTAAAGAAGAATATTCAGAACCATTTTAGAAGGTTAATTGGCTCCTTGAAGTCTGAAGTGGACACGGGACATCTGAGTCAGTCTGGGCTCCACTTTGCTGCCTTCAACCTAAGTCTTGCTGACAGAATTTATCAGTGAGTTTCTGCTCAAACAGCAGATTGAAAAGTATAACCATTGGCCAGGTAATGTCTTCGCGGCACAATTTATTTCCCCCCTCAACCAGGAAGTGGTTTCTGTATCTTAGAGGACACAGCCTGGGAGAGGGTTTCTCTTGGCTAAGTTAGCCTGTCTCTATTAAGAGAAAATCAATTAAAATAAAACAGTTAGAGCCTTGGCCAGGTAGCTCAGTTGGTTGGAATATCATCTGTACACCAAAAGGTTGAGGGTCGAATCCAGGTCAGGGCACATATCCAGGTTTTGGGTTGGATTCCTGTTTGGGGTAGGTATAGGCAGCAACTGTCCGATCTCCTCTCTCTCTCTCTCTCTCTCTCTCTCTCTCTCTCTCTCTCTCTCTCTCGTCTCTCTCATCAATAAAAACATGTCCTCAGGTGAGGATAAAAAAACAGTTAGAGATGTTAGGTAGTATGACAGTTTATATGAGAATTTTAAAACTGATTTAGAGCGTTACATGCATTAATTTTGGGAGGTTAGTACTATTGCGAGCCCCAGTTTACACATGAGAAAGCCGAGGCTCAACGGGGTTAGGATCATAGGTTAGGGAAGAATCAAGCAGCTGCTGAGTGGGGGGCAGCATCTGGACCCCATATGTAGCATCTGGGGGTCTTAAAGCACTGCAAGCGTGTCAAACTCAAAGGCTAACATGGGCCAAATAAACGAGGCATGTGGCCCGCGGGCCGGGAGTTTGACATGCTTGCGCTACACTGTGCTGCTTCTCATTTTTTAGGTCAAATGACTGAAGTTGTAGGACCAAGTCCCCAGGGCATATGACAGTCACTTCATAGTCTGGATGTTGCACAGAGATGAAACGGAACATTCAGTGGAAAATGTCTGTCCTCTTCACCTGTGGTTGCTGGCGTAATGCTGGATTCCAGCTCTGAGTTCCTACCGCGAGAGTCTGTTCCAGAGAAGTGAGCTGGAGCCCGAGGGTGGCCACGTCCCAGGTGGGGTGCCTGCTAGGAGCGCCTGGAACCTAGAGGGAGGAGCTGTGCAGCTCCCTTACCAACAAGCATGGGGGAGAGGCAAAACCCTAGAAGGGACACATGACGCTTATGAGAATTTTCTAAAACAGAGAAGGCATGTTATGATCTGACTGATACTTAAGCTTTATGCCTGTGAATGGCAGTCATATCTCAAAAACACTGATTTTTACATTCAAATCATCTTTGAAACTTTTAGTCAACAGAGGATTGTCTTATCAGAGATAAGGGAATACGCTGCAGTTATGAGGGAAGGGACGGGTACTGCTCATTGCAGGGCAGGTCAGGGCCTGTGGCCAAGACCAGTTTGAGGACGCATCACGACCTCCTGTGAAAGGCCCAGAGATCCCACTGGATATGGAGCCAATCTTGTTCAGGTAGGTTAGTGCCAGCTAAGTGAGGATGAACTGCAGGGGGAAAGTCAGGGTTACATGGGGAGCACTCTCACTCTGTTAGGGCTATGAACTCGCACGCCTGGGAGGAAGGGCCTGGTGCTTTAAGTTACACTCAGAGGACCCGGAAGTCCTTGTTCACTGTGCCGGGAGCTTGTGGCCACTGTGAATGTGGGCAAATAGTCAACAGAAGGTCGGGAGGGTTTTGTTAATGAAATAAGTAGCTTCCTATATGTAATACTTTAAACGAGAAAATTTAAAAAAAAAGAAAGAAATAAGTAGCTTCATTCAAAATCTACACCCACAGGGCTGTGTGCAGGTCCCTTTCATTGCTGCTTAAGAAAGAAAAATTGGATGGGAAGAAAACCCAGAGAATATCTGCATGGTCAGGAGGACAGAGCAAGGGGGCTCAGGGCTCCCAACTTAAAGTCAAGCTGAACAGACCCCAACTCTTCGATGAGGAGCAGGTTCAAAATCGGTAAATTCACCCAAAGCAGGAATCATTCCCATCTACTTCCCTGGAGCCAACGCAGCAGGCATGGGTTCCATTCCACGGATTCAAATGAAATTAGCAATGGGCCCTCCTGCTTCTGTGGCAAGACCTTCATGTTAGCCAGAGCGGAGGTCTCACCACCCTTCTCTCCCCGCCTTCACCACAGGCTTCTGAGGCCTCGCACGGAGCGGTGTTGACCAGGTCGCCATTGATTCTGGTCTTCCCTTGTTACTGTTGAGGTGCTCGTTATTCGATGGTTCTGCATGTTTCCGAGAATCCCTGCTGGGCTGGGACTGAGTGTGCAGACGTCAGCTCCCCAGCCTGCACCAGGCAGCTGTTCGGGGCAAGGTAGGTGCTCCTCACGTTCCTAGGCTCACGCTCCTCTGAGCATTGGCCTGAGGATATAAACTGTGCTAAAAGAACACATTTTTTAAAAAGGGAAGAATTCACAACTACCAAAGAAGCATAAAGCGAATATGTTTCAAGGGTTTTACTGGTCTTACTAATGAACGGAGGAACCAGTAACCGGGTAGCATCAGTTCAAAGGAGAAAAGAAAGAGTACATGAGTGTTAGCCCAGAGACATACGAAAGTGAGTATGTAACAGGAGCAAGACTGGCTATTATCCACAGATGACGATCAACTGCATCTTATGCAGATAACACCCATTTGTGTTTTTAAGGTCGAGTCACGTGCATCACATACCGAGTGGGACAACAACCCGCACAGGTCCTGGCAGAGCAGGTAGCACAGAAGGGTCACCTAGTGTTTGATTGAAAGGACACGCATGGAACATTTTCCGCTCATTGCAAAGTCTCTCACTACGTCAACACGTGGGATTCAGGCAGAAATTGAGCAACTAGGTGATTCTCAGGGGCTGAAGTCTGTGGCTGTGATAAACGGGATCAGGTGGGTAAGGAGGGCACCAGGACCAGATGTGTGCACAGGAGTGTGATTAGAGGGAATCTTGTCAGAGGAGCCTTCTGGGGCAGTGAGGTGTTCATAAAGCTGCAGTCCTTGACGTGGGGCAAGTTAGATGTCAATTTTGATGTGAGAGGGTCAGGAATCCTACACTTTTCATGGAATAATTTCAGATTTGCCTTGATAAAAACTTGACAAGGAAGAAAAGCAAAAAACAAGACTCGGTAGAGTAGTTAGGTGTTGTGTTCCTAAATGGGGGCTGATTTCTGTCCGATTTCCTTAAATTTTCATTCTTTAATGATGCTTGCATTCGTTTATCCCTCCTGGTGTCTAGTGCTCTCACCTCCACCCTCATCTCTCCTGGTGTCTAGTGCTCTCACCTCCACCCTCATCCCTCCTGGTATGTAGTGCTCTCACCTCCATCCTTATACCTTTTGGTGTCCCGCCCTCTTCCCACCACCCTCATCCCTCCTGGTGCCAGCCCCTTTCTGCACCCTATTTGCTCCCATGGATCAGTTTCTTAGAGAACAGTCACACCTCACGGATCTCATGAGCAGCTAAGCCACAGCTTGTAAAAAAGTGCTTGAAATCTCCCCATGTCTATAGAAATAATCATAAGTATTTCACCTTGAACATTTTATTTACGTTTTTAATTTTGAAATAATTTTAGATTTGTTCGATGTTTGTGAAAATAGTACAGATAGTTCCTGTGTACAGCTCATCCAGTTTCTTGCATTTATCTGATATATTTGTCAAAACTAAGAAACATGACTATTAACTGAACTTCAGACTTTATTTAGATTTCAGCTATTTTCCCACTAATGTTCTTTTTCTATTCCAGGATCCAATTCGGGTTCCACACTGCCGTAGGTTTCCATGTCTCCATAGGCTCCTGTGGTCTATAATTCCTCAGTCATTCCTTGTTTTATCGACTCTGACAGTTTGAAGAGTACTGGCTATCTTGTTGAATTTCCCCCCATTGGGGATTGTCTGATGGCTCCCCATGATTTGATTGTGTTTATGGGATTTTGGAAAGAAAACCATGGCTATGAAGTGGCCTCCTCATCACATCATATGGAGGGAACATGATATCACTGGTGGGGAGCGGGGGGACCTTCATCACCTGGCTCAGGTGTTTTGCCAGGCTCCTCCACTGTAAAGTCTCTACCTTCCCTTTTCTTCTTTATTTTTTTGTAATTAAATCACAATATGATTTGTAAATTCTACCTCCAGTTTCTGGAATGGGGTTAGACAATTGCTTTTTTCTTTCTTTTTTTTTCTTCCATAAAAAGTTCTAAAGACTCCACTAATAAAAGCATCTGAGCCTAAAGTCTTTCTGGAAATAATTAAATAAAATTTCCCCCAAAATTTCTCTGCTTATTTATTAAAGTTGTCTACATCTTCTAATGACAGAATTTTTGGTAATTAAAAGAAGCAAAATGGTCAATTTCATTGAGGTTTTGAAATTGATTAGACAGTGTTTCTATTCTTGTATATTTGAAACGTTTTTTCTGATTTTTAATACAGATGTGCATTTTCTTTACATGAGCAGAACAGAAATGCTTCATGTTTTGTCTTAGGTTGTTTCATGTGTGGAGGGAGTGGGAGGGCACTCTGGATTCGCCAAGCCTCACATGTAAAGGCCCAGACCTGGGAATGAATGAGGTGCACATTGAAACAGCGAGGTAGAGACTCCCCGGAGCAAAGCACACTGGTGCCCAGGGGCTGATCCCAGCACTTGCATGAGGTCTAGGAGATGGTGAGCCATTGACTCCTAAGACTCGTTTATCCTCACTTCCCTTAGAGCAAGCATGTCAAACTCATGACCCGCAGGCTGCATGCGGCCCACATGAGTATTTTTGCGCCCCAGCCAATATAACAGCATGTAAGAAACGTTTTAATAAAAATTTCATAACTTAATTTTTATAATATCCTGTTATGCATAATTATTAATAACGAACTACAATGTTTGCTAATGACTGATGACTAAAATCATGTTGCATTCATTTCCCTTAAGTGCCTTATGCGCAGAGCACCATTTCTCTCCACTAATACCAGCAGTGAATATTTTAGCAGCCGACTGCCATGTCATTAGTCTTGGACTGGCTTGTTTAGTGTGTGCAACGGCAAATATTTCGCTTTCGGAGAACAAGAAAAATAGGTTTATTTGTGTTAACACTTATTAATTTGTGCAGTTATTCAGTGCCTGGTAAGTTAATGTTCAAGAAAAAAATAATTCTTATTAAAATGTTCTATTATTTTATGTTAACGATGACTCATTTATTTCAGCACTTTGTATTCAGCATGTCTCTATCGAAATAAACCTATGTTTCTATGAAAATTGAAGCTTTTGTATTTTTGCGGCCCACATACATTTGCACCTTGTTTACTTGACCCGTGTCAGCCTTTGAGCCTGACATGCTGGCTTAGAGGCTCTTTTTGTCAGGTGTTTGGCTTGAGAGTGGCCAGGAAACGTCGCACCCTGGAGAGAGCGCAGAATATGCCTCCCCTCACCCTCTCCCACCCAAACTATTTTCTGCTACATCGCACAAGGCTGGGTTATGCCAGCCACACAGGACTTCCCACCGGTGTGAGATTAGTGCCATTTTGCATCACTAAACTAATGGGAGTAAGTAGTTTTGGAAGTTTGGGGCAGGAAAAGTCATAGAATGTCATCTGTGTGGGACCTCTGGCTCAAAGCTATCTCCCACTCCCCTCACTTTAAGAATATGAAACCGTGGTTGGTTAAGCAAGACAAAAGAACTCTTCCAAGAACACAGAAAATCAATGGGGACTCCTGGACTTGGAATCCCTATTTCTTTCCTCCTGCTGGAGTGCTAGTTCCGATGCCACACAGCCTTTTTGACCAAGCAGACCTGGAGGCCATAAAGACAGTCAGAGATAAGTCTGAAGGCACTAAATCCAGGGATATTTTCATAGCCCTGTGTCTCCGCTGTCGCTGTGGTGGGCGGGTGGGTGCACAGGGCCAGTCCTGGTCCAGCCGCTCATGCCCGGAGGGACCTGAGAAGCCCCCAGTGGCACTGGACCAACCCTGGGGAAAACAGCGCACCTCGGAGGAGGGCTATATCTCCTCTATCTACTTCTGAGTAAGCCTGGACTTTTAGTTGGAGGCCAAGGCTGGGACGCTTGCCAGTCTGTATACACACTGTCTATCCCTGTGTGTGTATCTGGAAGCAGGATCCATGTTCTTGGCAGGTCAGCTGTGCGATGTGTTTGGCATTGGTGGAAAAAGCCGCTCTGGGATCCTGTAGGCTTGCTGCTCACATCTGTCCATGCTCCTGAGGGGCAGGCTTGAACGTGGCCCTGGTGTCAAAGCCAAGTGTGTGCAGCCTGTTGGCTCTCTCTCGGACACTGATGGAGGAGAGGCTGACACTGATGGAGAGGCTGACACTGACGGAGGAGAGGCTGACACTGAGGGAGGAGAGGCTGACACTGAGAAGGAGAAGCTGACACTGATGGAGAGGCTGACACTGATGGAGGGGAGGCTGACACTGATGGAGGAGAGGCTGACACTGAGGGAGGAGAGGCTGACAGCAGCTAGGAATGGCTCCCCTCCTCCGCTTTGTGCAGAGCCACAGAAACCCGCCTGCGGGCCTAGTGGTGTGTTCAGTGACCACTGGAATTCACTGTTCACAACTTCACTGAGGGAAATGCAGAAGCAAAGCAAGGCCATTTGTGCTGCCATGGGATGACGACAAGAACTTGGGGGGAAGACCATTTGTTCTCTTCCCGACCCCTAGGACCCAAGGGCGTGCTGGGTTGTCTGTTTCGCACTCCATCCACCTGTCTGTGGGATCACACTGTGGGGTATTGGATTTTAGACCCCTGATTCTGGGCTCCTGGCATGAAGTCCTGACTAGATCTGGCTTTTCCTGCAGCACCAAGTGCTATAATGACTTTCAATGGCACATCTGGAGTCACCTTACACTTCTGCTCACAAGGCAAAGAAACGACCCGCCTTTGAGGGGAGGCGTCGGCCAATGCAGGGGCCACCCCAGAGGACACACACCAAGGGAACGATGCAGCCCTGAGGGAGTCTGCACCTATGGGAGCTGTGCCCATGTCCCGGGGTGGCTTTCTTTCTTTTTTTAAAAATTTCTTTATTGATTAAGGTATTACATATGTGCCCTTATTCCCCCATTACCTCCCACCTCCCATTCATGCCCCCACCCTCCTATTGTCTGTGTCCATTGATTAGGCTTATATGCATGCATGTAAGTCCTTTGGTTGATCCCTCCCCCTTACCCTTACCCTTCCCTACCTTCCCTGAGGTTTGACGTTCTAATTGATGTTTCTCTGTCTCTGGATCTATTTTTGTTCATCAGTTTATATTGTTCATTATATTCCACAAATAAGTGAGATCATGTGATACTTACTTTCTCTGCCTGGCTTATTTCACTTAGCATAATGCTCTCCATCTCCATCCATGTTGTTGCAAATGGTAAGAACTCCTTTTTTTTTTTTTTTTTTTTACCACAGTGTAGTATTCCATTGTGTAGATGTACCACAGTTTTTTAATCCACTCATCTGCTGATGGGCACTTAGGCTGTTTCCAAATCTTAGCTATGGTGAATTGTGCTGCTATGAACATAGGGGTGCATATATCCTTTCTGATTGGTGTTTCTAGTTTCTTGGGATATATTTCTAGAAGTGGGATTACTGGGTCAAATGGGAGTTCCATTTTTAGTTTTTTGAGGAAGCTCCATACTGTTCTCCACAGTGGCCACACCAGTCTGCATTCCCACCAGCAGTGCATGAGGGTCCCTTTTTCTCCACATCCTGGCCAACACTTGTCATTTGTTGACTTGTTGATAATAGCCATTCTGACAGGGGTGAGATGGTACCTCATTGTTGTTTTGATTTGCATCTCTCTGATGATTAGTGACTTTGAGCAGGTTTTCATATGTTTCTTGGCCTTCCTTCTGTCTTCTTTCAAAAAGTGTCTATTTAGATCAGTTGCCCATTTTTTGATTGGGTTGTTTATCTTTTTTTTTTTTTAAGCTGCATGAGTTGCCTGTAAATGTTGGAGATTAAACCCTTATCGTTGATATCATTGGCAAATATGTTCTCCTATGCAGTGGGCTTTCTTGTCGTTTTATTGATGGTCTCTTTTGCTGTGCAAAAGCTTTTTATTTTGATGTAGTCCCATTTGTTTATTTTCTCTTTAGTTTCCATTGCCCTAGGAGCAGTATCAGTAAAGAAATTGCTTCGGCATATGTCTGAGATTTTTCTGGATGTGGATTCCTCTAGTATTTTATGGTTTCTCATCGTATGTTTAAGTCCTTGATTCATTTTGAGTTTATTTTTGTGTATGGTGTAAGTTGGTGGTCCCAGGGCAGCTTTCTGAAGCATACAGCACGCCCTCTCCAGCCTGGCCACGCAACTTCACCTGGGGTGCTTCTGCCCCCCAGGAATGCAACAGGTGGGCAGAGGCCGCATTGCACAGGGGAAATTCAAGTCCTTTAGCGACAAAAGTACAAACTCAATGGGAAAGGGAAAAGGCATGCAATTAAGCAAATGCTCCCTCTGATGGTGTGATTCTGAGCAGCTATACGGACAAGGTGACTCTAAACACGGCCCCCCTCCTATGCCCAGCAGCTATGTGTATGAGATGAGATAATCTAATTTCTGTGGCTTCAGGAAAAAAAGGAGAGTGAGGATGGGGCAGGGTTGGTAGAGAACACAGGAAAAATGCAGGGGAATGGGTGTTTTTCCCAGGCCTAGATTGAGCCGAGCTCCGTGAGAGTTTTCCTCTGCTATATAAGTACAGGAAATTTCCCTGCTCAGAGCCTTTGCTAGCAGCTTACTCAGTCAACCAATATGTAAACAGAAAAAATCAACAAGGTCTCCAAGTTCTCTTCTTCTGACTCTAATAATCTCTTATCTACAGTCACATTTTTTTGTGCTTCTCATAAGCCTAAAGTTCAATCTGCACAGACATGTCCATTTTCATGCTGTCATCTTTGGAGCCCTTTATCTCTTCATGAGCCTGCACGTATAAAATGCAAACGTATGCAAAAGATTGTAAATTAGAGTTCAATGAGATCCTTGTTCTGTGTTCATATTTCTGTCACATCCGAATTCCCAATATACAAATGCAACTATGAGAGAGACTACAGGGAGAAGTATGAAATAGTTAAAAAAAACCCAAAGTTACTTAATATTAATTTTAGAATTTGTAGAGAACACAAAAGTTAAAAAATGGAAAGTACCTGTGATTCCATAAAGGTTTTATCTATAACTATAAATCTCTCCTGGTGACACACTTCCAAGAGAGATTGATAGTTACAGATGAAGATCTATGGAGATATGGAGATATCTCTATATCTTTATCTCTGCATATATGATGAAATCATCTAAAACAGTTTTTTAAAAGTCATTTTATATACTTTATTATAAACTTTTCCTTTTATTATTTTTTCTCTACCACATCTTAGTGTGTTAATATTATTTCATCTTATAGAAATAACATGCCTTATTTAAGGAATGCCCCCATTGTTATAAAATTTAGGTAGTTTCAAATAATTCATTATTACTATTTTTAAAAGATTTATATTTATTGTTGAAAGTATCACAGGTGTCCTCCCCCACCCCCCACCATTGGATAATTCATTGTTATTGCCAGTGCCATGATACAGATGAAAAAGAGACATGAAACAGATGAAAAAGAGACATCAGAAACAAAAGAATCACTACTTATGGCCCCAAGTCATGATGACAATCATTGTAGCTGCATATTTGTTCATGATCATGATCATTTCCTTAAGATAAATTCCTTGAAGTAGTGTTGCTAGATCAAATATATGCAAAAATTCTAAACACACATAAACATTGCCTAAGTACCTGCACGTTGCAAAAATTCATTTTCTCGCCACGAATCCATGAGAAGGCCAATTCCCTTCTATAGTTGACAAGAACTGATAAATTATTTATTTTTTGCTAATATCCTGGGTTGTAAATATTATATTATATTATTGTTTTAATGAGCACTTACTTGGTAAATACTGATGATAAAATTTTTATGTTTACTGTTAATTTAAAGTTCGTGGATTTTAAATGACCTTTTCATGTTTTTTCATTTCTTAAACCACTTTGTAAATAGCCAGCTTATTGAATCATCTTATTAGTTGAATCATTTTTTAGTTTTTCTGGGAAGACAATTATGTAATCTTCAAATTATGGTAATTTTTTCTTCTTCTTTCCAATATTTATACCCTTTCCCCTTAGTACCTTAAATAGACTGTTCCTTTGTCCTTTGCTTTAAATCCTAGGAGAATTTTGTTGAGCTGGTTTTCATTCCCTGGTTAGTTTTCTTCTGCATGTAATATGTTGCTCATTACCTCCATTGCGCTTTAAAGTTTAATGTTTGTATTTTTTATCTTCAACTATTTTTTTCCTGGTTTCAGATTTTTTTTTTCTGTTTTCCCTCTAGTTTTAAACATGCAATGTGCTTTTTAATCTCACTGAGAAGACAAATTGAAGTTTTCTCTTATTTCCTGGAATAACTCATGCTTTTCACTTATCAGTTCCCTTTTTTTGAATTGTTAGGTATTTTCATTATACTTAGTGATTTTTCTTTGTTCATTCTTCTGTGGGAATTTTATGCTTGTCCAAAATGAAGAGTGAAGGCGATCTTTATCAAATAGAGAGAAGGTGACCCTAGCTGGTTTGGCTCAGTGGGTAGAGTGTCGGCCTGCAAACTGAAGGGTCCCAGGTTTGATTCCAGTCAAGGGCACATGCCCAGGTTGTGGGCTCCATCCCCAGTAGGGGGCATGCAGAGGCATCCAATCAATGATTCTTTCTCATCATTGATGTTTCTCTCTCTCTCACTCTCCCTTCCTCTCTGAAATCAATAAAAATATATTAAAACACACACACACACACACACACACACACACACACACGCACACGCACACGCACACGCACAAACCACAGAGAGGGTATTTGTCCAAATACTTTTGTCCTGATGGTGGGAGCACCCCACTCTTAGGAACGCACCCTTGTGTTTACTGTAAGTTGTGGGGTCAGAGAAGCTGGTTAACACTGACTTTCGTGGCTTTCCCACCTGCTAGATGCTGTAACTAAGACTTGGGGCCATAGGTAGTGATTCTTTTGTTCTGATGTCTCTTTTTCGTCTCCATGGAATTCCTTAGTCACATTCTTTCCTCATTCTCCACACTCTCCACCATCTCTGCTGCCCCCATACTCAGCTTCACTGTCTCCTGTATGCTTACACTTACCCAAGTCAATGAGTCCATCCCAGACATGCCTCCTTCATGGAAAGCTAGGCATCTCCAGTGGGAGTTCCTCTGGTGATTTCACAGAACAGGAGCAAGAATAATCTTACTACAGGAGGCTCCTGGGATAAATCAATACTCTCTGTTCTCCGGATGTCAGGGAGACAACACCACAGAGCCCTGGTGAGCTCCTCACCCTGCACTCCTCTGCTCTGGTAGGAGCTCCCCAGTGCCCACTATGCTGACACTCACACTTGACTGGGTCACTTCTTATTATCCTATATAATAAAAGGCTAATATGCAAATTGAACGAACGGTGGAATGACTGGTCGCTATGATGTGCACTGACCACCAGGGTGGCAGATGCTCAATGCAGAAGCTGCCCCCTGGTGGTCAGTGCGCTCCCACAGGAGGAGTGCTACTCAGCCAGAAGCCAGGCTCACAGCTGGCGAGTGCAGCGGCGGTGGTGGGAGCCTCTCCCACTTCTGTGGCAGCGCTAAGGATGTCCGACTGGCAGGCCTAAGCCATCAGTCAGACATTCTCTGAGGGCTCCCAGACTGCAAGAGGGCACAGGCTTGGCTGAGGGACCCCCCCCCCCCCGCCAAGTGCACAAATTTTGTGCACTGGGCCTCTAGTGCAAAATAATGAAATTAGAGCAAGAATTTTTGATGGTACAAAAACTACATTAGAGCTTTGTAAAGGATTTTATAAAGTCAATTCGATTAAAAAATGCCATTGAATTAGTTATGGGTTGGTTAACTATCAATCCCAGGTCTTTTGCTTTGACCACGATGAAGTAATGAGTACCAGGCTTAACCTTCCACCAGAAACAACTAAAAATCAAAACAAAATATATACAACAATGGTTTCCAGACATTGGAAATCAGGGGACAGGACAAGGGTCATGGCTGGGGAAACAAAGGAGGCGGAGCGAGCCCTGTGATAAGATCACTCCTGTAATAAGATCATTCTTGCTCCTGTTCTGTGAAATCAACTTACTGCCTGGAGAGGGTTTGTCGTGGGCGGGGGGGGCGGGGGGGGGGGGCCAGGTGAAGGCCAGGTGTCAAAGGTCGGACTGCAAGATCCCGGGCAGGCGGCATCACAGGGCACATGCGTGAGAGGCAGGGCTGCGCAGAGAGAAAGTGGCAGAGATGTGCACAGGGTGCCCCCTCGAGTCTCAGGTGAGTAGCTCGTGTACTTGAAGAAACACCCCCAAAGATGGAGAGAGAACCACCCAAGGAGCAGCGGAAACACTGCTTGTCAGAGGGTATAGAGCTAGAGGGGAGAAGCCACAGATGAGGCTGAGAAAGCAGGCGTGGACCCTTGCTCTGGCAGAGTGGTGACTCTGGGTGTCCTGTGTTCTCTTCTGAAGCAGATTTTATATTGGAGGTGACACACCTGCAGCAAGTGCACAGATGATCATGTGCTGGGTGAGTTTTTACTGCCACACTTGGGTAAACCAGATCCAGACATAGACAGCTCCCAGAGGCCTGGTTGTGTTGCCCTCCCCTTCCCCCCATTGCACTAAACTCCTCCCTCCCCTCCCTCCCCTGCCAACCCAGCACCTCCCTCACTCACTCTCCCTCAGGGTCCCACCTGCAGCCCTCCCCATAGGCTGCTGCTGTACTCGGGCTGACACTGACCAGCCAGTGATAAGCCCTGGGTGGTGTGGCCAGTGTCCAAGCTCGCTCTCTTGGGGGTGCTGCTCGGATTCTTTGGAACACCCTGTGGGGGGCCTTCCCACCACCCGGTTTCCTGACAGAGGCTTCTGGCTCGGGTGTCTTTCCTTCTTCAGCTCCATTATTAAAGTCCGCAGGCCTGGCAGGCAGCCCTCCTCGTGGGGTACCGGAAAGATGGCTCCAGCCCAGCATTCCAGTGTCCCTCCAGCATGGGAAACGGCTGCACCCCGGCCCTGTGGCTGGGACTGCAGGCTGCCCAGGATGCCCCCACCCCATTTCCCTCTGTGCTATGCTCCTCAACAGACACACCTGCAGCTCAGCAAGTCCATCTATGATGGGGATGCCGCTGGACGGTGGAGGGCCAGCGTCGTTACGGAGAGATTTCCCTGGTCCTCACCCCTGGCTTTGGATAAACAAGGGCCACTATTTATCCTAAGGCTGACACAGCCGATACCCACAGCTCTCCACTGTCTTCTCATCTCCTTTTAGAAGGGAGAGGTGGGAAGTGTCCCTGGCCAGGGTTTAAAGGGAATTTGGGATTTGTTCTAAGGAATGGTAAGGTCTGCAGAGAAGGAAATGACTGCCGTGAAAGAAGGTGTTTATTAAATTCACAGATCTCTAGAATCAGGAGGCAGCACTTATAGGGCCACATGGGGACTGCAGGGGGCCACAGCAGGGTCAGTTGGGGGCCAAGGGCGGAGGGCCTGTGGGCTAGAGCTTTCACTGTGGGTGTGGGAAGGAAGGGCCAAGGCAGGGGCAGGTCTGGGATTGGCTACTGGAATAATTTCCGAGGGCTCTGGGCACAGGAGCGGTCCCCAGTGGCCCGGTACCCTGCCCACCTGGGGTGAGTAGGGCAGGTGGCTAGAGTGTCACATCCTGAAACAGAAACAGCCGGGAGGGTGGCCTCTGGGCTGGTCGATTTGCATTTGAGTGACATTCTCAGGGGCAATTATTTACTGTCTCTAGGAATTAAGCCCCTTCCTGGTCAGCGAAACCCCTTGGGGCCAGGAAGCCCCGGGATGGTGGAGCACCAGCACACAGAAGATACAGGCTCGGTCCAGGTCCACGTGGCCAGTCTCACCATCTCAGATGTCACGTGTTCTGAGGGAGGCTTCCGGTTGGTTTCAGCTCTACTTAGCATGTATGTTACTTCATAACTCTTTGACCTCAGTTTTGGGTCCTGGCTGTCCATTCTGAGACAACCGGAAAGCTCCCGTTCAACATCCTGCTACAGAATTATCAGCCAGAACCACACCATTGTTCATATCATCTCACCTTCACATCAGAAATGGAGGAATTAGAAGTTAGAGGAGCCTGTGCTGAAGTGGACTCTACCTTTGACTGGGCTCCACGTTTGGGTGGTTTGGTTGTCAGCAGCAGTGGCTAACGTAAACAAACAAACAGAAAGGACCGGCCAGATGGCTCTGGAGCAGCTCACGTGGAAGGAGAAGCTGCCGCCAGGCTTCTGAAAGGGCAGGCTGCTGTCCTTGGCACAGACGTGCTCTGCATGTTTTACATCCAGGACTCAGATTCCCACGAGGGGAGCCCTTGGCCTGAGGTCGGGGTAGGGGTCCTTCATCATGACTGCACCCAAAGAAAGGGTGGTCCTCCCAGGAAAGCCAGGTGCTGGGACTGAAAGGGGAGGGCGTGGGTTCTGGCGGGCAGGAACAGAGCCGTGTTTGAATTCCATCTCTGCCACGTTTTATTTCTGCCCAGTTCCCATGGGCTCCTGTGTTGTCACCTGTAACATAGAGGGAGATGCTAGCTACCTCCCATGTTGCTGAAACAAAGAACTGAAAGTGCTGTAAACACGACAAATCACCATATGGCTCAGCCCCATTCCCACAAACTAGGCCATTCCTGTCTCCAGACCTGCCTTATCCCAGGACGGCGAGTGTCTTCTCACTGCACCGAGGCCTCTGAGCATACACACCCACAATAAAGCACGAGAACGCTAACACTTGGTGGAAAGGCCTGCATGCTCTAAGAGGATGGACATTCAGGCCCGGACCCCCACGTGGAGTGAAGATGGCATGCCGTTGTCAGCATACGCACCACCAGCTGTGAGTTACTGTGAAGGACGCATTCACCCAGACCCCAGTCTCGCCATGGACGCACTGAATGGAGAGGGCTGCTGCTTCCCCGCGTGGGCTGCGTGCCAGGCAGATCTTATCTGACCTGCTGCCCCTGCACAGCCCCGAGCGGCTCCAGAGTCTGTGTTGACAGTATTCCAACGTGTTCGGCTGATGTGCCAACACCTATGGAAACCCTCTGCCTGGGCAGTGCCAGCAGCACCCTTTAGCGACCTTGGCATCCCGGGCCCATCGTGGCAGGAAAGGTGCCTCCACAGTGGCTTGTTGCTCTCTGAGACACTGCTGGGTTCGGAGAAAGCCTTGGGCATTGTTAGGCTGTCACCCTTGCTAATGGCAAACAAGTACATGCAGTGAGTCCCCAGCTTCACCGTGACTGCATCCTCTGCTGGGGTGCAGGCCTCATCTGAGGGAGCCCCTGCAGGAGGTGCTAGGAGCTGTGGGGAGAATATCTCAGAAGGGGTGCAAGGCCAGGCAGGCCCGGTGGCCTTCAATAGACTCGGGTAGCTGGAGGGATGGGGCCATCCTGAGAACAGCCTGTTACTCTATCATTTCCTGGCCCAGTTCCTGTGGGTGGGATGTGGGGAGGCGTGGCTTTCTAATGAGGGCTGTCATCCTGCAGTAAACCCCGCTCCCCCAAGTGCTGGAGTCGGCTCACACAGGGCACTACTCCGCTGCTGGTGTGACACAGACCATGCGGCAGGCAGAGGTTGGCTCGGGATCTGTTGCCACTGGACAGTCTATTCCACAACCTAGTGGCTTAGCACAAGCACCATTTTGTTGGCTGTCCTGGTTTTGTGGGTGAGGAAGGGGGCAGGGCCTGGCTGGGTGACTCCTGTGCTCTGAGTGGAGTGCCTCTATGGAGCCACTCAGGGATGTTGACCTCACGCTGGTCTGGTCCCAGATGGCATCACCCATGTCCCTGGCACATCGAAAGGGATGGTTGGGTTTGGGGCAAAGCAGTCCTAGGCCAACCTGGACCCAAGAGGACAGCAACGTTGGGTAGCTGTGGCCCACCAGGCCCCAGGCCGCCTCCAGGTGCCACCATTTAGAAGAAGGGAATCCTGGTGAACACCACCCCCCTTTACTGAGGCTCAGGTATCACACATGGTGACTTCCTGCTCCCTCCTCCAGCTCCATGAATTGTAGCCTGAACATGCTCCCTTTTACAGAGAGGAAACTGTGTGCTTAGGGTTCATCATCTTTCAGAAATCGATTTTGAGGAATTCTGCTGAGGCAGGTGTGAGCTCAAACTATTGGCTGGATTCATGGAATCAATGGTGACTGGATGTTAACCAGGCAACTAATAGCTGGGGACAGGGAGGGCCCGTGTCCTTCCCTCTCATTAAACTTCTCTTCCCTCCCTCCCTCCCTTCCTCCCTCCCTCCCTCCCTCCTTCTCTTCCTGGTCTTCTCTTTTTCCTTCCCACACCTAGAAAAGTAAAAATGCAAGTCTTGGGTAATCTTATGAAGTCAGAGAGCCCTCCTTTCCCATGTCCTGTAAGCAGCCAGACCTGACCCCCCTCACCTCCCCCAACCTTCAGCTGGTTGTGTTTGCACACCATGAGCCTCCACCCTGTTTCACAGTCTCCCCATGGTAGATGGTGGGCAGTCACTTATCTCCATGGGCACTCAGGGCCTTCACATGCCACCTTCCCACGGCCACCTTTGCCACAGCAGCAGAAACCAGACTGTTCACCTTCTCCAAGACTCCTGTTGCTGCGTCGCTAGTGCTAGCCCTCATCTAGAAGGCCTTCTTTGCCATTTTCAATCTTCAAACCATCACCCATTGCTCGAAGCCACATACACACTTCTGCCTTTCCAGGGATCTGTTTTGAATCTTGCAGCCGGCCTGACTCAGTCTCACCCTTCTCTGTGTCTCATAGTGCTTCCTATGTACTGCTCTTACAGCCCTTCCTCCTCACCCCTGCCTGGCACATGGCAGGTGCTGGCGATGTGTGTTGAGTGGCGAGTCATTTATTAGTGTGCACGTCTCATTAATTACTGAAGTTCAGAGACTAGAGTTTTCTTGCCTCCAGGACCTTTCCTTAAAACCAGTGGTGCTTAATAATTGTGTGGCATTAAATGATAGTGGCTACCACATATTTCTTTCGTTCTGAAATTGCTTTAAGTTATCCTGGAAACATTTTTATAATTTTCAACTATTTTGATAAAGAGTCATATTTTTGCTATTCAAAAGTAGACAATTCTTGGTGTAGAAGTTTGTTGAATAGACGCCCCATTGATCACAGGCAGATTAGCTTTATTTGAATGCGAGTCTGGCAGTTACTACCACTTGGTGGCAGTGTACCTCAATTACAAGACCCTGCTAAGGAGACCGCCAGACTCTGGTAAGTGTTAAAATTGCAAACCAGAACTTGTGAAGTGGCAGTCAGTAACAGCCCATATCTAGATTCTATTTTAGGGACAGAGATTCTATTACAGTACCATACATTTAAATACTATCTCAAGTCAAACTCTCTGGGTATGCCGTCATTCCCCTGACGAACGTAGCTTAATTTTCTTTCACTAATGGGTGAAGGCTAGAGAAGGAAAGGTCTCGTGAAGAAAAGCCAAAAAACGAATCACCACCAGCAGATTAAGCCCTAATTTTTAGGGCTTAGTTTTCATTGCAAAAGTGAAAAAGTTTTGTTAAGAATGTTTGTATGTGTAAGATAAGGTGTTCATACATGACTAGACAGGTTTAACCCCTCAATGTGATTTGTAAAGTCAGTACAAATCAAGGAAAAATTCTGTGTAAAGTAATTGAGCTACAATTCTGAAAGGAACAAGGCACTTCCATCTCTGCCAAAGTCTACACCCACACGTCCAGGAAGCATAAACTGGGAGCGTCAGCTGCAGGGGCAGGTGAGTGGGAGAGGGAAGGGAAAGGGTGATTTTGGAAACTGGGGTCTGGATACAAATCACATTGTCTAAGCAAATGCGTTTGTCTCTGTACGTGCCCCTTAGTCATGTCACTAAGATTGCAACCAGACAAGATGGAGCTGTGTTTGATATTTGAAGGGCGTGTTGGACATACCAAGACAGGAGCTGCAGTGAGACCCGAGAACCAGAGAAAGGAAGGCATGGGTGAGGAGCTGGCTTGTGGGTGGAGTGCATCCTCTGGTGTCCCCTTTTATGGGAGACACTTGCTGTTGCAGAGGGAGGAAGAGCTGCTTAATGGCACCTTTATTTGCAAATTTAATTTCTGAGCCAGGGTTGGTGGGAAGTCAGGGTTATTGGGGACACTGGGAGTGGCAGTCATTTAAGGTTTGCAAGGTTGCTAAGGACCTTGTTTCTTTGCATGGCAGGAGGAGGACATGGTTCTGTGTTTGTTTCTTGGAGGAACTTGATCGCAGGAAACACTCTGGATGACTTTATAATTAAGATTTATTTGTTTATAATTTTAATACATATATGTAATATATTTTATTTTTTGAAAAGAATGTATGATTATGTTTTTAAAAAACAATATTTTAAAAATTGATTTCAGAGAAGAAGGAGAGGGAGGAAGAGACAGAAACATCAATGATAAGAGAGAATCATTGATCAGCTGCCTCCTGCAACCCGGGCATGTGCCCTGACCAGGAACTGAACCGTGACCTCCTGTCTCATAGGTCGATGTTCAACCACTGAGCCACACCAGCCGGGCATATGTGATCTATTTTATAATTTTATTTTAATCATTTATAACTTACTGATAAGTAAGAGGGCACCTTTATGTAGGGAACGATGGGATCTTGCAAGGATAACTTCACTAAGACCATGGTGTCCCAGGTACAAGACCTGCTTTGAGCTTAGAATCATTTGAAGTTAGACTCCTTCTACTTAATGGATGTTGCATTGGAAATTAGAATAACATGGAAATTAGAAATTCATGACAGAATTTCCTTCCTTTTAAGGCTGAGTAATAGCCCATTGCACGTATAGACCTCATTGTGCTGATCCATTCATCTGCTGATAGACATTTGAGTTGCTTCCACCTTTTGGCTTCTGTGAACAATCCTGCTAGTGAACCTGACTTCTTCCTGCCTTGTTTGGTAGATATGTTTTCTCCTAAAAGAAACATTATTGGACCAGGGAAACAGGATTGAACTTCAGGCACGAGGAGGGAGGGACTTGGACTGTCCCGGACCAGCAGCAGGTTCTCTCCTGGGTGTTGGCTTCCCCTCACACATTAAGTGCAGAAGCCATGAGCATTCTCATTCATCAGCCATAGCTGTTCTTGCTTCAGGGGAGCTGGACTCAGTGGGGCCCTTTGTGACCAGAGGCTGCTTGTTGTAGCACTTGAGTGATGTAGGCATTTGCAACAAAATTATAGTCCAGGAGATGAACTGGAGAGTCCTCTGGGATCTGCGGTGGTGAAGTCTAACCTTGACCATGAAGGGCTCCAAGCAGATGTGCAACACATCTGAGAGAGGCACAAGCAGTAGAGCAGTGGGAGAGGATCCTCTCTCAGGAAACCCCAAATTCAGAACATGATCTAGTTTTTCTGAGATGGTCAAGCAATCTGTCTCCTTCAGTTATACCTTTGCTATTCCTGTGTTCACTTATCAAATCTTTATTAGGGGTCTATTGTTTACTCTAAGAGGATTGTGAAGAATATTCAAAAGACCTGTGACTTTACTTTCAAAGCTTTTATTAAAGTGCAATATGAATGCGATCGAGTGCAAAGTGTTCAATTTGGCGACCTGGGTATACCGAGACAAAGAAGTCCATTGCAGATGCCATCTGTGAAAGCTGCTTGGAGGAGGGAACATTTTTTGGTTGGATCCTAGGAATTTCTCTTTGAGTCTGTACTGGAATATTTCTTTATTAAAGACACTTTGATGATTTCTCAGATAGGAAAAAAAAGATAACTTTTGACACAATGAACTAACTGCTAGTACAACTGGGTATGGCAGTTGGCATTCATTATCTTGTCTTTTAGGTTTAAGGTTTGATTTTCCCAGAGTGTTCAGAGGGCAGGGACCAAGTTGCAAACTCTCAGTACAGTTGAGAAGAAACAGTTATGGAAAAAGCTTGCAAAGTGTCTCTTTTTTTATCATCAAGTTTATATCAGAGTATTTTCTTTTCACCAGATTCTCATCTTTGAATCTTAATCCAGTAATCTTTAGGGAATTTAAGAAACTAAAGGGCTGGTGCTCCAGCAAAGATGTGACTGGAAGATTTTCAGGCAAAGCTAAATTTTATAAAAAGGAGAGCAGACGTGAGAAAACCACTTTAAATACATAAGGCACCGGTGGGGAATGGTCAGTTAAAGATTCAACAGAAGTGAAAAGGTTAATTGAGATTAATTGGTTCACAGGATGCCCTGGGACATAATCTAAAATAAAAATAAGAGAACTCTTGGGTTGTATTTCCTTTTATACAACAAGGAAATGGCTGGTCTAGTTTGGAAGCCAAAAACAATCAGGGCATGACTGCCTGGGGAGGAATCCTCAGGTTAAGTATCAAGGAGTTTAGAAGAACACCGAGGCTGGTGGATCCTAGAGTGTGAGACAGTGTCTGTCTCTAAGTGCATGTCTCTTTTGTTACTCAACCAAAGTCAGTGTTGAACTCAGCTCCTCACATATGCTGTCAAAGGAATTCATCCAGTCCCTCATGTATTTGTTCAACAAATATTTATTGAAAGTGTCCTAGGTAGTAGGCAAGTTTTGAAGCTCTGGAAACATAACTATATATATATATATATTTGATGCTTCTATAAGGAAATAATTGTTGAAGGCAGTAAATACACAAATATAATAAAATATCAGATGGTTGTGTGGCCTAAAGAAAAGAACTAAATCTGGGAAGGGGGATTGTATCTGTTTCCTTCAGGACGGCTGTAATAAAGTGCTCACCACTGAGTGGCTTAAGCAAGAACAATGTGTTGCTTCACAGTTCTGGAGGCTAGAAGGCCAAGATCAAGAGGTTGGCAGTGCCATGCTCCCTAAGGGCATGGGAGGGATCTGCTCCAAGCTCTCTCCCAGCTTCTCTGCCAGTTCCTTGGCTGTGGCAACAGAACTCCAGTCTCACATGCATTCTTCCCGTGTCTCTCCCTGAATCTCAGTTTCTCCTGTTTATGAACACACCAGTCATATTAGGGCCCACCCCAATGGCCTCATCTTAACTTGATCATCTGCAAGATATTCCCTGCGGTTTAGGACTTTAACATCTTGGGGAGACACAATTCAACTCATAACCGGGGTTAGGTAGTTGGAAAGCTGCTGTTTTATATGGGTGGTTAGGTGAGGCCTGCTAAGGTGACATTTGACTATGAACTTGAAGGAACCAAGGGAGGGAGCCAGGTGAGGGAAGCCAGGAGAGAGAGAGAGGGGAGAGAAGAGGAAAGACACACACACACACGCACACACACACACACACACACACACACACACACACACACACACACAGTTAGATAGATAGATAGATAGATAGATAGATAGATAGATAGATAGATAGATAGAAAGATAGAGAGAGAGAGAGAGAGAGAGAGAGAGAGAGAGAGAGAGAGAGAGAGAGAAAGGCAGAGACAGAGATGGGGCCCAAGTGGGATTTCCCTGTAAGTGAAATGAAGAGCCATTGTGGTTTGAGTAGCCATGTGTCATAACTGGGCGCACATTTTGAAAACTCTGCCATGAATAGATCAAAAAGGGCAGGGATGGGAGCAGGGAGGCTATTGCAGGTGGAATTGACAGTGGCTGGGGCCAGAGCTGGAGTGATGGAAGTGGAATGAGGTGGTTGGATCAGGGTATGTCTTCAAGGAGCAGGCATCAGACATGTGAACAGATTGGAAGCAGAGTGTGAGAGCAAGAGGGGACTGAAGGATGATGCTTAGGCTTTTGGCTTCTGCAATGGGAAAAATGGGTTTGCCATTTGTTGAAGTGGAGAGAATAGGTTTTGCTGAGATAGAAACAGAGTTTGATTTAACAGGTGTTAGGTTTGAGATGATTTTTTTGCATGCAAGTGAGTAGGCATTTGGAGATATGAATCTAGAGTTAGGAAGCTGTCAATATAGATGATCTATAAAGCCATGGTTTGGGATTAAATCAGCTAGAGAATGAATAGAGCTGGAGAAGAGAAAAGGCTTAAGACTGATTCTTGGGTGGCCTAGCAGTTGGGGACTGTGAAGAGCAGCAGAACAAGAAGAGAGAAAATGTGTGGAGGAGACAGGAAGAGTGGATTCCATGACATTAAGTGAAGAGAGTGTGCATGGGAAAGGGCAATCTGTGTTGAGTATGACAAGCACTAGGAATTGACCACAGTATTTGGCAATGTGGAAGTCAGTAGTGACTGCCATATGAACATTTTTCGGGGAGTAATTGGCTGTAAACCAGATTATAGTGAGTCCAAGAGAGCCTGGGAGAGCGATTGTCCATATTCCGTGTCTATAACTCTCTCAAGAATTTACCGTTAAGAGAAGCAGAGAAATTATTGTAACTAAAGGTGAATGTAGGATCCAGGGAGGGATTCTTAAAAAAAAATTCAAGGTAATATAGCATTTTATATTCTGACAGAGATGATGTAGTAGGGAGGAAAAAAAAATTAATGATGGGAGAGATGCAGAATACTTGACATGAAAGCTTTAAAAGGTGAGAAGTTGTGGGATCCAGAATCAACTGGAAGAATTAGCTTTATCCAGGAGTACTGGCAATTAATTTATGTAGACAGGAAGGCAGGCAGGTTTTAATAGATAGAGACATAGTATCTTGGTAGATGGGGTAGTAAGAGCTTATGGAAGAGGTTTTTTGTTTTTTTTTTGGTTGTTTCTTGTCTTTTGTCAGAAAAATTAAAAACGAGGTCACTAACAGAGATTAAAGGGGGGTGCTAAAGATTTGAAGACAAAGGTGATGATATGAGAGTCCCCTGGAAGCATGGGAGAATGACTGAACTAAGAAAATGGGATAGGATGGCTGAGCAGCACCAAATACCCGCTTGCAATGGGTGGCCATCAATTTATTTATTTATTTATTTTTAATCCTCACCTGAGGATATTTTTTTATTGAATTTTAGAGAGAGTGGAAGTGAGAGGGATAGACAGAGAGAAATATTGATGTAGGAGAAACACATCAATTGTTTGCCTCCTGCAGGAGCCCCGACCAGGGCTGGGCTGGGGAGGAGCCTGCAACCGAGATATATGGCCTTGACCGTAATCAGACCTGGAACACTTCTGTCTGCAGGCCAATGCTCTATCTACTGAACAAAACCAGCCTGGGTGGTGGCCATCAATTTAAAGTGACCCTGGTCATCATGTCGGGTGTTTTTCCCCAGCCATGTTCATGTTCAGATGCTCAGGGTCAGCTCAGTGGAGGGGAAGAGGGCAGCAAATAAAAAGAGGAGAAGGAAAGGAGTTGGGGTAACATGCAAGCAAGTGATTATAATGATGGACTATGGGATAAGCTAGATAAGAGAGGAAGTGAGGATGAAGAAGAATAAGGGACAAAGAAAGCTTGTTGGGTTAATGGACTGAGGTCTTGGTGGGGTTGCAGGCTTATTGGTGTTGGAACAATTCAAAACAATGCACTAGGGCCCTGGCCAGTGTGTCTCAGGCTCAAAACTTTGGAGTCATCTTTGAATGATGATCTTCTCTGTTTCTCACATCTCACATGCACTTTTTTCAGCAGACTCTGTTGGCTCTATCTTTAAAAATATACTCACAACCTGACTATTTCTTACCACCTCCTGGTCTAAGACACTACCATCTCTTGACTCAATTATTGCAATATCTCCTATTGTTCTCTCCAATTCTGACCTTGTCCAATTTCAATCTATTCACAACAGAGCAGCCAGAGTTATCTTTTAACAATAAAAATCAGATCATACCACTCCTTAGATCAAACCCCTCTAATGAATTCCAATATCACTTAAGATAGAAGCCAAAGTCTTTACAGGAACTCTGGTGCCCTTTGTTACTTGTTCTTCACCTTCTAACATCCACCTGGCTCCCTTTTCTCCAGCTACCCTGTTATCATTATTTTTACTCCAACAGGCAAGGAGTGATCCTGTCTTAGGACATTTACAATCATGGTCCCCTCTGCCAGGAATGTTCAGTCTGATAATTGCTGGTTTATTTGTTCCCTCTCTATATAGATCTCTTTCATGACAGCCCTAATTCCTCTTTCCCTCCACCTTTCCAGCTTTGTTTTCTCCTTAGTTTAATCATCATCTGACATACTACACATTTCACCTAGTTTATATATTGTCTCCTTCCCTCCTGTCCCATGAAGACAGGGAACTTTGTCTTTTCTGTTACTGCTGCATTCTGAGTCCCAAGAGCAATGCCAAGTGCTTAGTAAGCACTTAAAAATATTTTTGAATAAAGCCAATACTCTAAATAGGAGAAGTAATAGTGTAATATTTGGAAATGATAGGAAAATATAAAGGAGACCATAAAATAAACGCTAAAAATTATTAAGAGTGAAAGGAGTGAGAAGCATGAATAAAATCAAAGGATGCTTAAAAGAGTCATATTTAAAAAACAATTACCAATTCAAGAAATGAAAAAAATATAGCAACTAGAAACAAAAACAAAACAAAAAAACCATAAGGTATAAATTAGATTTAGAAGACAGATTTGAGGAAACCACTCAGAATGGGGATATGAGATTAAAATTACATAAAAGCAATTAAAATTTGCAATGAGAAGGCCTTGCATGTATTTAATAGGAGTTCCAGGGGGAGAAAATAGTGACAATGGAGAAGAGGTAGTATTTTAAAAGACAATGGAAGAGAATTTTCTAGATTTGAAAAAAAAATTTAGGTTAAAATAACATAAAGAGTCCCAAGCAGAGTTCAAAAAATAATCTATACTTAGACATATTGGGGTAAAACTGTAAAACATTGAGGAGAACAAAAATCCTAAACACAATCCTATATAATAAAAGCCTAATATGCTAAGTGTCCGGTTGTCTGGTCAGCCGTTCAACCAATCAAAGCATAATATGCTAATGATATGCTAAGGCCGCTCAAAAGCTCACTATGACATGCACTGACCACCAGGGGGCAGACAGTCGACTGGTCAACCAGTTGCTATGACGTGCACTGACTATAGGGGCAGATGCTCCGGTTGGTAGGTTAGCTTGCTGCTGGGGTCCAGATGATTGGGACTGAGCGAGACGGGCCAGACATGCCCTGGAGCCCTCCTGCATCCTTCCCTGTCCCCTCCCTGGCCCCAATCATGCACTGGTGGGGTCCCTTGGCCTGGCCTGCACCCTCTTGCAATCTGAGACCCCTCAGGGGATGTCAGAGAGCCCATTTCAACCACAAGCCAGGCCAAGGGATCCCACTGATGCATGAATTCATGCACCAGACCTCTAGTGATAGAATAAATGATAGAATATTCTTAAAAGAACAACTATGAGACTGACAGCAGACTTTTAATATGTAATTCATCAAAATATAATATAATTATGCCTTCAGTCTGCTAATGAAAAGAACCACCGTCCTAGAACACTATACTCAGCTAAAAGTATCATTCAAGAGTGAGGGTCAAATAGCATTTAAAAAAAAACCCTCATGTGACCCTTGCTATAACAATACTAAAAATGTGTTCATCAGGAAGAAAACAATTGAATGTAGAGATTAGGAGAAGGATTAGAGTTATGGTGTTGTGAAACAAATTGGTAAATATTTTAATAACTCTGAGTAGCATTAATTAATAAACAAGGGACTCATTTGGAAAAGAGGGTTAAAATAAAGATAAATTAAAATACTAAACAATAAGATGGCAGATAGGAGGAGAGAGATCAGAATTGAGTTGTTCTAAGACCTAAAGAATAGAGATTTTTAAAAAATGTCAAGTATACATTTTAAGTATCTAAAAGAATAAAATACAATATATAATTTTCAAGCTGGTGAAGTGGAATAAAGATAACTTAATAATATAACAACAATCAGGAAAGAAGAAAAAATCTTGAAAATTAAATAGAGAGAATGAAGATGGCAGTGTAGATAAATTCTGGTACTCAGTGTCTCCCACAACCACATCAAAATTACAAATAAAATACAAAACAACCATGATTCAGAACCACCTGAAATCTGGCTGAATGGAAGTCCTACATTTATAGAAGTAAAGAAGAAAGTACATTGAGGTTGGTAGGAGACTTGGAGGCGTGGAATGGGCTGGTCTGACACCCAAGTGTGGATGTTGTTGTTTTTTCAATCAGGAGGGATATCTCTGCTGCAGAGGCTTCCTGTAAGAAGCAAGGGTTCCTAGCCCACACCAAATTCCCAGCCCAGGGTTTAAGAGCTGGGAAGAGAAGTCCCCATAACTTCAGGCTATAAAAACCAGAGGGAATTGTGGCTGACATGGAGGCTGCTGGAGACTCAGTAGCTCCTCTTAAAGGTCTGGCACATGGACTTACAGGGTCCTGCTTTTTCTGAGTTCCAGTGCCAGGCAGTGGCTTTGGGGGATCCAGGGACATATGGGGAGGAACTGAGCTGTCTGGCATCAGGGAAGGAACTTGGGGGTGGCTTTCTTCCAGATGGGGGTGCTTGCAGAGGTCGTTGTTCCTGTGCTAGGATCTTCCTCATTACAGAACTGACTGGCAACCATATCTGAGTTTCCATCTACCTGGCTCATACTGTTCTCTCTGTCTTGGTTATTCCCTGAGACCCAGACCTATCCAATTTGCAGCTCCACCCAAGCTCTTTGAAGTGGCTTTTCCAGATGAATAGCCTGCCCTTACACAGGATTCAGATTTTGCTAAAATCTTTCAAACAAGCAGCAGCAGCTGGAGACAGCATGCCCCAGACCTATCAGTAAAAGGCTCAAGACCCAGCACTAGCACTAGCCTGCCTTACTTCACAACAGGCCTCACCTGTGTACTTCTAAGCCTAATACAAGTAGAAGCCATCTGCAGACCTCTCTGTAGCTCCTGCCAGATGGCCCCAGGAAATGGCTGACTTTGCACCTCCCAGGAGGCCCCAGAGTCAGTGCACCAGTAGACAGCTTCAGGCAAAACCAGATTACAGCTCTACACATCCACAAGTAGCACAATCAGGGACAGACTCAGTGAGCACCAAAGCCCCACTGAAGTAAGTCCTGCTCAATAAGGGTGTCTTCTGCACAGCAGCTCTCCCACTGTAGTCACAGCTGGTCCTCACAGCTAATTGGCCTTGAGGTCAATTCCTCCCAGTGATGCCATCAGCAATCAGGGCTCAACTACAATAAGACTGTTAACACAGCCCACACAGGCATGCACTAGAGTGCCCAGTTCAGGTGATTGGGGAGGCTGAGCCACTGGGCCGTACAGGACACCTATTACACAAGGCCACTCTACCAATTCCAGGAGACATAGCAGCTCTACCTAATACATAGAAACAAACACAGGGAAGCAGCCAAACTGTGGAGATAAAAACAAAACAAAACAAAAAAACAAAACAAAACAAAAAACAACCCCCAAAAATGTCATATATGAAAGAATATGAAAGAGAAATAAATGAAATGGAAGGAAACAAACTACTGGATATGGAGTTAAAAACAATAGTTATAAGCTTGCTCAAGGATCTTAATGAGAGCTTTAAGGGACTCTGAGTGAGTTTCAAGGGCCTTAGTGAGGTTTTCAAGGATCTTAGTGAAACTTTCAAAGACATGAAAAAGGACCAAGCAAAGATTAAGTATACACTAACTGGAATAAAGGATAATTTATAAGGATTCAACAGTAAAGTAGTGGATCCAGAGACTCAAATCAATGATTTGAAATAGGAAGCAAAAACATCCAATCAGAAGAGCAAAAAGGAAAAAAGAATCCAAAAATATGAAGACAGTGTAGAGAGCCCCTGGGACAATTTCAAGCATGCCAACATTCACATTATAGGGGTACCTAAAGAAGAAGAAGAGAGAGAACAAGATATTGAAAACCTATTTGAAGAAATAATGACAGAAACTTTCTTTCCCTAGCTGGTGAAAAAAATAGAATTACAAATCCAGGAAGCCCAGAGAGTCCCAAATAAGTGGAACCCAAAGAGGCCCAACCAAGACACATCATAATTAAAATGCCAAGAGTTAAAGACAAAGAGATAATCTTAAAACCAGCAAGAGAAAAGCAGTTAGTTACCTACAAGGGAGTGCCCATAAGACTGTCAGCTGATTTCTCAATAGAAACTTTGCAGGCCAGAAGGGAGTGGCAAGAAATATTCAGTGATGAACAGCAAGGACTTACAACCAAGATTACTCTACCCAGAAAAACTATAATTTAAAATTCAAGGTCAGATAAAGAGCTTCAGAGATAAGAAAAAGTTATTCATCACCACCAAATCAGTATTACATGAAATGCTGAAGGGTATTCTTTAAGAAGAGGAGGAAGAGGAAGAGGAAAAAAAGAGGAAGGAGAAGGAGAAGGAAAAGGAGGAGAAAAGATAAAAACTATGAACAATAAAATGGCAATAAATACATTTCTATCAACAATTAAATCTAAAAATCAAAATAAATGAACAAAAAAAATCTAATGAGCAAAATAAACCGATGAATAAAATAGAACCAGAGGCATGGAAACATGGAACAGACTGACAAATCTCAGATGGAAGGGGGTTGAGGGAAGGGAAGAGATTAACCAAAGAACTTGTATGCATTTAGGCATTACCTATGGACACAGAAAATAGGGTGGTGAAGGCCTGGGTTGGGGCAGAACTGAGTGGAGGGGGGAATGGGGAGAAAAGTGGGGACATCTGTAATGCTCTCAGTAATAAAGATTTTTTAAAAAGTTTAAACTTAAGAGAAAAAATATGTATCAGGAAAACACTAAACAAAGGGAATTCAGTTGATGAAATTCTTATCAGACAAAATTAATTTTAAGGCAAAATGCATTGATGCAGATAAAAAGATTATATTGACTGATAAGTAAAAATATTCACAAGCAAGATCTAGTAATTCTAGTCTAATATTCTAGATTCAAATATATAAGGAAAAAATGTACAGAACAACAAAGAAAATTAACAAATTTCAATTATGGTAAGAGGTGTTAACATGTTGCTATTAGAAACTAATGAAAAAAAAAAGACAAAATAATACCAGATATGAATGATATAATTTAACAAAGATGACTTAATTTCAAAAGATATATTCCTGGGGGAGAATCCAAGATGGCAGCGTAGGTAAACACCTAAACTTCTGCCTCCCACAACAATTTAAACTGCAACTAAAAGACAAAATGTCTATCACCCAGAACCACGGGAAAGCTGGCTGAGTGGAAGTTCTACAACTAGAAGGAAAGAGAAAAGAGCATTGAGACGTGCACGAGCGCTGAAAAGCTGAGGTACGGAGGCGCGGGATCTGGGCTGGCTGCGGGCGACTGGGTGCGTTGCTTTTTTCAACCCAAACGGAGACAAGCCCCCAATTACTCTGAAATCCAGTCTCTGGGGAGACGCAGGGGACCCAAACTCCTATGGAGAGAAGCTGGACTGTGTGCCAGTGAGGGTGGCTTGCTTGCAGAGCTGCGCGCAGGAATAATTGTTTACTGCACTGGGGCACCGGACTCGCGGATGCCGTTGGGGACTCAGAGCCGGCTAACTAGCAGCCATTGCTGTTTGCCACGCCCTAACCTAGTGACACCCTGAGGCCCCGCCCTGCTCAACCTACAAACCCACCCAAGCTCCAAGCAGCTCAGTTAGCATAAGAAAGGCGTGCCCTATCGCAACTTAACCTAGGAAACTTGCAGCCTGGGTCAGACAGCTCCAAAACCTCCAAACCCCAAGCAAAGAGGAGAAAACTGCAGCTCTCACTGTAGCTCCTGCTGAGTGGACTCAGACAGTAGCTGACCTGCACCCCATTGGAGATCCAGAAGCCAGTGTACCCAGTGGTCAGTGTGAGACACCAGATTTCAACTCCTCACATCCATAAGTGACACATTCAAGAGGCAGACTCAACAAGCACCAAAGCCCCACTGAAACAAGTCCTGCACCATAAGCGTGTCTTCAGCGCAGCAGTTTTTCCATTATAGACACAGGGAGTGCTCACAGCTAATTGGCCTAGAGGTCAATTCCTCCCAGTGTACCAACGGCAATTAAGGCTTAACTACACCAAGACTTTGCACTCAGCCCACAAAGGGGTGTACCAAGAGCATCCACCTCATGTGATTGAGGAGGCTGAGCTACTGCCCCCTATAGATCACCTACCACACAAAGCTACTCCATCAACACAGGGAAGCAGCCAAAATGTGGAGACAAAGAAACATGTCACGAATGAAAGAAACGGAGGAAAGCAAACTACTGGATGACATAGAGTTCAGAACCACATTTATAAGGTTACTCAAGAATCTTCTTAAAACCGCTGAGAAACTTGATGAGATTTTCAAGGAGCTTAATGAGAATGCAAAAAAATGGAAAAGGATCAGTCAGAAATGAAGCCTACACTGTCTGAAATAAAGAATATGCAGAAACTCAACTGTAGATCAACGTACCCCAAGAATCAAGCCAAAGATCTGAAATATGTGGAAACAAAAAACATCCAACCAGAAAAACAAAAAGAAAAAAGAATCCAAAAATATGGAGATAGTGTAAGGAGCCTCTGGGACAACTTCAAGCGAACCAACATCCGAATTTTTGGGGTGCCAGAAGAAGGGAGAGAGCAAAATATTGAAAACCTATTAGAAGAAATAATGACAGAAAACTTTCCCTACCTGGTGAAAGAAATAGACTTACAAGTTCAGGAAGCACACAGAACCCCATACAAGAGGAATCCAAAGAGGACCACACCAAGACACATCATAATTAAAATGCCAAGGGCAAAAGACAAAGAGAGAATATTAAAAGCAGCAAGAGAAAAACAGTTAATTACCTACAAGGGAGTACCCATACGACTGTCAGCTGATTTCTCAACAGAAACTATGCAGGCCAGAAGGGAGTGGCAAGAAATATTCAAAGTGATGAACAGCAAGAACCTACAACCAAGATTACTCTACCCAGCAAAGCTATCATTCAGAGTTGAAGGTCAGATAAAGAGCTTCACAGACAAGAAAAAGCTAAAGGAGTTCATCACCACCAAACCAGTATTACATGAAATGCTGAAGGGTATTCTTTAAGGAGAGGAAGAAGAAGAAAAAGGTAAAGATAAAAACTATGAACAACAAAATGACATCAAATACATACCTACCAACAAGTGAATCTAAAAATCAAGTGAATAAAAAATCTGAAGAACAGAATGGACTGGTGAATATAATAGAATCAGGGACATAGAAAGGGAGTGAACTGATGATTCTCAGGGGAAGCAGGTGTGAGGGGTGCGGGAAGAGCTTGGACAAAAATCTTACTCCTATGGATGAAGACAGTGGCGGGGGTAAGGGCATGGGGTGGGGTGGGGAATCAGGTGGAGGGGAGCTATGGGGGAAAAAATAGAGGAACACCTGTAATAATCTGAACAATAAAGATTTATTTAAAAAAAAAATAAAAAAAAATAAATAAAAATCAATGGAGAGACTAAGACATTACAAACAAAAACTGCTCGGAGCCCCAGTTAACAAGAAATTGTAAAGGAAGTTCTCCAGATTGAGAGCACATGGCACCATACAGTAACTCAAATCCACAAGCAAAAACAAAAAGCCCTAATAAAAGTAATTACATAGGTAATTACAAAATATAGTATAAGGGCACATTTGTTCTCCTTTCTTCTCTTAACTGACTTAAAAACAATTGCATAACTGACATGTACATAAACAATGAGGTAAATGTAAGTTTGCAGTTGTGAATACATGAAACACAGAGTTTATTCTTGTACTATAATTATGGTACTATTTTCCATTCGAACAACTATAAACCTGGTTTTGCCCCACCCTGTATATACACAAGCACGTATCTATAATAATAAAAGTGTAATATGCTAATTACACCAGACAGCAGGACAACCTTCTGGACAAAGCTAGGTCTGCGAGGGCTGAGCCCCTTGCACGAATTTCATGCATCGGGTCTCTAGTAAACATATAAATTATGTATATTGTATCTAAACATATATCTATCATGTTATATATCTAAACATATACAAACAAACTTATATATCTAAACATATACAAACAAACTTACTCCTATGGATGAAGACAGTGGCAGGGGGTAAGGGCATGGGGTGAGGTGGGAAATCAGGTGGAGGGGAGCTATGGGGAAAAATAAAAGAGGAACACCTGTAATAATCTGAACAATAAAGATTTATTTAAAAAAAAAGAAAAAAAAAAGATATATTCCTGAACACAACCTCCCCCATTTTTTAAAGCACATGAAGCCTTTATGTTTATTGACTACAAGCACCACATAATTGATATCATACGGAATATATTTCTCAACCACTACACACAGTTTTTAAAAATAAAAATAAAAATCCCCTATTATTTGGAAATTAAATAAATATACTTACAAGAAGTGGTTAAAGAAGAAATTGTATTAGAAATTGTGAAATAATAGAATCATGTAATAATTATTGCAATATGTGCCCAAACATGTGACATTCAGATTTATGCAGTATAATAGAAAAAAAATATGAAAGATTGAAAAATGAATGAATTACTTATTCAAGTAATAACTTTAGCAAAAGAGAAAACCAAAAGAAGAAATTATATGCAAAATAAATTAATTGAAAAAAAAAGAGAAATAATAAAGGTGGCAAAAGCAATGTAGTTCAGAAAAGCAGAACAATACATAGAAGAAAATAAAACAACCCATATATCTCATTAGGCACAAATGCTCCTTGTGACTATTTTGGTGTCAGTCCTTTCTATTTTATTTTCTTACTAGAGGCCCCCCAGTGCATGAATTCGTGCACCAGTGGGGTCCTTTGGCCTGGCCTGTGGGATCTAACTGGCTCTCTGACATCCCCTGCGGGGGTCCCAGATTGTGAAAGGGCACAGGCCAGGCTTAGGCATCCCACCATTGCAGGCCGGGGAGAGACGCTGGAGGTTGGCCAGCTTGGGAGGGACCATAGGAGGGCTCCAGGGCATATCTGGCCCATCTCAGTCAGTCCTGATTGGTCAGACCCCAACAGCAAGCTAACCTACCAGTTGGGGAGTCTTCCCCATGGTGTTCAGTGCATGTCATAATGAGTGGTTGAGTAGCTTTAGCATATCATTAGCAAATTATGCTTTGATTGGTTAAAAGGCCGACCAGTTGACCAGACACTTAGCATATTAGGCTTTTATTATATAAGACTAGAGGCCCGGTGCATGACATTCATGCACTGGGGGGGGGGGGGGGGAGGTGGTCCCTTGGCCAGCTTGCACCCTCTAGCAGTCTGGGACCCCTTGGGGATGTTTGACTGCTGGCTTAGGCCCACTCCTAAGCGGGCCTTAAGCCAACAGTTGGACATCACCCAAGGGGTTCTTAGCACTGCCGCAGAGGCAGGAGAAGGCAGGGAGTACTCGTCAGCCATGAGCATCCTGCATTGAGCATCTGTTCCCTGGTGGTCAGTGTGCATCATAGTGACCTGTTGTTCTGCTGCTTGGTCGATTTGCATATTAGGGTTTTATTATATAGGATTATTATTTTTTTAGTCCTCACCTGAGGATATTTTTCTATTGATTTTTAAAGACAGTGGAAGAGAGAGTGAAAGACATAGCGAAATATTGATATGAGAGAAACACATCAATTGGTTGCTTCTTGTATGTCCCCTGACCAGGGGCCTGGCCAGGGAGGAGTCTGCAACCAAGGTACGTGCCCTTGACTGGAATTGAAGCCAGGTCCCTTTGGTCCACAGGCAGATGCTCTATCCACTGAGCCAAATCAGCAAGGGCTTGTCCTTCCTGTTTTATACAGAGAGATGGAACTGGTGCTGGGACTGTGACAAAGTTGGTGGAAGAGAGTTGCTGTACCTCCCATACATAAAGTTTGGATTCTAGAAGCGGGAAAAATGGTTTGAAAGCAGCAACAGGAGAAAGGAAGATTTTTTGTTGTTGTTTTGGTCTTGTGACTATGGATTTAGGAGGAAAACACTGACTTGAAAGGATGCAGGAATAGCAGCATCACCAGGAGACACCAAAGTTTCAGTTGGGTAAGGAAGAGGCCAGGGCTTCTGAGAAGAAGTTGAGGGTATGGGAGAACTTTTGGATAACAAATCAGGAGTTCCAGAGATAATGTTGAGAGGGTTAGAGAATGGAGGGGGTGGAAGGGGGGGGGTAGAAGAGGGGGGAGGGCAGGGTTGTTGTCTTGGATCAGACTGGAGAGAATACAACATGAAGGGAAAAGATTCCCATTGATAATGGATCGTTTTAGCTTGGACACTTGGTAGAGACTGATCCACAGGGAGGCAGGGCATGGCATGATTATTCCTGGAGGAGGTCTTGTGAGAACTGGTGAGTAATAGCTTGAGCTATGGTCTTCAAACTTGAACAAGATAGTGAGGCATAGGTGGGTAGGGAGGGAGGCAGTGGGAGGCCACACTTGTCCTCTTCTGCCATCTAATTATTCTTGTCTTCTCTCTTGCAGTATTTTCTACTCATTTCTGGTCCTCTGAGGGCACCATTGTTTTTTAGTATACTAATGAGCTATTTGATTTTCTCCTGTTGATTTCAGGGTTGGGGGTGGGAGGAAAAGGTTGTAGCATGAACTCAGTGTGCCATCTAGACCTGCAGACAGAGCTTCTGTTTTCACCTCATTTTCCACTGACTATGGGTTGCAAGGTCTCCTCTCTGCTTAGCTACTTCAAAGAAACTAGTCTTTCCAGGGTACACAGGTACTGACTAATGCTTTCTCAAATGAACAACAAAGCAGGGCAAAATATAAGGAAAAAAACTCTAAATGAAGGGAGTTCAAGTACATTACATTTGTCATTCCATCGATTTCATTTCTCCTAGCTTCCTGTTCTAAATGTCCTCTGGGCTTGATCCCCATGGAGACCAGCAGAAACAGGGTTATTTCCTCTCAAGACCCGAATGTGTCCACTGTGGCCGCATTAGGTAGGAGTCCTATACCTACCACAGCCAGTGTCTTTGATCCAAAGTACCTTCTTATAACTCAGACTCAGGCAGGACATGCCTGAGCAGCTTTACCTGGGGTGCCATTTTCCCCAGGGCTCACAAGCTTAATGTTTTACAAGTGCATCTGTTCCTTGCAGAGTGTTGGCTCACTATCAGCCTTGGGCCGAGAAAGAATAGTCGACTCTGGCTATCAAACTTTGTCTAAATAAACTGGGACCTCACTATATCTCTCTTGGCTATAGAGCTGGGTATATGGACAATCCATCTTGGATGCTCTCCAAAGTGGGGATAGTTCTTGAAGTATAAAAAAAGACCTCCTTATAAGGAAGTTTCACCTACGAGGAAGGCCCCTAGCGTTGGCTTCCCAAACAGCATTACGGTGGAGCTCCAGGGTATCAGAGCCAAATGTGATTCTCCCTGCCCTCAACTGAAGTCCCAGCCTGGTTTTTATGGGCCAGACATAAATCTGAGAAAGTGTTTATAAAATAGACTGGGTCTATCTGGAAAGCTTAAAAAACAACTTTTATAGGTTAGCTCTTAGGAAATCAATTTGAAGCTATTTAGAGAAATTGCTTTTGTGCAGAATGGGACTCTTCTCACCTTATCTTGCCCTGTCCAACTGGGGTGTGTGGTTCATTCAACAAAACAGCACTATTGATTTTAGGCTCTGCACATTCTTACCGGCAGGGAGGCCTGCTTGATGATGCCACTATGTAAGGACAGGGGGAACCTTTATGAAATATTTATTAGTGGGCTTCAAATATCAATGCTTTTCTTTCTACCTGGTTACACCATTTCAAGTTTTCATTCCGACTTGGTATTCTAGCTCACAGTGGAAACAGGGATGGCAGAATGACTCCGACCCACACAACTCTTGTGCTGGTAGTGCCTTTAAAGCAGTCTGCTAAACCTGCCAGTTTTGTAGGTGATAAGGCTGATGCCCTAAAAAAAAAGACTTTTGCCCTGGCTGGTTTGGTCCAGTGGATAGAGCGTTGGCCTGAGGACTGAAGGGTCCCAGGTTCGATTCCAGTCAGGGCACATGCTTGGGTTGAGGGCTTGATCCCCAGTGGGGGGCGTGCAGGAGGCAGCCAATCAATGATTCTCTCTCATCATTGATGTTTCTATCTCTCTCTCCCTCTCCCTTCCTCTCTGAAATTAAAAAAAATTAAATATATATATTAAAGATATATATATATATATATATATATATATATATATATATATCTTCCTTTTTAACAAATATCACTATGTGCATAACAGGGTGCTTGGCTGTTGGTGGGATACAAAAATTCAGGGACAATGTTCTTGTCTGCAAGGAGCATTTATTTATGACAAAGCAGTCAGAACAAATAACTGCAACATGTGGTATAATAAGAGCTATAAATGAGGGCACAAAACAAAATGCATTGTACTGGGGTTTGGGTATTCAGAAGGAAATTAATACTTTGTTAGGAGAGTACAAACTGGTAATTATCAGGAAGTACTTGGCATTTAAGGGCAATCTGGGTGAATTGGTAGGATTTTTGTCCAGTGTGGATGAGAGATAAAAGTCAACCTACTGTAATGGAAAACCCTGTGGCATAAGGAGGAAACAGCAGGAAGTCCAGTTTAGACAGAGAATAAACGACAGCAGGGGAAGAATAGTAAGTAAGGTTGGAGAGTTGGGTGGGGTCAAGATGACAGAGGTCCCTGAAGGTTGGAGTGAACCATGTAACCTATTGGTAGGCAGTTCTGGCCACTCAGGAAGTGAAGTGGATGAAATAGGACAGCAGCAAGAACAGAAACATAACAAAACAAGAGGAGGACCAGGAATGTGTTCTGTTTCAGAAACAAGGACGAAAAGAGGTTCAAAGAGTAGGTAGTGTTTCAATGTCTCCAATGCTTCCAAGAGTAAAGACAGGGATGGAGAAATATTGGGTAAGGAGCCTGATTTCAGGGGTTTGGCAAGGAGTGGTTGGTGAGAATCTAGAGACAGACTATGGAAAATTCTTTTTTTTAAAAAAAATATTTTTATTGATTTCAGAGAGGAAGGGAGAGGAAGAGATAGAAACAATGATGAGAAAGAATCATTGATCAGCTGCCTCATGCACATCCCCCACTGGGGATCGAGCCCACAACCTGGGCATGTGCCCTTGACCAAAATTGAACCTGGGACCCTTCAGTTCGCAGGATGACGCTCTACCTACTGAGCCAAACCGGCTAGGATCTATGGAAATTCTTATGAATACTTTGCTAGTAAAGAAAAGTCAAAGGTGGCTGGAACCTTGATGAGGAACTCCTAAACTCTGAAAACCTAAACGTGCTCTTTCATTTCCTTAAGTCATCATTAACAAACTTGGATTTAGAAATCTAGACCTGATCTGACCATTATGGAGCTGAGAATTGTCTCAAGCTGAGAGGGGTTCTTGGGTTGATGAGCAGATTGGTGAACTATGCAGCAGGGTGGGCCACAGCTCTGTGCTCTCACGTCATCTCAGGACCCCGAGGTTGTGTCTCATGACAGCAGGCATTCACAGGGATCTGCAAAATATAACAAATAGACATTTGGATTATCCCGACTCCGCAGATCAGATCAAAGGAGATTTAAATTGACGTGTTGCCCCTTTACTCAAGCATTTGGCAAATGTCTCATTCTTTTAGAGATGATTTTGAGTTTTGTAGAATTAATACTTTTTTTCCCCCAAGCATATTTCTCTCAGTTTTCAAAAGGTTGGGTACTTGTGGGAAATTTAATCCACATGTTTATGATTCATTTTGACTTCATTCCTTTCAAATTTATCTTTGGAGCATGAGTTGGTACTTGAGAAGCCTTTTAAAGTTCAGGACTTTTAGAACCAGATAGTTATTTTGCGAGTTGTGTCTGAAAACTCATATCAAAAATTTTAATAAGATAAAAACTAAGAGTTTGGAGGGTCCTCTGAATGTAGCAAACTCCCAACTCTCAGCAGTGTATTTTCAACAGCAAATCTGTAGGCAAAGAACGGTAAAAGCACACGGGAAGCAACTTCGCTGAGTGGCACGGAGGGGTATCTGTGTTTATAGGAGTGTCATCTGGTTGCTTCAAGTATTCCCCAAGACAGCAGGCCTGGGAAGCTTCGTGGCAGCCGTGTCTTCCCTGTAGGCCCTACTTATTTTTTATAGCTACTTATGTACAGATCCTTGAGCTGCTGGAACATTCCAGGTCACCTCACAACAAGTTCAACCGCTTCATTTTATTGATGAAGTTGAAGCACAAATGTCTTACTGAAGATCTCACATACCTTAGTTTTAGAACCTCTTCAAGCTTCAGCCACATCTATTTCATCCCAAAGAGTAGACTATTTGATGGGAGTCCAAGTTACCCCACAGGGACTTGGGGTTGGATCTGGGGAGAGCAGTGGTTGCAGTTTTGGAAAGTGGAGAAAGAGGTTGAACACTTATTTTCACACAGAGAGCCCTCTTTGAGTTTCTCTCTCTTTTAGACTGTCTGTTTGGGGTTGCTTCACCTCTTTGGAAGAGTCGGGTAAAAAAGGACTCTAAGGAAATGGGTTTCAAAGCCTGACACCAGGAAGGGGCCACATAGGAAGAGTGGAATTGTCTGATGGGTAGCAGCCCTGTTTCCACAACCTGTCTAACAAAGATTCTTACAGCAAGCTGGCTGCTTTGTAAACAGATGCCCTCAGTACTCCAATGGATACATATTTCCTGTTTCAGCACACTAATGCTTATTGAATGAGTCAGTGGGCGACCATTCTAAGTATGTTGGATTCACTCAATCACTGCAGGGGAAATCTATTGACCTTGGATACAAACTTTGGCCCAGAACAACTACACTTGGTTATTTAGTTTAGTTGTAAAAAATGTGGGAAATAGATGCATATCAGCAAAGGTCTTGGTTTTTGTTTAGCAAGGAAACTAGTGATGAAATTTATGAAGGCTTTTATCAGAATGAGGTCAATAGAACACATTCACACACATGCCATTTAAAATAGCATCTGTTTGTTTTATAAACGATTATCAAAGTACTATATGAAAACGTTAAAAATGCCAAAAGTATAAAAAAGAAAAAAATATATAATTCCACTACTTAGAGATAATAAATGTTAGTTAACATTAACATTTGAGAGTTTCCTGTTTTTTAATGGGTTTATATATTCTCTTATTTTACTTTTTTGTACAAAACATACTATTTTTATATGTTGCAAATGGTTTTGTTTTTTAATTGTAAAGGTCAAAAGGAGAAAAAGAGGTTTCATAAACATCTAAAACCAATGGCCGTGGTGTTACTGGGTCTCTGGCACTGCTATGAGAGCCAAAGCATTTGTAAGATCCAAAGTGCTGAAGGTCACGGATCTTAATTCTTCATATGTTGTTTCCCTTTCTGTCTGTCTGCTTTTCTTCCCATAACTAATTACCCAGTTCAGTTTTTCTCTACTCACTCGCTAGCTTCTTTTCACATGTACTTTCTCATTTCTTATATTTTGGTGCGATATGATGCACACACAGCCATTTTCTACCTCATGGCTCCTCATTCTACATACCATTTGTGTGACATTTTCTAGTTCAAACTACTCAGCGAGAGAATCTGATTTATTCAGTTAATAACTCTTACCTCAATTTGAGCATGACTTTGCACACGGGCTCTACTATAAAGTTCTGGTCAGTTGGGTCAGATACTTCTCTAATCTATTAATGTGTGGCCAGATGATGAGGAAATTCAGACAACATTTAGAAAATAATATAAAGACAGTAAAAATCACCTTAAATCCTGATACCCAGTAATAAACACTGTTAATGTTTTCATGATTTTCAGTCATTCTTAAATAGGTGCATATACATGTTTGTGTATGCATGTGCAAGTATGTATTATAAAAAATTGATCACATCTCATTTTTTTAAGCCAAATATTATATACCAGAGGCCCAGTGCACGAAATTCATGCATGGGTAGGGTCCCTAGGCCTGGGCAGCGATCAGGGCAGATCAGGGCCTTCCAGCTGCTGGCCAGAGCATTCCTTCCAGCTGCCAGCTGGGGCCTCCCTTCCCTGGCTGCCAGCTGCAGGCCAGGGCCTCCCTTCCCCAGCTGCTGGCCAGGGACTTCATTCTGTCTGTGCTGCCCCTGGTCAGCACACATCATAATGAGTGATTGGTCTCCTGGTCGAACTCTCGTGGGGACAATTTGCATATTAGCCTTTTATATATATAGATTGAACATTTTTTACAGACTTAGCTATTTTTCCCAAACTTGATTTGTAGTGGTGTGTACAACTTTATGGTCATACCAGCACTTTATTTCACAATTCAGTATCATTGGGCACATTTTGGGTCTTGCAGTGGGAAGAGGAACTCTGCTCCTATAAGTGGCTCATAGTGACAAAGAGATGTTCATTCACTAGGCAGCTAAAAAATACCTAATATCTTCTACAGGCTCTTCAGGTAAATCATTTAGTCTCATGAAAATAAGGACACTTGCATTTTGTCTGTCTTTTTTTGGGAACATATGGGATTTATTTTGATGTATGACATATGGAAGATATATAACCTTTTCCCTAAAAGTTTAACTTATTGCCCCAGAACCATTTGTTCAATATTTATCATTTTTTCAACTGATTTGGAATGTCATTTAATTTATTTACTTGATTCTCAGATACAATGGACTGTGGGATTCACCTCTGATTTAAAACCATCATAATTTGATGGCAGTGTATGTAAATGTAGCACTTGCATCCTCCCATAACCACATCAAAATTACAACTAAACCATGGAATAACCATCATTCAGAACTGCCTGAAATTTTGCTGAACAGAAGTCCTACAAGTAAATATTTAAAGAAGAAGCTACATCAAGACGAGCAGGAGGGGCTGAGATGCAGAATGAGCTGGTGCCATACCCATGTGTGGCAGATAAAATAGGGAGGGATATCTCAGCTGCCAAAGTCCCCTCTGTGGAGCCAGGGATCCCAGACCCACACCAGGCCTCTCAGGCCAGGGTTCCAATGCCAGGAAGAAAAGTCCCCATAATTTCTGGCTGTAAAACCATCAGGGATTGTGACTGAGTGAGATGGAGACCGCTGGAGTCCCAGGGAGTTCCTCTTAAATAGTCTGCATACAGACTTACTTGAACTCACTGGGACATTAACTATTATGAGATCAAATGAATGGAGAGAGATTAAAAATCATAACAGTTTAAAATTCTTGAGTCACATCCTGATAACAGAATTATTAAAATAAAGAATAGAGGCATAGCTCTGGGCGGTGTGACTCAGTGGTTAGAATGTCGGCCTGTGCACCTAAGGATTGCGGGTTTGATTCCTGGTCAAGAGCACGTACCTGGGTTGCAGGTTCAATCCCTGACCTTGGTTGGGATGCATGCGGGAGACAACCAATTGATGCATCTCTCTCATATAGATGTTTCTCTTTCTCTCTCTCTGTCTCTGTCCCTCCCTCCCTCCCTCCCTCCCTCCCTCCCTCCCTCCCTCCCTCCCTCCCTCTCACTGTAAAAATCAATGGGAAAAATATCCCAGGGTGGAGATTAACAATAACAACAAAAACAACAGACTCATAGATACAGAGCAGGCAGACAGCTCTGGTTGGGGGCTGGGGGTGTTGTTGGGGTTTTGGGGGGATTGGGCAAAAAAAAAAAGAAAAAGAGAGAGAACTCATGGACATGGACAACAGTGTGGTGACTGTGGGTGGGGAGGGGGTGGGTGGAGGTGGAAGAGGGCATAGAGGGGATGAATGGTGATGAAAAAAATAAAAGAAAAAATAACTATGGTACTAAATTGTCATACATACTTACCTGTTTCTGGGTTTTCTATCTTCTTGCACTGACCTATTTTGGATCATATTATTTTAATGGTTATGAGTTAAATTTTGTTGTGGTATATGGTACTTTATTTATATATTATATATACATAATATATTATATATAATATATATAATATATCTTTGTCTGATCTTGTCCATTTGTACTTCTTTGTAATCATCAAAATGAGCCCCCTATTCCATTTTATTCTTCAAAGAATTGCATTAAATTTGCAGTTAAAATTGCAATAAATTTGAAAAAATTTACATGTTTACAATATCAAATACTTTAATGATTTGATTAAAAAAATGTATTTTATTGATTTTTTTACAGAGAGGAAGGGAGAGGGATAGGGAGTTAGAAACATCAATCAGCTGCTTCCTGCACACTTCCTACTGGGTATGTGCCCGCAACCAAGGTACATACCCTTGACCGGAATCAAACCTGGGACCCTCCAGTCCACAGGCCAATGCTCTATCCACTGAGTCAAATCAGCTAGGGCTAATGATTTGATTTTTGATATTACTATTTATTAATTCTGATAGATTTTCATCTGGTTCATTTTAATTTTCCACATATGCATTAATTTGATATTGATTTTAATGGTAAAATTGTTTAGTGTTCATTTGCATCTATCTAGGACATACTATACTTTTTCTTTTTAACTGGATGAATCATTTTTAAAATACTTAGCCATACTTTAATTTCTACATAAACTCTACTTGACTTTTGTGTATTATATTTATTGATGTTTAACATTCTTCGTCTATATTCATAAAAGGGAGTCTATAGTTTTCTCCTTTAAAATTTTTTTTAGATAATCTCTGGTGTAGAGAATTATTTCCATTCCCTATTCTCTTTTCCTTCTCTCCCCTATCCCCAAATAACTATTCTAACATTTTAAATGTGCATTTGATTATTTGTCCTTGGAAAATGTGAATTATGGTCATGTGGTATGTGTTTTTCATTTATCATGTTATAGACCTCATTCTGTTTTTACCTTTGAAACTAAGCCCCCAGAGTTTAGGACCCCTCCACATGGCTGTGTCTCTGATGTGGCACAGCACTCCGTAGGTGTGCTCACGCGTTCAGCTTCGTTAACTCTTCAGCTTTTGTATCACAGTTACGTCAGCTCTGTTAAATAAAACGTGAGATACATGCCTTGTTAGGTTTTTCCAAAATATTTTGCGTGTTTTGTTATTGTGAATACAACCTTTTTCATTATGTTGTCTAAGCACATGCGGCTGGTATATGGGAACGCTGCAGATTTTTGTATCCATATATATTATCTGGGCACTTTACTAAGTTTTCACATTCCTGTAGTTATTGTATTTTCTAGGTATATAATCTTATTTCTAATAATAATTTTGATTTTCTACAATGATTATAATTTACATCTTACAGCTTATTTAATCAGCCAGATTTCCATAACAATTTAAATAATAACGGTGATGGCCAACATTCTTTTTCCTGATTCTAATAGGAAAGTGTTCAGTGTTTGATTCTTAAGATAAAACTTGTCAAATCATTTTCTGCTTCTACTTTTCTTTGAGTTTTTATTCTATGTGTTGCATTTTGTTTTATTTTTTAAATATATTTTTTTTATTGATTTTAGAGAGGAAGGGAAAGGGAGAGAAAGATAGAAGCATCAATGATGAGAAAGAACCATCGATTGACTGCCTCCTGCACACCCCACAGGTCGAGCCTGCAACCTGGGCATGTGCCCTGATCGGGAATTGAGCCGTGACTTCCTGGTTCATATAGTGATGCTCAACTACTGAACTACGCTGGCTGGGCTATGGACCACATTTTAATAAGTGCCTTTTTAGTGTCTACTGAGATTATTGCACATCTATCCAGGAGGTATTTTGTTAATTGGTTTCCTAGTATTAAAATATTTTAGCATTCCTCAATGACCCTAGTTAATTATGGTGGATGACCTTTTAATATATGATTTCATTCAATTGGCTGATGTTTGATTTAGTGTTTAGGAATTTGTGCTCATGGTGGTTTGGTTTATAGTGCTATCTTTTTGGGGTGTTATCTTTGTGAGGTTTTGGTATTTAGATTACCCTTAGCTGTAGTGGACATTTAACATGTTATTTTATTTTTTTACTCTTCAGGAACAGTTTATATTGCATGTGGATTATCTGTTCTTTGAAAGTTTGACTTGCCTTGACAATAAAACTGTCTGTATGAACTTCTTTTTAGGACATAATGCTTTAGTAACTTCCTCAGTTTCTTTGATGGGCTTATTTTTTCAGATCAGGTCTACTTTTTGAGCCAGCTCTGCAGTGCTCCTTCAGACTAGGACTTGATTCAGATCTGGGTACATCACTTGATGGAGGGTTTCATCATCAGATCAGAATAGATCTTTAGCTAAATTCTGCTTCTAGAATCATAGTATTTGCTTGGAGTGAAAATTGCATGCTAAGTGCTAGTCACGTGCCTAAAGGACAGGGGCTGGGACTTCACCCAGTTGTATATCTGTTTTTGTTTCTCGTCATTAGTAGTATTTTAATGTGTGCTAGGATTTGACTTGAGATTTTTGATTTCACTGTAACATACATCAGGAAATAAGGTGGGGACAGATCTAGAGCCCTCATGGACCTCTAATTATTGGAACTTGCTGGTAGTTACCAAAAAGAACCTAGAAATTGTGAGTGGCCATATTAGCTTAGGTTGATGTGTTCTCAACAACCTCTTGCTGTATGTGAATGGAGTTGGGAAAAGAGCCCTCTAATGCCTGTAAAAGTTATTTCTTACTCAGTGGAGAGAGAACGGCCATGTTACAAGTGTTTTTAAAAAATAAAAATTTTAATTTTCAGTTACAGTTGACATACAATATTGTATTAGATTCAGGTGTATAACCCAGTGATTAGACATTTATGTAATGTACAAAGTGACCACCCCAATAAATCTAGTGCCCATCTGACAGCATACATAGTTATCACAATATTATTGACTATATTTCCCTAAACTGTACTTTACATCCCTATGACTATTTTATAACTGCCAATTTGTGCTTCTTAATCCCTTCACCTTTTTCATCCAAACTTCTTACCACCAACCTCGACAACTTTCAAAAATGTTCTCTGTTTCTATTAGTCTATTTCTGTTTTGCTTGTTTATTTTGTTCTTTAGATTCTACAGAAATCATATGGTAAGTGAAATCATATGGTATTTGTCTTCTCTGTCTGACCTGTTTCACTCAGCACGACACCTGCTAGCTCCATCCATGTCACAGTTATATTCCATTGTACATATGTTCTTTGTTTATCTTTTCTATCCATGCATCTATTGTTGGACACTTAGGTTGTTTCCATATCTTGACTATGAAAATAATGTTGCAATGAGCATATTGATGCATATGTCTTTCCAGATTAGTGTTTTGAGTTTCTTAAGATACCCCAAAGTGAAATTTGTGGGTCCTTTTTTGTCTTTTTGTATAGCTTTTGTTTTAAAGTATATATTGTCTGGTATAACTATTGTTACCCCAGCTTTTTTTTTATTGAATATTTTTTATTGATTTCAGAGAGGAAGGGAGGAGAGAGAGATAGAAACATCAATGATGAGAGAGAATCATTGATTGGCTGCCTCCTGCATGCCCCCCACTGGGGATCGAGCCCGTAACCTGGGCATATGACCTGACCGGGAATCGAACTGGTGACCTCTTGGTTCCTGGGTTGATGCTCAACTGCTGAGCTACAACTGGCTGGGCGTTACCCCGGCTTTTTAAAAAATTTTCAGAAAATATATTTTTTCATTTCTTTTCTGTTAGTCTCTGTGTGCCTTTCAATCTAAAGTGAGTCTCTTGTAGACAACATATGTAAAGGTCTTGTTTTCTTTCTTTTTTAAAACTATATTTTATTATTTTTAACAGCGAGAAAGGGAGAGGGATAGAGAGTTAGAAACATCAATGAGAGAGAAACATCGATCAGCTGCCTCCTGCATACCCCCTACTGGGTATGTGCCCACAACCAAGGTACATGCCCTTAACCAGAATAGAACCTGGGACCCTTGAGTCCACAGGCCAACGTTCTATCCACTGAGCCAAACTGGTTAGGGCAAGGTCTTGTTTTCTTATCCATTCAGCCACCCTGTATCTTTTGGCTGGAGTATTTAATACAGTTGTATTTAAAATAATTTTTGGTAGATATATATTCATTGCCATTTCATTATTTCTCCTCCTCCTCCTCCTTCTCCTCCTTATTATTCTTATTCTTATTCTTTTATTCTTTCTTATTCTTGAAGACCCTTTAATATTTCTTGTAATACTGGTTTGGTGTGATCAACTACTTTAGCTTTTTCTTGTCTTGTCTCCTGAAGCTCTTCCTATGCCCTTTGATTCTAAATGACAGTTTTGCTGGGTAGAGTAATTTTGGATGTAGATCCTTACTTTTCATCACTTTGAATATTTCATATCAATTTATTCTGGCCTGCAAAATATCTGTTGAGAAATCAGTTGACAGTCTGATGGCAGCTCTTTTGTAAGTAACTGTTTTGTTTTGTTTTTCCTTGCTGCTTTTAAAATTCCCTCTTTGTCTTTAACCTTAGGTATTTTAATTATGGTGTGTCTTGGTGTGGGCTTCTTTGGATTCATCTTATTTGGGATTCTCTGTACTTCCTGAACTTGTGTCTCTATTTCCTTCACCAAGTTAGGGAAGTTTTCTGCCATTTTATCAAATATGTTTTCAATTCCTTGCTCTCTTTCTCTCTTCTCCTTCCATCACCCCCATGATGTGAAATTTGGTACATTTGATGTACCAGAAGCCCCTTAAACTATCCTCATTTTTTTGGATTCTTTTTTCTTTTTGCTATTCTAATTGGGTATTTTCTGGTATCTTATCTTCTAAATTGCTGATTTGCTTCTCTATTTAATCTAATCTACTGTTGATTCTTCTAGTGTATTCTTTATTCAGTTAATGTATTCTTCATTTCTGATTGGTCCTTGTTTATTTTTTTAAATATTTAATTTTATGTTTTCTATATTATTATTGAAGTTATCACTGACTTGATCCCCTAAATTGAGCATTTTTAAAATTTAATAGATCTTTATTGTTCAGATTATTACAATTGTTCCTCTTTTTTCCCCCTATAGCTTCCCTCCACCTGGTTCACACCCCATCCTCTGCCCTTAAACCCCCCCCCCCCAAACTGTCCTCATCCATAGGTGTATGATTTTTGTCCAGTCTCTTCCTGCATCCCCCACACCCCTTTCCCCGAGGATTGTCAGTCCACTCCCTTTCTATGCCACTGATTCTGTTATATTCACCAGTTTATTCTGTTCATCAGATTTTTTTATTCACTTGATTTTTAGATTCACTTGTTGATAGATATGTATTTGTTGTTCATAATTTTTATCTTTACGTTTTTCTTCTTCTTCCTCTTCTTAAAGAATACCTTTCAGCATTTCATATAATACTGGTTTGGTGGTGATAAACTCCTTTAGCTTTTTCTTATCTGTGAAACTCTTTATCTGACCTTCAATTCTGAATGATAGCTTTGCTGGGTAGAGTAATCTTGGTTGTAGGTTCTTGCTGTTCATCACTTTGAATATTTCTTGCCACTCCCTTCTGGCCTGCATAGTTTCTGTTGAGAAATCAGCTGACAGTCGTATGGGTGCTCCCTTGTAGGTAACTAACTGTTTTTCTCTTGCTGCTTTTAATATCCTCTTTTTGTCTTTTGCTCTTGGCATTTTAATGATGATGTGTCTTGGTGTGGTCCTTTTTGGATTCCTTTTGTTTGGGGTTCTCTGCGCTTCCTGAACTTGTAAGTCTATTTCTTTCACCAGGTGGGGGAAGTTTTCTGCCATTATTTCTTCAAATAGGTTTTCAGTATCTTGCTCTCTCTCTTCTTCTGGCATGCCCATAATTCTGATGTTGGTATGCTTGTAGTTGTCCCAGAGGGTCCTTACACTGTCTTCATAATTTTGGATTCTTTTTCTTTTTGCTTTTCCGGTTGAGTGTTTTTTGCTTCTTTGTATTTCAAATCTTTGATTTGATTCTTGCGATCCTCTAGTCTGCTATTAGATCTCTGTATATTATTTTTTATTTCAGTCAGTGTATGCTTAATTTCTAGTTGGTACTTTTTCATATCCTCGAGGGTCTCGCTAAATTTATCAGCCTTGTCTAGAAAATCCTTAAAAAACCTTATAACTATGGTTTTGAACTCTATATCCAGTCATTTGCTTTCCTCCATTTCTTTCATTTGTGATCTCTTTCTTTGTCTTGGCATTTTGGCTGTTTCCCTGAGTTGATAGAGTGGCTTTGTGTGCTAGGTGTCCTGTAGGGCCCAGTGGCTCAGCCTCCCTAGTTACCTGAGGTGGACTCTCTTGGTGCACCCCTTTGTGGACTGTGTGCACAGTCTTGTTGTAGTTAAGCCTTGATTGTTGTTGGTATCACTGGGAGGAATTGACCTCACAGGCCAATTGGCTGTGAGGATGAGCTGTGTCTATGCTGGGAGAACTTCTGTGCTGGAGACACTCTTATGAGACCAGACTTGCAAAAGCCTCTGTGCTCAGCTTGGATGGGGTGGAGTCTCAGGGCAGAGCAGACAGCATTGGTTTCCCGTCAGCCCTGCCCCAATAGGCCCCAGTGTCTCAGTGTCCCATGGTAATCACTGCAAGCACCTCTGAGAGAAAGCTGCCCTCGAGTTTTGCCCACTGCCAGACAGTCTAGTTTCTCCCTGAATGAGTCTGGGTCCCCAGAGTCTTGCCCAGAACTGGAGACTCTGTTATAGCACCTGCCTGTGCCTGCAGGGGGAGGGCTCATCAGATGAACAGTGGCCTCTGCAAGCACTTCTGTCTGGGAGAAAGCTGCCTGCCCATCCTTGCCCTGAAGCCAGACATTTCAGTTCCTCCTGTATGTCCTTGGTGCCTTCCCAGCTGCACTCAGTGTTGGAGCACAGAGCCAGTGAGTCTGTGGGCAGTCTTAAAAGAAATGGCTGGGACTCAGGAGTCTCTCCATCTTAGTCACAATTTCTACTGGTTTTTACAACCAAAACTTATGGGGACTTCTCTTTCCAGCACTGGAACCCTTGGATGGGATCCTGGTGTGGGGCTGGGACTCCTTGACCCTCATGGACCTCTACAGCTGAGATATCATTTCTGATCTTTAACTGTCATATGTGGGTGTGGGACCAGTCTATTCCAAGTCTCCACTCTTCCTTCTTCTGGGTATTTTTAGATATAGGATATACCTGTTCAGCTAGAATTCAGTTGGTTATCAATGATGGTTGTTTTGTAATTTAGTTGTCATTTTCTTGTGGTCATGGGAGGATGTGGGTATTGCATTTACTTATTCTGCCATCTTGACTGGTTCATTGTTTCAAGTCTTAAGTATCTGACATTAGTCTTTTGAGGTTAACATACAAAGTACCACAGACTGAGTGGCTGGAAGAACAGAAATGCATTGTCTCACAGCTCTGGAGGCTAGATGTCTAAAATTAAGGTGTTGGTTGGTTCTCTCTGAGGGCTGCAAGGGAGAATCTGTTCCCTGTCTCTCTCCTAGCTTTTGGTTGATTTACTGGCAATCTTGGGCTTGTAGTTGCTTCAGTTCATCATGTAATTTTCACATGACACTGACCTTATGTCTCTTCACTTTGTCTTCCTTCTGCTCTTGTCTGCCTCAGTGTCCACATTTACTCTTTCTCTATGGACACCAGTCAGACTGGATTAGGGCCTATCCTAATGTCCCATTTTAACTTGATTACCTCTATAAAGGCCCCATTTCCAAGGTAACATTCTAAGGTACCAGGAGTTAGGAATTCAACATATCCTTTTGAGGGGACACAATTCAACCCATAACACTGAGTAAGACTGGCAACAGAAGGAAAGTAAGGAGGTCTTCCTTACTATCATTTGGACTGATGGCACTCTGTGTCATGCAATGCAAGTGGGCATGCCACCAGCTGTCTTCCTTTATTTATGCCATCAGCCTTCTTAGTTAGTAGATAGTTTTTAAAAATTCCATGGACAGACTGCTTCAATCTTCCCAATATTAAGGACTTGGGGCTTTCTGTTTTTGTCTTTAACAGTATTTTTCTGGGAATAGGAGAGGGGCTATATCAGGTTCTGCTAGTTAAAAGCCAAAAGTTGTAAACCAAAAGCTGTTCTGTCTCCAGGATCTTTTTTGGGGACTTTACATTTTCCTTGTCTGAAGGTGAGCAGGTTTCCTCTGCTTGGGGTGCTGGATGAGAGGAGACTACCTCTAGGGCAGTGGTTCTCAACCTTTCTAATGCCGCGACCCTTTAATACAGTTCCTCATGTTGTGGTGATCCCCAACCATAAAATTATTTTCGTTGCTATTTCATAACTATAATTTTGCTACTGTTATGAATCGTAATGTAAATATCTGTGTTTTCTGATGGTCTTAGGCGACCCTGCTAACGGTTCTCAACCTGTGGATCCCGAATCTAGGGCATCCTGCACCCAGACTGTGAAGGCTGCCTTTGGGGGAGACCCTGTGAGGGTTGAGAACTTCTCCACACACTCGTGGCGTCATAGCAATGGGCTCTGTGTATCCTCTTCAGGGATCCCCAGCTGTCTTTCCTGCTCACAACTCTATTATCTTCTGAAGGCTTGCAGCTTATAAAATAGATATTTTGGCTAAGGCCATACAATAAAGAATCATATTTGACTCTCACATTTCGTCTCCTCTCTTGCTGGCTAAATAATGTGACATTTTGAATTTGGAATCTTCCAGTTTAGCTTACATTTTTGGCTTTTACTAATTTTATCAAGGTCTTACTGGGATGTTTGTCAGTTTCCAAAGTGCTCTGATATGATCTCATCTTATTCTCACAATAAGTTGCTTTTCTGCTCGTTTTTCATGGCGATAACTCACAGAAGTTACTGGAGGCACAGGGACGACTTGGCCAAAGCCACACAGACAGCCCTGGAGCCAGGACTCCGATTCAGGTCTGTTGACTCTCAGCCCAGCTCCTTTCCATTAGGTCATTCTGCTCCCCTGCTACCTTGTGGTCAAGCCAAGGCTCGGCTCTCACTCAAGGTCTCAAAATACCACCGCCTCCTCCCCAGAGCCTTCCCAGATTAAACAGATGGGAATAATTGACAGCTTTCTGTTGCACTGTTCTGTCTGTGTAGAACAGAGACTCAGCAAATTGCTGGCCCCATGGTTTGCCTTTGCTGGTCTAAGAATGGTTTTTACATTTTTAAGGGTTATAAAATAAGAAAAAGGAAGAGAAGGAAAAGGAGGAGGAGGAGGAGGAGGAGCAGGAGGAAGAGGGTGATAAAGACATATGTGGCCGATACAGTCTCAACTCTTTTTCATTTGACCCTCTATAGAAAGTTTTCCAGCCCTGGTCTAGATAACTGTATCTTCCTTTATCTACTTAAAATTTTTATTCACCCTCAATCTGTATTTATGAAGCCAATTTTTGTTGTCTACTGATTTATTTAACATGGATTTAGGATTTTTGCTTTTGAATATTCAAAGCTCCTGCTTGCTATTTCCTGATATTTTCCTTTCTCTTTTATCAGGCCCTGAGGAATGGGTACATGAAATAAACTATCCCTTATGGTTTAGTTCGAGAGAGGGCCTTGGCATCAAATACATCTTAGTTTATTCTGTATGCACAACAACCGGTATATATAGTAAGTACTAATGCAGGTCAAGTGAGACTTCTTGAGGACCAGATAATAAGCCATATGAGGACAGGGAATGTATCATTCTTGTTTACTCTAACCTCAGCATTATCACAGGTGCTGAACATTTTTTGTTGACCAACAAATGAGGCTTGAATTAACTGAGGAAGATTTTGGGTAGGGAATGGGACTTTTGCTGAGATTTTAAGAAGGGGTAGAAACTGAGCAAACAGGAGTGAGATTGTACTTTGGGCAGGTAGACTGATATAAGAAGAAATGGCCCAGTGTATGCCTTCTTCATGGCCTTCATTATTATTGAAATAAATTAATAATTGGAATACTTAATTTTTTAATAGAATTTTTTAAATTGCCATTTTAGCATCACAGAAAAATGGAGAGGATAGTACAGAGGTTTCCCATATGCCCCCTACCCCTACGTATGCACCACCTCCCCCATTACCAGCATCCCCGACAAGAGTGGTACATTTGTTACTATTGACGAACCTACATTGACACATTATCATCCAGAGTCCATAGTTACGTTAGGACTCATTCTTGGTGTTACACATTCTATGAATTTGGACAAATGTGTAATGACAAGTATCCAACATTATGTGCCATGCAAATGTATTTAATTTTTGATCCAACAAGACATGGTAAGCTCTGAATGCAGAGAGTTTGTCACATTCCTGTGAGTCCCCACTGCTCAGGAGGATAGCACCTGAAACACCTCAGGGACCAGTTGAAAGACATGGTGGTCAATAGATTATGAAAGCAGATAAGGGCCTGAGAGGGGAGAGTCTTTATCATCAAACTAAATACCTTGAAATTTATCCTGTCTATAGACCAGGGTCCACAAGGTATAGGCCACAGGCCAAATCCACATGTTGTCTGACTGTTTACACACTCCAATGACAGAGTTGAGTGGCTGTGACATAAATGGTGTGTGATCTCTTGGCCCACAGAGCCTAAACCATTTACTACCTGACCCTTGTAAAGATAAAGTTTGCCAAATTGTGGTGCCTGGCATGGTGAAATCCAATGGTTTCCTGGAGATGTCCAGTGGCTGGGAGGGTTGGTGCCATAAAGCACAACAAATCCACCAATGCCCCAAAGCCCACAACACTCCCCTCTGCCCCCCACCCCGCCCCGCGCCCCCCCCCCAAGAGCCTTCTCCTTGGTGGGGAATTTTTCATGGACACATCAGGGAGGCATTCCCTTCTCAGGAAACATTGTGAGCTTTGCTCATGTCTAAATAGCTCCCTCCCAACCTGTGCATCAGCTAATATATAATTTCCTGAGAGATATCAAGTGAGTGATTTCCTCTGGGATTCCCTAGCCTTCTTTATTGCTCATAACTCTCTTATCTTCTGAAAGTTGACAGTTTATAATATGGATACTTTGGCCAAAGTTGCATAACAAAGAACTCTATTGGCCTCTCTGCTTTCCTCTTCCCTTGGTAGCTGAGGAATACAGCATTTCAAAATTTGAATTGTCATACTCAGTGTACATTTTGGCTTTTTCCAATTTTATCAGTAAGTTACTACACAAGCAGTTTCTCAGGGAGTTTTCTCGTTGTCCACTAGGCACTCTTCAAACTCGGAGAGTTTTAGCCTCTCAGGTGCAGTTCAGAAGATGCTCCAAAGAGTAGTTTCCAAAAAGAAGCAGGTCAGACCCACAGAAACTGACCTTTACAGTCCTGGTTGTGATGTTTTGTATGACTCCCCTTGCTCAGCTGTGCCTGATACTCTAGAAATATTTTTTATTTATGTTCCTTTTACTATATTTCTATTATATAGGGTTCTTTTTAAACATATAAATAACTTTGAGACTCCTAGATTGCTCAGTTTTAATCTGAGTTTTTCTCTTCCTATGTAAGATAATTTCAGGGCCTTCGTGAACAATAGGGTACTAATATTTGGGGTAAAAGGTACAAGTATGTGATGACTCAGTAGACCAAGTGTTTGAGCCTGGAATTTCAGGGGTTCTAAGAGCTTTTAAGTTGGTGAACACTTGGAGATTCCTGGGGAGTGGTAGGTTCGAGAGGGCATAGAAGCCCTGTTCTCTTTTCTCATTCCTTGTTCTACAAATCTTCTGTCTGGCTGTTCCTGAGCTATGTCCTTTCATAGTAAACCACTTCGTGGGCGTGGTCAGGGAGAGCCAGGACTGACACTCAGAGTGGGTAGGTAAAGCTGGGCAGCCTTGACAATGTTTTGGAAGGGCATTTCACAGGAAAGACTAAGTTTCCAAACAGTGTGGGGCTGGAACCCTGAGATTTAGGAGAGTAAATGAAATGAGACCTCGGTTCTCCCCACAGGCGGGGAAGAGAAGGATGTTTCAGTGATGTGAGGATTCTGAGGCACCACGAAGGAAATGTAGAGAGAGTGGAGACTGGGAAGAAGAAAAATAGACAGGGAAGCCAATTATGGGACCGAGTAAAGGTTTCTGCACTTCAGCTTTGGGGAGGATGGAGGAGGGTGGGTCAAAATAGAGGTCAGGCTGCAAACTGTACCTGGTAAGTGGAGGAGGGGCTGTGAGTGGGGCCCAGCCGGCACATGTATGAGTCTGAGCTCTGCTATGGGGTCTGTCTGAAGTGCACTGACATGACAACATCACAGGTGGAACTTGCTGTGTGATTCCACAGTGAACGAAACAAGCATTAAATGAAATATTTTTTAGGATATTCCTCATCTTCGGGACATATGTTTAGAAAAACTGACATGTACATAAAATAAAACCCTACTAGCATGGCCCATTATCCGTGGGATTTTCTGTGTCTTTAACATAAAACATAATGATGTAGTTTATGACATAAAAATACAAAGTGTAGCTGGGTCAGTGTATACAACTCTGTGTAACTGCAGAAGCAGCTCAAAGTGATCCTATCCCGTTTACTGAGCGCTTTTCAAAGCGGACAGACCAACACCGCAAGTCATGAGGCTGAAACATACACAGAGGCGAGAACCTGACCTCCAGCTGCACCGGAACCAAAGTCTGCCCCCTCACGGAACCAAAGGACCAGGGCACAACTGGAACTTGGACGCGGGAGCACCTTAAGAGGTGAAGGGTCCACTGTCCTGAAGATCCGGTGCGGACGCCCCAGACCATGAATGGCCAAGCTCCAAGGGCCTCCAGTTAAACCTGCCCCGCCAGCGCTTCGGCATAGCTGTCCCCCCTACACCCCTTAAAGACCCCCGAACCCTGGATCAAGGAGCTGGGCTTCTGGGCATTGGCTTCCTCTCTCCTGGGCGGGCCATCATCCTTCTGCGCTGCGGTTCCGGTACCGGGGTTTCCTGTTTGGCTCCGCCCGTGCCGGTGGACCACCTCTTTCTAGTGGTTGACATCTGGTCAGATGTGCGACAAGAACGGTCCGACCTCCTTCGTGCTTTGTAACGGAGCGGTTTTGCTCGTGAGACCCCCTGCTCCCTCTCTTCTTCACGCTCCTGAAAGAGAAGCCATTTTTACATTCACTTTGTTGCCTGGTTATCCCTCCCCTCAATGCCTCTTCCCCTCTCTTTAGTCTCCCATGACAAGGTAATCTGCATTAACAAATAAATGCGTATATCTTATGTTTTCTCTGCATACATACAATTTTAAATGGATGATACAAGAACTAATAAACATACATATGGGGTTTTTACACTTTTCGGCATCTTGATATTTTCACTCATTTATGCCTGTGCAGCTCCTTGCAAGCCCATTGACTCCCTCTAATTGATCATGTTCAGCAGCTGGGTAATATTCCATGGTAGGTGGACTACAGTACATATAGAGGTTCTTCCATTGAGCTGCCTTCACTTTGTTTCCAGATTTTTATACAAGCATGGCTACAGTCAAAATTCGTGTATACATCATTTTACAAACTGATGAACCAAAAGGAGTTCCCTGTTTGGGGAAAGAGGATTGGGGGTAGGGGGAGACACATGTGGACTCTGATGAGACTTGAAGAGTGATACCACTTAATTTGGCTAAATTAACCTGAGTCTAAAATAAGCCAGAACTTAGAGTTCTCCATTCCTATATCAACCCATTCTCACAATCTGGTTGATACTTGTCATCATAGAACTACCAGAGGCCTGGTGCATGGATTCGTGCACCAATGATGTCTCTCAGTCTGTCCTGTGCCCTCTCGAAATCTGGGACCCCTCAAGGGATGTCAGAGTGCCAGTTTCAACCCGATCCCCTCAGGCCAGGCCAACCATGGGGATCAGGATGAAACCGGCAGTTCCACATCCCCCGAGGGATGTACTAGTGTACCAAGCTGCAGGAGGCCAGGGAGGAGCCCGAGCCCTGGCCTGGTGCTGTGAGGCTCCCACTCATCCTGGCCCCGCTGCACCTGCCACTCCCGGAGGCGGGAAAGGCTCATGCTGCTGCAGCTGTGCTCACCAGCAGTGAGCCGGGCATCTGGAGCGCCTCAGTCAGCTGAGCAGTGCTCCTGCTGTGGGAGTGCATTGACCACCAGGGGCAGCTCCTGCTTTGAGCATCTGCCCCTTGGTGGTCAGTGTGTGTCATAGCGACCAATCAAACAGTCGTTTCGATCATTCGGTCACAAATATATATATATTCATTCATTTGTTCATTTAATCTTCTACCAACCCATCCCTTTGTCCATCCATCCATCCATCCATCCATTTGTCCATCTATCCATCTATCCATCTATCCATCTATCCAAGCATCTGTTGAACATCTACTATGTACCTAACACGTTTAAGAACAACAGAAAATACAAAAGAGCTATCTTTCTATATCTATGTCTATATCTGTATCTATATCTGTATATAGCTATGTATATATCTATATCTATATCATCTATGTCTATATCTATATCTATATCTAAAGGGGATTATAATATAATTGAGAAGCAAGCCATATGTGTAGGAATAGCTGCTTAATAGTAAGAGCTGGCAAAAGATTGGACTGAGACACAGGCCTGCTTGTTCTGCTTTTCTTGCTTCCTGATTATTTTAGGACTATGAGGAGGTCAGTTTACCTCTCTAGACCTCAGTTTTCTCATTTGCAAAATAGCCAGAGGACCTAGATCATAACTGAACCATCAGAGTATCTGCAGGCAAAACCCATCCCATTGCCATATTTTCTGGTATCTCACAGTTAAAAATCCGCTCCCCCCCCATTTAAAAACCAGTATATTTCTCCTAAACTCAGTTAGTTTCCTTTAAAAAAAACAATTGAAAGATTTGTTAAAACTGTGTGTATAAACCGGTCCCATGAAACAAAGATTAGCTAAAGCTGGGTGGTAGTTGCCCACTTCAGAGAGGAAACTCTCTCTCCAGTCACTAGTCTCTACCATTCCCTAAACTCACCCTCCTAGTTGAGCTGTCAGTGGTCAGTTTCATAGTGCTAGCATGGCTGAGTTTTCTTTCAGTAGAAAAATACACTGCTTGCACCTATGTCAATGTGGGAATGCAGGAGATGGACTAAGAGGGTTGCATGATGCAAGAAAAATGGCAGAGATCATACAGAGAGAGACAAAGTGAGGAGACCCCTAAGTGTTCCACTGCAAACAGATGCCCTTTGTTGAAAAGATACATGAAGTCGACCTGCTGGGGTCGGGACCTCCAGGCTGCCGCCTGCCCTTCCCTCACCCCTGTGAGCCTGTGTTACTGCAGCTACACAGCATGTCAAGTTGCACCAAGGGAGAGAGCAAGTTAGGAACCAGCTCTGCCAAGGGGATGGGGTGGGGGGAAGACTGAGGGAGAGCAGGCCCTGCTAGTCAGAGGAACTTCTTTGCTCCTGCAAAGATGGTGTCTTGAAAGACTTATGGCCTGTAATTTCTATATGGTTTTTAGCACATCGTTTTAATCAAAAGAAGAAAAGGAAACACGGCAAAGCCTCAAACCCTAAACAGCGCAGTTAAGTCATTCCAATAATATGCCAGGCTCAGAATAACAACATCTGGTCCTTCAGGGCAGTTAGCGGAGGATTAAAAACAAGAAAGAAACCTTAGATTTTAATGAAAATAGATTTACTGACTGGTGACTTGAAACTTCTATCTGTGGTGTAGTTCTCACTAAGAGCATGTCTGCCTAATTGCAGGCCGCACGGGGTTAGGCACAGTAGTGGGTGAGTTGGAGAGACATAGCCTGCTCTCCATGATTGATAATCCAAGCACAGAAAGGCTTTAGTGCATTCAAAAGCACCATGGTTCTCCTGGCAGGAGCAGCAAGCCAGGGAATGTCCCCCTGCTTTACCCAGGAGAGGTTCTACATACCCCTGCACAGGGCGAGCTCTGCCCAAGATCAATGCAGCAGACAGCGCCAAAGCTCTTCCCTTCTGATAGGACAGGCGTTCCTCCTCTGGAGTCCATCCAGGGAGTCCTCAGTGGGTGTTCATTTTTAACACCTAGTTTCTCTCAAACTAGAGGGCCAGCCTCTTTACATCCAAGAAACCTAGGCTTGCAGAAGTGGTAAACTTGCAGTATGAAATATTTCAGGGACCCGCTCCACAAACCACCCTTCCCTACTCCCATAGTTTACCTGAGAGTTCAAGTTTCCTAGATTTGAACCCAAAACATGTCAGCATCTCGTCCAGCCTATAGTTTGGCCATCATCTCCTCCCCAAACTCTGCAGGATATTTCATTCACAGGTAGAGTGTCCTCCACCTGGACCACCCTTCCTCTTTGCCTGCATAACTCCTGCATATTTGTCAAAGGTCACTCAAGAGTCATGTTTCCCAGGATGCTTGCCCCGTCCTATATCCTTCCACATGCTGGGTGTTCTGTCCATGCACTTAATACATTGCAGTGCAGACCCTAAATTCCCCCTCGATCTCACCATGGTAGATATTACTTAGCACTTAATTGAATAAATGCCGTCATTCCTTCAGCATTTATTGGTTTATTGGTTCCTAATATTTGTCTTATGGAGCATATAACAAAGAACCAAACTTCACCTACATCCTCAATGGATAGGGGAGAAAAGTTTGTCCCCAGAGAATTACACTGCCATTCTATTGACAGACATAGCTGGAAGCATGAAACTACAAGCTCATTTACCTGGTTGGTCACGAAGGTTGGCCAATTTCCTCTGCATCGTTAATGTCTCCCTTCCATTTCTACAGTTTCCTAATTAAGGAGTTTTCCACTCTCCAAACCTGAATTTTTGAATCACTCTTTTAATTGTCCTCAACTTTTCCAATATATTGGAGCAGATTTCTGAACATTTCTCTAGTTATGCTGGAAAAAATTGTTTCTTCTGTAGACAATTTGATCAAGGGTTTTAATTCAAACTACTCAGTTTAGCATTAAGGATTCCTTTCCTGCCCTAGGTTTGGCTTAGTGGATAGAGTGTTGGCCTGTGAACTGAAAGGTCCCAGGTTCAATTTTGGTCAAGGCCATATGCCTGGGTTGTGGGCTTGATCCCCAGTGGGGGACTTGTAGGAGGCAGCCAATCCATGATTCTCTCTCATCATGGATGTTTCTATCTCTCTCTCCCTCTTCCTTCCTCTCTGGAAAAAAAAATATTATATATATATATATATATAATATTTTTTTTTTAAAGCAAAAAAACACAAGTGTATTGTTAAAAAAAATTCCTTTCCTGCCCTAGACGGTTTGGCTCAGTGGATAGAGTGTTGGCTTGGGGACCAAAGGGTCCCCGGTTTGACTCTGGTCAAGGGAATGTACCTTGGTTGCAGGCTCCTCCTAGGCATAGGTCCTGGTAGGGGCACGTGCAGGAGGCAACCAATTGATGTTTCTTTCTGTCTTGCCCTCTCTCTTCCACTCTTTAAAAAATCAACGGAAAAATATTTTATGGTGAGGATTGAAGAAAAAAAGAAGAATTCCTTTCCTTTCCTTAAGAGTGTGTGTTCAGTGTTAAGCAAGCTTAGATTTAATAAATGTTAGCTTGTAATTATTGTTGTGACCCTGACACCTTTGTTAGATCTAAAACAATAGCTTTATTATTAGTATTATCATATTAAAATACTTCAGCATGAGTAGCTTGATGTGTAAGAACAACTTATGTCTATTCCACTCTCTAGGGTGACTAAATACCCTGTAAAGTATTCTAATCAGAATCAATACTAGGTTTGTCTAATTAGTAAAAAGAATGGCTAGGAATAATTTTAAATTGATGAAATTTTTGGTGTTTAAGCTATACAGTTAATGAGAAATAGCATAACATTCTACCAACTTTACATGAATAAGGCACAAGAAAACAACCAACCTGGAAATCTTTGCAGATTGTGGAGCATTTAATATCTAGGGCCTACCAGCCCCACCTCTACATTTCAGAATGGGTTCCGCTATGCTATTCCCTTTGCCTACAGAACCCTGGACACCCATCCTCTGGGAAGGGAGCTTGGGGGATAGCGGAGGGCCCTGAGGCTGCCTCCCACAAGCTGGAGCTTATGCCTGCTTGTTGGTGGACTTCTGGAATTTGGTCTAAGACTTGACTAGAAGGGTAGCCAGGCTCCAGAGAGTGGGAAGATATCACAGCTATCTCCCACCACCAGACTTTGTAACACTGATCTGATTTCACTTGGACACCACACTGGCTTAGGTTGGGTTTCTTTATTAATCTCCTCTATCCTTGCCCATGGTTTGCTAATTCAATTCTCAACCAGTTCTTTTGTCCCTCACCTTCCTTAAGCCTTGGGTTAAAACTTAGCCCATATAAGAAGCTTTCTTTTTGTGCTTCATGAAGTCTCATTCTGATGGAAGAAATCTATGTGAACATGATTTATGAAAGATATTACAGGTGATTTACTGACTTTAAAATAAATAGTAATAACATTTACACCGCATATTTGTTGAGGAAAATACCAAGATTTACATTGTGTTTAAAGACATTTCCCTTATAACTGAAATAGAAAGAAAACATTGTTTTCAACCTCAAGAGGATCTGGCCAATTCTTTTATACTGTTGGAATTAATTGTAACTCAACGATTTTATGTAATTTTCTATCTCAAACAAGTAAATGAATATTATGGATTTAGGGATAACATGAACTTAACAAGTAACCACTGCAGTTAAAGTAGAATTTCACAGGACAGCTTTTCATAAACCAACTACTGAATTTTATGATGACAAGATGCAGAATAAAAAACTTTCAAAGGAACTGGCTTAATGTTTAAGTTCTCCATAAATTCAAAGTAAATGTCATGCAAATACTTTCTAGCCACTATCGTTATCTCTGTAACAACCACAACAACTTGGTGATTATATTTTGTCTTGTGCCAATAGCTCAACCTTACTGAGTCTTTTGGTATTACAAACCTGGTGGCTTTTGGCATCAATTTTAAGTTAAAAGAATTTGCTAAGTTAAAGGAGTTTGCATCTCATGATTTTATACTCTATATTTTACAGTCACAAAGTGCATTTAAAAATATATTTTATTGACTTCAGAGAGGAAGGGAGAGGGAGAGAGAGAGAAACATCAATGATGAGAGAGAATCATTGATTGGCTGCCTCCTGCACACTACTGGGGATCAAACCTGCAACCCAGGCATGTGCCCTGACCAGGAATCTAACCATGACCTCCTAGTTCATAGGTCGATGCTCAATCATTGAGACACGCCTGCTGGGCACAAAGTGCATTTTACAAAGCTGCTCCCTTCCCACTCAGGAAGGCTTGCTGGAGTAGCCTCTTCTGGAAGTGAAAATTGGAAACACTGACTCTTTCTGGCTCTCATTTACATAACAATGCCACTGCGCAAACCCCCCCCCCCCACTCCACCCCCCCCCCCCCCGCCGTCCTCCTGTGGTTGACTGCTGAGGGCAACAGGAGTGTGGGGAGAGGGAGGCATGAAGATGAATATTTCAAGATACTCTCTTACTGAGCACTTGGGCTCATGGGCTCCTCATAGTCACACAGCAGGTGTGTGTGTGTGGGGTCATCTGGTATTATCCACATGTCTAAGCTGGGGATGCTCAGGTTCAGAGAAGCTGGATGTACTCCCAGGTATAACAGAGCCCCAAATTACCTGTGCTCTGATCTCCCCCATACAAATTGCACATTAGCCACACAGCCCACAGGGACTGCAGGGGACATGAACCTCCGCCTTCTGTCTACCTCAGCGAGGGAGTGAAACAGAGAAGGGTGACTGGTGAATGGAAACCTTCTCCAGGAGCTATGATCTACTGAGATCCTGTCCTGGGAGAGCCACATTGGTTCTGGAAAACATGCACATTAAAAATACAGACAACTAATGCAGCAGTTGCCTGAAACAAGGCATCTAGGCAAAGACTAGAACTTTCCTTCACGTGGACCCTGAGAGCTACTATAGTGGTGGTGCTGTAAGACCCCAGGAGTTGAGTTTTCCAAGGCTGCTGTCTGATGCCTGCCCACTCTTCGAATCCTGCCAGAGCCTCTCCATTTTGAGGTATCCCCTGCGCTTTCTCTCTGTTTCTCAGGCTGCTGTTCCAACTCCATTGCCTTTGATCGCTAGTGAGCTGGGCACATTGTTTTCCAAGTGTCTAGTATTTTTGATCTTCATCACAAATTCTTCCAGCGCGCTTAATACAATGTTTTAAAATAGCCTCCTGGATTCCTGGGAGTTATTAACTTACAGTGTGACGATTAATTTACCCCTGGACCCTCATGCCTACGTATTTTTTCAAAGTTCTATTTTCAAACATTAAATAACTATGTGATGAGCATCTTTCCTATAGTATCCTGTTCCACAGAGAGGCTGTAGACATGTCTGTCTACTGTGCAAGTGGGGAAGGGAGTGGGCTGGGGTAAACAGGTTTAAAAAGAGAAAATAAGTTGGCTTTTAAAAATTGTAGTAAAACAATACATAAAATAAAATATACCACTTAAGTGTGTAGTTTAGAAGTTCATTGAGTTTGTCAGCTCAGGCCACTAACACGTTAGTGTAGACTGGGTGGCCTAACCAACAGAAATCTGTTTCTCATCTCTGGAGTCTGGGAAATCCAAGGTCTGGGTCCCTGAAGGTAAATCTCATTCTGAAAGCTCTTCTCCTGGCTTGTAGGCAGTTGCTTTCTTGCTGTGTGCTCACAGGGCCTTTTTGTGGGTGTGATGGAGAGAGAGAGAGCTTTCTGGGATTTCTTCTAATAAGATCAATAACCCTAATCATGAGGGCTCCACCTTCAAGACCTCATCTAATCCTAATTACCTCCCAAAGGTCTCATCTTCATATACCACCATTTTGGGTCAGAGCTGCAATGTACGAATTTGGAGGGGGCACACACATTCAGTCCATAATAGTTATTTACCTGATGGTTATAAAGGACACATTAGAAATAGCTGAGACGGACAGCTTGCATGTGGCCACGTCATTGCCATCACAGAGGCCTGGTGGGACTCTCAGTGCACCAGGATCTTTATTGTCCATGACTCTGAGTCATCAGGGTAAACAGAGGGGCTGCCTGGTTCCTCAGCTATTTCCCACACCAGCTGGCTTATTGTCTTCCCCCGAGACCAGCTCCTACTAAGCATGCATTCTATGGAATGCCAATGGACTGCATCATTTCATACTGGAGCACACTGAATTGCTGGGACAAGGGGCGGGGGGTGGGTAGTTGGAATTTCATTGGCTAGTGCCACATTGCCCTCCATGAGGTTGTAACAGCTTATTCCACTAACACCCAAGTTGAAGCACACCTCTTCCCTCACACCTACGGTACCTGTGGCCACCTACGTGTACAGAGTACGGCCTAAGTTTACTTTTGCATTTCGTATGCAGGGAAGCTGTATCTTGGTTTCATAGGTTTGCATTTTTATTATTATGAGTGAGGTCACACATGCTTTACCTATGGTTTATGTGTACTGGTGATTTTTTTAAACCCTCACCTGGGGACATGTTAATTGATTTTTAGAGAGAGAAAAAGGGGGAGGGGGAAGGGAGAGAGGAAGAGAAACATTGATGGGTTGCCTCCCTTACACACCCTACTGGGGGTTGAACTGTAACCTTTTGGTGTTCAGGATGATGCTCCAACCACTGAGCAACCTGGCCAGGGCTCTGTACTATTTAGAGAGAAAGGGAATGAGTCCTTTATCTGTGATAAATGTGAGCAAGTTTTCCCCTCAATATGTCACATGTCTTTTGTGTTGGTTTGGGGTGTTTTTCAATTCAGAACCTCTTTTTTTTTTTTTTTTTTTTTTCAGACTGTTACATTTTGATGGAGTTAATCATACCAGTCTCTTCTTTAGGGCTTCCCGACTTTTGGGAGGGAGTAGTCATAATTGGAAAGGTCTTTCTCACTGCAGGGTTATTTTTAAATTGTTTCTCATATTTTCTCACTTTCTAGATTTTTAGTTTTTTAACATTTAAATCTGTGATCATGTAAAATTCATTTTGGTGTTAGAAGTGAAGTAGAGATTCCTCTTTTATTTCCATAATTTGCCATGAGTATCATTAGATAAATGGCTCATTTTCTTCTTCAGTGATTTGTGGTGAAACCTTTAGCATCTATGAAACTCACAAGTGTTTTGGGGTTTTATTTATGTTCTCCCCAATCTTGCCCATTGACCTGCCTGTCTGCTCAATCATGAGTGCCACAGATTGTGATTCCTGCAGCTTTATATGTTTCCTTAGGGCGCTGGTTCTGGTTCATGTTCTTTATTTTAGGAATGCCCCAACCATCACTGCATGCTTACTTTTCTATTTACATCTTAGACTATATTTTTTCTAGTGTTATTAAAATCCTATTTGTACCATTTGTTACATTTATTATAGATGAATTTAGGAACATTTGAAAACTTTATGCTGTTGAGTGTTCTTAATCAAGAACTTTCCACTTATTCAGTTTTTAAAAACTTTATCAGTTTCATTTCAGACTTTTCTTGATAGAGATTTTGCATATTAAGTTACATCTATTTCTAGGTATTTTATCCTTTTTGTTGCTGATACAAGTAAAGTAAGTTTTCCATTATGTTTTCTAATTTCTTGTAGTTTATATGTCAAAAATTATTATTTATGTTTTTTTTACCTAATTTACTCTGTAAAGTGGTTGTTAATAGTATTAAATTTTATTCTTTTGTGTTCTTTTAGAGTACAATCACGTCATTTGCAAATAGTGACTAAGTTGCTTTCTTTCCCCCCCAAGTTTTATGCTGTATTTTTCTTTTTGGTATTTAATTATTTTAGTATCTTCAGGTCAAAATGAAATAATTACAGCAATAGTGGACCCAATAAAAACATGTGGGCTGGTGGTAGTTTTATTGTGTTGTTTCTTTCGCTGCACTGAGACCTGAGAATGTAGATACCATGTCAGTACACGTAGGAATTGGATGAGAATTTCAGTGTGGGCTATTCTCTGACAAGTTTAGTGAGCACTTTCAAATATCTATTTTGTTTCTGGATTATGAATTGAATATATAGATATTAGGTCTACTTTAGCTTTTTATTGTTATATTTTCCATAATTTTTGGTACACTTACTATGTCCTGAACTGAGAGAGGTGGATTGAAATCTAGTAGTGGATTGAATTCCTAGTAGTTTCGCTTTGTGATTTTCATGCTCTTTTATTTGGTGCTGTTATTAATTATTGGAGGATCTTACTATGGAGTCATTCTTTACAAATATAAAGTGGCCTTCTTTGTCTTGTGTGATGATTTTTGTCCTAAATTCGAACTTGCCTGGTTGAAAAATTATTTTGTGTATCATATGATTGCATTTACCCATTTATAAAATATTCAACTCTGCTTAATCACTTTGTTTTAGATATGACTTTTATCTATAGTGAAGTATATAACTGAGTTTTGCTCTTTGCTCTAATATGAGAGGTTTTTTCTTGATATGAAATCTTTATTTACATTTATCTATGTGATAGGTATATTTGGTTTTAGTTTCTCACACTATATCTTTTTTATTTATTCTCTTTCTCTTATTAATTGAACAATTAGAGTAAAAATATTGTTCCCTTCAAAGTATTTTTTAAAATATAATTCTGGATAACTCTGCCAAATCTCTATTGTATTTTGACTACAGAATATCTATCATTTAAGGGTATTTTGAACATAAGTTATGAAGGAGCAAACACACATCGCACATTCCAATGCACAGATATGTAGCCAATGGAGTCGCTACAGATTTTAAAGGAGATTTTGTTTACCTGATTAATTTCCCTTAATTTAATCTCAAACTTTCCTTTTTCGTTTCAGAGACAGAGGACCACAGTTCGCATAATAAAGCTTTTTGCAGGTGAACAATTCTTCCTGATATAAACGAGACCTTCCACAGCTTTCTTTACAGACCTCACTTAAAGGCAGCCAGCACCATTTCTTGCATTAACTGAAAGTTTTGATTTCGGCATGAATATCTCAATTTGAAGGGTGATCTGTGTCTCCCAGTGGGTATTGTGGTTATGAAGCAAAAGGACAGGAGCCCACTATATTATTCTAGCTGATAGATAGCCAAAGGAAGGTGTGAAAGGGGAAAGAAGTGGCGATGAGAGTTTCCACAACACACACACACACACACACACACACACACACACACACACACACACACAGAGAGAGAGAGAGAGAGAGAGAGAGAGAGACCTCCCTGAGGGAGTTTGCTTCTCTTTTAAAACTTTTTCTTGCCATTAAAATTATTTTGCATGTGTTTCTTTTTAAAAAAATTTCTTTATTAAGGTATTACATATGTGTCCTTATTCCCCTATTACCCCCCCCCCCCTCCCATTCATGCCCCCACTCCCCCTGTTGTCTGTGTCCATTGACTAGGCTTACATGCATGCATATAAGTCCTTTGGGTGATCTCTCGACGATACCCCCACATTCCCCTATCTTTCCTGAGGTTTGATGTTCTGATTGATGTTTCTCTGTCTCTGGATCTATTTTTGTTTATCAGTTCATGTTGTTCATTATATTCCACAAATGAGTGAGATCATGTGATATTTATCTTTCTCTGCCTGGCTTATTTCACTTAGCACAATGCTCTCCATTTCCATCCATGTTGTTGCAAATGGTAGGAACTCCTTTTTTACCGCATAGTATTCCACTGTGTAGATGTAACACAGTTTTCTAATCCACTCATCTGCTGATGGGCACTTAGGCTGTTTCCAAATCTTAGCTATGGTGAATTGTGCTGCTATGAACATAGGGATACATATATCATTTCTGATTCATGTTTCTAGTTTCTTGGAATATATTCCTAGAAGTGGGATCACTGGGTCAAATGGGAGTTCCATTTTTAGTTTTTTGAGGAAACTCTATACTGTTTTCCACAGTGGCTGTACCAATCTGCATTCCCACCAGCAGTGCATGAGGGTTCCTTTTTCTCTGCATCCTCGCCAGCACTTGTCATTTGTTGATTTGTTGATAATAGCCATTCTGACACGTGTGAGATGGTACCGCATTGTTGTTTTGATTTGCATCTCTCTGATGATTAGTGACTTTGAGCAGGTTTTCATATGTCTCTTGGCCTTCCTTCTGTCTTCTTTCGAAAAGTGTCTATTTAGATCAGTTGCCCATTTTTTGATTGGGTTGTTTCTTTTTTGTTTGTTTGTTTGTTTGTTTTTTTTTGTTAAGCTGCATGAGTTGCCTGTAAATTTTGGAGATTAAACCTTTATCGTTGATATCATTGGCAAATATGTTCTCCCATGCAGTGGACTTTCTTGTTGTTTTATTGATGGTCTCATTTGCTGTGCAAAAGCTTTTTATTTTGACGTAGTCCGATTTGATTATTTTCTCTTTAGTTTCCATTGCCCTAGGAGCAGTAGCAGTGAAGAAATTGCTTCAGCATATGTCAGAGATTTTTCTGGCTGTGGATTCCTCTAGTATTTTATGGTTTCTCGTCGTATGTTTAATTCATTTTTTTGCATGTATCTGTCCAATTTTCCCAACACTAATTATTGAAGAGACTGTCTTGACTCCATTGTATGTTCATGCCTCCTTTGTCAAATATTAATTGAGCATAGTGATTTTGGTCTATTTCTGGGTTCTCTATTCTATTCCATTGATCTATATGTCTGTTCATGTGCCAGTACTGGGGCAGATTTGAGAACAGTGGCTTTGTAATACAGCTTGAAATCTGGTATTGAGATCCCACCAACTTTGTTCTTTCTCAGAACTGCTGCAGTTATTCGGGGTCCTTTTTTATTCCAGATGAAGGTTTGGAGAGTTCTTTCTAGGTCTGTGAAATATGCCATTGGTATTTTAATGGGGAGTGCATTGAATCTATAGATTGCTTTGGGTAGTATGGACATTTTAATGATGTTGATTCTCCCAATCCATGGTATGTTCTTCCATCTGTTTATGTCTTCCTCTATCTCTTTTTTCAGTGTTGTGTAGTTTTCCACATATAGGTCTTTTACCTCCTTAGCTAAGTTTATTCCTAGGTATCTTAATTTTTTTGGTGCGATGGTAAATGGGATTGCTTTCTTAGTCTCTCTTTCTGTCAGTTCACTATTGTGTATAGAAATGCCATAGATTTCTTGGCGTTAATTTTGTATCCTGCTACATTGCCGAATTCATTTATTAAGTCTATTAGTTTTTTGATGGAGTCTTTTATGTACAATATCATGTCATCTGCAAATAAGGACAGCTTTACTTCTTCTTTTCCAATTTGGATGCCTTTTATTTCTTCTTCTTGTCTAATTGCAATGGCTAATACTTCCAATACTATGTCAAACAGGAGTGGTGAGAGTAGGCATCCCTGTCTTGTTCTTATTCTTAGGGGAAATGGTTTTAGTTTTTGCCCATTGAGTATGATGTTGGCTGTGGGTTTATCATATATGGCTTTTATTATGTTGAGGTATGATCCTTGTATTCCCACCTTGTTGAGAGTTTTTATCAAGAAAGGGTGTTGGATTTTGTCAAATGCTTTTTCTGCATCAATTGATAAGACTACGTGATTTTTATCTCTCAATTTGTTTATGTGATGTATCACATTTATTGATTTGCGGATATTGTACCGTCCTTGCATTCCTGGGATAAATCCTACTTGGTCATGGTGTATGATCTTTCTGATGTAGTGCTGGATCCGATTTGTTAGAATTTTGTTGATGATTTTGGCATCTATGTTTATGAGGGATATTGGCCTGTAATTCTCTTTCATTGTGTTGTCTTTATCTGGTTTTGGTATTAGGGTGATGGTGGCTTCATAGAATGAGCTTGGACGTGTTACTTCCTCTTGAATTTTCTGCAATAGTCTGAGGAGGATAGGTTTTAGTTCTTCCTTGAATGTTTGGTAAAACTCTCCTGTGAAGTTGTCTGGTCCAGGGCTTCTGTTTGCTGGAAGCTTTCTGATGACTGCTTCAATTTCTTCCATAGTTATTGGCCTATTGAGATGTTTAGATTCTTCCTGATTGAGTTTTGGAAGGTTATATTTTTCTAGGAATATGTCCATTTCCTCCAGGTTGTCCAGTTTGTTGGAATAGAGTTGTTCATAGTATTTTTTAAATAATCCTTTGTATTTCTGTGGTGTCTGTTGTTATTTCAACTCTTTCATTTCTGATTTTCTTTATTTGGGTCCTCTCTCTTTGCTTCTTGGTGAGTCTGGCTAGAGTTTCATAAATCTTGTTTATCCTTTCAAAGAACCAGCTCTTGGTTTTGTTGATCTTTTGTATTGTTTTTTCGGTCTCAATGTTGTTTATCTCTGCTCTGATCTTTATTATTTCCTTCCTTCTGCTTATACTTGGCTTTTCTTGTTGCTCTCTTTCTAATTCTTTGAGTTGTAGGGTTACTTAATTTATTACCATTGTTTCTTGTTTTTTGCAGTATGCTTGTAGAGCTATGAACTTCCCTCTCAAGACTGCTTTCGCTGTGTCCCATAGATTTTGGATTGTTGTGTTTTCATTGTCATTTGTTGCCATGATGTTTTTTATTTCTTCCTTGATCTCTCTGGTAACCCAGTCATTGTTTAATAGCATGCTGTTTAGTCTCTGTGTGTTTGATTTTTTTGGATTGTTTTTATTGTAGTTGATTTCCAGTTTTATGCCACTGTGATCTGAGAAGATGCTTGATATGATTTCTATCTTTTTGAATTTGAAGAGACTTTGCCTATGATGCAACATGTGGTCTATCTTTGAAAATGACCCATGTGCACTTGAGAAGAATGTATATTCTGTGGCTTTGGGGTGAAATGTTCTGAAGATGTCAATTAATTCCAACTGGTCTAGTGAGTCATTTAGGATTGATGTTTCTTTGCTGATTTTTTGTTTAGAGGATTTGTCCAATGGTGATAATGGGGTATTAAAGTCTCCTACTATGATTGTATTGCTGTCAATCTGTCCTTTTATATCCTCCAGGAGTTTTTTTTTTTTTTAATGTATTTGGGTGCTCCTGCATTGGGTGCATATATGTTTACCAGAGTTATTTCTTATTGATTGATTGTTCCCTTTAGTATTATAAAATGGCCTTCCTTATCTCTTGTTATGTCCTTCACTTTGAGATCTAATTTCAGATATAAGTATTGCTACCCCAGCTTTTTTTTTGCATTTCCATTCACCTGAAAAACCTTTTTCCATCCCTTCACCCTCAGTCTGTGTGTGTCTTTTTTTCTGAGGTGGGTTTCTTGTAGATAGCAGATTATGGGTTGTGTTTTCTTATCCAATCTGTTACCCTAAGTCTTGTGATTGGGGCATTTAATCCATTTTCATTTAAAGTTATTATTGATAGATACTTATTTGTTGCCATTTTTATTCTTTACCCCTGTATTTCTTCTTTTTTGCTTTGTATTTCTTTTCTTTCTTTCTTTTTTTTTTACAGCAGACCTTTTAGCATTTCTTGCATTGCTGGTTTGGTGGTAATAAATTCCCTTAATTCTTTTATTTATTTATTTATTTATTTTTTAAATTTTATTTTATTTTTATTGTTTTAAGTATTACAAATAGTAGTACATATGTCTCTTTTTTTCCCCCCCTTGATCTCCCCCCGACCTCCCCTACCCCCCAGGACATGCCTTCACCTGCCCACCCTGCCCCCCCGCCCCAGTGTCTTATATCCGTTGGTTGTGCTTACATGCAAGCGTACAAGTCCTTCGGTTGGTCTCTTACAGCCCTCCTTGCCCAACCTCCCCTGTCTTCCCAATGTAGTTTGACAGTCTGTTCAATGCTTCTTTGCCTCTGTATCTTTTTCCCACCATTTCTTTCCTTTAAAAAGTTTTGCCTTTGCAGACTGGAAATAAACATATAATAACAAAACAAGACAAAACAAAAAAATGTTTGAGTCCCAATTTCAATGTCCAACAGTTCCTTATGTGTACATGTCAGCATTGATAGCTGGATGGTGGGTACATGGTGGCAATGCAGGTCTGACCCTCTCTGGTTTGGTCCTAGGCAACCTGCAGCGGTGCACAGCTGCTGACTGCTCCCATGGCAAGGCGTTGTCAGCGTCTTCCATCTCTGGACTGTTTTTTCCTCTTGTCTTCATGGTTGGAGCACTCCTGTCAATTCCTCTCTGTTGCAGGAATCCATCTGGTCTTGGGGTTGTTTTCTTTATCCGGGGGATCCCTGCTCTTCCCAGCTGCAAACTGTCTCACCAGCTGTGCCTCCTTCGCCAATTCGGGCTGGATTCCGCTAGTCTCAGCTGCCTCCTCTATTTGCTCCGGGAGAAGACTCAGGACATGTCCTTCTATTCCGCCGCCATTTTGTCTCCCTTCTCCCTTAATTCTTTTTTGTCTGTGTAGCTTCTGATTTCACCTTCAGTTTTGATTGATAGCCTTGCTGGGTACAGTATTCTTGGATTCAGACCCTTCCTTTGCATGACTTTGTATATTTCATTCCACTCCTTTCTAGCCTGATGAGTTTCTGTTGAGAAATCAGTTGCTATTCTGATGGGGGTTCCTTTGTATGTAACTTTCTGTCTCTCTCTGGCTGCTTTTAAGATTCTTACTTTTTCGTTGGTGTTTGCCAATTTAATTATAATGTGCCTTGGCATCGGTCTTTTGGGGTTCATTTTGCTTGGGACTCTGTGAGCTTCTTCGGATTTGTGTGGGTTTTTTCTTCCCTATATCAGGGAAGTTTTCTGTCATTATTTCTTCAAACAAGTTTTCTATTCCATTCTCAGTTTCCTCTCCTTCTGGAACTCCTATTATGCAGATGTTGTTTTGTTTTGTGTTCCAAAGTTTCCTTAGGCTCTCCTCCTACTTTTTAAAATTATTTTTCTAGAAGCTGCTCTACTTTGGTATTTTTTCCTACCTTGTCTTTTAGCTCACTGATGCGGTCCTCTGTTTCTTCTAGTCTACTCTTGATGCTTTCTATTGAGTTCTTTACAGCAGTGATGTCATTTTTCATTTCTTCTTGGTTCTTCTTCATTTCCTCTTGGTTCTTATTCATATTGTCAAATTTGTCTTCCATTCTTTTCAGCCACCTTATGACCATTTCTCTGAATTCTTTCTTTGGCAGGTTGCTTGCCTCCATTTCATTTACTTCCTTTTCTGGTGATTCCTGCTTTTCTTTCATATGCGTGCTGTTTCTTTGTCTCCCCATGGTCTCTTCTCTGGGTGTCTGGTTATGTAGTTATCTCTCTCATTATCCCAGGTGAAATCTGATCTTTCCTTGATGGAGTGCAGAGCTCCTCTGAATCCGCATGTTTGCGCCAAGTGGGGACCAGTGCTCTGAGGTTCGTAGCTGTTCAGTGGGTGCCGCAGTTGTAGATTTTCAGGCTGCAGATAACATCCACTTTCCCTTGGTTGATGATAAAACTTAGTTTCTGTGTTGTTGCCAGATTGCCACTAACTCGATATATTCAATCAACATCTAGACCTCTTTTTTTGACAGCTTCAATGCATTGCTTTACAAATCGCTGAACTGTGGAATTTTCACGTTCACACACTGTGTGCAGATGGGAGCCAAAAATTTGATCTTTTTTTTTTTTTAAATAAATCTTCATTGTTCAGATTACAGGTGTTCCTCTTTTTGTTTTCCCCCTATAGCTTCCCTCCACTTGATTCCCCACCCCACCCTACCCCATGCCCTTACCCCCTGCCACTGTCTTCATCCATAGGAGTAAGATTTTTGTCCAATCTCTTCCAGCACCACTCACACCCGCTTTCCTCTGCGAATTGTCAGTCCACTCCCTTTCTATGTCCCTGATTCTATTATATTCACCAGTCCATTCTGTTCTTCAGATTTTTTATTTACTTGATATTTAGATTCACTTGTTGGTAGGTATGTATTTGATGTCATTTTGTTGTTCATAATTTTTATCTTTACCTTTTTCTTCTTCTTCCTCTTCTTAAAGAATACCCTTCAGCATTTCATGTAATCCTGGTTTGGTGGCGATGAACTCCTTTAGCTTTATCTTGTCTGTGAAGCTCTTTATCTGACCTTCAACTCTGAATGATAGCTTTGCTGGGTAGAGTAATCTTGATTGTAGGTTCTTGCTGTTCATCACTTTGAATATTTCTTGCCACTCCCTTCTGGCCTGCATAGTTTCTGCTGAGAAATCAGCTGACAGTCATATGGGTACTCCCTTGTAGGTAACTAACCATTTTTCTCTTGCTGCTTTTAAGATTCTCTCTTTGTCTTTTGCCCTTGGCATTTTACTTATGATGTGTCTTGGTGTGATCTTCTTTGAATTCCTCTTGTATAGGGTTCTTTGTGCTTCCTGGACTTGTAAGTCTATTTCTTTCACCAGGTAGGGAAAGTTTTCTGTCATTATTTCTTCTAATACGTTTTCAGTATTTTGCTCTCTCTCTTCTTCTGGCACCCCAAAAATTCGGATGTTGGTATGCTTAAAGTTGTCCCAGAGGCTTCTTACACTATCTTCATATTTTTGGATTCTTTTTTCTTTTTGTTTTTCTGGTTGGGTGTTTTTTGTTTCCTCATATTTCAGATCTTTGGTTTGATTCTTGGAGTACATTGATCTACAGTTGAGTTTCTGTAAATTCTTTATTTTAGACAGTGTATGCTTCATTTCTGACTGGTCCTTTTCCATTTTTTTGGCATTCTCATTAAGGTCCTTGAAGGTCTCACTAAGCTCCTCAGAAGTGTCATCAAGTTTCTCAGTGGTTTTTAGAAGATTCTTGAGTAACCTTATAAATGTGGTTCTGAACTCTATGTCGTCCAGTAGTTTGCTTTCCTCCATTTCTTTCATTCGTGACATGTTTCTTTGTCTCCGCATTTTGGCTGCTTCCCTGTGTTGATGGAGTGGCTTTGTGTGGTAGGTAACCTATAGGGGGCAGTAGCTCAGCCTCCCCTATCACCTGATGTGGACACTCTTGGTACACCCCTTTGTGGGCTGAGTGCAAAGTCTTGGTGTAGTTAAGCCTTAGTTGCTGTTGGTACACTGGGAGGAATTGACCCCCAGGCCAATCGGCTGTGAAGACTCTCTGTGTTTATAATGGAAGAACTGCTGTGCTGGAGACACGCTTATGGTGCAGGACTTGTTTCAGTGGGGCTTTGGTGCTCGTTGAGTCTGCCTCTTGAATGTGTCACTTATGGATGTGAGGAGTTGAAATTTGGTTTCTCACACTGACCACTAGGTACACTGGCTTCTGGATCTCCAATGGGGTGCAGGTCAGCTATTGTCTGAGTCCACCCAGCAGGAGCTACAGCAAGAGCTACAGTTTTCTCCTCTTTGCTTGGGGTTTGGAGGTTTTGGAGCTGTCTGACCCAGGCTGCAAGTTTGCTAGGTTAAGCTGCGATAGGGCAGGCCTTTCTTATGCTAAAGCTGCTGCTTGGAGCTTGGGTGTGTTTGTACGTTGTGTGGGATGGGGTCTCAGGGTGTCACTAGGCTAGGGCATGGCAAACAACGTTGCCTGCTAGTTAGCTGGCTTTGTGTCTCTGACTGCGTCCTGTGCCCCAGCTCAATAAACAATTATTCTTGTGCACAGCTCTGCAAGCAAGGCCCCCTCACTTTCCGACCCGATGGCAGACAGTCTAGCTTCTCCCCGTAGGAGTTTGGGTCCCCCACGTCTCCCCAGAAACTGTATTTCAGAGTAATCGGGGGCTTGTCTCCCTTTGGGTTGAAAAAAGCAGCACCTGCCACCAGCCCGGATCACTCGCCTCCGTACCTCAGCTTTTCAGCGCTTGTGCACGTCTCAATGCTCTTTTCTCTTTCCTTCTAGTTGTAGAACTTCCACTCAGCCAGCTTTCCCGTGGTTCTGGGTGATAGAGGTTTTGTCTTTTAGTTGTAGTTTTGAAATTGTTGTGCGAGGCAGCAGTTTAGGTGTTTACCTACGCCACCATCTTGGATTCTCCAAAAATTTGATCTTTAATAAGTCCTTTTTCTTGCAGAGTTTTCAGGGAAGGTCTTCGGGTAATAAACTTCTTTAATATGCTTTTAACTCAGTTTTTGTTGTTTGTATCAGAAACACTATGATGCAGTCTGAACACTTCCACAAGCACTGGCTGATCATATCATGTTTTTTGTGGTGTGCTAGGAACATTCTTGGCCTAAAGAAACTTCAGTTCTCACATGTGTTTCTTTATATGCGAGTATTTGCGTTCCTTCTGATAGTTCAAATTCATTTATTTGTTGTTGCTTTTCTAGTACTTGTTTTTAGAATTCTAACTTTACGTTATATATTTAATTTATTATTTCTTTAGACAGTAGCTTTTGAATCTTATTTGTAACAGTAATATTTAATATCTTTCCACTTTACCCTGTCTTTCCTTCATTTCCTCTAATACTCTGTTGTAGTCAACTATATTATTTTTCTTAGTTCTTCCAATAGTTTCCTATATAATTTGAATACACTTCTACCTTGATTGCCTTTTTAATCATTTGTAAGTGGTGGAGCTCTATGTTCACTGCTTTATCCCAATATTTGGCATTTGTTAAATAAATGCTTGTGGGGTAACATGTACTTCTTCTTAGCTGAAATTCCAACTCATGGCCTTGCCCAGTTCTTCCTATTGTTTATAATATAATATCATGTTTTTCTCAATCTATTATATTTGTTACAAATTATTTTCCTAGTTTGTTGTTATTACATAATTTTGGGTAATTTGTGATACCCAGAAGTTTAAATATTTTTATAATACAGTCATATTTGCTCATTTCTTTGTAAGTTTATTCTTTTAATTTTATGGTTAGTCTTTCTCCACTTACATCAGATGACTAGTCTCATATTATTTTTGGTGTTTTAAGGTTTGCATATGACCCTACATTTTCTGAAAGTTATTGAAGAGCATTCTTTGTCAGTAGAACTCTAAATTTTCTAATGTACTTTATTATTTGAAAAATTATTACTTGGTGATAGCACAAATGGGAGTGTGGGTATATCCTCGATTTTCTTCATTTTATGTTTTCCAAATGTCTATGATAAGCAATTTACTTTCTGTACTAATAAAATAAAGAACCACCAGGTTAGGACAAATTAAAGAGAAAGTCTAACTAGCTTCATCTAGTTAAATTTTAAAATCTCCCACTGAAAACTGCAAACACAGGTTATGTTTTGGAAATTAACCCAAAACAAGACTTTCAACATTTGCTGTTAGAGAATGAAAATAATCCAGAGTCCAAACTCAGCCCTACAACTCTCACACATGGTTTTGAGCTAATTAAATATTTTTCTTGACAGCTGACCTAAAACTAAGAAGCTAATTTTTGGTTTGACTCATAGATTGTCTTACTACGGCTTAACCGGCATTTGGTTTTAGTTATAACATACATGACATGAGACACAAAGAAGAAACTATTATAACCAAATGAGTGCTGCTTCATTTCATGCTGCCACTCATTGTCATGAGATTGCCACAGTGGAAAAGATCCCTCAAAGTTGTCGTGTCCAATTGCCTTCAGGGCTGGGCTGACAATCCATTCCTTTTGCTAATCTCGGTATACTTTAAGGAGGATATAAATTATGGCAACAGTCTAAATATTTTTGGATTAAACTTTGGAGAATAGGTTTGCCAGATCCTCCTCATGGCTGAAAAATGAGGTGATTATGTTGTGTCACTTACATTAATGCATTTTGCTTCAAGTAATATAAAAATTGTCTTGTGACAGATAAAATAAATGAATCCATTTTTCTGACATACTAAGTAGTTTGAGGTTACTGGCATGCGTTTTAGTTGCTCCATGATGTCAGGGCTGGTATTGCTGCAGTTGGTTTGGCCTTTCACTCATGACTGCTGCCCAGGGTCACAAGATGACTGTTATGTCTTCAGGCATCACTTCTATGGGCAAGGTTGGAAGGAAGGGCAAGGGCAAGGGGCTATGCCAATGTCTTCCTCATTTATCAGGAAAAACCAATGATTGCTCCCAGGTCATCAGTCAGAAGTGGGTCACACTGCCATCCCTTTAGCAAGAGCACTAGGGAAGTGGGAGAGAGTTCTGTCTTGATTGGCTTGGACCCTCAGAATCAACAGCCTGGGCAGGAGCACATTGCTTTCCCAAACAAAATAGGGGTTCTGGGAATGGAATGCAAATGGGGTAGGCCACCCACTGTGTGGGCCACAAAGAGGAGCTGTGGAAGGTTGGCTAAGCAGACAGTTCCCCAAAAGAGTCACAAAGTACACAGCGGCAGCCACTAGATTTCAAGATGCGTTGATTTGGTGATCTGTGCTCTGGCACTTCATTTAAAAAATCATAGTAGTGCCTTTAGTCATACTTTCTAATCGTTTAGTTAATGTTTTATTGCTTCTTTCTTATTATATTGCATTTTCCATAAGGTAGGGGTGTTCTTTATACCACTGTGTGTTTAGAAGTGCTTGTATTTTATGGGCACTAAGCCTATTTAAATCCCTGCAGTTCCACATGGATTAAGTCTGTCCCAGATACAGCATACCGTGCTTGATATCTTAACATTCATGGATACCTTCTCAAGTGGCATGATTGCGAGGATAATCACCCCAACCCTAGAAGGTGTTGGGATGTTCTTAGCAGGAGGGTTTCGCTAAAGAGTCTCTGGCTCAATCACAAAACCCGGCAATTATAGAATCCTGAGAAACATTCAAGAGCTAACTCTATTGGTGCTTTTGACTAAATAGATTGAATCAAGAAAGTGAAGTATAGTAGAATAAGGTGATGTTCAGTGTTCTTGATTTTGACAAGTATTTGCTTGATGTTGTTTGTATAGTGTTATGTTTCAGAGTATGAGTAACCCAGGTAGTGAAGAACATAAGTGTAGAAACATGCCTATTCATAAAGCCAGAAAAATGGAGTTCAAGGTTGGGCAGTGTGAGCAAGTGTGGTAGAAGTTCCTGAGTTGGGGTAAGTGATAGATCTAAGAGCACGAGTTACTAAAGATGGATGCTAGGCAATTGCTCCAGATTCCTCTTTGGCAACACGAGTGATAGAAGGATTAAAGCAAAGGGACCCTTTGCTATAAACATACAGAAAACAGGTTACTGCTCCAGGATCCTTTTCTTGCAAGTTGCTTATAGCCCAGCCCCATGGTCGGCAAACTCATTAGTCAACAGAGCCAAATATCAACAGTACAACGATTGAAATTTCTTTTGAGAGCCAAATTTTTTAAACTTAAACTTCTTCTAACGCCACTTCTTCAAATTAGACTCACCCAGGCCATGGTATTTTGTGGAAGAGCCACACTCAAGGGGCCAAAGAGCCACATGTGGCTCTCGAGCCACGGTTTGCTGACCACTGGCCCAGCCAAAACGGCTTTAACTGGTAAGGGAATTCATTGGCTCACATATTGATAAGACTGGGGTTAGCTTGATAGGCAGGTGCCAGTGCTGCCCACAGAATTGGACTTTCTTCCTCTCTCACTTGGTTCTGGTTTCCATGCTACATTGGGTTCATTTTCTCCGTGTTTGTTCTTTCATGGGCACAAGATAGTTGTCTTCAGTCCTATTACCACACTCTTGGAGCTTCATATTGGTAGGAAAGAAAGAGCTTTCTTTCCCAGCAGTGAAGCAAAAGCTCAGAGCCTGGCTCATTAATCACATGACCTTTTCACACCAGGCCAGGGGTCAGGAGGTGGGACAACTAGTGAGTTCAGCTCAGTCAGTGCTTACCCAGGCCGAGGCTGCTCCGATAGCCTTCTCACTCTATTCTCTGAACCATCTTAGCACATCCTCATCTACACATCTGCATTGTGTACAGACTAGCGGGTCTCAGAGTCGGGTCTGGGCATCCTCACCATCAGTATCACCTGGACCTTTAAGAAAGAATTTACTGGGCCCAGCTAGACCTACTGAACCAGAAAGGCTAGGAATGGGACCTGATAGGCACTTTCATGAATCCCCCTGTCCTTGCTGATACACATTAAAGTTTGTGAACCACTGAGAAAAACTGCCTCCTTATGAGAAAGAGGCCTGGTTTGAGGGAGAATATATTTTCATAGCAATAATGGTAGTTTAGCCAAAGGTCAACTTAGATGAACTTCTAGAATCTATCAAATGCCAGAAAAAGAGAGAGAAGAAAAATAACTGTAAGAGAGATTGCTGTGTGCCGTCTGGACATGGCTATTTTGACCCTGAAAAAATGCAAATGCATTTTTGTTGCCTTAACACATGGCCTGCAGTCCGGCAGCAATGCATTGTAAACAGACCCTGTTAAAACAAACAGTTCTGTCCAGCTCTTTTTTCAATATTTTCTCTAAATAGTTATTTGGTAATACACATTTTTCTGTTTTGTAGAGTCCCTAAATAGCAGAGGTCTCTGCTTGGAGGAGCCAACTCATGCCTCCTGGTGCCAGAGTATTCACGGCATTTTCATTTTGCTAAATAAAGAACTGGAGCTAATGTCAACCCCACGGTGGTGCTGGGTCCTCGATCCAGGAGGGAAAACGAGGAACTAGCAGTTCCCGTTCCCCTCAATCGCGAGCTGCTCTTACATGCAATGGCGCCCAAAAGTCTCATCCCTGGGTACTGTGTCTCCCTTTCCAGCCAGCTCTCTTCAGAACACCCCAATTGATGCCTCTTGTGCCCAGATCGGACCCACACTTTTCAAATCAGGTGATGCTGTATATGCTTATGTCACCCACTCAACAAAATCTTCTAAGATAAAAAGTCTATCAGCATACCACTTACCTGGGAAGATTAACATTGAAAAACTGGTTAGAGATAACAGAAACGGACACTTTCCTGATACTTGACATCATAGTGGTGTTGGGAGCTTCAGACGTTTGTTCTTCAAATCCATCCATACAGCAGCTTTCCCCAGCCACGGCCCAGTGTTCCCCTGGACTCACTTTCTTCATCCTGGAATAGGGACCACAGGATCCCTCCCGGCCTGTTGACTTTGCATTCTAGGATGTATAGATTCGTGGTCTTGGAGATTGAATGGACTTTGGAAACTGATCGTTTATCTCTGGGTTTCCTCGAAGGCAGACTCCGTGTTTGAATGCCACATGATCATTTAGAATCCCGGTTGTAGAGGGTGAGGCACTCCTTCTTCCACGATTTGGGGGACCCATATTGCCTACTTTAGTCTCAAAGTGCCTCTTGGATGTTCTCGGCCAGTGGGTGCAATCCTGACTCCACCCACCAGTGAGAAGCAATACTCTGCTCAGTGTTTATAGCGCATGGGCTCAAGAGACAGAGTACAGATGTTCAAATCTCTGCTGGCTGTGCTTTTTGGGCAAGTAACTTAACCACTCTGGTCTCAGTTGTAAAATGAGGATCATAATAGTATGAGAGGGTTGTGGTGATCATAAAAGTAATTAATAAACACAAACTGCTTAAGCTTTTGCCTGGTATGCGGTGAGCACTCCTGTGTTTGCTGCTGCCTGTGCCTCTGGAGTGTGCTTTTCTCCCTCTGCCTTGGACTGAGGTAGAAACATGACTCACGCTCCCCTACTATATGCAAAGGTAACACCCAGGCTAGGGGCTGTGTCTGCTCATCCTTTAGTATCTAACCTCATAGTCTCTTGGGCTTCATAGGAGCTCAAGAAATGTGTTTGCAGTTAAAGTAAAGCCTTCTTACCCCCACCCTGAGCCTATTTGGCAAATTCCAGAAAAATAGGACTTACTGCTTCTACCTAAAAGTGAAGTTCTCCTACTTAATCTGTTACAAGATCCCTGCTGGGATTTTGATTCTTTAAATTCCTTTAGCAAAGTCATTATTTTCACTACCAAAGCTGTCACTGATCCTATGCTCTCTCCCCTCTCCACCAGCTTCCTGGTGTCGCCCTGGCCACGGCTGCCTATAGGAGTCCCACACCACCAATAGAAAGGAAAACACTGACCGATCTCTCCCTTGGGTCATCTGATAAAATGCTTTCTTCCCTGTTGTGCCAGGGCCTGCTTTAAAAAAAAAATGGTTAAAATATGTTTTGATTGATTTTAGAATGAGAGGAACGGACAGGGATAGAGAGATAGAAACAATGGTGAGAGAGAAACATTGATTGGCTGCCTCCTGCAGGGCACCTACTAGGGATTAAGCCCACAACCTGGGCATGTGCCCTGACTGGGAATTGAACTGGTGACCTCCTGGTTCATGGGATGATGCTCAACCACTAAGCAACACCAGCTGGGCAGGATCTGTTTTGTTAACCTAGAGGAGTGGCTGATGGTGACAAATTGGGCCATAGATGGAAGGGTGGAGGGTTGGATGAAGAGCTTGTGAGTTTTTCATTTCTTGCTATGTAGGCAGTGCAGTCACCCTCTTTCTCTCTTTTATGACCCTCTGGACTCTAGCTATACAATGAAACTCACCTCAATCAGTAGCAAAGAACCACTGAGAGAATGAAGAAACTACATGACCACTCTTTACCCAACATCCACTGAGGCAGTGGTTCTCAACCTTTCTGATGCCGCAACCCTTTAATATAGTTCCTCATGTTGTGCTGACCCACAACCATAAAATTATTTTCGTTGCTACTTCATAACTGTAATTTTGCTACTGTTATGAATCGTAATGTAAATATCTGTATTTTTAGGCTCTACAGCAGCAGTTCTCAACCTGTGGGTCACGACCCACAGGTTGAGAACCACTAGCAAGGTCGCCTAAGATCATCGGAAAACACAGATATTTACATTACAATTCATAACAGTAGCAAAATTACAGTTATGAAGTAGCAACGAAAATAATTTTATGGTTGGGGGTCAGCACAACATGAGGAACTGTATTAAAGGGTTGTGGCATCAGAAAGGTTGAGAATCACTGCACTGAGGTCTGTCAGTTGCTGGGATTCTGGTCCAGGTCACCAGCAATGCCTAATCTCCCTGGTGGGGTGACCAGGGGCCTGCTTGAGCAGGAAGTCAGGAATAATTCCGAGACAAATGTGTGTACTCCGAAAAGACTGATGGCAAAAGCTTGGACATTTAAGGTCACCACTTTCATTTCCAAATTTCATTCCTCTCCCATGCTCTTGATCTGAGGAACTGTGGACTAAGCCTCAGCAGTGTGGAGGTGATTAGTTTCCTAATAACCACTGCATAAAAGGTACCACAGACTGGGCTGCTTAATACAACAACAATTTATGCTGTCATTGTTCTGGAGGTCAGAAGTCTGAACTGAAGATGTTGGCAGGGACACTCTCTAAGGCGCTGGGGAGAACCTGTTTGGGCCTTTGTCTTAGCTTCTGTGTTGCCAGCAATGCTTGGCATTCCTTGGCTTGGGTCTATCCCTTCAACCCTGCCTCCTCATCACACGCTGTTCTCTCTGTGTCTTCACATAGTCTTCTTATAAGGTCAGTGGGCACATTGAGTTAAGGGCTACCCTACCATGACCTCATCTTAACAGATTCCATCTACACAACCTCACTTCCAAGTAATGTCACATTCTGAGATATCGGGGGTTAGAGCTTCAACATATATCTTAGTGGGAAACACAATTCAACCCTTACACAGGGGAGATGCCTTGATGTAGCTGCATGATAGACATGTTGGTATTAGTTTGGATTGGACTTTTCAATGTCTACAGCTGAGCCTATTCTCTGAACCTGAAAGAGACTAGAAGAAGTTATTGTTTCTGTCTGAGTTTTTTATTCAGGGAAGAGAAGGGAGCTACGATGGAGCAGCTTCTGAGGTGTCGATGGAGAAGCATTAGCTCACAGCAACCACACTGAACCCAGTCCCCTTACACCAGACCTGCCCCTTCTAATCTCCTGCTCTCACAGGTAAGGAAAGCAAGGGTGGAGAAGCATAGGCCTTCACTCAGCGGGGCTTAAAAACCCTCAGTGTCAGTGATGTGTATAGTTCACCTTTTCTTTCCTTGACAAATGGAGAGAAATAATCTTTTCAGGTTTCAGTCCCCAGTAGGAGGAGGCTTCTATACAGAGGTCAAGACTCTGGTGCAAATGGCAGAAACACATTTGAAATGAAAGTCTTGTGGAACTGAGAAGTTCAGGGAGAGGGAAGCAGATTCAGAGGGGCTTGATCGAAGGGCTCCAACAGCATCAGCAGGAGCCAGCCTTTCTTGGTCAGCTGACCATGCTCCCTCTCTGGCGGCTACCTTTCCTATCATTCTGACCGCTTCCTTTCCCAAGATAACCAACAATTATCCTGACTCTTACCATCTATTGATTTAGCTGGGTTAAATTTTATATTAGTGGAGTTATACATATACGTTTAATATCTACTTCTTTTACCTAGATTATGTTGTAGGAGTCATTTATTTTGCTACACATGTTTATAGTTGATTTATTTTCAAAGCTATTTGTCAATTGTATGAATACACCATGATACACAATTTATTTCTTTTACTATACATGAACCTTTTCTTCTTAGTTCCTATTACTAATGGTGTTGCTATGAACCATTTTATAATTTTTTTTTTGCACATAAGTACAGATATACGAAGAGTAGAATTGTTGCATAAGAGGATTTGGAAGTATTTAAGTTTAGAAGATAATGCAAAAACAGTTTTCCTTAGTGATCATATAAATTTATACTCATACCAGCAGTTTAGGAAAGTTCCATTTGCTTCACAAGGCCAGCCTTTTTCAATTTCACTACTCTGATGGTGTGCTGTGGTTACTCATTGTGATATATTTAGATTATTTGATGATTAGTGAAATGAGGGTATATATATGTATATATATGTTATATTTTTATGGATTTCAAAGAAGAAGGGAGAGGGAGAGAGATAGAAACATTAATGATGAGAGAGAATATCACTGATCAGCTAACTCCTGCATGCCCCCACCTGTGGACCAAAATATATTAAAAAAAGAAGAATCAACCAATGAATGCATAAATAAGCAGAGCAACAAATCAGTGTTCCTCTTTCTCAAATCAATTTAAAAAACTTCTGTCTCTCCTTCTCAAATCAATTAAAAAAAACTTGCAACTTTATTTGATTTTCTATTTTTTTTCTGATTTCTTCAATTTTTTTCTCTACTCATAGCCCTTTTTCTTACTTCCTTGGGTGTAATATGTCTTTTATCTCCCTACTCTTGAAATGGATACTTAACTTACTGGTTTTCAGCCATTCTCTTTTTTAGTGTATGTACTTAAGGCTACCATCTCCCTGCAAGTTTTACTTTAGTAGTAGCCTACAGTTTTGATATGCCACATTTTTCTAACCATTCTATTAAATATATGTTCTAATTTCCATTCTTATTTCCTCTTTCACCCATTAGTTATTTATTAGCGTATTTCTTAATTTCCAGGCATGTGGGGATATTCTGTTCTCTTATGAATTGATTTCTTGTATAATTCAGCTGAACTCAGAGGGCATATTCTGCATGACTTCAGGTTTTCAGAACTTATTGAAACTGTGTGGGCTAGCAGACAGTATATGGGTCACTTTTATTTATTTATTTAAAAATATTTTTATTGATTTCAGAGAGGAAGGGAGAGGAGAGAGAGAGATAGAAACATCAATGATGAGAGAGAATCATTGATCAGCTGCCTCCTGCATGTCCCCAACTGCGGATTGAGCCTGCAACCCAGGCATATGCCCTTGATTGGAATTGAACCTGAGGCCCTTCAGGCCAACGCTCTATTCACTGAGCCAAACCAGTAAGGGCTATGGGTTACTTTTATAATGCTCCAAGTGAACTTGAAAAAACCATATTCTGCATATTCATATTGTTGAGTTTGTTGTTTGTAAATGTCATTAAGGTCAAATTGGTTCAAATTGTCTGTATGTTAACTAACTTTTTGTCTCTTTGTTTATCAGTTACTGAATGAAGTGTATTTAAATTCCCCTTTTGTTTGTGGATTTGTTAATTTTTTCTTTATATTCTTGCTTTTTGTTGTATGTCCGGACTTTTTATTATTCAATTTTTTCTCCTTTATTTAATGTTAATTATACATCCTTTTACTTTTTCTTTAGCATTTATTCAGTGACAAAGCATACTTCCTTGATTTATAAATGTATACAAAATTGGCACTTTCATTGCTTTCTTTACAAGGTTTCTCCCCTCTTTTGTGTTAATGTATACAGATTTTAAACTACATGAGACACTGTTATTATTATATTGTACAGCAAATATTCATTTAGATTTACCCACATACATATTCTTTCTGTTGTCCTTTATCCCCTCCTGCACTATGGCTTTTCCTCAGAGACTATTTCCTGAAGAACTTCCTTTAGTATTGCTTTCAGAACAGTTCTATTGGTCATGGATTATTTCAGTATTCTTCATCTCACCTTTGTGTTTTTTTTTTTTAAATGAATATTTTCACAGAATAATCAATTGGTTTGATAGTTATTTTCCTTCAGCGTTTTAAACGATGGTATTTGTTGAGAAAAGCAGTCTGTAGCCCAGTGATCCCATTCTAGGAATATATCCTAAGAAACCCAAACACCAATCAGAAAGAATATATGCATCCCTCTCTTCATAGCAGTACAATTTATAATAGCTAAGATCTGGAAACAGCCTAAGTTTCCATCAGTCAATGAGTAGGCAAAAATACTGTGGTACATTTACACAATGAAATACTATGCAACAGTATAAAAGAAGGCTCTCTTACCCTTTGAGACAGCATGGAGGGACCTGGAGAGTATTATGTTAAATGAAAAAAGCCAGTCAGAGAAAGGCAAGTATCCCATGATCTCACCCATATGTGGACTCTAATGAGCACAATAAATAGATGAATAAAATAGATCCAGAGACATAGAAACATGGAACAGACTGATGAATCTCAGAGGGACGGTGGGGGTGGGTGGGAAGAGATTAGCCAAAGAACTTATATGCATACTAGAGGTCCGGTGCACGAAATTTGTGCATGGGGGTGTGTGTCCCTCAGCTCAGCCTGCACCCTCTCCAATCTGGGACCCCTCAAGGGATGTCTGACTGCTCATTTAGGCCTGATCCATGGATCGGGCCTAATCAGGCAGTCGGGCATCCCTCTCACAATCCAGGACTGCTGGCTCCCAACTGCTTGCCTGCTTGCCTTCCTGATGGCCCCTAACCGCTTCTGCCTGCCAGCTTAATCACCCCCTAACCACTCCCCTGCCAGCCTGATTGATGCCTAACTGCTCCCCTGCCAGCCAGATTGCCCCTAACTGCCCTCCCCTGCAGGCCTGGTCCCTCCCAACTGCTCTCCCCTGCAGGCCTGGGTTCCCCCCCCCCCCCCCCCCAACTGCCCTTCCCTGCAGTCCCGGTCGCCTCCAACTTCCCTCCTCTGCCGTCCTGGTCACCCCTAACTGCCCTCCCCTACAGGCTTGATTGCCCCCAACTGCCATCCCTTGCAGGCCTGGTCCCTCCCAACTGCCCTCCCCTGTGGCCATCTTGTGTCCACATGGGGGCAGCCAACTTGTATGTTGGAGTGACAGTCAATTTGCATATTATTCTTTTATTAGATAGGATAGAGGCCAGGTGCACAGGTGGGGGCCAGCTGGTTTGCCCTGAAGGGTGTCTGGATCAGGGTGGGAGTTCCCTTGGGGTGTGGGGCAGCCTGTGTGAGGGGCCTGTGGTGGTTTGCAGGCCAGCCACACCCCCCCGGCAACCCAAGCGGAGGCCCTGGTATCTGGGGTTTATTTATCTTCTATAAATGAAACTTTGTAGTGGAGGCCAAGGCAGGCCAGGGCTGCAGGAGCTTGGCTTCCTCCATCGCCGGGGGCAATTCAAGCCTTCTGCTCTCTCCAGCTCCGTGGCTGCCACCATTTTTGTTGGGATTTATTTGTCTTCTATAATTGAAACTTTGTAACCTTGAGTGTAGGCCTGGGCTGGCCAGGGCGGCAGGGAAGCTTGGCTTCCTGCATTGCAGGGGAAACCCAAGTCTCCTGCTTGCTGCAGCCATCTTGGTTGGGTTAATTTGCATACTCACTCCTGATTGGCTGGTGGGCATGGCTTGTGAGTGTAGCTGAGGTATGGTCAGTTTGCATATTACTCTTTTATTAGATAGGATAAGCATAACCCATGGACACAGACAATAGTGTGATGAAGGCCTGGGCTGGGAAAGGGGGTAGGCTAGAAGGAGTCAATGGGGAAAAATGGGTACATCTGTGTAACTTTCAAGAATAAAGATATGATAAATTTTAAAATGAAAAAGGCAGTCTTGAGCATGCAGTCTTTCAGCCCCCACTCAGCTGTATGAGAATGGGCCTGGGGCATGTAGCCTTCCTAACTAACAGATAAGGAGACCCCCCAGCCTAAGCCACACTTACCTTCCTGGGGAATAGCTCCCCCTGTTCCATGCTCTTTGTCTCTGATTAGAGAATCATATGGCACTTGGCAAACCCACTGCTTTGTCTGTCCTCCCAGGAAGGGGGAAGGTTCCTTCTACTGTGGCATAGAGGGGTACATGTAGGCAAATTGTCTGTGTCAGCTGACAGGGGGGACCCACTGGCATGGGGACCAATGCCCACTACTGAGGCTGATCTTGCTGTCTCTTCTCCATGTGAACAAAGTGCTGTTCTATACAGTGCTTGACTGCACTGTGTTTCCCTGGTAACTCCAGTTCAAAGATACATGGGCAGCAGTATGTGGAGTCCTCCTCCAGTGCACAATAACCCATTGTCTTCTGACTTCCATTTTTTTTTTTCTGTTTAAAAGTCATCTGTAAGTTTTCTCACTGATCCTTTGAAGAAAAGGTACTTACTTTTTTCTCTGCTTTTGGTTTTTGGTGGTGTCATGATATGACAAGGTATGACTTTTCTTGTTACATTTCTACTTGGTTATGATAGTATTTCTTGAATCTGTGGCTTAATGTTTTCCTTCAATTTTGGAAAATATTTTTTTTATTAACTTTCTAAATAAAATTTCAGCTCCAGTTTCTTTCTTGGATTGCATTTACACACTTACACTTTTTACCATGACCCAAATGCCTCTCATACTCTTCTCTGTACTTTCTATTTTTTCTTGTTATGTTTCAGTGTGGGAACATAGCTGTGTCCTTTCATCCACTGTGCTTAACCTCTGTTAACCCACTTACTGAGTTCTTAATTTTGGGTATTAACTTTTTAAATTCTAAGTTTTACATTTGATTCTTTCTCCTAGAATTTAGTTTTTTGCTGAAACTCTTCACATTTCATATATTTTACTGAATGTATTAATGTTAGCTATTTTAGAAGCCATAACTGATAATTCCAATATCATATATGAGTTTGTATTAACTTTTTTTCCTTGTGGTTTTGGTCTATTCATTGTATGTCCTTATATACCTGATACTTTTTGACAACTTACTGGACATTGTGTATGAAAAATTATATAGGATCTAATATAATTTTTGGCCAATTAGCTTCATAGTTTTTCAGCCCAATAATATTATAAAGTAGCAAATGACTTGAATCTCTTTTCTCTTTGTGATTTTGGTACACTTTCTGGCTACCTTGTTACCTCTTGGAATCCTTTAAACAGATTACCCCTCATCTCCCAAAATAAAAACAAAAAGAAAAACAAAATCTCAAAAAACGAAACCTAACTATTTTAGTTGTTATCAGTGAAATATATAAGCTAACTTGTCATAGCCAGAAGTAGAAGTAGAAGCCTGCTAATAGTTTTCATCCTTGAGTTAGCAAACTCTTTTCTGTGTATCTTAGGTTCTTGGAACTATGGGTTTAGTGCAATTAGCTTCATTTCAGTGTAATAGAAGACCATGGAGGTTATATTTGATCGATAAGAGGACACTCATTTCTTCAGCAGTGCATTGATGATCTTTGGGGTGGTGGTGGTCACAGAAATAATTTTAAAAAATGCTCCTCCTGGAACACTTTGAGTCTGAGGGATGTGATGTTCAAGCTTCCATGGCAACAGAAGAGCTATATTTACATTTACTAAATTTCTCTGTGGTTTTAAACATTTATACTATAGATGCGGATCTTGTGATTTCTGATAATGGAGACAAGTGATGGCTCTCTCAGTGCTCTATGAGGTGTGAAATAATAGGTTGGTGGGAGATGGTTGTCAGATGTACGCAGAACTTTGAGGAAAGCGAACTGTTTCTGAATCTGGGCCTTGGACTACGTCAGTCCTGTGTGGGTTTGATCTTGAGTTTTGGTTTCTTTGTAGAAATGTATAGGAGCCCACATTTTTTTTATACATATAAAATGGATTCTCTTCATATATAATCACTAGTTGTCCAATTTAGAAGTTAAGGAGAACAACTTTTCTAGAGGCAGGTCAGAGCTAAGCCTAGGTGCTCCTTACCATTCTGCTGGCTAACAGGGCCTGCTATTTTAATGCAGAATGAGGGTCAGGATTTTAGTTCTCAAATAGTGATTAACTCTAGATAATTAGTACCAGGTTATTAGAGCATTGTTTCCCGAAGCAGTCTTTGGTCCCTACTTCCTGACATGATTAAGGTTAAATGACCAGGGTGTGAAGTGTGGGGTGCTAGGGAAGGGACATTTTCCTGCTTAAACAACAAAGCCAAGCAGCCAAGTTTATTTCCTGGGTCACTTCTCAGAGACGGTTGTGTGTTTAGAATACGTATTGTGATTTTCCAAGATAGGGAAAGTAAATACAAAATGCAGCATTTCTCAAGTCAGACTGAACTCTGTCTACTTTCTTACTAGTTCAAAGAAAATCCACACTTAATAAACTGTAAGTTTAGTGATGATGTTGGGAGAGTGAGGAAGTGTGGAAAGAGACAGCCCTAGGGGAGATAATAAATTTTTCTTCTTTCATGCTTTCTACTCATTTTCACTGTTAAAAATGTTTCTTGTTTGTGTGTGTTGTTTTGTTTTGTAGTGACCATAAGCCCTTGGCAGGAAAGTTTCTACAGAAACTAAGCAACCAGCTAAACAGAATTCTCAAAGCTCTTCCCTCCCCTGGGAGCTAAGTGTAGGTGATGGAAAGAGGCAGCATTGGCAGTGGGTCCCCTGGGGAAACCCCTTTGCTTGACACTAGATACCTCTCCTAGCTGGAGTTCACCTGATAGCTTGGTTTCTGGTGACTGGTGGATGGGGCAGGATGAGCCTGAGAAGTTCTGAATCCAGATAAATCTCTCCTAAGAGGATCAGTTCCAAAGGCAAATCCTACCCTCATTCCTATTTCCCTATTCAAGAGCATCCATAAGGGGCTCTAGATGGTTTGGCTCAGTGGATAGAGCATTGGCCTGCGGACTGAAGGGTCCTGGGTTTGATTCTGGATAGGGCACATGCCCAGGTTGCAGGCTTGATCCCCAATAGGAGGCATGCAGGAGGCAGCCAATCAATGATTCTCTCTCATCATTGATGTTTCTATCTCTCTCTCCTTCTCCCTTCCTCTCTGAAATCAATAAAAATATATACTTAAAAGAAAAAAGAGTAGTCATAAGGAGAAAAGAGGTTATAGTCAGCCTGGTGAGAAAGACAATGGTTAGCTTTTATGCAATCAATAAACCTCTTTTATAGTACTATTTGAATAAGTGTTCTCTTTCTCCTGAGATTACATCATCTATGAGTTATTAAATGTCTATCATTGGTGGTGGTGGTGGTGTGCGTGCTTCTGTGCATGCATGTGTGTGTGTGTGTGTGTGTGTGTGTGTGTGTGTGTGTGTTGGGAGGCTGGGGGAGGTATGACCCTGTATTTAGTTTAGCTAGGTCCTACACAGAATAATAGCTCCTTGTGGCTATTTGTGGTAGGGGAGGAGGAGTGCTCAGAGGGAATCTTGCATCCAATTTGGCAATAGTAACATATTAGTAACATAATAGTAACATATCAATAGCACCTATTGAAGGTATATTGGAATAAAGGGACATTTTGGAGTGTTGGGGAGATTAATCACAAATAATAACAGTGCACCAAACCACACCACAGCACCAGAGTCTGCTCTCCCTGCCACTCTGAGCAAAGCAACTCCAATTAATTTGGTGGTAATGGTGGGGGTGGGGGGCAGGCTGTTATTTTCCTTGACAGTTTCAGAGACATTTTATAAATAATGTGCTTGGTGTGTCAGCTCGTGCATCTGGGAAGCATAATGCGTTCTTGGCACCACGGTGCATTGTGGCGTTCGTCCGTTGTCTCTTGCAGAAGGAGAGGGATTGAGCCCATATATTCAGAGTTTTGGATATTTTGGTGTCTGTAGAACTCTCTTCAAGCTGAGATTATTTTTGTCCCCGAATAATCAAAGCCAGGCTTCTTCAGGAGGTTGTGGAGTGGTGGCTGGTGGACTTGAGTAGAACCAATTGCTGTCGTGCAAATCTCAACACCATGTTAATGAAGGAGAAGGGGCTTTGGATGATGAAAATTGCTCCACAGAGATTTTGCCTTATGGTTTTGATAATGTATCTGGCAACGTTAGGAATGCAAATATAATTTCCCTGGGACAAATAACACAAAACTATGTATTCTTTGATGATGCTTTGGCTTGATTTTGGAAAGGGACATGACAAATTAGACATCGGGGTAAGTCATAGTCAGGGGAACCTGCTTTTCAATTTCTTTTTCTACTCTACTACCAAGTAGCTGTGTAATTTTTGTAAGACTTGACTCCTCTATGCCATATACTTGATTTTTTCTTTCATCCAAAGCACAGGTAGGAGAGTACTTACTCTGAAAGTTGTGAAGATAAACTTTTAAAAGTAAAAGTGGATTTCTCCTTTCCTCTTTCTTCTGCTGCTACTAGTGGTCATTGTAGCCATCCTAATTATTATCATCTCCTAGTTACTATATTCTAATTATCACATCCTAATTATTATCACTTTCTAAATCACCTTATTGACACTGGTATTTACTCATAAATGTTTACTAAACTATTGTTCTTATACATCATTAACAGGTCAAACTTTTTGAAACAAATCTATTTTTAAATTTAAATTTATTGGGGTAACATCCTATATAATAAAAGCGTAGTGTACAAATTGTCCCCTTGACCGGGAGGTCATCCAAGAGTTCAACCAGGGGGCTGGGCTGACCAGGGGGAAGGGAGGGACCCTAGCCACTAGGGACCCTACAAAATTTGTGCACTGGGCCTCTAGTTGGTTAATAATATTCATAAGTTTCAAGTTTATAATTATATAATACATCTTCCATATATTGCATTTGTGCTCACCACCCAAAGTCTAGTCTCCCTCCATCACCATATTTTTGACCCCCTTTACCCTCTTTATCTTCCCCCACTTCCCTTCCCCTCTGATTACTTTCACACTATTTATGTCTACCAGTTTGTTTATTTGTTGCTTTCTGCTTTATATGCCACATAGCACTGATATCATGTGGTTCTTGTCCTTTTTTATCTGGCTTGTTTCACTTAGCACAATACTCTCAAGATTCATCCATGTTCTTGCAAATGGCAGTATTCATCCTTTCTTATGGCTGGGTAGTATCCCATTGTATATATGTGTCACATCTTCCTTTTTACTATTATCCATTGAAAACCACTTAGGTTAGTTCTATGTGTTGGCCACTGTGAATAGTGCTACAATGAACATAAGGGTACATCTATCTTTACAAATAAATATTTTCAAAAATTTCAGGTAGATACCCAGAAGAGGGATTTCTGGGTCACATGGGAGTCCTGTTCTTAATCTTTTGAGGAACCTTCACACTGTGAATCAAATCTTTGATCATGATGTCAGTCTACTCATTTACCTTTAACTGGATGTTCAGTCTCTTTGCAGCCTTGTGTTCAATGTCTTTTACTATAAAGATCAAACCTTCCTCTCTAGCAGAGCACCTGGAGCCATTTTGAGACTGAACTTCCCTTGATTGCCATACATGCCCAGAGATTCATTACCTCTGCACCTGTCGGCACAGTGCTCCCATCCTCAGAATGCTTCCCCTCCTCTTTATGCATAAATGCTACTCCACTTCATGCTGTAGCTGACATTACTTTCTTCACCCAGAGACATTGTCTTCCTACAGCATCTCATCTGCTCCTTCATCATGTCACATCACATTTTTCTTACAGCAGAGTCTAAAATATGTATTTTACCTTGTCTACTGAGTTAGAACTGCCTGGAGAGCAATGGTCACATGGCTAACCTCTTGGAGTTGCTGTGTCTAGCATAGTGCAGTGCTAAATGATGCTTTTCATCTTAACTTTATTCCACACTAATTTCCCAGAGAGAATTATGTAAATTCTCAGTATTTCACTTCACTAATTTGTAAAAGACATCATATGGCTCTGTGTCACTCTTCTACAAATATATCATGTCAGTAATGGTTTTCCTGCATATGGAGGGAAGGAGTGGGGGAACATGACAGGCCTGCAGCAAGAGGCATCCTTAGGAGCACTTTTGGAATGGAGCCAGAGGAGAACAATTCTCTTGATTCAGCCAGCACCCTCCATCCCATGCTCACTAGTCTCACCTGTGTACTGAGCTTTCCAAAGCACTGTCAGGTATTTCCATCTTATTAAATTTTCTCCATCAGGAAGGTAAAATAATCAGTACAATCAGCCCAAGTATGGTGGATAGAGAGGACAAAAGGTCACAGAAAAGCCCAAATGATTGGTGTGGCGTTGCATAGCTTGTGGTGGTAAAGCTAGGAAAGGATCAAACATTTCTTAATTTTTATTCCATAGATTTCTACTAAACTAACCAGTCGTTCATCATCTGCTTTCACATATTTGGGTTTTACGATGTCTGTGTAATGCTCATGCTTTCACTTATTTAATGTTTCTGTTTTAATCCACCCTGTTTTAAACTTAAGTATATTGATTTTAAAGGAAACTTTAGTTTACTGCCATAAATGAAAGATCAGTATTATCACTTGCCATAAATAGAAGGTCACCTTAAAAGGAAGTATTATGGTTATAAAATAATGTTCTTAGATTCTGAGCCATAAAGAGCAAGGGCCAATGAGAAGCCATAAGTAAGTATGTGCAGAACTGAACAGAAACTATGGGGAATTAGAAACCATGAGTAATTTGCATCTCTCTGATGATTAGTGACTTTGAGCATTTTTCATATGTCTCTTGACCATCTGTATGTCCTCTTTGGAGAAGTGTCTATTTAGGTCCTTTGTCCATTTTTTAATTGGATTGTTTGTCTTCCTGTTGTTAAGCTGTATTAGCTCTTTATATATTTTTGAAATTAACCCCTTATCAGATGTATCATTGGTACATATGTTCTCTCATTCACTGGGCTCCCTTTTCATTTTGTTGATATATCCTTTTGCTGTGAAGATGTTTTTTCTTTTGATGTAGTGTCATTTGTTTATTTTCTTCTTTGTTTCCATTGTCCTAGGAGATGTATCAGCAAACATATCACTATGAGAGACATCTGATATTTTGCTGCCTATGGTTTCTTCTAGGATTTTTATGGTTTCATGACTTACATTTAAGTCTTTTTTTCTATTTTGAGTCTATTCTTGTGTATGGTGTAAGTTGGTGGTCTAGTTTCATTTTTTTGGCATGTATCTGTCCAATTTTCTCAACACCATTTTATTCATTTAGGTACTTTGCCCAATTTTTATTGGATTGCTTGTCTTCCTTTTGTTAAGTTGTATTAGTTCTTTATATATTTTGGATATTAACCCTTTATAAGATGTGTTATTGCCAAATATGTTCTCACATACAGTGGGCTCACTTTTCATTTTGTTTCTTTTGCTGTTCAGAAGCTTTTTATTTAGATGTAACCCTTTATTTTCTCCTTAGTTTATTTTCTCCTTAGTTTCCCTTGCCATAGGAAATGTATCTATGACCATATTGCTACAAGACATATCTGTGATTTTCCTGCTTATGGTTTCTTTTAGGATTTTATGGTTTCATAACTGTCTTGACTTCATTGTATGCACTTGCCTCCTTTGTCAAATATTAATTGTGCATAAGGTATCACCTCACACCTGCCAGAATGACTACCATCAACAAATCAACAAATGACAACTGTAAGCGAGATGTGGAAAAAAGAGAACACTAGTACACTGATGGTGGGAATGCAGACTGGTGCAGCCACTGTGGAAAACAGTATGGAGTTTCCTCAAAAAATTTAAAAATGGAACTGCCATTTGACCCAGAGATCCCACTTTTAGGAATGTATCCTAAGAATCTCGAAACACCAAACAAAAAGAATATATGCACCCCTATGTTCATAGCAGCACCATTTACAATAGCTAACATTTGGAAACAGCCCAAGTGTCCATCAGTGGATGAGTGGATAAAAAAAGCTGTGGCACATTTACACAATGGAATACTATGCAACTGTAATAAGAAGAAAATCTTACCCTTTGAGATATAATGAAGGGACCTGGAAAGTATTATGCTAAATGAAATAAGCCAGTCAGAGAAAGACAAGCATCACATGATATCACTCATATGTGGAATCTAATGAATAAAATAAATTGATGAACAAAATAGATCCAGAGACATGGAAAAGTGGATCAGACTGACGAATCTCAGAGGGAAGGGTGGACAGGAAGAAATTAACCAAAGAAGGTATATACATATATGCATAACCCATGGACACAGACATTAGGTAGTGCAAGACTGGGGGGCGGGGGTTGCGTGCATGAGGGGTTAGGGTGGGTGGGTGAAGGATGAGGAGATGCCTGGGGGGAAAAAGGGTCATCTGTAAAACTTTCAACAGTAAATATATATATATATATATTTATTTATATATACATAAATAAATATATATATATATTTAATATATATATTTTTTAATATATATATTAAAAAAATAAGTAGCTTGATAATGACAAGTAGTATGATTATTCATATTGGTAGATAAGCATCAAGTCAAACAACCTTAAAAAGAAAAAAGAAATAAATAAAGAGTAATCAGTAGTAAAAATGGGGAGAGTACATGGTGAGGCAGTTGCTATATAACACCAGGGATGTTAGAAGCAGGGTAGAAAACTGAGGCACCTCGATGGCAGAGCATATCTATTGTATAACCAATCAATAAATCTCTCTGGTTTGAAAGCCTCTTCTGATACACAAATAACATTCCACTCTCCATAAAGTCTGTCATAGTGAGCTACCTTCTTGGAATGGACTTCCTAGCTTCGCCTTCCAAGAAGGAGTTTTTGCATTGTCTCCACTCATTCCAGTGAGGTCGGCTTGGAATCCCTGAACCTTCAAATAAATGGATGCCATCAAATCAGTCAACATGTGAATGGGAGCTGGGGGTAGGAGAAAGCAGGAGGAGCCCAGTGCCTGTGTTGGGGTGCTGGGCTGCTGGGAGTCAGGGGTTGGGGCATCCTCTCCCAGGCCTGAAACCTCCCGACCTGCTGTGTGTTTCTCCCATCTGCACATCACATAACCTGCAGCAGCTTTCTTGGACTGTCAGTTTCTCAAGGCTGGAAAAATGGAATAAAATTTGAAACAAAAATATACAGGGTATGCCTTAGCCGGTGTGGCTCAGTTGGTTGGGTGCATCCTGTACACAGAAAGGTTGCTGGTTCGATTCCAGTCAGGACACATACCTGGGTTGCAGACTCAATCCCCTGTAGGGGGCATGCAGGAGGCAACCGATGGATGTTTCAACTTTCACATTGATGTTGCCTTCTCTCAAAAAATCAATAAAAATATTAAAAACAAACCAAACACATATGTGATACGTGACTGATCAAAGACCCCTAAGATCGGGCCGAGTGCTGGTTGGGAAAGGCCTGCAGTTCTGAGCCTGAACTTTCTGCTTGGCCTGAGGTCAGGAAGGAGTGATGGTCTGGCAGATGCACACCAAGGGGCAGAATGGGTGGAGTGGGGGGACATGCTTTTAATGTGAACCAATATTCTGCCCCAAAAAGAGAGGATGGGAGAGAAGCTTGGGTCAAGGGAGATCAATATTTTCAGTTGTTATCTTTCCCTTCCCATCTTCCCTCCTGAGGTTTCAGCTTTTCTAAAACTCCCTCCTTCATCAAGCTGCTCTTCTGTTGGCACAGCTGGCTTTCTGGTTGCCTTGCCCCATCCCTCACTCTTAGGGCCACGGAAAGAACCAGAACCTCTTTCCTTGGAGTTCAGCCCATAGAAAATATCAGTGAAGATAAAACAACACCTTATATTTGTATGGTGTCTGGCAGTTTATGTGATTCTTTCATGTACATAATCTTATTGCATAATTAGTTAAGGCAGATCTGTTACAAGTAGATCTCTATGAAGGTGCTAAGGAAGGGGGAAGGCAGCAACTCCTCAAATCATAAAAATGACGGGCTGATGGAGGACAGATTTCTTCTGTATGATAACGAAGGCCCATTACAGAGAGGATTGGCTGTCACAGGTGGTAAGACCTGCTCTCCAGTCCCCATCTCAGCCCTTTCAGGAGAGCTGTGCCCTTGAGACTTGAGGGTACTTTGGAACCTGTTGTTCACAGATGTTGGGCAAGTCCTCCATATTTCATGATATGTACCCTTTTGGGTGGACAATGACTGAAGAAAAATGAACTTAGCAAACATTTATTGAGTACCTACTAGGCACTGAACCTTTTAGGGACATTGGAGACAGGACTCATGACATGCATCTCCCAGCCCATCATGACCTCCTGACCTCAGGCCTCCCAGGCTGACAATGACCTGTAGGTCTCCACCAACCAGAGCTCATCCAAGCCTTAGGAGACTTTGGAAATGGAAAGTGGAGCAAGGTGCAGATTTTTTTCTTTAAAAAAACAACAACACTGACTAGAAATGAAGGGCTAGGGAGGGAAAGAATTTATCTTCCCAACAGCTACAGAGTCTCACTTGAGCCTCCTAAAACCAACCAAACATCTCTATGGAGTGGTGGTGAGGACATGGTTCCAGGAGGGAAATGGCTAGCATAAGTGTGTTTTCAGAACCCTCCACCCAAATGTGAAGGCATGGTGGCATATGGCTGACAAAAGGGAAAATCATCTGAATTTATGTCACACCCAGTAGGTTGGTGTGTTGCCAACTTGCAGATCCAACCATTCCTTGTCACAGGAGCCAATCCCATTAGGATACTAAAGGAGGGGGTGGAGGGGAGAAGCTGGGTATGCCTTTCCCTCTCTCTGTTTCCAAAGGCTTCTCCTGCAGCCCTGCATCTCCTCTGTGGTTCCAGTTGCCAGGAGACAGGCCCACCACGCTTCTAGCTTCTGTGGGTGACCTGTCCCTGGGCTTCCATGGCCCTGCCTCCTCCCCTAAGCCTCCAGCTTGGGGAACTTCTTGCTCTTGCTAATCTTGAGTTGTATCACTATCTTCCTTTTGGCTTCTCAGCTCATCTATCACCTGGGAAACCAATTTCCTGCCTGAAAGTCCCTCTGTTTTAAATATTCTAGTGGTTTTGTTTTCTGGTTAGATTTGGATTGATAAACCTCCCTGATAAGAAAGAGCCAAAACTCTCAGGGCATTGTTTGGGAGATGCCTTGGCAATGCCTCTCTCCCCAAAGCCCAGCACCCTTCAGAGAAGCACGGCCCCGAGCTGCTATAAGCCTTTTCTTGGACAGAAGGGTTGGAAAATTGGGCTCTGTGATTTGTTGGACACATGTTTACATGGAGGAACTGTACAGTCCTACAGATTTCATGATTCCAAGACATCAACTGACTTCCAAGTTTTATATATTTGAATGTTTAAAAAATAAATTTGGCTCCAAGATGAAAGGGCTGGAAATAATTTCCATGTCCTCATTTGTGTGCTTCAGATATTACTACTGACATTTTATAAATATTTTAAACCTTTCTTCACCTTCTATATGTCAAGATAAAAAAGGACATTTTAGATAATAGCTTGAGTTGTGGGCGGTGCCTCTTCTTGACGGGTGACTGATGACTCACTGTCCACTGCAGACATCAATGTTTTCCAAAGCATACAGCAGACTCATGAATGTTTGTTCAGTGGTGATAGAATTTAGTGGTGTGAGGATTTTTTTTTCAATCCAAAATCTTCCTGTGCTGCATCCTCCCTTTCCTACTGCATCAGTCCGGTCATTTACACCCCAAATTCAGCACAAACTCGCTCTACTTCCCTCCATAACTCCTATTCCTCATCCAACTCAGTCCCCCACCTCTCTCTCTCTCTCTCTCTCTCTCTCTCTCTCTCTCTCTCTCTCTCTCTCTCTCTCTGTCTCTGGGGGCCCTTCAGCTCTCTGCTTCTATTGTGACCCTGGGAGCACATCAGGGTTTTTTAACTTTTTGGGGTGAATGGACCCCTTTTAAATTCTCATAAAATTGTGAATCCTCTGTAGAGGAACCTACACTAAACACATGCAACTGTAGCAATCTAATACTCCTGAAGCCCACACATGATCATGGTCTAAGAGACCCAGAGCTCCTTCTAGCCTCTGGCCTTAGCTGAATTGCTTTTCTTTTGCCTCTGTTATAGAAACTCTAAATTGAATTCCATTTTACTCCTAATTTAATTCCATTGTTGTTGGAGAACATATTTGTATCATTTCGATCCTTCTAAGTTTATTGAGGCTTGTTTTATAGCTTAGCTTATGATCTATCCTGGACAATGTTTCATGTGTTCTTGTGAATATGACATACTTTGCTACTGATGGGTGGAGTGTTCTATGCATGTTTGTTAGGTCTAGTTATAGTGTTCATTTTTCCCATATTCTTTTTTTAAAATTACTTTATTGGTTAAGGTATTACATATGTGTCCATATTCCCCCATTAACCCCCACCTCCCATTCATGCCCCATCCCCCTGTTGCCTTTGTTCATTGATTAGGCTTACATGCATGCATATAAGTCCTTTGGTTGATCTCTCCCCCTTACCCCCACTGTCCCCTACCTTCCCTGAAGTTTGATGTTCTGATTGATGTTTCTCTGTCTCTGGATCTATTTTTGTTCATCAGTTTATGTTTTCATTATATTCCACAGATGAGGGAGATCATGTGACATTTATCTTTCTCTGCCTGGCTTATTTCACTTAGCATAATGCTCTCCATCTTCATCCATGTTGTTGCAAATGGTAAGAACTTCTTCTTTTTACCGCAGCATAGTAATCCATTGTGTAGATGTACCACAGTTTTTTAATCCACTCATCTGCTGATGGACACTTAGGCTGTTTCCAAATCTTAGCTATGGTGAATTGTGCTGCTATGAACATAGGGGTACATATATCCTTTCTGATTCATGTTTCTAGTTTCTTGGAATATATTCCTAGAAGTGGGATCACTGGGTCAAAGGGGAGTTCCATTTTTAGTTTTTTGAGGAAACCCCATACTGTTTTCCACAGTGGCTGCACCAGTCTGCATTCCCACCAGCAGTGCACGAGGGTTCCTTTTTCTCTGCATCCTCGCCAGTACTTGTCATTTGTTGACTTGTTGATAATAGCCATTCTGACAGGTGAGAGATATTACCGCATTGTTGTTTTGATTTGCATCTCTCTGATGATTAGTGACTTTGAGCAGGTTTTCATATGTTTCTTGGCCTTCCTTCTGTCTTCTTTCGAAAAGTGTCTATTTAGATCAGTTGCCCATTTGTTGATTGGGTTGTTTCTTTCTTTCTTTTTTTTTTTGTTAAGCTGCATGAGTTCCCTGTAAATGTTGGATATTAAACCCTTATCATTGATATCATTGGCAAATATGTTCTCCCATGCAGTGGGCTTTCTTGTTGTTTTATTGATGGTTTCCTTTGCTGTGCAAATTCTTTTTATTTTGATGTAGTCTCATTTGATTATTTTCTCTTTAGTTTCCATTGCCCTAGGAGCAGTATCTGAAGAAATTGCTTTGGCATATGTCTGAGATTTTTCTGGCTGTGGATTCCTCTAATATTTTTATGGTTTCTCCTTGTATGTTTAAGTCCTTGATCCATTTTGAGTTTATTTTTGTGTATGGTGTAAGTTGGTGGTCTAGTTTCATTTTTTTACATGTATCTGTCCAATTTTCCCAACACCATTTATTGAAGAGACTGTCTTGACTCCATTGTATATTCATGCCTCCTTTGTCAAATATTAATTGAGCGTAGTGATTTGGGTTGATTTCTGGGTTCTCTATTCTATTCCATTGATCTGTATGTCTGTTCTTGTACCCGTACCAGGCAGATTTGAGAACAGTGGCTTTGTAGTACAGCTTGATATCTGATATTGAGATCCTACCTACTTTGTTCTTCTTTCTGAGGATTGCTGTAGCTATTCATGGTCCTTTTTTATTCCAGATGAATTTTTGGAAAGTTCGTTCTAGGTCTGTGAAATATGCCATTGGTATTTTAATGGGGAGTGCATTGAATTTATAGATTGATTTGGGTAGTATGGACATTTTGATTATGTTGATTCTCCCAATCCATGAACATGGTATGTTCTTCCATCTGTTTACGCCTTCCTCTATCTCTTTTTTTCAGGGTTGTGTAGTTTTCTGCGTATAGGTCTTTTACCTCCTTAGTTAAGTTTATTCCTAGTTATCTTAATTTTATTGGTGCGATGGTAAATGGGATTGCTTTTTTAGTCTCTCTTTCTGTAAGTTCATTATTGGTGTATAGAAATGCCATAGATTTCTTGGCAGTAATTTTGTATCCTGCTACATTGCCGAATTCATTTATTAAGTCTATTAGTTTTTTGATGGAGTCTTTAGGGTTTTCTATGAACAGCATCATGTCATCTGCAAATAAGGATAGCTTTACTTCTTCTTTTCCAATTTGGATGCCTTTTATTTCTTCTTCTTGTCTGATTGCAATGGCTAGTACTTCTAGCAGTATGTTTAACAGGAGTGGTGAGAGTGGGCATCCCTGTCTTGTTCTTATTCTTAGGGGAAATGGTTTTAGTTTTTTCCCATTGAGTATGATGTTGGCTGTGGGTTTATCATATATAGCTTTTATTATGTTGAGGTATGATCCTTGTATTCCCACCTTGTTGAGAGTTTTTATCAAGAAAGGCTGTTGGATTTTGTCAAATGCTTTTTTTGTATCAATTGATATGACTATGTGATTTTTATCTCTCAATTTGTTTATGTGATGTATCACGTTTATTGACTTGCAGATATTGTACCATCCTTGCATCCCCAGGATAAATCCTACTTGGTCATGGTGTATGATCTTTCTGATGTAGTGCTGGATTCGATTTGCTAGAATTTTGTTGAGGATTTTGGCATCTATGTTTATGAGGGATATTGGTCTGTAATTCTCTTTCATTGTGTTATCTTTATCTGGTTTTGATATTAGGGTGATGCTGGCTTCATAGAAGGAGCTTGGAAGTGTTCCTTCCTCTTGAATTTTCTGGAATGGTCTGAGGAGGATAAATTTTAGTTCTTCCTTGAGTGTTTGGTAAAACTCCCCTGTGAAGCCATCTGGCCCTGGGCTTTTGTTTGCTGGAAGCTTTTTGATACCTGCTTTAATTTCTTCCATAGTAATCAGCCTATTGAGATTTTTAGAATCTTCCTGAGTAAGTTTTGGAAGGTTGTATTTTTCTAGGAATGTGTCCATTTCCTCCAGGTTGTCTAGTTTGTTGGAATAGAGTTGTTCATAGTATTTTTTAATAATCCTTTGTATTTCTGTGGGGTCTGTTGTTATTTTGCCTCTTTCATTTCTGATTTTCTTTATTTGGGTCCTCTCTTTGCTTCTTGGTGAGCCTGGCTAGAGGTTCATCTATCTTGTTTATCCTTTCAAAGAACCAGCTCTTGGTTTCATTGATCTTTTGTATTTATTTATTTTTTTTTTTGGTCTCTGTCATTCATTTCTGCTCTGATCTTTATTATTTCCTTCCTTCTGCTCACTATGGGCTCTTCTTGTTGCTCTCTTTCTAATTATTAAGTTGTTGAGTTAGATGATTTATTACCATTTTTTTCTTATTTTTTAAGGTAGGCCTGTAGAGCTATAAACTTCCCTCTCCAGACTGCTTTCACTGTGCCCCATAGTATTTGCATTGTTGTGTTTTTATTGTCATTAGTCTCCAGGATGTTTTTAATTTCTTCTTTGATTTCCTTGATAAACCAATCATTGTTTAATAGCATGCTATTCAGCTTCCAAGTGTTTGAATTTTTTTGGAATGTTTTTATTATAGTTTATTTCTAATATTATGCTGTTGTGGTCTGAGAAAATGCTTGATATGATTTCAATCTTTTTAAATTTGGGAAGACTTTGTTTGTGACCCAAGATGCGGTCTATTTTTGAAAATGTCCCATGTGCACTTGAGAAGAACATATATTCTGTGGCTTTGGGATGAAATGCTCTGAAGATGTCAATTAGGTCCATCTGATCTAGTGAGTCATTTAGAATTGCTATTTTTTTGTTGATATTTTGTCCAGAGGATTTATCCAGTCATGTCAGTGGTGTATCAAAGTCCCCTACTATGATTGTATTGCTGTCAATCTCTCCCTTGATATCTTTCAGGAGTTTTTTTTATGTATTTGGGTTCCTGCATTGGGTGCATGTATGCTTATCAAGGTTATATCCTCTTGTTGTATCAACCCCTTTATTATTACGAGGTGGCCATCCTTATCTCTTGTTATGGCCTTTACTTTGAGGTTTATTTTGTCAGAAATAAGTACTGCTACCCCAGCTTTTTTTTTTTTTTTCCATTTCCATTTGCCTGAAAGATGTTTTTCCATTCCTTCACTTTCAGTCTGTATGAGTCCCTTTTTCTGAGGTGGGTCTCTTATAGGCAGCATATATATGGGTCTTGTTTTGTTTTTCTTTATCATTCAGCCACTTGATGTCTTTGATTGGAGCATTTACATTGAAAGTTATTATTGACAGGTACTTGTTTGTAGCCATTTTTATTTTTTGTGTCTGTGTTCCTTCTTACCTTTTTATTTCTTCTTTTTACACCAGTCCCTTTAGCATTTCTTGCATTGCTGGCTTGGTAGTGATAAACTCCCTTAGCATTATTATTATTATTATTATTTTGTCTCTGAAGCTCCTTATTTCCCCTTCAATTTTGAATGATAACCTTGCTAGATAGAGTATTCTTGGATTCAGTCCCTTGGTTTGCATCACTTTATAAATTTCCTTCAATTCTTTTATGGCCTGATGTTTTTCTCTTGAGAAATAATTTGAAAATCTAATGGGAGCTCCCTTGTATGTAACTTTCTGTTTCTCTCTTCCAGCCTTTCAGATTCTCTCTTTGTCCTGAATATTTGCCATTGTAATTATGATGTGTCTTGGTGTGGGTCTTTTCGGGTTCATCCTGTTTGGGACTCTCTGTGCTTGTGTGATTTTTTTCTTTGCCACATCAGGGAAGTTTTCTGTCATTATTTCTTAAAATAGTTCTTCTAACCCTTGTTCCTCTTCCTGTCATTCTGGCACCCCTATTATTCATATGTTGCTTCGTTTTATGTTGTCCTGTAGCTCCCTTAGGCTCTCCTCCTGTCTTTTAATTTTTTTTCTCCAGTTGCAATTCACTTTGTCTGTGTTTTGCTTCCCTGTCTTCTAGTTCACTAATTCGGTCCTCCGCTTCTCCTAGTCTACTGTTGAAACTTTCCATTGTGTTTTTTATTGCAGCTATATTACTCCTCATTTCTTCTTGATTCTTACATAAGTTGTTGATTTTTTCATCCATTTCTTCTTGATTTTTACATAAGGTGTTGATTTTTTCTTCCATCCAGTTTATGAACTCTATGACCCTTATTCTGAATTCTTTTTCTGACATATTACATGCCTCTGTTTCACTTAGCTGCTTTTCTGGCAATTCCTCCTTTTCTTTCTTTTGGGGGTATCTTTGTTTACCCATTTTTGGTCTCACCGACTGATCCAGATGTCAAGCTGTGCAGGGGCTGCTCCTTGGGTGGCAGTGGCTTCTCTGGCTGCAGTTGCTCCTAGGCTGGTTACAGTAGCAGCTACTTCTCAGTTGGCAGCGGCTCCTCTGCTGGGTGCTGTTCGCAGCAGTGGTGCTTCCTCTGGCTGATGGGGGAGGCTGCTCATATAGCTGCTGTTCCTTGGATGGGGGTGGGCTGATTATGAGGTTCCTCCTCCTCAGATGGGGATGGGTTGCTCATGTCCTCTGCTCCTTGGACAGAGGCCAGCTGCTCACGTGGCTGCTGTTCCCCAGGGAGGGGCAGACTACTCGCACGGCTGCTGTTCTTTAGATGGGGGCTGGCTGCGAGCTACTGCTGTTCCTCAGATGGGATGGGCTACTCGTGATGCCACTGCTCCTTGGGGCAGGTTACTTGTAGGGCTGCTGCTCCTTGTACAGGTGTGGGTTGCTCATGCAGCTGCTTCTCCTTGGACAGGGGGCGGTCTGCTCATGTGGCTACTGCTCCTCATGTGGGAGTGAGCTGCTTGTGCTGTTGATGCTCCTCGGACAGGGATGGGCCACTCACCTGGCTCCTTCTCATCATACAGGTGCAGGCTGCGTGTGGGTGCTGCTCCTTGGACCAGTGCAGACTGCATAGGACTGCTGCTCCTTGGACATGAGCAGTCTGCTTATTTGGCTGCTGCTCCTCAGATGTGGGGAGGCTGCTCGTGCATCTGTTGCTCCTCAGAAGGGGGTGGGCTGCTCACACAGGTGCTGCTCCTTGGATGGGGGCAGGTGGTTCATGTGGCTGCTACTCCTCGGAAAGGGATGGTCTACTCACACAGCTGCTGCTCCTTGGAAGGTGGCTGGCTGCTCGTGCGGCACAGCTGCTGCTCTTCAGACAAGTGCAGGGTGTGGGCTGTGCACAGCTGCTGCTCCTCAAGGGGGGGCGGTTGCATGGGGCTGCTGCTCCTCAGTAGTAGGTGGGCTGCTCAAGCAGCTGCTGCTCCTTGGATGGGGCGAGCTGCTCGCTTGGTTGCTGCCCCTCAGATGGGGGAACTGGCTGCTCACACAGCTGCTGCTCCTTGGACAGGGGCAGGCCACATGAAGCTGCTGCTCTTAGGCCTGTGACGGGTTGCTTGTGGGGCTGCTGCTCCTTGGACAGGAGCAGGCTGCTCGTGTGTCTGCTGTTCTAGTGGTTGCAGTGCCCTGGGCTGGTCAGAGGGGATCCTGCTTCCGAACTCCCAGGAGCCTGTGGCCAGGGTGGCTGGAGCCTCACTGACTGTGGGATCACAGCCTAGGTAGCATGTCCCTGGCAGGGGTGGCTGTAGAGTCCCAGGTGTTATCTGAGGGCACTCTGGGTGGAGTTGAGGCTGGGATCCCAGTTACACCAGCTCTCCCCTTCAAAAAGGCTAGGCCTCTAAGGACAAGCTGGCCTCCCGGTACTGTTTGCAATGGTGGCAGAAGCTTCCTAGTTAGGCAAGCCTGATTAGCCTGCCCCTGAAGGTCCTGTGGAATCTAACTGTGCCTCTCTCTCTCTCTCTCTCTCTCACACACACACACACACACACACACACACACACACACACACACCCCATCTGACCACACGCTCCTCTTTTACTCCCTCACTTACACATGCTCTTTTCCTCAATGCTGCATGCTTCCTTCCTCTATAGTTGGGTCTGGAGTGTTATTGACCCGTTTGTGGTTGGAGTTTCCTCTCCAGGTGTCTGGTTATGTGGCTTGCTCTCAAGCCCCTTGGCCAGACCAGATAAAATTCACCTCAGCAAGACACAACACAGAGGGAACTAAGCACAAATATATTCACAACACCAATAACCTCAATGTAAGTGACCACCTGAGAAAAGAGAGATAGGGCAGAGAAAAGAGAGCACAAATGCTATCAAAGAGAGAGAAAAAGATAAGGGATAAAAAGACAAAGGAATAAAAAGGAGAATATATATGTGTGTGTGTGTGTGTGTGTGTGTGTGTGTGTGTGTGTAAGACACCACAGAACCAATAGATAAACCAAAAACAAACAAACAAGCAAACACCACACACCCAGCAAAGAGGATTCTCCTATATTCTTGTTGATCTTTTGTCTACTTGTTCTATCCATTATTGTAAGGGGGATATTGAAGTCTCCAACTATCGTAGTTGAATTATAAGTTTCTCCCTGCAATTCTGTCAGTTTTTGCTTCATGTATTTTTGGGGTTCTACTGTGAGGTACATATCCTATATAATAAAGAGATAATATGTAGATGGTCATCACACTCTTGTGCCCTTGTGCCGGGGCTGGGGACCTGAAGCCACACCCCGTGCTGGGGGACCTGAGGCCTGACTGGGGACCTGAGGCCATGTCCCCTGCTCTGGTGCTGGGGCTGGGGCACCTGAGGCTGGGCTGGGGGACATGAGGCCGCACCCCTCACTCCAGTTCTGGGGCCGGGGGACCTGAGGCCATGCCCCTCACCCCAGCATGGGGCTGGGGGACCTGAGGCCAGTCCAAGGGATCTGAGGCTACGCCCCCCACTTGGTGTCAGGCCGGGGGACCTGAGGCTGTGCCCCCTACCCTATGGGGTTTGATGGGGGTGGGGCCAGCCGGGTCTGGGTCTTGCATGATTTTGAGGTGCACACGGGTAGGCAGGGACATGACTCTGGGTCCCATGACACACCCCAGGCTCTTACAGGAGGGAGATTTTCATATACACTTTACTAATTTTCTTTCCTCTTTGACACTTCTATTATAGAGAAAGGGCAAAAAGCAATATTAAAATATTTCCTCTAATTAATTCTCTTTTAATGTGCATGAATTTCATGCACCGGGCCACTAGTATGTCAATAATCATTGTACCTTCCAGATGCTGGAACCCTTAATCATTATAAATAACACTCTTTGTCTCTGAGAGTATTTTTTTTAAACTCTATTTTGTCTAATGCTATATACCTATTCTGGCTCTCATATATTATTATTATGTAGTTATTATTCTGGTTATCAGATATTATTATTATTATTAAAGTTATTATTTTCTAGTTTAATATTTTAATTTTTAAAATGTTTTTAACTACGTATTTTCAGTTGTTTTCTTAATGGTTGCTCTAGTGTTCACAATATACACCTTAACTTATCTGAATCTACTTCAGATTTACATTAACTTAATTTCAGTGAGACATAAAAAATTTACTTCTTGAAGGCCACTGAACCTGATCTTTCTTTTCATGGTAATTTCTATCATCCTTTCTCAGTTTTACCTGGTTGTCTTAATCTAACACACCCTTTCTGGGTTTACATGCTTTCTTTCTTTTCTTTCTTTCTTTTTTTAACATAAATTTTATTTATTTTAGAGAGAGAGTAAAGGAGAGATATAGAGAGATAGAAACATCAATGAGAGAGAAACATTGATGAGCTGCCTACTGCACACCCACTATTGGATTTGACCCTGCAACCTGGGTAAGTGCTCTGACCTGGAATGGAGCCAGCAATCTCTTCATACATGGAATGATGCTCAACCAACTGAGCCACAATAGCCAGGCCTGAATGCCCATTATTAAAAAATGAACTCTACCAGGCCTAGTCACAAAATACAATTTCTATCCTTCAGTTCAGTGAAAGAAAACAATCACTGATGATATATATAAAAATGTAAATGTCATAATCCTAAATAATAGGTAGGAAATCTCAGGGGAGGAAGATATTCCAATCAGTAGAACCCAAGAAGGCTTTATGGAGGAAACAATATTTGGATTTAACTTTGTAGGATAACAGGAGCCTAAGAAACCAGAAGGCTGGCAGTATATACCCATCTGTTTATATTTCACAGCAACAAATTAAAGAGGAGAGTGGGTGATGAGAAGCTCCTAACCTTGGCTGAGGACAGCTTGTGGGCCTGTCAGTTTTCCCACTCCCTAGGGAGCCCCTTCTCTCCAAGTCACACAGGACTGAGCAACTTGCCTGAGGCCCGAAGTGTGGTTGGCTCTGTGCTGTCATTCCTGGGAGTTCAGCTTATGATCTGGGTGTGCTTTCTTTCTATCCGATTTATCTTCCCAAAAAGGCAGAGACTAGGAAGATAGAATAAAAAACTGGGAAAATTCTCCTTGAGTTCCCTCAAATGAAAGTCTGATGAGTTCTCCAGGGAGGTTATATATAAAAATATTGGCTTTGTCTCTGGGCCTGTATGTGTATCACAGCTTTCTGGTGCAGTAGGAACATTTGGTCATGGTTACATAAAATTTGTATCAGTGCATTGCTACTCTCACATTGCCTTACATTTTCAATTAACAACCATGGCTCTGAGCTCTTTGGACCATGTCAAATATAAGCACAATAACAGGCTTGCAATGGCCCAAAAAGAGCAGAGTGACTCAGCAAAATCTGGATGAGGAAAACAAAAAGATATGTGACTCAACAATTTCTATTCAGGAAGTGCTCGAGAGACCCAAAGAAATTTGTGGATGTCAGTGCAGCACAGAGCATGTCTGTATTTTTTAAAAAATATATATTTTATTGATTTTTTACAGAGAGGAAGGGAGAGAGATAGTCAGAAACATTGATGAGAGAGGAACATTGATCAGCTGCCTCCTGCACGCCCCCCACTGGGGATGTGCCCGCAACCCAGGTACATGCCCTTGATCGGAATCGAACCTGGGACCTTTCAGTTTGCAGGCTGACGCTCTATTCACTGAGCCAAACCGGTTTCAGCATGTCTGTATTTTTGATTCTAACAATTTTAGTGCAATAATATTACAATGGAAGGTCAAATCTAGGACATGATGAGAAGTTGGCAACCCAGCAGGTGGTTGTATAAAGTTGAATTTAACTAAATAAACAGCACCATAGTCTAAAATTTGGCCTCAGGATCCTAATTTTGTTAATACACTTAATGATCTTTTTAAGGAGCTGATTTATATTAACAGAATTTTTTTAGATCAGTAGATAAAACTAGGATGACATCTGTGAATTTCAATGAGAGACAATACACCAAGATGCTTCTCAGGTTGCTATCTGCAGTTATGTCTGCTTGCTATGCTTCTCCACTCCCCATCCTGCACAGAAGTCTTTGAATAGTTGACTCCTTCTTATCAGTTGGCTTCAGGTTAAACGCTCATGATGCTATTTTCATTAGAGTAATTCTGTAGGGGATAAACCAAACAATGTATAATGGCTTACACATAACAGAAGTTCATTTTTTTGTATATGTAAGATGTGAAAGGCAGGCAAAGAGGTTACTGGGGAGATTGCTCTATGAAGTCATTCAGAGATCCAGAGCCACATCTGTTTATATTTCACAGTAACAAAATTAAAGAGGAGAATGAATAGTGCTAGCTTTAGACATGGTTTCTAAAGGTCATCTTGAAGGTTGTCTTTAGTCAGCCAGAACTAAAGGGAGAAAAGATAGGAATGATGTGAAGTATAATTTGTCAAAATTCTGGGTTTCCAGGGGACAGGCTTATATGAGTGCATAGTAACAATAAAATGAAAAGAGCATGCTCAAATTTCTTTGAATACAGAATTTCAGGGGAAGCCAAGTTGTAGCCAATGGATTCTTTGGGTGTGGGCAGTTATTTGAGAATTTAATAAAAGCAAGATAAGAGGTCTATAATGCTTCCATCTCTGTGACAGGTAAATTCTGGTCCTAAAGTTTGGATAAGTTGAGCCTCTGAGTCAGGGCACTCTTTCAAGCAGATAAGATTGGGATGAGGACTGTCAAAATTTGTCACCATTATTCTTATTTTCCACTCAATTCATCAACTCAGTCAGGTCATGAGAACTATGGTCCAGGAGACTATGCAAAACTCTGGTTTTACCAGTGATTCATTTTGATCCATTGCACATTCATTTTTATAGTTGAACTCAGACTAACCTACTTAAGGAGGTCTCACCCAGCCCAATATGTGTGCTGTTAAAATACACCATTCAATCCTCATGCCAATGCTGGGAGGAAGACAAAACACTATCATGGCCCCCGTTTCATAGATAAGCACAGAGAAGTGTGTTTCTCCCGTTCATACAGAAAATGGAGCCCATTGAGACCACCATTTCTGACCTATATCCTCAGCCATTTCTTTTCCACTTGCTCCTTAACCTCAGCATAACTATATGCATAAGTCACCTTTATCTTATTTTTGTTTGAAAATCCCTGCCCCTTGATCCTACATCTCCTTCAATTTCTAATCATCACAGGATTTCTTGCCTTCTCTTCATGTCCAAGCTTCTTTAACATGACATCTCAGGTCTTCTAATTGCTCCTCCACCCATGGAAATCTGGCTGCTGCTGCCTTCACTTATGGGGACGTCCTTGTCCCCAGCCAGCGAACAGTTATTTGAGCACGCTCTTTCATTGGACTGTTACTATGCACTCTTCTACAAGCCTGTCCCCTGAAAACCCAGGAATTCTGACACTTCACACTATTCCCATCAAATAAGTTAAGAATATATATGGTGAATTATTAAGTGTGTTTCTGACTGGAGAGGATTTAAGTTTGAACCAGGTGTTCAAGATAAATGATTCCTCTTCTAAGTTTGCACGTTTGAAGGTTGGCAGATATTTAAACCTTATTTTTCTTCACAATTCACGTATTTCCGATATCGAGTGTTGCAGGTCACATACCTATTGTGATATGGCCTCTAACATTTTCATTTCAAGGGGCCTGGTGGGTCAGCACAGTAGATGTGTTTCTAAAATCTATTCAGAGGCCAGACTGACAGGCGGTAATTTACTACTCCTGGAAGTGACTTTGCACTTCATAAGTACATCCCACAAAATGAAACTGAAATGCATCCACAACTAAAAGTTTTTTAGTATAATTCTAAAAATGCCTCCCTAGTGAGATCTAACATCAGGGTAATTTTGATGGCAGGGGAGTCAGAGCAGAAGGAAGACTGTATTCACAGCTGGCTGAGTTTGCATTTTAACAAAACAGAGGCCATGTCAACCCATTGCTAAGTCCATTGCTAGGACGTGGAAGCTGCCTGTGTAGGTGAAGGTCCTTGAACTTGAACTTCCTGGTGAATCTACTCTGGTGTGCACAATGCAATCCAGGACGAAGGGAAAAGAACAAAACTGACTTAGCAGCAAAGTTGACTAAAAGCATAATAGACTACAAATTAGTTTATATCTAGTGAATCCCTTTCTAAAGTTTTGAAAGTGAAAAACAAAATAGTTTTTTGTTGCTAAGGCCCTGTGCCAGTACTGGTCCTGTCTGCCCTTGGATCCCTTCCTGGTCCTTGGCCTGCTCTCTCTGCATCACAGCTGGGCTGCCCCTCAGGCTACACCTTCTCCTTAGTCCCAGGTTCCAGGTCTCATTGGACAGGTCCTCCATGGTCTGGCTGCCTCAAGTGCCCAGGCTCCTTGTCCCCCAGGTCACCACCCTCCCTCCTGCTATGGCTGATCCAGGGTTACTCACCACAGTGACATTTTAGCTGAGCTCTGTGTAAAGTCTCCCTGCTAATGTACTGCAATGGGTTTGTTTCCTGGCTTGACTGAGAAGACCCTGTTTCCTAAAGTATTTGGAACTGTTGACTGTTTGGAACTGAGAGACTGGTTGCTCTAAGCTTAATGGTTAGAACAGAAGCAATTAATTGTTTATTTTCAGAGGCAATTACTTAAGTGCCATAAAGAATGTTAAAAAAAAGGATTGTATATCCTCCTTTTAGGAGACTAGAAAATTCTATAAAGTCAGAAATTGTTTTGCTATTAAGAGTGACACCCCTGCAAAAAATCAAGTAAGGTGATATACACTGAGTGGCCATATTATTATGACCACCCTATCAGTACTTCGTTGGGCCACCTTATGCCTTCAATACATGCTGTGATTCTTCTTGGCATTGACTCCACGAGATGTTGAAAGGTGATGCGAGGAATCTGACACCATGCCTGATGAATAGCACTGTCCAGTTCTGTGAGATTTGATGGTTGTGGAACCAGCTGCCTGATGGCTCTTTTAACTTCATCCCACAAATGCTCAATTGGATTGATATCTGGTGATTGTGGGGGCCACCTAAGCAAGGTAAAGTCTCCCTTATGTTCTTGAAACCACTCCTGCACAATACGAGCACCGTGGCATGGCGCATTCTCTTATTGGAAGAAGCCATCTCCATTGGGATACGCCATCAACATGATAGGATGAACTTGATCAGCAATGATACTTAGGTATGTTGTGCTATTCAGACGTTGTTCCACTCAATGTAAAGGGCCCAAATCATGGCAGGAAAACATGCCCCAAACCATAACACTGCCCCCACCAGTTTGAAGGGTTGTACTCATGCATGTGGGGTGCATGCTTTCATGGTGTTTCCGCCAAATTCTCACTCTGCCATCTGCATGATGCAACTGGAAACGTGATTCATCAGACCACATGACTTTTTTTCCAATGCTTGACTGTCCAATCCTGTGTTCCTGTGTGAATTGGAGACATTTTATCTTGGTAACTGCAGACAGCAAAAGTGTTCGAACAGGCCTTCGGCTTCCATATCCCATACGATGCAGTGTAAGGCAAACAGTGCATTCAGAGATCATTTGAGAGGATCCCTGATTAAGATCTGCAGTAATTTGATGCACTGTTGCCCTTCTGTTCTCTAATACCAATCTTGCCACTCTCCATTCTGCCCTAACATTGACTAGTCACTGACGGCCACAATTCAGTCCAGTCTTTAAACACTTTAACAACAGCTGCTCTGGAACATTTAACGAATTCAGCTGTTTTGCTGTTACTTGCTCCATGGCTCCAAGTGCCAATAATCATCCCACATTCAAAGGCTGTTAAATCGTGTTGTTTACCCATATCTTCAGAAAAAAATCACTTCTACTGTCGTGGTAAACAACCTGCTTCCCTATTTATAATGGTCTGGCCCTCTAGCACCTCTAGCAACTTCAGTGTGAAATTATAGCTAATTTGCCTACAAACGTCAGGTGGTCATAATAATCTGGCCACTCAGTGTAAGTATATAATAAAAATTTATCTTGCTTTGCAAAAATATGAAAGTATATATTTAATATGTGATATAGATATACATACACATATATTCATACACAAATTGAGGAGAAAGAATACTAAACGTTCCATTTATTTCCTTTAAAAGCTATGAACAGTGTGATAGTGTGATTTATAATAAAAATATATATTTTGTCTTCCTCCTGTTTCTGGCACAGAGCTCCTAAAATGTAGAACTCCTTTGGAATTTTCTAATCAATGAGAGCTCTAAAGGCTTCTTTTGTTATGCTAATGAAGTATTCTTTGGAAAGAAACAAAGGGTGGAGGCTTATTGCCAGGAGAACCAGCCTTGTGATTAAAGGGTTGAAACTTTCAGTCCCTGAACCTCTTGCCCCCCACCTCCAGGGAGGAGAGAGGGGATGGAGGTTGAATGATCGTCAATGGCCAATGATGTAATCCATCACACCTGTGTAATGAAGCCTCCCTTAAACTGCAAAAGGATGGGGTTTGGAGAGCTTCCAGGTTGGTGCACACCTGGAGATTCTGGAGGAGTGGTGTGCCTGGAGAGGGCACAGAAGTGATATCATTGTAATTAGGTAGCTGTTAATAGTAGGAAAGAAACAAAAGGAAGGCCAGACATCATAAGCATGGCCATCAGGGCAGCTTCAGCAGCAAGCTGCAACTTTACACTCCCCAGGGAACCACCATTCCATGTCAATCACTGGGGAAGGGGTCCAACACACAGGAGACAAGCACATGTGCAGCCAATGGGTGTCACGTAGGGAAGGTGCCTGTCAGTCTAACTTGGAACTGGGGTGGGGCCACTGCAAACCGGCAAACATTTGGGCATACTTAATCCCATAGACAAAGGAGTTAGCGCTTTCGGCTCTCTTGTTCTCTGATTTTGCTCCTGCTCCTTGTATTCATCCATGTCCCCTCAAATAAATCAGATGAAAATGTAAAAGAAAAAATAAGAAAGGAAGAAAGGAAGAAAGGAAGAAAGGAAAAAAATAAACTGAGAGAGGTTTAATATTAGGAAGAAGTCAAAACTGTCATTGCTTTGCAGGTAATTTACAGGAAACCCAAGCAAATCAATGAAAAAAAAATTACATTTGTGAAAAGAGTTCATTAAGGTGGTCAGTTACAAAATAAGTGTATAAAAATCAATAGCTTGTCTATATGCCAGCAGTAAACCTTAGGCAATCTCATTCTCAATAGCAAAAACAATATAAAACATTTAGAATTAAATTTAAGTAAGAAGTGTCCAGGGTACACAAAAATGTGACCACACATTATTAAGCTATATAAAATATTTTATTGCATTGAAATATATTACATGTCTGAATGATAAGGCATAGTATTGACAATTACCTTAAATTAACTTGTATGTTAATATAATTCCAAGAAAAATTCTAATATTTTTTAGAGTTTGACAAATAGCCAAATAATATTTTGAAATAAAATGTAAAAATTGATACCATATGATCCAGCAATTCCTCTTTTAGGTATTTACCCCCAAAATAGGAAATCATTTATTCTTTATAAAGATACCCCTATATTCATTGCAGCATTATTTACAATAGCCAAGACATGAAAATGACCTATGTCTATTGACAGATGATTATATAAAGAAGATGTGGTATATGTGTGCAATGGAATACTACTCAACCATAAAAAAGATAAAATATTGCCATTTGTGATGTCTTAGATGGATCTTGAAAGTACTATGCTAAATGAAATAAATCAGACAAAAAAGAATAAAAAGTATATGATTTCACTCATGTGTAATATAAAACAAAAAGTAACTACAAAAATAAACATACATACAGACCACAGAATGGTGGTTACTAGAGGGGAATAGTAATATGGGGAGGGCAAAGTGGGAAAAGCACGTCAAATATATAGTAACTAGAGGCCCAGCGCATGACATTCGTGCATAGGTAGGGTCCCTAGGCCAGGCCAGTGATCAGGGCCAATCTGTGGGGTGACCAGCGGGGCGATCTGGGCCCCCACTTGCACCAGCCTTGGCCTGGCACTGCCTGCTCACCAGCCCTGCCCCCTGCTGCCACTGCTGGTTGCCATCTGTGGGGTGACTGGTGGGTGATTGGGCCCCTGCTTATACCCACTTTGGCTTGGCGCCACCCTCTCACCTGCTCCACCATCCCTCCATGGTCCCACTTTCGTTGGGGCCCATTGGGGCTGGCAGCGCCTCCACTGCTGCCCACTGCCAGTACCACATTGCCAATGCCCGTCATGTTCCACACTGCACCCTGATGGTTGGTCGAACTCCCACCTTGGAGACAATTTGCACATTAGCCTTTTATTATATAGGAGGGAAGGAGACTAGGCTTTGGGTGGTGAGCATGCAACAAGGTACACAGGTGATGAATTATAATCTTGTATCTCTGAAAGTGATGTTATTAACCAATATTACCCAGTAAATTTAATTAATCCGTGCCATAAAACTTTGTGAATCATTTAATAATGGTGATGAAGCAACCATTAAAAAATAATTTGAATGCTACTTTATCTCAAAACAAGGTAAATTTCATATGGATTTAAAGTTTCAGTATAAAAAATTCTAAAGGTTTATCTCAAAGGAGAAATCAGAGATATGGACTAAAATTTGTAAAAGGATGATTTATGCGCCATTTTTTAAAAATAACTTTTTATTGATTTCCGAGAGGAAGGGAGGGGTAAAGAGAGATAGAAACATCAATGATGAGAATCTTTGATTGGCTGCCTCTTGCACACCCCCTGCTGAGTATCGAGCCCACAACCCAGGCATGTGCCCTTGACCAGAATCGAAGCTGGGATCCTCAGGCCATAGGCCAACTCTCTATCCACCGAGCAAAACCAACTAGGGCTCCATGGGGCATTTTTTAGAACAGTGAAAAATTAGTAGCCAATTTCAGTATTAGAGTATAGATTAAGAAATCACAGAAAATCCATAAGATGATACCATATGGCTACTAAAAATGTTACATTTATTTATATAGGAATTTTTAGTTTTATATTATTAAATAAAAAAATAATTTAAACACTATGTTCACATTTTGCAATCTAAGAATATATATAAAATAGCACTAAAAGACATATACTACCATGTTTATAATATTTTTTCTCTTTCCCCCTCTCTCTGCAAGATTAGTTCCTGTCTATCTCACAAATCTTATCAACTGTTCCCTCAAATTTATATGGACAACAGAAAGATAGGAAATCAGTGATTCCTCCAGAGTTTAGTCACTATGCATTTTAAATTGAATTTATTGGGGTGACATTGGTTCACAATATCATACAGGTTTTAAGTGTACAACTCAACAAAACATCCTCTGCACACTGTATTGGGTGCCCATCACCCCAAGCATAGTATTTTTTCGTCCCCATTTATCCCCCATTTGCCTACCTCCAACTACCCCCAACCCCTTTCCTTCTGGCTATCACCTCACTGTAGTCCCTGTCTTTTATCCAGCTCCTAACACCCCTCCCCTCTGACAGCTGTCAGTTTGTTCCATGTATCCATGCCTCTGTTTTATTTTGTCAGTTTATTTTGTTCATTAGATTCCACATATAAGTGAGATCACATGGTATTTGTCTTTCTCCGACTGGCTTATTTCACTTAGAGAAGGGAAATCTTACCTTTTGTGACAGCGTGGATGGACCTGGAGATCATTATGCTAAGTCACTTTGCATTTTTAAGTGGAAGTGATTTTAAGGTGTAGGTGCAGGATTTACTGGGAAGCTCATTAGGTTGAGTGCATCCAGAAAGGAGTTAAGCTTCAGTAAAATGAGAGCTGGCCCTGACCTTTTTCCTACTCAGACTACAGATGCTTGACAGGACATGATTTTATGGGCAGTTATGCCACCGTATCTTTGTGATACTTGGACCAGCAGTTCTCACACTTGAATGTACACACCAATCACCTGGGAACTTTGTTCAAGGGCAGAGCTGGCTCAGGGTCCTGAGAGTCTGCATTTCTCACTTGTTCCCCCATGCCGCCAATCCACCTGGAGTAGCCAAGTACTCAGGACATTTCTGATCACTCGGTGTAGCTTGGTTCTAAATGATTTTCATTTTTACAGTCGTCCTCTGTTAAACAATCATCTTGTGTTCGTTTCCTTTCTTCTGGGGTCTGACCATTGACCTCTTATTCCTAAGAATGTGTATTACCTAGCGTTTGAGTCAAGTGTGGAGTGACTGCCTTGTGTGTGCCAAGAGCAAATAGAGAATAAAAAATGCATGGAAAAAAGAATATTTTTTATCCTAGGCAAATACTTCAGTCAGATAAAACAGAAAATATCTTTATGAAACTATTAATAAATCCCCAAGACATCTCAGATTAAACAATGGCAAGAAATGTTATGTTTGTAGAAATACATAAAATTCATTTGAGGTCAGGACAATTTATGGTGTCAGCCAATAAAACAGATGGGAGATTCCACTCGTTTGAATGGGCCTGGGATAAAGCTGCTGGTCCATGGGGCCAGGGGACTGGAGTCCTGTGGTGGCCCAGGTAGCTGAGAGGCAGGGTTGGCAGCCACCCTTGGTGGTTGGTCTGACCAGTAAGCTCCTGTGTCCAGGACATACTGTGGAATGGCTGGAATGTGGTTTTGGGAGAAGCCCCTGCAGTCAGACTCAGAGTGACCCAGAGAGGGGGCTTCGCAGACCACGGGGATGGGAGGTGTGTTTGCCTGGTAATGCGTGGCTGTCACCCACAGACCCAAATTGTCCAGTGGCTCAAAGATAGTAGACGTTTATCCTTCACTCACATAACAGTCTAGATTGGTCTAGCAGGTGGGCAGCTTTCCTCCAGATGGTGACTCAGGGCCTCAGGCTCATTTCATCTTGCAGCTCAATCAAACCCACACAAAGACAAAGAGAGCAGGGACGAGGCTCACCTACTTCTTAATGTTATGTCCCAGATGCTGTCACACGGTGAAAAACCAGTCTGAAGGCCACATTAACTGCAAGAATGCTGTTGGAACTGAGGACCGGCTGAGTGAGGGGAAGAGGATACGGTGCTGGGTGAAAATCTTCATCCGAAAGTTACTTATTGGGCAGGCACAGGGGATGACCTGCGCCCCAACCCAAAATCTCGGACTTAACAGAGAAAGGATGACTTATTAAGTCACAAGTAGAAACAGCCTAAGATTCTTCTCAGTAAAAAATGTTACATATGGTACAATGGGTGATTGGGGGGAAATGACCAATTTTCTGGGGCAAATATATTCTTAAATTTAGTTTCAGGATAATTCATTTCCTCTGGGATACTTTACTTGCAATGAGGCTTTGGGCACCAAGATACTGTCACTTATTTCCTTAGAAAGAACCACTACAAACATTAAAAGCAGAGAAGCGAAAGCCCACACTATTAAAGGCGACAGAGATCTGCCAGCTCTTGGGAGTGATGGGTGGGCCCGTGGGTTGCGGCTCCCGGGATGGCTGCCCGGGTCTGCACGAATTCTATCTCATCTCACCTAGTGCTCATTACCACCTGCGTGTACCTTGGCATGAAGACATCTGGGAAGCACTTCTATGTAAAAATGTGCATAGTGTTTTCTAAAAGCCTCACGCATGTCTAACCTCACGATTAGATAACTCTTCCCTGTGTCTCTTCCTAGCATCACTATAGCAGAACATCTTATTTTACTTTACTCTCGCACTTCAACCCCACCCTCATTCAGCAAACATATATTCAGCATCTACTGTATACAGACACTGTTCTAGGCACTGACTCTGGTTTTGACTGGAAGGTCATTTTGGCATCATAAGATTTGACAACTGTTTTGATTTTAGTCTCAGAGCTGTCTCTATTTTTTTCTCTTCTTTAACTTTGAGTATGTTTTTCCATTTGAGCAGATATCAAGTGGCCCTTCATTATGCTCCTGTTTCCTGAGATGGCCTGGGCATCTTCTCTGAGTGGCACACACAGGACACATAACATTTGGGAAGACGTAGCTCAATACTGGAGAAAAAATGAACCCCAGTGACAGTGTTTTTCCAATCAAAAGAGGAATTTTCCAACCAAAACAAAGGGAAAGCCTCCCTCTGTTGACAGGTAGATACTCAGTAAAAGGACCACAGAGCTGCCAGGTTTTTACATTAAACACTTAGTTTCTGTGTAATGTTTCCTTTATCAAGATTCTTATGCTTCGTCAGCCACGAGGGGTTTCAGTGGAGGAGTTCCTTAGAACTGAGCAACTCAAGAGCTCGCCTCTCTTCCAGAACCGAAGATGTTTAAACAACATTCAAACAAAACAAAACAAAAAACTTAACAAGAATTTTTAAACAGAGATTTATAGTGGTTTCATCACAGGCTCATTCCTCCTGCTCTCAGCCCCGGTGGCCACCCCGCTGCCAGAGCCTGTGTGGCTGGCTCTCCTTGCAGCCCCTCTCTGGCCCGCAGCCAGCCCGCAGGCCGCTCAGCATGCGTCCCAGGGCAGCCCCGGTCCCAGCGCCTGGCCGGCTAGAGGTGCTAGAACCAGGCTCAGAGCGTGAACACCCATGTGGAGATGCAGCTGCTGCTCCTCACAGACACTCCCGGAGGAAAGGGCTTCAGGGAAACCCCAAGTGCGACACTTTTAGTCTGCCCACTCAGCATCTGCAGAGGCAGTGAAGTGTGCTAGTTATGATTACAAGGCCAAACAATATTGTCTGGGAGCTGGAGGAAGCCTTCGAGATACACACTAAGCCTGTGTTATCACCTGTGCTTGTTTAGGGCAGCTTAAGGCATTAGAGCGCATCGCACATGTTCCAACATGAAGTGCCTTCAGACTGACCAGCTCATGTGGGCCCTGGGTGGCTTTGTTCTCTCTTTTTGGACCACAAATTTACCCCTCTCTTCCAGGTTCCATCTGTCTCTCCGTGGTAGTCTAAATATTGATATAATGATTCTCTCCCTCTTGACTAGTCCTTCTTTATCAAGTCTCTCTCATTCTAGGATCTTGCTAATGAGCTGGGCAAACTCTCCTCAGCATCTGCTCCATTTCCCAAGACTTTCCTAGTTGACCTTTGAGTGGTTGATTGTATCCTGTGTCTTAGGGTCTTGCAATGCTGTGACTCGCTGCATCTCCCATGGCCCCATTTTCTTTGATTTACTGTAAAGTTCTCTTTAATTCTTCTCCCTTGCCCCTTGCCATCCAAAGTATATATTAGGAAGGGGATTTTATCACAGTCCTCAACAAATCCTGTTTTCAGTGTCTTTTCATTTGCAGTGGCAAGAAAGGATATTAACATGTGGCTACTTCTCCATAAGTCTAAAACAGAGTGCTAAATGAGGTTTCATAGATTTGAAGCAGATTTAACAAAGGACCTAGTTCAATTACTTGTTTTGCAATATACTCTGCAAGATTTGGAAAACCCAGCACATTTAAGACTGCTTGTTTCATTGGTTTCTGTTTAGAGAGTAGATGATGTCTTGAGGGGATTTATGCAAGGGGCTGGCACTAAAATGAATTGAAAGACTAATGCTGAGCTCCATAATACACTTAGAAAACATTTAGAAAACATATTAGCTGCTCTTCCTGCCTTTAAAGAATGTATAACCTGAGCAGGAAAGATGGGCATATGTGGTCAGAGAACAAAACAAGATGACAGGATACTTTTAACCAGTGTCTGCTGTGGGTGGGTAGGCTGGTGTAACTTCCTGAGGAAATTGGTCTTGGGCTAGACTCCAGGGGTTTTAAATAGGTAGAGTGGAGGGAGTAAGCCATTTTGGGAGAGGGAGGCCAAGTAAGTCTTGGAGATAGAAGCAGAGCATGGGTAGAGGCCTAAGAGAACCTGGGCTTGGATGGAGGGTAAAGCCAACTGGAGGTTGGGAGACATATGGGCAGAGATAAGATAGAGCCAGATGAAGGAAAGTCTTTGCTCTCAGAAAGAACTTCTTGTTTGGGTGTCTGGATTTCTTAATAATTTTAGGATGTGCTCTGGCCTCAGAATAAGCAGCTAAGAGAAGAAAAATGTTGCTTCTTGGCACTTTTTCTCAATGAGATAGAAACAAGATGTCATCATCTTGATTAGTGTTTTATCTCACCTAGTCTCCCAAAATGTTCACATATTTTATCTATAGTTCATGTTCGTTTTTGCTCTTATTTTCTTTGGTGGAATATATTTTAAAAATTGTTTTTCCTTTACCCTTCATGTCACAAAGTCATACTTGGATTTAGGTTTGTGTATATTTATTTTAATTTAAAACAATATTGGTTACATTGAAAATTTTATTCTATTGTATAGACCTGAAATCCTTGTTGTCTTTTGTTGGGAACTATTGAGATGGTTTTTCAGTGAAGAGAATTCATATAAGACTTCATATCAGGAAAATTCATATAAAGAATCTTCCTTGCAAGTGTATTTCTCTTCTGAACCTGAGATTTATTCACAAATTAACTTGGGAATATTATGATGCTGAGTACAGGATCCCTGAGCCTTAAGACTTTAAATTCTCTGTGAATCATTATTTTCACCTATAAAATGAGATGAGTAATTAGTTGGCCATTTTTATCCTTTAAATGCCTAAGCTCTATGGTCTACAGTGTTTTGTAGCCATAGCTAATTGCTTCAATCTCAGCCATAAAAACCAAGCCCCATTTCTATCAGTCTTGAATGCTTGGACACAGAGTTTGAGTAGGTGGGCAACAAGAAGAAGTTAGAGGTTTTCTTAATAGAGCTGTGTCTAAAATTGGTTTTCCTAATTCTTTTACCTCCACTATTATATGTAAGGAACTACCACAGAAATCTTTTTAGGACAGACCTTTCAACATGCCATATAATACTCCTCTACCAGAGCTTCTACAGTGGTTTTGACACTTTTTCCAAGGTCAACCTCCTTTTGGGTTCACATCTCTAAATCTTACCCATATTTCAGAGTCCAGTCAAATCCATCTTCCTCTAAACTGCTTCCTCTAACCTCACATCACACTGTCTTACCTTACTGTATCTTACTACATACATAATCAATCCAATTCTGTGTGTGTGTGTGTGTGTGTGTGTGTGTGTGTGTGTGTGTGTGGAATTATTTTCTTTATTTTTTTTGCAGGTTAATTTCCCCTTCTCCCCACAACTTTCTCTTTCCCAACTAAATATATGGATATATGGTCTTTTAGTTTAGGGTTTATGCTTTCTCAAAAGTCCAAGCAAAATACTGGGCTCCTCTTAGCCTCTCAGTATATACAGATTAATTAATTGATTGATTAAGCTACACAATAATAGGGGTAGTAAAAGCATAAGAAAAAGATCAATAGATGTTTTAAGTTCCAGATTCATCTATCTACTGGGTTAGGACATCTATACATGTGGGTGATTCTATTTCAGCAAACAGTCTTTTTACAGCTACATCAAGACAAGGAAATGTTCTGAAATAGAGGTGGTGCCAAGCCTGGACTCTGAAGACCACCCACCAAGGCTTCAGTGGAAAGAAGAGAAGACACTGGAGAGAGATGAAACAGTTCTGAGGGTGAAGAGTCTGGACAGAGGGATGGAGGACCACGAGGTGACCCCACCAGGGAGAAGAAGGAAGAGAATAGGCTGCTGTAGGTCTTGGGCAGCAAGAAGTTTACATGGATCAGTTTATACTCTTGGATTAATACTGTTTGGCTGGAAAAAATAGTGTAAATAAGATGAAAATGAGCCATCTGGTTGGTATATTGGTGCAAAATGAGAAACAATAATTGGGAGACATGTTGAAAACAATAGGAAATGCATTTTGGCTTTTAAAGAATTCAAACAATTTTGCTATTTAAAATTTGGGGAAATTTGCCAGATTGGTATAGTGATAACCACACAGAAAACGATTAAGTGTGCATACGCAGGGCCCATCTTGCCACCATGACCGATGTTCTCTGATGTTTCTCAGAGTTGGGAGCAGATGATAATGCTTCAGGGACAGCTGACTGGGATGACTGAGCATGTGCCAAGTATTTTGTGTTGCAATTAATTAAAATTTACAACAGTTAATCTGGCAACATCCACATATTTAACAATATGGATAATTGTTATAGTGTTGGGAGGCTCTTACAAATGAATGGTGACCAGATCACATAAATGCCTGTACTTTGTGATTCTTCACACAGTTAGGCTGAGTCTTTACAGATTTTCTCCTCTTTGTTAGGGCTCCAATAACCCAGAAACAAAGCCAATGTTAACAATTTTCTGTGACACTGAATTAATCACACACACACACACACACACACACACACACACACCTTAAAAGACAAAGGTCCTGGTGCGATTACTTGAAAACAGATTCTCCTTGCCCTGACTACACAGTTGGGGCCTAAGTTCACCCTCTCTGGGCAATCCCCAGGTACCTCAAGTCTTCCCAGTCCTTCCCCACCCATAAACAGAGACCCTGATCTCGACAATTGCTGGAGGTTTCAATCCCATTGGGGAGCACAAGGTTGCCAAGTTCTGAGCCCAGCCTGGCTATGGAGTGGAAGCTCCAGAACCATTCCTAGGAGGTTGAGGAAAATGGAGTCTGAACTTGTGAGACCTGGCCCAGCACTGCTGGCAGTGAGCAAGGAGGTACCCTGCCTCCGGGGTCTTGAAGAAAAACAAAAAATTGACCTTTAACTGGTTCAGATGTCTTGTTTTTTCATTTCCCCTCCTCTAGGATAAATACATAACTTGGGGGAAAATTAAAAAATAAGGTTATATGAAAAGAAGAAAACAAACATGACATGTTTTTGTAGTTCCAAGTGATAACCACTTTAACTGTCACTTACCTATGCCTCTATTTGCTTACACCAATCGTTCCTGAAATGGAATCAGACTGTTTTTAATCTACTTTTTCTTTGATGATAGCATGGAAACCTCAACAAGTTATGTCATATGCATTCAATGCATGATTTTAACGATCATTAGTTGTGTAGAGTGCTTGCTTTGCATTGGATAACTTATAGAAATGTGCTTTTTAGGAAAGCTAGAATTGACACCACAAATATATAAGTGAGGTGAAGCACAAATTTTAGAAACTTTCATTTATTGCAGAAGAACAAAGAATTTTTAAAAAAACCTAAGAGAAGATGAGCATTTTAGGGACAGACAGCTATCTCTACTCAGAGCTTCCGTCTCTGATGAAGATTTTCCATGCTTTGTATTTCGTAGGCCTTTGTGGAGGATATTGAGGGTGGTGCTAAGCTTGTGTCCCTCATCCTCTACCTTTCTTTTGAAATCACAAACTTGTTCCTTTGACATGTTGGTTTCTGACATCCGGAGTAGTCCTTAAAGGGCAATATAGCACAAGCCTTCACAATAAGTGTCTTTGAGGTTTATACTCACCCAAACATATACTTTCAATTTCTAAGGTGAATAATTGCAACATTGCCATTCTACTTCTATACAATAGACAGGAAGTTGCTGAGAAGTCTGTACCACCAAAGCAAGACTCAAATACCCTTCCCAAAAGAAGGAGAATTTGAGACCCATACTTGATGATAGAAAAGTAAAAGATTGTCAGTAGTAGAAGAAACATGTTGTATATCAATCACCTATTGCTGTGTAACAATTCATCCCAATAGTCAGGGCTTAAAACACCCGCCATTGATTCTTGTTCACTTATCAGTGGGTCAGTTGGGAGTTGACTGATCTAAACCATATCCAGACTGGTCCACCTGGGTGTGGCTTTTTCCTGCAGGTCACGCAGGAACTCAGGCTGAAGAGGCAGCAGCTACTCTGGGGAAGGATACTCTTCTTATAGAAATGGCAGAGGTTCAAGAGCTCAAAAATCACCACTCAAGCTTATTTCAAACTTTGCTTGTGACATTTCTTCTAGAATATCATTGGTCAAAGCAAGTTACATGGCCAAGCCCAAAGGCAAGAAATGTGAAAGTCTTATAATGACTAGCTCATCCCAATATGCTGGGAACTTTCCTGGTTTTAGTATTGAAAGCCACATCTTGGGAAAACAAGATGGTTGGTCACCCTAAGGGAAGTATACTCTGGCTTCAGAGGAAAGACTTACAAAGTTATACAGCGAAGGACATAGATGCAAGAAGGGGTAAGGGATTGGGGTCAATGATTCAATCTACCACAGGATAGGAGATATAGTTCCAATGCTAGGAGTTCTGTACCCATGGGTTGGGAATGGATTCAGACTCTGTATACCTAACATCTGCACTGCACTTTATATATTCGTAGCATGTGTTTGCACCCTCATTTGATCTCTACAACAGGCCTGGAAAATGGGAAGGACAGGCATTTTAGGTGATCTCAGTTGACAGTTGAGGAAACTGTGTCAAGGGCTTGCATGACTTGACCACGTTGGAGTGAGCCTGCTCAGAGCCTTGGTTAGTGAAGAGTCGATAGTCCTCAGGCTCAGGTCTTCTGACTCTTAGCCTCCATCCTTTGCATTCTTCCTAAAAATAATTATTTTGATAAAGTTTTTGGATTCAGCTGATGACAGGATTAAGCTGTGAAACCATATTCTGTCCTTCCAAACCCTTCAATTCTAGCCATGTTTGCAAATAAGTGTAATCATTCTTCATCACTTGCAAGCAGCAGAGAGGGGAGGCTCTCTGTCACCTGAGTAATTGGCAATGCAAACTTGCCCTTTACACGTGGGGACACTTGAGAGCAGCCTGTGATGGATTCTGCATGTGAAGGGTTCTGGCAATGGGACAGGAGAGTCATGTTCACTTATTTACAGCAGAATCAATAGGAAAACCTGCAGAGATGGAACTACCCCAGGAACATGGTCCACTGCTTTTGTCTTTCCTACCCAGGGCCTCGGGATGGTACCACAGTGGCCTGTGCCTGTGAAATGCTGTGCCACCCATCTCTTCAGCAGACTCTGTGGACTTACTCTAACTTGTCTGGCATGAAGGGATTGAGAGGTTGCAGAGCTGGTACCCTTGTGTGCATCCAAGTGTCTGAGTCAATATTTTAAGTTAGTCAAACGCAGCCGTTGGTGGTTATTTATAAGGCACTGATGTAAGTCACTCCTTACAAATCATTTATTACTATTTAACTGGAAGCGATGAGATCATGCCTAAAAAAAAAAAGGCCTTAATGAGACGATGGACCTTTGGGGAGGGCCTCTCCTGGAGCCAGTTTGCTCTGAATGGAGGAGGGAGGGAGTACAGGAGGAGAGCCTCTCATCCCACTTCCAAAAAAATGTACCACAATCTTATAAAATAGTGGGTTTCAGTTACATTTCCCTGTAAACTTGGTGACTTCATTTACATGGCAAAGATTTATGAACAAGTTCACCACCATAGATGTCTATGGCATTGCGTGCCTTTGACCTCACAAGTATTCTCTCTCTGCTTGAAATGATTTTCTAAGTTTGAACTCTGAATTTTGAAAAAATGGTCCTATTTAAAGAGGAATTTCAACTAAGAAGTCTAAATATGATGTGAAGTGAGTTTCTTGTGGCCAAAGCCCAAATATTCATGATTCGTTACAAATATTTGAGACCCAGGAATAATTCTGGCAACTTTTGAATTGAGAAAGTGACCTGTTTTGTCTTATCTGACTGAACTTCCCAATTGACATAACCTGCTTGTGGATTTAAACAAAAGTCAAATTCTGAGATGTTTATAATGGCTTGAATTGAGGTTTCCAGAAACACACACAATCTATTATTGTCCAGAAGAAAAATGACAACATTGTTTTTCATTAAAACAAACTAAAAGAAAAATAGAAAATTATAAAAGATTTTCAAGTTTATCCAGTAAGTCAAGAACTTTTAAAAATACATATATGGAGTAGGTCGTATATCCACAATTCACTTTAATACTGTGAACAAGTAAGAGAGACAAGAACAATCAGGACAACACTGGCAACTAGGGGGAGAAACGTGTGGAAGGGAGTGGTGGACGGTGAAGAGGAGACATTCAGGTAAAATAGATAAAATACAGAGAAGGTGAAAGATACCCATTCCGTCCCTGCACCCTCCTCAAATGGTCTTAATGTTTGCTCTATCAAAGGCTGCTCAAAACCTATACCTGTAAGCTTATGGTTCTTTGAAACTCTCACAGCCCAGTCTTTGCTTCTAACTACATAAGGTAGAATATATTTATATGAGACATAAAACCTGCTATTTATATCAACTTTATTTAAATACAAATTGCACTCCAAACAATTCACGCATTTAAAGTGAATAATTCAATCTCTTTTAGGATATTCCCAGAATTGGGCAGCCATCACCACAATCAACTTTAGGACATGTTCAAAAATTTGTTTTAATATACTTTATTGATTTTTACAGAGAGGAAGGGAGGGGGATAGAGAGTTAGAAACACCGATGAGAGAGAAACATCGAGCAGCTGCCTCCTGCACACCCCCCCGCCGGGGATATGCCCACAACCAAGGTACATGCCCTTGAACGGAACTGAACCTGGGACCCTTCAGTCTGCAGACTGACGCTCCATCCACTGAGCCAAACCGGCTAGGGCAAAATTTGTTTTATGAGAAGCTGCATATCTGTAAGAGTTCACCTCCGGAGCCTTTCCTATTGTCCACGTTTGCATCTCTGTAGAACATCTTTTTCATGTTGCCTTTCTCTTCATTGTCTGACTTGTTTGTTCAAGCTCCTGGCATCTTTTATGTTTATTTTATATCCTCCTAGTGATTACAGCAGCCTCCGCATTTCCAAATGATGCAAATGAGTTTTAGCACAACCGTTTCTTTTTTTTCCCTCCTTACCGAACCCCACATTTCACTATGGTTCCTCTCTTAGAACTTGAAAAACCTTCACAGAAGATCTTTTCTGGGATAGCCTGTAAAAATAGGATATTGAACTTTATTGCAAAATTATCAACATTTCAGAATGTTAACTCTCTGAGAAAAGGCCCCATTTTTTTGTAATAGGTCATTTTTTAAAGCTCTGAAGACATTCATACAGTAAATGTTGAAATTCATATTTCATTTATACACCTGTAGGCAAAACCTGTTTTTGTGGGCGGGGGGGGGGGGGGCTCAGGGACTCCCTTTGGGTTATTTTTCTCATCTATACTGCAGCAAGTTTTGGGAATTAAGCTGGAAGCTGAGGTCAGTCTAGAAGTTTGCGGCTCTTTCTACCTAATTTAAATTTCCCTGAGAATTCTTTATAAAAGCTTCTGTAAGTGGAAAAAACAACAACAACAAAGGGAGAGATGGAAAGAAAGCCACATTTTATTTTTCTAAGCCAGTTATATATAATTCCAAAGGATTAGTACTAGAAAAGTCGAAGGAAACTATGTGTAATTCAGTCAGCAAGAGCCAAGTGGACTTTTATTTACCTAAAAAAAGGGTCTACTTGAGAATGCAGTTTCCAATATAGTTCTTATTCTTGTGGTCCAACATTTTTTAACATTCTAAAATTAGCAAGGCAAACCTGATCACTTGATCCCAAGAGGAATTTTATTATCTTTTCAGGGCCTAGAGCATAAGTGGAGTTAGAGTGATTGGATTCAAGCTGCAGGTTCATAATCTTTCAAGAAGCAGGTAAGCCCCTCGTGAAACTGCAAGTTCTCAGAATGGAAAGGTCGATGTTCTTCTGTAGCCCCTAACTCCCTCCTTTCCATCTGTGCTTACAACATTGTTAAGTATTTCATTAGCACCTGTTCAAGTTCACCTCCTCATGGAAGTCCCCAGATCAGGTGCTCCTAAAAGAATGACCCTCATCCTGCTCCATCCTCTCATCCGGCTCATTGCTCCTGACTGTAGTTGTATGCAGTTCACATGGCTTATATTCATGAATGTAGCTGCTGCCTGCTCTACTAGATACTAGTATACCCTCTGTGAGGAAAGGAAAATGGAAATCTCTCTTTCCAATGTCTAGAATTGTGCTTGGAACATATTAGGAGTTCAACAAATATTTGTTGAGTCTGCGTGTGTGTGTGTGTGTGTGTGAGAGAGAGAGAGAGAGAGAGAGGGAGAGGCAAAGAAGCAGAGACAGAAAACAGTGAGACAGAGAGACAGAGAAAGTGAGACAGTGAGTGAGACACACAGGGAGAAACCTAGATACAGAGAGAATATTATACTTTCAGTTAAAAATTGTCCACTCATTTGTTTGAAGAATACTATTAGACTTGAAGGGGACTAGAGTAGATGCTGGAAAAACATTTGAGAAATTATCAGGACAGCTTAGGGCAGAAAGTCTGTGTGGGAGAGGGTGCACGTGATGGTAACGGAGAGAAGTGGATATGACTTGAGAGAGATTTTGGATGTCCCTGGGGAAGACTTGGTGACAGATTGGCTATGGAGAAGCAGAATGAGGTGATGTCAGTATCTCTTCCTCTCCTCTTTCTGCTCCCTCAGACCATTGACTTCACTCGACCTAAACTATTAAATATAGGCTGCTAATTGCTCAGCTTGCTGCAGGTTTTGGTTTTAAATATGTACTCCTTTGAAAGGAATATTGTAAAATATGATGCAGTACATCTCACGCTTCTGACAAACATTTTACTGGCTCTCTGTACCCACAGGAGAAAGAATAGTCTCATATGGGTCCCTTCATCCTGCTACTCTGAGTTCTGTGCTCCTAGCACTCCTCTCTGGGGAACGACCTCCTCTCTCCTGTGTAAATGTCGTAAATCTGACCACCCCCATCCCTGACCAATGCAGCCTTCAGTGAACCTCTCTCCTCTGAAACCATATACTATTTACTGTCTAGCTCATTCATTTGGCATTAAGAATTCCGTTCACTTGAGTGGACTTTTATTAGGTACCGACCATATATTCAGATACAGTACTTGTTCCAAGTAATGTAAGGATAGTAATCCTTATATAGCACTTTACAGTTTCTGGTCTTGTGATAATGGATGTTAATTGCAATGATGGTCTTGCCATTGCTGAAAAAATACTATGACTCATTTAATTGTCATGTTTCTTCTTTTAACATAATTTTGCTCTTTTAAAAAAACTTATCTTTATTTTTGAAAGTATTACAGATGTCCCTTCCCTCCCCCTGCACCTACTCTTGCCCCACCAGGCCTACTGCACTATTCTCTACATCATGGACTATGCACAAATCAATTTGCATCCTTTAGCTAAATCCTACTCAGCTAAGAAGGCATGTTCTTTTAATATTCTGAAGAATTATTTTCAGAATATTTTATTGAATTTTTGTTTTGCTTTGTTTGTTTGTTTTGCCTTATACTTTAGATTGACCTATCAGATCTCTTTTCTGCTACAGTATTTCTTTTTAATTCAAACAATGAATCAGGACTCTGAAGAGTTCACACATTCCTATGAGCTCTTGGGCCTTGATTCATCAACTCTCACCTTGACACATTTTTAGCTCTGGGTCTTGTTAGATGGCAAATTCTTTGAAAACTTTTTTCAGTTCCTTTTAGTCTAGTCAGGTTTTCAGGGTTTGGGAGAAGGTCTTTCCACAATTTAACTTTTTCCATATTTTTGGTAATTTCATCAGCTATAGAAATCTCATGCATTGAGTAGAATGTGGTAATTATTTATACTCTGTATTTATTGCTATGCTCCACTTATTGATTCTAATTTCACTTTCTTTAGTTTTACTTCCTTTTGCCTGATTAGACTTGTCAGAAGTCTGCCTACTTTATTGTTTATAGTCCCCCCAAATTAAACTTGTTGATTTATTCATTACTCTTCTTCTATTTCTAAACACATAATTCTAATTTCCTTCTGTGGTAATAAAAACATTTGGGCTATTAATTTTCTTGAGTATAGCTTCCACTGGGATACATATTTGGTATAATGAGTTCTTTTCTTTTTTAAAAAAATCTAACTAGATTGTAATTGCAATTGTGATTTCCTACTTCTTTGATCCAAGAGTTATTTAGGAGAGTGTTTCCTCATTTCCAAGTAGTGAAAGTCTTTCAGTCATATTTTTTATTTCTAATTTTATTGGATTATGATCAAAGAATGTAGGGTAAGAAGTCTTTGTGTTTTTGAATTTGTTAAGCTTTCTCTGTGGCCAAGTATGTAATTGATTTCTGTAAAGGGTCCATGAATGCGAAGAAAAAAATGTCTTTATATATAATTCAATTATTTTGTATAAAAAAACCTTTACTTTCTGTATACCCAAACTCTCTGATTTTGAAAGAAAACCTTAACAATTTTCAGGGCAGTTGTTTAAAAAAAAATCAAAGATTCTTTGAATCTCTGATAATTATTACTATATGCTTAGGTGCCATGTTTTTATAGAACATGCAGGTTTATGATCATTGTTTCTTCTTCATAAATTGTCTTTTATTATTATGCAGTGTTCCTTCTTACTTTGTTTAGTGCTTTTAACCTTAGGTTCTACCCTATCTGATATTAATATTGTCATTCTGCTTTCTTTTGTTTGCATTTGCTTGATATCTCTTTGCTCATCTCTTTATTTTTAACATTTCTTTTCCATTTTTAAGAGTGTTCCTTATAAACAACTTATATCTGGGTTTTGTTTTTTAATTCAATATGGCAATCTCAGTTTTTTATGAGATAATTCATCCTGTTCACATTCAATTTAACACATGAAACTTAATTTTTATTATCATTATCTTTACTATTTATTTTACTTTGTATTTCTCCTTTCATTATTTTAATTTTTAAAATAATTTTTAGTTAATTATATTTATTATTCATTCTATGTTTTTCTTATCAATTTAAAAGTTCTGACCCCTGCCCTAGCTGGGTTTCTCAGTGGTTAGAGCACTGGCCCACAGACCAAAGGGTATGGGTTCAATTCCAGTAAAGTGCATGGACCTTGGTTGCAGGCCTAATCCCTGGCTCTGGTTGGGGTGCAAGCAGGAGGCAACTGATTGATGTGTCTCTCTCACATTGATGTTTCTCTCTCTCTCCTCACCTCTACTCTTTCTAAAAAATATCAATGGAAAAAATATCCTTGGGTGAGGATTAAAAATAAAGTTCTGTATGTTTTGAGAGATCCAAGATGGTCTTCCAGGATCAAACAGAAAGTAGAAATAAAATGTAGAGCAAGAAACCTGGATAAACAACTGAAGACTAGCTGAAGAGAAGTCTAGTAACCAAGGATGTACAGAAGAAGCCACATTGAGACTGGTAGGATGGGTGAAGACATGGAAAGGGATGGCCCCACTCCCATGGGTGGCAGCTGAGATATCTCAGCTGCAGAGGTTCCCCCTGAGGATCATGGAGTCTTAACCCCAATGTAAGGTCCCCAGCCCACAACACCAGAGCCAGGAAGAGATGCTCACAAAGTATGAGTGTGCAAATCAGCTATAATTTTATCTGCCAGGGAGAGACAAGAGTTTGCTGGTGACACAGACACCCTCCTAAAGGACCAACACACAAAATCTTGCTCACAGCCACTTACCTGGGCTCTTGCAGAAGGAGGGACTGGAGTCATATGAGGAGAGACTGGGGTTTGTGGCTCTGGGGAGAGAGCTGAGGGGATAGCCATCAGGACTCCAGTACTGAGTCCCTCTCCCACACTGTAGACACCATCTTTCTTGTGTGGAGCACTCTTTTCTTTATGGCATCAGCCTGGGGAATGCAATAGTCCCACCCTCTGGATATCCTCTTGCCCAACTCTATGGAGATCACATCCTGGACTAGGGTCAGCTGCCTGGGCTAGGGTATAGAGATCTTGGAAGACTCAGGAAGTGTCAATGACTGAATGGTGTGGTTTTGGAGCAGGGGCCATTCCTTCCACTTTCCTATGAACCTGACTAGCTCATATCCGTCTCGGGAGACCCACTAGCCCCACTCTGCAGGCTTCAGGTGACCCCACACTCTCAACTCTTGGTGGCATCACCTGCTAAAGTCTGAGCAGAATCCTAAACAGACTGAGTGGTAAGGCTCTGGAGCAGGGGCCACTACTCCCATGTTCCCCCAAGCCTGACCAACACCACCCCCTCATGGGAGATCCACTAGCCCCACCCTCCTAAATCCCAGCATCCCCAGCCTGTTGAGCTTGAGCTCCTGGAAGAATCTTGGACAGACTGAGTTGTGTGGCTCTAGGGTAGGTGACATCCCCCAGACCCTACATCACCACAAAAGTCTGTGGGCAACTGGTAGGTAGCAGCTAGACTTGGTATACACTGGGACATTTGCTGAGTGGCCTCAGACCCAGCATTGACCCTGACTTTGAATCCGATGAACACCACTTACCTTAACTGGTGACTCACTGAGAATTTATCTCATGCAAATCAAGTAATGCCAGAGGCTCTTTCAATGACTAAGCCTGTCAGGCAGCCAACAGGTAGAGGCGGGTGGAGGTGGATCTCAGGGTGCCTTGGGACTTGTGCTGACCTGCTCCTGGAACCAGTGCTGGCAAAAGCTGGCTATGGTGCACAGCTTGGTTTTCTTGCACACAACCAGGCCCAGCATAGGCAGACACAAACTGTGGACACTTTGTAGCTCCAAACAGGTTGCCCAAGGCCAGTCACAGGCAGCATCTGACATTGGTCTGCATCAAAATACCTCCCAATAGGCCCCAGAACCAACACATCCAGTGGCCAGCTTTAGAAAACTTCTTGGCAGGATCCAGTCAGCTTCACAAGTGGCATATCTACAGGGAGATCTCAGCAGGCAGCAGACCCTGCTGTGGTGAATTCTGCTTCCTGTGGTCAACAGCTCATACACTGTGCTCAAGGTTGATTCTCATCGTCGGCCAGCCTGAGGGTCCACCCCACAAATGAATAAGCCAATAGCAATGAAGACTCAATTACAACAGGAGGGCCCACATAACTCAGCAAAAGGACATTCCTGGAGCACCCAGATCAGGTGGTCAAGAAGACTGTGCCACTTGGTCCCACAGAACACCTACTACATAAGGCCACCCCACCAAGACTGGGATTTATAGCAGATTTACTTAATATATAGAAACAAACACAAACAGGCAGCCAAATGGATAGGCAAAGAAATATGCCTCACATTAAAGAACAGGAGAAAAATAAATAAATAAATAAATAAATAAATACAAACAAACAAACAAAAAAACACACCACTAAATAAAATGGAGGAAAGCAATTTACTAGATATAGAGTTAAAAATTTGTTATAAGAAACCATGAAAAAGAACCAGTCAGAAATGAAGAATACATTAGAAGTAAACAAGTTAAATGAAGCACAGGATCAAATCAATGATTGGGAACACAAAGTAGCAGAAAACACCCAATCAAAGCAGAAAAGTGAAAGAAGAATATTAAAAAGTGAGGATAGTTTAAGGTACCTTTGGACCATGTGAAGCACAATAACAACTGCATCATAGGAGTACCAGAAGAAGAGAGAGAGCAAAGGATTGAGAACCAGTTTGAAGACTGTTTCCCTGTTTTCCTAATATTTTATCTAGATTACTGTACATGTGTTAATGACAGATATAGGCCTATAATTTTTCTTTCTGAGATTGGCCTCATCAGTACCAAGGTCATGCTGGTCTCATAACAGGAGTTATGAAATTTCACATATTATCAGTGATCTGGAAGAATTTGTAAGACTGCTCTATTTTATCTTTGTACTAGAGGCCCGGTATTCATGCACGGGGGTGGGGGTGGGGGTGTCCCTCAGCCCAGCCTGCACCCTCTCGCAATCTGGGACCCCTTGGGTAGGGTCCCTAGGCCTGGCCGGTGGTTGGAGCCTATCGGGGCTTTCCTTCCCCTGGCTGCCAGCAGCTGGCCTGGCCCCCAACACTGTTACTGCTTGCCATCTGTGCAGTGCTGCTACCCCTTGTCCCCTCTACCAGTCACCTCCCTCTATGGGCAACAGGTGTGGGGTGCGATTGCTTGGCTGGCCTTGGCCTCCCTCTGTGGGGTGATAGCTGGCAGGCCCCACACACCCACCACAGTGTCACTGGCCAGTGGCATGGGCCTTTCTCTTTGGGGTGATTGATCGTGGGGCTCCATGATTGATCGCCCAGCAGAGGGAGGCCCTGCTCAACTGGCTGGGTCTCCGCAATCGATTGCCGTGCAGAGGGTGTCCTGGGTCTCCCTCTGTGGGGTGACGACGGGGGGCCCCCCTGACCAATCGCATCACTCCCGCCTTGGCTGGCCTGGCACCTGTGTGTGTTATAGCGTGGTTGTCCAGAAGGTCATTCTGCTGTTTGGTCATTTTGTCGATTTGCATATTGTACTTTTATTATAATAGATATTTGAAAAGATAAAATGCTAAAATTTCATGAATGAGTTTTCTGTGCTGGAAGATTTTTAGTTACAGACTCAATTTCTTTAGAAGATATATAACCATTCACAGTTAACATACATTTTAAGACAGTTTGATAGTTTTGGTCTTATCAGGAATTTCTCATTTTTATCTAAATTGTAATATGTATTGGCATAAAGTGTTCATATCATTTTTGTATTGTACTTTTAATCTTTTTATTTGCTTTTGCACTTTTATCGAAGATACTTCCAGTCTTCTGTTTTGTTTGTGTTAATTTGTTGACTTTTTCTGGCCTTTTGTGATGAATAACTAATTTATTTTTATTCTTTGTTCTTTTCTGATGTATATATTTCAGGCTATAAATTTCCATCTTGAGGTCTGAGGCTGGAGCTGGGGAGAGGGGCTCATTCAGGAGTGCAGGGAATATTACGCGTGGTTGGCACTACCCTTACATGGTTGTATCTGTCCTGAGTTTTGTGTTACTCAGATTGTTTGGCCTTTCCCAGCCATGGTCAAACCAAAACAGAAACAATGGCTATTGGGTCAAGAGTTTTATTGTCACCAAATTGTCTCCTTTGCATCACTGGCTAACCTGTTCAGAGCCCTGGGGGCCTTACCATTTTACAATATGTAATTGCCCTCTACTTAGAGTGCGACTTACTGGGACAGCAGAGGGACAGGAAGGAGTGGTTGGAAGAATTGGTGCAAGAACAGCCAAAGGAGAGCTAAGAAGAGGTTAACAAATAATATTTTATTTTCTCAGTAAACATTCCCTAATTGACTATTGGGGGCAACTAATAGTGGGTGGGTTGGTGTTGTTGGCAGAACCAGTAAGAGACAGTAAGTGTCTGTATGAAGGTTACAATCTCGTGGGGCGGGGGGAGGGAGAGGGGGGGTTTGACATGCTTCTGTGACTCCTATTGTTAAGAAATAAAAAGGATTGCCCTTAGCTACAATATTTCAAAAGGTGACAGCTTAAGGATGCTTTGCAAGAAGGGCTGTCTCTTTTTCTGTTCCTAACATTTCATATTTTAGCTGTGTGACCAAAGGCAAATTATTAAATACTAGAGGCCCAGTACATGAAATTCATGCATGGGGGTGTGTGTCCCTCAACCCGACCTGCACCCTCTCCAATCTGGGACATCCTTCTCACAATCTGGGACTGCTGGCTCCTAACCACTTGCCTGCCTGCCTGCCTGCCTGCCTGCCTGATTGCCCCTAACCTCTTCTGCCTGCCAGCCTGATCACCCCTCAACTGCTCCCCTGCCAGCCTGATTGACACCTAACTGCTCCCCTGACGGCCTGGTCGCCCCCAACTGCCCCCCCCCCTACTGGCCTGGTCACCCCACGCAGCCTGCTGTTCAGTAGTTTGGTCGTCCCTCACTAACCTCCCTACTGGCCTGCTGGTTGTTACTGTTGCTGTGACAGCATCCCAGACAATTTGCATATTCCTCTTTTATTAGTATAGATCTTTATTATTTAATGTGCCCCAGTTTCTTCATCTGTAACATGCTTTCCTTGGGCCTTAAATAACAGAGGATTTTGGGGTGAAGAGATAAGTGAGAAAATCTCTGTGATGTGTTTACCATTTGGCCTGACACAACCCATGCCAGGTATTATTGTTGATAGCTCTTCAAGTGTTTCTTTGTGTTGTTATATCCTTTACATGTCCCTTCTTCTCTGTATCTTTCTCTTTCACATAACTGACTATAACAAAGATAATAGAATTATTATCAGTGTTTCTAGAGAATTTTTTGAAAAATTGTTTTCTGGAGGCAGGAGTGATGACCACAGCATGGGGCTGCCTGAGGTACCTCTCGGCCTCTGTCAGGTGGTGATAGAAGAAGAGGGTGGCTACAGGACTGAGCGGGGTGCAGAGCACATGTGCCTGGAGAGGCGTCATCAGCATAGGAAAAGGGGTCAGCCCCAGTGGCCGCATAGGAAAGGGAGAGTTTACAAAAACCCCTCTGAGCACCACTACACACAAGTCTGCCTAGAATCTCAAGATCACAGGGTTGGACTGAATGCTGCACAGTTCAAACAGGTGCTTATTTCAGCCCTGAAGGACCTGGCTGGGGAGGCTGATGCTGCCTGACCCCTGGACATCCTAACCTACCAAGGGAAGACCTTGTCAGCCACCGTGAGAATATGTAGCAGTGGTCATGTCCCATTGTGAAGGCCTTCCACCCTGTTAGCATCTTGCAAAGGCAAGAAACGTGTTTTCTGAGGGCTTCAGCCTTCTCCTTTTCTCCTTGCATTATGTGGGAATAGGAGGGAACAAATGTTGGATTGAAAAGTCTTCAATTTCAGGCACATTCCTCTGCTCTCAAAAGTACTTTTTGGTGCCAGCATAATGTTTGAAGACTGAAGCAGGCTCAGGGCTCGGGTTGATGGAGTTTGAGGTTGACGAAGATGTTCCCAGCTGCTGTCTTTGGTGGGGTGGGCTTCAGAGGAGCATCTGCCAGAGCCAGCCAGAACTGGGAGGCAGCACTTTCAGCATATGTACCTCCGAGCTGGAGATAGTGCTGAACTCAGCAGGGCCTTCACACGGAGGGATGTGGTTGCCTTTCAGAATCCTTTGCATTTAAATGGAGATTTTGCAAAACACACCAAGTTTGGAGAGACAATTGTGCATGGAGTTTTGATCGGTGGACTCATTTCTGTTCTCCTAGGTGCTAAAGTGCCAGGGTCAGGCTGTATCTCTTTCCCAGGAAATTAACTCTACAGCCCCTTTATATGTTGGAGAAGTGGTTGTAGCTTTGCAGAAGTGAAAAGGCTGAGGTGGTTCCTTGCTGCTGTTGCCGTGTCATATTTTGTAAGAGAAAGTGAGAAGACTGCTATGGAAGGCTGGGTTAGGGTTATGGTCCTATAGCTCTCAATTCCTGAGCTATGTGTTTAAAGATACAAGTTCAGCACCAACGTTACTGTTATTGAAGAGCCTCTGAGGAAAAGGGATTGCTGCTCTTCAATGAGCAGCGGCCGCAGACCCAGCAGCTCACGTCGGGGAGGGGAGCAGGTAGGGAGGTGTTCACATGTCCGCTTCACAAGTTGGCCTTAAGCTTCACACAGACTTGAAGATATTGAGTATATGTCTAGGTTTGTAAAATTAAAAGTATATTAGGAAATTTATCATTTAGCTAAAGGTTCTACTTTTAGAATTTCAAATCTAGTTAGATTTGCATTTGGATAACACAAACCTACCTATATCTGTCTAGAATGAATTCCTCACTAAATTTATAACTAGCTAGAAGTTGGGTCATCTTTAAAATCTATCTTTTAGCAGTAAATATTCTTAGATACTGTTCTCAGTGGTTTCTGGGTCAGAGTTCTTTGTAGTATGTTACTGCTTACACCAAGATGACATCTTGCTTAACCCTTCTCGTGGTACTTGTCTTTCAGATGGGTTTCCTGATATCAGAGAAGGGTTGATGTGCAGATTTAGACTCAGTTCTGTAAACTTTTGGTCTAATCCACACAGGTGTGTTGGAGATGACACTTACAAACAGCCTGTAAACAGTAGCCACTATTATTGTTCATTCTCTCCTGTGAATGAGGTTTTCCTGAATTTAAAGCTAATGGCCCACAGGTAAACAGGCCAGTCTTTCAGAGTATCAGCCAATCTGTGGGTATTCTATATGTGGAATAGATCTTGAATGCAAGGTTTCTATTTTAGTAATCCAGATTATTTTCTCCCTTGCTTGAAAATATTATGGATTTCCCCTTTAAATAAATAATATATGCTTTGTAAAAAAAATGTAAGAAACAAAAAGTATAAGGGGGAAAGTTAGGTTTTATGTTTTTGATTTTTAAATTATGTTTGACTTTTTTCCCCTTATGTTTCACATATAAGTAATATCATGTAGTATTTGTTTTCCTCTGTCTGGTTTATTTCATTTAGCATAATGCCCTCAAGGTCTATCCATGTTGTTGCAAATGGCAGGATTTCCTTATTTCTCATGGCTGAATAATATTCCATTGTGTGTATATATGTGTTTATGTGTGTGTGTGGGGGGTGTGTGCATACATACACATAAACCCCACATACACTATTATCTTTCCATCTCATAGGTACAAACACATATATTTAGAATTGGAGTTGATGAAAGGTCTGATTTTCTAGATGTCAGAAATAGAGTGGCTTCAACATGGACTTGTGAGCTGCTGTTGAGCTCATGGTGGAATCCATTCCCAGTGTGCCAGACAGCTCAGTCAGGCAGTCATTGGACATAGCTCAGCATACCCACGAAGGGACATGGACAAAGTTGGGGAGCCCTGAAGTCACCATCATCAGTCATGAGATTGCTTCCGAGCTGTCAAAGACTGTGTAGACATCAAACCAGAAGGATTCAGAACTATTGCTAATACATATATTCATATAAATGCAACTTTTCCCTGTGATCATCCAGTCAAACAAACAAACAAACAAACCTTGAAGTATCCCAGTAGAACTCCAGTGTGGAGGGAGAATAAAAATTAGATTTAAAAAAATGTAATGTGGCCAGTTTGTGGTCTTCTTTTATTACCCAAAGATTTATCACATTCACTATATAATTAAATCTCTGCATCTGTGGGGCACAAATGTTTTCTTTCTAACATTTATGGTTTGACATCGGAAACATCTGTGCAGGCCCAGTATGCAACATCTGGAAGACATTTCTGAGCTTTTATGACATACAGAGTGATCTTTGTTTTGGAACAAGTGTGTGGTTTTCCCCAGTAGCTCTTCCTGCTGGTAATGTCCTTCTAATTGGCATTTCACTGGGGGATTGAAAGAAGCCTGGCTTCCTGACCTCCGCTGTGTGTAAGAAGATGCTCCAGAAGAATCTTCAGACTCAAGATTCACAGACGGAGAAGATGCTGAGTCAAGGGTTTAATTCATTTAAACCATTTCATTGATCAAGGGGAGCAGGTTGAGAGGAGGGAAGCGAACTGTCATTATTAGCTCAGAACTTTCCTAGATGCTTTTTTCAGATGAAGGCATTTATAGCAAAGTGAACATTACTGCCCCCATTTACTAAGGAAGAAACTGGGTCTCAGAGGGGCTAATTTACTCAGGGTCATCCAGCTAATTAGTGATAGATGTGGGATTTGTCTAATACTGTGTTAGAATATGGTATCCTTGCTTGGAGAGTGGGCAAGATAGTTTAATATGCAACAAATATTTATTGAGGACCTACTATGTGCAAGGAAGTATTTTAGGTGCTAAAGATAGATCACTGGACAAAATAGACAAAATTCTCTGTCCTTATAGCACTTACATTCTAGTGCAATAGAATGAGAATAAACAAAGTGCATAAGTTACATTGTAGGTAGGATGTCAATAAGTGCTATGAAGCAAACAAACAAACAAACAAACAAACATAGATATGAAGTTCAGGAACATTGAGGGAGGATTTGCTTCAGTTTGGCTTCCTCCCAGCAGAGCCTGACACCAGTGCCTGATAGTGGGTAATTTATTTGGGAGGTGATTCCAGGAAGCAAAATGAGGGAGTCGGGAAAGTAACCCAAGGTAGAAAAAATGGCCAATAAGGGCACATTAAAGAACTGATTACCCCAACAGGGAACCCTCTGGGGAACTATGCAGAACACACCTAGAGTTGTCCTGTGGCAAATTGGAGAACTTGGGGCTTTAGTCCTTCATTGATTAAAGGTTGCTTCTGGGGAACTCTAACTCTTCTCAATGGACAGGTTATGCCTGTGAAGGAAAGGTCTTCTGTGGCTCCAAAGCAGCAATGCATTGAGGTGTCAGGGCATGTACTTGGTGGAACCCTGCAAATGATTTCAATATGCTGAATTCAAGTGGGCAACAAGCAATGGCATTGTATACCCCAAAGGTCTCCATTACAGGGTTGAAATTTAATGTGGAAAGGTCATTGTAGGCCTTTCTGTACAAGTGCTATTTAAATAAGGACTTAAAGAGGTCAGAGGTGAGCTGATAAAAGAGGAGTCTATGCTAAGGTAGACCAATTTCAAGGCCCTAGTGTGAGAGGATGTCTAGCATGGTCAAGGAATATTAAGGAGGTTTGCCTGGGTGGCTGGAATGAAAGAGTCATGGATGAGAAGAATAAAAGATGAGGTAAAGGGTAGTGGGGACCAGATCAATACAGGCCTTGGGGATTACCGTAAGGACATTTGGTAAGCCATTGGAGGGTTTTGAGCAGAGGAGTGATGTAACTTGACTTACATTTAAATGCATTATTCTTGTTGCTGGGTTGAGAATCAACTGTAAGAGAAATGATGAGGATTGGCTGTGGCAGGGTAGTCAAGGTAGGAGTGGTAGGAAGTACATGGATTCAGGATATGCTTTGAAGGCAAAGCCCACAGGGTTTCCTGGTAGACTGACTGTGAATCATGAGACAGAGATAGATGAAGGAGGGTTGTAAGTATTTTGGCCTCAGCAACTAGAATAATAGAGTTGCTATTAAGTGAGATGGGGAGGCAATAGAAGGCACAGATTTGATGAGGAAGATCAAGTGTTCTGTTTTGGACATTTATAGTTTGAAGTGAAGAGTAGATATAAAATGAAGAATGGCAAGTAGGAAGTTGGATCTAATCCTGGAGTTTAGGGGTGAGGCACAATTTGGAGATATAATTGTGGGAATCTTCAGCATATGGATTTATTTCAAAGCCATGAAACCGCATGAGATCACCAGTGGATGGAGAGAGAGAAAGTGCTCTGAGGGCTGAACATTTATAAGTCGGGGAGAAGAGGAAGCCAACACAGGGGACAGAGAAAATATAACCAGAAATGAAGGAGAAAAGCCAAGAGAGAGCTGTGTATATGAAGTCAGACTGGCTCAGGTTTAAGAGAAAATTGAAGGAGAGTAATTGGAGACAAGGAATAGAAACTATTTCTTTGAGTTATTTGGCTACAAAGAAGAGTTGACAAATGGAGTAATAGTTACATGGGAAGTGGAGTCAAGAGAGGATCTTTTTTTGTTATTGTTGTTGTGAGAAATAATTGCAATTTGTCTGCTGGATGGAATGATCCACTGGATAGGGAAATGGAAGATATAGAAAAGAGAGAGGACAATTACTGCCTCAATATCCTTTCTACTGTAGTCAAGAGGTAATGGGTATAAATCTCCAGGGACAGTTCAGCCTTACATAAGAACAAACAAAGTTCATCATCTTAACAAAAGAGTTATAGGCTATGGATGCTGGTAGATGTGGAGATGTTTTGGTGGGAGTTTCTGAAAGTTACTTCTCATTGTTTCATTTTTTTTCCAGTTAAGTGGGACAAGTTATGACATTGGATGCTGAAAAGAGAGAGAGGTATAAAATATTGCCTAAGTGAGTGAGGGAGAGAATAAATTATTGAAATATTCTATGATTGCCTGGGAAGAGCATTAAGTGTCCATCTGAAGTTTATACTCATACATTTATTTTAGCAAGGTAAGATCCATAAGTCAATCATTAAAGGATGACAGAGATGAGTGAGGTGGGTGTTGCCAGTAAGTTAGGATTCCCTGCCACATGCTCCCAGGGCATATTTCTATCCTACCAATCATCAGATTTATGAGGGAGCAGAAAAAAAGGCATTTTCATACATGAGTTAATGACAATGAGAATTGATAGAACCTTTTGGGTGAGCAGTTTGATAACATCAAAATTTAAAACTATCTGCCTCCCTACATCTCACAATGTGGTGTACAATTTAGAGCTTCCTCCACGGGACCCTGTGCCTCCGCAGGACTCCTGCGCTCACTTCCCCAGCTGCTGGGAGTCCTGACTCTACTGACTTGCTCTTTGGGAATTGCCCTCAGAAAAAGAGAACCAACCCAGTTGGGAGCAGCAGGCACCCAGTGACTGTTCAATGTGGAACAATTTGGAAGAGTCATGATAGGTTTAGAGCTCCCTGTGCGGTCTGCTGAGGCCTTTGTCATGACTGCATCACAGCTCAACAGTGTCCTTTTTCCAGTTCTAGTTCCTGCCCTCCTCAACACCCAACAGGTGTCTTGCACTCAAACAACCTTCCTGCACCAACACACATTCAGCCTATTTCTCAGAGCACCCAACCTAATAGCTCTTTGATTCAGAAATTCTACAATTAGGAATTTATCAAGAGGAAATAAGCAAGAGTGCAAAGATTTTGTTGATATCTATACTAATAAAAGAGAAATATGCAAATTGACCATACATTCACAACGCCCATCAGCCAATAAGGAGTGAGCATGCAAATTAACCCAACAAAGCTGGAAGGTTAATTTGCATATGCAGGAGCAGAGCTGCTGGGAGGGGCGGGGCACCTGCTATGAGGGGGAGCGCGGGGACAGAGGGAGTTACAGGAGCATGCTCTGGCTGGGAGCAAGGACTTGCAGGCTCCTGGGCGGCCAGGATGAAGCCAGAGGAAGGAAGGCCTATTCTTGTATGAATCTTTGTGCAACAGGCCTTTAGTATTGTTTATAAAAGTATAAAATTGAAATGACTTCAACAGGAAATATAGGTTAAATTATGTATGGTTCCTCCATATGATAGACACATCTATCTGCTTAGAAGCATGTTTAAGAACATGAAAAGATTTTCACAATATTTTGCGTGAGAAATGCCAGTTACAAAGCAGTGAGTTCCAAAGAACCTTAAAATGATCCCTATGGAGACTTGTGTATGAAATACAGAAGTAGTGAGACATCTTAAAGAAAAATTACCAAGATCATTAAAGTGGTTAACTGGACATTGGAATTATATAGGTGGTTCAAATATTTTTCTTTTTGTTCACTTTGGTTGTCTAATTTTAATATGCTGACCACAAATTGCTTTAGTAATACAATAAAGCAATTATCTTAATTTGAAGAAAATGCATTAAATTCCTGTTATCTTTATCGTGAGAGGAATGGAAAACTCCCATGGGTAGACTGGTAGAACTACACAACTAGAATAAATTTGAACTCGAGCCCTCATAAGCAAACTTTTGAAGACTACATGGGTGTGTCTATATTAAAATATCTAAATTTCCTGGACACTTCAGTGATTTATGGGGACAATACACACAATGTTTAAAATCAAGATTGAAAAAAAGATCTATATAATTACCACACTTATCACAGCTATGGAAATCACTTCAGAGATGCCAACATTATGCTGCAACTTTTGGCAGAATCATCGCATCAATGGTTCCAACACTTCATCATGAATGGGCCACGTTCATGATTTTTTTACATTCGTGCCACCTATAAGATGACAATCTTTTTCCTTAAGCAGACTATTTGTGGGACAATGAGAACTTTATTAACCTGATTCTAAGTACAATGTTGAAGATAAATTGACTTAATTTGCTACTAATAATTTTTAGACATACATTTAATTAAGTGCATAACTATCAAAATAGAAAGCGCTTGTTTGTGAACCTACTTGGGGAACAACCTGCACGGGCTGCCAGCATCTGAAAGGACAGATGATTCTGGGATCCACGCTGTCCTGCCCAGCTGAGGGAAGAAGCAGGGCACACCGTGACATTTGCCCTGCCTCTTCTCAGTACTGGCACATCCAGGTTTCTGCCAAATATTTATCTGTAGGTCAGTGAAGTGGAGATTAATAGATGTTAAAGGAACATGTATGGGCTGGTGGGATAAAGTGTAAAACATAGAAAATTTACACATAGAAAAGTGTAAATTTTTATGACCTTTTCTCTCTGAGGCACGTGTCACCACAGACATGACTTATGTATTTATTTTGGCCAAGGATAACATACCAGGGCCTGACACCAGGTTGGTGGTCGCCAATGATTCTTGAACTTAATTGACTAAAACCTTTTAAAACTTTTCTTTGATATACTGGACATTTCAGAAAGAGAAGGACCCCCATTTGAAATTTAAAGGAATTCAGAAGCCACATTGGGACAAACATCTATGGGAGAAACATCTATGAAAGTGACCGTGACAATTTGCCTGGACTGTAGTGTGGAGTGTGGGAAGGGGCTGTGGTATGGGGTGTGGGAGGGGCTGTGGTGTGAGGTACAGGAGGGGCTGTATGTGGGGTGTGGGAGAGGCTGTTGAAAGAACATGTGATCTCTGTTGGAGGACCGTTGCTTCAGCCTGAAGAATAGGTTGTAGTAATTCATATAGTTACCCAAACTATGTTGAGCAATCAAATCCTCAACTTGAGATGCAGGGACCAATGTCTGGAAAACCTCCCTGGTTCTCATCCCCTCTTCCAAACTCTGTCACTTGGAATTGATTTAAAAGTGTCCAGCGTGAGAGAGACTTCTTGCGTTTCATTGCCTAAAGCAGCTCTGGTCAGCCTTCTTTCTTATTGGAACTTAAAGAATACAAACAAAAAAGCTAGTTTATTTCCATTTTCATGGGCTTTATTCTGATTCAATATGCCATCCCAACATATTTTTCATTTGTAATCTAGAAAAGTAATAATAGTGATAGTTCTCATTTATATAACATATACATATACTTTTATACCTGTTCGCACATGTTATTCTCCTTACTATGCTTGGGGAAAAGCAGGGTAAATGTTATTATCTCTGGACCATAAATAAATGAACATTGTGGGAATATTACTATAATCCAAATATTGTGCTAGCTATCTTTATATTTTAAGGCCCTTAGTGATACCTGGGAGGTCAGCATCATTATCCTCATTTACAGGACAGAAAACTGAAGTTCAGAGAGGTTAAATGATCTGCCCTCAGTGATGTAGTTTGTATGATGTAGATTCAAAATCAGGCCCATCTGGCTGCAAGCGGGGTGCTCATGTGATGCATGTTATGGCTATTCAGACAACCATCCATGCTCTGGATGGGAAGAAATGCTTTGGGGGTCATACCTGAACTCCATTAATCTATTGTAATTAATTATCGAGTTGGAAGGATTGAATTCTGCTATTCCAAAGGCATATTTCTAGAACCTTAGCCAAGAAAAGAATGTTGATCAATCTGTTTTAAGGCCTGGACATGCTCATCTGGTTTAATTTTTAAAGACTTGAGATCTATGAGTTTTCTTTTATGAAAACTATCTTTCAGAGTTATGGTGAGGATCAACAATAATGTACAAAAGGCAAGCATAATCATGTTTGGTGGGTGTGGATACGCCATGGTGATATATTATGAGGCATTACAATGTCAAAAACATGAGCCTTAGAATTAGACAAACCAGGGTACCAGTCTTGTTATCACCAATTGCTAGTGCTGCACCTTTGAGCAGTGGACTTAACCCCTTAGCAGTCATAAAGTGAAGGGGGCACTCAAACAGTAGTAGCCATCATTGCTATCTTTTTTCAGTGTGGTATATCTGGCTGTCTGCATAGTCCCTTGTCAGTGAATATGACTGTAGTAGACCTACTGTGTGCCCTATGTTTGGACCTTTATTGTGGTTTTCAACTTGGAAGGTGCTAAATCAATGTAAACTAGAGCTGTTGGCAACAGTTTGACTCCGAGCAGGAGAGAAACATTTTACAACTTACCCTCCTTCTTGATCAAACAAATTTTGGAGGTCTACCACGTGCAAGTCTAGATGTTGAAGCTATGTAGAGAAAAAGATGAAATGCTGTCATCATTATACATGATCAGTACTTTAGGAGGAGTTCAGAAGGGGGCTGTGACCTAGAAGTGATGGGGAAGGTCTCTTGAAAGTTGCAAGACAGGACAGGATTACTAAAGAGGATTCCAGCTGTGAAGAAGGGTGTGTATGGAGGGCACAGGCAGACATGTGCATTGTGTGCTAGAGGAAACTTGAGTCAAGCTGGAGTAGAGGGAGTAAGATGTAAGGAGAATAACACAAAGGAGGACATTCCAGGCAGGTATCTTCAAAAATTAGTTAGGTCAGTTGAAAACAGTTATCAACAGCTTATCTATTCCCTGAGTATTCATGTGTAGGAAGACTTGGGGTGGTGGGGCTGGAATTTAATGAGCTAATTACTTTGTAAGTTGTTAAAATGCTCTGCAGATGGAAGGAATAATAATTATTATTGGTCTGCTCAATTGACCACTTTCTCTTCTCCCATTCAGTTATTTCTTACTATGTTCTCCATTTCTACTACTTATCTCTTTAATATTTTGTGTTCCAAGCATGGTAGAATGTTACTTTGATGGTCTCAAGTGAACTCTGATCCTGGCATTCATGTTTTAGGGTAGCCTCTCCCATTGAATCTGACTGCCCCATGACCCACAGCATGTGGTAGAATTGATGCTAATCCAGTTCTTCACCTATGCCTTCAGAAGGCCTGGAAGCTTTGATTTTGTGTCTGGGCGAAGCCCTCCACCATGTAAGAAGTCCTAACTTGAGACCTTTCCACTGTGTGAAGCCCAAGCTATCCATGCTGAGAGTTTATGTGAAGAACTGAGGTGCCCAGCCAATAGACCCAGGTATTTCACAGCTGGTAGCCAGCACCAACCATTCAGCTGTGTGAGTGGGACTATTTTGGAAATGGATTCTCTTGCCCTACTCAAGCCTCCTGAGCTGATGCCACATGGAACACAGATGAACTGTATATTAGTTTCCTAGCATAGCTGTAGCAAAGACTCACAAACCAGGTGATTTAAAACAACAGAAGTTTATTCTCTTATAGTCCTGGAGGCTGGAAGTCTGAAGTCAAGGGCCATGTAATGCATGTTATGGCTACTGAAGGCTCTAGAGGAGGAACCATTTTGGCCTTTTCCAAGTCTGGCAGCCCTGGGTTTTTCTTGGTTTGTGGCATCATCGCTCCAGCCTCTTCCTCATCTTCATATGTCCACATTCCCTCTGTGTCTGTGTCCAAAGTTCCTTCTTCTTATAAGGAAACAGTCATTGGATTAGCCCACCATGACAACCTCATCTCAACAGTATTATATCTGCAAAGATCCATTTTCCAAAGGAATCACAGTCATCAGTACCAGGGATTAGGGTTTCAACATATCTTTTTGGGGACACAATTTAGTCCATTACAAAGTGTCCACATTGAGCCCTGCTTTAATTGCAAAATCATGAGCAAATTAATAGATGAATTCATTTTTAGCTATTGAGTTTTGGATCACTCTGTCATGATCAATAGATAATGGGACACTGAGGTACAGGCCCTTGGTACCCTGTCTTGGATTGCACTGTTTCTCACCTTTCTATCTCCAGACTGTTAATGCCATAAGAAATGTGAATGCATACACCCCTATTATCTCTCATTTTTATCTTCCTGGTCCTAGTAAGTTTGCATTAGGAGTCATGGCATTTCTTACTTTCCCAATATGATTATTCCAATATGGCTTCAGAATCTTCTTTTCTGCATGCTCAGGTGCCAATATTCCTTCTTATTGCAACATTGTTTTAGATTTCTGCTAAATGTCTGGTCCTGCATTAGCCACAAACTTATGGCTGTCCCTTCCTCCATTTATGGGTCTATACACCTCCCCTCACTATAAGGATTTGACAACGGGCATTCTCCTCTTTAACAGAACTGACTCTGTGTCTTCTCACTGCCTGGTGCTGAGGATCAGGCAAGTGTGATCTGGGCCCCATCATAAGTACAAAGTTTGTTGTTTTAAAAATGTGTGTCCAACCTTGTATGCTTATATGCATGGCCCATGGACACAGACAATGGGGCAGCGAGGGCCTGGGGCTGGAGGGGGTCAAGGGGGGAAAGGGGGACATATGTAATACTTTAAAGTAAAGAATTATTTTAAAAAATGTATGTCCAGGCCAAGCTGGTGTGGCTCAGTGGTTGAGTGTTGACCCATGAACGAAGAAGTCACTAGTTTGATCCCTGGGTTTCGGGCTCCATCCCCAGCAGGGGGCATGCAGGAGGCAGCCAATCAGTGATGTTTCTCTCTCATCAGTGTTCCTATCTCTCTATACCTCTCCCTTCCTCTCTCTCTAAAAACAATAAAAACATATTTTTAAAAATGTGTGTCCAGGATCATTCTCAACCTATATTACCATAAATGGAGGTGGGAAGACATGAATTGAAGGTGGGGCTGGGTAGTTGATAAGAATGCAGGGTGAGGTAGAGTGAAATGCTAGAGCAGGAATGAATCTCAGGGAAAATTCTAGCTATTTTTATTCTATTCCAGCCTACCTTCCCTGTCATTCTTACATATCCCAAATTCATGCTTATCTGGTTGCTAGTTTTAAAAATTATCTCCCTCTCATTTTTGTATTTATCCACAGCATCTTCTCCTTCAAGACTCCAATCAGAGCTCACCTGTCTTTCTTCTTGCTCTTCCATAACTTTGAAGCTCCGGGATTCCAGCCGTCTTTCTCTATGCATTATTAGTATCTTCACATCACAGGGCAGTTAGGGGCAAACAGGCTGGCAGGGGAGTGGTTAGGGGGTGATCAGGCTGGCAGGCAGAAGCAGTTAGGGGCAATCAGGAAGGCAGGCAGGCAAGCAGTTGAGAGCCAGCAGTCCTGGATTGTGAGAGGGATGTTTGACTTCCTGTTTAGACCCGATCATTTTGAGCCTTAAATGAACCTCTTTGGACTAACCAATGAACTTGTATGCATATATGCATAACCCATGGACACAGACAATGGGGTGCTGAGGCCTGGTCAAGGGGGAGGATGGGAGCAGCTGGAAGAGGTTAATGGGGGGAAAAGGAGGATCCCTGTAATACTTTCAACAATAATAATTAAATAAAAAAATAAAATCAATTTTAAAAGGTAAAAAATATATAAAAGAACCTCTTTCTATATATGTACACATCCTACTGGTTCTATTTCTCTGCAGAGCCCTGATATAGGAGTGTTATAAGCAGAAAAGGAATGGGATCTGATTAACCTTTTAAATAAATCTCTGGCTGCTCTATTGCACTTAGACCACAGAGGAGGCGAGGGCAGAAGCAGAGAGCCTACCTAGGAACACTTTGTAATAATCCAAGAGAGGGAGCCAGTGGTGGCCTGTACCCTGTCAGTAGCAGGGAGGTGATCTGAAATGGTTGGATTCTGCATTATCTCTGAAGGTAGAGCCACCATTATGTGCTGTTGGATACGTGACAGTTTAGCTGCAGTTCAGTTTAGAGAGCTCTCAGGCTTCGTCAAATCATAGGTTAGGTTAGTCACTTATTTTACATGATTCAGATCATATGAGGCCAAACAGAAAAAGACTGTAAGTGTTAACAGACACATGCCGTTAAGTGAAAGCCTGATCCTTAGAGAATTCTGGCCTCAGCCAAACAATTCAAACATTTTCAAACATGTTGGAATAAGCAAGAAACAAAACAGGCTTTGACAGATAATTTATTTCTAAACTATATGTATCTTCAGGGTAACTGAATCCAGCTGTTTCCCCGCCTTTGCTCCTCCCCTCGCCCATCTCGGTGATGAGGCACCGACAGGCTTAGAACGCGTGGAGTGGAGTGTTCGCACAGCGGGACCAAACATTTTGTTATTCATAGGGACTCTGACCTTAGGAAGGCTGTTTTCTTCTATAAATCATCACCCAGACACTCAAGTGCTGCTCTATTTGGCAAGGACTCTCTACTCAACCTGTATCTGGCGTGCTCCAGGAGAGCCTTGGTCCAGGTTCAGAAGCAAGCTCTTCCTGTCCCTGTCCTTGTCCCTGTTCCAGAGCATCACTACCCACACTCCTCAGGGCCAGGAGCCTGCCCGCTGTCTTCTGACTCAGGGTCCTTATGGAGGCGTCCCCTCTGTGTGGTGGCCACTTCTCCCATCTATTCACCTGGCTCAAGCCATTCACCTTTCCTGTGGAGTCTCTGTCCAAGGTGGTGACTCATTTAGCCTTCACTTAGAGCCGTGGATCCCAACCATTTTTTGGCCATGCCCCACCTAAGCATCTCTAAAAACCTGGTGCCCACCCCACGTCCCTGCCACATATCATTTTTATTATTCAAAAAGTGAACTCCTATTCCTGTGGAGAAAGCTAAAAGGCCATTAACGTGGTCTAAGCAAGCTTCTGAAGAAAATGGCATCCATGAAAGAGAAAAATAAAAGAATGAAAATACAGTTGAAGTACTGAGGAAGAAATCACTAAGAAATTGTTAAAATAATAATATGAAGTTATATATAAAAAACAGCAAAGTTTCAAAACATATAATAGAGAACTGAAATACATGAACATGTCACAATATATATTTATATACTCTATAAGAGTTCCTAGAAACATAAGAAATGCAAAAAAAAAAAATGCACTGTGAATAACTCATTCTCGAATTGCCCCATTAAAAATCAAATGGCCCCCCTGTGGTGCATGTGCCCCACGTTGGGAACCACTGACTTAAGGCTTCTTCCATACTGAAGCTTCCTTGAGCCTCTGAGACTAGGTCACCTGTCCTGTCACTGGCATCTGTAGCAACCTTGCAGATCCTCTTTTAAATGCCCAGCATATCTGTATGCACCCTTATAATGTCTATTTTTGTCTTCTGGCTCCAAGGATCCAGGAGGTCAGGCCCAAACCAGCTGGGTTCACTCCTGTATATCCAAACACCAGCATAGTACCTTGTATCCTTTGGTTAATAATTTTTGAAAAAAATTGCTATGTGTCTGACACCGTGCTGGGCTCTGCACATATACTAGTAAAGATTTGTTGACTGACTGACTATTGCAATGAAATTGTAAACATATCTAAATTCTCAATTATTTTCCTAAAAGTAGGTCCCATTCCCAAATTTGTAGTATCAACAAAAGACATCATCATTATATCTCTCTGTCTCCTAGCTAAACATACTACTTTCTTTATTTCTTGTATGAAGTGCCATCAATCCCTATGAATTACTAGTTCTTGCAAATAGTCTTTATATTCATCTCTTTACTCCTGCTGATAACTAATTGGTGGTCTTTATCATGCCTCAATTACTAAAATAACTATTCCCATCCTTTCTCTTTCTCAGAGGCAAATATCATCAGGAATTTGGTGATATGCAGTCCACAATCCTATACTTTCATATATAAATATGTATATACTCACATACATATATACTAGAATCCCCATGCACAAAGATTTGTGCAAGAATGGGCCTTTCTTTCCCTGGCTGACAGCACTGCCTTTCCTCTCTGGCCCCGGAGCCACCTCTTTCCACTCTGGCCCTGCTCCGGCCCTGCCTTCTCACACTGCCCAGAGGCCCTAAGTGTCTGGGGTGGTGCGGAACACCTGTGTCATCACCATGGCAATGATGCAAGCATCCCACCCACTCCCGACTGCTCAGTGCCTGTGTATGCAAAGTAAACTTCCATCTTTGTTGGGTTAATTTGCATACTGACCCCTGATTGGCTGGTGGGCGCTACGAAGGTATGGTCAATTTGCATCTTTCTCTTTTATTAGTGTAGATAGAATATGTATATGTATATAGAATATGTATATATATTTTATATGTGCATGTATACGTGTATATATAAGTATATAATACATGCACTCAGATATGAACACATGTATATATTTTAAACATTTACTTGAATAATATAATACTGTATGTAATATTCTGCAGCATGCATTTTATTTGCTTTATTTTTATCTTATTGATATGAAATGAATATTTATGGCTTAGTAATCAATATTTATAATTTTAAAATATTATACTTTTTTAAAATAAGGAGACTTGGAATTCCTGTTGTAAGATTGTAACCTAAAGACATTTTTTGCTTTTTTTTCCTCTTAGAAAGGCTTCAAAAACTAAGAAATGAAACAAACCACAGATTCTATAGGATAAAGTGAGGTGACATGTGTAACATATGTGACTGCAATGTATGAAGAAGGAAAGCAGAGCAAGGAGGACTCATGGATTAACCAGAGGGAAAGAAGTAGGTTCCCCCATGGCGTAGAGAAGGAAGGGGCCAGCAGAGGTAGGTTCCCCCCATGGGATAGAGAGGGAAAGGGCCAGCAGGACAGAATTAAAACCTAGGACTTACCTAAGGTGGGAAGCTAATAGAAAATCTTCCACTATAGAGTCATGTCCTCAGGGGGAGGGTGATGGAGTAAACGTATGATCAGCCTCCACCCCACAAGCCTGGGACCACAAGCCAGGACTCTCATGGACTTGCTATTTAAATTAACATCATCTGGGTGGTTCCAAAAATTTCAAACTGTGAACTTTATTTATAGTGTTGCTAAATTTGCAGATACCCTGAGTGCCTGGCAAAAGCAAATAAAAAATGGAAGCAATTATTAACCCCAGGGAAAAAACAAAAAGCTGTACAAGAATTATTTGGTGGGAAAATATATCTACATAGTCATAATAATGAAAACACTGAATATGGATTTGACAAAAATGGAAATATAGTAATTATATTGAGAGGATGAGGGGAAGGATAGAAGTGAGCTAAATAATAGGGAGTCAATAGTTAAGGTCTGAAATAGATGAATAAAAAGAATTTCTATTATTTTTGTGAGATTAAATAATAATAACAATAGTTAAGCTTGTAACCTTTTGAAGGAGTTTCTCTGGGGACTTGAGAAGTAAGAGTAAGATTAAGTTAAAAAATATACCTGTGTGTGCCTTTTAACATTATTTGACTTTGAGTGGCTGGGTGGAAGAGATCAACCCAAGAACTTGTATGCATATGTGCATAACCCATGGACACTGACAATAGGGTGGTGCGGGCCTGGGGCAGGGGGCTAGAAGAAGTCATTGGGGGAAAATATGTAATACTTTCAACAATAAAAATTTTTTTAAATGATACTTTTTAAAAATATATATTTTAAAAAATATATTTTTATTTATTTCAGAGAGGAAGGGAGAGGGAGAGAGAGATAGAAACATCAATGAGAGAGAATCATTGATTGGATGCCTCTGCATGCCCCCTACTGGGGATCAAGCCTGCAACCTGGGCATGTGCCCTTGACTGGAATTGAACCCAGGACTCTTCCGTCCACAGGCTGATGCTCAATCCATTGAGCTAAACCAGCCAGGGCAAAAAAAAAAAAAAAATGATACTCTTAACATAAAGGGATGGTAAAATAAATTACACAGATACAAGCCAACTAAGAACATTGTGATGTTAATACAAAAGTAGAATTCAAGGCAAAAAAATATTATATCAGATGAATATTTTAAGTTGAAATTATAGTCCACAAGGGAAATATAAAATCATGAATATTTTGCCTTCCAAACACTAGTAAAATAGATGAATCAAAAACTATTTTAAATTGCAGGAACAATTGCTAGAAGCATAGTAAGGCCTGAGGCATTAACTATTATAAAATCAAATTGGAGAAACAAGGAGGGAAGGAATTTAGAGAGAATTTAAGTAATGTAATCAGTAATTTAATATGATGCTATTAAACAGAAACTGTATGAACTATGCATACTGATTATGAATCTATACAACTAGAAATAAATAACTGAAACATAATAAAATATTCTAGAATCACTCAAAAGTTTTAGTGTACTGTCCGAAGTAGCTCTTGGAAGAAAGGGAAACATCAATCCTTCAATTAAAGTATATTGAGAAAGCAGTGGTAATGTGAACACTACAAATTAAAGCTTATGGGGAGTGGATAACAGGACTGAAGAAAAATTCATATTTATTACTTTAATTTTCAGACAAATTGAAATGAAAACAAAATGTGTTAACTCAAGGAACTGGAAAAAATAAATAAGAAAATTAAGAAAAATGAAACAAAAATATAAAACATGTAAGTAACATAAAACAGAACTGAATAATTAGATTCATAAATAATAGTAAAAAATGTTTAGCTTGTCTAATATAAAATAAAAAGATCACCCAAAAACATAACTTTAGGCATCAGAAAGTATGTATATTTACAGATAACAAATAGATAAAATACTATGAAAATAAATATAAAGGACAAAGTTAACAAATTTGAAAGCTTGAGGAAAATATAAATTAGAACTGTTTAATGAGAAGATCTGAAATAAATATTTAATGAAGAGACAAAATGAAAAAAACCCAAGATATCACCAAAAATAAATGTGTCAATTCTAGACACTTTTACAGATGAATTCTTTCAAACTTTCAAGGGACAGAAAATCCCCAGAATGTAAAATCTGTTTCCCTTTCTATCACTTTCTGGGTTTTAAAAAACACCTCTGAACTCCAGTTTCTAAATTAATAAAATTAAAGTAGTTATAATGAATATGCCTGATTATAATAATGTAAGGAAAACTACACACACTTAAACATACGAGACTTGATAAGAAACTATAGTAATGTCCTCAATTATAAAATAAATATAGAAAATTTCAATATCTTTATAACAATTATATTTGAAAAATTTTGCAGGGAAAAGGTATCATTCACAAGAGTAAACAGCAAACTAAAACTAAAATAAAACCCACAACAAAAAAGTGGTACAAGAAGCACCAATTTACTGGCATACAAAATAGTTCTTGCATAAATAGAAATACATAGATTTAGGATTAGAGTTGACACCAATTGATTATGGAAAATATAAGTACGTGAGCAGTCTGATGCTGAATTTATACATTTTCTGTGGAATTTACTTTCTATGGAAGTCTTGGCCTAAATATTTTCCATAATTTTCAACAAAGGGGAATATCTACATTCATACAATATTGTGGCTTATATTTAGTCTGCTACTGAACACTAATGAACAAATACATTTCCTATGGTTAATTTTTATTATTAGTAGGTTTGCTTCTATATTCTGGAGAAATCTCTTCTTTTGCCCAAATGGTGACTCACATAAATTAAATACTCGAGGATTCAAATGATTAGGTCACCCAGGAGGCATGAGAGACCTCCCAGGAGGCCAGAGCAAACAACCATCGCCACCACCAGTCTGGCATTTAGGGCAGAGAAAGGAGGATATGCTATTAGACATAACATATCTCTGAGAAAGCCTCGGGTGAATGTCAATTTCCAGAGAACCCGTGTTTCTAATAAAACCCATGACAGAAGTAAGTGCCAGACTGCAGCTGCTTCCTACGAAGAGTCCCCATGTAGCTGTTGCTTTATCATCTGGCAGGAACTGGAAACACTCTTCTATCCCAGCATTTGGTCCAGTAACAGGGGTTCCAAAGTGGAGTTAGGAGCAGGATCTGGGATTTTAAATATAACTCCCCACAGGCCACAACAGAACCAGGCCAAGCTCTGAGGGTGTGGACACACAGGGTGGGAAGATTCTAAGAACAGGCTAAAATGAATCTCACACACACATCCACCACTTGTGTGCCTTCTTTACTCACACCTTGATTCATCTCCCTTTTATCTTTCAGACATAGAGAGTTTTTCAAGGTCTTTTCTAAGTTCATGTGATACCCATTGCAAGTTGTTTTCTAGGCCCTCTGATGATGCTCTCTTCATTACCACTACAATTTATTGAGCACTGTCTAAGTTCAGGGAATGGAACAGAAGAGTCTGACATAGTTTCTGTTACTGACGGGCTCACAATCTTTTTTGGGTAATCCTGATTTCAAAACTATATCCAAGTAGAGCAATATTGGCCAAGGGCTAAGTGAGGGGTGAAGAGCACAGTGCTCTAGAATAGAGAGAATAGTCACTGGGGCTAAACGCAGTGATATGGAGAGAGGACAATTGGAGGTGCCAGGGTTTGATGGCTTGCTTGAACACCCACATGCTAGGGAGATGGTAACTGGAGTCCTATCTTATTAGAGGCCAGGAAAAGACCACCCCCCAAGCTCCACCCTCACTCCACACCCCCACCTGCCACAGACATCCACAAAACAGAACTCTGCTGGGGAATGTGACTCTTGAATTTAAGATGGTCAGGCTCCCACAGCACATCCTGGGCAGAGAGGCTGAAGAAGAGGTTAGAGCATACGGTGAAGCAGAATAGTCTTGCCAGAGGGGTCTCAGAGCTCCCTTTCTGCACCATCTGGCCACAAGAAAAGAGGGAGAAAGACCATAGCTTTCCATCTCTCTTTTCAGCAAGGGTTGAGAGTTTCTCTTCTCTCTCCAAGAGTAGGATTGCTGAAGTGGGCTTGAGACTACGCAACATGGGCACCTGACCAGGTAAATTCAGGAGCTGCCTTCCCCAGCACTGTCTGTGAGGATGTGGAGAAAATAAAACCCTGAGTATTGTGTGTGGAATTATAAACTGGTGCAGCCACTATGGCAAACATTATGGAGTTCCTCTAAAAATTAAGAACAGAACTACTGTATGATCCAACAATTCCACTTCTGGGTATATAGTTGAAGGAAACAAAATCACTATATTGAAGAGGGAGTCTGCACTCCCCTATTCACTGCAGCATTATTTATAATAGCCACAACATGAAAACAACCTAAGTGTCCATCAACAAATGAATAGATTCAGAAAATTATATATATATACTAGAGGCTTGGTGCACAAAATTCATGCACTCGGGGCGGGGGGGTCCCTCAGCTGGTCTGTGCCCTCTTGCAGTCTGGGATCCCTTGGGGGATGTCCAACTGAAGGCTTAAACCTGCTCCCTGTGGGGAGCTGGCCTAAGATGACAGTCAGACATCCTTAGCGCTGCTGACGATGTGGGAGAGGCTCCCGCCACCACCGCTGCACTCGCCAGCCGTGAGCAGCTTCTGCCTGAGCAGCACTCCTCCTGTGGGAGTGCACTGACCACCAGGGGGCAGCTCCTGTGTTGAGCATCTGCTCCCTGGTGGTCAGTGCACATTATAGCAACTGGTCATTCTGCCATTTGGTCAATTTACATATTAGCCTTTTATTATATATAGGATAATGGAATATTACTCAGCCATAAAAAGGAGGAAACCCTGCCATTTGCAACAACATGGATGCACCTGAGAGCATTATGGTCAGTTAAATGTCAGACAGATGAAGACAAATATTGCATGATCTCATGTATACATAGAATCTAAAAAAACAAACAAACAATCCTCCAGAAAAAGAAATCAGATTTGTTGTTTCCAGAGGTGTAGTGTATTTGTGTGTGTATGTGGTGTGGGGGGGTGTCGAAAGGTACAAACTTCCAGTTATAAAGATAAATAAAGAACGAAAGAAAACCAAAAACCCAAAATACTTTACCTAGGTTGGGAGCTGGGTCATCACATGGCAAGAAGAATTTGAGGTAGATATAGCAGGTTGAAGAGAAGTTCTGGAATTTGAATTGGCCAGGAGAGAATGACCTAGAAAGGGAGAGTAATGTTGGCACTCACTTGCAGAAGAGAAACTGTGGCTTGCTCAGAAAGCCTTGAGTAGTTCACTTCGTTGGACAGTGTAGACTATGAGTGGGAGACCTGTGAAAAGGCCAACCTGAGTGTCCAGCTGAGAGGCTCAGTAAGCCAACACACAATAATATAATGAGTCATATTCTGATCCTCTAACATCCTCCTTGACTTGCTACTCAAAGTGTGGTCCATGAACCAGGAGCTGAAGTTTGTTAAAATGAGGAATCAACCTCATTTTACAGGTTCAATCTCAGACCTGTTGAATCTGTATTTTCACAAGATCCCGGGTAACTTACGTGCACATGAAATCTTGGCAACCACTGTTCCATGGCACAGCTTATTCAGAGCCCAAGCCTCCCTTAAAGTTTTAAACAGGACCAGATGGCTTTGAAACATAGCTAACGACTTGGTTTCCCATCATTGCCTGGAACCTTCATTTCTCCAGCAGTTCCCACACATGGAGATGGTGCGTCAGAAATTCTCACTTCAATGAGCAAGGAACAGCCAGACTTGGGTATTAACATGACCTTTGTGGGTGCCACCCTCCAGCGCTCCTCAGACTCTGAGGCTGGTCCCCAGAGACTAGGGTATGATAAGCCCTGGGCTAGAAGGACTGCTGATCCTCGCCAAGTACAAGGTTCTGGAAAGATCAGGGAGCTCAAAGATATGAATATTTCCCATATGAAAAACTTCTGAATTTCTTGTATTAGTCTTTCACTTGCCTCAGCCCTGCTTTAACTGGACATTTATCATAGTTAAAGTATAAATAATACCATCAGCCTTCCAAGCAGTGATAAAATTAGCAGCGTAAACAAAGCAAGCAAGTGACCTTGGTCAGACCCCTTGTTGACAGTGACCCAACACCTAAGTCAGGTCCAGTTTGAGCAGGGCAGAGGGCCCTGCAGAGGAGAGAGACCCCCTGTTTCTTTCCTGAGAACCATCCAGTGCAAAGGCCTGTTGATGACTGGGGCTCTGCGTGGCTAGGGCTTCAGCTCAGCTCTGTGCCAAACTCTGTCATGGTTAGTTTTCTCCACGAGGAAAGTTTCTTCCAACTTCAGATTTTCTTGCTATTAATATTTAGGCTTCCCAAGACAGGAACCCTCTCTCACAGAACTATGGGAGGCAAATGCAGAGTGGGAAGTCAGCCATGGTGTCCACTTTGTTCTTTGTGAAGATGGGTCCTTAGTGGGTGAACAGAAACCGTGTCCATTGGCTTGAGGCAGATACTAATGAGGACCCCACGTTTTTCAGTGGCTTGCTTGACTTCGGGGCCACAGCAAGCCTCCTTCTGACCTGCTGGTTGGCGTAACTGACTTGGACCACTATGGCTAGGCCCCATCTTCCCTGGATTTGCTCTCCTGATTGTTCATTTCTTGACAGCATTACACTTTTTTGTTCTTGTTTGTAGGAAAAGTCTGCTTATCCTCCGAGGACCTGGCTTATCTCCCTAGTTTTAATTTATCTCCCTAGTTTTAATGCAAGGATGGAGGGAAATGCTCCTTCCATACTCTTTCTAGCTCCTCTCAGGAGGAGACAATTTTGATCTGGCTGTCAGATCGCAAGTATTAGATTGGGGGTCCATGTGTTAAAAGGCCCAGCTTGCAGGTGAGAACAAGTGTGTGTAAGTGTGTGTGTGTGTGTGTGTGTGTGTGTGTGTGTGTGTGTGTATGTTACTTCCTCCTCCTAGGCAGCTGAAGCGTAAGCTCTCTGCACACTCATCACCCACATGACAAGTGTGCAGAGAGCTTACTCTGCAAACAGGCCAAACTAGCACTGTTACTAGTGGCAAACAAAGCAACTCTGTAGCCTTCCCCTGAGGCCTGGGCTCTCTTTGGCTCTATCTCCTTTGCCCTCCATGGAAGCTAGACTAGAATCACACTCAGCCTGGCACAGAAGGGAGCTCAGCTCTGGAAGGGAATCTCATAAGCCCATGGCCATTGCTCCCTACATGTAATCTTCTCTCAGGAAGCCTCTGAGTATGGCAGTCTCTGGTAGATCTCTTGGTCCAATTCCATCAGTTAGCACCCAAATCCCAAGTTAGCCCTCACCATCAACAGAGTTCTAGTCCCATGTCATCTTGCAAATCACACGTACTCTCCAGATCACAGGTGTCTCCTCTATAAAATGGGGATCTTTCAAATAAAATAACATTGGCAAATGCTTGGCAAATTTTTAAAATGTATTCAGAAGGCAATTTTTTATTGTCTTTCTCTTCAGGTTTGGTGTGGTTTCTTGATGATATAGACACAATAAGTCATTCTAGGATGGTTGATTGAACAAACAGGTAAGACTTTTTTCTTACATATAATTGATGAATCAATATTGCGAGTTGATGTAATATTTTTGCAATGGGGTATAATGGAGTTGAAATACTCTGATGGGATGGAGGGAGTACTTGTCAATTGTAAATTGTCTCTGAGGACATATATTAGGTCCTATCATCTAAGATGTCCATCTGTTGAGTCCGTGTTCTTGAGAGGGCTCCCTTAATTAAACCAGTATGATTTTGTAACATCATTTCTCTAAACAAATGTTGATTGATTTTTACACTGGATGTGGTTACCAAGGGCTGAACCTCTGTAAACCTAGTCTCAACATAGAAAAAGTGGGTAAAGACACTTATGTACCATTTCCACAACAGAGAAAAATCTAGTTTTTTTGTTTAATCTATTGCACCCCAAATTATAGGATACCAGACACTGACAAGAACAATCCCCTGATAAAAATTGTCAAGGAGCCCGGCCAGCATGGCTCAGTGGTTGAGTATCATGGAGGTCATGGTTCGATTCCTGGTCAGGGCACATACATGGGTTGTGGACTTAGTCCCTAGTAGGAGGCATGCAGGAGGCAGCCAATCAATGATTCTCTCTCATCATTAATGTTTCTATCTCTTCCTCTCCATTCTCTCTGAAATCAATAAAAATACATTAAAAAAAACTGTCAAGGAACCTTTTTACCAGCCAGCTCATTCCAATCTCTGCTTGCACCATTGAGCACTACGTGAGGTCAGATAAGTGCATCCTCTCACTGGGAGCCCTGACGTCCATGTGCATGATGTTAGAAGTCAAACCTGGGTGTAGGCCTTCTCCTTCTAACCCCACTGCTTCTCTTCTGACTACAAGAATAGTTATCTCTCTTGTCCACAGAAACAAAAACAAATCTAACAAAACAAAATAACTTTTCTCTTATTCTATTATCCTACTGTAGTCACACTGCTTTTCTTTCTTTCCTTTTTATGCCATGTATATGCAGAGTATATTATCAGATCCAGTTCTTAGCCAATGACTTTCTTCCTTATCCTTTTTGCCCAGACTGCCCTGCCCAAATTAATTCCTGAAAGTGACCCCATAGCCACTTAACTAATACCTATTTTGTAGAACTCAACTTTCTTGACCTCTTTGCAGCATTTGACTCTGTTATATGTTGTTTTAAGTTGTATTAACCATGTCTTTTCATTTTCTCCTTTGATGCTTTCATATATTCAGGCTTTGCTAACCCTGACCCTAAAGGGACTACCCTTGGAAGGGCTGGCCAATTCCTAGAGATAGTAACCAACTTGCCCTCAAGTGCACCTTTCAAATGCAACCCCCACCTCTTCTATCAGGCTCACACTCAGCACCACTGTCCACCTGCTCTAATCACCCCAGGTGCATCTGGAGGCCTCTCCTGTGGCCCAGAGACTGCAGAAATGATTCAGACTAGCCAAGCTAAGCCTGCTCCCCCTACCTCACATGCTCCTTCCCACACACAATAAAAGCTCTTGTCCATAGCCCCTCCTTATCCCTTTGCCCCCTCCCCTGACCCTCCACCCCCATCCCCCCCGCCCCCGTCAGACTCTGGTGCTCCCCATGCAGCAGTGCCTTCTGTTTCCAGGGATCTGTGAGTATAAATACATTTTCCTTATTGGAAGTCCTTTTCATGTTGGTCTTATCATAACCTATCAAAACAAAGCCCAGGTACCCTTAAAGCCCATCTTCTTTTTTGAAAGTCATTTCCCTTGCACTGGGAACAGCTCTCTGGTCTTTGCTTCTCCTTTTGTTTTGCTTCATTCTATTTTTGCTTCTGATTTGCTTACAGATGCTCTGGAATCAGGGTCCTACTTACCAGCTAAGGGATTTCTAATTGTGAGATGAAGTGGATGGTACATTCAAAATGGTTTTGTTGTTGTTTTTCCTAATGGGAAGGGGAAGAAAGGATTTAGGAAAGACAAGGGTTAGAATAAACTCCCATAACTATACATTCAACACACTCAACCTGTGAGATAAAGTTAAAAAGCATCTTTATTTTACCTCTCACAATCCCTTTAAAATCGCCATTGCCATTGGTAATACCCAAGGTTGAACACTTTATCTCACATGGCTCTGAGTTCAGTTATTCAAATGAGCAGTTCCATGCCATAACCCACACCCCAAACTTGACTTAGCATTGCATCCTGTTGCTTTCCCTATCAGGACTAGCCACCTGCTGCCTAGGAGGGAGGTAGAGTCAGCTTAAAAAAACACCTGTTTCATCTCAACAATCATCTTACTAACTTCAGCTCATGTACCTTGCAGGCTGGGCTGCAAGAAGAGAAAGTGAAAATGAATACTCAAGTTTCTTACATGACGAATACCATCACAAGGTGGCTTTGCTCTCTATGTACCCAAGGAGGACAAAGCTGGCTCTTCCTCTGAGGGGGCTCCAGTAAGCTCTCCAGAGACTGCTCTTCAACCCTCCAACTCCAAGGCCTGGGCATCTCTTTTGGCTGCGGCTCCATGGTCAGCCCTACATTTCTGATTGTCCACTTTGAACAAACTTTCTCTGTTGGACTCTGCTACACTTAAGAAGTCCACTTGGACGGGATTTAAAGCAGCTTTAGGAGGACATTGCTATTTACAATCTACATCTGGTCCCCTTCCATGGAGAGGAGCGCAGTCACTCCCAGACACACGGATGCATCACCTCGCTAAGTCCTTCTTCCCACCTGCAGGAAACACGCCTCCAGTGCTCTGAGTGGTCACATTTGAGTCCCTCTCACCAGGCTTGGCTTTAAAGGAAGCACCCTTCCCCTGCCTCATTGGTGTGCCATGGGATTGTACCCAGCAACATCTCTTTCCCAGGAAATCTTTTTCCTTCTCTTTGAAACAGAGCTTTGGAAATGCAGTCCCTAGAGTTTGCCTTTGGACCCTTTATCCCTCCAAATCTCATTATCAAAACTTCCATTCTAACATCACATAAGTTATTTTTTAAGAGTGTAAGAAAAATGAGAATTCTTAATATAGCTATGTTTTAAATGATCTTTTTAAAATTATGTCACTATTATCTAAAATTACATCTGCAATGTAGGTAGGTATTATGTTTCTTCTTACCAATGTATTGTAAAGGGAAATCAGACTATCCTTTATGACATTTACTTTTCTATGCCTGTGCAAAATCTTTCTGTTTGGACAAGGCCATGATCCAGATTAGTGATTCTCAAACCTGGCAGCACATCAATATAACCTGAAGAACTTATTTAAAATTCAGATGTCAGAATCTATTCCAGATCCACTAAATCAGTCTCCATTTAGTCGGCATTGTTATCAAGCCTCACCTGTGGTTCTCTTGCATAACTAGGTTTACAGGCCTTCTGGTTAGCTAGTCAGAAATGCCAGGGTCACTTCAAAGGGTGTAAACAGCCTCTGATGGGCAAGTCATGCAAATTCAAACTTACAAAACAAAACAAAAAAATTTACTCCCTGTAATTACACTGGGAGTAAATTCCAATGGAGTTTTATTTTTATTTAGTTGTCATGGGGGCTATTCTTCCTTAGTTTACTCTGCTTCTGAAGGGCGAAACCACCTCCAGGTTGACCAGTTAGCTCCTTGTTGAATTCGTTGTTATGGAATGTCACTGTTTAACAGAGTTGCTAGGAAAGCCTGAGTCATAACCTTCAACCCCATGGTTTCTATGTTCCAAGGCTAAGTCCGTTATTAACCAGTTTATCCACTTGCTCTTTACTAGGCTTGACTACTTGTGTCTCTGCTGCCAATTCTCTTGTTTTGTGTCTTGGTAGCCTTGGGGATTTTAAACATTTCACCCCTTTCTCTTACTCCTTAATCAGAGAACTGGAGTTCTCCATGGTTCCCATCAGTAACCTCTGGATATGAAAAATGATATCTAAAGTTCATGACCTTTGAAATGTTTTCCTGATCAGCTATTTTGATTTTGTCTTTAACGGATGGCAAAAAGCTCCCTGTTCTAATTCACAGTCTCAGTTCTGATTCTGGGAATTCTTTAAAGGTCTCCTAAGAGAAGGAGGTGGTGATGGCTAAGGCAGAACACACATCTGGAGGTGAGAATTTATACCTCTCCATCATAATCCCTGCAATCTAGACAATTAAAACAATTCTAACTCTTCCCTCTGCTCTGACCTTCTTCCCCAGCCTTTTACTTTTTTTATTGACAGTGACTACAGTCGCTCCTATAGATTATCTCAGCCTAATTCTCCCCTACCTCCCCCCCCCGCCCCCGCAAACAGCCATACCAATAAGTCCTTATTCAACCAGCTGCTGAACTCTGTTTCTGGTTATGACTTCCATTTCTCCCGATTTGTCATTATTTCTCCAAATATGCATTACCTGAGTTGGGGAAAGAAAAGGGAACTTATTTGTTGAGCTGCTACTATATCTCAGGTACTATGACCAATGTATAGCATTCATGTCTCTCAGTGGTCCTTTAAAACAGCAGTCACCAACCGGTGGTCTGCAGACTACTGGTGATGCATGAGGTCCAAAAGGTTGGCAACCGCTGGTTTAAAATACTTTTTTGCACCCCTATTTTAGATATAGGAAAATAAATGCTTTAAATAAATAAATGCTTTAAAAAATCTTGTCTGATGCCACGTAACTAATAAGTATCAATGTCACTTTTCCATGAAGTCTCTTTCAATTTCCTCAGTTTATTGCTTTCAATTTTTTATTCATAAATATTTATTTATTAGTATTGATTGAGAATGTACCACCTGCCAGGCACTGTGGTAGGTCACTGGCAGGAACAAGACAGAACATGTTCTTGTGTTCAAGGAGCTTACATTCTCATGGGCAGATAGATAATAAACAGGTAAACAAATGACTAAGAAAAGTAGTGGGATAAGTCCTTAAGGGGCAATAAACTAGGTAATAGCAAGTGATAGTATCTGGAAGGAACTTGCTTAAGATACAGAGAATCAGAAAAGATATCTCTGAGGAGGTGATATTTGAACTGTGACTTGGAAAATGAGAAAGAGCTAAATAAGTAAAGTGCCATACATATAACTCCAAAACACAGAGAGAAGTTAAGTGCAAGGGTTCTGGGGAAGAACATAGTTTGATATGTTTGAGGGATACCTTTATTGGAGCAGGTTAGGCCAGTGGTTGGCAAACCACATGCGGCTCTTTGGCTCCTTGAGTGTGGCTCTTCCACAAAATACCACGTGCAGGCGCGCACGTACAGTGCGATTGAAACTTCGTGGCCCATGCGAAGAAGTCGGTTTTCAGCTCTCCAAAGAAATTTCAGTCATTGTACTGTTGATATTTGGCTCTGTTGACTAATGAGTTTGCCGACTAAGCATTAGGCTGACAAGGTAGGTTAGCGCCAGATCAGGTTGAATCATGGATATGTTGGATTTTATTCCAAAAGCAATACAAATCTCTTGAAGAATTTAAAAAATGGCTTTATTGAGGTACAATTAACATGCAATAAACTGAACTTATGCTAAGTGTATGAGGATAAATTTTGACATACTTATATACCCATGAAAGTATCATCATGCTCAAGATAATAAATATATCCATCAAACGCCACTCAGCAAATTCCTGACCGCAATCTCAGGCAACCACTGCTTTCCTTCCTATGACTATACATTATTTTGCACTTTCTAGCATTTTATGTAAATAGGATTGATCACTTGGGTCTTTACAGAATGTACTTGTGTGCATGTGTGGCTTATAGGTTTTTCATAAATACCTTTTATAAGGTTAAGAAAATTCCTTTCTGTTCTTATTTTTGTTTTTAATATATTTTTATTGATTTCAGAGAGGAAGGGAGTGGGAGAGGGAGATAGAAATATCAATGATGGGAATTATTGAAAGGTTGCCTCCTGCATGCCCCCTACTGGGGATCAAACCCACAACCCGGGCATGTGCCCTTGGTCAGAATTGAACCTGGGACCCTTCAGTCCACAGGCCAATACTCTATCCACTGAGCCAAACTGGCTGGGGCTATTCTTATTTTCTGATAGTTTTGTTTTTAATTTGGGAATGGGTGCTATATTTTGTCAAATGTTTATTCTCAATCTTTTTTTGTTGTTGTTAATCCTCACCTGAGGATATTTTCCCATTGACTTTTAGAGAGTGGAAGGGAGGGGAAGAGACAGAGAGAGAAAAACATCAATGTGAGAGCGACACATCAATTTGTTGCCTCCTGCACATGCCTTGACCAGGGCCGGGATGGAGCCTGCAACCGAGGTATGTGCCCTTGATCAGAATTGAACCCAGGACCCTTCAGTCCTCTCTATCCACTGGTCTATCCACCAGCTAGGCCTGTTCTCAATTTTTGAGATGATCTTTTAAAAAAATAATTATTGCTGACAGTATTACATATGTCCCCCTTCTTCACCCTTTGCCCCCCTCCACCCAGACTTTCCCCACACTATTGTCTATGGCCATGCGTTATGCTTGTATGCATATATGTTCTTTGGTTACTCTCTTCCCTTCCCCTCCACTCCTTTCCCCTCTGAGATCTGTCAGTCTGTTCCTTGTATCCATGCCTCTGGACCTATTTTGTTTGTCAGTTTATTTTGTTCATCAGATTCCACATATAAGTGAGATCATGTGATATTTGTCTTTCTCTGACTGGCATATTTCACTTACACAATGCTCTCCAGGTCCATTTGTGCTACACAAAGGGTAAGAACTCCTTCTTTTTTACAGCAGCATAGTATTCCATTGTATAAATTATGTTAAAAAACAACATAATAGATTGTTTTAAAGGTTAAGTCAGAATGACATTCTTGGTATAATCCCTACTTGATCATTATTTATTATCCTTTTTTATATTTTTGGATTAAATATGCAAAGATTTTGTTTAGAAAACATGCACCTACATCATTTTCTTTCTTGTACTATCCAGTTTTGGGGTTTGATGCCAGAGTAATGCTGGCTGTATAAAATGTCTTGGAAAACATTCGGTCTCTTTAATTTTCTTTAAGAGTCTGTTCAAATGGGTGTTATCTCTTCCTAATATTTTTTAGAATTCACTGGAAAAGCAACCTGTATCTGGAGTTTCCTTTGTTAGCAAGTTTTAAACTACAAATTCAATTTTTAAAAATAGATATAGGCTTATCTGCTCTGGTTATGTCTCTCTTCTTGAGTAAGTGTTGGTCTTATGTCTTTTAAGGAATTTGTCCATTTCAAGTTGTCAAATTTATTGGCATAAAGTTATTCATAAAAAAAAGTCATTTTACTATCTGTAGAATCTGTAGTGATGTCATACCTCTTGTCCCTAACATTGTTAATGTTTACTTCTCTTTCCAGTCTATCCTCCATGTATGTGGTTAGAGGCTTATCAAATGTTTTGATCTTTACAAATACGTAACTAGTTTTTGGTCTCACTCATTTTCTCTATGTGTTTCCTATTTTATATTTAATTGGTTTTTGCTTTCATTATTATTTCTTTATTCTATTATTTTGAGTTAATCTTGGATTTTTTTAGGGAAGAGGTTGTTTGTTTTTAAGGAGGAAGCGGTGGCCAGAGATATGAGAGCATCTTCAGCCTTTTTTCACTCGGACTGTGGGAAAAGAAATTACTCCCAGTCTTGGGTGACCTCTAAGGGATTATTCTTTCTAATCCTTTTCCCCATGTCCCAGCTCATTTTCTCAGGCACACTCACTGAGCAGCACTCAGCTCACGCGGGACCCTCTGAAGATCTCTGGAGCTCTCTCTGTGAAACCCTCTTTCCCCTGTGCTCTCCCTTCAACCTGGTGTCTGTGGCCTCCTGGGCTCCTAGTACTGCCCCCTCAGCTCCGCAAGACCATCCAGCCTTTGCTTCCTGTCCCTGCACCAGGGCCTAAACATTCTCTTCAGGTACAAGCTGGGGGTTGTCCTAGGGCAGTGGTCAGCAAACTGCGGCTCGCGAGCCTCGGTTTGCCGCTCTGTTGACTAATGAGTTTGCCGACCACTGGTCTAGACCCTTGATTCCAATAATTACAGGCTGTTGTTGTTGTTCCTTGTGATTAAGCCCCTATCCCAGTGGTCAGCAAACTCATTAGTCAACAGAGCGGCAAACTGCGGCTCGTGAGCCGCAGTTTGCCGACCACTGTCCTAGGGCTTCACTTGTTTCTTGTCTCTCGGGTCTCACTCTCCATCATCTGATATCCAGGGTTATGAAAATCATGGCTTTATATGTTTTGTCCTATTTTTTTAGTCATTTTATATAGAAGGATAAATCTAGTCCCTGTTTTGTCATGTCTATCAGAAATGGAAGTCTCATCCCTTTAAGGATTCAAAGTACAGGAGGACATTATACCAGTTGAGGTTTAAATGATCATACAGCCTGCAGTGCGGAAAACAGACTAGAAGTAGGAAAAATGCAGGCGGGAAGGGATGGATATTGAAGCTAGGTTTTTTTCAGAGCACATGGAGACAGAGGACAGGCCCAGATGCCTTCAGAGATGGAATCAGCAGGGCCTGGATGTGGAGAAGGGAGGAAAAGGAAGGGTTAAGGCTGCCTCCAGGCCTTGTTACTGGAGCAACTGGCCTGAGGTGGGGGCAAGGGTGCTGTGGGAAGGCTGTACACGAGCCTGAGATGCCTTTAATCATCCAGGCACAGCTGGTAATATAGTCAGAGGGCTATGAGGATGTAGAACTCTTGTGGAGAGGTCAGGGCTGGGGACAGAAAAAGAGTCAACATGCACAGCCTGGGACTGGATGAGATAACCTATTGCAGCCAGAGGAGAACATAAGTGAAGGGTCAGCACCAGAGGTTAGGGGAGAATGAAGAGCTGAGATGGAGCCCAAGAAGCACCTGCCTTTCTACAACACTTGGTTCTGTTATTGAACCATGTGTGATTCTGTGTTATAATCACCTGTTTGTCTACCTGACACTCAGCTGGCCTGTGAGCCATTGAGGTCAGGGGCGCCCTCTTATTTTGTGTCACCATGTCTAACATAATGCCTGGCACACTGGATCCTTTAAATGACTGAGTGAGTAAATGAATGAGATTAAGATTTGATTGGTGTGAGGTCCAAAGGGCACAGCCTTTTATGGCCCAAGGGGACTCAGGAGATAATACTGGGGGAAATTAGATGGGCTCAGAGGGAAAATAATGATCCAGAAACAGTCCCAGAAGCCCAGCTCCTGAGCTACAAACTAAAGGCCTGGAGAAGTGATCTCTGGAGCTGCTGCATAGACCTGGTGATCAGGACAGGCTCTGGGTGGATCTGGTGAGCAGGATGGGCTCTGCGTGGACCTGGTGAGCAGGACAGGGGCTCAGTGGACCTGGTAAGCAGTATGGGCTCTGGGTGGACCTGGTGAGCAGGACGGGCTCTGGGTGGATCTGGTGAGCAGGACGGGCTCAGTGGACCTGGTGAGCAGGATGGTCTCTGGGTGGACCTGGTGAGCAGGATGGGCTTTGGGTGGACCTGGTGAGCAGGACGGGCTCTGGGTAGACCTGGTGATCAGGACAGGCTCTGGGTGGATCTGGTGAGCAGGATGGGCTCTGCGTGGACCTGGTGAGCAGGACAGGGGCTCAGTGGACCTGGTAAGCAGTATGGGCTCTGGGTGGACCTGGTGAGCAGGACGGGCTCTGGGTGGATCTGGTGAGCAGGACGGGCTCAGTGGACCTGGTGAGCAGGACAGGCAGGCACTCTGGTGAGCAGGACGGGGGCTCAGTGGACCTGGTGAGCAGGATGGGCTCTGGGTGGACCTGGTGAGCAGGACAGGGGCTCAGTGGACCAGGTGATCAGGACGGGCTCTGGGTGGATCTGGTGAGCAGGATGGGCTCAGTGGACCTGGCGAGCAGGACGGAGGCTCTGGGTGGACCTGGTGAGCAGGACAGGCTCTGGGTGGATTTGGTGAGCAGCATGGGCTCTGGGTGGACCTGGTGAGCAGGACGGGGGCTCAGTGGACCTGCTGAGCAGGATGGGCTCTTGGTGGACCTGGTGAGCAGGACAGGCTCTGGGTGGATCTGGTGAGCAGGACGGAGGCTCTGGGTAGACCTGGTGAGCAGGATGGGCTCTGCGTGGATTTGGTGAGCAGGACTGGGGGGAACTCTCTGGCTTCCCGCTATGGACCCTGCAAGGAGACAAAACAATGAGTTTAAGCTGGGCTTTCTCCATGGAGGTTTCTGTTCTTTCAGCCTTTTGTCTGTTTTCAAGCAGATCAAAGCAAGGCTTGTGAAATGTCTTGGCCCCGGATTAGAACTTAAGATGCACAAAGGTCAAGAGTGGACATTAGTAAAAAATCATGTTGGCCCTTTGGAACAGGATGGCCACCCCGGGGGTCAACAGAGGCCAGGTGTGTCCCTGCCAGCCCCAGGGACATGAAGGTGTCCTCCCCGAGGAGTCAGGCTAAGTGTCTCGACAGCTCCACGTCTGCCCCTGCCAGGCAGGAGCCAGACCTCCCTCTCCTGACTTACAGGACTGGCAAGGGCGGTGACAGAAGCCTGGCCGGGGAGCCTGGCCGAAGTTCTGACCCAGCAGAAGCCGAACGCAAAGCGGCAAAGCAAGGCAGACTCAGGAGGCTCAGCGCCGTCCAGCCCCAGGCTTCCCGTAGAGCTGGGGGCTGCGCTCCACACTCCGCAGTGAGCAGACCCGAGGGGTTTAACTGTCCACTTGAAACTACAATACAGTTTATTTTGGTTAAAACCTGAAATGAGTCTGAGTTTGAATTTTTCAGCCTGGTGGCTTTGTGTAAACAGTTTACTTAACATCGTTTTTGGCTCTTTTTCAATAAACCACCATGATAATCCCATTCACAGACAAAACAGATCACAGATTAGCAGACAGGCCGCTGTAAACCAGCACATTACCTGCTCTTTGTGGGAAATGTAAAGATCGATTTTTAAGAAAGGACTCGTCCACCTCTTGTTTTTGTAGTTGAAAACAGTTCTTTGGACTTGTATGGAGAAGAGAAACATGACATTGTTTAGCTTCTTTTTATACCACGAAAAATAGATTTTAATTAAACGCATGAAGTGTGCCGGGCTGGGCGCTGCTGTTTTCCAGAGAAGGCATGCTGGCTTTATTCAAATTGGAAGAGACCCGAGGAGAATGCCAGAATCACCTATTGCTTACATTTCATTTTAATGTGCTCAAGTTCAATAAAAGTTTATCATCTCCATTAAACCAGTACCTATTGGAACTGATTTAATCTCGTTAGCACAAAGAACCACATGAAAGAAATCAAGTCGCAGGGCAAGACTGTGCACAGCACAGTGTGAGGTATAAATCACACACAAGACATGAAGCAGCTCCCCAGACAGAGCACCTCCCCTGCTCTCGTGTGTGAGTGTGTGTGTGTGTGTGCCTGCCTCTGTGCAGTGGTATGTGTGCATGCATATATGTATGTATGTGCATGCACACACCCTCTGTGCAAGGGTCTGGCCTCCTGCCATAGTGCAGCATGCCTGAGAGGCTGCCAAGCTCGGGAGTCCTCTGCTGCTCAGTGTCACAGCCCCGCTATGCTCCCACACGGACCATGGATTGTGTGACATTTGAACAAACAAATGTCATGCGTAGGGGTGCTAGTCAAATGTCTTCTGGCAACAGCACAATGAGGACATATATCATGATTCCAGCCCACAGAGCTTAGCATGGGGAGGGGGTGTGTGAGTGCATGTACACACACACACACACACACACACACTCACACACGACTTCCTCTGCAAGGAAGAGTCGGCTTGCTCTTCATTTCCAGCGCACTCTCTTCCATGTACTCAAAAACCTCCTGTAGTTCATGACTAGAAGTGAACCGAGTCCAAGAATCCAGGGATGTTGGGTCTCTTATTCAGCATGTAGCTTGCTTGACCTTGGGGCTTAGTTACACCAAACATGAATGACAAGTTAGTGTGAGGATGACTGACTGCCCACCAGTGTTTGCTTCCCTGAGGCTCATCTCATGGGTTGTGGATGCAGTGACATGGTCTGGGGTCTGAGCTCAGTGGAGACAAGGCTGCAGGCAGAAGCTGAGGGACCTGTTTCCCCAGAAGACTCAGTGAGCATAAGGCACATGCAGATTTTCTTAAGGCACCAGGGGAGAGAGGCCTGGACTAGATCACCTGCTTTCCCAGGTCTGCCCCCTCCTCAGTGGAGGCCACAGGGAGCACAGCCTAATGTTGGCACTCGTGGCTGTAGCTTTGGGAACAGAGGGTGACTGTCACCCTCAATGTGAACCTCTCAGTGACTTAGCAACAGGGACAAGGGGTGGCACAGCTTTGAAAGTGTCAAGGGAGGGAGCCTAGAATGGAGGAATATGTGATACAGTTTTTGGATGGCTATGAGACTTTCTCAGGATCTCCTAAAAATGTCTGGTTAAGCTTTGAGTGGGGGTTGCTAGGTCCCTTCTACACAGGGTGGGGCATGAGTTCTGAAGGACTGAGAGGACCCACTGACTCCATTACTCACTGACAGAAAAGCTACTTATAGACCCTCTATTGAGTTTCAGGCACACTAGAAGACCAAGGTTAGTCAGCTCAGGCTGTCATAACACATTACCAGAGATTGTATGGCTTAAGCAACAGAAATCCGGTCCTCACACTTCTGGAGCTGGGAAGTCCAAGATTCAGGCACCAGCAAGTTATTCTTCATTCTGAGGCCTCTTCTCTTGGCTTATAGGCAGCTGCCTTCTCCCTGTGTGCTCACAGGACCTCTTGTTCACATGTGACAGGAGAGAGAGGAGCTCTCTGGTGTCTCTTCTTCTGAGGGCACTAATTCCATTATGAGGGCCGCACCCTCTTGATCTCATCTAATTTTATCTTTTTAAATATTATTAACCTTATTTTATTAATGTAGAAATTGAGGCTCAGAAAGTTTTATAATTTTCCCAAGATCACAATATTTGAGTATAGAGCAGGGACTTGAACCCAAGTTTTCTGGTCTATTGTTCTTCTTTCTATGCCACAAACCATCCTTGTATAACCAAATGGAATTACTTTTATCAAAAGAATGACTTTTAACTCCACCATGATCCCTGGAAGCTACTGCAAAATCAATAGAGCTCTAGATTATCCTCAATGAAGTTAACTGCATGGTCCATTTGAATTATCCTTAGTGCATCATTAAAATAAATGATTGATTTTTAGCAGACATTGGGAAACATTCATTACCAGCAATTTATGATCAATTCTGTCATAATTCAATGCTAACATTAGCTGCTATTTATTCATTCATTGATTGGGCAGACACTGAGTGAGCACCTGCTGTGTCCGTGCCCTGAGCTGGATGCTGGTGATAATACCGTATCTATGGTTAAGTAGAGAGAACACTGAATTAGAAGTCAGGAATTATGACTTCTAGTCTGGCTCAACCACTAATTATCTGTGTCACCTTAGGCAAGACATTAAATGTCTTATGAGCCTCATATAGTTACATGACTACATACAATTCAAATAAAAAAATATGTATAAAAGAATTCTGAGGGGGAGGCGGCGGCCTAGCACCATGTCTCTGCAGTATGGAGCGGAGGAGATGCCCCTTGCCGGCAGTTACAGCGAGGGGGATTCATTCCCAAAGGACTTCCGCTACAGCGTGGAGGAGGAGGAAGAGGAGGCGGCAGTTGCGGGCGGGGGTTGGGGCAGAGGCTATGGCTGACAGCTCCAAGCCGAGGATTCTGCTCATGGGGCTCTGGCACAGCGGCAAGTCCTCCATCCAGAAGGTGATGTTTCATAAAATGTCACCCAACGCGACGCTCTTTTTGGAAAGTACCAACAAGATTTATAAAGATGACATTTCTAATAGTTCCTTTGTGAATTTCCAAATATGGGATTTTCCTGGGCAAATGGACTTTTTTGACCCAACTTTTGACTACGAGATGATCCTCAGGGGAACAGGAGCATTGATATCTGTCATTGATGCACAGGATGACTACATGGAGGCTTTAACAAGACTTCACATTACTGTTTCTAAAGCCTACAAAGTTAATCCAGACATGAGTTTTGAGGTTTTTATTCACAAAGTTGATGTTCTGTCTGATGATCACAAAATAGAAACACAGAGGGACATTCATCAAAGGGCCCATGATGACCTTGCAGATGCTGGGCTAGAAAAACTCCACCTTAGCTTTTATTTGATTAGTATCATTCAATGACCATTCAATATTTGAAGCCTTTAGTAAGGTGGTACAGAAACTCATTCCACAAGTGCCCACCTTGGAAAACCTATTAAATATTTTTATATCAAATTCAGGTATTGAAAAAGATTTTCTCTTTGATGTTGTCAGCAAAATCTACATTGCAACAGACAGTTCTCCTGTGGATATGCAATCTTATAAACTTTGCTGTGACATGATTGATGTTGTAATTGATGTATCTTGTATATATGGGTTAAAGGAAGATGGCAGTGGAAGTGCTTATGACAAAGAATCTATGGCAATTATCAAGATGAATAATACAACTATACTTTCTTAAAGGAAGTGACTAAATTTTTTGGCACTGGTTTGCATTCTTAGGGAAGAAAGTTTTGAACAAAAAGGTTTAATAGACTACAACTTCCATTGTTTCCGAAAAGCTATTCATGAGATTTTTGAGGTGGGTGTGACTTCTCACAGGGGCTGTGGTCACCGGACCAGTGTCCCCAGCCTGAAAGCATTGGCACACAATGGCACGCCTCGAAATGCCATCTAGCCTGAATTCTAGTGGTTGGGGCTCTGTGTCAGCTTACTCTTCACTCCAGGGTCAGATGCCACGTGCTGCAGGACATAGGAGTTGCCACTTGTGGGAATCTGGTGCCTGTCCCACTAGAGACGAGGGCTAGAGTTTCTCACTTGGATGAAAACCCCTTCAACCAGTGGTCTACAACTGAATTTACTATTTCTGCTTTTTCGAAAATGATAAAAAAGAATTCTAGAGACCACAGAAGTCAAGTGTGTGTTTCTCTTCTTTGGGGTCCTACTTTAAGTAGTTGGGATATTTCGGACCTGGAGATAACACCACTTACCCATCCTTTCCATGGAATGTTGCCACCATTTACCAGTTGAAAATATTAGAACTGAGTTTTTATATGTTCCACTTAGTTTTTCAGTTGAGTAGTCTCTAAAAATGCTGCCTTGCTTAAGTTGTAACATTGCCTCTCAGATTTCAATTTTGTACACTGCATACCTAAGACCTTTTAAATGCATTTGCCTGCTAACTCAGAAGACTTGTGGTCTGACTGCAGCAAAGGACATCCCTGTGTTTGTTACTGAAGAAATGAGAAAATTTTATGTTGCATCAGATCAAGGGCAAGGCTCAGCAGTGGAAGCACTGAGGAAAAAATTTTAAAACAGAAGAAAATTTTTGCAACGGTGCTTGGGTACCAAATATCTGGGTTCTTTTCTCTTACATGTGATAAATGATCATGATCAGTGTAACAAAGGCAATTTTAAAAGAATTATTTTCCCCACAATCTCCTTCTAGGGGAGGAACTCATTATGTCATTGAAATATTTAACTCATTTTTCTTTAAACTCGATACCAGCAGCTACATACCTTTTATTCTATGCTATCTAGATTCTTTAAGTACTGCTGTTTTGTTGACCATGAATGACCCTAAGGCACTGGTACCCTGGGAGTTGGAGAGCACATGTGTTGTTTAACACTCTTCATCTTCAGTATTCTGACACCAAGTGTCACCTGTGGTACTTCCTTTGCTTAGCATATTAATTCATATTTTTTTCCTTTTTGTTGTTGGTTGATACCCTTTTTGTTGATTTAAACTTACACATTATTTTTACTTCACATGCCCAGTAGTCATTTATTCCAAAGCCACTGGACCACTTGAGTACATAAGTGCCACTGTTGAATGACATGTGTATATTCAGGTCTGTAAACCTAGAAATGCAACTTGGAGTGCTTCCTGCAGATGACTCTGACTGCTGAGTATTTACATGGACCATGGTGATATCTAAAAAAAAAAAGTGCTTTTGTATTTATAGATTATTTCATTGAACTATATAAAATGGGTATCAATAAATGTATTTACACACACACAAAAAAAAGAATTCTGAAATCTCTAACATCTAGAAAAAATGTGAGGCTTGATAAGGAAAGAGAGGGCCACAGACTTACAGACCAAGACAAATAGCGATGGTGTGGCAAATCTAATCAATTGGTGATTGAAACAATAGAGTTTTTTATTTTTATTTTTTAATCTTTATTGTTGAAAGTATTAAAGCCCCCCCCCACCCCCGCCATTAACCTCTTTTAGCCCCTCTAGGTAATTCTAATGACTTCCAAAAAGTCCATCTTCAAGTTCCAACATATTGGGGGGAGTGCGAACATTCACCCTATGTGGGAGATCACGATCCTTCCAGACCCTTATACGGTAATCAGAAAGAGAGGACTGAACAGTACTCTAGGGAAGACAGGTATCAGCAGCCTCCTTGTCTTTCACTGTAGCCCAGCAAGCACAACTCACATTGCTTGTGTCTGTCTCTTGAACATGGCAAGGTCACCGCTCTTCCTTCCTCCCTGAAATTCACTTGTAAGCATACTGGCTTTCTCAGCCTGCAGCTCATGGTCACCTCCTCATAGAGATCTCTCCCTCCTTCCTGTGGAAAGTCCCCTTCAGGGGGCTCCTAGTTACTTAACCTGCTTTGTTTCTCCACAACACCAAAACTAAGTTAAAAGCATTTTGTGTATTTGTTTCCTTGTTTATGATCTGAATTACCCTCCCCCTCTCCAGCAATGTGGGCTCCATGACATCAGGGACCTAGTCTTTCAAGACCATTTTTGTGTCCCCCCCAAAAAAACTAGAACAGGATCTGGACATGATAGGGGTTAATAAGTATTGATGAATCTTAAGTACCTCAAAGGAACTATATCTTTTCTACACACAAAAGTGGGGAGGGTGGGGGAGAGTAATGTTCTATGGGCATCTGAGGTGGGCCTTGTAGGATGGGAAGGAGGGTGGGGGAGAGTAATGTTCTATGGGCATCTGAGGTGGGCCTTGTAGGATGGGAAGGATTTTGACAGATGGACATGTGGGGTGAGGAAGGAAGCTAACTCATTCCTTTGGCTCTGGAAAGACCACAAACTTATAGCTTCTTTGGAGAAGGCTTTGTAATGGTCTTATGCTATCAGGAAGTTCTTCTTGATGTCTGACTTAAAATATGAACTTCTTCCTACTCCATGCTCAGCCCACATTTATCTGCTATTCCTTAGAAACACTATTCTCTCTACTCCTCTGCAATGTCCCTGCAGCTTTGTCTCATGACTGAGCTCTGCTGGAGTCTGAGGTCACAATCTGCCCAGGCTCCATATCATGCTCTGCCTGTGTGGGGCAGGGATGTCACTTAACAAGAACCCCAGAAACTCTTTCATCATCCTTTACATTTGGAAAAAGACGGTGCATGTGCAAAACAGGGACACTCCTATGTTCAATGTTATCTTCTCATAAACACTGCTAAGTAACACTGGGACGGGCATAACTGTGCTTTGGACCCATGGAAGATGCTGGGTTTCTGTTTGTGTTAGGGGAGCTTCCTGGGCTCTCATTTGAATGGGAAGTAGTAGGAGAAGCAGAGCAAAGCGGCTTTTGGGAGCTCCATTCCCTTCATGTTGTGATTTAAAGCTTCCTAGCCTGACTCCTAAGGACCCAGGCACAGTTCTGAAAGCTCTGCTGTGCAGAAATTCACTCAGCAGCCTGTTAATGCATTCCCCGGGGCCAGACATTGTGTTTGGTGCTAACTCACCCAGGGAGGCCATGAGACATGGTCCCACAGGAGGGCGAGTGAAGTGAAATGTGAGTCACTTAGGTGGGACTCATATATGTAGGACGGCACATCGCAAAGGTGGGACAAGAAGGCTTCTGAGAAGCACCCCCTCAGGATGCTCTGGACCACCGGTCTCCATGTTAGCCAGGGGCACACCAAGATGTGGGCCAGGGCCATCTACAGCCCATAAAGACAGGAGCCTATCACGCTCCTTTCCTGCCCAGTGGCTGTACAAGCAGAGCAGGAGGCGCCCCTCTGCGGGACTCGGCTGCATTTCCCAGCCTCAGCAGCAGCTCATCTTCCAGGGCAGGCTCCTTAGGTCATATTGGTGGGCTAGCTTCTGTAATCCCCTCTCAGTGTACAGAAAACACAAATCCACTCATCAACACCACCAACCAGACAGGCCTTGGAACTGCCCCACGACCCAGCAGCCACTCCAGTCAAAATCCTGCTACCCCAGCTGCAGACCCCCCGGACCCTGGGACCTCCACCTCCAAAGGTGCACTGCTCGGCAGCAGTAAGTGCAACCTCCAGCTCCCAAGCAGCAGAACTCCAGATTCCCGAGTATCCAGATTCACGCGTTTCCAGCCTTATAGGGCACTCCACTCCTTAGGCAGCATTTGGAAGCCTCTGAGAGCCCTTCAAGGTGTGATTCTGCATAGACAAGGGTGCGTAGTCCCTCAGTAGAAATTCTGAATTTCCTCTTCCTGGATAACTGCCCACATTCACCCCAGCGGCTCAACAGCAGTGCCAGGCCCCCTCAGAGTGCATCAGATCTCTGCGCCTGGCAAGTGCACCTCCACAGAGGCGAAGTTCCAACAGGCAGGCACCCTGAGCCCATCTACCCACAGGGTGCTAGTGGGAGCTCCTGTGAGCTCTCTCTGGGTGCGATCTTGATCAAGCGGGGGTGCACTCCCCCCCAGCAGTAGAAGTTTTGAATTCACTCATCCTGGATGCAGGCCCATAGGTGCCTCAATTGTGTGGCTACACTGCCAGGGCCCTTCAGAGTCCTTCAGTGTGCCTCGCTGGCAAACATACCCTGGGTGCTCCTGTGAGCCGCCACTGGGAGTAAGCACCTATCCACCACAGGTACAACAGCAAAAGCTGTGTCTGCCCACCCCACAACTGCAGAACTCTGGACACCACAGTCACGCCTTTCCAGAGAGCAGGCCCCCTGAGCCCCATCACTCCAACAGACAGTTCCTGGGTGCCACTGTGAGTCCCTGCTGGGCACGCATGATTTCAATTAAGGGTGCAAGACAGCAAAAATTGGGACACTCCCCTCCAAATGGCTGACTTCTAGACACTGCATTTGTGCCTCTCAAGCTCGAAGGCCTACATCAAGAGAACCCAAATAGCTCAAGTAGGGAGCTACACTAGATTAACAAGCCCAGGAGAACTGAGAGATTACGCCAGTAGCACCATCCCCAAAAGATCCTGGGTAGCAAAGCAATTGGATATACAATTAAAACATTACAGGAAAACATGGGAAGACAAAAAAGCAATCCCCATAGGAAAGAAAAAGGAACTACAAGAAAGGGAGTTAAATGAATTCGAGGCTAGCAGCTTATCAGAGAAAGAATTCAGAGTAATGGTTATAAGGATGTTTAAATGGCTGGATGACAAATACACACAACTCAATGACAAATACACACAACTCAATGAGAACTATAAGGAGCTAAATGAGAATGTCACCAACATGAGAAGAAATCAAGCGGAAATGAAGAACAACATAGCTGCAAAAAAGAACACAATGGAAGGCCTAAACAGTAGACTAGAAGAGGCTGAGGACCGCATCAGTGAATTAGAAGACAAGGTAGGAAAAAACACACAAATACAGCAACAACCGGAAAGAAGACTTAAAAAGCAAGAGGAGAGCCTAAGGGAGCTTTGGGACAACACAAAATGTAACAACATTCACTTAATAAGGATACCAGAAGGAGAGGAAGAGAAACAAGGAATAGAAAACCTGTTTGAAGAAATAATGACAGAAAACTTCCCTGATATTGGCAAGAAAAAAACTATGCAAGTCCAAGAAGTACATAGAGTCCCAAACAAGTTGAGCCCCAAAAGACCGACACCAAGACACATCATAATTAGATTGGCAAACACCAATGACAAAGTAAGAATCTTAAAGGCTGCCAGAGAGAGACAGAAAGTTACTTACAAGGGGTCTCCTATCAGAATATCAACTGATTTATCAACAGACACACACCAGACCAGAAGGCAATGGAATGAAATATACAAAGTGATGCAAAACAAGGGACTGAATCCAAGAATACTATAGCCCACCAAAGCTATCATTCAAAATTGAAGGTGGAATCAGGAGCTTCACAGACAAAAAAGGCTAAGAGAGTTTATCACTACCAAGCCAGCAATGCAAGAAATGGTAAAGGGACTGCTGTAAAAAGAAGAAAGAGAAAGGCAAGAAGAAATACAAACACTAAGGAAAAATATGACAACAAACATGTACTTATCAATAATAACATTAAACGTAAATGGATTAAATGTACCAATCAAAAGACATAGGGTAGCTGAATAAATAAGAAAACATGACTCATACATTTGCTGTCTACAAGAGACCCACCTCAGAGCAAAGGATTCACACAGACTGAGACCAAAGGGATGGAAAAACATTTTTCAGGCAAATGGAAATGAGAAAAAAGCTGGGGTTGCAATACTTATATCTGATAAAATAGACCTCAAAGTAAAGGCCATAATAAGAGATAAGGAAGGCCACTACATAATACTAAAGGGAGCAATTCAACAAGAAGATATAACTCTGGTAAACATATATGCACCCAATGCAGGAGCACCCAAATACATAAAAAATCTCCTGGAAGATACCGAGGGAGAGATAAACAACAATACCATCATAGTGGGAGACTTTAATATACCACTACATCACTGGATAAATCCTCTAGACAAAAAATCAGCAAAGAAACAGCAATTCTAAATGACACACTAGATCAGATGGACCTAACTGACATCTTCAGAGCATTTCACCCCAAAGCCACGAATATACGTTCTTCTCAAGTGCACATTGGACATTTTCAAAAATAGACCACATATTAGGTCACAAGCAAAGTCTCCCCAAATTCAAAAAGAATGAAATCATATCAAGCATTTTCTCAGACCAAATGTTATAATAGTATAAATAACTACAATAAAAACATTTAAAAAAATTCAAACACTTGGAAGCTGAATAGCATGCTACTAAATAATAATTGGGTTATCAATGAGATCAAAGAAGAAATTAAAAACATCCTGGAGACTAATGACAATAAAAACACAACAATGCAAATCCCATGGGACACAATGAAAGCAGTCTTAAGAAGGAAGTTTATAGCTCTACAGGCTTACCTCAAAAAAGAAGAAAAAATGGTAATAAATCATCTAACTCAACAACTCAAAGAATTAGAAAGAGAGCAACGAGAAAAGCCCACAGTGAGCAGAAGGAAGGACATACTAAAGATCAGAGCAGAAATGAATGACATAGAGACCAAAAAAACAATACAAAAGATCAATGAAACCAAGAGCTGGTTCTTTGAAAGGATAAACAAGATTGATGAACCTCTAGCCAGGCTCACGAAGAAGCAAAGAGAGAGGACCCAAATAAAGAAAATCAGAAATGAAAGAGGAGAAATAACAACAGACCCCAAAGAAATACAAAGGCTTGTTAAAAAATACTATGAACAACTCTCTTCCAACAAACTAGACAACCTGGAGGAAATGGACATATTCCTAGAAAAATACAACCTTCCAAAACTTACTCAGGAAGATTCTAAAAATCTCAATAGGCTGATAACTATGGAAGAAGTTGAAGAGGTCATCAAAGCTCCCAGCAAACAAAAGCCCAGGGTCAGATGGCTTCACAGTGGAGTTTTACCAAACATCCAAGGAAGAACTAAAACCTATCCTCCTCAAACTATTCCAGAAAATTCAAGAGGAAGGAACACTTCCAAGCTCATTCTATGAAGCCAGCATCACCCTAATACCAAAACCAGATAAAGATAACACAATGAAAGAGAATTACAGGCCAATAATCCTCATGAACATAGATGCCAAAATCCTCAACAAAATTCTAGCAAATCAAATCCAGCAGTAAATCAGAAAGATCATACACCATGACCAAATAGGATTTATCTGGGGATGCAAGGATGGTACAATATTTGCAAATCAATAAACAAATTGATACATCACATAAACAAATTGAGAGATAAATATCATATAATCATATCAATTGATGCAGAAAAAGCATTTGACAAAATCCAACACCTTTTCTTGATAAAAGCTCTCAGCAAGGTGGGAATAGAAGGATCATACCCCAACATAATAAAAGCCATATATGACAAACCTACAGCTAGCATCACACTCAATGGAAAAAAACTAAAACCATTTCCCCTAAGAACAGGAACAAGATACGGATGTCCACTCTCACCATTCCTGTTCAACATAGTGTTGGAAGTACTATCCATTGCGATCAGACAACAAGAAGAAATAAAAGGCATCCAAATTGGAAAAGAAGAAGTAAAGCTATTCTTATTTGCAGATGGCATGATACTGTACATGGAAAACCCTAAAAATGCCATCAAAAAATTATTAGACTTAATAAATGAATTCGGCAATGTAGAGGGATACAAAATTAATGCCAAGAAATCTATGGCATTTCTATACACCAATAATGAACTTACAGAAAGAGAGACTAAAAAAGAAATCCCATTTACCATCGCACCAAAAAAATTAAGATACCTAGGAATAAACTTAACTAAGGAGGTAAAAGACCTATACGTGGAAAACTAAAAAAAGAGATAGAGGAAGACATAAACAGATGGAAGAACATACCATGTTCATGCATTGGGAGAATCAACATAATCAAAATGTCCATACTGCCCGAAGCAATCTATAAATTCAATGCACTTCCCATTAAAATACCAATGGCATATTTCACAGACCTAGAACAAACCTTCAAAAAATTCATCTGGAATAAATAAAGACCCCAAATAGCTGTAGCAATCCTGAGAAAGAAGAACAAAGTAGGGGGGATCTCAATACCAGATATCAAGCTGTATTACAAAGCCACTGTTCTTAAAACAGCCTGGTAATGGCACAAGAACAGACATATAGATCAATGGAATAGAATAGAGAACCCAGAAATCGACCCAAACCACTATGCCCAATTAATATTTGACAAAGGAGGCATGAACATACAATGGAGTCAAGACAGTCTCTTCAATAAATGGTTTTGAGAAAATTGGACAGATACATGCAAAAAAATGAAACTAGATCACCAACCAACTTTCACCATACACAAAAATAAACTCAAAATGGATCAAGGACTTAAATATAAGACAGGAAACCATAAAAGTACTAGAGGAATCCACAGGCAGAAAAATCTCAGACATATGCTGAGGGAACTTCTTCACTGATACCGCTCCTAGGGCAATGGAAGCTAAAGAGAATATAAACAAATGGGACTACATGAAAATAAAAACTTTTGCACAGCAAAGGAAACCATCAATAAAACAACAAGAAAGCCCACTGCATGGGAGAACATATTTGCCAATGATATCAACAATAAGGGTTTCATCTCCAACATTTACAGAGAACTCATACAACTTAATAAAAAGAAGATAAACAACCCAGTCAAAAAATGGTCAACTGATCTAAATAGACACTTTTTGAAAGAAGACAGAAGGAAGGCCAAGAAACATATGAAAACCTGCTCAAAGTCACTAATCATCAGAGAGATGCAAATCAAAACAACAATGCGGTACCATCTCACACCTGTCAGAATGGCTGTCATCAACAAATCAACAAATGACAAGTGTTGGAGAAGATGCAGAGAAAAAGGAACTCTTTTGCACTGCTGGTGGGAATGCAGACTGGTGCAGCCACTGTGGAGAATGGTATGGAGTTTCCTCAAAAAACTAAAAATGGAACTCCCATTTGACCCAGTGATCCCACTTCTAGGAATATATCCCAAGAAACTAGAAACAATAATCAGAAACGATATATGCACCCCTATGTTCATAGCAGCACAGTTCACCATAGCTAAGATTTGGAAACAGCCTAAATGCCCATCAGCAGATGAGTGGATTAAAAAACTGTGGTACATCTACACAATGGGATACTATGCTGTGGTAAAAAAGAAGGAGTTCTTACCATTTGCAACAACATGGATGGAGATGGAGAGCATTATGCTAAGTGTAATAAGCCAGGCAGAGAAAGATAAATATCACATGATCTCACGCATTTGTGGAATATAATGATCGGCATAGACTGATGAATAAGAACAGATCCAGAGACTGATTAACGTCGATCAGAACCTCAAACTTCAGGGAAGGAGGGGGTCGGTGGGAGTAAGGGGAGAGATCAACCAAGGGACTTGTGTGCAAGCATATGAGCCTAATCAATGGATGCAGACAACAGGGGAGTGGGGCTTGAGTGGGGGATGGGGGGTAATGGGGGAATACATATTTATTTATGTAAAAATAAATAAATAAATAAAATAAATAAATAAAAGTAAAAGAAAAAAATAGAAAAGAACTTGTGAGGTAACCAGAACCCAAAGAACACCTGAGAACATCCTTCTTGCCATGCTAGCAGTTATCAGCTGTACGGTAATATTACCTGGGGAAAATGGGGAAGTATTTTGGACTTATGTTCCTGACCCTTCATGGCTAAGAGCCCTTACGTGGGCTGACCCCCGCCTAATGTAGTCATCAGTAATACCAAACACCTTGGTCATCCAGAAGGACCATGGGTGGAGCAAGGAAGTATAATTACACAGGGTTCGCCACCCAGCTTCCCTTTTGTATGACACAAAATCAAACCACTGCTCATTTGTGTGTAAAATTAAAGAGAGGTTTCTGGCTTGCATGGACACCAAAGGAAGGGACTATAACTACTTGCTCCTGGGAGAGGTGCAGAAAATGTAACTAAGATCTTGTCTATACAAAAAGAAATTGACAACCAGTTTGAAATGGAAATGCCATGGCCTAGAGCAAAGAATATCCTTACATGATATTATTCTAAAGGTCATTATAATTTTTCCCAGATTTGTATTACCCCCATTACCTATAATAGTAACTCCCACCCTTGGGAATCAATAAAAAATCATCTTTTTGGTGCTTGGAGACAAAGGTAACACATTTCTTGATATTTTAGAATTACAACAGCATAATGTACAATCATCCCAAACAAACTTACAAACTAATTCTTTGAATGTCTGGCAGCAATTTAAAAAGGACATGAAAGGATTTAATTCCTTCCACTGTGTAGAGGAACCTCTGGGAAGGCACCTGAGCATTCTATATTGGCCCCTCTTGCCCTTTTGGCCAAGAAGGACCCTCTTCTCACAATCCAGTTGCCCACAATGGTTGCCAGTGCTTTCTGTTCATGCTGAGGTTGAAGCCTCATGGTGGCTGGTACTATGGATCTGTCTCTCACCCAGTGGGGTGAGCTGGGCCCTCCCTGGAGAAGAAACCTGGGTTCCCCAAGATATGTGATTAGTGCTGGGTCCCCGCCAGCAGGTGAGGGGATCCCAAGGCAGGTGCTGGCCATGGAGGCCATGGGGGCATAGGCTACCAAGGAGATAGAACTGAACCTCATATCACCCAGCTTGGTCCCGGAGGATGACTGGTTAGCCAGAGACGGGTAAGATTCCTCAGGGAAGGAACAACCTAAGACAGGCACAGTCGTAGAGGGGCCATCAGGAGAGAAATAGGGGGTCAACAGAGGTGGGGCACAGACCCTCACCCCCCAACTTTGCAGGGGCCTGAACCCTCACCCCTTCTGAGGGAGGTCTCCTGCCCCCATGGCTGCTTCGCTTCCCATGCCCAGCTCAAATTGGGACCCAGGTAGCAGACAGAGACTTGGCCGACAGCAGCTGCTCTCTCACTGCAACAAGACTTGTTTGAGTTGTCTTGTACCCATGGTGTGGGGAAGTGGGTTTTGATATCTAAATTCAGCCTAGCACCAGGAATGCTTAGGGCCTACTCAAGAAGGCAAATAATCCTTTCCAAAAATATTTACAGGGTAAAATAAGATTGTTGTTAGAGTATTAAATTTGACAGTAAAATAGTAGTCAAGTTCTCAAACTACTTTAAATTGGCTAAGTGAAATAAGCGAATATTCTAGAAAAATTAATGGTAATGTACAAAAAACTGTTCCTAAAGTGTTAATGAAAATTTTTATTGGTAGTTCATCTCATGGTAAAATTGTGTAACATGTCATGAACCTAAAGCAGTCATATTTTAGTGCAAAAAATTGAAATTTAAAAGCTATCAAGACTACATTATAAAATTTCCAAAAGCCTCCTAATATTTAAATAAAAAAGGGGGGGGATAGTAGAAGAATATCATGTAAGGAAAAATATCCTGTAAGTAAATTACATCTAGAAAATTTTTACTTTAGAAAATTAACTTTCATTTGTAATGCTAATAGCAAGACACCCATGAAAAATACACATGGTGTCAAAACAAGCCAAAGGAAAATTGTTTGGGCAAAAAATGAAAAAGGATCCCAAGTCAAATTTATAGAAAAGATTCCTTTATTAACTTTGGTTGAGAATATGTTTGTATATTTTCAGAAAACACCTCCAAGACCATGTGGATTCCTGCAACAGAGAGGAATTGACAGGACTGCTCCAGCCATGAAGACAGAAGAGAAAGAGTCCAGAGATGGAAGATGCTGACGATGCCTTGCCATACTAGCAGTCAGCAGCTGTGCATCACGGCAGGTTGCCCAGAACCAAACCAGAGAGGGCGGGACCTGCATTACCACCATTTGTCCACCATCCTGAACTGAAATATCATTGCTGACATGTACACATAAGGAACTGTTTGACATTGAAATTGGGACTCAAAAGAACTGTTGGCTCAGAAAGAAACTCACTACAGACTGATTCATTTGCCTCTCAGCATAACCATTATTGCTTGTCTCATTTTTGGTTCTTATAAGTGTATTTCTAGTATCACATGATCTCACTCATCTAGGGGAAATGATGAACAACATAAACTGATGAACAAAAACAGACCCGAAGACAGGGGAGCATCGATCAGACTGTCAAACCTCAGAGGGAAGGTAGGGAAGGGTGGGGACAATGGGGAGAGATCAACAAAAGGACTTGTATGCATGCATATAAGCCTAACCAGTGGTCACGGACAACAGGGGCATGGGGGCATGCGTGGGGAGGGGTTTGGGATGGGAATGGGGGGATGAGGACAAATATGTGATACCTTAATCAATAAAAAATTAATAAAAAAATAAAGAAAAAAATAAATGATATCTACAATGTGCAAGGCAAAAAAAAGAAAACACAAATCCAGGTTCAAAAGCAGGACAGCAGCTAAGAGGAGAGCTGGCTTTGAAGTTTAGAGCCTCAGGTTGGAGGGAATTCTCTTGGCTGAGTCACAAAGAGAATAAAATGCCATCTTAAGAGAATAGCTTTAGATTTTCACTTCATCTTCAAAATAAAAGATTAGGGACACAATTCTGGTTGAGATGGTTAAGCGGGTGCCTGTATAATTGAATTTCATGCTCGTTATTTCCCTCTGAAGTGGTGTACACAAGCGGTCATTGGAAAGCAGGTTTAACAAACACCCTGGCTAGGGCTTTGCTGAACCTTACAGCTTTCCAAAGTTTTCCAGGTTCGTTCGGTGTTCGTGGCTGTTGTGCAACATACAGATGAGGTAACACTGATACAGCCAGTGAACCAACTGGGTTCAAGACCAGCTTCTCTTCCATCAGCAAACTTGTCATAGGGTTTGAATGTTTTATGTTCTGCACAAGACTACCATGGCCTGGGATACTGTGTGCGCCCGGGCAGGCAATTTACCTGCAGCTTCGGCCTTGGGACAGAGCTCTGTCTGGGTCTGAACCTACCGAGGCCCTATCTAACCCCTGCCTGTGTGAGGCAGGGAGGCCTATGGGAAATCTCTGTTACTTCCGCTCAGTGTTGCTATGAACCTAACACTTCTCTCAAAAACAAAAATCTTAAAAACAAAAAGGATATGCCAGGGCCAGCAGATGACATTGGCCACAGTCTGAGCCTTTGTTTCCTCTTTGCTACTCAGTTTCTTGTTTTAAAAAGAAGCCTGAAAGGATTGCTTGATGCAAGTGAACAACTACCCATATGAAAACCCAGGGATCAGCGGGGAAATGCTCCCCTCTTCAGAAATGACCACACTGCTTACACAGAAGGCTGATTGCTGGCCAATACGGTCTGAAGATCCTGGGGGGCAGGAAGTGGGGGAGGCCTCCTAGATGGAGAGAGGAGGGAACTTCTTGCGTGGACCCTGCTGTGTCCACAATGACTTTGGGGACAAGGGCTCCCGTGCACAGCTTTCCTCCCCACACAGGCTCCGATGCAGCATTCTGGCAAGATTCATCCTTGCATTTTCCTGTTGGAGCAAGGTCAAAGTTCGTGGGTCACAGCATTGACTGTAAATCTTTGGGATGGAAGAATGGAAGGCACTGCCACTTCTTGAGCTCCTGCAATACTCCAGGCCCCACAGTATCCGAGGCATAGGTAACATCATCCTTACTTGTGCTCCTCAACTGGTCTCCAAGGAAAGACCACGGTTTGGGTTTTGTGTTTCTTTTCTTGTTTTTCCTTTTCCTTTCCCTATGTTGTTATATTTTGGCCCATACCCTGTTAAATGACATGAGCCAAGGATCACATGCTTGAGTGTCACAGCAAAATCAAATCTCTGGAAAACATTTCTTAACATATACTTTCCATTTCCATACCTACATGGTCAAGAGATGCATGGTTACACGTCAGCAGGTGTCGGGGCAGCACACTCCTCTGAGCAGCGACATGGGCACTGCCTCTGAGGAAGTTAGCTTTCCACACACCCCCCCACCCCCCAGTCACACAGCAGATGACCCTCCCCTCTCCCCCCCCCCGCCCTGCCCGTCACACAGCAAGTGAGCTCTGCAGTCCTACTTCAGGTTCGGAGAACTCCTGTACCTCGGCTTACTCATAGAAACTATTTGAAAGGCCATGGAAGGAATTAGCTCAAAGTTACTAGACTTCAAATGAGGTGAAGAGAATGGAAGGAATGATAGCCTCTCACTTCCCTAAATTCTCCTCTCCTGATTCTTCTCAAACTAATCAGGCCCTTTCCCCCAACCCCCAGGGCAAACCCAGGACTGTGACCATGACCTTTCTCCCACTGCCTTCCCACCCTGTGTCTGCTGCAGCCGCCCCTTGCTTGCCCCTTCCCACAACCTCCTTAGCTTACAGTGTGAATTCAGGGGCATGGGGGAGGAGAGGTATCAGAAAAATGAAATAAATTATAGTGTCCAAGAGCCCTCAGGAATCCAAACACAGCAAAATTATTATGTTTAATGTAAAAATTGAACTTAAAATAATCCTGGTCTGTGTTTAATAACAACAGGTATGGCTCAGCACAGCCAAGCCAGCCAGGGCCCCTCAGCCAGGCGGCCTGGCTTCTCTTAGCAGGAAGATAAAGCAAATGAGAGCCCTTGAAGTTAATAGAATCTATCACCTCCTAAAGAATGCAAACTGTATAAATACTCAGGTTTGAAATGAAATCCCCAAAGCCAGCCCTGCACAGTGAGGGCAGCTTGGTCTTGGGGCCTGCTGGCTGTCTTCTGTGCCGTGTGGCGGTGGCGTGTGACCAGAGCATCCATGACATATAGATGTAGTCTTTGCTCTAGATTGTATATTGAAACCGAGAAAGCAGAACTCCCATAGCTCAAGTTTACAGAAATACATGACAATGTTTGAAGTAGCTTAGCTGAGACTAAAACAGTCTGACATCACAGCCTTGAGAAGATGATGGAAATTTCTTAATTTCTTCAGAAAAGTTGAAAAAACAAATTCTTTTCAGGTGTTTCTTTGGCCACCCACGTGCAGTTTTTGGGCTGCTGTTCATTTCTGGTTTTAGAAAAGGACACAGAAGTATAGAGACTCTGCTTAGCATGTCAGCCACCCTGTGCCTGGTGCCATGGGAGACTGACCCCAGTAAATTGCATTACCCGGGCTCTCCTCACCTCTGACTTCCAGCTGGATGTGGCCACAGGGAGCCACAGCAGGACTGGAGGGCAGGAGGAGAGAGAGGTCAGGCTCTGTTCCCACAGGTGCTCCTCTTCCATGCCTCCAGCTCTCCCAGGTCCTCCCACACAATTCCCTCCCCTGGTCTCTTCTTGACAAGCTAAAAGGTAACAGTTTCCCACTATTGCTGGTTCCTGGGTGACTCACCTCATGTCCTTAATACTGTCCACAGGCCCCTGTGTTTCCACTTGGGCCCTGGATGATACGTGGCTGCCTCTTAGCCCTAAGCTGCTGGTCAGGAGCTATGTGTCCTCATCTAATTTGGGTATCAGAGTACTATATTGATTACACAGGGGATAAATGAAGTGACCTCAGATTGTCAAGTCTCATTGTTGAATGATTCTTTCCATCTTTGAAGCTTTCTTTTTCTTTCTTCTTCTTTTTGCATATTCCCTCTCATCACTTGTTGCTGGTGAAAGGAACAGTGCTTTATTGTTTTTTCTTTTCCTGGTTTCTGAACTAATTTGCCTTCAATCATCATCACCTCCCTTGTTTTTCACAACACAGTCAAGCATTTCTAATCTATGTTTCATATGTTCACACTCATGCTGTGTAGGCGCATCTCTGTTTCCTGGGTTTCTGTTATCACTGATTGGGGGGGTTTGAGCAGCTTTTTCAGGTTAAAGCAGGCTCTCTAGGGACCTGCCCAGTCTTTCACAATATCTGCCCAGATCCTCCCAACACCCTCCCTCTCCCCTGATCAAGTTAGTATTTGGGGATAAGAGGAGGTTTTTATGTGTCCTCATGGTGCTGCTTCAAGAGGCTTTGGGTGCATAACTGTCTCTGGGGCCACACTGCTCTCTGCCCCGGACTGACTGGTCTGTCCCCAGGGCACCATATGCTAGTGGCCACTCAACAGGGTCCACTCCCATCTGGTCTTTAGGAAGATTATGCTGCACTTACTGCTGTGGTTCTGATCCTGGCTTTGGTCACAAAGCTTCTGCATTCTGTTCTAACCACTCTGCTGACTTGCTATGACTCTCCCCACTCACTCTCTCTCTATTTCATTTGTAGTAGAAAGTAGCTCCTCTCTCCCCCATCAGAACTTGCAGGGCCTCTAAACTCTCCACACCATGCACCAAGTATGGAGGGCCCAAGGGCCACATGCGGCCCACCAAGGACATTTATCCAGCCCGCCGGGTGCCGCTGCCTGTCCTGCTTAGCAGCTGACTCATCCCGGGCCCTCAGTGCGCATAGGAATTTGTTCATAGTTTTTTTTTTAAACTATAGTCCGGCCCTCCAACGGTCTGAGGGACAGTGAACTGGCCCCCTGTTTAAAAAGTTTGAGGACCCTTAGCCCACAGTCTAGGCATAGATGCTTACCTCAGCCCATGGGCTCCCTGTTGGGCTGGCACCCAATTAAACATGGTACATTGGGAAGAGAGCTTACAGTGGCCCAGTGTGTGGCTAAGAAAGCAGAAACAGGCTGCTGTGCAATGGAATAACCTGAACTTCCATCTTTTCTTTCTATTAATGGTGACAAGGATCTTAAACTCAAGGGATTCAAATTCATGTTCCTGACTTCTTGTTCCTCTCCTTCCCTTCAACCTCTTCCACGTGCACCCAGATTCATTCTCTGCAGCCTCTCTAGGAGAGGGGTCCTCTCTCATACAGTATTGAGTTTTCTGTAGTTATGGATTACAGTAGAACTTGATATTTAACTCTGCTTTTGGTAGGTCAGAAAAACTTTGACAGTTATTCATCCTCTTTATTTCTCATCAAAGACTGGCTTTCAAGATTCTCATTTTTCCAGGAGGCAGAGCTTAGAGCTGGAGGTCTGTGGTTTTTAATTCTATCCCCTTCCTTCCTTCCTTCCTTCCTTCCTTCCTTCCTTCCTTCCTTCCTTCCTTCCTTCCTTCCTTCCTTCCTTCCTTCCTTCCTTCCTTCCTTCCCAAACACTGATTTAGTGCACATGAACACACTCTATGTCTATTTCATTTGTAATAGACAGTGGTGTCCATTGTAGAATTTCGAAAGTGTTCCACCAAAATTGAACCTACTCAGATTTTTTGGTAGGATTTTTTTTTCTCTTAAGAGCCAGATCCTGTCACTGTCTTGCCTCTGCATTGGGCTTCTATTTGATTGCTATGGTTGTTTAGCTAGTTGATTAGAAGCCAAAGTCAGAGTTTTCCTTCAATTTTAATTGGAGCTTGTGAATGTTTTCATTATATATGGACACACAGATTGAAAAAAAACAAGTGTCTAAGGAATGAGAGAAGAGAGGATCATTAGAATCTGCTGGGAGGGGAGAAACAATGGGATATACAGTGTGATGACAAGACATCGGTGTGTCACCGTCACAGAGAACTGGCAGCTCTGCTGGTTATTTTGTGGCAAGTTGATAATATTTGTCCCCTCCTCTTCTCTCTGTGGCCACTGTTGGGGTTCAGACCCTCACCCCTGCCTCTCCTTGCTTACTTCTCCTCTGCCAGCCTCCGATCAGTGCCTGCCAATGTGCACTCCATTGTGCAACCAGAATCATCTGTGAGGAGGACAGACCTAATTTTAGAATTTCGTTTGGCCCTTATAAGCAGTAATTTGAAAACTCCAACCACATTCTTGAAGCCAAGGGGGTTGCTATCAAGAGATAGGTGACTCAGCAATGGGACATTTCTTATTCCCTGCAAGTCCTCAGGGATGCAGTATAAATGGAATGAAGAAAAGGGTAAGTGAAGGACTTTTCCTGTTCTATTCTCCGATGGAAAATTAACCCATAGTGAGGCATGTCACCTTGGAAATGAAGGGGCACTAGTCTAACTCTGAACGTTTTCCCGCCTTCAGAGTTAGACTATTGCTATAAAGCCAGCCCTCACAGGGCCAGGCAGGTAAAAGGAATGAGTGTCCTGGTGCCTTGCAGGAAATGATATGGACCAGCAGACTAGGGATAGCCTGACTTGTCCAAAGGGACCACCCTTATTCAACTTCAGCCAGGGGAAATCTTTCTTTCTTGTTTTTTTTAAAGAAGCTGGAAATCTGGATTTTTATGTAAAATCTGATAATATTTGCATATCAAACTGTGTGTTGGTTCAGCCCTGGGACTCCCAATTTGTGACTTCTGGTTCAGACTGTATCATATCTAAGATGTGGTGGTGGTGATGGTGGTGCTGGTGGTGGTGCTGGTGGTGGTGCTGGTGGTGGTGGTGGTTGTAGTGGTTGTGGTGGTGGTGCTGTTGGTGGCAGTGGTGGTAGTGGTAGTGCTGGTGGTGGTGGTGGTGGTGGTGCTAGTAGTGGTAGGGCTGGTGGTGGTAGTGGTGGCGGTGGTGGTGGTGGTGGTAGTAGTGGCAGTGCTGGTGGTGGAGGTGGTAGTGCTGGTGGTGGTGGTGATGGTGGTGGTGGTAGTGGTAGGGCTGGTGGTGGTTGTGGTGGCGGTGGTGGTGGTGGTGGTGGTAGTAGTGGCAGTGCTGGTGGTGGAGGTGGTAGTGCTGGTGGTGGTGGTGATGGTGGTGGTGGTAGTGGTAGTGCTGGTGGTGGTGTTAGTGGAGATGGTGGTAGTGGTGGTGATGGTGGTGGTAGTGGTAGGGCTGGTGGTTTGTGGTAGTGCTGGTGGTGGTGGTGATAGTGGTGGTGGTAATAGTGGTGGTGGTGGTGGAGATGGTGCTAGTGGTAGTGCTGGTGGTGATTGTGGTGGTGGTAGTGGCGGTGGTAGTGGTGGTGATATTGTGTAGGTGATTAAACCGTTACCTCCTGAACAATATAAGAAAGTCTTTAACTCACCTTGGAGTTGAAATGACTGGAAACACTCCCTCCACCATGAAGTGCTCCTCTAAAGTTCCCTTCATCCCTGCCCATCCTTCTCCACATGTACAGGCATCAAGGACACCTTCATCCCTGCCCATCCCTCCTGTGCATCAAGGACAGATAACTCTGTGGGACACGGAGTGTCAAGCCTGTGGAACTCTTGCTCCCACCTCCAAGTGTGGAGCACTTGTAGCATATGTAACTCAGTCTTGGTGGGATGCATCACTGGAGAACAGGCTGTGACTTTGAGACTCTGACCCACCTGGAGGGGCTGCAGTGGAGTTTCTAGAAAGCTTGATATCAAGTTGCTCAGTAGAGGTCAGAATAAGGAGTTATTTGTGCAGAGAAGATCAACCTGAGGATTGAGGAACAAGAAGAGGAAAGGAAAGATCTTGGAGCTTCTCACTTGGATTGTGAAAATCATATAAACGCATTTGCGAGTTTCCCCCCAGGTTATAGTTTCAATCTCATTGGAGAAATCAATATTTAAAAAGAAAATCTCTGTAATGAAGGACATAATTACAGGATGTGGTCCTAAGATTGTGTATGGGCAAAAGAGACTGACCTAGACTGGGGTGGGGTGGGCAGGCATCAGAGAAGGCCTCCCAGGGGTGAGGAAGATTCAAAGGATGGATGGGCTGGGCCTGGGCCAGGAGAAGAGGGAATGGGAAAGTCCTCCAGATGGAGGAATGAGCACGTGCAGAGAGTGTGTGGGAAGAAACCTGGGCATTGCAGGGACTGGTAGGAGGTTGGGGTGGGTGATGAGCAGGAGCAAGGTGGAACAGAGTGGGAGATGGCCTTGAGAGGCGGCAGGGCATCCTGGGGCAGGGAGCACAGGAGACGTTCAGGGAAGGCTTTAGGCACATAGTCAAAGCTGGTACTGGAAAATACTCTTCTGGCTTCGAAATAGGTTAGAGCAGGTGGCAAGTGGCTTCAGGGAAACTGTGGAGAGCTTCTGTAGGCTGATGTTTTTTTAATTCTTACAATGTGCCTGTAAATTCTTTGCAGCATGAGTATACATTACACCCTCACCAAGTTCTGTGAAGTAGGTGTTATTATTGTCCCATTTTACAGATGAAGAAACCAAGGCACAGAGAGAATAACTTTCCCAAGGCCACACAGCAGGTAAAGTAGACCAGGGGAGTGTCAACGGAGAAGGGGCGATGGTAACAAACCTCCGAGGTAGATATTCAGAAGCGGAGATCTGCAGGATTTGATTGGATGTGGAATATGTGTGCCAGGCATTTCCAGTAGGGATTCCGGGTTCCTGGCCTATGCCAGTGGTTGGATGGTAGAAACATTCCCTAAAATTGAGTAACTGAAGAGGCCCAGGTCACACAGCTAAGAGAAAGAGACAAACCCAACCGTGGCAATCCAGCTTTAGGGGTCTATGCTCTTAACCAGCACCATAGGCCTCATCTCTTTCTTACTGCATTGTGGGAAGATGCAAAACAGTGCACCCCAAAGCAAATGGTATTATTTAAATCCTCGGTAGAAAATTTTCTTTTCTCCCCAAAGAAAAGAATATCGGACCACCAGCTGCCATTCGTCACTTTCCGTGCGGCAGCGTAAGACTTTATTAATAATATGGCTCCCACAAAGGGCTAACGTGACCCCAAGTTCACTTGGCCATTGGATGTGTTACTTGGGGACGTAACTCTTCTCTGAGCCTTAGTTTCCTCATCTCTCTATGATTATACCTGCCCCAGGGGATTTTTGTAAGAATTACATGAAACTATCTATCTATCCTATGTAAGATGTATGTGAGTGCTTGCTCTTATTATTTCTGTTGTTATTCTTGTTAACAATATTAACAACTGCTTTAATTCTGGTTGTGGTGGTTTCTTTAATAGCTCCCCCTTCCCTTTCTTCATTTTCCAGGAATTACATTAACTTTTGCTCCTTCTCTCCCCAGATTCTGGACATTATATTAGGACTCCGCATTCGATGGGGATTGTTTGTAAACTTCTGCATGTTGGTCGTCAGCAGTCTCAATGCCGTGAGGGAGGTCTGACATTGTGGCCACAGTTAATGTCTGAATTGTTAAGCTGTTTCAAGTGCCCCAAATTGCTGTTCACTTAGAATCTAGGGGAATGGTCATGTCTCTCTGGTTTCAAGTCAGTTTTATCCATTAAGTCCTGGATAAATGCCTCTTTTTTGGCGTCTTGTAATCATAAAACCATTTGTTTATTGATTCAAAAGGTGAAATCAAGGAGCACCCTGTATATGTAAGCACAGGGCCTTATATTATGCAGATTAAAGGGCTAAACTAGTCCTGGCCAGCTGGCGCAGTTGGTTGGAGCATCCTCTGGTACACCAAAAGGTTGTGGGTTTGATCCCCAATTCAGGAGGCAACAGATCAATGTTTCTCTCTCACATGGATGTCTCTCTGTCTCTCCTCCTTTCCTCTCTCTCTAAAATCAATGGAAGCATATCCTCAGGTGAGGATAAAAGTAAGTAAATAAATAAATAGAAATAGAGGGTTTAGCTACAAGCCTAAAATGTGGTTGACACAATAGCTCTGTACACATGGAGAACCTGAACAACAAACACTTCAGGATAAAAGAATAGGGATGTCACAATTTGCAACATTTGTCTCTTCCTTTTGTCTTTTCAAAGACATAATTAGAATAAGGATAATAATTAGCTGACATCTCTTCTCTCTATGTGTCAGACACTATGTTAAATTCTTTCCATATATTATCTCATTTGACCCTTAAAAAAAGGCCACAATGTAGGCATTTTATTCCCATTCCACAGATAAGAAAACTGAGCTCAGGCTCAGAGGTATTAAGGGACTTTCCCAAGGCTACACAGTGTTGGAATAAGTGAAGCATTGAATTGAACATCACCTTTGAACCCAGCAAGGTTTTCTTGTTATCATTTTTGCTTTCTTTAGTACTACTCTTCTCTATCACCAATTTGCCAATGGTGAATTTTTTTGGCATCTTTTATTTTAGCTTTCTCAATGTGTCCTTGATTTCCACAGTATTTCTTTCTCTATGAAACTATTCCTTCACCATTTAATTCTTTACCATATATTCATTACTGATTTACTCTGAGTGAATTCATTTCTAGGAATTCATCTACTTATAGACAATGATCTAAAGAGGTAGATAATTTAAATTTAAGGTGCTTAATTTAAATAAATTCTAGTAACTACTAGAAAAAGTAGCTGCTTAGAAACAGCATTTGCTAACTTTCTTCTCTCAATCCAACAAAAAGAGCAAAATATAAGTTTTTGAAATAGAAAATATGCACCAGTAGTATTCAAGTGAAAGAGTGAATATAATCTTACACCCATAATCTTAGGAAGTTCTCTAGAAACAGAGAAATGGATCATGCTAGAATTAAGTCATGACATCAATTCCCTAACTCTGCCAAAAATTCTGCAACAAATTATTTTCTTTCAAAGGATTTAAGTAGACAAGAAACCTAAGAAGCAAGAGATAAACAATGTAATAAGACAAGATAATATGAAAGGGGAAACTGTAAGATTAAGAAAACAGAGGGATCAGAAAAAAGGAGGTCACTAGAAAATAATAGTAAATACATCACAACTAGAAAAAATGGATATAGCTGAAATTGAATCTATAAGACGAAGAAAAGACTTGAGGTAGAGAATGACATGAAATATAAAGAAAAAAGCAGGGATGAAAATTGTACACTAGATAATAAATATGTAAAATAGATAATGATGTTTTAACATCTGAAGAATATAAAACTGTAGTAGGAAAATATTCATAGATACAGGAGAAAAGGATTGAAGTAAAAGAATTAAATCTGCAAGGGAAAGGACATACTATGTTCTAAGGAAAAAAATAAAATGAACAATTACTAATGGAACATAGCCTAATAATTTTCTGAGCTTCTAGGATAAAGAATTCCATAAATATCCAGCCAGAAGAAGTAGTCACTTTATGAAAGGAAAAATAAAAGGTAAAACTTGTACAGTTTCATAATCTTCATAAAAATATTTGCTATTAGGAGATAGTGGAACCACATCTGTAGTATACTAAACAAAAAATAATAAAAAGGTGGCTCAGGAATTTTTAAGCCCAGTTAACTTGTCATCCAGGTATAAAAGGCAATATTTTTGCATGTCCACATAGTGACAGACTCAGAGAATACAATTCACACATGGTAAGGTTTCCAGATAAAATATAGGATGCTCAGTGAAATTTGCATTTCAGATAAACAGTGAATAATATTATAGGACTAGAGGCCCCGTGCACAAAATTTGTGCATGGGTAGGGTACCTAGGTCTGGCTGGCAGTCAGGGCCAGTTGGGGCATTCCAGCTGCCAGCCAGGGCCTTCCTTCTGGCTGCCAGCTGGTGCCTTCCTTCCCTGGCTGCCAGCTGCTGGCTGGGGCCTTCCTTCATTCCACACCTTCCCCTGGTGGTCAGCACATCATAGCGAGCGATCAAACTCCCGGTCTCCCAGTTGAACTCACGAGGGGACATTTTGCATATTAGCCTTTTATATATATATAGATAAGTGTGTCCCAGTTATTGCATGAAACATACTCATACTAAAAAATTATTCATTGTTTATCTAAAATTCAAATTTCACTGGAGCTTTGTATTTTTTTTTTCTAAATCTGGCAACCTTAATGTGAGTCCTATGTGGACAACTGTTTTATGAGGAAATTTAGCCATTTGAATGCTAAATCTAAGAAAGAAAAAGGAAATAAAGAACATAAAGCTGGGCTTCAAAAGCACTAGTATAACCACTCACTCATTTCAACAAGAGATCTAAGGGAGGGGTTGGGGAGTGAGAATTATGGTTTCAGAAAAAAATTATAACTATCACTAATCTTGAAAGAAAACATACTATATATAAAACATACTATATGTATAGTTATATATAATTTTAACATGTATATGCATATACATGTTAAAATTTCCAGCTACTCTGACAAAAATTGGGAGGAAGAGCAATGAAGATGTGAGAAATAGTAAGTGAACTAATTTCCTTATCTTAGTAAGAAGTTAATAAATGCTCTATTTTAAAGTTGATAAATTAAGAATTCATGTTAGAGTTTGAGGGAAGTCACATCTCATGACCGGGTCTGGTTCCTCGGGCAGTACAAGTGTAAACCATTGTCTTAAGATGCAGTGGCTACAGACAATCAAGACAAGTGCAAACTGACTTCAACAGTAAATGAGACATTGATTCACATTAACTGCAGGACCAGACACGGAACAATGTTGCTGCTTTGACTCAGGGTCTCAACTATGCTCTCAAGGACGTGTCTTTTCCTCTTTTGCCTTTGTTCCTTGATAGCAGCTTCATGCTAAGGGGAAGTGTTGGGGATGGGAGGGGCTAGAATTCCAGGCATGGCTGCAAAATGCCTGCCAGCAATATCTGGGATAATATGCTTTCTTCATTATCCAAATCTAAGGATCTAGAGAGAATGGCATTCCGTTAAGTTCTTTCAAAAAGAGTGAGAAAAGAAAATGAGTTTCTTTTCCCAAGAAACTCTCAGAAAAAGCCGTCCCTGTATCTTACTGGCATGAATTGGGTTTTGTGTGCCATATCCCATAATGAAAATGACCATTGGTGCTGATCAATTTAGGCGCCTATTCCTAGAACTAGGAGTGGGGACAATTTCCCCCGACCAGAGCTGTGCTGTTAAGTGACTTTACAAATAAAAATGAAAACTATTACCAAGAGAATAGGAAAGACGTTCAGGAAGCAGCCAAAATGTCCACTGTAATGTCCCATAACCAGGTTTTCGTTGACAATCTATAAGGAAGGTGTCTTATTGGAAATCAACCTATTGTCTTTTGATACGTTCACCTCAGCAAATTGTCTCACCAGCCTTAAAATATGATTTTGTTTTTCATTTTTAACACCCAATAGGATTGCTTGCCTGCTTCTAGGGGTCATGTTTATAAAAAACACATATCCAAAATTCCTAGACTAGCCCCTATTCCAGTATGATGGAGCAGCAAACTGTCATCTCCACCTGCCGTTCCTTTGTAGAATATGGCCTCGAACAGAAGAGGGAGAAGAATGACCTTTACCATTTAAACACACTGAAAATAGCCCTAACCAGTTTGGCCCAGTGGATAGAGTGGCCTGTGGACCACAAGGTCCCAGGTTTAATTTCTGTCAAGGGCATGTACTTTGGTTGCGGACACATCCCCAATAGGAGGTGTGCAGGAGGCAGCTGATCGATGTTTCTCTCTCATTGATGTTTCTAACTCTATCCCTCTCTGTAAAAAATCAATAAAATATATTGAAAAAAATAAAAGTAAACACACTGAAAATATATTTACTATCCAAAGTTATAACTACCATAGAAACTGGGGGAAAAACAAATATAACCTTACAAATTATCAAAAGGAAGAATACTTTAAAGAAAAAGAAGAAACAGACAACAAAGCAAAAGACACTTTTTTTAAAAAAAGCAAGGATGCATTAAAAGTAAAATTGAATGTAAACTAAAAATGGTAAGATAACAAAAAGAGTGACACTTGATAAAACTTCCATAAATCCAATTTCTGCTGGGTCCACATACATAAGGCAATGACTGAAAGGGGAAGAAGCCAGAGAAACACAGCAATGTGCAACGTTCTCAGCCTTTCAGCTTCAGACAGAAAGAAGGAAGTTATAGTCAATCTGACAATGTAACAAGGGAAACTGAATAAATGTAGAACAAACTCCAGATCTGGTAAAACAGAAAACAGACTTTATTTCCAAGTGCCATGATGATATATTAAGACATAAAAAAAACTCAACAAATTCTAATAAGTAGAAATAATACAGACCACATTCTCTTTACCTACATTGCAATAAAGCATAAAATAGCAAAACTAGAGTCAAGCAAACAAAAATTCCAAGTACTTGGTAATAAAAAGGAAAAAAAAAGAAAAACTCTTAAACAACTTTTAGGCTAATGAGAAAATTTGATTATACATGTATATCAGAATTATGCATTTTCTTTAAAAAATTATGGGAAGAGAATACTATCTTGGAGAAAAACATTCATAGTCTTAAATATATCATGAAAATAAATAAATTAGGCATTTGAATTATGGCATTGAAAACTGGGTCTGATATAATCTGTGGTAGGCAGTTAAAAATTTAACAGATAAATCTACATTAATTAAGAAAAATGGGAAAAAGCACAAACAGGTAAATTTAGAAATGAGGCAAGTGAAACAAACATGGGTAAAGACAATGTTAATAAAACATAAGAGGATACATTTTAAAACTTCAGAAAAATTTTAAAAACCTGAAATAAAAAAAATCATCTTTTTCTCTAGAAAAATATAAATGACCAAAATTGACCCCAGAAAAGAGAGAAAACTCAAATAGAACCAATATTTATAGAAAAATTTTTAAAATTTCAAAATTAAAAATTTGCATTAAACTCAGATGCTTTCACAAGAAAATTCCCTGTAACTTTCAATAAGTAGAAAGATCCAATGCTATTATTGTTTCAAAACATAGAGAATAGAACATAGAGAACAAAGAAAAAATTAGTTTTAAATTTCTTTGTTTAAATTCATCATAACACTCAAACACACACACACACACACACACACACACACACACACACACACACACCCCAAAACTCTAGAGAACAGCCTATATAATAAAAGGCTAATATGCAAACTGACCAAACGGTGGAATGACCTGTCACTATGATGCACACTGACCACCAAGGGGCAGATACTCAACGCAGGAGCTGCCCCCTGGTGGTCAGTGCGCTTCCATAGAGGGAGTACTGCTCAGCCAGAAGCCAGGCTCACAGCTGACGAGTGCAGCGGCAGTGGCAGGGAGTGGGCCTAAGTCAGCAGTCAGACATTTCCTGAGGGCTCCCGGACTGCAATAGGGCACAGACCAGGCTGAGGGACTGCCTCCCACCAAGTGCATGAATTTCGTGCACTGGGCCTCTAGTCAATTATACTGAAGTAAAAATTCTAGTAATGTATTAACAAATAAAACTTACCAATAATTTAATAGAATACCACATCTCAACCAAGTACATTTTATTCTAGGAAAATAAAGATCTTTTCATTTTAGAAAATTAATTGCATTGAATAAGCATTTTAACTGGTCAAAGTGGAAAAAGCATATTATGAATAATCGATGCCTAAAATATATTTGATAAGGTCAACATATATTTTTAATGAAAACTCTTTAGTAATTTAACAGTAGAGGAATACCTTCTTATCATTATTTTAGACACACACACACACCCTAAAATCCAACCAAAAGCTCAATGGAAAAATTGTAGAGTATGTCCATTTTTGTGAAGTTTGAAGTCAGGAACAAAAATAAGATCCTCACTATTACTCCCTTTATGTAACATTGCTCCAGAAACTCCAGTCAATACAATTAGAGAAGAAATTACAATAATGAGACATTTTTAGAAAGAAGGAAGTAAAACTTCTATTTGAAAACTGTGTTCCTGGAAAACACAAATAGAATAAAAATATTAAGCATTATTATTAGAAGTAACTAGAGGCCCAATGCACAAAATTTATGCAAGGGCCTTGGACCCTGCTGCTGTGGTAGCCATCTCTGCCTCAGTCCCCACCCACTGTGGCTTTGTCTGGAAGGACGTCGGGTCTAATTAGCATATTACACTTTTATTATTATAAATAAGAGAATTTGGACATATCTAAGTCAAGGCTTTCCTTTATACATATGATAGGTTTTTAGAAGACATACATATGTTGATAATAATGATAACATTAATGAATAGCATTTTTTTAAAAAAAAACTTAAAAGTCTTTATTGTTGAAGGTATTACATAAGTCCCTTTTTCCCCCCATGGACTTCCTCTGCACCACCTCCACCCCCATTTCTAAAGTGCTTCTTTTAAGTGCTTTAAATAGATGAACTCATTTAAAACTCAAAACAACTTCACAATGAAGAAAATAATCACCTTTAAAATAGCAAGGAGATAAATTATGTAAGAAGCAGTATAGTGTAGTGGGTAGGAGTGATTAAGAGTCTAACTATCCAAGTTCCAAGTTGACTAGTATGTTGCCTTGAGCAAGTTACTGAATGAATCTCTTCATGCCTCAGTTTCCACATCTATAAACTGTAGGTGCCAGTTGTACGTCCTTCATAAGATCACAATGAAATTAAGTTAGTACATGTAAAATTCTGAGAACAGTATATGTGTTAGTTACCTTCATTTTAAAAATAAACCTAGCAGTAAATGTGTATGGCCTTGTGACTTGTTATTTATTTATTTTTAAATCTTTATTGTTGAAAGATTGTGACATTATTTAAGCATTCAATGAACATTAATAGAGAATCACCCAAAATACTATCCCAAGTGATTTACAATGACTCAGCGCCCCAGAGATGAGGAAATGAGGAAGCCTTGTGTAATGAGTCAAGGGCCATATGATAACCACACATTTTCATGATCAAGGATATGTAATTAGTGAAAGAACAAAGCTTCCTGTGACCATCTGGTTATTAATTAACTTATTCACAGTTAAATTGAGAAGAAACAAAACCTTTGCAAGAGTTTTTCCTATGTTCAAGCAGACTTTGAAGCCTATATTTCTATTTTTTTCATTTCTGAGATTTCATTGTTTTGCTCAAAATCTGAAATGCATAATGTATAAAATCCAACATTAAAACCCGAAGCTTCTGAATTTTTTCAAGATTGTTTCAAATCAATTGCAGCATGATATTTGCATTTCAGTATGTTGTGTTCTCTCTTTTTTTTTTTTTTGCTTAAAAAATATTTCAGAATGTACTACTCACCAACTCCCTCATATCTCACTATTATGAGATTTGATTAACCACTTAGACTTAATTCATCAAAGATTCAATATTTAACTCTAAAACCCAATGAAAATATAGCATTTAAAAATAATCTTATTTAACATGTTGCATATTATAACTTATAAGTATTAAGAAATTTGTACCGAGCCCTTGGTAATATTCTTTTGGTGACCGCCTTCTTGATTTTCTCTGTGTCCTCAATGTCAGTGTAGTGGTGGCCCACCATCAAATTGATGACGAAGCCTCTCTTATGCAGCATAACAAGGAAAGGAAGTTCCAAACAATCCGCACAAATCAGAGCATTGCAATAGATTAGAACTAGGCCCCCAGAGCCAGACTCGAGAAGTGTTGGGAGGAACTACAATACACTGCAGCTACAATTTACCTCCATAACATTATAAAGCTAAGCCCTAACCGGTTTGGCTCAGTGGCTAGAGTGTTGACCTGTGGACTGAAGGGTCCCAGGTTCAATTTTGGTCAAGTGCATGTACCTTGGTTGTGGGCACATCCCCAGTGGGAAGTGTGCAGGAAGCAGCTGATTGATGTTTCTCTCTCATCAATATCTCTGACAATCCCTCTCCCTTCCTATCTGTAAAAAATCAATAAAATATTTTTTTTTTTTTAAAGAAAGCTAAGTGCTCAACTTGCCATTATTTCCCATTGGCATAAGAGACTGGCCTCAAGTTTGCTCTAGGAGGCTTTTAAAAAATAAAATAGTAGTTTTAAGTTCACAGTAAAATTGAGTGGAAAGTACAGAGAGTGCCGACATACTCCCTGCCCCACATATGCAGTCTTTCCCACTGTCAACATCCCCCACCAGAGTGGTACATTTGTTGCAATTGATGAACCTGTGCTGATATATCATTATCACCCAGGGTCCACAGTTTACATTAGGGTTCCCTCTTGGTGTTGTACGTTGCATGGTTTTGAACAAATGGCATGTATCCATTGTAGTATCACATGAAATGCTTTTACTACCCTAAAATTTTCCTGTATTCTGCTGATTCATCTCTCCCTCCTCTCGCAACCCCTTGACAACCACTGATAATTTTCTAACTTCCATAGTTTTACCTGTTACAGAATGTCAAATAGTTGGATATCTATTTGACATTCAAATAGATATATCTATTTGACATTCAAATAGATATAATCATTTCTTTCACTTACTAATTTGCACTTTTGGTCCCTTTAAATCATGTTACTGCTGAATAATATTCCATTGTCTGAATGCACCATAGTTTATTTACTGTTCACCTACTGAAGGGCATCTTGGTTGTTTCCAATTTGGAATGTTTTAAATAAAACTGCTATAAACATCCATGAGCAGTTGACATAAATTTTTAGTTCATTTGGGTAAAATACCAAGGAGTACGGTTACTGGATCATATGGTAAGAGTATGTCTAATTTTATTAGGAGCTGCCAAACTATCTTTCAAACTGCCTCCCATCTCGCATCCCCAATAGCAATGGATGAGAGTTCTGTTGTTCTACAATCTCTCTTAGCACTTGACATTGTCAGTGTTAGGGATTTTGACCATTCTAATAAATACACAGAATATGATTATTTTAATTTGCCATTCCCTAGTGATGTATGCAATTGGACATTTTCTTTCTTGATTTTTTGTTTTGTTTTGTTTTATTTTATTTTATTGTTTAAAGTATTACACATAGTAGTACATATATCTCCTCCCCCTACCCCATTGACCTTCCCCCAGCCTCCCCTATTCCCTGTCGCAGCCCTCATCCTACCCCCTCCCCGCAGTGTCTTGTGTCCATTGGTTGTGCTTATATGCATGCATACAAGTCCTTTGGTTGATCTCTTTCTCCCCCTCCCCAACACTCCCCAGCCTTCCTGCTGTAATTTGACCGTCTCTGTTTGATGCTTACTGCCTCTGTATCTATCTTTTTTTTTCATCAGGTTATAGTGTTCTTTATTATCCATAAATGAGTGAGATCATGTGGTACTTTTCTTTCATTGCCTGGCTTATTTCACTTAGCATAATGCTCTCCAGTTCCATCCATGCTGCTGCAAATGGTAAGAATTCCTTCTTTTTTATAGCAGCAGCATAGTATTCCATTGTGTAGATGTGCCATAGTTTTCTAATCCACTCATCTGCTGATGGGCATTTAGGCTGTTTCCAAATCTTAGCTATGGTGGAATGTGCTGCTATGAACATAGGGATGCATATATCCTTTCTGATTGGTATTTCTAGTTTCTTGGGATATATTCCTAGAAGTGGGATTACTGGGTCAAATGGGAGTTCCATTTTTATTTTTTTGAGGAAACTCCATACTGTTCTCTACAGTGGCTGTACCAGTCTGCAGTCCCACCAGCAGTGCACGAGGGTTCTTTTTCTTCGCATCCTCACCAGCACTTGTCATTTGTTGATGATTGCCATTCTGACAGGGGTGAGATGGTACTGCATTGTTGTTTTGATTTGTTTTTAAGTTGAGGTATAATCTATATATATATAAGGCTAATATGCAAAGTGTCCCCTTGCGACTTCAACTGGGAGACTTGGAGTTTGATCACTTGCTATGATGTGTGCTGACCACCAGGGAGTGGCATGGAATGAAGGAAGGCCCCGGCTGACAGCCAGCAGCTGGAAACTGGGGAAGGAAAGCCCCAGCCTGCAGCCAGAAGGCTGATCAACCCTTATCACCGCCAGGCCTAGGCACCCTACCCGTGCACGAATTTCATGCACCAGGCCTCTAGTTTACATATATAAATAACATTATATTAGTTTTACAACATATTGATTTGATATTTGTATATATTGTCTAGTTAACATCCATCATCATACATAGTTATAAACTGTTTTTCTCATGATGAAAACTTCTGAGATTTATTCTCTTACAAATTTCAAATATGCAATACAATATTGCCAACTACAGACACCATAGAATACATTACATCTCCATGGCTTCTAACTGGAAGTTTGTATCTTGTGACTCCCTTCACCCATTTCACTCACCACCCCCAAATCCCACCTCTGGAAATCACCAATCTGTTCTCTGTATCTATGAGTTTGTTATTTTTAGATTTTATATGTATGTGAGATCATATGGCATTTGTCTTTTTTTGTATGACTTATTTCACTTAGCATAATGCACTTAAAGTCCATCTATGTCATCACAAATGGCAATATTTCCTTAATTTTTATGGTGGAATAAAACTACCTTGAAGATATATACTACTTTTATTTTATCCAGTTCTCTTCTGATAAACACTTAGGTTGCTTCTGTATCTTGGCTACTGCAGATAATGCTACAATGAGCATGGGGTGCATATATCTTTTCAAATTAGTCTTTTCACTTCCTTCAGACAAATTCTCAGAAGTGGAATTGCTGAATCATGTGGTAGTTCTATTTTTTATTTTGAAGGGAACCTCCATACTATTTTTTTGTGTAGCTGCACCAATTTACAGTCCCACCAACAGTGCATGGGGGTTGCCTTTTCTCCACATCCTCGCCAAAATTTGTTATATTCATTATTTCTTGTCTTTTTTATAATAGCTATTCCAACAGGTGTGAGGTAATATCTCACTGTGCATTGGATTTGAATTTCCCTGATGATTAGAGATGTTGAGCAACTTTTTCATGTACCTGTTGGCCATCCATATGTCTTGTTTGAAAAAAGGTGTACCCATTTTTTAAATTTTTTTTACTACTTAGCTGTACGAACTCTCTATATATTTAGAAAATTATCCTCTTATTCGATATAACATTTGCAAAAATTTTCTATTCAGTAGATTGCCTTTTCATTTTCTTGATGGTTTCCTTTGCTGTGCAGCAGCTTTTCAGTTTGATTTAATCCCACTTGTTTAATATTACTTTTGTTTCCCCAGCTTGTCAAACCCAAAACAATAATTGCCAAACTGATATCAAGGAGCTTACTGCCTATGTTTTCTTCTAGGAGTCTTTTGGTTTTAATTGTCACATTTGAGTCTTTACTTCATTTTGAGTTAATTTCTGTGTATGGTGTAAGATAGTAATCTAGTTTCATTCTTTTGCATGTGGCTGTCCAGTTTTCCCATCATCATTTATTGAGAAGACTTTCTTTCCCCATTCTAGGTTTTTGGCTCATTTGGCCTAAATTCATTGATCGTAGAAGTGTGGGTTTATTTGTGGGCTCTCCATTCTGTTCCATTGACAAATGTATCTGTTTTTATGCCAATATTAATATCATACTTTTTTATTATTATAATATAGTTTGAAATCAGGAAGCATGATGCCTCTGGCTTTATTCTTTCTTAAGATTGCTTTTATCTATTTGGGGTCTTCTGTGGTTCCATACAAATTTTAGGATTATTGGTTCTATTTCTTTGAAAAACGCCATTGGAATTTTTTTATTGTTGACTTTAGTATAGATGTCCCATTGAAAATTTGATATGGATTTCAGTGAATCTAGAGATTACTTTGGGTAGCATTGCCAATTTAACAATATTAATTCTTCAAATCCATGGTCATGGGATATCTTTACATTTATTTGTATCTTCTTTAATTTTTTATTCAATGTCTTATAATTTTCTAAGTACAAGTCTTATATCTCCTTGGTTAAATTTATTCCTAGGTATTTTATTCTTTTTGATCCAATTGCAAGTGGGATTGTTTTCTTAATTCCTCTTTCTGATAGCACGTTATTAGTGTACAGAAATACAATAGATCTTTTTTTAAAAAATATGCATTTTGTTGATTTTTTTACAGAGAGGAAGGGAGAGGGATAGAGAGTTAGAAACATCGATGAGAGAGAAACATTGATCAGCTGCCTCCTGCATGCCCCCTACTGGGGATGTGCCCACAACCAAGGTACATGCCCTTGACTGGAGTTGAACCTGGGACCTTCCAGTCTTCAGGCCGACGCTCTATCCACTGAACCAAACTGGTAAGGCAATAGATCTTTTTGTATATTGATTTTGTTTCCTAAAATTTTAATGAATTTGTTGGTTAGTTTTAACAGGGTATTTGTTTGTTTGTTTGTTTGTTTTTTGGGGGGGCATGATTTACTTACTAGCAGTTCTCTAGAGTGTGTCATCAGCAAATTGTGACAGTTTTACTTTTTCCTTTCTGATTTGAATTTTAATACTATTTTGACTAAAAGTGGTAGAGTAAAAATCCTTATCTTAGAGGAAAAGTTTTCAACCTTTTACTATTGAATATAATGTTACCTGTGGGCTTGTCATATATGGCCATTTATTAAAGTGTGTTCCCTCCATACCAATTTTATTGAGTTTTTATCATAAATTGATATTAAACTTTGTCAAATGTTTTTCTGCATCTATTGAGATTATCAGATGATTTTTGTTAATGTGATGTATCACATTGATTGATTTGCTGATGCTAAATCATCCTTGCATCCCTGGGACAAATCCCATTTGATCATGGTATATGATACTTTTAATGAATTGTTGAGTTTGGTTTGCTAATATTTTGTTGAGGATTTTTGCATCTATGTTCTTCAAGGACATGGCCTGTCTCTCCTTTTTTTTTTTTTTTTTCTTGTGGTGTCCTTGACTGGTTTTGGTATCAGGGTAATGTTGGCCTCATAAAATGAGTTTGATAGTGTTCCCTTTTCTTCTATTTTTTGGGAAAAGTTTGAAAAGAATTGGTATTAATTGTTTTTTAAATGTAGAATTCACCAGTGAAGCTGTATAGTCCTAGACTTCTTTTCCTTTTTTCAAAAATTAAATTTATTGGGGTGACATTGGTTAATATAATTATATAGGTTTCAAGTGAATAATTCTATGATACATCATCTGTATATTGCAGATGTGCCCAACAACCAAACTCAAACCTTCCTCTGTCACCATATATTTGACCCCTTTTAACCTTTACTACGCTCCCCACCCCCTTCCCTCTGGTAACCACCATACTGTTGTTTGTATCTATGAATTTTTGTTTGTTTTTTTTTTTCTTGGTTGTTCATTTGTTGCTTTCAGTCTTATATCCCACATATGAGTAAAATCATGATTCTTAGCTTTTTCTGTTTGACTTATTCAGCATGATTTTCAAGATCCATCCATATTGTTGCAAATGGTTGTATTTCATCTTTTCTTAGGACTGAGTAGTATTCCATTGTATATATGTACTACATATTTTATATTCAGTCATCTATTAAAAGACACTTTGGTTTTGTTTCCATGTCTTGGCCACCATGAATAATCTTCAATGAACATAGGGGTGCACATGTCTTTGTGAATAAATTTTTTCAAATTTTGGGGGTAGATACTCAGAAGAGAGGTTGCTGGATCATATGGTAACTCTATTCTTAATTTTTGAGGAGACTCCATACTGTTTTCCATAGTGGCTGCACCAGTTTACATTTCTACCAGCAGTAAATTAGGGCTCTTTTTCTTTCTCCACAAACTCTGCAAAACTATTTTCATGTTGAAAATAGCCATTGTAACAGGTATGATGTGTTATGTCATTGTAGTTTTGATTTGAATTTCCCTAATAACTAGTGAAATTGAGCATCTTTTCATATATCTATTGCCTATTTATATGTCTTCTTGGGAGAAATGTCTGTGCAAGTCTTCTGCCCATTTTAAAATTGGATTGTTTGCTTGTTAAATTTTATGAGTTCTTTATATATTTTGGTTAGTAACACCTGTTGGAGTTGTTGCTTGCAAATATCTTCTGCCGTTAGGTTGGTTGCCTTTTTGTTTTATTGGTTTATTTTGCTGTGTAGAAACTTTTTAGTTCGATATAGTCCTATTCACCTATTTTTGCCTTTACTTCCCTTGCCTTTGGGGTCAAGTTCATAAAATCCTCTCTAAGACAAAGAAAACTGTAGGCCTATATCTCTGATGAATGTAGATGCAGAAAATTTCTCAACAAAATTGTAGTAAATCAAATGTAACAATATATTAAAAATAATACACCACAATGAACTGGATTTCATTCCAGGGGCACAAGGATCATTCAACATGCACAAATCGATTGATGTAATAGATTACATTAATAAAATAAAGAATACAAATTATAAGATCATATAAATAGATGCAGAAAAAGCATTTGGCAAGATACAACATCCATTTATATGGAACACTCAATAAAATGATTCTAGACTTGTTAGTTGGAAGGTTGTTGATTCCTGGTTCATTCTCATTATATAATTGGTCTGTTCAGATTTTCTCTTTCTTCATTATTCAGTCTTTGTATGTTGTATGTTTCTAGGAATTTATCCATTTTTTATAGGTTGTCAAATTTGTTGATGTAGAATTGCTCATAGTATTCTTTTATGACCCTTTGTATCCGTAGTATCAGTGTTAACGTCTTCTTTTCTATTTTTAATTTTCTATTTATTTGAGTTCTCTCTCTTTTTATGTTGGTGAGTTTCGCTAAAGGTTTGCCAATTTTCCCCCAAAGGATCAGCTCTTAGTTTGTTAATCTTTTTAATTGTCTTTTAGGTCCCTATTTCATTTATTTCTACTCAAGTATTTGTTACTTCCTTCTTTCTACTAACCGGGCTTTGTTCATTCTCTTTATCTAGTTCCTTGAGGTGTAAAGTTAGGTTGTTTATTTGAGATTTTTCTTGTTTCTTGAAGGCATTGATTTCTATGAACTTCCCTTTTAGAACTGCATTTGCTGCATCTCATAAGTTTGGTGTATTGTAGTTCTATTTTCATTTGGCTCAAGGTATTATTTTTCTTTCGATTTTAAAAATTTACCCATTGGTTTTTCAGTAGCATATTGTTTAATCTTTACATATTTGTGAATTTCCCAGTATTCTTTTTGTAATTGATTTATAGTTTCATCCCATTGTGGTAAAAAAAGAAGATGCTTGATATGATTTTAGTCTTCTTTAATTTATTAAAAATTGTTTTGTGGCCTAACATATTATCTATACTGAAGAATGTTCCATGTGTACTTGAGAAAAAATATGTGTTCTATTGTTTTTGGATGGAATATTCTGTATATATCTGTAAGTGAATCCCGTGTAATGTGTCATTTAAAAAAAGGCTGATGTTTGCTTATTGATTTTCTGTCTGGATATTCTGTTCATTGATGTAAGTGGGGTATTAAAGTCCCTACTATTATTGTATTGCTGTCAGTTTCTTGAGAATTTTTTTCATATGTTCATTTGCAATCTGCATATCTTATTAGGTGAGTTGTCTGTTAATGTTTTTGATCAGTTTGTAGTCATGTGGCTTATTTACTTACTGAGTTTTAACAATTCTTTGTATATTTTAAATAACAGTCCTTTTCCACATATGTCTTTTGCAAATATTTGCTACCACTTTGTGGTTTTTCTTCTCATTCTCTTGATATTGTCTTTCACAGAGTAGAAATTTTTAACTTTAATTAAGTCCAGGTAATCAGTTATTTCTTATATGGGTCATGCCTTTGGTGTTGTATTTAAAATGGCATCACCAAAACCAAGGTCATTTAGATTTTGTCCTGTGTTACTTTCTCGGAGTTTTATAGATTTGCATTTTACATTTAGGTTTATAATACAAATTTTCTATTCTCAATGGGCTCAGACTATGGTGAGATCTACATTTGCCATCCTTCTAAATAGCCTGATGTAAAGCAGAATGATAGAGAAGTCAGAGACCAGCAGAGAGAAAAACAGCAGCAGCAGGGTGTAGGCAAGAAGCAAGGGAATTCGCAGTGGTTTATAAACTTTAAATTCCCAACCGCTGCCTATAATTCTGTCTTGGGAGTCCGTTATAAGGAACTCATTTGGGTGACTTGGATGAGATCCATGGGAGATGTGCCTTGACATCTCGTTTGCGAGTGTGTTATAGTGAGATGCCATTAAGAGTCTCACAGCCTCTTGGAATGTGGGGAGGAAAGATGTGTTTATTTTATAATTCCACAGTTAATGCTTCCAGTGCCTAGAAGCTTCCATTCAGTCATTCACTCATTCATTCAAACACATTTGATGAATGCCCATATCCATTTTGTACAAGCCACTGTGTTAAAAGTTTTGCATTTAAAATTAAATAATTCAAGCCTTGAATTAAATCATTAAGGTAAAGAAATTAGTTTATTCACAGTGAACTAAGGAGGCTTGCTTTTTAAACTGGCTTGTTTCATGTTGCTTTAGAACTCCAGCAGACTAAAAAAATAAACTGTTTTGCTAGAAATCCAGTGCCCACTTATAATCATCAATAAAAAACTTGAATCTAGCAATTCCTCTTCTAGAAATTTGTCCTAAAGATATATTTGCAAAATGATATATGTACAGGATTAGTTTTGCACCATTGTTTTAAATTAAAAGTATTTAAGATGACCTAAATATTCAGTCATCAAGAACTGATCTAATAATGTATACACAATAGAAAAAATAGACAGATGTGAAACAGAGCTAGTATACTTCTTATGTATGCTAGGGAGTTATCCCTCAAAGATGTATACTTTATCTATCTATCTATCTACCTACCTACCTACCTACTTATCATCTATCTATTCATCTATCTTCTTTAATTTTACATTTAAAACAAATTTCAAATAGAGAGAGGTTATAAGAATATTACTATAAGTATATAATTTGCACCTAGACTCATTGATTGTTAATTACATTTTAATGAAACCATTTGAAAATGAATGGTAAATATCATGACATTCATTCCTAATACAAAGCCCCACCATTACACACCTAAAAATTTTAGCATTGCAGCAATAGTGTCATCTAACATACCATTCACTCTGTCTTGGTTATCACAAAAATATTCTTCATAGACTTTTGGGGGGAATCTAGTGATTAGAATTTGGTTTTCATGTCTCTTTTCCTCCTATTTATATTTTCAGTCTATATGCCTTTTGTCTTTTATGACAGTAATAATTTCTGAAGAATGACAGTCAGTTGTCTTGTAGAAATTTTCATAATCCAGATTTATTTTTATGTATTACCATGAGTTTCAGGTAAAACATTTTTGTTAGGAGAAATAATGTTGAGTTTGCTCATGTGGTTAAGGTAGTGGCTGCCAGACTTCTCCATGGTAACTGCCTTTTATTTATTTATTTAAATGTTTTTATTGTTGACACTATTACATATCCCTCTCCCCTCTCCCCCACATTTTGCCACCTTCACCCAGTCCCCTTTCTCCCCTTTCCTCCATCCATCAGCACACTGTGTCTATGGTTTATGTATATATATTCTTTAGCCAATTCCTTCACCTTCTTTCATCTAGTCCCATGCTCCCCTCCCTCCTCTGACAGCTGTCATTCTGGTCCATGTATCCATGCCTCTGCTTCTAATTTGCTCATCAGTTTATTTTGTTCATTAGATTCTACATATAAGTGAGATCATATGGTACTTGTCTTTCTCTGACTGGCTTATTTCACTTAGAATAATAATCTTCAGGTCCATTCATGCTGTCACAAAAGGTAAGATTTTCTTTTTTTTTTTTTTTTTATGGCCATGAAGTATTTCATTGTGTAAATGTACCACAGCTTTTTTTTTTTTTTATCAATTCATCTACTGATGGGCATTTGGGCTGTTGTAAATAATACTTCTATGAAGAAAGGAATGTGTATATTCTTTTGAATTGGTGTTTCAGGATTCTTAGGATATATTCCCAGAAGTGGGATCACTGAGTCAAAAGACAGTTCCTTTTTTAATTTTTTGAGGAAACTATATTGTTTCCCACAGTGGCTGCAGTAGTCTGCATTCCCGCAAGCAGTGTCCTAGGGTTCCCTTTCCTCTCCATCTTCATCTGCACTTATTGTTTGTGGATTTATTGATGGTATCCATTCTGGCAGGCGAGAGGTGGTATATCATTGTGGTTTTAATTTGCATTTCTCTAATGATTAGTAACATCGAGCATTTTTTCATATGTGTATTGGCCATCTGTACGTTCTCTTTGAAGAAGTGTATTTTCAGATTCTTTGCCCATATTTTAATTGGATTGTTTGTCTTCCTGCTGTTGAGTTGTATAAGTTTGTTTATATATTTTGGAAATTAACCTTTTACTAAATGTATCATTGGCAAATATGTTCTCCCATACAGTGGGTCCCTTTTTATTTTGTTGATGGTTTCTTTTGCTGTGCAGAAGCCTTTTAGTTTGATGTAGTCCCATTTGTTTATTTTTTCCTTTATTTCCCTCTCCCTAGGCAACATATCAGCAAAAATGTTGCTCTGAGAGATGTCTGAGATTTTACTGCCTATGTTTTCTTCTAAGATTTTTATGGTTTTGTGACTTACACTTAAGTTTTTTATCCATTTTGAGTCTATTTTTGTATATAGTGTAAGTTGTTGTTCTACTTTTTTTTTTTTTTTTTTTGCATCTACCTGTCTAATTTTGAAGAGACTGTCTTTTTCCCATTGTATGTTCTTGCCTCCTTTGTCAAATATTAATTGACTGTAATGACTTGGGTTGATTTCTGGGTTCTCTGTTCTGTTCTGTTCATCTATATACCTGTTCTTAGGCCATTGCCAGGCTGTTTGGATTACAATGGCCTTGCAGTATAATTTGATAACAGGTATTGTGATCCCTCCAACTTTGTTCTTCTTTCTCAAGATTGCTGTGGCTATTTGGCATCTTTTTTTGTTGTTGTTCCATATAAATTTTTGGCATATTTGTTCTAGATCTGTGAAATATGGCATTGGTATTTTAATAAGAATTGCTTTGGGTAGTAAGGACATTTTGATTGTGTTAACTCTTTCACGGTATATGCTTCCACTTATTTGTAGCTCCTTCCATTTCTTCAGTGTTCTATAGATTTCTGAGTAGAGGCTGTTTACCTCCTTGGTTAAATTTGTCCCTTTGTACTTAAGAACACATCTGTTATGGGCTGAATTGTGGTGTCCCAAATTCTCATGTTGAAGCCCTAACCCCTGCACCTCAGAATGTGAGTGTGTTTGAGGCAGAGTTTTTAAAAAGGCGATGAAAGTTAAATCAAGTCATGTGGGTAGTCTCCAAAACAATCTGACTGCTATCCTTTCAAGAAAAATGTAAGTGCATAAGGAGCCAGCAGTGGAGAGAGCAGCAAGGAGTCATCTGAAAGCTAAGGAGAGAGGCTATCACATTGGGGATTAGAGGTTTAACATGTGAATTTGGGGAGACACAAGCATTTTGTTCATCTTATTCAAAGCACAAGCTTCTTTCTCACTTTCCTCATATGTTATCTTCCTCTCTCACATGATAACCCATGATTCCCAACTACATCAATTTGCTTATTTTTCTCTATTCAACTATACATTCAAAATAGTTTCAGAATAACTACCTCTGTCCCACTACCAAACAACAAATAAACTAAATAAAATTCAGATTTTTTACAGTACTTATTCTTTTATTCTCACCCAAGAATATGTTTATTGATTTTACAGAGAGAGGAAGGAAGAAAGAGAGGGAGAGAGAGAAACATTGATATGAGAAAGAAACATTGTTTGGTTGCCTCCTGCATGTGCCACAACTGAGAATTGAACCCATAACCTGGGTCTGTGCCCTGATCAGGAATTGAACCCAGCAATTTTTTGTTGTATGGGATGCTGTTCCAACCAACTGGCCAAACCAAACTGGCCAAACCAAAGCTACAATACTTTTTATCCTTAAAGCATATTCCCCTGAGTGTGTAGAGTTAGAATAAACTGGTTGCAAAAGTTAGTGAACTTCCTTTATTTCTTTCTCTGTACTTAATTAATGACAACTTGAAATGGAGTAATTTCATTGACTTTTTACATGTGTTCAATTTTAAGAATAGTTTCCAAACTCTATTTTAAGTTGCAGAATATTTCATAAAGTAGATAAGAATTTGACTTTTAAAAAGGAAATTTTAAAAGATATATTTGTTTGCATTACCAAAACTTAGGTGTAGAAGAATATACTAGAAATTTATAATTGACTAAAGGCCCAGTGCACAGATTCATGCATTGGTGGGGTCCCTCAGCCTGGCCTTCAGGGATTGAGTCAAAACCAGCAGTCCAACATCCCCGAGGAATGTACTAGTGCTTGAAGCAGCAGGCTGCTGGGGAGGAGCCCAAGCCCGGCCTGGGCACCACGCCACTCCCTCTCATCCTGGCCCCGCTGTGCCTGGCACCCGTTGGTCAGCCGAGCGGCACTCCTGTTGTGGGAGTGCACTGACCACCAGGGGGCAGCTCCTGCATTGAGCGTCTACCTCCTTGTGGTTAGTGAGTGTCATAGTGATTGGTCAAATGGTTGACTGGTCACTTAGGGTTTTATATATATAGATTCTGGGAAGGGGAATTGAGTCCCTGAGACAAGAGTAGAAAGAGGCTTTTCACCTTATACTGATTTTTACTTTTAACATTAAAAAAAAAAGAAAAGAAAAAGCAACACATAGACACAGACAATAGTATGGTGATTACCAGAGGGAAAAGGGGGTGGGAGTAGGTAGAAGAGGGTTAAGGGGTGATAAATGATGATGGAAGGAGTCTTGACTTTGGGTGGTGAACACACAATACAAGGTACTGATGATACATTATATAATCGTACACCTGAAACCTATATAATTTCATTAACCAATGTCACCCCAATAAATCCAATAATTAAAAATAATAAAACTAAATTTTGGATTATGACTGTATTATCCATTAAAAATAAATTAAAAATGTAAATAAAACCCACCTTTTTTTCTTCCCTTCATCTCCCTCGCACTCCATTACCTAGATGCCTTGCTCTCCTCTTGCTGCACAACTTACAGGATTCTACGTGATCCTCAGAAGCTCCCAGTGCAGTTACCTAGAGTTCCCACCAACTCCTCATTCCGTGAATCATCCAAGCAGAGGCTGCATTTTTCAGGGCCTTTGACTCTCTCCCCAGTGTTTCCATGAGCCATCGGAGCGCATACTTGTTAAGTTTCTGAAGAATTTTTTAATGATTCAGTGCATTCTCTCTCTGAGCTGCATTTTGTCACTTTCAACTTTCAACAGATGCATTTGGCTCATGTGCAGTTTTTGATTCTCATAGATGAAGAATTTTTCATTCTCTTTGTTCTGTCTGGTACTGGAGGCTTTTTGGCTAAATGCTTTCTGTCTCTCTGTCTGTCTATTTTTCATTTTCTATTTCTCTAGTCTCCTAGGTTCTCCGTTGAGCCCCAGTTGTCACAGCTGTCTCCTCAGGGCAGTATCATCTCGGGACAGTAACCTGCCGAAATGGAACAAAATTCAACATGATAGCGCTCTGTGGACTCAGGCATCACTGCTGCAACTTCTTCCGGGGTAACAGGTTTGCAGCTAAAATCACGTGAATAATTGTTTCCTTTAACTGCCCTGTGCAGCCACTGCCCTGACCGCAAGTTTATAGATAGTTTGTGTGTGTGTGTGGGGGGGGGGGGGGGCCGCGGGGCGGGGGGGGGGACAGGCGGAGAGGTGCACATGCTTGTGTGGTACTTGTGGTGACTGTGGGTTATTTGCCATCCTGGAACTCAGGACTCCAAGTTACTTTACAAACACAGAGAAGTAACACCCAGACACCATGTTGGGGTGGATACAATTCCTGATGGCCTGGATGGGAGCAGGAGTTGGGGAGGAAATGGCCAGCAGGATGAGGTAAATGGAGAAAACCTGCATCAAGAATCGGGTCACCTTTATTTGCAACCTGGCTTTCATTTTATTTTTTCATTAGTTCATACCTGCCTTCACTCATTTGTTCAACAAATGTTTACTACCTACTATGTGCAAGCACTCTTTTGAATGACCATACCCAAGCCACTGAACCTCTCAGGCATGTTCATTTTTTAAAAAGGATGAACATTTAGGGCAGTTTTAGGTTCACAGAAAATTTGAGAAAAAGGTACAGAGATGTTTTTATAGATCCCTGCTCCCCACCCTGACTCCTCGCTCCACACAGCCTCCCCGTTGTCAACATCCCTCAACAGAGTGGTGTATTTGTTACAACTGAAGAAACTACACAGTTACATCATTATCACCCAAAGTCCATAGTTAACATTAGGGTTCACTTTTAGTGTTGGGCATTCTATGGGGTTGGAAAAATTATACTAACATGTGTCAATTATCCTATCTAATAAAAGAGTAATATGCAAATTGACCATTACTCCAACACACAAGATGGCTGCCCCCATGTGGTCAAAGATGGCTGCTCCCATGTGGACACAAGATGGCCACCACAAGATGGTCAGTTGTGGGTGACCAGGCCAGCAGGAGAGGGCAGGGGAGGGCAGTTGTGGGTGACCAGGCCAGCAGGAGAGGGCAGTTGGGAAGGACCAGGCCTGCAGGAGAGGGCAGTTAGGGGTGACTGGGATGGCAGAGGAGAGCAGTTGGGGGTGACCAGGCCTGCAGGGGAGGACAGCTGGGGGTGGGGGGGACCCAGGCCAGCAGGGGAGGGCAGTTAGGGGTGACCAGGCTGGCAAGGGAGGGCAGTTAGGGGTTACTGGGCCAGTAGGGGAGGGCAGTTAGGGGCAATCAGGCCTGCAGGGGAGCAGTTAGGTGTCTATTAGGCTGGCAGGGGAGTGTTTAGGGGGTGACCAGGCTGGCAGGCAGAAGTGGTTAGGGGCAATCAGGCAGGCAGGCAGGCGAGTGGTTGGGAGCCAGTAGTCCTGGATTGTGAGAGGGATCTCAGATTGGAGAGGGTGCAGGATGGGTTGAGGGACACACTGCCCCCCAACCCCCATGCACAAATTTCGTGCACCAGGCCTCTAGTTATAGTATAATACAGAGTAGTTTCATGACCTTAAACATCTTCTATGCTTAACCTAGTCATCCTTTTCTCTCTCCAACCCCTGGCAACCACTAATATTTCCACTGTCTTCACTGTTTTGCCTTTTCCAGAATGTCATATAGCTGGAATATATAAGGTGAGCCTTTTCATACTAGCTTCTTTCACTTAGCAATATGTATTAGGCATCTTCTATGTCTTTTCATGACAGGATAGCTAATTCCTTTTCATTGTGGAATGATATTCCATTGTCTGGATGTACCAGAGTGTATGCACTCACTTACTGAAGGACATGTTGGTTGCTTCCAAGTTTGGAAGCTATGAATAAAGCTGTTATCAACACCCATGTGCAGGTTTTTGCATTAACATGTGTTTTCAACTCATTTGGGTAAACATCAAGGAGTGCAAGTGCTGGATCACATGGTAAGAGTATGTCTAGTTTTATAAGAAACTGCGCAACGGTCTCCGAAGGGCAGCTCCATTCTGCCTTCCTGCGAGCCCTGGGTGAGAGCTCCCAAGGCTCCGTGTCCTCACCAGCACTTGGTGCTGTGTTTTGAATTCTGACCACTCTAGCGAGTATGCAGTGTTGCTTTAGTTTGTAATTCCCTAGTGATATATGATGTCTAGCCTCTTTTTATGTGCTTATTTGCTATCTGTATCTTCCTTGTGAGGTGTCAAGGCTTTTGGCTCATTATTTCATTGGGTTGTTTGTTTTCTTACTGTTGACTTTTAAGAGTTCTTTGTATATTTTGAATAACAGGTCTTTTGCAGAGATGTCTTTTGCAAATACTTTCAGTCTGTGGCTTGTCTTCTTACTTACTTGAAAGTGGCTTGCGCAGAGCAGAAACATTTAATTGTAATGAAGTTCAGCTTACTCATTCTTTCTTTCTTAGATGTGTTTTCACTTTTTAAATTAGTGTAGTTAGCATATCTTGCAGATGTGTGATGGGTGTAGCATGAAAGCCTTTTATTTCTTCTTCAAGACTTGTGGTGGTGGTGAGTGTTTCTGTCCCCTCAAATTCTAGCACGACTGTAGGCCTTATTTTAGTCACTGAAATATGTCTTCCAGTATGTTTCAAACACCAATGTGAATTTCTCTATTCTTTCCTTCGCGGAGACTGGTAATGCTCCGTAGAGTGGATGCTGCCTCCGCCTGGGTCTGGGGTGAGAAAAAGCTTGGAACAGAGCCTCTAGCCCATCTGCATGTAGCTGGAGCAAGAAATAAATTTTGTTACTTTAGATACAGAGAATTTCAAGATGTTTGTTACCTCAACTTACCCCATCCTACTGAGTCTGCTACAAAGAGTCAGGAAGATGTGATAATGTTAAAGCACACTGCAGACTGTAAAATGAGGGAGTGAGACTGAGTTCACAAGTCAAGTAAGCTTGGGGCCATGTCGGCTAGACAAACAGAGACTAACAATCTGCAGCATCTCTCACTCTTGACACACGATGAGAAGGACAAGGGAAAAGAATGGAACTGGAGTCGCCTGGATCCATGTCTCTGAATGCTGGTGCTCACAGGCTGGGTCAGCTCAGGGTACAGACAATGCTGATTTCCATGGGTGGTTTACAGTCTAATTCTTTAGGGCATGATAGAGCATGGAAGTAAACTGGAATCAAGAGGAAATGTTAGCGGAAATTCTGCTTTCTCCTATCTTTAGGAATAAAATGCTTTTCATCCCCCAAATGCTCTCTCAGACTTGAATAAATAAAAACAAAGAACCATGCCCTGACACTACTCGTAGTGTGAGTCAGATTCCAAGGAGCTCGGTGTTGAGCAGGTGTGTTTCTGAGAGGAATGAGGGAGGAAAGAGAGAGCATATTTATTAAGCACACATGTGCCAGGCATCATGCTAGTATTCTATATGTTAGACCTTGAATCTTAATACGAACATTCCAATATGTAGAAAAATGGGACTCAGAGCAGTTAAATGCTGCTACAGGCCTTCGCTAGGACACATCAACCCCAAAACTGGGTGCTTCTCATTCCTGAGCTTTTTGCATTATCCCATACTTTTCCCACATGAGTCGTTTTGTTGGGTCTAGAAAGTGCTGGGGCCAAAATGAAAATTCCAATCATTAGGAGAGACCCAGAGAAATCAATTCCTCAAAATGTAAGTAATCAACTGCTTTCCAGGGAGTTGTTTTGATTCTGAATCTAGGGGTTAACATTTGCCTTCCTGGAACTGAATGGTCAACAAAGATGATAGCATTAGAACCCACCTCCAGATGTTGCAGAAACTACTGGAAAACTAAAGCATGATAATGAGGCTGAAAATGTGTCCAAGGCTTTTTGGTGGTGTTTCTGCAGTGTGTGAAGTTATCTTTAACAACCTTTGTGGACCATCATGGTTGATGAACACCCAGTCAAAGGTAAGACCTACTTTCATATCTGCCGGGGGACTATGTGTGACCACGTTATTTGACAAAAAGAAGGACTAGACTAAACTGTACTCACTCATAAAGATAATCATACAAACTTCTGCTAGACTTCTTGGACATCGTGCCAGCAGGCATTCTTCAGGGTCAGGTTGATTCAACAAAGTGTTGCCTGATTTAAAAACAATAATAATAATAAAATTGAGAGGGAGGGAAAAAGGGGTCTGCTGATAGTATATTCCTCTGTTAGGCCAATAAACAAATCCATTAAAACAAAATAACAACAAATTGGCAGACTCCTAAGTTTGGAGCCTCTGAGTAGCTTCTAACTTCTCGGTGTTGTATAAACGCTCATCAGTTAAGTTGAGGGCTGATAGATAGAAACCAACCCGCAAGCGCAAACCTTTTGGAAGAGCTTAAAGATTTAGCAAGGGCACATCTCCAATTTTCCATATTTTATTTAACTCCTTTGAACTCCCACTAATTTCCAGGCAACACTTTGGAATTCCATTTTTAGCTTTGCCTTTTGAATTATGGTTTCTTTTCCCTCTGTGTATGAAGATGACCCCTCTTTTTCATTAAAAATTGTTTCAATTACTGAATAATGTTCACTGCCAGAATGTTTTAAAAATAAAGATGAATTTGAAGAAGAAAACAAAAGTGCTCTGTAATCTCATCAACTAGAGAGACAATCATTGTTCAGGCTGTATTAATATATTTCTAGTCAGGATTTTTTCTAAATGTGCATATATATACATATATACATATACATATACATATACATATACATATACATACATATGGCTGAAATCATGCTGCTGGGGGAATTTTTCTTGTGGGGAGGAGGCAGCGGGAGCACAGACTTCACCTCAGATGGGCCTGCCTTCAGGGCCTGGCTGCGTCGCCGAGTGATTCATGGTGCAGATGCACTCTAAGGCTGTTTCCTCAGTGGTGTACTGGGGATAATATTGTTCCTCACTGTTCATAGGTATCTTGAGAGGCACATGATACAGTTTACCTAAAATCTTTAGATAAAGCACTTGCTCAACACTGAATACTGGTAACTGTTATGAAAACCTTTTCACTTTCTGCCCTTACTGTCACATTATAAACATTTTTTTCACAATCATGATTTTTAATGACTGCATGAAATTTTATTTTATGGATAGGCTCGAATTGGATGATTCATTTTTTATTGACTATATTTTCAATTTTTTCTTTGAATTCTGTAATTATGTTGCAATGAAAATCTTACGAGGCAAATCGTCTTTGCTCCTGTGGTTTATTATGTTTTTAGGACTGTTTCTTGTAAGTGGGATGGCAAGGAAAGAGGAGTTTAACAATTTCAAAGTTATTAATCTTATTGAAGTGTTGCACCTGTTCATATTCTCATCATTACTCTGTTAGGGGACCCCTCACTCTCAAGGTCAACCTTGAGTATTGTCCTGCAAGTTAATTCATTTTTCTTCTTCTAACATCCAGACTATATGTTAAGTCATCTTTACATTTTATACATTTTGAGTTTTCTAGGGGAGGTTGCATTTAACCCATAATCAAATTTATTTAGATGGAACTTTGCACTAATTGCTTTCAGTGCACACCATGCAATCTTTGTACTCTTATTTTACCACCTTTGGGCTCCTTTAATTTCTTTGTCACTCTAGCAGTGAGACTATGTCTTCAATTGTGTTTTTCAAGAAGGTTCAAAGACAGTCTTATTATGTAAGTCTTTTGTTGTTTCCAGGCCTAAAGGCCACTTGACTGGGCATAAAATCCTTGGGTTAAAACCACCCAAAATGATTTGTTTCTAAGATGCCAAATCATCTGGTAGAAAGAGAAAATTGTAAGCAGTTTGTTTCTCTCTCTCAAGGCTAGCAGAACCCATAGGACTCTAGTGCGGGCTTCTCGCTTTCTGGAAAGGAGAAGCTGCTGTGGTCTGCACTGTCTGATGGGGCACACCTGCCTCTCACAGCGACTGAGCTCTCTGAGTATGGCTGGAGCAACCGAGGAACTAAATGTGAATGTTTTTAAGTTTAATGCATTTAAATAGAAGTACTCATGTGTGGCTAGTGGCTTCCCAACTGGATGGCACAATACAAGAAACACGGAGCAGAAGGAACCTTAGGGGCTCACACAGTTTCACTGCCTTGAGCACGTCCTTTCTGGGTCTCCGTTGATAACTGAGTAGTGAGTGCTACAGCTTAGACCAGAGTCTGCAGTCACTCTCAGCTCAGTAGTGTTCCCCTTCATGTCGGGGTGCAGTTGAATAGTTACACTTTGAGCTACGATGCAAAGATGGTAAATTAGATTCACTTTTTTCCTGATTCCCATGCCTTTTAAGCTTACAGCTTTGGTTTACCTAACCACGCTATACAAAATGGCACTCCTAGTTGTTCTTTATTCTTATATCCTGCTTAATTTTTCTTTTCCTACCACGACCTGAAATTATGTTAAATATGTATGTAATCATACATTTATTTGTTCCCCCACTAAGATGTCAGCTCTAGGGAGGCATGCACTTTGCTTATCACTGCACCCTTATTGTCCAGATAGAGCTCTATGCGTGAGAGCTACGCATTACAACCCTATTGAGTGAGTGGATGAGTGAAAACAAATCTATTCATCAAATTCAACTGGGGGAGGTTTGCAGTCCATTGGAAGGAGAGCAGGAGGGAACCTTGCTTATCTGGTCACATAGAGATCTTGGTTTCCAGTAACAGTTTCAGTCTGAGATCCATCTTTCTGAGCTCTGCACTGTTTGTAGGCATGATCTCATGCAGAGGCATTTTCTCCCCAATTAAATGATTAGTCCTAGAGGACAGCTCTGCTCTTCTTGTTTCTATTGCTCCCACTACACTTGAGTCAACCTTCGCAGAAGGTTGATGTGTTTGAAGGGATGACCAAGGCCTGGCCCAGGATGGCCTGTCATTTCCTGAAGCCACTTATGTGAACTTGTAAAATAGAAAGGTACTACCTGCTGCATAACTGCTGACATGATGATATCAATGAGATAACAAAGGAAAAGCATCCAATGCAATGCCCATCCACATGCATTGCCTCCTCTTCCCCTTCCTAGAAGTGCTCCAAATCTTGATTTTCTGTCTCAAAGTACTGTGTTCTTCTGATCACCCCAGGCTTGGTCTGCGGCCTGTCTGCCCGGTGGCTAGTCAACATAATGAAGCTGTGGGGGGGGGAAGGAGGGAGGGGGTTTGGAGGAGGGGGTGGAGGTTGATGACACTGATGTCCATGGACTATCTCAGGCCAAGTCTTCCAAGTTCTGTCCAGCGTGCCTGGATGTGTGTAGGCCAAGCACTCCTGAGTAGGCAGGCTGTGGTCAGCCTGACCCAGCACCCGGCCTCTTCCAGCTGCATATCTGCTCTGCGTGTCCATAAATGCCGAGGAGCCCTGACAATGAAAACCTCACAATGGAGTGCCTGGATTTTATTGAGAAAAGCCAATCGCCTCCCATCTGTCATTTGGCACTTAACACTGTAGTTATTCTAGATGAGTGAACACTTGTGTTATATTTTCCAATAGCAAAACTGAGGTCAGCAGGGTGCCTGCTGTTTTAGTCAAATCCAGATGGGGTTTTCCTATAAACAAGTGCACATGGAATATTTATGCCGCCCGTGGCACCTGACGCCTTAATACTTAGGACTTCTATGTAGTAGCCACTCTTCCTATAAGTCACTTTAGCACACTAAGTAAATATTTTAATATAGCCATGTCACTGTTTATTATAGAATGGCTTGGGCCCAGATCTTGCCTAATGCTTGGTTAAAAAGTCAGTTTATACCATCCTTTAAAGTGAATCAAAGAATGCATAAACGCCACTCTTTTGTTAGTCAGAACTCTGTTTACTTTACTTTTCTGTAAACCTTGTGAAATGCTTGCTTACAAAAAGCTGACAGATGCCAGATTTGCTCATTAACTGGAGGTGTTTTCCAAGTCAGGAAGGTGAGGTGTGAATGTGGGAGGTGGGATCTCCTCTCCAAGGCCACCTTCCCATGTCCACTACCCAGGGGCCTGCTGTCCTGCCCAGGGATCTTGACCCATAGCTACCAGACAGTGAATGGGATTGAGAAGTGCCCAGTCAGAGCCCTGGCTCCCAAACCAAGCCTGGGCTCTGCCTGGAAGCAGTGAAGGCCACCTGGGCAGCCTGAGATGTGGAAGGACCTTAAACAATGAGTCCCATCCTCTGCCCCCACCAGACACCTATTTCAAATAAGTGCTAATACCCACTGTGTGAAAACCTCGACATGGTTGCCCATTCTTAGTAGCATTTAATTTCTGAGCCTCACCCTAAAGTCTGGGACATTTCTTATAGGCATGGCCATTGAAATTTTGATAGGTGCTTTTATTTTCCTGAGAGGTTTAATACTTATGTTCTTGGTGAACTAAAAAAAAAAATGTGTAATAGATAAATTGGTGCATGATATAAAGTCAACTATAATGTTTATACTAAAATCAGTGTTTAATGAAGTAAAATTATGAATCAGTTGACAAGTTTGTCTAAGAAATAAAGAGATACAATCTACAGCAAGCTTTACAGGACTAGAGCCCTTTAAGAATGCAGTAGAGACTCCTTCTCAGTGTGCTGTCAACCACTTCCTTGAGATAGAGTCTGCCCCAAGTGATATTCATCCAAGGTTTCATGAGGCTTCTCTGCATCAGTGGGAGAAAGCTACATCATGGCGGAAAGTTCCACTGGATTATTGACCCCCCTCTCCCTCCCCCGACCCCCAGCACAAAATATCATTTTGACTCGTCAAACTTTCTTCATGAGCACTTAAAGTACATCTCCATGGAAGTTTTGTTTATATACCATAGAAATAATGTTTATTACTTTTTAGCATTTGTGATAGAATAATGGCCCCCTCCAAAGATGCCCAAGTCTTAATGTCCAGACTCTGAGTAGATTGTATTACATGGCCAAGGGGAATAGGTAGCAGATGGAATTAAGATTGCTTACCAGTTGACTTTAAAATAGGGGATTATCCTGTATTATCTGGGTGTGCCCCATATATTCACAAGAGTCCTTAAAAGTGGAAGAAGGAAGTGGAAATTGGAGGTTGGAGTGATGCAATCTTAGAAGGGCTCTACTGACTGTTGCTGGATTGGAGATGAAGGAGGGGGCTGCAAACCAAGTAAAGTGGGTGTAGCCTCCAGAAAGGAATGCACCTTTGCCAGCACCTTGATTTTAGCCTAGTGAGCCACATGTAGGATTTTATCCTAGAAAACTGTAAGATCATGAATTTGTATTAAGTTGCTAAATTTGTGGTAATTTGTTACAACAGCAATAAAAAACCTAATGCAACATTTATGAGAGAAATAGTCATGTAAAACATTTTTTGAAAATAAAAAAGTATGCAAAACAAAATAAAAATAACCATATTTAACCATGCACAGGGATTTATTTATTAATGTACCTCCAGTCTTTTTTGCATTGCACAAATTATTTGGAAGAACACAGAATCACATTGATACACTATCTACTATTATCACCTAGTATTATGTTGTGAGCATCTTCCCACACCTTTAAATCTTATAGAAAGCATATATTCCATTTTATTTATATATCCCATAATTTACCTAATTAATCACATACATTTTGTTCCTGTGAAAAACATATTTGTATATCTCTGATGATTTTCTTAACAATAATTTTCTACTCCAGAAAGATTGCATTAATTTGCATCTCACAGGAAACATGATTAAACCTGCATTTCCTTGCCTTAACAAAAACTAGATATTATCAATTTTTAAACTGTTATATTGAAAGGTGACAAAGAATAGTCTTTAATTTGTGTTTCTTTCATGACAGATGAAGCTTACCTATTTTCTATGTAACAATTAGCTATTTGTGTTTCTTATTTTATAAATTGTATGCAAAATGTCTTTTTGTCTTGAGGTGTTGTGTTTTTATATTGATTTGTAAGAACTATTTATTTATTAAAGATAGTAACCCATTACCTCCACTATATGGTATAATTTTCCCTGACTTGCCCTCTATTTATATGTTATTTGATCATGCATTACCTGAACTTTGTGTATATGTGCAATACCAAAAAATGTACACACATTATGTGCACACACACTGTCATGGAGATATCACTGGAGAACCCGCACCATAATCCCAGAGAAAACCACTGTTACATTTTTTGATATTTATTTGAACAGATTTCCCTTCCACAAAATGATACAGTATATATTTATGCAAAATAAGATCATGCCATATGTATTGCTCAGTGATCTATTTTTAACACTTGACACTCAGATTTTTAATAGAAATATATCTTGATAATTATTTCTGACAATTGTAGTCTAGTTTATGAATGTAACTTATTAGCATTTAATAAATCCTACATCTAAGACATTTTGGCTACCTTTGATTTTTTTAGAATTATTAACAACATTGAAGCTCTCAACACACTGGGGTAGGCAGAGAAGAGAAATAGCAAGTAATGGGAGCTAATGTTTAGGTGCTAGGCACTATTGTTAGCTCTTAATACATATTAACCCATCCAACCCTCTACAAACCCCATTCCATTACTCTGATGGGGTACTATTCTTATCTTCCTCCTCAAATAAATAGATGAAAGCACAGACAGATAAGGCAACTTGTCTAATATTTATCTTGGTGGCAAGAGAAAGCACCATGTGTCGCTATTCCCTGACTCAATCTAGATTCTAGAGTCTAGATGAACAATGCAGTCCAGACTCCTGTGCTCTCAGCCATGAGGTTGAATTGGCCCAGTAAGAAATGTCCCAGGGCAGGGACTAGCCATCAACAACAACAATGTCTGAGATTCAATATTAGGTTGCTTCCTGCTCTGTGCTTTAAATACCTTTCAACAGCCTCAAACATTCAGTAAAATAAATGCACACAAGCTTTATATGAGTTGTGCATTGGGGAATAATGAGAGGGTGTATTCCCATTTGGGAAAGGAGAAAAGAGATTGTTGCTTCAGTGTGGAAAGCGGTGGGGTGGGGTGGGGTGGCTCCCAGGGGTGACCAGGAAGAAGCTATGGAAACCCACCTACTCCAGGATATCTTGATGTTTAATATTTAGAGGGATAGCAGAGGCTATTGGAAGACTTGAAGGTACTGAGGAAATCATTGCAATGGGACATGTAGATTTTTATTCCTGGGGATCTTTGCAGCTCTATAAATGACATATGCATCCTTGACATGCCTGTTTTTGATACCTGCTGGCAGCATGTTAACAATTAAATCACCTTAGATATTGATCACTTTTGCCTTCCTACTTTACCTGCATAGGGCTCCCGTTAAAAATAGGAGGATGCTAGTTGAGGAAATAAATTTCAATTCTATCTTCTTAATTTTGTCTTTTTTTCCTTTTCTTTTTACACTACCCCTCTTTAGCTCATGTGTATTATTTTTCATTTTTTGTTTTTATATTTTCACCTCAGTCTTTTTTCTTCTCCTGTCTGTTGATGTTATGACTAGAAGCCGTGCCTCCTTGTTTTATTTTGAGTTGGGGAGATTGAGTATTGGTGGGGAAGAGGTCATATTTTTCCTGCCGCCATAGGATATCATCCTGGGACAACAGGAATGACTTCCAGTTCTCTAGCTGCAGCGACAAATTTAACTATGAAGCTTGAACCAGCCCTTTCTGTGACCTGGAGAGGGCCTGAGAAGAGTGTTCCCATTCTCATGTTTTTGTGAAACTTGCATGAGCACGATGTTTTGATGACAATTGGTTAACACTCACTATCTCTTTCCACTCCCATTTATTGTCCATTTTTCTTCACCTCATGTAGACTGGCAATGGCAGGGACCCAGAGCTTTAGAGATATGAGTAGGGGAGTTCTTTAATCTGAATTTAACCGAATGTAGTGGTGTATTTGGTCTCCTCTGTGAGTTAAGTTGCTGCCAACTGTTCTGGTGTAGGTGTGGCTTTTGGGGAACTCCCATGGCCCACTTTGCCAACTCACCCTGGATTGAGACAGCTGGGTTCAGGGCCAGAGATCACCTCAAATCACACTATGCCCGTGTTACCCAGAACTTGGGTATGGAACCAAAGCTAGTCTGTGGAAAGTTCTTCTATACTTTATATGTGGGGGGGAAAAAAATCACATAGATTTTCCAAGTTTACAATAATTTGTATGGTATTACCAAATGTTCCTGGGAAGCTACAAGAAACTTTCAATTGTTGTTATTTCAAAAGATGTTCAAAAAGGGTCAGATAAGACATGTAGGGAAAGTATCGTGGAATCATGTTAGGCTGTTGATTATTTAAAACTAGAGGCCTGGTGCATGACATTTGTGCACTGGGGGGGAGGGGGCAGGTCCCTCAGCCCAGCCTGCGGGGCGCAGGCCTAAACCAGCAGGCAGACATCCTCCGAGGGCTCCTTAGTGCTACTACGGAGGCAGGAGAGGCTCCCACCACTGCCACTGCGCTGGCCAGTGGTGAGCCCGGCTTCTGGCTGAGCAGCGCTCCCCCTATGGGAGCACACTGACCACCAGGGGGCAGCTCCTTTATTGAGCATCTGCCCCCTGGTGGTCAGTGCATCATAGGGACCAGTCATTCTGCCATTTGGTCAATTTGCATATTAGGGTTTTATTATATAGGATTCTCTGTAAAATTAAAAATTTTTATGATGTTTATTGTATTTCTCAGTTTTTAAAATTTGTAATTTATTGTGATTTATTTTCTCATCCTAAACAAAATCCCATTTGTATCTAATTTTGTATTCTTTTACCTAAAGAGAGTCCAAAAAGTGTATATGTTCTGGCCTGGAGAAAATCTAGATTTGCCCATGTTGGCCGGTTCTTTCCTCTTGAGGCAGGGCCACACAGTCTGTGGGACTTTCAAGAGTCTGTTACCTTTCAGAGGTTCACTTAGGTTCCCAAAGCAAAGCTAAGCTACCTCATAAAGTGAAGCCTGCATCAGTTTTTCTCAACCTTTCTCCATCTGTTGGGGAACAAGCCCAATTCTCCCTGTGTCTTGGCATTAAATTCTCTAGTTGTTTCCTTGTCGATTTCACTGTGAAGTGTTTTTCTGGTGTGAGTCTTGCTGCAGTTTTAGTAGGAAGCTCAGAAGTGCTGCATGGGAGGATGTTACTTCCATGGCCTTTGAGTCCAGAAGCCTCAGTGAACTCTTAAATCTTGGAACATGTCTACTAGTAGACAGCTGCTAAAAGTATGTCCTGTGTTGCGTAGCAACAGCGTTTCATGGGGAGACATGTGCTCTGATTTCCTGGATTAGTTCTCTTAATTTGAACCAGTGGCATCCTTTTCAAGTATCTGGCGGTTTTCTTTCTTGTCGACCTGACAGATAGTGGGAGCTGGGAGGTGACCTGTGCTTATCACACATTGTACTTTAAAATGGATCCTTTAAGAGACTGAATTCTAGTCCAATAGTTCTCGTCCAGATGGGAGGGGAAAGGAAAGGGTTAGGCTTATGACAGTTTAGGCTTTAGGTTTATGATAGCTTTGACTTTATACATTCTGAGATCTGTAAGTCAGAAGAAGAGAATGAAGATTGCCGATGCTAGAGAAATCTCAGGAAATTTCACCTCTTTCCCAAGTAACTGTGTTGTGTTTGCTGCTGCTGAGGTCACCAGTTACCTGGGATGAGACCCCAGTCTGGGCGAGGCACAGTCTCTCTCTCTGGGCCCCTGACAGTGCAAGGACCATGTTTTGTTTTCCTTTCTGGCACGTCATCAGGGCTGAGTAAGGAGTGAGACGTAGCACGATGAGCTTCCCATCCAGGGCCACCTTCAGTGCCAGGAGCCCCCGCTATATCCCAGATGTGCCCCTTGGCGAGCCCCAGTTACACATTCCCTTTAGCACACTCCCTCCGAGTCATGCAGCTGTCAGTAGTTCTGCCAGGACCTCTCCCCCTTCCTTCATAAATGCAGAGGGAGTTCATGTGTCAGATTGGCTGTTGTTTCAATATAGACTCATCAACCTAATGGCAACTCTGCAGCGTTTCTGGCATGTGTTGACGTTTCCTTTGTTTCCAGTGCTTGGTCACTGCGTCATGATTCCTTCATTCATCAGACAGATTTTTACTGAGCACCTGTTGTGTGCCAGCCTCTGCTTGAAGTGCTCAGGATGCAGATAAAATAGCTCTAACAAGTCCTTGCCATCTCTACATGCTAGTGGAGGAAAAACACAACAAATAAACAATGTGTTTACTGTATTTATTCGTGCTCAGGGATTTTTCCTTTTCACATCTCTGAAATTGGGGCGTGTTGTGCAATAGACGTGATATAACTGCTGTAAGACAGGTGGCAGGCATGGTGCAACTTTCTTGTGTAAACTTGCCCAAAACTATTCTGCTGTCATCAGTCAACTGAGTTAACACTACCTGTTTGCTGATGCTACACATGTTGAATTTGATTATCTTTTCAAACATTTTCAAAAAGATTATATTTTGATTTGTTTTGAAACAGAAAGTTATTGTGTAGACCCAAAGGCACAACAATGGAGCATAAAGTTGGTATTAGAGAGGCAAATATCTATTGTTGGACCAATGGATGCAATTCCATCTATTTTTGCAAAGCAACAATCAGACTTAATAGAACCTAAGGAAAGAACATGTCCATGATTAGATGATGCCTACCATAAGCCAAACAATGCAACTGAATGCAGAAGAATTGCCAAATCCTCCAACATTAACAAAAAATTCCCAAGCAATATAAGGCTGGCGTAATGGATCCTTACATTTTTTTGTGACTCCCATTGAGATATGATGCCACTATTTATTGCCAGTGAGTTTTTAAATTTTATTATTATTGGTGTGTACATTAATGTGCTTTACATTTGATGATGCTCTACATTTGGTGCAGTTCAATAATAAGAGGTCAGGTAGTGAGAGCTGTAATAAAGAAAAGCAGAGCCAGGTAGTGGAGAGCAGGTGTAAGAAGGAGGAGGAGGGTGTGGCTGTCTCAGCTGGAGCAGGGAAGGCAACCTCTGTGAGGGGCCTGAGAATAGAGATTGGCATGGATTAGGGAAGAAGTCCTGGGTCGACCTTGGGAAAAGAAAGGATTCCAGGTGGAGGGAATAAGTATGAGACTGAAGTAAGAACACAACTGGGATGTTCAAAGAACAGAGAAGGGCCTCCTGTGAATTACTTGGAGAGAATTCAGAGATGAGATGGGCTGGAAGGCAGATTATTCAGGTTCCAGAAGGACCGGATGAAGATTCTGGATTTTATTCTGAGTGTTGTGGGAAGCCATCTAAGAATTTTGGGTGGGAGAGATTCATATTTTAAAAAATGGGTCAGGCTGTCATTGAAAATCGACTGAAGGAGGTCAGGGTGGCTATATACTCATAAGTCAGAAGAAGATTTAAGAAAAAATAGGAGGTGAGAAAGTAGAGGCAGATTATGTATATCAGACTCGGGGATGACCTTGAGCAGAGGCGGAGCAGCAGCAGGAGCAGGGCCTGGTCTGGAGAGGGGTTGGCAGGGTTAGGGGGAATGTACCTGATGTGATGAAGACGCAGTGTCATGCTCCAGGAGAAGGAAGCTGCTAGTGCACGAGGGAAGAGGAACTGTAGACTGGGGTTCTTACCCCCACCCCCCCCCCCCCCGCCCCGGTACCTTGGGGTCTTTTCACTCGAAATATAAAAGAGATTTGGAAGGCACTGGGGCTCCTATGTGCCTCCCATTTTTCTCATACCCAAGATTATATATTTCTTTTTTAGGATAAAAAGCAATGTGCACATTCAAGCAGCTGGCTCTCTCCTGCTCTAACTCCTCCCTTTAAAGACCCACGCAGCTCTAAAGTGTAATGCCCCCGTGCATAGAAGTGCCCTGAGGTTGCCACCACAAGCATTCCATCTACATGGAAAGTGAGTTCTAATGAAACAGTTTTATAGTTTAGCAGATGGAAAAGAGTCACATTCTCATTAGGCTCTATAGCTCCTTTTATGTAAACCATGGTCTCTGGGCTTCTCAAAAACACAGAACACTTTTCTCTTTTGAATAGTCCCAGTATATTTAAGTAGTCAGACAGTTAGTTATTTAACAATGTGCAAAGTAGTTTTCTCACAGAGTCTCAGGAAATCGCAATATGACTTTCATCTGGACCTCCTCTGCTGAGAGGGAAGCTGGGTTGTAAAGGCACTGAACTGTGGAGTGCTCAGCCTGTTCATCCTTTCATTGCTGTGTTGCCTTCCCCCACTTCTCTCTCCTTTCTTCACCCTTTCCTTCCTGCCACACAACTTTTCCTGGAAACAGAAGACTCTATTTGGAGGGAGTGTAGCTATGAAATGTCAGAGAAGGAAGCACAGGTATCTCAACTCATAATGAGGATGTCTGTGTGTGTCTCTAGATATAATCCTATCTAATAAGGAGGGAATATGCTAATTGACTGCCCCACCCTCAAAGATGGCAGCACCCACAGCCACAAGATGGCAGCACCCAGCCCCCTCAGCCCCACTGGGGCAGCAGGAATGCCTGCCTCTGGAGTCCCCCAATCCCTTCAGCCCCCAGCCATGCAGGGCCAGCCTGAGGTACAGGCAAGCCTTGGATGGCAGCTGCCCAGCCACCCAGGGCTGCCTGAGGTTCAGGTAACCAGGGCCAGCAGAGGCTTGTGCTGCTGGCAGTAGCAGCAGCAGAGGTGTGATGGGGCATCACCTTTCCCTGATCACCCGCCTCTGAGGGCTCCCAGACTGTGAGAGGGGGCAGGCTGGCTGAGGGACCACCCCCTCCAGTGCATGAATTTTCATGCACTGGACCTCTAGTGTTTCTATAATGAGAATAAGTATGAAATATTTATATTATATAATTTATTATGTAATATAATAATATTGCTTATACATGATAAATGTATTATTGTGTATTATTAAAGTCTAATTCAGAGGGAAATGTATATACATTCTCATTATATATAATGAGTATATATATATATATATATATACATCTCACGCATACATATGTATATATACATGTATATAGAGAGAATACATATAGAGAGAGAATACATTCAGATAACATCTATACATATACATATATAATGAGTATATATATCTGTGTGTATATATGTATATATGTATATACATATGTGTGTGTGTGTGTGTGTGTATAAAGTATATATACATTTTCCATTGGAATGAGGTTTTAATACCAGCGTTACTTAATCACATTTTGGCTGTGAATCCAGGGTTTGTATCTCTCTTGTGAGTGGTATACAGAAAGGTTGGATGGATATTTCCTATGCAGTTAACCTGCTTATTTTATAACTTAGAAACTGCCTGCTATTCCCCACTTCCCTTGCAATGCCTTCATCCACAGCAGAAAGTTGATGTACCTACCCCACACACCCCTTTTTTCTCAGCTCCATTGCACTGATGACTCCCGCTAAGCCAGGAGCATGTGTTACTTGGCATAAAACAGATGCCTCCTTCCAGTGAAAGGTCCTTAAAACACTCTGCCAAACCAGATCCTCCAGGTCTCCCAGCACTGCTTCAGGTAGAAAGGGATGGGGCCAAGCCTTGGGCACAGGGCAGGGCTGGTCTCATTCAGATCTAGGGAGCACTGGGGGGTCTGGATTCCAAGCCTGAACTCACCTGCCCTTCTCTTCTGCCCTTTCTTCACCCTCCATCCCAGTCTCCCCCACCATCTCTCCACAGACTTCTCTCTCTGGAGAAGAATTTGCCAGTCCTTTATAACAGCCTGTCCATCCTGCCACTCCTTCCCCAGCTCCAATCAGCTTCTCTGTCCTGTGTGCTATCCGCCATACCAAGCTGTCACTGATCTTAGTTAAGAGATGGGTGTGCTCTGTGCTGGTATGACAGTGGCTGTTAATGTACTCAATGTGTTACCCTCCGTGGCTAGGTAGTTATATTCACAGTGGCTTTGTCTAGAAAACAAACTAAAACATTTTTCTATCTCAATTCCCCTGAACTACCACAGGCCACTCTCTACTTCAATAGTGGTGGGCAGAGTGGCCCAGGGCCTGGGACATGTGGGTTTTACTGGTCACTACCACTTATCAGCTATGGAATCCTGAGCCATTTCATTCATTCATTTATTTAGTCTGCAAAGAACTTTAGAGCATGGACTGCATGTGAGTCTATCCTGGCCACTGTGGGTTCAGATGTTCACAAAACAAAGTCCCTGCTGTTGTCAATCTTATGCTCTAAAGCTCATCACATTAAAACACTCTTCATGTTTTTGCTCCTGCATGTGTTAAATGTGAATAATATTTCCTTCCTAGTGATGTGATAGGTATCAGATAAGAATGCAATGCATTACATTACGTAAATAATCACATTAGGTAAAAATAATCCTTTGTAGCAACAGCAGTCACTATTCAGTGATTCTTTCCTGGGGAGAGGGGTGCATATCCTTCAGGGACCTCTGTGGACTTGTGGTAGCTGTTGCATTGTATGTCATAAGCTCTCCCATCTCTTCTTCCAACAAAGAGTCTGTCTCCACCTTTGCCATGTTACCTAGTTCAGTGTTCTATCTTCCTAGCATCTGTCTTTGGTTCAAGAGGCGGACTAACAACTCAGAAAGAACCAATATGAGTCTCCCTGGACCACCGTCTGAGCTTTGGGTGAAGAAAGCTCTTTCTCTTTGGGGAGTTTTAAACTGGAGCTACTTAGGAATCTGCCATGTGGAGAAGGACTCTCTGTAGGAGAGAATGAGATCAAAGAAAAGAAAAGCAGAAGTGAGAAGCAGAGATGCTATTAACTGTATTATAAATCCATGCCAAGCATACATTTAATTTTCTCAGTAGCTTTTGAGGTAACTACTATTGTTATCTCCATTTTAAACATAAGGAAACGGGGCACAGAAAAGTTAAGTAACTGCCCAAGTTCACAAGTTCATAAGTGACAGGACCAGAAAAGGAACCAGGTACTCTAGCTCCAGAATCAACACATTTGACCAATCTCTCTCTCTTCTCTGGTTGTTTAGAGTCTGGAGTTACAATATCTTGGTCTTGGTTCCCATAAGAGATGGGTGTGCTCTGTGCTGCTACGACAGCACAGAGCCCTTCCTTTGGTTCTATGAGTAACAACAAAATCCTTCCCAGACTTTTGAAATTATTTATATCTATACTTGTATCATCTATATCTTTATATCTCTTTTTATCTGCATCTATTTTTAATTTCTGAAGTTGGTTTGAGTTGAGTTTCTGTTATCTTGCACCTGAAAGATTCAGCCTCTGAAAACTGTATCAGAACATTCTGAAATATGTTTACATTTGAAAGAAATCTCCTAGGCCAACTCTAGTATGCCCCCCACCCCACCCCCATCCCCAATACACTGCTCTGCCAATCTCTATTTGAGAATTACCACCTTAATATAATTTTATTTCTGCAGGTAGTTTGTTCTTATAAAGTCAATGCTTAGAAGTAAGTGTGGGTAATTGGAATTCATCTAGAATTACCTTCTGAGTTCACTTTGACCTCATGGTACCATGACTTTGGGCTGTCTGGCTAAGTTCTTCACATAGAAACTACCCTGGAACTAAAGACCATTTAAGTGTTTTATTATAAACTAGAGGCCCAGTGCATGAAATTCATACACGGGGGTCTGGGGTCCCCTCAGCCCGGCCTGCACCCCTCTCCAATCTGGAATCCCTTGGGGGATGTCCAACTGCCAGTTTAGGATCGGGCCTAAACCAGCAGTCAGACATCCCTCTCACAATCTGGGACTGCTGGCTCCTAACCGCTCACCTGCCTGCCTGCCTGACTGATTGCCCCTAACTGCCCCCCTGCCAGCCTGATTACCCCTAACTGCCTCTACCTGCTGGCCTGATCGCCCCTAATTGCCTGCCCCCGCCCCCCGCCGGCCTGGTCGCTCCTCACTGCCTCTGTGTGCCGGCCTGATTGCCCCTAACTGCCCCCCCCCCAACAGGCCTGGTAGCCCCTAACTGCCCCCTGCTGCCAGCCAGGTTGCCCCCAACTGCTCCCTCCCTGCCAGCCTGGTCACCCCTAACTGTCCCCCTCTGCCCCCTCCCCCCCCCCCCCCGCCGGCTTGGTTGCCCCACGTAGCCTACTTGTTCAGTTGTTTGGTTGTCCCTCATTAACCACCCTGCCGATCTGGTTGTAGGCAGCCACCTTGGGAAGGTGTGATGGTCAATTTGCATATTACCTCTTTATTATATAGGATGGTTATTTAGCATTAGTATTATTTATAGAACATTGTTTAAAATATGTATTAATATAAGTTTTATTTATGAATAATCTATTGGATTAATTCATCAAGTTGATCCATATGTACAATTCACTTTTAAACTTGAGAACTTACCTAAATTCATAAGAATCTCCTGGGAATGGGAATTTGCATTGTCCAAGAACCTCAATCCAAAGGAGTAACTTCTTCTTCCAAATGAGTAGCACAGAGAATACTAGAATTTTCTGATAGCTGTGGTCTAGTGTTTGTTTCCATCTTACTGGGAAACTCCTTTGGAAACAGGAATTTTGGTTTGCTGGCTTATATCCTGACACCAGCTAAAATGTTTTTTCCAGGTGTAAGTTCTCAAGGTTATGGCCTCTTTTAATTTATTGTGTATAATCCAGTTTTTGTTTCCAATGCACTGACATCAACACCAAGGTGGCTGGTTCAAAAGGAGTTTCATGCTAGAGCAGAACATGACATTCCTGATCACTGATAAGACTGGGTGTCCTTTATTGACGAGGGGCCTCAGTTTGCTCAAATTAGGGCTCTCAGAAGGGGAAACTATAAAATCTGTTGCTCATTTAGCGACTCAAGCTAAATGGAACTCTGGGGAAATGTGACAGCTATCAAGAGGAATGTACATGTCTGTCATATCACTGAAGATCAGCATTGGTTAGTGCCCACTTACTTGGTATGAAACTATAAGTGCTTGGAATAAAATAAATATTGCTTCATTCATGCAAGGTCATGATGCAAAAAAGTTTTTGGGACACACTGATAAGAAATTCCATATCTTTGAAGCTACATAACACATAAAGGGCTTTCCCAGGCTCTGTGGTTCCAGAACCTGTGAAGGTCCTATCATTGCATGGTCTGTGGATGACCTATAGAAGGAAAGACATTTGTCCCAGAACCCAGGGGGAAGAGTTGTGGTGGATCAGGGACTCCTGCTGAGAAAGAACTGTGTATAAGCCCTCTGGGTAAAAGGAAAAGGGGCCTGTATTTCTTAGCAAAAAATGATGGAAGGTTGTTACCTGCCAAAACTCACTAATCCCCAAGTTGCAGCTACTGAATCAGGTGTGAATGGATAAACACCACATCTGAAAGGAGCCTGAAAGGCATTTCTTCTATGGAGAATTTCCAGGTAGAAAATGGAATCTCCTCTGTGCATATGTGATATTTCTGATCTACAGAAGTGAATTGCTGCTAGATGACTTGAATATTTAGAAAAGATGTAAAGTGGTCTCTGCCAATATTCACAGTGTTATCAAGAGGGCTATTTACTGAGCATTTCCTAAGATGCACAACTTATTCAAGATTGAGTTTTCTGTACAAAAGAAGAAAAAAACACTCAGATAAAAATGCAGAATTTTTAGGGTGGAAGTAATGCCAAGGTTGTTACATTCAACATGTTGCATGTTACATTCTATGTTACATTTTTAGGGTGGAAGTAATGCCAAGGTTGTTACATTCAACATGTTGCATGTTACATTCTATGTTACATTCAACATGTTGCATGTGAATGTAACATAGGAATCAGACAGGGACAGTGTCTATGATCATATCTATACTAATAAAAGGGTAATATGCAAATTGGTCATGATGCCCTCACAGTAACAACTGAACAGCAGGCTGCATGGGGTGACCAGGCTGGTAGGGGGGGGGGGGGCAGTGAGGGGTGACCAGGCCAGAGGGGGGTGGGATTTGGGGGTGACCAGGCCAGCAGGAGGGGGGGGGCAGTTAGGGGCAACCAAGCTGGCAGAGGGGGGTAGTTGGGGTGACCACGCCAGCAGGGGGGGCAGTTAGGGATGATCAGGCTGGCAGGCAGAGGTGGTTAGGGGTGATCATGCTGGCAGGAGGGGCAGTTAGGGGCAATCAGGCAGACAGGCAGGTGAGCAGTTAGGAGTCAGCAGTCTTGGATTGTGAGAGGGATGTCCAACTGCTGGTTTCCGCCTGATCCCTGGTATTGGGCTGAAACCGGCAGTCGGACATCCCCCAAGGGGTCCTGGATTGGAGAGGGTCCAGGCTGGACTGAGGGGAACCCCCCCAACAGTGCACGAATGAATTTCGTGCACTGGGCCTAATATATATATATATATATATATATATATATATATATATATATATATATATATATATCTCCAATGCAAATAGTGAGAGAAAGGGCAATATATTCCAGCCAAATTCTGAAATATATCCCAGGCATTTTTTGCCATCTGCAAGCCATCTTTAAGTACTTGATAAACCCATTTTATTTAAAAGTATAATGTTTTTATAAAAATCAGATAAAATAGAAAGGCAAAATAAATTGCATTCTATAGTTTTTAAAGGCATTCATTTCCTTATTTTAAAAAATAATTAAGCAATAACCAAGCTCCACTCCTATGCCAAATGGAATTAACATAGAAAAAACATAGGCTCTTTCTCCTTAACAATTTAAAATAAAATTGAAGAGATTCATGTAAGTAGAGCATTATAATCGGAAGTCAAATGGCAAAAGAATAAAGGAAGAAGTAAAATCGTTGAAAAAATACTGTGAATTGCATGTCAGAACAAGGCAATGTAAACACAATTTGCAAACTTGGCACAGGGGCAAAATGCTGTCACGACGGAGGCCCCTCTCTTTGCAACTGATGAGCACCAGATTTAGTAAAAAAGATGAATTCCTAACACATTTTCCCCATTTTTAAAATTGTAGAAAAATATACATAATATAAAACTCACCATCTTAGCCATTTTCAAATGTACATTTAAATGGTATTAAATACATTCATATTGTTCTGCAACCATCACCACCATCCTCCTCCAGACCTTCTTTTATCTTGCAAAACTGAAACTCTGTCCCCATTAAACGATGATCCCCCATTTATTCCTCCCCTGAGCCCCTTGAAACCACCATTCTATGCTCTGCCTCTATGAATTTGACTACTACACATATATTCATAAATCATACTGTGCTTATCCTTTTGTGACTGGCTTATCTCAGTTAGCATGATGTCCTCAAGGCTCATCCATGTTGTAGCATGTGTCAGATTTCCTTCCTTTTTAAGCCTAATATTCCCTTATATGTATATACCATATTTTGCTTATTAATTGATCTGTCAAAGGACATGAGCTGTTTCCACATTTCAGCTATTGTGAATAATGCTGCTCTGCATATGGGTGCAAAATATTATTTTGAGATCCTGTTTTCAAATTCATTTGAGTATCTACCTAGAAGTGGAATTTCTGGGTCATATGGTAAATCTATTTTTAATTTTATGAGGACTCACACTAGGATTTTCTACAGCAGCTGTGTGCTATTTTATACTTCCACCATAAGTGCACAAGCATTCCAACCTAAAACATTTTTGAACGGTGTTGCTGATAATAAGAATATGAAGTTTGTAAAAAGTATTTCAGTTTATAAATATTTATTAAATAACACCGCTTAAGATTCTGTCCTAAGCATAGTCTAGCATACAAGAGCCTACTTTTTAACAAGGAAAATGTAATTATCAAAATGAAGTCACAGATAATTTAGGAAAAAAAGGCCATTTGTATCAGAACTCCTAATATTGTACAAATGATATACTTCTTCATTTATAATATATCTTAGACACCATTGATTTTAAAAGTTGAGGGAAAAAAATGGAGAGGATTCATTCCTGGGTACACAGAGCCAAGAAAACCTCTCTTTCACACCTAATAATTTATTTTTGTTTATAGTTCACCTTGTTCTAGAAATATTTTGAGAAAATTTACAAGAATAAACTTACTGAAGTAAAAATATAAGATTAGAACTGTGGGAATAAGGACATAAAAATGCCAAACATGAGTTAACCTGTGTGTCAGAGTTGCACACAACTTGTCACCTGTTCCTATCACTGGGCGTGAGAGGGACACAGTGTTCTAAAACCCTGTTGGTTGACATGTGGTCCTGGGACCATCAGCATAAGCACCAAAGGAAGCTCACTAGAAACCAAAGACATCAAGTTGAAACAGAATTTGCATTTTAACAACATCCAGATGACGTATATGTACACTGGAGTTTGAGAAGCACTATCCTAAGAGGCATCCTTCACCTGGGACCTAAAGCAGGAGGTCCTGAGAGATAGCAGGCCATGTGTCTGCAGGATTTCTTCTCCAACAAGTGCAATAAATAACCAAATGTATCTGTTTCTCATAGCGATTTTTGAGATGATAAAGGATATAATAATAGAACTAAGCCCAAGTCAGGGAGTTCTTAGGACACCAAAAGCACAGTTCACTTTAAAAAATCGGTAAATAGAACTTCATAAAAATTTAAAATGTTTGCTCTGAGGATGGAAAGACAAACTGTGGGCTGGGAGGGAATATTGCACACTATGTCCAAGAAAGGACATTTATCGCAGATAGATAAAGAGCTCTTCAACCCAGCAGTAGGAACAAATAAATAATTGAATTAGAAAATAAGTTATAGACATTGTCATGGGCCGTGTTCCCTCCAAATTCATATGCTGAAGTCCTGACCGCCAGGACCTCAGGACGTGATGGGGCCTTCAAAGAGGTGGTTAAGTTAACATGAAGCCATTCAATTGGGTCCAGCGCCACCCTGCCTGGTGTTCTGATCAGAAGAGATCTGGGCACAGAGACTTTGTGCACCCAGAAGAGTCCATGTGAGGCCACTGCGGGAAGGCCATCTTCAGGCCAGGGAGACAGGCCTGGGAGGAAAGGCACTGCTGATACCTTGCCCTGGGCCTTCTGGCCTCCGGAATTGGGAGGAAGTACATTTCTGTCCCTGAAGGAGCTCTGTCTGTGCTCATTTGGTGTGTACTCCAGCAAATACACTCAGCCATGAACAGACATTTCACCAACGGGCACATGGAAAGGTGCTCCACATCAGTGGCCATTAGAGAAAAGCAGATTGAAACAGCGATGAGACTTCAACACACGCCTGTTTCAACAGCTAGAGAAAGAGGAGTAATAACACAAAATGCTGGTGGACAGCATCTGGTCTCACACGCTGCTGGGGGGAATGCAAAGCAGTACGGCCTCTAGGAAAATGGGCAGATCTTATCAGAGTAAGCACCTCTCTTCTGAGGATATCTTGAGGCATAGCATTAAATAAATGCCCAGGAAAAGAATTCATTTTAAAGCAAAACACGTTTACATCTCTATTACTAAGTTTGGGTCATTCCTTCCTGCTGGCATGGCACATGCCCTAAAGTGTGAGGGAGCTGTTTCTGGAATTGCTTTCTTTTCATGTAAATTTGTGCCTCTGTTGTCAGAGAATTTGAGAGTGCCTTGGTATTTTGATAATCCTGTAATTAGAGATAAAGCACTGTAATGACTGTATTCTATTTCACATTTTCAGATTTGGTAAGCAAGGCTGATTAACTCACAATTTTCTTTGCACTTTAGTGGCAAGCTTGAGAAGTGATAGAACATTGATTTCAGTCCTTGCCTGTTTATTGGAAACTGGTCTCTGGACCAACTCATGAGGATGCACCACTGGGAGGCAGATTTCACAGGTGGAAGCAAATGGATTTTCCATAATGCAGGAGCTTGTCACAGCATTCCAGTTCAGGAATCTCATTGTTTAAGTAATACCTGAGGTTAGAACCTTTTACAGGATAAATATTTAATCTTCTGGCTCTCTATCACAAACTCTCAACTACTCCCCAGCAAACTCCCCCGTCTTTCTAAAAACAGATGTGATGTATATTCATAGAACTGAACCGGTAACAAATAATGAGTGAGCTTTTCAATTCTGTACTTTAAATATCCAAAAAAGACCAGGTCATGTCACTGGGAACTTTAAGGAAGGTTCCAAACTATTCTCTTTGGCTGAGTATTGGAAATAGTGGTGTGCGGGGAAATACTGAGCTAGATCTCAGACTGTGTGAGTTCTAGCGCTTGTATCATATCATCACAGTTACGCATACAACATTCCCTGTTTCTGAGGAACCATGAAGGAAGGTACAGTTTCATTTAAATTAGAATATCTGCTGACTTGAACCACCTTGAAATAAAACCTTGATATGTGCCATCTCTCCCTCCCTCCTTCTCTCCCTACCTCCCCTCCTCTATTTCTCTCTCTCTCCTCCTTCCCCCCTCCTCTACCTCTCTCTGCTCATTCTCCAGTTTAATATGAATTGTTTGAAGTTCTGTGTAGATTTTTGTTTTATTTGTCTTTCACATGTAGGACAGAAAAAGCAGACACAGGCTATACTTAAAGATCTGGTTTCCCACATCTGTAGGGCTTGCAATGTTTGGATTTTTTAAAAAATTTTGAGATGACGTTCACACACATAAAATTTACCATTTTAAAGTAATAGATCAGTGGCGTTTAGTACATGTATCACGTTGTGCAACCAACAACTTTATCTTGTTGCAAAACATTTTCATCATTCTAAAATAAAACCCTGTACCCATTAAACAGTTTCTCCCAATTCTGCCTCTTCACAGCCCCTAATAACCATGGATCTGCTTTTTATTTCTATAGGTAAGAGTTATTCCAAATATTTTATATAAATGACATCATAGAAAACGTGACTGGCTTATTTCATTTAGCATAAGGTTTTTGAGGTTCTTCTGTGTTGTGGTATGTGCCAGTACTTTTTATGGGTGAATATTTCATTCTATTTATATACTAAAATTTGTTTACCCATTCATCTATTCATGGATATTTGGGGCTGTTTCAACTTTGTAGATATTATAAATACTGCTGCAATAAATATGCATGTACATATTTTTGAATACCAGTTTTCAGTTCTATTGGCTATATAGCTATTCTACTGAGTCATATAGTAACTCTATGGTTAACTTCTTAAGGAACTATCAAACTGTTTGCCACAGTGGCTATACCATTTTACATTCCCACCAGTAATGAAGAAGAGTTCCCATTTCCCCATATCTCACCAACACTTATGGATTTTGTTATTATTATTACTATTACTATCCAATTGTGGAAGACATAGTACTTTGTGATCTTATAGTCTGTAACTTTGCTAAATTATTTAGTAGTTCATAGCTCTAGTAATTTTCTTGTAGATTCTTTGGGATTTTTGATATATAGGATCATATCAACTGTGAAAAACAATAGTTTAACTTTTTCCTTTGCAATCAGATGCCTTTTTTTCTTGCCTAATTGCTCTTCCAGTACAGTGTTGAATAGCAGTGACGACAGTTGGCATACTTGTCTTACTACTGACCTTAGAGGAAAAGCTTTCATTCTTTCTCCTTGAATATGGTATTTGCTATGGGTTTTTTACAAATGTCTTTATCATGCTGAGGAAGTTTTTTCTTATTCCTGTTTCCATCATGAAAAGTTTGTCAAATGTTTTGTCTGTATCAATTGAGATGATCATGTAAGTTTGTTTCCCTATCTTCTATTAATTTGGTGTATTATACTGATTTTTTTTTTCATGTTGAACCACCTTTGAATTTCTAGAATAAATCTCACTTAGAAATGATAAATATTCCTTTTAAAATGCTGTTGGATTCAGTTTTCTAGCATTTTCTTTGAGCATTTTTGTGTCTATATTCATAGGGAATCTTGGTCTGTAAATTTATTTGTATGTCTGTCTGAATTAGGTATTAGACTATTAGTTTGCTAGAGCTGCCATAACAAAATGCCAGAGACTGGGTGGCTTAAATAACACCATTTTGTTTCCTCACAGTTTATCTAGTAGTTTTTTGATTAAATATTTTTTGGTTCTCTATATACAGTATTACATCTGCAAATAATAAGTTTTACTTCTTTCTTTTCAATTTGGATGCCTTTTATTTCTTCTTCTTGTCTGATTGCTATGGCTAGGACTTTCAGTACTATGTTGAATAAGAGTAGTGAAAGCAGACATCCCTATCTTTTTTCCTAGTCTTCAGGGTAATGCTTTTTGCCCATTGAATATGATGCTGGTGGGTTTGTCATATATGGCCTTTATTACATTGAAGTACGTTCCTTCTATTCCCACTTTGTGACAGTTTTTATCACAAATGGTTGCTGGATTTTATCAAGTGCTTTTTCTGCATCTATTGATATGATCATGTGGTTTTTCCCTTCATTTAGTTTATGTGGTATATTATATGTGTTGATTTGTGAATATTGTACCATCTTGCACCTCCAGAATAAATACCACTTGATCAAATCTCTTGAATGTATTGATGGATCTGGTTTGCTAATATTTTGTTGAGTACTTTAGCATTTATGTTCATCATGGATATTAACCTATAATTTTCTTCCCTTGTAGAGTCTTTATCTAGTTTTGGAATTAGGATAATACTGGCCTTGTAAAATAAGCTTGGGGGACTTTCCTCCTCTTGAATTTTTTGGAATAGTTTGAGCAGTATATGTGTTACTTCTTTGAATGTTTGGTAAAATTCACCTGTGAAGCCACCTAGTCAAGACTTGTTTGCTGGGAGGTTTTTTTGTTTTGTTTTGATTTGTTTTGTTTTTCATTGCTTGAATTTCACTAGTTATAATTTGTCTATTCAGATTCTCTGTGTTTTCCTGATGCAATTTTGGAAGATTGTATGTTTCTTGGTATTTATTCATTTAGTCTAGATTGCCCAACTTATTGGCATGTAGTAGTTAATAATATTTTCTTACAATCCTTTGTATTTCTTTGGTATCAGTTGTTACTTCTTGTCTTTCTTTCTTTCTTTTTTTTTAAACTTTATCTGAGGATATTTTTCTATTGATTTTTAGAGAGAGTAGAAGAGAGAGGGAAAGAAAATGAGAAATATTGATGTGAGTGAAACACATAGATTGGTTGACTCCTGCATGTGCCATGACCAGGGCCCCAGCTGAGGAAGAGCCTGCAACAAGGTACCAAGGTATGTGCCCTTGACAGGAATCAAACCCGGGACCCTTCATCTGCAGGCTGCCACTCTATCCACTGAGCCAAACCAGCTAAGGCACTTCTCATCTTTCATTCCTGATTTTATTTATTAGGGTCCTCTTTTTTTCTTGATGATTTTGGTTAGAGGTTTTCCAATCTTCTTTATCTTTTTAAAGAACAAGCTATTGGTTTCATTGATTATTTATATAGTATTTTTTAGATTCCATTTTGTTTATTTCTTCTCTGATCTTTATTATTTCCTTCTTCTACTCACTTTGGGCTTTGCTTGTTGTTCTTTTTCTAGTTCCTTTAAGTTTAAAGTTAGACTTTTTATTTTAACTTTTTCTTGTTTCTTGAGATGGGCCTGTAATGCTACGAATTGCCCTCTGAGGACTGCTTTCACTGTGTCCCATAAATTTTGGAATTTTGTATTCTCATTTTCATTTATCTCAAGGTATCTTTTGATTTTTTCCCTTCATCTCATTGTTAACCCATTTATTGTTTAGTAACATGTTATTTAGCCTCCATATCTTTGTATGTTTTTCAGTTTCCTTCCTATGATTGATTTATAGTTTCATACCTTTATGATCAGAGAAGATTCTTCATATGATTTCAATATTTTTAAATTTATTGAGACTTGTTTTGTTATCTAATATGTGGTCTATCTTAAATGTTCCATGTGCAGTTGAAAAAAATGTACACTCTGTTGCTTTGGGGTGAAATATCCTGAGGATATTAATTAAATCCACCTGATCTAGTGTTTCATTCAAGGTCACTGTTTCCTTAGTTATTTTCTGTCTGAAAAACCTGTCCATTGATGTCAATTTTGTGTTAAAATCTCCTACTATGACTGTATTATTATTAATCTTTCCCTTTATGTCCATCAAGATTTGCTTTATATATATATAGGTGCTCCTATGTTGAGTGCATAAATGTTTACAAGGGTCATATCCTCTTGTTGGATTGTTCCCTTTATCATTATGTAATGTCCATCTTTGTCTCTTATTATGGCCTTTATTTTAAAGTCTATTTTGTCAGATATAAGTATTGCTACCCCAGCTATTTTTTCCTTTCCATTTACATGAAATATTTTTTTGATCCCTTTACTTTTAGTCTGTGTGTATCTTTCATTCTAAGGTGGGTCTCTTGTAGACAGTATATATGTATATGGATCTTCTTTTTTGTCCATTCAGCTACCTAATGTCTTTTGATTGGAGCATTTAAGCCATTTACATTTAATGTGATTACTGGTAAGTATGTATATATTGCCATCTTATTCTTTTAACTATGTTCCTCTGTTTTTTTCTCCTCCTCCTTCTCTTCCTCCCCATTCTCCTTCTCCTTCTTCTTCTTTTTCTTCAAGCAGGCCCTTTAATATTTCTTATAATACTTGTTTGGTGGTAACAAACTTCTTCAGTTTTTTTGTTTGTTTCTTTGTTTTGTTTTGTTTTTGTCTGAAAAGCTCTTTATTTTTCCTTCAATTTTAAATGATAGCATTGCTGGGTAAAGTAGTCTTGGTTGTAGTCCTTGCTTTTCATTACTTTGAATATTTTATGACAATTCTTTCTTGTCTGAAATGTTTCTGTTGAATAATCTGCTGATAGTCTTATAAGAGTTCCCTTGTAGGTAATTAACTGCATTTTTCTCATGGCTCTTAAGATTTTCTCTTTGTCTTTAATCTTTGCCATTTTAATTATGATGTGTCTTGGCATAGGCTTCTCTGGGTCCATCTTGTTTAAGACTCTCTGTGCTTCCTGAACTTGTGGGGTTTTTGTATTTGTTTTGTTCTTGGTTTTCTTAACCAGCTAAGAGAGATTTCATTCATTATTTCTTCAAGTAGGTTCTCGAATCCATGCTTTCTCTCTTCTCCTTCTGATACCCTTGTGATACAGATATTGTTATGCTTCATGTTTTCCCAAAAGTCTTTTAAACCATCATTATTTTATTTGATTATTTTTTCTTCTCTGATTTGGCGGGATTTTTTTTTTATACACCTAATCAGAGCAGCAAGTGTCTTTCAAATAATTGAATCAATCCTCAGCTTCATCCAGTCTACTATTTATTCCTTCCTGTGTTTTCTTCATTTCAGATATTGTATTCTTCATTTAAGACTGGTCATTTTTTTTATGGTTTCTGTGTCCTTTTCATGCTGTTGAGCATCCTTACAACTATTACTTTATACTATATAGCTGATACATTGCTTGCCTCCATTTCATTTAGCTCTTTTTCTGAAAATTCTTATTCTTCCATTTGAGTCCTGTTTCTCTGTCTCCCCATTCTAATTGCCTGTTAGTGTCTTAGGTAGATCTGATGAGACTCCCAGTGTTTGCAGGGTGCCCTTTTGTAGTAGGTATCCTGTGGGATCCAGTGGTGCAGTTTCTTTGATCACCTGATCTGGGTGCTCTAAGAATGTCGTTTGCATGAGTTATATGGGTCCTCCTGTTGTAATTGAATCTTGATTGCTACTGGCTTGTCTGTGTGTGGGACTGACCCTCAGACTGGCTGATGTGATGTTCAACTCCCACCACAGCATGTGAGCTACTTACATGAAACAGAATTTGCCTCAGCAGGGTTTAATCCATGCTGAGATCTCTCTTTGGATATGCTAGCTGTGAAGCTTACTGGATCCTACTCTGTTGTTGTCTGAAGCTGGCCATTGGGTGTAGTTTCTGGGCCTCTTGGGAGAGACTCTGGTATAGTCCAATGTCTGATGTTGTCCTGGGCAACATGTTTGGAGCTCTCAGTGATCCACAGCTTGTAGTTCCCTCTGTAGAGTTTATCCAAGGAATATAAGGTTGGTTAAATATTTAAAAAAATAAATTCATGTAATTCACTACATTGACAAAGTAAAAAATAAAATCATCATTTCAATAGATGGGAGAACAGTATTTGACAAAGTTTAACACTCATTCATAATAAAACCTCTCATCAAATTAGGAAGGAAACTTTTTCAATTTGATCAACAGACCCAGATAAAACCTACAGATAAATTATATTTAATGGTGAAATACCCCTATGGTTAGTAACACAATGAGTATGTGTACTCTTTACCACTTCTATTCAACATTATGCTTGAGGTCCTACTCAGTGCAATGGCATTAGACAAGAAATAAATATTGGAAATTAAGATGTAAAATAGCCTTTATTTTCAGGTATTATAAGAATATATCATATTATATATAAAAACTCAAAGGAATCTACAAAATACATATGAGCAATTACAGTCAACAAGTTTGCAGGATACCTGCTTTAACCAACCTTATATTCCTTGGATAAACTCTACTTGGCCATGATATAATAATCTTTTTATATATTGCTAGATTTTATTTTCTACATTTTGGTATGATTTTTATTTCTGTGTTCATGAAGGATAATTTTTTTCCAATAATGCCCTGGTTTTGTTATCAGGATTGTAGTTTTTTAATAAAATAAATTGGAAAGTATGCTTACGTCTTCTAGTTTCTGATGTTGTTTATGTAAAATTGATTTATTTTCTTAAATGTTTGATACAATTCATCAGTAAGGTTTTCTGGGCTTTCAGTTTTCAGTAGGGAAAAATTAGCTATATATCTATAAACCAACAATGAACAAGTGATAAATGAAATTTTAAAAATAGCATTCATAATAGCATCAAAGAACATAAGCAGTAATAAATTTAATTAAAATATTAAAGATCTCTATCCTGCAAACTACAGAACATTGTTGAAAATATGGAGATATTCACTGTGTTTATGATTTGGAAGTCTTAGTATTATTAAAATGTCAATTATTCCCAACTTAATCTAGAGATCCAACAGCTTCCCAGTCAATATTCTGGTAGCCTTTTTTATATTTTTTGGTAGGAATTGATAAGCTGATTTTAAATACATATGAAGATTCAAAGGACTTTGCATATCCAAAAACAATTTTGGAAAAGAATGGAATTGGAAGACTTACTCTATCTGACAGTAAAATTTTCTATAGTTATTAGGACATGGTGGTAAGAGCATGAGCAAAGACAAACCAATTAATAGAACAGAATGAAGTTTAGTAACAGAAGCACTTAAATAGGCAATTGATTTTTGACAAGGAGTCAAAGCTATTAAATGAGGAAAGGTAATCTATACAGCAAATGATGCTGAAATAATTAGATATCCATATGGAAAAATGAATTAGTAAAGATAAAATATAAATTAATAAATTAGAATATGGAAAAGTGGTAAATTCAGTAATAACAGAGCTGTGTTTTTTTAAAAGTAAGTATATATTTTATTAAACTATTAAGAACCAGATAAAACTAATTGAATGTTTCAGAACATATACCTAGGAGAAATTATTTTAATCTATTTTTAAATCCAGCATAATATTAATCCTAAAACCTAAAAAATATAGCATAACAAGATAAAAGCAAAGAGCGATCTCATTTATATGAATTTTGACATAAAATATGAAATTAAATAGTAGAAATTGAATTCCAGCAATATTTATAGAGAAAAAAATTCTCTCTAATGAACTTAGGGTCATTCTAGGAATAATATGGTTCAATATTAGAAAGTCAGTTGAAGATGTCAATAGTTGGACATGCATGGGACAACTTCAGTTGTACCAACATTTGCATTATGGGGGTGCCAGGAGAAGAGAGAGAGCAAGATATTGAAAACCCATTTGAAGAAATAATGACAGAAAACTTCCCGTACCTGGTGAAAGAAATAAACTTGCAAGCCCAGGAAACACCGAGTACCCCAAACAGGAGGAACCCAAAGAAGCCCACACACTATAATTAAAATATCAAGATTTAAAGACAGAGGTAATCTTAAAAGCAGCAAGAGAAAAGCAGTTATTACCTATACAACTGTCAGCTGATTTCTCAACAGAAACTTTGGAGGTCAGGGAGTGGCAATAAATATTAAAGTTATGAAAAGCAAGGACTTACAACCAAGATTACTCTACCCAGCAAAACTTAAAATCAAAGGACAGATAAAGAACTTCCCAGACAAGAAAAAGCTAAAGGAGTTAATCACCAGCAAACCATTATTATAAGAACCATTGAAGGGTATTCTATAAGAAGAGGAAGAAGAAGAAAAAAAAGAGGAGGAGAGAAGAGATAAAAATATGAACAATAAAATGGCAATAAATACATATCTATCAACAATTGACTCTAAAAATCAAAATAAATGAACAAGAAATCTAATGAAAACAATAAACTGAATAATAAAATAGAATCAGAGGCATGGAAACATGGAACAGACTGATGAATTACAGAGGAAAGGGCGTGTATGAAGAGATTAACCAAAGATCTTATATGTATACTAGAGGCCTGGTGCACAAAAATTCATGCACTGGGGTGGGGGCGGGGGGGAACCCAGCCTGTAACCTCTCACAATCCAGGACCCCTCGGGTAGGGTCCCTAGGCTTAACCTGAGATCAGGGCCTATTAGAACTTTCCTTCCCTGGGATGCAGGCAGCTGGCCCCACCCCCACTGCTGCCACTGCTTGCCATCTGTGCAGCACTGACCCCCTTCCCCTGCCACTGGTGGCCTCCCTCTGAAGGTGACAGGCTGGGGTGCAATGGCTTGGCTGGCCTGGGCCTCCCTCTTTCTTTGCTGGGGGGCAGAGGCAGCCCTGCAAGGGGTCATCTGCCTACCTGATCACCCCAACCACTCGCCTACCTACCTAATCACCCCTAACCACTCTGCCTACCTGCCTGATTGCCCCTAACACTTGTTTGGGGGAGAGGCCATCTGCCTACCTCATTTCCCCTAATGGCTTGCCTGTCTACCTGATCACCCCTAACCCCTCTGCCTTCCTGCCTGATTGCCCCTTACTGCTTGCTTGGGGGCAGGGCCAGCACTACCTTCTGGTTGGTCAGCCTCTGGTTGTTACTGGTCATTAGGACACAGGGTTGTTATATATTAAGATGTGCATTACTTATAGACACAGATAATAGGTGGGGAAGGTCTGGGATAGGGCAGGAACTAGGTGGATGGGGGCAATGGGGGGGGAAATTGGGGAAGGGGTATCTGTAATGCTCTCAACAATAACAGTATTTTTAAAAGATTGAAAATTAAGAGGAGAAAAAGTATATAGTAGGAAAGCACTAAACAAACCTGAGACGCACCAACCACCTCTGCAGACTGAGGTTAGGAACGTCTAAGACCAGGTGTATGTGTGCTTGAGGAGTTCTCTTAATAGAAAAGACTCAAGGTATATCAAATGAGGTTAATAAAGCATTTGTGTTTTAAAATTCATCCACAATATTTATTAAGTATAGACCTAAGGGTAGAAATTAATAGCAATTAGACATTAAAGAGGAGGCATGAATTTATATCTACGCGTTGGCATTTTAAAATACCTTGCTTCAAACTTATGGACCAGGTGTTGGTGAGCATGGGGAGTACCTGAAACTCATATCTGGCTGCAGGGCATGCACATGGTGCAGTCACTTTGGATATTTGTTTGCCAGTTTCTTTGAATAAGTTAAATATACTGTCACCATATGACCCAGCAATTCCACTAAGAGGCATTTACCTAAAGGAACTTAAGTAGTCCTTTAAAAAAAACCACGCATGAACACAAATACAGTATTTTAGCAGCTTTATCCATATAGCCCCAAACTGGAAATAATCCAAACATAATCAAATTATGCTATATTCACCTGGTGGAACACTACTGAGCAATAAAAAGAAACAACCAATAAATACAAATCAAGGACGAATCTCTGAACACTATGTTCAGTGAAAGAAACCAGATACAAAAAAATATACATTGTATGATTCCATATATAGAGCATTCTAGCAAAGATAAATCTGTTCTCTATAGTGACACATTAGAGACCAATGATTACCTACAGAGGGATTGGAGAATTTTCTGGGGTGATGGAAATGTTCTACAACTTTGTGGGATAGTTTCATGGGTGCATACATTTGTTAACGCTCATCAAACTGGACACTATAACTGGGTACATTTCGTTGTATGTAAATGATACCTTAGTGAAGTTGATTTTAAAAGAAAAAGTAGAAAACAGTCACCATGTAAGATTTTCTATTTCGGATGATGTAATTAAAACAAATCAAAGTCCTGGCACATTTACTAAGAAAGAAAACACCTAGACCACCCAGGAAAGGCAAGTACAAATTGTGAGTGGTAAAACTGGAAAGGAACAGAAAATAAAGGACATTGCATAGGAATAGCCTGATACTTCAGGAGTAATCAAGGAACTGAAAGGAAGATGAGCCACACCTGGTGTAACCTCCTCCAGGGCAGCAACTTGCTCGACTTCTGGTCCCACTGTGAGGACAGTGGTCTCTCAGAGGGACAGTGGGGAGAGTCAGTTGAAATTGACAGGGTGCAGAGGGAGCCCAGACACAAAATATCCGGGTGCGACTGTGCGGGGGAAGAGAGTGGGTTCTGATTTATGTCTCCATCCGCTCTGGGCTGGCTAGAGCCCTGATGAAGAGCTGTGCTCAGCAGCCCAACCATGCTTATGATTTGTAAATAAAACCAAGTCCAACAACTGCAAGCAAACAGTGTGTGGGGTGTCTTCTGCCCAAATCCAACCACAGAATCGGTGAAGGCCGGACGCGTTCGGAAAGCCAACGTCTCTGAGGCCAGCATTGTATTCTAGTCTAGAACTGAGGGACACTGGCCTTCACTTTGAAAATGAAACTGCTCGATGTGCAAAAGTGGACTCAACATAAATAATGCAGCAGCCTCTTGCAGAGAGGCTGTTCCAATGCTGGTGGTCTCCGCACGCTCACTGTCTGACAATTCATGATACAATTCAAAACCAGAATCATTTTAAGCCACATAAATCTGTCACTTCAGTTGAATTTGTACATCACCAAATCCCTGACTAATTTGTCAAAGATTATCCTCTGCCCAAATGCAGCCGAGGCTCTCTGATCCAATGGGCTTCGCTGGGTGGTTATATCACCCAAGTTGCAGCTTGTATTTTATTATGTGAATGAAAATTCTCCAGGAAGGTTGAGCAGAGTTCAGCTAAGACTTCATAGAAACCAAATTTAGAAACCAAATTATATTGGGGGTTGCTGTAATACTCCTGTTTTGCAAATCCACCTAAAGAAAGGCATGTTTGTTCCATGTTGTTTGCCTCCGTTATCGTAATTAAAATTACAGACACAATCCTACCCTCTACTTCTGTCTGTGGGCTTCTCTCCCACATTTCTCCCCAGAAACTCAGATTCCCCTTCCTTCCCTCAGGATACATGCCAATCTCAGCTCCATCCTTTCCATTTTTCCTACTGCCTGCTCTCCTCACTCCAATGGCAAGACCTAGTTCCCTGAATTGTGTTATGAGTATTTTTTTAAAAAAAAAGGTATATTACTAGATTTATTTTATTAAAACTTTGCCTACTAAATACATGAACATTCTAAGAAAGGGCTTATTGTTGAAAGGGAAAGGAGAGACGTTGCAGTACTCCACGTCTGCTTTTGTGGATCTCCTCCCTTTACCTTCCCATCACTGTGCACACTCCTCCTCCAGCAGCCCACTAGAATAAGCTCATACTCAGCACTTTCTTCCCGGCACCATTTTATCTACACAGACTTCAGATTCCTGAAAATCCATCTCAAGGATGTTATGGTGCTGTCTCTCACATGTTTTCATACATGAGCTAACTGATTAGTTACCAACTGGAGCTTGTCTTTCCCTCCCCTTCTGTTTCCCAGCCCCATCTCTCTGCCCTCCCTTGCTACTGGCACATCTCTGTCCCGCCATGTTCACTGTGTTCTGCCCATCATGTACTGGATGTCACTATACTGTTAGGCACAACTGCCATGCCTGCTATCCCACTGTGCACAAGTGTCTCCTGCCAAGTACCACACTCTCCCTCTCCAAGTGCCAGCTCTGCCCAGGATGCATGATGGAGCACTGTCTATCTTTTGTATTACACTTTGTAGAAAGGGACTGATCTAATACCAGTTGTGCCTCATTCTCTTAAAAGGTGTTATTTGACTGGCTTATTCTGTTTTCATCTATTGTCCCCTCTTCAACAAAAGACTCATATTTGGGACTAATAACATACTTGGCTTGGCTGAGTGATAGAGATTCCACTAAATTCAGAACAGCCCTGCTTATTCTGTAATGACTTGACAATTTTAAAAACATGTATTCAAGGAAGTCTATTTCCCTGGTTTCTCTTTTCCTTAGAGTAAGCTCTCACTTAAGGAATTCTTCCTTTCCTCGGGCAAATTGACATCTGGTTGACCCACAAGAGACTATTCTGACACATGAACTCTGGGAGTTAATTCAGCTGAGGCTAAAACTGAGACAGCCACTGTACCTCTGATCAATGAACTCTTTAAACTTTTAAGTTTTCAACTCAAATATATCATGAAATTATGTTGACATAAAGTAAGTGATGTTCTATTTTCTAAATGCATTCAACTACCTTTAGTTTTGAGTATTGAGATTCATTCCAGTACTTGATAATTTTACTTACTTATTTTTCTTACTTTGTGATGGGAAATCTTTGCAATGTTTGAGGCATGTAGTTGACAATATCTGATTGATAGTAAATAATGGTCTCTCTGACTGCTGTGTGGTGATCTGATTGGAGAGAAGACAGGCGAAGGTGGGAGACCAGGTAGAAGGCAGTTAATCAGGAGGGATAATGGAAAGTTAGGTGAGAGTGGTGACAGTGGAAGTGAAGAAAAGATCTAAGAAATTTAAGAGAGATTTTGGAGATGTGAAGGAGACTTCCTTTATGCAAATGTCCTAGTCAGCTCAGCTGCCGTAAGAGTACCATACTAGTAAACTGGGTGGCTTAAGTAACAGAAATTTATTTTCTCATAGTTCTGGAGGCTAGAAGTTCAAGATAGGGTTCTGGCGGGAGCCCTCTTCCTGGCTGGCAGATGCCACTTATTCATTGTGTCCTCACATGGCAGAGGGAGAGGGAGAGGCAGAGATGGAGGGAGGAAAAGAGATGAAGTGAGATAGAATGAGAGATGTCTCTTTTTATAAGAGCACTAATTTTATCATGAAGACACCTATCCTCATGGCCTCATCTAAACCTAATTTCCTCCTAAAGGTCCCATTGTCAAACACTATCACATGGAGAGTTAGGGCTTCAATATATGACTTTCAGGGAGGGGACACAATGCAGTTCATAGCAGCATGTGAACACACACACACACACACACACACACACACACACACACAGAATCCAGATCTGGAGTCTTGGTGACTGAGTGACCATAGACTCCTCACTCATGTAGATGTGGGAGAAGCTGTTTTCCAGGTCTGAAAATCAACATGATGGTGTATGTTGGTAAAGGTGATAGATTCACACATAACTAGCAAGTTAGGTTACTTCTTTTTGTTAAGTCTCAGCAGAATGAGTTAGTAAAATGTACTTTGAAGAACTTGGAGGTAGTATATAGTGAGGCTTATTTGAGAGCTTGATATATTGTAAGGTATAAGTGGCTGTCATATAAATGGCTATCATCTAAGGCTGATGTTCTGCATGTTTTCTAGAAAACAGAGTCAGAGAATAAGAATTTATTAGTGTTGACCCAAATAAATATCTAGGCATGAGTCACTAGAAGAGTACTCTGTATTTAAACATGGGTAGTACCCATAATTTCAATTTTAAAAATGGCCAAAACTACAAATTTAGTTATGAGCCATGTATATTGCAGACTGGCTCTGTGCTGGATACTCTGATGAGAACTTGGGACCCAGTAGTGAACAAAAAAAGACCTGGACTCACCTTCATGGAGCTTGTAGTATATTCATGTGTACAGATTTTGAATCAGTAGGTCCAAGTAAAAAGAATGCTATGAAAATGGAAGGATAAGGCAAATCAGAGCTTGGAAAGGAGAGTTACATTAATCTGGAGGGTCAGGTAAGTCATCTTTGAAGACTCAACCATTAGGTGATACTTGGAGGATACACAAGATTGATGTAGTTGAAAATTAGAAAGAAGAGGATTACAGGCAAAGAAAAGAATATTTATTAAACGTTTGGACAAAGAGTATGGTTCCTTAGATATTGTAATAGAAAAGCAGTATGACTAGAAAGTAGAGTGGGGAGGGGAAAATAGTTCGAGCTGAAGTTGGGGAGATGGACAGAGAACTGAACACAGGTGGTCTTGTAAACTATACTACGGATGTTGGACTTTTCTGAAGGCAATAACTAGGAAGCCAGTAAAAAGCTGCAGGCCTGGATGTCACACTCAGATTTCCTCATCTCTAGTCAAAAGCTATGATGGAGTAACAAGCACCTAAAGGTATCACAAAGAGTAGTGACCTCCTTGAGTCCTGAGTTTTGATTTAAACAAATTGCTAGGCAGTGACTCAAAGAGGCAGCTACCAAACCATAGTGATAGGAAGAAATGAGGGATGTGCTATCCAGATGTGAATGCATTTTTAGGATTACAAATAAATAAGATTAACACAAAATGCTATAACCCTTTTTATAAGATAGAGTGGGAAACATCTATTGGTGAGAAATCTCTATATTGTAAATTAAAGAAAACCCAGTACTCAAATTGGTTTAAAAATAATTAAATTTATTAGTTCAAGTAATTATAAGTCCAGAAATAAGGCATTCTCCAAGGTCAGCCAAATCTGGGGAATTTAGCCTTATTTCTGTGCACGTCTCTTAGCTGTGCCATTCTACATGGCCTCCTGGATTTCTTTCTGGTGGAAAAATAGCGGTGGTACTGCATACAACACCATCCAAAGTATCTCTTCCAATGGCCTCAATTAAAAGAAGAGAAACATATTCACCCAAAACCATCCTCATATGATTCTAATTGGTTTACATACCCATTTTTGAAACAATGCCTATGATGGGGGATTTCCATGTACTGATTGGCTGAGACCCTAAGATCCTGTTCCCAATTATTGTGGCAAGACTGATGGGACAACATTTAAACCAATCAGAGATGGGAAAGGGTGAGCATTCTTTGGAACACTTGGGCTGCATGGGGGATGGGGGGGAGCAAAGATGGAAACATAGACAAATCAAGGTCTTATTAGGAAAGAAAAAGAGAGGAATGGATTCTAGGTAGAAAGCAACAATCATTTACATCAGAGGTTAGCAAACTTTTTCTGTAAAGGGACAGATAGTAAATACTTTTAGCTTTGTAGGCCATATGGTATCTGTTGCAACTACTCAACTCTTTGTCATTATAGTGACAAAGCAGATATAGATGCTTTGAAACTAAGTTGGCATGAACATAACTGTGTTCCAATAAAACTTTATTTACAAACGTAGGTCAGATTGGCCCTTGGGCCATCATTTTTTAATTCCTGACCCACACTATCTTACATAAATTCCTACATTTTAGCCTTCTCTAGAGTTATTTTCCATATAAAAATTTCCCTTTGTGTTAATTTGTAACCTTATTTTATAGATATATAAATATGCTGGGGTCAGGGATGTATGGCAGTAAGTAAAAGAGTTATAAGATAACAAGACAAACTGTATTTCCCCCTGGGTCCTGCAGGCTGTGGGTAGGTTCCCTCCCATATGGATAAGTTGCTTTGTCATGCTATGACATTTTGAGATGGTGTTATTTGAAAAGCTTTAAACTTAATCCATATAAAGAATGCAGACTTCTTTTCATATTCATTGCCTTGCACACTAACAAAGCTTTAGATATTTTGCTAAATGTGGAATTGGACATGAGTCATATAATTTTTACTAGTGGAGTCATAGCTAAATTAGAAAGACAAGACACAAAGATATTAAGGGGACATTAAAGGTGATAAATATGATATGTTGCTGAGGCTGGATGTCCCATACTTGCATGTTCTTTCTGATCTTTTTCTATTGTGAAATAGAGATTGGGAATTAAATTGAAAGAGGAGCAGGAAATGGATTCACTGTCAAGTTACAAGAGGGAAGAAAGGGTGAATGCTTTCCCACCGAGCACAGGCTCATGCTCTGGCACTGTGTTGGACAAACACTGATTACTGATTACTAGCTTATTTCCTTCAGATTTCAGCGGAAAAGGATTGGAGAAAGTCAGGAGTTGCAAAATGGACGTTCAGGATCAAAATAGCAACTGAATCTGAAAGCCAGAATGGGGTAGGGAAAAAGAAAACTTTAGGCAGAAGATAAAAAATATTTAAAAAACAATGTTCCATCTAAAATGTTATAAAATGGTACATGTAAAATGAGAGGTTCAATAACTGATCAATCATTAGACATCATTACTGGTTGGAAATAAATAGGGTGAGATGTGGCTCTCCAAATTGAATATTGAAATATGAAAGGTGGCAATGAAGAATGGAGAAATAAGTCACACTTGCAATCATTTAAAAAATAACTTTTTATATATTTTTCTCAACCAATTGACAAATTTAGACTAGAAAAAAATGCTTTTTAGATGTTGCTTTTGACCAGATACAATGAGAAAGTGCTGTCTGTCCAAGTCCCAGTTATCAATCTTCGCTTGCACCTGGCACTGAAAAGGTGTCCTCCCCCCCCCCCCTTTAATAATACAAAGAATTAGAGATTAGGTATGTGTTCCCAAAGAGCTTTCTTTGTGCTTTTGTCAAATTCAAAATTTTACTACCATATGTCACCATACAAAACTATGGAAGTCTGGCCCACTTCTGTGAATACCTGGATAAACATAATAATCCAGAGTACACTAAAAATTAAAACAAACAGGAGAAAAGGATGCCCAAACCTGGTATCAACCGTTTTAATTATAAAGCATATGGTACCAAATAAGTAAAACCTTACTCAGGCTTTACCTTATGGAAACCCAAACTTATCAAACACAATGTGGAGTGTTTGCATGCATGCCTCGAACACCCTTAAGTGCATTCTAAGTTCAAGAAAATTATTCTTCCTAATATCACCCCATCTTTCCCATACCCCTGCACATATATATATTTTTTTAATTTAAGAAAAGTGGTAGTGTGCACAAGGAGGCCTAAGAGTGGCCCAGCATCTATGATCAGAGGTGCAACTTAAAGAGTAACCATGATCAAAGCAGGGATGAACCAGGAAGAATCTTGAAGACTATACATTTGGGGAATTTTTGTTTGCAAGTTCTGCCTTCGTTAAAAAATCCAACAACAAAGAGGAATGGAGAAAATATGCCCCCAATGAAGAATAGAAAAACAGTCTGCAAATCCCCCAGAACCAGGAGTTAGACTAAAACATCAAAGTGTTCTCCAAACGCCAGACCTGGAGTGGATTTACCATCACAGTGTATGATACACAGGCCCACCTAGTCTTCAGATTAGCATTAAGTCCAGGCAGGTTTCAGCTTGTTCAAGGACATTAAGAGAGCAACATCCCTTAAAGTTTGAAAATGAGGTACATATATAAAAAAATCCAAAACACTCTAGAACAATAGGCAAGGACTAGAGGCCCGATGAATGAAATTCATGCAAGAGTAGGCCTTCGCAGTCCTGACTGCCTCGGCCCTCATGGCCCCGGCTTTGTTGGAAAGGTAATCTGGAAGGTCATCCAGAAGGGGTGTCCAGACAGTTGTTCGGCTGTTGTGTCGATTTGCATATTATGCTTTTATTATTACAGAAGATAGCACTCATACAACTAAGGGAAAGCAGTCTGAAGATGAGCTAATGTAGAATCCATGTGAAAAATTCACACAACTGTTTAGCTTTCTTAACTTTGTTAAAGATGCCATAATCTCTACATAGCATCATAAAAAGAGAATTGACTGAGATAAAAGGGGGATTGAATTTGAGCAATGAAATTCAAGAAAGAGAAGAAGATAGAATAGCTTTCAAGATGTGGAAGCTGGGACAGAGGAGGTCTGAAAGAAATTATAGATCATAGTAGTAGAATTAAAACTGGACTCAAAGGCAGTAAAGAACAAAATAAAACAATGTCATGGCAGCCAAATTTGCAAATTTCCCAAAAAGGGCATGACTTGGCTCCTACATTTTCCTGAGCCTTACTTTTACCACTCACCCTAGTTCCCTATTCTTCAGACACAGCTTTTGTTTCTTTCCTCAAATTCACCAACCCCTTCCCTTTCCCACAGCCAACAGTTCCTTCTGCCTAGAATACATTCCTCCCTTCTCTTTACATGGCAGGGTTCAAATCCCAGCTCAGGCAATTTATGGGGTCTCTTGGAGATTCAGTCTCTTCATCAATAAATCCAATAAATAACAGCATCTTCTTCACTCTGTTGTCATAAAAATTAAACAAGATAACAAATATAAAGAGCTTAACACAGAGCCTGGTATTTAGTAAGTGCTGGAAACATGTTAGGTATAATAACACCAGGAGCGGTATGGCAGAAGGTTATTCCTCAACTGACTGCCTCACTCACTAGACTTATAATTAGCTCCATGCAAACACAAATGTTTACCTTTTTTGATTGTCCTTATGTATTCTGCACCTAAAAGATGTATAAAAGAGGTATAAGTATTAAAATTGAAACTACTTTTAAGGACATTTCTTGAGTTCAAGAAAGAGTTGTCTGTACATAGTAAGTCTCGTATTTCACTCACATTCACACTGAAAGTGACAAGAAACTCTTCAACTAAATAGAAGGAAATTTAGCAAGCTTCTATATAAGGAAGTCATAAGAAAAAGTAAGCAATAAGTAAATAAGAATTAGGCGTGGTGTCAAGCTTCTTTAGTGTAACCCTAAATGCAGAAGATGACAGCAATTTTGAGAGAAAATGTTGTGATCCAGGTATGTTATATCCTGTCAGGCTGCCTTTTGTATGTGAAGGCAAGGAAAGTACATCTTCAAATGAAAGGCTCAGGAAATATTAGCCATGTATGCTTTATGGGAAAAAGTACTCCAATGAAATTAAATGTTTGAAGCTGGAAAAATAATCATAAAGGTATTGGTTATGCAAATCAAAAAAGTTAAAAACTGAGAGATATCCAAATAACTTGAACCTTTCATAACATTATCATAAACAAGACTTGTCCTCACAAAAGAAAAGTTATGTTAATGTGGAGTGCTATGAATAATCTAGGTCTATAAAACATATTACATTAGCAAAGTCTATAATGTGAGTGAGGAAATAAAATGTAAAACGTGTGTTAAAATTTTTGTCAAAATTAGGGTGACTGGAATTGTTAATTGTAATAATTATCAAACTGTAGGTTAAAGAATATATGTGAAAACTTAAGACAAAAGTAAAGTTAAAAAAAATGATCTAGTTAGAAAAAAAAGATAGAATAAAGGAAAACAAGAAGCAAACACAGAGACAAAGGAGAGAAGATGTAGACTATCTATAGTACTATAAGAGTAACTGCAAATGAGACAAACTTGCTTATTAAAAAGAGATCCTCAAATTGGTATGTAATAAAACAAAGTCCAATGATTCTCTGTTGACTAAAGACATACCTAAAACTAATCCCCATAGAAATGTATACCAGGAAAATGAAAGCAAAAAGACAAAATTGAGTTATAATATCAACAGCAGGCTATACAGAATTTAAGATTGAGAGCATCAAATGAGACCAAATGAGACAAAGACCACTGTTTTGTATTGTAAACACGAAAAGATGATAGAGCACCAATTAACTTTTATGTGCCAAAATAACTGGATAAAATATATGTAAACTTAACATGCTTAAAAATACTAGGAGAAATTTGTAGAAGCATGCCTATCTCAAAGTAATTAAAGAATAAGCAATGATTTTTAAAAATATTGTTAATAGCCTGGCTGTTGTGGCTCAGTGGGTAAGCCTCAACCTAGGAACTAAGAGGTCATGGTTCAATTCCTGGTCAGGGCACATACTCAGGATGCTGGCTCAATCTCCAGCAGGGAGCGTGCAGGAGGCAAGCGATCAATGATTCTCATCTTGATGTTTCGATATCTCTCCCTCTCTGAAATCAATAACAAAATATATATGCATGCAAAACCCTTGGCAGTTTTATTAAAAATATTATTAATAAAATAAGTAGGTTGTATTTAAAGGTTACATTTTGAAGTATAGCCTTTACAAACGGCAAGAATGCCTTTTTTTTCCCCAGGGAATAAGGAACTTTAAAAAAAGTATTATGTATTAAGCCACAAATAAAATCTTGAGTTTTAGAACATAGAAATAAAAATAAATATAGGGAAAAAAAGGCAATAGCTTTCCCTATTTACCACCAAGAAGCATTTAGAAAATATTGTGGAAAAAGATCCTAATCACTAAAACAATCTTCCAATATAAACTGCCTGGGAATAAGCTTCAAAATAAAAGTCCAACTGAAGAAAAACCATGGAAGTTTACTGAAGAGCTTAGAATAAGACTTATATACATGGAAACATATATTCTGCTTGGAGAATAGTATGACCTAACAGTGAAAAGATATGTTATCCTCTCAATAACCTGTACATTCATTGCAATGTCAACAAAATAAAAGAGATTTAGGGGGAAACTAAATTTCTTGTTTGGGGAGAAAATAGCCAAGAAATTTTTTAAATAAAGAGTAATATGCAGCCCTATGTCCACTGCAATATTATTCACAATAGCCAAGATATGGAAATAATCTACGTGTCCATCAGTAAATAAATGAATAAAGAAGATAGGGTGTATAATATAATATACAACGTAATATTGCACAGCAATAAAAAAGAATGGAAGCTTGCCATTTGTGACAACATACTAGTAGATGAACCTGGAGGGTATTATGCTTAAAGAAATGTCAGATAGAGAAAACGGATACAATATGGTTTCACTTATATGTGGAATCTAAAACAAAACAAACAAATAAAACAAAACAAAAACATACTCATGGAAACAGAGACCAAAGGAATGGTAGGGGATGGGTAAAAAGGTGATGGGGAATATAGTCAATAATATTGCGACAAGTTTGCATGGTGACAGATAGACTTAGTGTGGTGATCACATGTAAGGTATTAAAACATCCAATTACTATATTGTGCATCTGAAACTAATATAACTAATATAATATTGCATGCCAACTTTACTTGAATTAATTTTTTAAATAACAATAATAATAATTTAAAAAGGGTAATTAGAAAGGCATAATGAGAATGAAGACCATCTGAGGAAAACAGATTTTTCAGTGGAAATCATGGCAAAGGAAGCAACGATGTGTAGAGAAAGTGTGAGTTTTCAAGAAACACAGTCTGGGGCAGTGGTTTTACAGGTATCACCCTGGAGCCAGCAGCAATAGCATCACAGCAGAACTTGTTAGAAATGCGGATTTTCAGGCCCTGCCCCAGGTCCGTGGAATTTAAAACTCAGGTGGGGCCCGGGAATCCGTGTGTTATGTAGCCTTCATGAAACCATACTCGTATGCACACTGAAGATTGAGAACCATACATAGAATATATATTACATATGTAAATACCACTAAAATTACTAATTGCGCAGTCATGATGCAATGGAATTAAGAAAATGAATTCATTTTAGATGACAGAATCTAGAGGAGGAAGAGTAAGGGGATCTCATATAAGAACAGACTGAAAAGTCTAGGGTGGAAAAGTTGCTTAACAGGAGTTCCTGTTCTGAGTCCTTATCCTGTTATAACACAGCTGGGCGACCTTGAACTAGTCCCTCATGCTTCATTTCACTGAGGCCCAGATGCCTTAGATTCTTTGCTTTTGTGGTGCTCTGAGTCTAGGATAAAATTGTACATCTATGAAGCTCAACTGGAGATGTGCTAAATAGACAACTTTATTTTCTCTATAGTTTAACTTAGTTTCTGTCTCAATACCTCATCTTTCTTGCTGGCTGAAAACAGAACTCACTTGACTCTCAGAAAACCCGTTTCAGTATAAATCATGTCTGGCTTCCACACCTTCTTTCTCCCTGGAGTTGAGGGCTGTACCTAGAGCACAGTGAGGGGTCGGCGGGGGAAGCATCCAGTCCACATCCTTGATCTGTCCTGACGGCAGGTGGCATCCACTGGGCTGCTGTCTGCTGTCTGATTCTTATGAGTGGTGATCTCTCCACATGCACATCTCATGAGGCCCCTATGATCATACCCATCCTTCAGCCATACAGCCCATCTGTTGTAGCCAGTCCTCTTCCTGGTGATGAGACCCCTTTAGGTCCACCACCTTAATTAGTGAAATGCGTGCCCTCCCATTCCATTCTGGAAGAGGGAAACTCCAAGAGGCTGTGTGAGAGGCTCTGCCTCCTGCATTCATACCATCCGCCCCGTTCTGCTCTCTCATGGTGATTGGTGATGCCCGAGAGGCTGCCTTTCCTCAGAGCTGTTCAGTTTCTGACCCACATAGATATTCACATGGATTTTGAATACTATATTCTTTCCCCAAGTCTCTTCTAGAAGTTGCAGAAATTTAAAAAACAACAACTGTGAAGTTAAAAACTCAGTAGATAAGTAACATGAGACTTGTGTCAAGTGAAGAAATACTGAAGAAGATGATACCAACAAAATCACTTAGAATACAACATCAAGTTATTTTAAAAGATGGAGAAAAGTTACAAGGAATGGAAGGTAGACTGGGATGAAGATAGGTTGAGAGGTTCTAATAAGACTTATTATGTAAGGAATAGATAGCACACTGAGAAGTAACATTTGAAAATGTTCCATGTGTCATTTATAAGAACATGTATCCTGTAGGTGCTGGAGACAGTGTCCTGAACATGTCCCTTAGGTCAGGTTTAATGGTAGTGGCCGTTCGAATATTCTACATCCTTCTTAACTCTTGACCTGCTTGGTTTAGGCCAGTGACATGGGTCTGTTTATTTGTCCCAGTATTTCTTCTTATATTCTTGCCAATGGTTATTTATTTTTGGTTATCTTATTAGTTGCACAGACATTTAGAAATATCTTTCTGGTGAACTGAAATGTTTATTATTATAAATTGTTTCTTTTAATCTCTGATAATATTTTTCTCTAAAAGAAAGTTCTGGTATTAATGTAGCTACACCAGCTTTCTTTTGGTTAGTGTGGGGTTTTTTTATGACATATTCTTTTCCCCTTCTTTTCACTTTAAACCTTTCTGTGTCTTTGTTGAATGTGATTTGCTTAAATATCATCTAGCTTTTATCCAATATGAAAATCTTTGCTTTTAATTGACCAGTTCATTGTCTACTGACATCTACTGTAATACATTTGAATTTAAAACTTCTATCTTACTGTTTAATAGCATGAATTATCAGGGAAATTAGATCAAAGCCTCAATGAGGTAACACCTCACACCCTGTCAGAATGCTATCCTCAAAAAGACAAGCGATAACAAGTGTTGGTGAGGATGTTGAGAAAAGGGAACTTTGTACACTGTCAGTGGGAATGTAAATTGGTACATCTGTTAGGGAAAACAGTGTGGAGGTTCCTCAAAAATTAAAAATAAAATAACCATGTGACCCAGCAATACCACTTCTGAGAACATACCCAAAGGATATGGAAAAAAGGATATTGGAGAGGTATATGCATTCTTATACTTCTTGCAGTATTATCCACAATAGCCAAGACATGGAAACAACCTAAATGTCCATGAACAGATGAATAGACAAAGAAGATGGGATATATATATACATATATATATATATATATATATATATATATATATGCAATGGAATATTATTTAAGCATGAGAAAGAAGTAAGTCCTGCATTTGCAACAACATGCATGCATCTTGAGAACATTATGCTGAGATAAGTCAGACTGAAGAAGACACTGTATATACATTATGTGAGATTTCAGAAAGCTGAACTCATACAAACAGAGTGAGGTGGTGGTTACCAGGGGCTAGGGAATAGGACAGATGTTGCATAAGGACACAAACTTCCAACTAGTAGATAAATAAGTCCTGGAGGTGTAACCCACAGTAGAGTGGACATAGACAACCATATTGTGTTATTAGCATCAAACTTGCTAAGAGATTAGATCTTAGTTATCCCACCACAGAAAAAGAAATGAGAGCTATGTGACATGACAGAGGTGCTAGCTAACACTACAATGGCAATAACATTGCAATATACAAACGCATTAAATTAACATGTTAACCTTAAACTTACACAATATTATCCGTCAAATATATTTCAATTAAAAAATTTAAATAATAAAACTAACATCTTACTGCGTGCTCTTTGTCCTGTCTATTCTATTTTTCCCTCTTCCTTCTTGCCTTCTTTCAGATTAGTTCTTGTTATTCCATTTAATGCTTCTTTATATTTTAACCCTTTTCCTGGACAAGGAAAAAATCATAGAACCCTTTAACTACTTTTACTCTTTGACTTACATTTGATTGTTGATTCTTCCATTGTCATTCCATTCCTTCTTGATTCTTTCTATATTTTAAAACTCACCAAGACACCATTTGTTTATAGTTAATATTTATGTAAATTAACCCACATATTTATACAAATTTTATCTTTTAAAAGTTTTCCATAATTATATTCAAATACCTACAGACCCTAGTTATACGTTTCTTTGGGGTAAATGGGGGAGGAAGAATGTGGCTTCAAAATCTTAACAATGTCTCATATTCCTTTGGACTTGCTCTTAGTCATTCTAGGCATTTCCTGATTTAAATTCATAAGCATGGAGGCTGACACATGATGTAACAATGGGCCACCAAAGAAGCAATTAGAATGACTCAGAAAATCAAACATAAAGACAGCTTCCTCTGAAATTGTTTGATTTTAATAGGATCCTACCCTCCATGACTTCATATATCCCAAATTATATTTCTAAATTAAATTAATTTTATTTTAGAATTTTGTGGCACTACTTTAAAATGCCTGGAAATCTTTTGAATGTGACAAATCCAAGGGGAAGAATTACATAAATGAGATAAGCCAGTCAGCTCAGAGTGCTGAGTGAAATGTGACATTTTGCAGGGACTGTAAGTGCCACAACCTGCTCACATTCAGCAGTGGGTTAGAAAAGCAGGGTTGGTCATAGAGAAGGTACTTGAGGTGCCCATCTGTGGGGGCAAGGAAGCTTTTCTCATCTCAGGCAGATTACGTGAGCTGACATATCCCAGAAGTTTGTCCTTTGGGAATCATAGACCTGGGAACCCAAGGATCAAGTTCTCCTTTGTTAGACAGATCCATGTCAGCAATCGGAGACTTGGGACTTGCCCTTTCCCATGCATTTGGAGAGCTGTTGAGGGTTCCTGGATTTGGCATGTGTCCATCAATGCAGAGCAGGTTGCTTCTCCACCTCCACTCTGACTTGCATAGATGTTCTCTTCACTTTCCTTGTTTCACACTTACACTAGGAAAATATGTTGGGGCATGAAGAATCCAAGTGAGCTCTTAGGTCTCGATGTCTCGTCCACTGGGATTTTCATTGCAGAGAGAATCTGTAGGCCCTTCTCAGATCTGCTGGCCATGAGAAAAGCATGGCAGTTTCAGCATTTGTGAATTTCTTTTCCTTCGGTTTCAGAATAGTTTCTATGACAGTGTAAGTCTGCCGGTGGGTTTTATCCACCAGGTCCTCCAGTCTGGCTGCTACTGAAAATGGTTTCCTACAAGAGGACATGGCCTTTACCCATGCTGGCCTGGGGTGAAGAGAAAGGTCAGATGCAGAGTGTAAGCCGTGTGGCCCTGTCTGTTCCCTTCCATCAGGAGGCAGCACAGGGCCAAGCAGAGCCCGACCTCCTCCAGGAGTCCAGACAGCAGCATCAAGGAGGTGTGTACTGCTTACTCTTTAGAGAAAGAAGAAAGTCCTTGCACATCCTCAGACTCTTGTAGAACTGGGCTGGGTTCTTCTCAGAGAAGGCATTTCTCTCCTCTCTGACGGTCTCTAGCCCTGGCTTCTCAGGACTGCCACAGTTGGCAATGAAAACACAAGACACCTGTTTACTGCATGGCACATACTTATACTAAAAAATAGCTTGCTGTTCATCTGAAATTGAGATTTCACGGGGCTCCCTGAATTTTATCAGATAGCCTCACCACAGCTTATTTTGTGTCTGATGGCCCTGCTTCCCAATGCTCACTATTTGCTGTTTGTCAAATGTTTATCTTTACAAGACTGCAGACTCTTGGGAATTACCTCTAGTCTATGATAGCATCGGATCAAAGCTGAGGCTGTAGTATGGCTGAATTAACACAGGTTTAATTTTGTTTGACATGAACTCCTAGACAACAGGCTTGAAGTTATCAAGAGCATCAGAGGGCCCAGCTCATAGGGTCTAAAGGTGCCCAAAGGTATCTGATTCCAGAAATGATGCTGTAAGAACCGCCTCTCCTTGTACACCAGCAGAAGGAGCAGCATGGTGTAGACAGCGTGGTCCAACAGAAGTGGAATGTGAACCTCAGATATAATTTAAACATTTCCAGGAGCCACATTTAAAAATAAATAAATAAATGGAATAAATTTTAATTATGTATTTCATTTCACCGAATTTAATGGGAACATGTAAATAAATTTTGATAAAGTATTTTACTTTTCTCTTTCTTACTGTGTCTTCAAAATCTTATGTACATAATACCTTTATCACATATCTCAACTTGAGTACTAAATTTCCAAAAACTAAATCAAATACAGTTTTTTGTATTTTACTTAACATTAGATAAGTAAAAAATTAAATTCCTCAATCCCAACTAGCCACCTTTCAAAGATTCAGCAGCCACAGTGTAGGCCTGGTTAGTCTTTGGAGCATCTTCTAAAGTCTTAATCCAGCCAAACAAGGCAAATGAAACAAAGCTAAGTCAGTGACCTTGCAGGGCCCGGGGTCAGCAGAGCGCTGGGCTCCCTGCAGTTCCTAGTAACTCACCTTGGCTGCCCAGCCAATGTCTCTTGAGTCAAGTTTTCCCTGTGACAGGATCAGACCCTGTGATTTTACTTGCAAGCCACTGACTGAACTAGCACATCCATGCTGTGTGAGTGTCTGGTTGTGCAGGCTGCTTTGTGGGTGGTGTTTTACTAGAGGGGCCCACGTGCGAACCTTCCTGAAGACCCAGCCTTGCATCCTCGGTCATCAGGCGTGATCTGAGCCAGGCTGGACATGCGAAAGCCAGAACCTCCCCCGCAGCCCAAACAGTTTGTGGACTCTGTCTAAATAGTCTGGTGCGCTAACCACAACTGAGGAATTTATTAGAGCATTCAAGTACTGTAACAAAAATGTTGTCATTCAAAGGCTTGGGGGAGGAGGGCAGTCTTACTCCTAAGGCCAGACGCCTGGCTCTGGAAGACAGCGGGCGGAGTGTAAGGATCCCGGATCAAAGGTGACCGCAAGGCATCTAACTGAGGAGCAGCCCTGATCTTTGCGGTTTCCCTTCCAGCAGTGGAATTTGGTACAGCCCTTTGAACAGCTCCATAGCCAGCTCTGGGGCCCGCAGGAGGGGGTTGGATTCCTGGAAGTTACAAGTGATGGGGGCTGGGCACGCCTCTGCAAATTTCCAACCAGACTCATCATTTTTAATTGCCTGTACCCAGCGCAGGACATCGAAACCAGCAGTTGGGATCTCCCAGGTAAATTCAATTTATATCCAAGGTTGATGCAGATGCTCACGTAATTAAATAAGAAAACAACCAAAAGGAGAGAACGGCTAAAGTGTACATGGAAAGAAATATCTGCAAGATTTTTTTTTTTTACCCAAGTCATTTTATGTACTACTTGTGTTGCTGGTCATTTCGTCTTGATGTCTTGATGCAAATATTTCTCCTTAAGCACTTTCTTGCACTTGATTAATTTCCCAGAGACATAATATGTTTTCACTCTTTATTTCCTGGCCCTTAACATTATTGGTGAAGAGAACAGGCGGATTTAGAGGAAGAGATAAAGTGGCCTAATTCTCTCCTTCACACCAGGAAAGATCCTCATCTTGATGAGGGAAATATTTGCTTGGTTATTTCAGTAGAGCAGGTACATTAGGCACTGGGGTGGGTACAGAATGACGGCTGTCTTTATCATTTACATTATCATTATTTAAATTTTTTAAGACTCAGTTTCCTCAACTTAAAAATGGGAAAGTAAGAAATGGATAAAGGAGAAAACATTTATATTTTCTATAAATGGTGTCTATTTTAATGATTGTTATTAAAGAAGAGTCATCATCCCTCAATATCTAGTACATTTTTCCTTGGTTTGCCAATTCTGCTTGCAAAAAAGTCATTTTTGTGCCCAGACAACAGGTTATAGTCATTTAGATCTAGAAAGGATTACTCATTGGCTACTTCCCATCTTGCCCTTTTGATGGTTAAATAGCCTGCATTTCTTGGCCTAAATCAAAAGCCACTCCTATAGAAAGCAAGATGCCTTTACATATGCAAGGGGAGAAGGGAGTGTGACCCAAGAAAACTTTTCTTGTTGGAAAATTACCATTTCATATGACGTACAGAACCTTAACAGTAGAGAAACCTGATGGAAGTTGACATGACTTGGAATGAAGTTGCTAGGCAGTTTGGGATTGCTTCAGGTTTCTTGCCAATTTGATTCCCCAAGTCCCTATGAAATTCAAATATACTTAATTTTATTTGAAATATTATTGTTGCATTGAGAGGTTTTACCTTACTTTTTTTTTTTACTATTCTCTACTTTCCCTTCAAACTACAAATGCAATGCGTATTCATTGCAATAAGGCAGAGCCCACAAGATGCACGACTGAAAGGCTGACCATCATTCTCCAAATGCTCACCCCCCTTCTCACTGCCCATGAAGCTACCTCACCAATTCTCTTATGAATCTGACATATTCTTACATGTTAGCACATGTGATCATGTCTGAAAATAATGGTGACGCTACCTTTTCATTTTCAACATGTAGTCTGTTATTATGGTTTTCTCATCCTAGTCGATTAAACCCCCTCCAACTATTGCTTATTCCTGATTTCCATTGGGATATCTTTACATTATATACGAATTTACCCTTGGGTAAAGTCATTATCAATTTGAAGAGCTCTCCTTTACAACTTTTTTTTAGCATTTTTATTAGGAATGGGACTTGACAAGAATTGCAAACATTATTGGCTTTACAAAAAAAAAGTGTTTAGGTTTGTTTTTAATTTTCAGTGAATTTTTTATATATCATTAATTTTGTCTTTATCCATATTAATTCTCCTTTCCAACTTTCTTTAGTTTTATCTTGATTTTCTTTTTAAATAAAAGCTTTATTGATATAATTCACAAATCATACAATTCATTCATTTATAGTGTATAATTTATTGGTTTTTAGCATATTCACAAATATGTTCAACCATCATCACAGTCAGATTTAGAACATTTTTATCACCTTAAAAAGAAATCCCATACCATTTAGCTATAATCTCCCATCCCTTATATCACCCTACCCCTGAAGAACCATAAATCTGCTTTTTATCTCTATAGATTTTCCTATTCTGGGTATTTCATATAAATGGGATCGTATAATATGTTGTCTTTGTGACTTGGTTCTTTCACTTTGTATAGTGTTTTCAAGATTGCTCTATGCATGTATCAATACTTCATTCCTTTTAATGGTCAAATAATATTCTGTTGCATGAATATATATTTCTTTATCAGTTGAGGAACATTTGCATTGTAGTCAGCTTTCAGCTGTTATAAAAAATGCTGCTACAAACATTCATGTACAAGTTTTTATGTGAACATGTGTTTTCAGTTCTTTGGGGCAAATATAGGAGTGGAATTGTTGGATCATACATTTAACTGTTTGAGGAACTTTCATACTGTTTTTTCCTTTTTCTTTTTTTTATTTGAAGTATTACAAATAGTAGTACATATGTTTCCTTTTTTTCCCCCCATTGGCCTCCCCCCGGCCTCCCCTACCCCCCAGTACATGCCTTCACCTGTCCGCCCCCGCCCCCCCCGCCAGTGCCTTGTATCCATTGGTTATGCTTATATGCATGCGTACAAGTCCTTTGGTTGATCTCTTACAGCCCCCCTTGCCCAACCTCCCCTGCCTTCCCAATGTAGTTTGACAGTCTGTTCAATGCTTCTTTGCCTCTGTATCTATTTTCCCCCCATTTCTTTCCTTTAAAAAAGTTTGCCTCTGCAGACTAGAAATAAACATATAATAACAAACAAAAAAAATGTTTGAGTCCCAATTTCAATGTCCAACAGTTCTGAGTCCCCGTTTCAATATCTAACAGTTCCTTATGTGTACATGTCAGCAATGATATCTGGATGGTGGGCACATGGTGGCAATGCAGGTCCAACCCTCTCTGGTTTGGTCCTAGGCAACCTGCAGTGGTGCACAGCTACTGACTGCTCACGTGGCAAGGCATTGTCAGCGTCTTCCATCTTTGGACTGTTTTTCCTCTTGTCTTCATGGTTGGAGCAGACCTGTCAATTCCTCTCTGTTGCAGGAATCCACATGGTCTTGGAGTTGTTTTCTGAAAATATACAAACATATTCTCAACCAAAAGTTAATAAAGGAATCCTTTCTGTATAATTGATTTGGGATCCTTTTTATTTTTGCCCAAACGATTTTCCTTTGTCTTAGTTAGACACCATGTGTGTTTTGTCTTGCTGTTAGCATTACAAATGAAAATTAATTTTGTAAAGTAAAAATTTTCTAGATGTAATTTACTTATAGGATATTTTTCCTTACATGATATTACTCTACTATCCCTCCCCCCTTTTTTTTTATTAATGGAGGTTTTTATAAATTTTATAATGCAGTCTTGATAACTTTAAACTTTAATTTTATTATTTTTTTTGCCCAAAATTATGACTGCTTTAGGTTCATTGCATGTTCAGGAATTTTACCATGAGATGAACTACCAATAGAAATTTTAGTTATTACTTTAAGAACAGCTTTTTGTCCAGTACAATTAAATTTACTTGAATATTCACTTATTTCAATTAGCCTATTTAAATTAATCTGAAAACTTGATTACTATTTTACTGTCAAATTTAATACTCTACCAACAATCTTAGATTACCCTGTAAATATTAGTGGGAAGGATTATTTGCATTCTTGAGTAGGCCCTGAGCATTCCTGATGCTAGGCTGAATTTAGATATAGGGCAGCTGCTGTCGGCCAAGTCTCTTGTCTGTTACCTGGGTCCCGATCTGAGCTGGGCCAAGTCTCTTTCAGTTGCCTGGGTCCCGATCTGAGCTGGGTGTGGGAAGCGCGAAGCAGCCATGGGGACAGGAGACCTCCCTCAGAAGGGGCGAGGGTTCAAGCCCCTGCAATGTTGGGGGGTGAGGGTCTGTGCCCCACTTCTGTTGCCCCCCAAGTTCTCTCCTGATGGCCCCTCTGCGACTGTGTCTGTCTTAGGTTGTTCCTTCCTTGAGGAATCTTACCCGTCTCTGGCTAACCAGCCATCCTCCGGGGCCAAGCAGGGTGATGTGAGGTTCAGTTCTGTCTCCTTGGTAGCCTATGCCCCCGTGGCCTTCACGCCCAATACCTGCCTTGGGAACCCCTGGCCTGCTGGCGGGGTCCCGGTGCTGATCACATATCTCGGGGAACTCGGGTTTCTTCTCCAGTGAGGGCCCAGCTCACACGATTGGGCGTGAGAGAGATCCATGGTACCAGCCACCACGAGGCTTCAAGCTCAGCATGAACAGAAAGCTCAGGCAACAGCTGAGGGCAATTGGATTGTGAGAAGAGGGTCCCTCTTGGCACAAAAGGCAAGAGGGGCCAATATAGGATGCTCAAGTGCCTTCCCAGTGCCTTCATTCCTTCTGAAAGGGATTAAATCCTTTCATGTCCTTTTTTTGTTTGTTTGTTTTTTCAAAGTGGCTTCACACTTTCATTACGACCAGCAATGTATAAGGGTTCAGCTTTCCCCACAGCCTCTGCAACACGGTATTGTCTGACTTCCTGATACCAGCTCTCTTACTGGAGTGAAGAATATCTCATTGTGGCTGTGATTTGCATCTGCATGATGACTAATGATGGTGAGTATCTTTTCAGGTGCTTGCTGACCATTTGTGTATCTTCTTTGGAAAAAATGTGTATTCAGTTCCTTTGTCCACTTTTAAAATGGAATTTTCTTTTCTTGTAAACTTGTTAGAGCCCTTTATATATTCTAGATACAAATTATTTATCAGATACAGTCATGCAATGCTTAACAACAGGGATATGTTCTGAGAAATGTGTCATCAGGCTATTTTGTTGTTGTGCAAACATCATAGAGTGCACTTACACAAACCTAGATGGTGTATGTAGCCTACTGCACACCTATGCTATCTGGTATAGCCTAGCACTACCAGACTACAAAGCTGTAACAGCATGTTACTGTACTGAATGCCACAGGTAATTGTAACACAATGACACATGATTCTGTATCCTAAACATACAAATTTGGCAGTAAAAATGTGATATAAAAGGTAAAGCATGTGTGTGCTTGCTGAGGAGGGCATGTGGAGGGAAGTCACAAGAGAAGGCAGAGAGAGGGAAGGAAGAGAAGGGAAGAGAAAAGAGCGGGGATAGAGAGATGGAGAGAGAAAAGAACTGGACTTGGAGGAAGGAATGATAAAGAGAAAAGAAGGAACGAGAAGTGAGTTTGTGCACATAAATGTGTATGCAGAGTGTGCATGTGTGTGGTGTGCAGGGGTGAGTGTAGGCAGGTGGAGGGGGAGGCTATCCTTCTTGAGGCTCAGCTGTGGCTGGTGGGTGGACAGCATACCGAGCTCCTGTCTATTTAAACCATCCAGGGCTAGCCCTAAGTTTAGTATCTTAGGCCGGTCCAGCCTTTTTTTTTCAACATGGCAAACAAACTTTCATTGTGATCTATTGTAATCTTATGGGATCACTGTTGCTTACGCAATCTTTTGTTGACCAAATATTGTTATGTTGAGCAAATATTGTTATGTGATTTGCAGATATTACCTCTCATTCTGTAGGTTGCCTTCCACTTTTTGATAATGTACTTTAATGTAACAATGAGGTGAAATACATCTGTGTTTTATTTTGTTACTCATCCTTTTGACATATTTAAGAATCTACTATCAAATCCAAGGTCATGAAGATTTATCCATTTTCTTCTAAAAGTTTTATAATTTTAGTTATTACCTTTAAGTTTATGAACCATTTTTTTGTTAATTTTTGTATATGGTATGAAGTAAGGGTACAAATTTATTATTTGACTATTCACTTGCCCAAACCATTTGTTGAAAAAACTATTTTTTCCCCCATTAATGGTCTTAGCATCCTTCTGGAATGTCAGTTGGTAATAGATGTCTGAGTTTATTTCCAGATTCTCAAGTATATTTTATTGGTCTATATGTCTATCTTTATGCCAGTACCATACTGTTTAATTAGTCGCTTTGTAGTAAGTTTTAAAGTCCAATGTGATAAGCTCTCCAACTTTGTTTTGTTTTCAGGATTGTTTTGGCTATGCAGGATCCCTTGCAATTTTGTATAAATTTGAGAGTCTACTTTGATTTTTTAAAAATTCTTTTCTTACACCATCATAGTAGTTCATTTAATTTAAATTTATTTGTATAAATAATGAAAACTTTACAAGGCTATGACTATTTTAGATTTAGTGAAAATTCACTGATTTTTAAACTTTATTTTTAATTACATGCATTTAAGTCTATTCATTTCCCTAACTATTGTTTTACCTGCATTCCACAAGTTTTCATATATAATTTTCATTATCATTTTGTTCACAATATTTCTAATCTCTATAGTAATAACTTTTTAAAGAAATGAATTATTGCCCTAGCTAATTTGGTTCAGTGGATAGAGAGTCCACCTGTGGACTGAAGAGTCCGGGGTTTGATTCCAGTCAAAGGCACATGACTGGATTGCATGCTCGATCCCCAGTAGGGGGGCGTGCAGGAGGCAGCCGATCAATGATTCTCTCATCATTGATATTTCTATTTCCCTCCTTCTCCCTTCCTCTCTGAAACAATAAAAAATATATTTAAAAAAAGAGAACATGGATAATTGTGAACAGCATAATTTTTTTAAAAGAAATGAATTTTTTAGAATATGGTGAACATAAACTGATGAACAAAAATAGATACAGTGACCCAGAATCCTCAATCAAACAGATAAACTTCAGAGGGAAAGGGTCGGGGGGGGGGGGGGGGATAAGAAATCAACCAAAGAACTTGTATGCATATAAGCATAACCAATGAACACAGAAAATGGAGGGAAGCGTGAAGGTCAGGGTTGTGGGGCAGGGGCAGACTGGGGGGCAGGGCAGGCTGAGAGAGGACAATGCGAGGGAAAAGTGGACATATGTAACACTTTCAACAATAAAGAATTTTTTTTTAAAAAGGAAGGAAATTTACCCCTGAGGTGAGAGTAAGGAAGAACAAGATTGAGAACTTCATTTTTAAAAATTTATATTATTTATTTTATTTTTTTCTTTATTGAGTAAGGTATTGCATATGTGTCCTTATCCCCCCATCCCCGCCCCCACTCATGCCCTCACCCCCCTGGTGTCTGTGTCCATTGGTTAGGCTTATATGCATGCACACAAGTCCTTTGGTTGATCTCTCCCCCTTACCCCCACTCTCCCCTATCTTCTCTCTGAGGTTTGACGGTCTGATTGATGCTTCCCTGTCTCCGGGTCTGTTTTTGTTCATCAGTTTATGTTGTTCATTATATTCCACAAATGAGTGATATTTATCTTTCTCTGACTGGCTTATTTTGCTTAGTAAGTGCTCTGCAGTTCCATCCATGCTGTGCAAATGTTAAGAATCAAGGTAAATGATAAATTCTGTTTCTTAATTAGTCACAAGAGTATTTGCTACATTGTCGTTCTAGATACCTTATAATTTAAAAAATAATAATTGTAAGAGGTTATTTTAAAAATTGAGATTTGCATTTGCAATAGACTGAATGTTTGTTGCTCCCACTCCCTCAGTATGATGATATCTGAGGGGGGCCTTTGAAGGGTATGAGGTCATGAGGGTAGAGTCCCCATGAATGAGGTTAGGGCCTTACATAAAAGGTCCCAGAAGTCTCCCTCACCTTTTCACCATGTGACGACACAGTGAAAACCAACCTAGAAACCATCTATGACCTTGGTGAAGCAGGCCCTCACCAGACACTGACTCTGTCAGCACCTTGATCATGGGATTCCCTGCCTCCAAAACTGTGAGAAATAAGCTTCTGTTGTGTATACGCTAAAAAATAATAAATAAATAAATAAATAAATAAATAAATGGATATGTTCGCAGTAACTCCCCATAGCGATAATGATGAGAGCTATAAACTGAAAGCCCTTTTGTATGAATAAGAGCATAAATTCCATACATAAATACTGTATATGTTCCTTTATATTTTACCTAAGACTCAAATACCCCTGTGAGCCATGCAGATTTTATCAAGCAGACAATTCTGCAGGAAGCAGATAGAGGTGAAGATTAGAATTGAATCCCTTTCAAATTCACTAATGAGATATTTCAGGCACTGTTGCTGGATCTGTTTATCTTACCAGCTGTGTAAGTGGATAGTCTGAAATGGCTCACTGAGCACCTTTAGGCTGCTGGAGCAATCTCTTCTTCCTGAACTCTTCTCTTCTGCTCCCTGCCGTTGCAGCAGACAGAACAACACACAGTCCCTCTCTGTATCTCTCTGTGTCTGTCTCTGTCTCTCTATGATCATATATATATATATATATATATATATATATATATGTGTGTGTGTGTGTGTGTATATATATATACACATATGTGTGTGTATGTATATATATATATGTATGTATATATATTATATATAATCATATCCTATTATATAGGATATGATTATATATTAATGCCAGGAATATCAATTACCCCTGTTGTTAGTTGTAATAATTTATGTGTTACACTTGACTAATTATTTAATAAATCTCATTTTGATTTCAGAGATTAAAAAAAGAGGGAGCATGGATTATTTTGAAGAGCATGATTTAAAAAAAGAAATGAATTATTTAGTTGTTTTCTTAATTTCTAAACATATGAGTATTATGTACCTACATTTTTATATTGATTTCTAGCTTAGTGTATACTGCTTTTTAACTTAATCAATTTAAATGGTTAGAGAATATGTTCTGTCTCAATTCAATGTTGGAAATTGTTGAGGCTTACTTTAAACCTCCCACATGGACCAATCATTGGATGAGGGATGTCTCTGGGGGAAGGTCATAAACTTAGGATGAGTTATCAGGAACCAAGTCTCCCAGCAATTGGGGGAATGAGAGCCTTGGTTCTGAGTGGAGAGCTAGAGCGTCTACAATAGTCTTCCACTATGAATTTTTGTTTGCCTATTACTCCTTATATTTCTATAAATGTCATTGATTTTGAGGCTATGTTATTAGGTACATACAAATTTGTAATTCTTCCACATGCCTGGTGAAGGGGACCTTTTGTCATAAAGTGTTCTTTTTTTTATCTGTTGCAGTGTTTATTTCCTATGTAAATATAGCTACACCAGCTTTCTTCTGTTTAATGGCTCCATGATATATTTTATCCATCTTTTTAACTTTACCGTTTCTGTTCCCTTTATTTTACATTCAGCTTTGAAAATAAGAATATAGATTGTGTGTGTGTGTGTGTGTGTGTGTGTGTGTGTGTGTGTACAATCAAACAGTCTGTTTTGTTTTAATCCATTTATATTTAATGTCATTACTGGTACATTTAGGTTTGAATCTATAATCTTAATGTTCTGACATTACTTACATTACTCACTTCAGTGTCTCCATTTTCTCTCCTTTCTAGTCCCACTTAATTTAATTTTTTATTCAACATTTGCTTTTATTGGTACACTAGAGGCCTGATGCATGAAATTCATGCAAGGGGCTCGGCCCCCACCAACCAAGATGGCCACCTCTGCCTTGGACCTCGCAGCCCCAGCTTCTGAGGACATCCGGTCTAATTAGCATATTATGCTTTTATTATATAGGATAATCTTTCTTCTCTGAAAATTACTATTACATTCAGGACTTACTAAACTCTAAAATAAATAGATAATTTACTTTTTCCCTATACACTGAGTTTAGAATTCTTAATGTCATTAACTCTACTCATACTGGTTTGCCATTTTTTGCCATAAATTTAATTCTTCAAAATTTAGCTGTCACAAGATATTATTACTGTTGTATTACACATTTAATATTAATTTAGATTTACTTACATATATCCCTTGTACTTTGCTTTTTATTCCTACCTTGTACTTGGAGAATATCTTTTAGTTTTTCTTTAGTGTGGGCTCGTTGGTGATTTTTAACATACTCCATTATTAAAAATAGTTTTTACTTTGCAGAAATTTTTAGAAGGACCCTTATATTCTTTTTAAATTGTGAGGTAAAGTTCCACTAACTTTGGTTTTTATTGTTTAGATTGACAAATCTCTTATCTATATAATTGTTTCTTCTTTAAAGAGCATCTTTTTCTTTGACTGATTTTAAGATTTTCTCATTGTTTTGTATTTTCAACACAATGATGTATCTTCTATTGAATTTTTATTTTTATGGTACATAGAGGGCTTTTTGAATATTTGACTTGTCTCATTAGTTTTAGAAAAATCCCATGTTCTCTTTAAATATTATATCTTCCTCCTTTCTCTCCTTAAATGTAAACAACACCTTTGACATTTTTTTACTTGAGTCCTTACACTATTTTCTGTATTCTTTGTTTTTGTTTTTCTCATGCTCCACTGTGGCTATTTTCTTCTAACTTATCTTCCTGTTCACTGACTTTAGCTGTATCTAATGTATCATTAAACTCATCTACGTCTTCATTTTAGTTTTTATATTTTTTAGTTCAAGGATTCTCATTTATTTTTCTATTGTTTTTAGTTCTCTGATGAAATACTCAATTTTACATTTTATTTTCTTGGTCTTATTAAAGATAGCTACTTTAAAATTTGTTTGTGATTACTTCATTATCTGGATCTCTGTTTATTGTTTGCTGTTTTTACCAAATTCCTCCCTGAGCTGATCACAGACTCCATTTTTGTTTTTCTAGCACCAAGAAGCTGCCAAAAATGATGTTTGCTAAGCTTCGTAGTTTCTCTTCCACCACTACTAAATAATCATATAACTTCTAAATGAAGAGGTGGCTACTTCTCAAATCTTTTTTTTATTTTAGTTATTTATTCTATAATTATTCCCTGTCTCTTAACTCTGAAACCTTCAAGCAGACTGTTTTTTGTATTCTGTTTGTATTTTCTCTTATTTTAGTGTAAAGATTGATGTGGCTTTTAGAGTTCATCACTACATTGTCTTGTTTTTTGTGTGCTGTTTTTCTCTTTTTTTGTTTCTTTTATTGATTGATTGAGGGTTTCTTTTCCCTTTAAATTTCTCATCCCAATATTTACTCTGCTGGTTTATTGCTTTACATATCCTTTATTTTCTTTAAGTCATGACCCTTGAATTACTACACATCTAGCTTAACAAAGTCTAAAACTTTAATCCTCTATCAAAAACACCAGAATAAAACAATTTTAATTTGATTATCCCCTTTCAACATACATGTTATTTTTTGTTCAATAGTTTTTTTTTAAGTCTTCAGATATATTATTTTAAATATTATTATTTCTGCTAACATAACTACTTGGATTACATTTTTTACTTTATCATTACTTTGTGAATCTGAATACATTTCTACCTTCATTTTTTTTTCCTCTTGAAGTACATCCTCTTATAAGTTCCTTAAGTGCAAGTCTTTTGATTGTAAACTTTCTTTTTCTCCACCCTCATTCTTCCCTTCCCCCCACCTCTATTCTTGAAGGTTATTTTTCTTCACAACCAATTCTATGTTGGTAGTCCCCTCCCCTACACCCCATTGTTCAGTTTCATTGGTATGTCTAGGCATTTGTTTCTTTAATTTCCCCAATTTTTGTGAATACTTTGCATTTTCTGAATTTAAGTTTTTTATCATTTCAAAAAATTCATAGCCATTTTTCCTTTAAACAATGCCTGCCCTCCATTCTCTAATTTCTTCTTTGGGGTACCCATAAGGTGTATTGTACAAATAAGAAAATTTAAAATAAAAAAATTCAAAGTTGAATTACATAGTAGATAAGAAATAACCGAAAAAGGACTGTGTGAAGGGAAAAATATTTCCAAAGAAATTACATAGATTGTAACACAGAGAAACAGGGAGATGGGAAATTTGTAGTAGATGTTAAGGAATATGAGTGACAGAAGAAGAAAAGTAATATACTGTTAAAAGAGGTTGGTAAGAGAGTGCAAATCCAAGAAGTTAACTCTGACCTCGCATCCCCCTTCCAGCATGCTAGGGCACAGAGAGCGATGCCACATTCTGTTTCTCCACCAAGGCTAACACATTCCTTTATGACCAATTCCTACTTAAACACTTGTAAGACTCAAGTGTGTACTAGGAAATGTTATCAGGCTAAGATGAAGAGTGTTTATTCGCCAAGGTAAACTGGCTGTGGAATTTGTTGAATTAGACTTGAGGAGAACTTTTATTAGTTTTGATGGGTGTTTACACACATGATCTCAATTCATACTCATAATAATCCAGTGAGATGTGTAAGCAAAATTTTTTTCTATTGAAGATAGGTGATTAAATGGCTTGTTCAAGGGTCTTAGTGCATTCAGGCTGCTATAACAAAATATCGTAGCCTGGAAGGCTTCTAAACAGCAGCAATTGCTCACAGTTCTGAAGGCTGTGAGTCTGGCGTCAGAGTGCCAGCACGTCAGTTGAGGCCCTTTTTAGACGGCAGACTTCTTGTTGCATCCTCACACAGTGGGAGGGTCTAAGGTGCTCTGTGAACTCTCCTCTATAAGAATAATCTCATTCTTGAGGGCTCTATTCTTATGACCTAATCATGTCCCAAAGGTCCCACCTCCTAATACCATCACATTAAAATGTCAACATAAGAATCTGGGGGGGAAACACAAACATTTAAACCGCAGCACCAAGCTTACCAGCTGGTAAGTGACAACCAGAAGTCAATCTGTCTTACCAACGTCGAGGCCAGTTTATTCCTCTACATGAAAACCCTTCCAAACAGATAAAACATTACCTGAAACTTACCATATTTAATTATGGCAATATATTCCCAGTAATTTTCAAAATGGAATAAAATTAGAAACTGGAGATCAGCACCCCCTTTAAGGTTGTGGGGGTCATTTGGTGTATAGTTAGGGATATAAAAGGAACTATGCATGCTGTGTGTGATGGAATCTCTGTCATCATCTGAGAACTTTAGCAGGAACTCCTGTGCTGGTGTCAGTGTTGGTGTCATACTGCCTAGTGTATGCAAAGGGAAACTTCAAATACAGAAGTTACTGTAAAGCCATCTGAATTTAAAGTATTCTGTGGAGTCAAGGCAGAGTAATTAAGTTTTACTTCTCTCTGCATGAAAAGAATTCTCTCCTTTGACATTTGTAAAAATGTCCATGTAACTTAAAGACTCAGAAGTTTGGTATAAGAATGAATATGTCCAAGAAAAGTGTGACTTGAGAAATGATTGTCAAATTTTAAAAAAATGGCACGAAAAGATAGGTAAGAAACTGGCTCTCACTTCCGACTGGTTAAAGATGTCCAGGGTGGATAAGATTTTCCGTTTAGAGGAAATTCAAGCTCATGTGATAATATTAATATGTAATCAATATGTAATTTTTAATCCATAGTGGCTCTCAAACTAGATTTTTATGATTGCATGTTTTAAATCACAAGTAGGCCAGAAATATTTGGCCAGAAATGCAATGATCCTGAGCCACTTTCTAGGTGCAATACATGTAGTCATGATAAAGCTTATACACACAAAATACATGAACACAAGTTCTTAATGTTGGCATCTACTCCTATTCAGATCCTCCTCTTCTCTTGTAAGAACCTTCCAGCTGGTTGATCTGCCTTCTGTTTCTTCCATCTTCAGCCATCCTCAATGCTTCCACTGTTATCTTTCCAAAATAATGAATTTAATGGTGTACCATCTCCTGCTTGAAAATGGCTCATATCTACTGACACCTTCTAAGAGAAAGTAGACATGTAAGCCCATCCTGATTGGCTTTTCATTCTCCTCTCTGTACTTCATCCACCACTAGTTAATGCCCCCACACTGTGTTTATGATGCAAAAATGTCCATGGGGATATACAGGGTGTCCCAACAATGTATACATACTTTAAGAGCTGATAGCTCAATTTTTAAAATGAAATGTATTTTAATAAAGACTGTCTTTATAATTATTCAGTGTATGTATACATTTTTGGAACACCCTCTATACAAACACAGGAAAAAGTGATAATTTGTTGTTATGAATTTTTTCTATGAAGATTTCACCAGACAGCACACCCTCATTTTGTGGAACATGGAGTGGATAGAATACCAAATCAATTTAATAAAGTTGTTGGGGCAAAATTTGGTACACAGAAAGAATAGAAGAGAAGGTTATGCACCAAGAATATTGAATTAGGCTGTTAAAAACAAAATAAATATTTTGGATTGTTTGCCTCTCAAGCTGAGCTCTCATATGCAAAATTATTTTTGCTGCACAGAAATTCGGTAGCAGTCAGTGAGGGATGTGCACATTTCTTATTGTTAAAGTTAAAATGATGATCGAGGGGAGCAAGCTCTGCTGCATGCTCATGTCACCAGGTGTGGGGCAGGTCAAGAAATGGACATAGGAAACCCTGGCACTGCCCCACTGTGGCCTGAGTACTAACTCCTCCAGACAGTGGTTGCTCCAAACTCTGAGGAATTAAGTCAACACATACAATCTTTTGCTGAATTTCTTTTACATGCAGTTTTTTTATTCATTTGAGAAAATAATTAAATGGATGCCATTTTCCATCTCTTAACATAGAGAAGAGTAAGAGAGTGGGAGGCATGTACAGGGAATAATGGTAATAATTCACCAGGGAATTTCAGCTGGGAAAGCAGGAAGTAGAACATCAAAAGAATAAGATACATGAATTGGTAAGGTTGAAAACTTGTGGCGGTCATGGAACCAGGTGCCTTGAGTAGACAGGTAAGAGTAAGGGGGCTTATAGTTAGTGGTGATAAAAAGTCAGGGTTATGGGCAATGAGTTTTGTGAGCTCATAGTTTCATCATCTTCCTAATTGTTTTATTCTCTTTGCCTTTCCTCTCTGCATTCATTGTCATTATTTCAGTCATTTCCTGTGTTAGTAATTAAGTATTCAGCTCTGTCAATTTTTGTTCTTTCTACTGAACTTATTAATTCTGTATTTGTTCTGTTTGGGCATCAATTCATCCCCTGAAATTATTGTTTTCACTTTATTCTCTTTTTTACTGTGTCCTCTTGGATGGCTTGAACCATTGAATTTATGTTCTCTTTATATCTGACTCTCATCATTTGTGTTTGACTTTTAAAAATCAAGTATAACTCACATATAATAAAATGCATACAACCCAATATCTTTTGACCAGTGTGTGTACCTGAGTGACCCTTTCTCCTATCAAGATATTGTTTTTGTATTTTATTCCAGAAAATCCTTAGGTCCCTTCCCCAGTCATTCATGCCCAGAAGCAACCAGTCAGCTGGCTCTTCACTTGGCATAATGTTTTTTGTTTGTTTGTTTTTAAATCTATTTTTATTGATTTTAGAGAGGAAGGGAGAGGGAGAGATAGAAACATCCATGATGAGAAAGAATCATTGATCAAATGCCTCCTGCATGTCCCCTACTGGGGATTAAGCATGTGACCTGACCAGGAATCAAACCTAGAACTCCTGGTTCATGTGTTGATGCTCAACCATTGAGCCACACTGGCCAGGCTTGGCATAATGTTTTTAAGGTTCATATGAATTTTAACATATATCAATACTTTGTACCTTCTTACCATTGAATAATATTCCATTGTGTGACACATCCATGCTCCAATCCATGATGATGAGCTATTTGCAGTCCAGGGCTGTTATGTATAAAGCTGCAGAATATCCTTGTACAAGGCTTTTTGTGGATGTATGTTTTTCCACTTCTTTTGTTAAATACCTAGAAGTGGGATTTCCGGGTCACAGGAAAGAGGTATAGAAATTTATAGACAATTTTCAAAGTGATTGTACAATCTTATACTCCCATCAGCAATGTCGAGAATGCCAGTTGCTCTACATACTCTTCAGTACTTGGTGTGGCCTATTGTTTTCATTTTAACAATTCTAGAAGGTGTGTGGTACAATCTTGTCATTTTAATTTGCACTTTCCAAATCACTGCCAGAAAGGAGAGAACTTTTTCATGCACTTTTTGTCCATTCTTATTTCTTCTTTTGTTCAGTATCTGCTCAAATCTTTTGCCCATTTTTATTAGTTCGTTTGACTTTTATTATTGAGCTGTAAAACTTTTTATACATTGTGGATGCAGGCCCTCAATGAAATATATGTCTTGTGAATATGTTCTTCCAATCTGTGGCTTGCCCATTAATTTTCTTAATGGTTTCTTTGATGAGGCGAAGTTTTAAATTTTGATGGAGTCAACTTTATTATTTTCTTGATGGTTAGTGTTTTCTGGGTTCTCTCTAAGAAATCTTTCTATCTCTAGGTTGAGATGTTTTCCCTCATGTTTTCTTCTAAAAGCTTAATAGTCACAGTTTTTACATTTAGATCTGTGATCACTCTGTAATTAATTTGTGATCTGTTGTGGGAGAAGGATTAAGGTTCTTTCTTTCCTTATAAAATTCCAGTTGTTCTAACAACACTTATTGGAGACACTTATTTTTTTTTCTGTTGAATTAACTTTGATATTTTTGTCAAAAATTATTTGACTGTATATACGTGGGTCTATTTGTAGGCTCACTATTCTGTTCTAATGTTCTATTTGTCTATACTTGTGCCAATATTACACTATCTTGATTATAGTCATTTAACAGTAAATCTTGAAAGTTGAGTACATGGTCCAATTCTGATTTTTTCTCCCTTTTTCATAGCTGTTTTGGGATACTTGGCATATTCATTATAAATTTTAGAATCATCTTTTCAATTTCTACTCCCCATCCCCAAAAAGCCTGTTTGAATCTATAGATCAAATTTGGGAAAACTGCCATGTTAAAAATATTTGGTCTTCCTATTTATGAACATAGGATATTTTTGTAGTTATTTAGGCCATCTTTAGTGTCTCTCAGAAATATGTTATCATTTTCCAGGTAGAGAGCTAACACACCTTTTGTTAAATTCATCATTAGGTAATTTACATTTTGGGATATTTTAATACGTTTTTAATTTACAAAAAGTTGCAAAGACAGTACAAAGAGATCCCATAAATTCCTCATCCAGTTGTCCCTATTGTTATTTTCTTATGTTGTCATGGTAAGTTCGTCACAACCAAGAAACCAACATTGGTATGTTACTGTGAACTAAACTCCAGACTTTAATCAGATTTCACTGCTTGTTTGTTTTTTCACTAATGCCTGTTTTCTGCTCTAGGATGACGCATGATATTCAGTCTTACTGTCTCCTCAGCCTCCTCTTATCTCTGACAATTTCTTAGCCTTTCCTTGTTTGTCTGTTTGTTGTTGCTTTGACAATTTTAAAGAATACTAGTCAGGTGTGTTGTAAAATCTTCCTCAATTTGGCTTGTCTGGTTTTTCTCTCACAGTCAGGCTGAGGTTATGGGCTTTGGGGAAGGATACCATTGACTTGACATGCTCATGATATCTCATCAGAGGTACTTGCTCTCAACATGACTTCTCTCTGGTGATGTTAACTAATCATCAGGCCAAGGTAGTATCTGCAGGTTTCCCCATTGACAAGTTAAATTTCTCACCCCTTTGCATATGCTACACTTTGGAAGCATGTCACTTCATGAGAAGACAGTATGCATCTACATAAATTATTTGTATTTTTTCTGCAATGAAGATTTGTCTCTTCCTTTCTTCCTTCCTTCCTTCCTTCCTTCCTTCTTTCCTTCCTTCCTTCCTTCCTTCCTTCCTCCCTCCCTCCCTCCCTCCCTCCCTCCCTCCCTTCTTTCCTTTCTTCCTCCCTTCTTTATTTATATCATCACGGGTTCATGGATATTTGTTTTAATTTGGGGTTAAAATCAAATGTTACATTATTCATTTTGTTGCTCAAATAACTTCAGCTTTTGCCAATTGAAGTTCTTTCAAGTAGGCTTCATGTTCTTGTGACATGCTCCCATCCTTTTGTGTGTGTGTGTGTTTTAGTATTTCTTTACTTTCTGGCCCTATGATGCTCCAGAATCAATTTTGCAGTGTGCCCTAGAATCAACTATTTCTGCAAAGACCAATTAATTTTTTACTGGAGAATACTAACAGAGATCTGGGCACTTGGTGTGTTCACTGCTACTCGGGTGCTGCTGCTTCTAGAACCTCTCAGTGGACAAACTAAGTAATACATGTATGCACACTAAGCCATGTATATACACATACCTATGATCATGGCAATATGTATTCATCTGTCTGAAGATTAAGCTAAAACAGAGTTCATAATGATGCCTCCAACTCTAATTTAGTATAACTTGCTTCATTCTAGTTTTCTTCCTTTGTTTTTCTCTATTTCCTTCTGCAAAGGTGGGAAAACTGGTTTCTACCATCCACCATTCATTCACTTATTTGCTCAACTCAGTATACATGCAAGTAAAACAATTTCAGAATTTTAGCTAGTACTTCCACGAGAAACACCATGGCCAACTAGAGTGCAGTGTTTATATGCAGTTACTTTTGTCTTAGCCTTCTAATTTTCAGTCAAAATACTGCTTTCCTGAGTATTTGGTCAACTCCCCTCAACCCACCTACCCATCCACGTCAGTGAGAAATGCCATTCATTTGTAACACAGATTTTTTTTTGTCACTGTCTGCATTCCATCCTGGGATCCTCTGACTCCTAATTGTTATTGTTTTTACTTTGCATACCTTAAAGTTTGCTTTTTGTGCTGTAATGATTTATGGGTTTTAACAAATGCATAGTGTCATTTATTCACCACCAAAATTCCATATATAATGACTAGAGGCCCAATGTATGACATTCATGCAAGGGCCCGCGATGGTGGCCGCCTCTGCCTTGGCCCCCATTGCCGTAGCTTCATCAGGAAGGTCATCCGGAAGGATGTCCAGTCTAATTAGCATATTACGCTTTTATTATTATAGATTCCACCACCTTGAACATTCCCCTATGCACCCTATTTGTAATCAACTACTCCCCCAACCCCAAGGCCCTGGCAACCACTGATAGGGGTTTTCATCCCTGTAGTTTGGCCTTTTCCAGAATGTCATGTGAATGGAATTATGCTGCAGGTGGCCTATAGCATGATTTGTTTCTCTTAGCAACACCAGAGAAGCAGGCTTCCTGTTGGATAGGCCATGTTTTTATGGACAAGTGACCCTATAAAGAAACCTTTGTAACAAATGGAGAAAGAGAATACTTTAAGTCCTTTCTTATAGTTGCAACAACATCTGTAGTTTCCTAAGTGCTTACTTTGGTTAGTAGCTAATTGTTATTTGATTCCCACGACTGTCTTGTGGGTTAGGGAGCCACTTTTCCAATGAAGAGTCTGAGTTTCAGAGAGTTGAAGTGACCTTTCCAAAGCCACACAGCTAGTAAGTGCAGTCCAGAACTTGAACGCTGGCTTTTTAACGTCCAGGCCAGAGTTGGCATCCGCTGCTTCCCCAGGGTGGCTTTAACCTCACGGTGCTGCATATCTTTCCCAGCAAGTCTTGATCAATGAGTGAAATTCACTGTGAGGACAGCGGATGTGTCCTTCATCTGCACGAATTCCACTGCCTGAAGTTCAGTGGGGTGGGTGAAAGGAATGATGCTGCAAGAGAGAGACTGTGGGTGTGCATGTATGCCAGCCTGCCACTGCCCACAGAGAATGCCGGCCCTGGGGTGCAAACTGCTGCCCTTTCTGGGCTCAGCCCCTACCTGCCTCTCACAGTACAGGTGAATCGCAGTCTTGATATTAACCCCAGAGCTTTCACAGTGCAAATGTTTTGTTCAACACGCCCCGTAACTGCAGTGGAGGCCCAACAGAAGTAACGGAGGTAGGTCTCAACCCTAGGAGAAAACTGAGGCTGCTGGTCTTGTTTAGAGGGGACATCACAGCATTGTATAGGAGGTTTAGGAAACTTTGCAAGGCAATTTTGTCCACTTGGAATTTTTTTCTTACTTGCTGACTTTATTAATACCTGTATGCCCCACTTAAAACACACCTCCACTATTCACCAGGTGTAAGGCAAGGTGGGCTCCATGGGGAGGCAATAACATTTGAAAGCAAAGGAGAGTCAGAGTGGTGCCTGGGTGCTGCCCTGGGTCTGAGCAAGTCACTTCATAAAATAGTCCTTTCAATGACACTCACTATTAACACATTGCAGATGGATGACGAGCATCCTCGTGTTGTCATATTACACAGTGTTTTACATAAATGTTAACGGCACGCCTTACAATTAAATACCCATTGCATTTTGAAGTTATTTACTACATGTTCTTACAAGCTAATATCTTTTTAAAGTATGATACTTTGTAAAATCTTTTGTACTCGTTCAATAGAAACTTATCTGGCCACTGAGTAAAGCTAGCAATAAAACTACTGGAGCGCAATGTGTTAAGATGGTGAGAGTGGTATATTTTCATGTAGAAGCTGTCAAAGTCATGATTAACACCAAGACACTCTGCGATGTTTGTGGCATGGTAGAAAGAGCAACGGGCTAGATGTTAGGAGCCCTGCATGCATGCCCTGACTTTGCAGCTAGTTAGGAGTGACCTTGACCTTCACTTAACCTGAGAGGAAGTAAAAAGGTCTGGGTTACCGGAGGATTAAGATGAATATACTTTGAGGGAAAATAGCAGGTGTTAAACACATGTCTAATGTATAGTTGCTGCCTACAGTGCTCTAATGCATTTACACAGGCAGCTAATCACAGAGAAAACCACCTGGGTCATTGGTAGATGTGCAAATTGTAGGCAAACCTACCACCCGCTCAGTTCTCTTTGCTGAGTCTCTCCCTTACGGAACAATCGTTAAAGAGCCAGTTAGACAAGCATGAGGTCTCTGTGCATTGATGTGGTCTGCTTGTCTGGGGTATCTGGCCACATAGCTCAGTTCTCTTTATTTGCCTCCTGTTTTGGTCATTTTTATGGGTGTTGCCCACCATTGTCCCTCACAGGAATCAACTAACAGCTGGCCCTGTAAGCTAAGCATCCACAGCCCCAGACCCATACTTCCTGCAGCTGCCAGCTTTTCAGTGCTGCCCACAGGTGGTGCTGGAGAGGAAATGGGCTCTGAAGGCAAGGAGAGCTCTGGCTTTTTCGTTCAGGGTTGCTCTGACGGGGTCGGGGCGCTGGTGGTAGCCACCACCTTTCTCAGTTTCCAGAACACTTTCTGCCTCTCTAGAGGCCACAGCAGTGCCACGCCCCTTCTCCGGAGGTCTGCACAGCAGTGCCTCAGAAATCACCTCTTCTGTTTGCTGCATCAACTTAGGGGTGGCGCCTCCCTTTTTTAAGTCTTCCCATACCCGAGTAACCACTTTCTGTATTAAGTCGCACTGGGCCTGTATGGAATCCCCTGTTCCAAGATCCTAGTGTGGCTTCAGCTCTCCTGACTGGATACCCACTAATAGAGCCAGTTAGCGGTCCACTCTTCCCCAAGGCATGTGCCTGTTGCTTCTTTAGAAGATGCTTCACTCAGCACTTTGCAAGATTCTACATTGTAAGGAGAATCTTCTGTAAGTTTAATTGCATTTATAAACCATTTAATGCCTGCCATTCAGAGCCCACAGTTTACCATAGGTGAATATGCCTGCTGCTTTCAGGGGCAGGATACATACAGAAAGTGGTACTGGCTGGTGTGCTCAGAGGTAGAGCATTGACCCATGAACAAAGAGGTCACTGTTTCAATTCCCCATCAGGGCACATGCCCAGGGTTGTGGGCTCATTCCCCAGTAGGGGGCGTGCAGGAGGCAGCCAATTGATAATTCTATCTCTCTATCCTTCTCCCTTCCTCTTTATCTAAAATCAATCAAAACATACTTTAAAAAAAAGAGAAAAAAGAAAGTGGCTGTATTATTACTTAGAAATGAAGAAGTTTTAGTTCCATTTAATAACTAGAGCTCAGTCACTTTCACAAATAAAATCATATACTGTTAAGCAGTGTGTGATAAATGTGAATCATTATAAACTACTTCAATTTCCCCTTAAAACATGGAAGAATGTAAGAAAATAAACACATAGGGGTTAATGCACACAGGCATACATGTGCACCTACATCACTTATAAAGTCTTGGCTCCATCATTCTGTTCCATGAATAATTACATATATATTTTAATACATACATGTATATCTGTGTGTGTATGTGTCTGAATACATATATGCAGACATACCTCAGTGATATTGCAGGTTTGGCTCCAGACCACCAAATAAAACAAGTAGAGGAATAAAGCAAGTTGCAGTCTCTTTGCTGGTGGAGGCTCTTGCCTTTAATTTGTAAAAAACACATCTGTGCAGTGCAATAAATCGAAGTGCAATAACATGAGGTCTGCCTGTATAAATAATTGTTATTCTGTGTATATGCATACACATATACACATCCATACACAACCAACAAATAAATTAAAGCAAATTAAAAACAGCAGTAGCAACCAAACCGAAGTATTTCTATTTGCAGCTACTCCACTCTCTGATGTGCTTGGGGAATAGGGTCAAGGTTAGCCCCATTTTACACATGAGGTTTACAAAAGGCTCAAAGAGCCAGTGACCTGCCTAGTGGAGCTGACTAGCCAGTGGCAGGTCAGCCCGCCTACCTCTCCTCCACCATGCACGCTGTCTCAGCCGCCTGCTGCCACCCCTCCTCAGTCACAGGTCCCCAGGATGTGGCGCTCTCGCAAGAGCCCGCTGCCCTACAGCGGGAACAGAAAGTTCTCTCTGGTTTGGTAACTTAGCGCTCTGACTGCAAGGCTCCCTCTCTTCTCAGCTTCCCCTCCCCTGAAGAGGAAAGTTATTTTCAAACCTCCATCTGTTTTGTGTTTAATGTGCAGAAAGGTTGCAGATTTTCAGGGACCTTGTCCTAAGCAGTAGATTGTACCGCAGTTTATTACACAAGTGGGGGTTTTATTGCTGGCCTTTGTGGAGCTGCCAACTGGGAGAAAGAACATAACGTGCTCAGCGGGCCCTATCAGGAAAAACGAGAAAACATGAAATGCCAGCCCCCTCGCCAGCATCGAAAAGTGGTAATCAAATCCAGAAATCACTGAGGCGGGTGAGCAGGACTTTTCTCATTAAAGGTGTTTATCCATCCGTAATTGTCTCTCAAGTCACTCTGCACAGGCAGCATCCCGAGGTTAGGCAAGATGTGTAATAATAGCGAAGGAAGTTTCTAACCTGGAAACACTCAGCTCCACTTCAAATCTGACCTGGGTCAATGCGGACATCATCCAGGAACCCTGGGAGCAACCTTATTCACACTTATACACAGATACAGTTGGCCCCTGAACAACACAGGTTTGAACTACGTGAGTCCACTTATATGCATTTTTTCAATAAATAAATGTATTTCTCTTCCTTGTGATTTTCTTAATAGCATTTTCTTTTCTCTAGTTTACTTCATTGTAAAATCTACACTAATAAAAGAGAAAGATGCAAATTGACTGTACTTTCACAACGCCCACCAGCCAACCAGGAGTGAGTATGCAAATTAACCCAACAAAGATGGCAGGTTAATTTGCATACACAAGCATGGAGCGGCAGGGGGTGGGATGCTTGCATCATCACCATGGTGACAACACAGGCATTCCGCACCACCCCAGCCACTCCTGGCCTCTGGGCAGCGTGGGAAGGTGGAAAGGAGGCTCCGGGTGGAGCGAAGGTGGTGCTGGCAGCCAAGGGAAGAAAGGCCCATTCTTGCACTAATCTTCATGCATCGGGCCTCTAATATAGTATATAATATACTAGGGGCCCAGTGTACAAATTCGTTCACCTTGAAAGGAACTGTGGGCTACAAGGCTGCAGTGGGCACAGGGACAGGTCTCAGCCCATCCTCCACACCCCTGCCCATCCCTCAGCCCCCCCGTCACCTTTCTGACAGCAACCCTATTCCTGCCACTGCTGCTCCCACATGCTAAGGGTGCCCACTGATGGCATGGAGCAATTGGTGCCAGCACAAGCAGCTGCCCTGATTGCCCCTCAGGAGCAGGGGGAGGTGGAAAAGCCCTCAGGGGCAATTGGGGCCAGCAGCCACTGTTCACACCCACTGACAGCGCAGAGCATTCGGACCTGGCACCGGGCACCAGCAGCAGATGCAAGCAGTGGCTCCAGCACGGGCAGCAGGTGCAAGTGGGGCCTGTGCCAGCAACAGGTGCGAGTGCTGGACGGGACACAGGAGCAAACAATTTTCAGTAACCACCAGAGGTTTGCCCTGATGACAGTGGCCAGTGCCCCGCCTTGGTCTGGCGCCCCGCTCACCTGCTACACTATCCTGCTCCACTATCGGTTGTTTGGCCATTTGGTCTATTTGCATATTAGGTTTTTATATATAGAGAGACATATATATAATCTACAAAATATGTGTAATCGACTGTTTCTGTTATTGGTAAGGCTTCCAGCCAGCACTAGGCTGTTAGGAAAGTTTTTGAGGAGTCAAAGTTATATGCAGATTTTTGACTGCATGGGGTGGGTTGATGGGGGTAGGGTCAGTGCCCTGACCCCCATGTTGTTCAAGGATCAACTGTGTCTTTTAAATCATGTTACAATGTTGGAGCATCACCTGAGTGGTTAAGTGCCCAAGGCTTGCTGAGCCTTTCCTTTACACTGAGCCACACGCTCTGTCCATTATTAGAATCCTTTCCGGGAAGGGAATGAGTGAAAGTCATGCATTTTACTCATTTGTCCCCAGCCGTGTGACAGGGAACAAAGCATCCTGGGAAGCATTGTGTCAGAACAACCCTAGTGTAGCAGGCCAGTGCCCTGGTGATGGGTTACACTTGCTCCTCTCATCTCTGTTTCCCAGAAGCTTCTGGATACAGCTCATGGGAGCCCCAGAAATGCTTCCGTCTTACTGCTTTCAGCCCAGGCTGCACATCAGATTCCTGGGGGACCCCCACCCTGCACCAATTAAACAACATTTCCTGGGGCTGGGCTAGGGCATGGATGCTTTTAAAGTTCTCCAAGTGATTCTAATAGAGAGCTTGGGCCCAGAACTGCAGATGGAATCCAGCTGCTGGGGTTTGCTGGTGGAGGAAATCGAGGCTGGAGAAGTGACTGTCCAAAACAAGTGATTGCTAGAGCATTGGCAGCTCTCTTTCCTGCAAGGGTTTCCTCACTAAAACACTCCTGAGCTTCCTGTACCAAATTTCATAACCCTTTAGGTGTAAAAGTGACACATTCCAGCCTACCCTCTTCCTTGTACCCAAATAGATGTACCATGGTCCTAGCAGTAGTAGCAGGTCACATGTTGCCCAAGACTCAGAGGAGAAAGTGGGACCCTGGAATCAGGTGGACTTATTAAGACCACAAGAAAAATGGCTTTTTCTGAGTGGTACATGGAGAAGGCAGGCAGGAAGTTGCCTTTAAACCCAAAGGAGATGCGAGCTCATTCTCTAGCATTAGTCCATTATTAGAAGCCTTGCCTGTTTGAACAAAACACCCCAAGTGGATGCCTGAATCCTGGCATAAAATATGAATGGCTCCCCCACATCACTTCCAAAAATGTTTCAAATTGGCCATTAAATGAACGGATCACCTGCTCTAGATTAGCCCTACCAAAAGTCCTGTCCACATTTTCATGGAAAGGTCCCTTTTCAGGCTGAGAATCCCAAGCCTTTTCCCAAAACCACAGGCCACACTCTAATCACACCCCTGCTGCAGGTCTGATAAACAATGTGTGCAATCTGATAGACAGCTGACACCCAGGGGGACACTGGTCAGTAGCCTTGGACCTCTCAGCTTAATCGCCCCAGCTTTAATGCCACTTAAATCAGAATGTAAGCACTGGAGGAATTTCAGGAATCCAATGATATAAATTGTATTTTTAGAGCCGTGAATGACTTGAACGAGTGAAACAGTGCAGTGACTAAAGATAGTCCTCTTTAGTTTTCCCATGATTTATCACAGGGAGTTCATGGCAGGTTAAAATAATTGAATGCTGTGATAGCATATGTGTTGGCATGGATTTATGAATACTCATTCATAACATATTTGTCCCAAAGCATAATTTCCATGATAGAACTCTGATCTGCATGTGTTTTTTTTTGTTTTTTTTTTTGTTTTTTGCAGCAACGACTCAGTAGAAATAACTCCTTCGTGGAGGCTGTCTACGTTTTCACAATGTCCAGCCCAAGTTAGACTCTGGGAAGAAGGATCAAGAAAACGACTAGTTTGCCAAATAAAATGTAAGTATATCCTGAAAATGCTCACTTTTATTGGAGGAGACAGAAAAATGTTTGTTGGGATGGTTGTAATTCAGGAGCTCTGTCTTGCAGATTCTACCTACCTCTTACTATGTCTTTATTTTCTTTTTCCTTCATTGTTGATTTTTCACTTGTCCCTTGGTGTACCTTTTCCTTACTAATGAGCTCTGTCCCCTGAGCAAGTACTTTTCCACTCTTCAATCAAGTGCTCTAATATGCGGATCATAAAAAAATGACTGTTAGGGTCAGTGTTGTGGACTAGAGATCATGAATATGTGGTAGGTACACATGGGCCTAAGTCTGGCTGTGTAAGAAATGCAGGTTTCCTATATATTTCTAAATTCTTATTTTTCTATAGACATACTTAATTTCTATTTGAGCCCCAATTTGGTTTATGGAAACATAATGACTTATGAACATAATCTTAGTCAAATCAGGATGTTGTCATCCAAACCCAGGGGAGGACATAGGACCATTCGATTTTGCATTTTAGTCCTATCTGCTGCTGGGTCTTGCCCACCTGGGGCAGGGGGGCTGCAGGGCAGGTGGGAAGTGCACAGGGTCCTCCCCTGGGACCTAGCATCATATCAGCTTTCTTGGCTTCTCTGGCTCTGCTCCTTCCTAAATTTAAATAGTCTTATCTGGTCTGGAGAAAGTTTCCCAGATTTTCATCTAATCTCCCAAATCTCTGGTTTATGCCTAGAGCCTGGGACTTGGGACTCAAAAGCTAAAAATATGACTCCTCGATTATCTATATTTTGCTGGTTTTTCCTTCCCTGAAGCAGTAAAGATGGATGGCCTAGCTGCCTAATGGACAGAAAACAGGGAATAGCAGGGAAAATGTATAGACAAATATCAACAGTAATTTCCCACCATGTGTGTAAAGCACCAAGAAGAAGGCCTGGCACACACGGGCAGTCATGCGAGGTGACCTAAACCTTCATGCCTGGAGTGTAAAGAAGAGACTGAAATGTAGGCTGATAGCCAGGCTGCAAGTTCCAAGTCTGGCTCCATGGTTTCCTGGCTCTAGGTTCCTGGACAAGTTACCTAACCTTTCTGCACCTGGGTTTCCCAGCTACAGAAATGGAGATTATAATGGCACCTTCCATATAAGGTTACATGTATATAAAGTAATCAATTAATGAATTATGCTATTAATTCTATTACCACTAATACAAACTTCTGTCCCTTAAAGACAATATCTTAAAGCCACTAGTGACCGTGATTGTGTCGGCACTGTCGACACACACAAATATATCACACAGCACAGAAGAGAGGGAACGTGTCCTACCTGGCATTTCACTGGAAAGAAGGAGGCCTGCCCCCAGGAGCAGGACTGCATTTCCCGGCAACGCAACCCTCTGGGTAAAACCTGTGAGCAATGGTCCTAACAGCTGGCTAAGAGGGAATCAGCTGAAAATAAATGAACAAACAAATAAAACAGAAACAGACTCAAGATAGAGAGAATAAACTGATGGTTGCCAGGGAGGAAGGGAGTGGGAGTGGGGATGAAAAGGTGAAGGAGAATAAAAGGTACAAACTTCCAGTTATAAAATTAACAAGTTAAGGGGAAATGCTGTACAGCATAGGGAAAGCAGTCAACAACATCATAATCACTTTGATGGTGACAGAGAGTTCCGAGACTAACTGTGGTGATCACATTGTCAGGAATATAAATATTGAATCAGTATGTTGTAAAACCTGAAACGAATGTAATAAGGTACGTCAAATACACTTCAATAAACAATTTAATAAATAAATGATAAACAAGTCAGCTGACCTCAATTAAGGCAGTTCTGAGTTGCTGGCATGGAGAGGCAGACTCTTGGGAGTAATGGGAAGGCAGATCCATGCTTCCAATCTGGGGAACAAGACTGAGATAAGAGAAGATGAGGGGCAAAGTTAGAGAGAGGCTGGCCAAGTCCTATTGCAAAACAGAACACCCCTGGGCCTCTCCCGAGATGTGGGTCATGTGCTTTTGCTGGGCGGCGCTTCTTCTGTGAGCAGAGACAGGAAGGACAAATTGAGAAATAGACATGGTCCACCAATCGCCATGTTACATGAATCTCTTTCTCCATCCCAGCAGACTGAAGAGCATGGGAATGAAAAGGTAGGGACTTCAACCCCTACCCTGACCAAGCCTCCATCCCAGAGTCCATCTGGACCATGTTCCACTAACCCAGCCTTGGTCAGGACAGCACGCCTTTGGGAACATTGGGGGTGCATGCCAGGACTCAGGCCCCTGGACGCAAGACCAACTAGCCTGTGGTCCTAGACTTACCCCTTTGCATCTTTGGACCTTGGGCCCTCCATGGGGAGGTGAGGCAGATAAAAGCAGCTTCTTTTGGGAAAAGCAACATGGCATAGGTAGGAGTGTGGGTTTTGCAGCCAGAGGGACATGAATGTGAATTCTGTCTTTGTCATTTACTAGATGTAAATATAAGGCAATTATTTAATCTCTCTGAGCTCCACTTCCCTCATGTATAAAAACTGAGATAATAATAGCACTACTTCTCATGTGATTATTTTGAGGCTTAAAAATTGAGATAATAATAGCACTACTTCTCATGTGATTATTCTGAGGCTTAAATTCAAGAGTGTATATGCAGTGTCCACACAGTACTGCTGACACACTGTAAGTACTTAATCGAGTGTCACCAAGATCACTAGAATTAGTTCGTGGAACCCTGGGGCTACTAAATTCATTGGCAGAATGGCAGAATTCAAGACTGTGAGTCTTGTTTTATCTAGAGCATCTTTGTTTCTCTATGTATTTTACATATCTTTTTAAAATAAAATAAGTGATCTACACTAAATAATAATAACAGTAATAATAATGTTATAAACCACTGGACGAGCTGAGGGTTGGTTGACATTTTCTGTAGTGGACCAGACAGGAAGTGTTTTAAGCTTTGGGGACCACACATGGTCTCCATTGCATAGTCTCCTGGTTTCATTAGAGTTAGGGTTCAGGTAAGAATGAGGGTCAGGTTTAGATAGAGAATAATCCTATTTGTTAGGATAGAGCAGTGGTCGGCAAACTCATTAGTCAACAGAGCCAAATATCAACAGTACAACGATTGAAATTTCTTTTGAGAGTCGAAAACTGACTTCTGCGCATGAGCCACAAAATTTCAATCGCTCTGTACTTGCGCGCCCGCATGTGGTGTTTTGTGGAAGGGCCACACTCAAGAGGCCAAAGAGCCACATGTGGCTCGCGAGCCACAGTTTGCTGACCACTGGGATAGAGTATCGGTCACAACACAACTCTCTGTGTATAACTAACTTCTCAGGACACATAATTAAGGTTCATTTCTGTAACAGTAAAATGTGAGTTGGGCGATGAGGAGTCTACATCACAGAGTATTTGGGGATCGAGACTCCTTCCTTCTAGTGGCTTCTCCATCCACCTGGGTAGCTTCTCTGGATGGAAAGGAAAAAGAGATGGGTCCACCTTCAAGAATCTTTAAAAATCTAAAATCCTTTCTCAGCTCAGGGCTGTACAGTGTTAGGCTATGGACTGCTTTTTGCCTGGAGGCCAGCGTTTGCTCACTTCTGGACTACAGCATCTCTATGTTGCTTCTCAAGATGAACCAAACTTCTCTGAGAATCCATTCTTTTTCCTCCATCAAATAGTCTAGCTACCCCCTATAAGTTCTCATTCTATCTTTCATGGGATAATCTTGTTCATATTTATAATAGTTGTCAGATTAAGTGTCTTCATTAAAATTTTATGTGTAACATTACACAGAGTTCCTTTGTGGACAGTTTTCATAAAGATGGTCTATTAGTTTCCTGGGGCTGCCGTAACAAAGTGCCACAGACTGGGTGGCTTAAAACAACAGACGTGTATTTTCTCCTAGAGTTCTGGAGGCCAGAAGACCAAAACCAGAGTGTTGGCAGTGCTGATCTTGCTGAGGGCTCTGAGGGGAATCTGATCCATGCCTCTCTCCCTCGCTGTTCCTAGACTTGCAGATGAACATGCCAATTGCTGCCTCCATCTTCACGTGCCTCTCTCCCTTGCCGCTGTGTCCTCACATGGCCATCTCCTTATTGGATTAGGCTCCACCTAATGTCCTCATCTTAACTTCACTAAATCTGCAGACCCTATGGCCAAATAAGGCCATGTTCTCAGGTACTGGGGGTTAGGACTTACACTTTCTTTTGGGAGACACAGGTCAGCCCATAACAGGTGAGGAACAGCACAGGGCTGCCTACTTACTTGTAGGACTGTGACCTGTTAGAAGTGAGGAGGACCGTTGGGCGGCCCCATGTTGGAACAGAGATGAATACGATCAATGAGGTAACTAAACAGCTTCCTTTTTACCCTTCCTTGCCAGTGGCAGAGAGAACAGTACTATTGTAGCTGCTACCTTGAAGAATGTAGAATTTTACTTTTTAAGTGTTTGTTTTGGACATGGAACAATGAGATAGAAAATGTTGCACATTCTGTACCCTCCTTCTATTTTCAACTTACAAATGCTGTATTCAAAATACCCTAACAGCGTGACATGTGGTTACTAACCTCATTAAAAAGGAAAGCAAAAGCTTCATGGCACCCACGTCACCCCATGAGGGAGCTGCACCCTGGTGCCCTGAACAAGAAATGGACTTTCTGGTAAATTTCAGTCCCTCTGCAGAGGTCAGGATTGGAAAATCAGTACCAGCTGGTTGTAATTCTGTCCTATTTTGAAACAGATGACTTGGTCTAAGTTACAGAGACCCAATTTGCAAAGAAAAGAAACGGGGGGAAATGTTCTCTTGGTGATCTCACCGTCCTCTGCCAGAAGAGAGCCTACCAACAGGCCACAACTGGTCCAGGAAACTTGGCCCCTGCCACCCATCTCTGATATTCCAAAGCATTGCTTAGTTCTCGCTTCCGAAGTTCCACGGTGCTCACTGTGCATCTTCAGTGGCACGTATTACAGCCTACCATGTCTACAAGTCATATCTTCCTTCCTGAAGTGCAAAGTTGTTGAAATCTTGGTCTTATAATTCAAGGTGATGGAGAAGAAGCCAGTGGGAAGAGGGAAACGTGAGACGCTGGGGAGGAAGGAGAAATTTGGAAGTGAATCTTTCGGGAAAGAGGAAGGTAGGGCAAAGGGCCATATTGGAATAGCCTCTGCCCTGCACAGGACGCCAGCTGTGGGGACTGTCATTTAACTTTCCTGGCAGCCAGCGGAGCCCTTCTATTTAAAGGACCAAGACCTGGGATTGAAATAGATGTACCCAAGGGAAACTCTGCCCAAAGCTATCAACATAAAGAAGTCAATTAAGTTCTCTCTAATTTTTGTGTGTATTATGAGCTAAGTAATAGTATTGACCTCATAAAGTTGTTGCAGGGATCAAATATGACAATGAGTGAAAAGCACTTAGCACATAGCTAGCCTAGCACATAGTCTCCAAACTTCTTCAATTTATTTCCGGAGAATTTTGATAGAGTAGCTTTGAGTTAGAATCTAAGAACCTGTATATTTACCAAACACAGAAACACCTTTGGGAAACAGTGCTGTAGCAATACTTATTTTATACTTATTTTTATCACACCAGTTTGATCATCAACATCATTATCATCATCATAGGGATTTTTTAAAATAAAAAAGTTTATCTTTATTAAACATATATTAAGGCATTAATAAACTTAATCCTTAAGAATGGTTTTGGATTCAAGAGAACATAAATCATGGATATTTATTTTGGCTCTATCTGAAAGAGCAGTCTGACCTTCAAAATAATTGCCTCAGTTTCCTCATCTGTAAATAGGCTGCTGTTACTGGTGAGGGTTGTGGTAATGGTTATCTAAGAAAATTGATATAAAGTAGCTGACACACAGGAGGTTCTTCATCTATGACAGATTTTCCTTCCCTTAAGCAATGGCTTAAATACTTCTTAAAACAGTTTTTCTAAATTCTTTAACCACTAGATCTAAAAGCAGAACTGTTTTGGTTCATAGTTAAATGGGGATCTTCCTCTCTTCTCACAGAGCTCCCCTATCAGCCCTTAATTTACTTTCCCAGAGCTCTGTGTAATGTTAAAAACAACAAACAAACCGTCCTAGCTAACAGAAATGTTAACTGACATTTGACATTATGAATTTGTAAAGTGTATCTTTTGGAGACAGTCTTTATAGTATAAAACAATTTGTGCTGTCTATAAGCATTCACACGATGGGGAATTTTGCTTGAAGATAATTTCAGGGGAAGGATTCAACCATCCTGGCAGATTTCTAGTATAATTCACTGTCATCATTTTTACTGTGGTCTGATAGAGAGATGGTTTCAATGTTTGCGGAACTGGGGGGCTTGAAACCAAATTCACCTACTCCCACCTTGAAGCTCAAGGCCATTATCTCAATTTTATACTTATTTAGGTGAGGAGGGTCCTTCATTTATAAAACAAACACTTGGATCTCACTCAATAAATTCAGTGGCTATAAATCTAACTCGTGATTCATTTCCATGATTCCCTTGGGGATGAGAAGCAAGAAGAGTCTATAAAGTGCTAATAACAACTATCTGACTGGGGCACCCAAGATGGAAAGAATTAGAAGTATAGGGTCACAGTATTAAAAGGGCATTAAAATTTTCATTGTCCAATATTTTTATATAGGGACTTGTGCCCTTTTAAACTATTCAAACTAGTATTTACCCATTCTTCTTAGACATCTAAGAGTGGAGCTTTCTATACACTCTTTTCTATGTTTGATTGCTCTAATGGCTCTCAAACTTACAATCAGAAACATATATTTGATTGTTTTCTGTGATGTAATTTTCCTGGCTTTTCCCAATACTTGCATTCAATGCCTAGGGCGAAGAAGCCAAGAGGCCTAAGAACCAGCACACCTGGTGGCCAGCTTCAGACCGCAAAAGAGTACCACCCTAGTAGCTCCACAAGTGGCACACCCAAAGCGAAGTCTTGGCAGGAACCAGAGCCCATTGGGGGAATACTGTTCTGTGGGTTTCACCCCCAGTACAGCAGCTCATATACTGTGGTGGTAGGAAATCTGCACAGCCAGTCAGCCTGAGGGTCAATTACACCCACTGGCATGCCAACAATAATCAAGGCTTAACTACAACAGAAGTGCACACACAACCCACACAAGGGACACACTTGGAGCATCCAACTCAGGTGATCAGGGAGACTTCACCACTGGGCCTCACAGGGCACTCTACCAAGACTGGGAGACATAGCAGATCTATCTAATACATAGAACCAAACACAAAGAGGCAACTCAAATGGGAAGACAAAGAAAAGTGTTCCAAGTGAAAGAACAGGAGAAATCTCAAAAAAAGGAAAGAAAAGAAAAGAAATGGAGGCAAGCCAACTACCAGATACAGAGTTCAAAACACAGGGTATAAGCATGCTCAAGAAACTTAGTGAGAACTTAAACAAAGAGATAATAAGCATAAAAAATGGACATAAAAACCATGAAAAAATAACTAGTCAGAAATTAAGAATATAATAACTGAAATAAAGAATACAGTAGAAAGAATCAAGAGCAGATTAAAGTAGATGATAGAATCAGCAATTTGGAAGACAAGGTAGCAAGAAACACCAATTCAGAACAATAACAACAACAACAAAAATTAAATGGGGATAGTTTCGGGACCTCTGGGACAACATCAAGTGAAACAACATTCACATCATAGGGAGAATCACCAAAAGGAGAAGAGACCTATTTGAAGAAATAATGACTCAAAAAATTTATTAACTTGGTAAAGAAAATATATACACAAATCCAGGAAGCACAAAGAGTCCCAAACCAAACGACCCCAAATAGTCCTACACCAGAACATATCATATTCAAAATGGCAAAGATTAAAGATAAAGAGAGAATCTTAACAGCAGCAAGAGAAAGGCAGTTAGTTACCTACAAGGAAGCTTTCACAAGACTATCAACTGATTTCCCAACAAAAATTTTTAAGGCCAGAAGGCATTGGCATGAAATATTCAAAGTGATACAAAGGCAAGTTCTACAACAAAGACTGATCTACCCAGCAGGACTAAGAGCTTCCCAGACAAGGAAAAGCTAAATGACTTTTTCATCACCAAACCAGTATTATAAGATATGTTAGAGACTTCTTTACAAAGAAGAAGGGGGCGAGGGAAAGAACATTAATATGAGCAATAAAATGGAGTAATCACTTTTTTATTAAATTTATTGGGGTGACATTAATTAATAAAATCATACAGATATCAGGGGACCAATTCCATAATATATCATCTATATGTTGTATTGTGTGTTCACCACCCCAAGTCAAGCCTCCTTTAATCATCATCACCCCTTTACCATCTCCTATCTCCCCCTATCCCCTTTTCTCTCAGGTAATCACCATACTGTTGTCTTTGAGGGATTTTTTTAATTAATCCTTTCACCTTTTTCACCCAACACCCTACCCGCAGCCCCCCACCCACCCAACAGTTGTCATTTTGTTTCCTATGAGTCTGTTTCTATTTTGTTCATTATATTCCACATATAATTGAAATTATATGGTATTTGTTTTTCTCTGAATGGGTTCTTTTACTTAACATAATATTCTCCATGTCAATCCATGCTGCCACAAAGGATAAGATTCCCTTCTCTTTTATGGCCAAGTAGTATTCCAGTGTGTAAATATGCCACAGCTTTATTATCCACTCATTTACTGATAACACTTGGGCTGCTTCCAAATATTGGCTACTGTAAATAACACTGCAGTGAACATAGGATGCATATATTCTTTCAAATTTGTGTTTCTGTTTTTTTCAGATATGTTTCTAGAAGTGTAATCACTGGGTCATAAGGCAGTTCCATTTTTAATTTTTTGTTAACTCTGTAATGCTTTCCACAGTGACTGCACCAGTCTACATTCCCACCAATCGTCCATGAGGGTTCCCTTTTCTTCACATCCTCACCAGCATTTGTTGTTTGTGGATTTATTGATGGTAGCAATTTTGGCAGGTATGGAGTGATATCACATTGTGGTTTTAATTTGCATTTCTCTGGTGATTAGTGACATTGACCATCTTTTCATATGTTTATTGATCATCTGTATGTCCTCTTTGGAGAAGTCTTATTCAGGTCCTTTGTCCATTTTTCAATTGGCTTATTTGTTTTTTTGTAATGAGTTTTATAAATTCTTTATAAATTTTGGATATTAACCCGTATTCAGATGTATCATTGGCAAATATGTTCTCCCATTCAGTGGGTTGTCATTTAATTTTGTTGATGGTTTCCTTTGCTGTGCAAAACCTTTTTAATTTGATGTAGTCCTATTTGTTTATTTTTTCTTTTGTTTCCCTTGCTCAAGTAGATAGATTAAGAAAATATTGCTACAAGAAATGTCTGAGATTTTATTGCCTATGTTTACTTCTAGAGTTTTTATACTTTCTAGTTAACATCTAAATCTTTACTTCATTTTCAGTTTATTTTTATGTGTGACATAAAAAGGTGGTCTAGTATCATTTTTTGCATATATCTGAACAATTTTCCCCAAACCATTTATTGAATAGACTCTCTCTACCCCATTGTATGTTTTTGCCTCCTGTCAAATATTAATTGACTATAAAGTTGTGGGTTTATTTTGGGGACTCTATTCTGCTCCATTGATCTATATGTCTGTTTTAATACTAGTACCATGCTGCTTGGATTACTAAGGCCTTGTAGTAAAGTTCAATATCAGGTAGCCTGATTCCTTCAACTTGGTTCTTCTTTCTCAAGATTGCTGTGGCTACTCTAGGTCTTTTGTGGTTTCATATAAATTTTTGGAATATTTGTTCTAGTTCTGTGAAATATGCCATTATTATCTTGATAAGAATCTATAGATTGCTTAGGGTAGTATGGATTTTATAATGGTGTTAATTCTTCATATCCATAAACATGGTATAGTCTTCTACTTATTTGTACCTTCTTCAATTTCTTTCTTCAGTGTTTTATAATTTTCCAAGTATAGGTCTTTTATATCTTTGGCTAAATTTATTCCTTAGTTGTTATTTTTTTAGTGAAATTGTAAATGGGATTGTTTTCTTAGTTTCCCTTTCTGTTAGTTCATTATTGAATAATCACTTTAAATGTAAATGGATTAAATGCTTTAATCAAAAGACATAGGGTAGCTGAATAGATAAGAAAACAAGATCCATACATATGCTGTCCATAAGAGATCAAATACAGATAAAAAGACACACACAGACTACAAAGTCATACTAATCAAAACAGTATGGTACTAGCATAAAAACAGACATATAGATCAAAAGAACAGAATAGAGAGCCCAGAAATAAATTCACACCTTTATAGTCAATTAATATTTGACAAAGGAGGCAAAAATATACAATGAGTTAAAGATATTATATTCAATAAATGGTGTTGGGAAAATTGGACAGATACATGCAAACCCAACACCAAAGAAACAGACAATCCATTAAAAAATGGGCAAAGGACCAGAATAGATACTTCTCCAAAGAGGACATACAGATGGCCAATAAACATATGAAAAGACGGTAAAGTCACTAATCATCAGAGAAATGCAAATTAAAACCACAATGTGTTATCACCTCATACTTGCCAGAATAGCTACCATCAATAAATCAACAAACAACAAGATGGTGAGGATGTGGAGAAAAGGGAACTCTTGTGCACTGTTGGTAGGAATGCAGACTGGTGCTGCCACTTTGGAAAGTAGTATGGAGTTACCTCAAAAAATTATAAATGGAACTGCCTTATGATTCAACAATTCTACTTCTAGGAATTTATTTGAGGAAATCTGAAACACTAATTTGAAATTATATATGCACCTGTATTTTTTTGAAGCATTATTTACAACAGCCACAATTTGGAAGCAGCCCAAATGTCCATCAGTAGACTAGTGGATAAAATAGCTATGGTACATTTCCACAATGGACTACTACTCGGCTATAAAAAGTAAAAAAAAAAAAAAAAAAAAAAAAAAAATTTAACGTTTGTGACAGCATGGATGTACTTGGAGAATATTATTCTAAGTGAAATAAGCCAGTCAGAGAAAGATATTATTGTAAATGAAATAATCCAGTCAGAGAAATTTCACTCATATGTGGAATTTAATAAACAAACTGAACTAACAAGCAGAATAGAGGCAGACTCATAGATAGAGAGCAGACAGACAGTTCTGATGGGGGAGGAGAAGAGGGGAGGAGTTATAGAAAGGAGAGAATTGAACAAAAAAGAAAAAAAAGAGAAACAACTCATGGACATGGACAACAATGTAAAGATTGCGGTGGGGGGGGGGAGGGTGTTGGGTGGAAGGAAGGGAGGGTGCTGGGTGGAGGTGGAAGAGGGTATAGGGGAGGTAAATGGTGGTGAAAAACATAAAATAAAGAAATAAAAAAACCCACACAGACTGAAAGTAAAGGGAAGGGAAAAGATAATTCATGCAAATGGAAACAACAAAAAACAAAACTACGCTGGTGTATAATACTTTATCAGATAAGGTAGGCTTTAAAAAACAAAGGGTGAAATAAGAAACAAAGAAGAACATTACATAATAATAAAGGGGTAAATTCAACAAAAGCATATAATAATTGTAAACATTTATGGACCCAACATAGGAGCATTTTAAATATTGGATAGGAGCAAACAAATATTAATGGACATAAAGGGAGAGATTGACAATAATACAGTCATAGTAGGGGACTTTACTATCTCATTGATATTAATAGGTAGATCTTCCAGACAGGAAATCAACAAGAAAACAGCAGCTTTAAGTGACATAGGAGTACACATGGATTTAATTGAGCATTTCACCCCAACTCAGCAGGACATACTAGTATAATCTTTTCAAATGTGCCTGGAACATTTTACAGGATAGACCACACATGTTGGGCAACAAAACAATTCTCAATAAATTTAAGAAGAATGAAATCATATCAACTATTTTCTCCAACTACAATTGAATTAAACTGGAAATAAATTAGAGAAAAAATACACTGGAAAAAAAACCCCTAAAAAATGTACAAACACACAAAAGCTAAATAACATGCTACTGAAAAATGAATGTGTTGCCCGGTTGGTGTGGCTCAGTGTTCAGCATTGACATATGAACAAGGAAGTCACTGTTCATTTCCTGGTCAGGGCACATGCCTGGGTTGCGGCCTTGATCCTCAGTGTGGGGCATGCAGAAGGCAGCCAATCAATGATTCTGTCTCATCATTGATGTTTATATCTCTTTCTCCCTCTACCTTCCTCTCTGAAATCAATAAAAATATATATATTTAAAAAAGGAAAATAAATGGGTTAATAATGGGATCAAGGAAGAAATCAAAAGATACCTTGAAACAAATGAAAATCAGAACACCACAACTCCAAACCTATGGGACACAAGCAAAGCAGTCCTTAGAGGGAAATTCATAGCAATGCAGGCCTTCCAAAAGAAACAAGAAAAATCTCAAATAAACAATCTAAATTTATACCTAAAGGAACTAGAAAAAGAAAAACAAAGTAAGCCCAAAGTGAGTAGGAAGAAGGAGCAGAAATTAAAGAAATAGAGTCTAAAAAAACCAAAACAAAAGATTAATGAAACCAATAATAAACAATATTGATAAACCTTTAACCAGACCCATCAAGAAAAAAAGGGAGAGGACCCAAATAAATAAAATCAGAAATAAAAGAGAAGTGACAACTGACACTACAGAAATAAAAAGAATTATAAGAAAACTAGAGGCCCGGTGCATGAAATTTGTGCATGGGGTGTGTGTCCCTCAGCGCAGCCTGCACCCTCTCTAATCAGTACCCCTCGAGGGATGTCCGACTGCCCGTTTAGGCCCAATCCCTAAACGGGCAGTCAGACATCCCTCTCACAATCCAGGACTGCTGGCTCCCAACTGCTCGCCTGCCTGCTGTCCTGATTGCCCCTAACCACTTCTGCCTGCCAGCCTGATCACCCCCTAACCACTCCCCTGCCAGCCTGATTGATGCCTAACTGCTCCCCTGCCAGTCTGTTTGCCCCTAACTGCCCTCCCCTGCAGGCCTGGTCCCCCGCAACTGCCCTTCCCTCCAGGCCCAGTTGCCCCCAACTTCCCTCCTCTGCCAGCCTGGTCACCCCTAACTGCCCTCCCCTGCAGGCTTGATCTCCCCCAACTGCCCTCCCTTGCAGGCCTGGTCCCTCCCAGCTGCCCTCCCCTGCTGGCCATCTTGTGGTGGCCATCTTGTGTCCACATGGGGTCAGTTATCTTTGACCACATGGGGCAGGCAGCCATCTTGTGTGTTGGAGTAATGGTCAATTTGCATATTATTCTTTTATTAGATAGGAGAATTAGATAGGATAGAGGCCTGGTGCATGGGTGGGGGCCGGCTGGTTTGCCCTGAAGGGTGTCCCAGATCAGGGTGGGGGTTCCCTTGGGGCATGGGGCAGCCTGGCTGAGGGTTCTGTGGTGGTTGGCAGGCTGGCCATGCCCCTCAGTGACCCAAGCTGAGGCCCTGGTATCTGGGATTTATTTATATTCTATAATTGAAACTTTGTAGCCGTAAGCAGAGGCCAAGGCAGGCCAGGGCTGCAGAAACTTGGCTTTCTCCATCACCGGGGGCAAGTCAAGCCTCCTGCTCTCTCCAGCTCCGTGGCTGCTGCCATTTTCGTTGGGATTTATTTATCTTCTATAATTGAAACTTTGTAGCCTTAAGCGGAGGCCAAGGCAGGCCAGGGCAGGCAAAAAGCTTGGCTTCCTCCATTGCAGGGAGGAAGCCTCCTATTCTCTCTGTGGCCACAGCCATCTTGGTTGGGTTAATTTGCATACTCACTCCTGATTGGCTAGTGGGTGTGGCTGGTGGATGTAGCGGAGGTGTGGTCAATTTGCATAATACTCTTTTATTAGATGGGATATTATGAATAGTATGCCAACAAATTGGACAATCTAGAAGAAATGGATAAATTCCTAGAAACGTACACTGTTCCTTAACTGAATCAAGAAGAGACAGAAAATCAAATAGGCTAATTACTACCAACAGAGATGAATCAGTAATTGTAGAGAACAGCTATAGGGTCAAGCCTTGGACTGACCTGTGGCAGGGCCACAAACAAGTCCCAGCTTAGAGGGCAGAGCCCTCCTAGCATAATTAAGTTTAACCTTATAGTCCTCCCTAGTTCCTTCCTAGGTAGCTAATGGGCTGTGGGAGGTGCATCAAGCTGCCAAAACAAGGTGAAACTCACAAAAACATTGTAAACATGTTGCCACTTCACTTGTGTTGCTTTGTGTGCTCTGACTATAAAATAAAGACTCAGCTTGCAGGCCATGACACTGTCTCTCTAATCAGAGGACAGCATCTCACTTAGCCCCAACTTTATTCTCTTATCTGTCTTTTCTGATCATTCACTGCCCACCCACACACCCCCCCCACCACCACTAGCCACCCTTCAGGCTCACCCATGGATGTGCTAGAGTGGCACAAGTAATCAAAAGATTCCTAACAAACAAAAGTCCCAGACCAGAGGGCTTCACAGGTGAATTTTTCAAAGAAGTAATAAAACTTTATACTTCTCAAATGATTTCAAAAAAATTCAAGAGGAATAAAGGCTCCAATGCTCATTTTATGAGTCCTATATTACTCTGATTCCAAAACCAGACAAAGACATCACAAAAAATAAAATTATAGACTAATATCTTTGAACATATATGCAAAAATTAGTACAATATCTGCAAATAAATAAATGCAATACATCATATAAACAAAATGAAAGATAAAAATTATATGATCATATCAATGGTATAATCATGCAAACGATAAAGCATTTGTCAAAATCCAGCACCCATCTATACTAATAAAGAGAAATATGCAAATTATCCATTACAGCATCACATCATGACTGGATCAGCAAGGCCTGGGGTAGGATAGGATACAATAGGAAGGGATAAGAAAGGAGAGGGAGAGGAAAGCAGGCCTTGCATGCAGAAAGGCTGAGAGGAGAAAAGGAAATACAGAAAAGGAACAAGAAAAAGATGCAGAAATGGAAAAGGGAAGAAAACTCAGGGCTTCACATGGGAGGGGGTGGTGATGGTGGTGGGGGCGAGGAGCAGGTGCACCCGGTGAGGGGTGGGGCAGGAGCCCTGCCCAGATGTGGGAAGAGGGCGGTGACCCCTGGTGCGGGCCATTGGTGGAGAGGTGCCCATTGGTCCGGGATTGAGTGGTGGACGGTCTAAGGCCTTCTGGGCAGAGATGCTCCTGCTTTGTGGTGGCAGCAGCAGCATCTGGGCCGGAAGGGCCTCAGCCGCCCTTGCTGGGTCAGGCATCCCAGGCAGGGAATGGGAGCAGGATGGTGATGGGGATGCCAGGGAAGCTGGAGTGGCGAAGACCTGGCTGGAGCTGAGCCCTGGGCTGGTGATTAATGCCCTTCTACCCCCAAACAGAAGCTTTAAGAAGGGAAGGAGGGAAGAACTTTATAAAGGAGTCAGTAGAGAGCAGAGTTAAAGAAGGAAAGAGGATATATGAGTGAACTGTAGGAGCTAATGAAAATCAACTATAGTTGTATACTGGGGACAGACTTTAAAAGTAGGAGTCAGAAAAGAAAAAAGATAAATGATAGTGAATAATTAGGTAGGTAGATAGATAGATATTAAAACAGTGGAAGAAAGTAGAGAATAATGTATGGGAAAGGTAGGATGAGAGAGAAAGAGGGAGGGGAGAAAAGTGTTAAAGGGGAGTTGGTAGAGCTTAAAAGGAGAATGGGAAGAAGGAAGAAATGGGGGAGGGAACAAAGCAGGTCTGAGGGAGGAAATGAAGAAAAAATTAAGGTGGGAAGGAAGGAAAAGGTGAGGGAGAAGAGGGGTAAAGATAAAGGAAAGGAGGAATGTGGGTAGGAGAAAATGGGAAGAAGGATGATGAAACAGAAGTAGGAAATAAGGAGGAAAGAAAGTTTATAAATGATGAGTCAGTAGAAAAATGTGTTACATAAAGGAGAGAGAAAAATTGTGTGAGAGGAGAAGCCAATAAGGAAGTCAAATACAATTGTGTGTGAAGGGAATAAGATTTTTAAAAAAGTTAATAGGGTTGACCAGGCTGGCAGGGAAGGGCAGTTAGGGGAATCAGGCAGGCAGTCAGAGTGGTTAGGGCAGGCAGGCAGATGAGTGGTTAGGAGCCAGAGGGCCTAAACTGGCAGTTGGACATCCCCTGAGGGCTCCCAGATTGGAGAGGGTGCAGGTGAAGCTGAGAGACACCCCCCCCTCAGTGCATGAATTTCATGCACTGGGCCTCTAGTTTATTATAAAAACTCTGAGCAAAGTGGGGATAGAGGGAACATACCTCAACATAATAAAGACTATATATGGCAAACACAGCTACCATTACACTCAACAGAGAAAACTAAAAGCATTTTTTTTTCAGATCAGGAACAAGGCCAAGGTAATCCAATTTTCACCACTTTTATTCAATGTAGCATTGGAAGTCCTAGCCACAGCAATCAGAAAAGAAGAAGAAATAAAAGACATACAAATTGGAAAGGAAGAAGTAAAACTGTCATTATTTGCCAATGACATGATACTGTATATAAAGAACTCTAAAAATGCAATCAAAAACCTACTTGAACTGATAAATGAATTCAGCAAATAGAATACAAAATTAATATCCAGAAAATGGCTGCATTTTATACACCAATAATGAACTATCAGAAAAAGGAATTAAGAAAACACTTTCATATATAATTGTGTCAAAAAATAAAATACCTAGGAATAAATTTAACCAAGGAAGTAAAAGTCCTGTACTCAGAAAATTATAAGACTTTGAAGAAGACACAAATAAATGGAAGCATATACCATGCTTGTGAATAGAAAAATTAACACTGTAAAAATGTCCATACTACCCAAAGTAATCTATAGCTTTTTATGGAATCCCTATCAAAATGCCAATGTAATACCTTAATCAATAAAGAGAAAAAAGAAAAAAAATGTCAATGGCATTTTTCACAGGATTAGCACAAATAATTCTAAAACATATATGGAACCAAAGAGACCCCAAAGAGCAATAGAAATCTTGAGAAAAAGGAACAAAGTTGGAGGTATCACACTACCTGATATCAAGCTATACTACAAGGCTATAGTAATTAAAACAGATACATAGATAAATGGAATAGAATAGAGAGCTCAGAAATAAAACCATACTTATATGATCAACTAGTATTTGACAGAGGAGAAAAGAATATGCAATGGGGTAAAGATGGTTTATCAATAAGTGATGTAGGCAAAATTGGACAGATACATGCCAAAAAAGAAAACAGACCACCTTTTTACACCATATTCAAGAATAAACTCAAAATGGATTAAATAGATAAGTGTTAGACTCAAAATTATAGAACTTGTAAGAAAACATAGGCAGCAAACTGACATTTGTCTCAGTAATATTTTTTTACATAGCTCCTTGGGCATAGGAAAAAAAAGAAAAATTAAACAAATGGGACTACACCAAGCTAAAAAGGTTTTGCACAGCAAATAAAATCATCAACAAAATGAAAAAATAGCCTACTGAATGGAAGAAGATATTTGCCAATGATACATTTGATAAGGGGTTGATATCCAAATTTTTAAAGAACTCATACAACTCAACACTAAAAAAAAATCCAATTAAAAAAAAATGGACAGAGAACCTGAATAGACACTTCTCCAAAAGACAACATACAGCTGACCACTATAAAAAACAATGTGGAGGTTCTTTTAAAAAATAGAACTACCTTATTACTCAGCAATTCCACTTCTGGGCTTATATTCAAAGCAATCCAACCATGAATTCAAAAAGATATATGCAACCCTATGTTCACTGCAGTGCTATTTACAATACCAAGATATGGAGTTAACCCAGGTGCCCATCCATAGAGGAGTGGATAAAAAAGCAGTGGTACATATATACAATTGAATATTACTCAGCCAACTCACCAAATAGATGGACCTAAAGTGTTTTGTACTGGGTGAAATAAGACAGTGAAAGACAAATACCATGTGAATGTACTTATATGTAGAAAATAAACAAAACAGAAACAGACTCATAGATATAAAGAACAACATCCGGTTGCCAGATGGGAGGGATGTGGGGGGAATGGGAGAAAAAGCTCAAAAGACTAAGAAGCTACAAATAGTCACGAGGATGTAAAGCACAACGAAGGAAATACAGTCAATAATATTGCAATAACTATGAATAGTGCCGGATGGGTAGTTGACATTATCAGGGTGATCACTTCATAGATTATCTGACTGTACATCTAAAACAAATATAAAATAATACTTAATGTGAACTACAATTAAAATATTTTAATTAAATAATATTTAAGGTTGACTAGGTGTAGTAAAATGATTGCTTTCACTCAGTGATTAGGAGAGAGTTAACAGATAAGATAACATCCATGTTTTAAAAAAATCTCTCAAAATAAAACGTGTTGAAAATGAAAACAACAACAACAAAGATTGCTCTCTAAGGGTGGCTTGTAGTGCAGGGAGCCTTTAAATAACTAAATCCCACCTTATCCCAGAGGTGCCATCTCTTAAGAGGAAAGGATATATAGGCAAGGAAAAACAAGGCAACTATTTTTATTTGGGTCTCTGGTCGTAAATTAGTTCCCTCAAATTGGATTGGATCATACAGAGGCTTTACCTCCATCTCTCTTGTCCCCCAAGCTCAAGTCTGGGTGCAGGAACCTGTACTCTAGTTAAGTGAAAACTGCATTTTGTAATAGCACACTCAAAGCTCCCAGAAAGATGGGGAATAAGAACATCTATTATTTGGGCTAGAGTAACTCAATAACAGAGACTTCTAATATCTCAGTGGTTGAACACAATTAAATTTTATTTCTCATATTGGAATACAAAACAAGTTAATGGAGGAGGGTACTCCACTCCACACAGTCTCTCAGGGACCTAGAATTTTTTCCATCGAATGACTTCCATCTTCCAGGGCCCATGAGGCCTCCTCTTCTTTTTTAATTAAAACATTTTAATTTTGACATTATTGCATGAGTCCCCCTTCCCCCTGACTTTTGCCCACCTCCATCCTCTGCCTGCCTCCCCATTTCTTGGCCTTTTCCAAATTATTGTCCATGTCTGTGGGGTATGCATATATGTTCTTTAGCTATTTCCTTCACCTTCCTTATCCACTTACCCCTCTCCCCTCCCCTCAGGCACCGACCAGTCTGTTCCATGTATCCATGCTTCTGGTTCCATTTTGTTTATTAAATTCCACATATTAGTGAGATCATATGGTACTTATCTTTCTCTGACTGGCTTATTTCACTTAGCATAATACTCTTCAGGTCCATCCACACTGTCACAAATGGTAAGACTCCCTTCTTTTCACAGTCAAATAGCAATCCATTGTGTAGGTGGCCAACAGACATATGAAAAATGCTCAAGGTCACTAATTATCAAAGATATGTAAATAAAAGCTACAATGAGGTATCACCTCACACCTGCCAGAATGGCTACTATCAGTAAGTCAACAAACAACAAGTGCTGGCAAGGATGTGGAGAAAATGGGGGAAAAAAGGTATGGAGTTTACTCAAAAAATTAAAAATGGAACTTCGTTTTGACCCAGCAATCCAACTTCTAGGAATATATCCTAAGAATCCTGAAACACCAATCAGAAAGAATGTATGCACCCCTATGTTCATAGCAGCATTATTTATAATAGCCAAGATCTGGAAATAGCCCAAGTGCCCATCAGCAGATAGGTGGATAAAAAAGCTGTGGTACATTTAGACAATGGAATTGAGGCATCCTCTTAATGGAAAAGAAAAGAAAAGATATCATGGAGCAATTTTTATCTTGAGAACTATATGGCTCACTTGCATCCCCATTTAAGAACCCAGACACAGGGCAACCCTTATTTGTAAGACGGTCACTTAGCTCTATGCCCAGGAAAGGAGAAATGGCTTTGGTAAGCACCTGTCATAGAGAAAGACCTTGTCCCCAAAACCTAATAATTTGGCTGGCCTAAGCCACTTACTCCAGGCAATCACAGAAAATGGAGGTCCACAGAGGGAAAATGAAAAGCCATATGTGGAAGAGGACAAAAAAAACTAATTCACAAAATCATGAACTTCTAGTTCCCAGTAGAGGTGGCCCATCACTGTCCTGGGATCTGAATTATTATCTTCGTATTTCACCTTAGAAGAAGAGTAACAGAATTGAGAGGTTGTGAGTATGGAGCCAATAAAGTTCTGTCTTCAACGAGCAGCCAATACCTGGTTTCCCTAAAAATCTGTATTTTATCTTCATTACTCCTTGTTTTAACTCTACCTCCCACTGAGTACTATTCAAAGTTCCCAGAAGCAAGAAATGGTATCCAGGGCATATAAACTGTTACATTAAAAGTATGAGTTTTTAATGTATAATTTTTATTTTGTTATTTTCCCCCGAGGGACTAATTATTCAATTCAGATAATTTATCACTAGATGGTAGGTAATAATGACAGCTAATGATACCTAACAACTACCTCTGCTTCATGTCAAACACTAGTCTAAGCACTTTAAAGTGTTACCTCTTTAGTTCCTCTAACAGCCTGTGAAACAGGTCTTACTTTTATTTTCTACATTGTACAGCTGGGAAACGGAAACACAAAAGGTTAGGTAACTTGTCCAAGGTCGCACCACCATAACTGTGGCCAGAATTCCAATTTAAAAAAAGAACAAGGTCTTAACCACTATATTCAACAGCTTTGGTGCCAAAAGCCGAACGTCCCCTCAGAGTATTGAAGTGAGAACCACAGATAAGCAAGATTTTGCACTCAATTATTGTTTTTTCTATCAAAAATAGAACTTTTAAGTTTATTTAAAGCATAACACTACTGTTACCATGGCATTACATTTTAAAAGGTTTACAGCAAGATATAAAAATAAGTTTCTAGAAACACGTAAGCACCTTTTCTATTCATCTTATCGAGGTGTCTTAACCCTTTCCTCTCTACTTATATTGAATTTAAAGCAAGAACCTCTTATTTACTTTCTCATCAATGGTACTTACTAATAGTTTTGCTCTTTAGATTCTTTTTTATTGCATGGAAACTTACATAATTACATTTCAGAATATCTCAGCAAATGATATACCTTCTTTATTTCCATCTTCTATCAACATTCTCTTAAATATCCTGTCAAATTTTCCTTCCCCAAGAAAAAAATAATCAGGGCATGTTTTTTTGCATTATATATCCTCATTATTTTTCTTTCCATTCTGAACCATTTCCTCCAACTGGCCAGTTATTTTTACTCTCGTTTTGTCTCTGTGCCATTCGAGATGAAAAGCTTTCATGTTTCTTTCTTGCTGTTTTCCAGGGCACAGCCAAGAACATAGGGCTTGGTGTTGAACAGCAGTGGCGGGGACATCACGTGCTTTGCTTCAAAGCTTCTGGGGGGAAGCAGTAAGTGCTTCGTCATGAATTGCAATGTTGTAAGGGTTTTATTTAGATGCTCTTTATCAGATTGAGGAAGTTCCCTTCTATTTCTAGTTTGTTGGGAATTCAGATCATGAATGGATATAGAATTTTGTCAAATGGTTTTTCTGCATCAATTGATATAATCATATAGAATTCATTCTATTTTAGACTGCTATTTTGGTGAATTTTACTGATTGATTTTTAAATATTGAATTAGGCTTAAATTCCCAAGATATATTCCATAGATTTGTGGTGCTTCCTTCTTTCTTCTTTGTATACATTGTTATACATTTGCTACTTTTTTTTTTTATCTATATTCATGGGCAATGTTAGGCTATAGTTGTCTTTCTTTTTGTACTGTTTCTGTCTGGTTTTAGAATCACAGTAATGATAGTCTCATTGATTGAGTTGAGAAGTTTATCCTTCATTCTACTTTCAGAGAGAGATATAGGGTTGGTGTTATTTCCTTTAAAAGTGTTAGGTGAAAATTTCCAGTGAAATCACCTGGGTCTGAAGAATTTTCTTAGAAAGCTTTTTAAGTACTAATTCAATTTCTTTAAACGTTCTAGGGCTATTCAATTTGTCTATTACATTTTGAGTGCGGTTAGGTAATTTATGGTCTTTTCAACAAATGGTATTGAAACAATTCAGCATTCACATGCAAAAAAATAAACCTCTATCTAAACCTCACACCTTATAAAAAATTAACTAACATATGCATCCTAGATCTAAATGCAAAATTATAAAGCTAAGAAGAAAATTTTCATGACTTTGGTTAGGTGAAGAGCTCTTAGATACAACACCAAAATCATCATCTATCAGACAAATAAAAAAATACATAAGAATTTATCAAAACTGAAAATTTTCTCTAAGAAAGACACTATTTAACAGAATGAAAAGACAAACTACAAACTTGAATTTTAAATTATATATTTAGCTAAGAATTTGTATCCTAACTATGTAAAGAATAATCAAAATTTAGTACTAGGAAAACATATAAGCCAAGTAAAAAAAATGGTCAAAATATTTGAATAGATACTTCACCAAAGTGGATATATATATATTTAGATCACCTGGGTGCATTAGGGAAATGCCAACTTGAAAACAAGGTATTTAGATTTAAGTGCTATGCCCCATTAAAATTCCACTTATAGAGAAAATCGCTATTATCAACAAGTTCTGAAATATTAAACATGGGCATTCAGGAGGGTTGTTAATTAATTAAAAGGCAGGAAACAGACTCAAAGTTGGTTACTCCAAATGGGGACTAGAGCTAGCAGTATCTTATATCTGGAGGGCAAAGCCCAGAAGGTCAGATTGGGACCCAGCCAAAATGCCCAACAAACGGGGTTCAGCATCTAAGCAAGAGTCTGAGTACCAGCCACAGTGCTTTCCAAGTTCTCCATCAATGTCTGCCATGTGGGAGCAAATGGACTCTGCAGTCTGAAGGAGGTGACTGGCTGAGAAATGAAGACCCCAGTGAGTTCTGACACATCTACTGGATGCCTAAATATCAAGGCATAGGAATTTTAAAAAGAAAAAAATGGAAGGCATAAAAGAGGCTTTACTTTCTTAATTATAGTATAAGCTGAAAACCTTATGAGGAAAAATCAAATTCTTCCCTCTTCTTTCCATCTTACGTCTGAATGAAATTGGTTCTATATGTTTATTGAATCTTAAAGGGAAATTTTATGGTTAACTACTTCCTGCAGTGGAATGTTTTCTTTGACAACTCATATTTACTATAATTCATTTGGAGAATGACCACACAGTTTGACAAGAAGACACAGCTTGTGTGCTGGCTGCTGAATTACTACATTTCTGAATGTTCCTCATGCAAATCTTCCAGTTCCTTTTCAAAGCAATTAAAATATTTCTAATACACATAAAGAATGACAGCAAATTAAAGCAATAATAACATTTATTTCATTATTTTAATTTTTCCATGGTGTTTGGGGCCTTTCTGGTAAAAAAAAAAAAAAAGGAAGCTAGGTTTTGGAATCATATAGCTATAAAAGACATTAGACATGCATATAGCTATGTATGACTTTAGGCAAATTACCTAACTTAGGTGGACTTCAGTTGCATTATCGTAAAGTATTTCACATCATAGAGTACAATAGGCTTGAACCCCCAAAATAGTCAGGCTCTAACTCCTGTAATCTGTGAATGTTACTTTATTTGAAGGGGGGAAAAAGACTTTGCAAGTATGATTGAATTAAGTATTTCAAGGTCGGGAAATTACCCTAAATTATTGGGTTGGACTCTAAATGCTATCACATGTCTCCTTATAAAAGGAAAGCAGAGAGAGAGAGAGGAGAAAGAGAGAGAGAGAAAGAGAGAGAGAGAGAAGCTACACCACAGAGGAGGAGATGGCAATGCAAAAACAGAGGCAGAGATTGTAGTGATGCAGCCACAAGCCAAAGAATCCTGGTAGCTGCCAGACACTGAAAGGGGTGAGGAGCAGATTCTCCCTTGAGCCTGCTGACACCTTCATTTCAATTTAGTGGTGCTGATTTCAGACTTCATGCTCCAGAACTGTAAGAGATAAATTTCTGTTTTAAGCCACCAAGTTTGCAGTAATTTGTTATGGCAGCCACAGAAACGAATATACATATAAATATCATATACACACATATATATGTACACATATACATATACATATGCATTATATGCAAAGTGTTACCAATTTAGGTCACCTAGGGCCTACTGTGGGGACTCAGTGCCTGGGCAAAAACCTTTGTCTTTCTAAGGCTCCTTTCTCCATTTGGTGTCGTTGAGCCCAAAATGAAATTGAAGCTGAGTATTCAGTAACACAAGCTTTATTCAAAGGCCAGAGAATAGAGAAGCAGGAGTCAGACTCACAGATCAACTTTTCATTCTAGAGAAGTCCAAGGGGATTATTATTATGGGGGCAACATAATGAAGAGGAGGCACATGCATTCGTTTTCGAAAATGGGTCTGTCTCTTTCTGGTATCGGGGCATCACCCTTTCTTTCCTTATATGGTCCCGGTGGGACCTGTCATGGCCCAGCGGTGCCAGTCAGCACCCTAATGGTTATGATCAGGGTGTGATGTGGGGAGGGATTCTTGGAGGCTAGACCCATGGCTCAGGCTGGCTCTGGCTGATTTTGTTATGTTAGCTCTCTTTCTCTGGTTTTTCCTGTAACTGAAATGTAAACAAGGTTTCAACAGCCAGGAGCCTACAGCCATGCTGACAAAATCCCCCCTCTCATTATCTACTGCTCCTCATTCTTGAGGGGCTCTGACGGGCAAAAGCCAGTCTTCTGTAATTGTTTCCTGATGAAATGGGACGCTTGCGGGGTTTGATTAGAGGAACAGAAAGTTTCCTAGCCATCTTTAAGTAAGTCTGATTGTCATCTGGCTGTAGTCCTAATTGTTTGTAATCCTGGGAAATTACCATCTGCAGTTTAATTGTTTCTAAGCACTGACTTACAAATTTTGTAATCAATTTAATGGACGTGATCCAAGGATTAAAAGAAGGGCTTAGACTTCTTATTATGACTACTGTAATAAGTGGGCTTAAAAGTGGGCCTAAATTTGGAATATTTTGTTTAGGATGGGGGTCTAGGACCAGGGTTTGGTATTTTCTAGGATGGTTATATTTTTCTTTAGGACTTCTAGACTCTTCTACTTTTCCTGATGTGTTTATGTAAAAGCAACATTCCTCCCCTGGCATGGCACAAGCTCCTCCTACTCCCCCAGTGCTCTTCAATCCTGGAAGACCAGCTCAGCCCAGGAGTAGAGAGCTGTGTGTTGTGCTTCTAGAGCCATGATGGTGACATTCACGACTCCTGAAGTAGGATAGAGATGTTTCTAATTGACTGTAACTGAAATGGAAAGATAAATACATTCTTTTCATTTTCTAGGTCACTGGTCTCTATGAACCAGAAGAGTCCCGCTATATTGTGTGTCCTAACTGCTCCTGCCCATTCTAGGGTTGCCAGTGCTTAAAACTCAGAAATTTAATTGAGAATTCTAAAGACTGGGTCCAAGACTTCCTTTTACTAGCTGTTTTGTTTTGTTTGAATGCAGTACATAGAAAGAAGCCAAGATTGGGGATTTTTCCCGAGGACTCCAGGTGGGGTAAGTTATATACTTTCAGGGATTGCCCTAGTGACAGTGCAGGTCCCTCACCACCATCTGGGTAGGCTGAAGACAAAATAGGTACCACACAGCCAGAAGTTCCTTTTTCCCTTAAGTGAAATTGCTGTGGTACTAGTATATCCCTGTATTCAAGCATAAATGTGTAGGGTGTTAATGCCAACCAATGAGGGTTCTACCAAAGGGTCCTATGGTTTCCATGGATCAAACTGTACTGGGCATATTCCCTGAAAGTAATCATCCCTGCATAAGGAGAAGTAATGGGGTGGTAGTTGTCAGAATTGTCTGAATGGTTAAATTGACATCTTAGGTTTCTGTATATTAATAAGGTGACCCAAAGTTTTTATCAGCTTGGTGGGTAAAAGTGTTGGCTAAATTGCCATTATTATCTAGTTTCCAGGGTACCCCCAACAATTGGCCAATACCACATATTTCACTGCCAAATTAATATTTTAATGGTAGGACATCTGCCTCCCAGTGGCCAATGCCATTTAGTAATCTATTTCCCCAATGAAATAAGCTATTAATGGACATAACTCCCTAGCCAGTATTGTTTATGGGGGTGAGGCTATGGTCAGTGATATTGTACTCTACAATGTTATTCCCCAGATGGTAGAGATTTCTCCTAAAAATGCTCCTGAGCCAAATTGATTTCTAATGCACAGAAACCGGGTATCTGGCTGCTTCTTCCTTTTTAACCAACCCACTGAGTGCAGCCTGCGGGTGACTCCTCAATCCCCTAACCCATCACCCCAGTTGTTTGCTGTGCTGGTGTATAGAGTATAGTCAAATCCTGAATATAACCCGTTGCTGTGCATTAGGGGGGCTAAACTTAGAGATATTAGCTATGAGGAGAGGGTCCTCACAAGAATGATTTTTGGGGTGCATATGCAACAGTTTGATAGGTTGTCTATCTCTGCTACCTTTTGAATGGCCAAGGCTCATGGATGTTTAAAATTGGTTGTAAGAAGTTCAGGGATAACGACTGAGCAGAAAGTGAGGAAGAAGTTTGGACCTGGATGTTCATAGTTTTAGGACTTTTTTTGTTTGTTTGTTTGTTTTTCCATTTTTTTATTAAGGTATTATATGTGTACATATCTTACCATTGCCCCCCCCACTCCCATACATGCCATCACCCCCCCCCACAATGTTTTGCATCCATTGGTTATTCTTATATGCATGCATATAAGTCCTTCGGTTGATCTCTTATTTCCCCCACCTCTCCTTAACCTTCCCGCTGTAATTTCACAGTCTGTTTGGTGCTTTACTGCCTCTGTATCTATCTTTTTGTTAATCAGTTTATAATGTGTTTTTTATTATCCACAAATGAGTGAGATCATGTGGTATTTTTCTTTCATTGACTGGCTTATTTCACGTAGCATAATGTTCTCCAATTCCATCCAGGCTGCTACAAATGGTAAGAATCCCTTCTTTTTATGGCAGCATAGTATTCCATTGTGTAGATGTACCACAGTTTTCTGATCCAGTCATCTGCTGACGGGCACCTAGGCTGTTTCCAAATCTTAGCTATTGTAAATTGTGCTGCTATGAACATAGGGGTGCATATATCCTTTCTGATTGGTGTTTCTAGTTTCTTAGGAGTGGGATTACTAGGAGTGGGATTACTGGGTCAAATTGGATTTCCATTTTCAGTTTTTTGAGGAAACTCCATACTGTTCACCACAGTGGCTGCACCAGTCTGCATTCCCACCAGCAGTGCACGAGGGTTCCTTTTTCTCCACATCCTCTCCAGCACTTGTCGTTTGTTGATTTGTTGATGATAGCCATTCTGACAGGTGTGAGATGGTACCGCATTGTCGTTTTGATTTGCATCTCTCTGATATTGGTGACTTTGAGCATGTTTTCATGTGTCTCTTGGCCTTCCTTCTGTCTTCTTTCGAAAAGATTCTATTTAGGTCCATTGCCCATTTTTTTATTGGATCATTTATCTTCCTTTTATTAAGTTGTATAAGCTGCCTATAGATGTTGGAGATTAAAACTTTATCAATGATAACATTTGGAAATATGTCCTCCCATACAGTGGGGTTTCTTGTTGTTTTACTGATGGTTTCTTTTGCTGTGAAAAAGCTTTTTATTTTGATGTAGTCCCATTTGTTTATTTTCTCTTTAGCTTCCATTGCCCTAGGGGTGGTATCAGTGAAGAAGTTCTTTCGGCATATGTCTGAGATTTTGCTGCCTGTGGATTCCTCTAGTATTTTTATGGTTTCCAGTCTTATGTTTAAGTCCTGTATCCATTTTGAGTTTATTTTTGTGTATGGTGTAAGTTGGTGATCTAGTTTCATTTTTTTTGCATGTATCTGTCCAATTTTCCCAATACCATTTATTGAAGAGACTGTCTTGACTCCATTGTATGTTCATGCCTCCTTTGTCAAATATTAATTGAGCATAGTGGTTTGGGTCGATATCTGGATTCTCTATTCTATTCCATTGATCTATATGTCTGTTCTTGTGCCAATACCAGGCTGTTTTGAGAATAGTGGCTTTGTAATACAGCTTGAAATTTGGTATTGAGATCCCTCCTACTTTATTCTTCTTTCTCAGGATTGCTGTGGCTATTCATGGTCCTTTTTTATTCCAGATGAATTTTTGAAGAGTTCTTTCTAGGTCTGTGAAATATGCCGTTGGTATTTTAATGGGGAGTGCATTGAATCTATAGATTGCTTTGGGTAGTATGGACATTTTAATGATGTTGATTCTACCAATCCATGAACATGGTATGTTCTTCCATCTGTTTACGTCTTCCTCTATCTCTTTTTTCAATGTCCTGTAGTTTTCCATGTATAGGTCTTTTACCTCCTTAGTTAAGTTTATTCCTAGGTATCTTAATTTTTTTGGTGCGATGGTAAATGGGATTGCTTTTTTAGTCTCTCTTTCTGTAAGTTCATTATTGGTGTATAGAAATGCCATAGATTTCTTGGCATTAATTTTGTATCCTGCTACATTGCTGAATTCATTTATTAAGTCTGTTAGTTTTTTTATGGAGTCTTTTGGGATTTTTATGTACAATATCATGTCATCTGCAAACAAGGACAGCTTTACTTCTTCTTTTCCAATTTGGATGCCTTTTATTTCTTCTTCTTATCTAATTGCAATGGCTAATACTTCCAGTACTATGTTGAACAGGAGTGGTGAGAGTGGGCATCCCTGTCTTGTTCCTGTTCTTAGGGGAAATGGTTTTAGTTTTTGCCCATTGAGTATGATGTTAGCTGTGGGTTTATCATATATAGCTTTTATTATGTTGAGGTATGATCCTTCTATTCCCACCTTGTTGAGAGTTTTTATCAAGAAAGGGTGTTGGATTTTGTCAAATGCTTTTTCTGCATCAATTGATATCACTATGTGGTTTTTATCTCTCAATTTGTTTATATGATGTATCACGTTTATTGATTTGCGGATATTGTACCATCCTTGCATTCCTGGGATAAATCCTACTTGGTCACGGTGTATGATCTTTCTGATGTACTGCTGGATCTGATTTGCTAGAATTTTGTTGAGGATTTTGGCATCTACGTTCATGAGGATTATTGGCCTGTAATTCTCTTTCACTGTGTTGTCTTTATCTGGTTTTGGTATTAGGGTGATGCTGGCTTCATAGAAGGAGCTTGGAAGTGTTCCTTCCTCTTGAAGTTTTTGGAATAATCTGAGGAGGATAAGTTTTAGTTCTTCCTTGGATGTTTGGTAAAACTCTCCTGTGAAGCTGTCTGGCCCCGGGCTTTTGTTTGGTGGAAGCTTTTTGATGACTGCTTCAATTTCTTTCATAGTTACTGGCATATTGAGCTGTTTAGATTCTTCCTGATTGAGTTTTGGAAGGTTATATTTTTCTAGGAATATGTCCATTTCCTCCAGGTTGTCCAGTTTGTTGGAATAGAATTGTTCATAGTATTTTTTAACAATCCTTTGCATTTCGGCGGGATCTGTTGTTATTTCACCTCTTTCATTTCTGATTTTGTTTATTTGGGTCCTCTCTCTTTGCTTCTTGGTGAGCCTGGCTAGAGGTTCATCAATCTTGTTTATCCTTTCAAAGAACCAACTCTTGGTTTTGTTGATCTCTTGTATTGTTTCTTTGTTCTCAATGTCATTTATCTCCGCTCTGATCTTTATTATTTCCTTCCTTCTGCTTACACTGGACTTTTCTTGTTGCTCTTTTTCTAACTCTTTGAGTTGTAGGGTTAGGTAATTTATTACCATTGTTTCTTGTTTTTTTTGCAGTATGCTTGTAGAGCTATGAACTTCCCTCTCAAGACTGCTTTTGCTGTGTCCCATAGATTTTGGATTGTTGTGTTTTCATTGTCATTTGTTGCCATGATGCTTTTTATTTCTTCCTTGATCTCTCTGGTAACCTAGTCATTGTTTAATAACATGCTGTTTAGTCTCCATGTGTTTGATTTCTTTGGATTTTTTTTTTTATTGTAGTTGATTTCCAGTTTTATGCCACTGTGGTCTGAGAAGATGCTTGATATGATTTCTATCTTCTTGAATTTGAAGAGACTTTGCCTATGTCCCAACATATGGTCTATCTTTGAAAATGACCCATGTGCACTTGAGAAGAATGTGTATTCTGTGGCTTTGGGTTGAAATGTTCTGAAGATGTCAATTAATTCTATCTGGTCTAATGAGTCATTTAGGGTTGATGTTTCTTTGCTGATTTTTTGTTTATAGGATTTGTCCAATGGTGATAGTGGGGTATTAAAGTCTCCTACTATGATTGTATTGCTGTTAATCTCTCCCTTGATATCCTCCAGCAATTTTTTTATGTATTTGGGTGCTCCTGTATTGGGCGCATATATGTTTACCAGAGTTATTTCTTCTTGTTGGATTGCTCCCTTTAGTATTATGAAGTGGCCTTCCTTATCTCTTGTTATGTCCTTCACTTTGAGATTTAATTTGTCAGATATAAGTATTGCTACCCCAGCTTTTTTTTCATTTCCATTCTCCTGGAAAACCTCTTTCCATCCCTTCACCCTCAGTCTGTGTGCATCTTTTTTCCTGAGGTGGGTTTCTTGTAGACAGCAGATAGATGGGTCATAGTTTTAGGACTTGTGTTATGAGTTAATGCATCTCAGGGAGGACTCTTCCTATAAGAGAAAAGTAAAAATAGTAAACTAAAGAGGGCAAGTATTAGTTTAATAATAAGGGATGGGCCTTTTTGGCTCTTGCTGCTTTCTCATTTGCCCATACTAATGAATTGACTCCTTTGAACCTGATTGGTCCATCCTGTTTCTTTGAGGTTTTCAAGATTATACCTATGAGTTGGCTCCTTTCCTTGGGCACTTGCAGTTTAATAACTTCGTTTTATAGATAAATTGAAACTCCTAATCTGTATAATAAATCTGTTCTCAATAGAGGGACCAGACATTCCGGGATCCAAAGTAAGAGTGGGATAAGGTCTTTCCATCTAGGTCACATTCTAGGGGCTCAACAAAGGGTCTTTTGGTTTCCCTCTACCCCCCTCCCCCCATTTTATATTTCTCCTGTTGAGTGTTCAAGACTGAACAGTTGGCCCTGTGTTAACTAAGAAGTCAACCTTTTGATCCCCTATTGTCCTCAGAGGCAATTCTCAGGGTCTTTAGAGGGAGTAAAGGCTTAGCAGAAGAATTAGTGAAACTGATTTAGTTTTCTGGGGCCCCTTCAGTCTTCTCCCTTTTGCAACTTCTGAAGGAATGGGCTTGGATGTAGCAATCAATTTAGTTTCTTTTGTGGGGTTCTTTTTTCCAATGACCCTCCTCTTTGCACATGGCACACTGGTTAGACCCAAGTCTCTAGGGCTGTTGGGGTGCCCCTGTCAGAGTACCTGAGTGACTCACTGGTGTTGTAGGGTCCCTTTAGGGTAGCTCCCATTACCTGGGATTTTGGTTGACCCTGAACCACCAAGACCAAAATGTTAGCTGTTCTCTTGGCCCTCCTTTTCTTCTTGGTTTCTACCTCACAGTCTCAGTTGTTGAACACTCAGAAGGCCAACCAATGTGGAGGTCAGGGTGATAGGTTCCATCCCTAATTTTTGTAGTTTTCTCTTAATGTCTGGAGCATGCTATGACATAAAGTGGGGCTTAACTACTGCATTTCTTTCTATAGACTCTGGGTGAATACTGATATAGATTCACAGGCATTCTTTAAGTCTTTCTAAGAAGAGGAATTCTCATTAGGATCCTGGCTGATTTCCTGGATCTTATTCCAATTCATAGTTTTTTTGCTAGCTACCTGTATTCCCTTAAGGAATATATTTCTAAAATGGCTAAGTTGCTCTTCTCCTATATTATTCCTAAAAATCCAATTAAGATCCATTTCAGGAATGGCTTGTGCCCTTGGTTGGTAGAACTGATGACCCTCATTATCCCTATTAGTTTTGTCTGCTTCTTCTCTAGACATTGTAAGGTCTAGGGCTTTCCCTTGCCTGTTAGTAGGACATTTAGGAGGATCTGTACACCTGCTCAAGCAGGGTAGTGCATCTGGAATATTCCCCTGACCAGGATAAGGAAGACCTCTGAGTTTTCTCTTAATCCTTTGAATGTGCCTTTCAATTACACATGTCTGACAAGGCAAAAGGTACATACCCAGTCATTAGGCATCTCTTTCACCACTGGGAACTTCTCTGAGGGGAACAGCCTTCCTGTTCCCCAAGTTAGTAACTTATCCCAATACAACACTGGCCAGGCTGGGGCCTGGGTATGGGTGAGGTGTAGGACAGGATCCAGGGAATGAATGAGGGATCTTGGTAAGGGGAAGAGCAAGGAAAGAAGTGAGGGGGTTAAAGGCTTATCAGAGGGGAAAGTAGCATCCTGTCCAGAAGGGTTGGCTATTGGGATGGGATGAGGTGGCATTGGGGAAGCACTTGGCCTTGGGGGAGGGAGAAGCTCATGAGACTTCTGGTTTCAAATGTAGAATTAACAAGGTTGGTTGGTGTTCTGGGGCCCCTCTTTAGTGGATAGGAGTCTACATATTTTTTATAATCCCTTATTCTGGTACAAGGCCATAAAAATTGAACATAAGGGGTCTCATCCCATTTCTTCTGTCTTTGGCATAATAAATATGGTTGGAGAATTGTTTATAATTGACTGTGATTCTCCATCCCCTGATTCATACTGGGGCTGAGCAGTATCACAAAGGAAAATAAGTTGCTTTTTAGTTAAGGGGTAATACATGAATGACTTCAAATTTTATAATAAGCACCCTCCATAGGAATTTCTCTGGGATTGAGTATTTGTTCCATACCCTTCACATTTTATTCCTTACTTGCTTCCATACTCCCGGGGGCATTCCTTACAATTAGTAGATACACAAATCCCACAAGAGTGGGCCCACAAGAAATTATTTATCCTTGCCCCTCAGTAGTTTACCCAGTCTTCCACCAGGTGTGGGGTGTAGAGATACTTCTAATAGGGCTTGAGGCAATAGGTCCCTACTCCAATTGTGTGGACTTTCCCAGTATAATGGGGTGGTCTTGGGGTGTACTAAGGCTAAGCTTCAACTGTCTAAGAGGCTCTCAGACCAGGAGAGGGTGTTGAGAGTGGGGTTAACTGTCAGGCTAAAAAGGCCAAAGGTTTTCTGCAGCCATGAGAGAGGTGTGCTCAGAAACAGCCTGGGCCGGGGGATCCTGAGAGCCTGACTTCCTTAAGGTTTATCCAATCTCAGTCTCCAGTACCAGGGTCCAGGGTCTCCCAGTTGACTCAAAGTCTTCCCTTCACACCAGAATGTGACCTTTCTCCTTCACTTGTGTGTATGAACATTGGCTGTCCATCTGCCTCTTTGATAAAGCATATCCCAAGGCTGGATGGTTCCTACCGACAATGAGGGACTAACAACAGATAGACATGTTGGAGGAGGGAGGAGAATAGTGAGTGATTTATGGTGTTCCTTTTTGTTCGGACATTTGCCTCATGTCAGCAGGGACTTAGTGCCAATCTTCCTGCCAACCTACCCTGTTCTGGGGCCGACCTACGCCTTCACGGGAGTCTCCTAGTGGCGAGAGCCCTGTCGGCTCTTAAGTGCCCGACCTGTGCTCACAAGACACAGCAAAAACCCTTAGAGAGCAATCAGACCAGACAGGATAGATGAGAACACAAAACAGGAATTTCTTATGGGCTGCGATCCCTCTTTTGTTCCCTCCTTCCTTTCGTGTCTGGACTCCTAGAACTGAGAGCTCCTCTCCTACCCTCTTGGATCCTCCCAGACGATGATGAACTACTGACTTTGTGCCCAAGGTTCCCTGGCTCAGCCCTGATTGGGGACAAGCACCTCTCAGGCTTGGGCACACAGGACATCAAACATTGATAGCATTGTAGTATCTCAGTCATGTTCAGCTGAAATGTGTTTTTGACTGTTTGGCATATCCCTATGACAGTAAAACTAAAAACTATAAACTTTTCTTTAGAACTTATTGATTTATAGGGTTTTCTAATAAGGAAAATAAACCAAAGGCATAATACCACCCCTTCTTTTGCAAAAATGGAAAAGCTGTATTACTGTTTTCTGTTTATTAAAGTAAAATGCCCCTACATTTTCAAATGTAACATTATCAAACATTTATTACTTTCTCTATATTGTAATATATAGTATATTTACATCAATAAAATAATATCCATTCTCCTTAAAATAATCACACACACACACACACACCAAGGTTGATGGAGTGGCTGACTGGCACGCTTTAAGGAGAGGAATCCCAATCAGTGAGCAAAACTGAGTCCAGCTAGGCACATGGGAGGCGTCGGTGGCCTGAGAATGACAAGGTCTCAGAGAAGATTCCAGGGCATTGGTCAGCCCTCCACTTGAACATTGAAGTCACCTAGAATTTCCTCAGAACTGCCATAGCCAGAAGGCGCTAAGCCAAAATCTTGAATGAATCCATGAGTGTGACCAAAGGATCAGCAGGTGAGAGCAAGGAGAGAAGAGAGTGGCATAGCCAAGTAGCAACAAGAGATGTTGTCAAAGGGGTGTGGAGTCACTATCCAGGGGCAGCCATGATGAATGGGAAGACACAGTCTCACCGGAGGCCCTGAGCTGCGTGAGGTGTGGGAGAATGAGCGGCACTTTGGAAAGAGCATCAGGAGATAGTGTTCTGGAGGGAAAGCTGGTCTAGGGCAAGATGTGTGGGAATGCTGGTGAGGAGGGGGTGATACAGAGGAGCTTTTCAGTCAGAAGTACCATGTTTACTGTTTTTTTCCGCAGATTATGGAATAAAAGGTACTATCTGACCACATTACTTATGGTCTGGGAGAGAGCAGAGAGGCAAGAGGTTGGTGGGAGGAGAAGGGTGGAGACAGAAAATGTGGAAAGGTACCTATAGGGTCTGGGGGGGACTAGTGGGCATGGTTGGACCCAGGAGTCCTCTGGACGGTGAAGCAGAAGGGCCTCAGGTGCCACGGGATGGATGGCCTGGTGCCATCCAGGGAAATAGACAAGAAGATGTGAGAATATCTGACGTTCAAGAGGAGATGGAACCCGAGACCATGAGGCCTTGCTGGTCCTTTCCAGTGTGTAGCTGAGCTGTTGCATGCATTTACCTAGGACTCTATGATGGGCTCCTTAATTCCTCTGTCCATTCCCTCTCTACCCCCAGAGGTATCCTCCTAATGAGTAAACCAGTCATATTACTAATCCACTCTGCCTTCAGGGGGTGGGCCCTAAATCATTCATAGCCTGGAACCCATTTCTATGTCTGTTTCTCAGGTTGCAGGTTTTTCTTCCTGCATAGCTTTGTAAAGTTGGACCACACCTGTGATGCAATGCAGACAGAGCACTCAGCACTCAGAGAACTGCTTTTCCATCCAAGGCATCACTCTGAAGTCAAGCCTTCTCTCCACCTTCCTGGGCCATTGAGCACAGCGTCAGGACCTCCTAAACACTCTGTGCTTTATTTGGGATCCGTCTTCACTCTCTTGCCTCCTCCACACTAAAAGGGGTGCCTCTTTTTCCCATCTGGTGTTTGGATATCTGGCCCCGGGCTCCTAAGGGCCACATGTGGACTTGGGGTTTCTGGTTACTCTTACCACTTGGATTTTAATTTTTTTTCTTTGCTTGTTTGCATCTGGAGGCATCCTTTCTTATCAGTTCTCCTACATCTGCCTATATTTTACACAGTATTCCCATTGCTTATGTACCGGAAGGGCCTTCGGATCTGCTTGGGCCGCTCAGCCCCAGACGTGCCATTGAGCCCAGACTTTGTCTTGGCATCGCCTTTTGGTCCTTCCTCCCTCCTATTTGTTTGTGAGCCTGTCTCCCTTCACAAGCTGCTCTAGGATTGACACCTCAGCCAGCTCTTTTACCATTGTGTCCCTGGTGCCTGACACAATGCAGGGAAGATGCTAATGAAATGGGAGAATAAAAGGGAGAGGGAGAGGGGTAATTGAATGTGTGTTAGCCCCGGAGTAGTGAGTGAGAGGTGTCATGCTGAATGTGAGATAGAGTCAGATCTGGGAACTTAGTTTTGAGGTACAGACACTCCTGTCTGGCTGTATGACCTACTAAATGAAGCGGCTTCATGAATTGCAAAAAGCCAAACAGTAAACCCTGTAAGTACTGCATCACTTTAAAGTTATGTTTGCATCCAAAGTCAGCCACACCTCCCTGGGCTGATCCTACAATAATTCTTTTCTCAAATAGTCACAGTATCCTGGCATTAACGTCATACAGAAGAGCCCGGCCCAGGCAGCTGCTTGTTTTGATAGGAGCCGAATCAACTCCTTTTTCAATGAACACAAGCTCTGCATAGGGCCAGGGGTTTTACTCAGCTGCTTTCTGAATCTCACAAAGCTCATCTTATGACATTTTAGTGAGAACCCATGTTCCTGCTCCCCCACCTGGACACCCTCTTCAGCATGCTGCTCATCTTCTCTGACCTCAGACAGACAGACAGAAGACCTTGCTGACCAGGGAGCTTGGCTTGCCCCCTCTTTTGCTTGCATCCCAGCAGCAGAGGTGTCTAGAAACAACACGAACCTACCAGCGGCCAACCCACAGGACTGGATTCTGAGGCGATGAAAGAAGCTGAGGCAGAGTGGGGCCTGGAGACCCCAGATCTGTCTCCTGAAGTGTAGCAACCATTTAACCAGTCCCTCCACTGCGAGAAGAAGACAGGGGAGGGACACAGGAGAGCAGGTGGCCACTCCGGCTCCAAGGCGAACCGGCCCTGAACCTGTGTGGCACCCGGCCACAGCTTCCTCTCCAGTGGACCCCGAAATGCTACTTTCTCAGCCAAGAAGCCTGGCACACCAGCTGGGCAGCAGGCAAATGATACCAAGGCTGCCATTGGCAGAGAATTTGAAAAGGTGCAACCAATACCTCCCCATCCCCACCTGGATCCGATACACCTGTGTGTGCCCACCTGGCTCCTGGGACCATTAGCTTAGCTAATCCGAGATCATGGAGAAATGTGAGGAAGGAGAGTGCATCCTTGCAGATCTCAGCTCACAAGAGAAAGATGATGAAGGTGATGATGTAGGTATAAGGAGTGACAGCCCCTGACAATGCTCTAGGCAAGAAGTCAAAACAATGGGGAGGTGTGGCTTTTCCTCCACCATCTCTAGACCTCTCTGAATGTTGAGGTCAGTGAGGTTTTGTGCCTGTGGAACATTGTATGAAGAGGGGATAATTTGTGACAACATGCAAGCTACTCATCTGGGGCCAGTTAAATGCAACAGTTCATGGTTACATTTCTGCAGGCCAGGGGCTAAGTGAGGTGGGAGCTGTGACTGCTCCCTGCTGAATTCCCACAGCCTGTTTACATCCATCAAGTACTGTGTCCTCAGAATTGAATCTGGAACTCAAATGGGGCCCCATGGAAGGCGGACCTCCCCCTGCCCCCGCCACTGCCACTTTAGACCCCTCCATTCTGACTGGTTCATCCCTGGCTGGTTCATCCTTGAGTGCTGGGGTAAGAGTCCCCTCCCCCTGCCACAGGCCACCGGGAATGCAGGAGGGTAAGCCCATTGCAGCAGCCAGACCTCCGGCTTAGCTGGAAGTACTATTTACTCATTCAGCACGTGAACAGAACACCTGTGCTACCTAGGGACACCAGGCTCTGAGGCAGGTGGGCGGGTGGGGCAAGACAGCTTACAGCATCCCTGAGCATCTCCCCGGTCCATGCCCTGAGCATCACCTCAGTCCATGCCCTGAGCATCTCCCCAGTCCATACCCTCAGCATCTCCCCAGTCCATGCCCTGAGCATCTCGTGGGTCCATGCCCTGAGCATCTCCTGGGTCCATGCCCTGAGCATCTCCTGGGTCCATGCCCTGAGCAGTGGTGCCTGAACTGGAGGCTTATTGGCACCTTAAGTACAGCTTTCCCTGGTTCCCAGCACAGCATCCTGGTGAGGAGCTCTTCCAGCAGAAGCAGGAAGGCAGGCTGCCCTTCACAGGGGCCCAGTCAGCATAGAGCTCCCTCTGACCTGCATCCCCAATTCTGAACTCTGAAAGCCCCAGTGGTTAGCTATCTAACTGAGGACCAACATTAACCAGAGGGGACACCACTCCAGATGCAAAACAAAAATTCAGCTGCACCAAGCTCCTTAACATATACACACACACACACACACACACACACACACACACACACACACCGTAAAGCAATGAGACCGCAATGAGGAGGGTTCTGAGTGCAATTAGACTAAAAGCAAGAGATTCGTTTCTAATTCAGGTTCCACTGATTAGACAGAGCAGGTCCCCAAACATCACTGAGCCTCGGAATCCTCGTCTGTGGAATGAGATAGTGGGAGAAGAAGGAGATACAGTCTGTCTAGGGTTGCCAGTTAAAATACAGGACTCCTGTTTAACTTGAATTTCAAATAAATTGGAATAACTTTTTCAGTGGGTCTCATACAGTAGTTTTAATTGCTAAATTTGGCAACCTTAGAGCTGCAGAAGTTGGAGTTTTCAATTACAAAGGGGGTAGCAAGGCTGATCTTTGTGAAGGACACTGGGACATCGTACAGGACTTGGGCAGGTCCTCCTGGAAGCCGGGCCGTGTCCTGACATAGTTTCCAATGCCCGGCACATGGGCTCACGGTAGGGGACGGTCTGTGGAGTTGGGTGTGGTGGTTCAGTGGTATTTAGTGGCATCATTAATGCAGCAGTTGATGGGGGAGGTGGCTGAAAGGAAGACTGCAAGTACCTTTGGCAACCCCAGCCTGAACGAGCCCTCCGCGCTGCTCTCTGCCGACCCAGACGTGGTCAGGAAGGCCTACTAGGCAAATCCATCAGAGCAGCAAGATGGAGCCCACAGATGGTCAGAGCAGGGGTGGGGGAAGTGCATGATGGAGAATTAGGGGTAAGTGACAGCGTGGCCATATTACTGATGTGACTTTTCCCTCAGATTATAAAAATATATGTGTGTTTGAAAATTGAAAAACATGCAGAAAAATATTAAGGTAGAATTTATTCATCACTCCACAACCCATAGATAACCACAAATAATAATTTAATTCTATACTTATAGTATCTCTGCTAAAAGTATATACATACATATCTGGAAAATAAAACCCATGTTATACTTTATTTATAATTGTGTATCTAGCTTTACCAAATTGTTTTATTTTGAGTATTACCTCATGTCTTTAAATATTCTAATGTCTATTGTTATCATGGGCCATAATTTCTTATACCAATCTCTAAATGTTCAAAATTTAGGTTGTTTTTTAGTTCCTTAGCATTATAAATAAAGTGGTTATTTAATTGTACAAATTTCTGATTATTTTCTCGGGGCATTGGAGTGAAATTACTAGATCAAAGCTTATGTGTGTGAAAAGATATTTTTTAAAATATTAACATTTATTGAGCATTTACTGTATGCTCTGCACTGTTGTCATGTGCTAAATCCTTGTGTCCCTATAGTATTAAAGATTGAGATGCTGTTTTCCTCGTGTTAGAGAGGAATAAACTGTAACGCAGAAAAATAAAAACACTGCGAAGTTTCACACCTAGAAAGTGAAAGAAAGAGGAGGGATTTGTCACAACCCTAGGGATCTCCAGTCCCAGTGTCTAATTGTTCTTCACTGCTGTTTTGCCAAGTTTTCATTGGTAGCTTTGAATGCTCATCTGAGCACTGGGAGATACAAAGAAATGGCATATATTTATCTTTGGCATTTGGATAACTTATAGATTGTTTCATTTGTATTTTTTGTAACTATACATTGAATTTTTATGTTTATTAAAAATTTGCATTTTTCCTTTTATAAAACTGGCAATTTTTAATGTGAGGGTGACTGTCTTTTAATTTTTGCCATATATATGTATATAAGCATGTATGCATGTATATGCATTTCTGTGTGTATGCATATATTTTCTATGTAAAGATAGTAATATTAGCCCTTTGCTTATCATAAATATTGTGTTATTCCAATACAGTGTTGCCATTTAGTGGAATTGAAGTCTTTAATTTCTATATATCCTGGAATTATTTTATTGTTCCTTACTTTAAATATTTTACTTAAAAATTTCTTCTGTCTTTAATACTCATATTTTCTTTTAACTCTGTTGTGATTTTTTCCAAATATTTGATCCATTTGGAATTTGTTTTATTAATGGTATTCTGTTGTTAATAATATAATTGATTTTTAAAGACCAATGACCAAGTTTCCCAATAATATCTACTAATTAACATATTTCTCCAATTATTTGAAAGGTTACTTCTATTATATCCACTTTGGTTGCTTTCTATTTTTTTCCATTCCTCTTTTTATCCATCTTATGACATTGCCCCAATTTTATAATTTTATTAACATTTAGCAATGTCTGCATTGCTCATCTTTTAAAGAAAATTGTCTATCCTCATTCTTTATGTTTTTGGATAATCTTCAAAATTATTTTATCACATCACAAAATTATGTCATTTTGAAATTTACTGAAAATACCTTAAACTTATCTATTATTTGGGAAAGGAATACATTTATAAATAATGCCTTTTCTTCATGAATAAAATATTTCACTTTTGATCCTTTCATATATTTTGATAAAGTTTTGTAGTACTTTTTTACATAGACCCTAAATATTTCTTTTTAGTTCATTCCTACCTATTTTTTATATTGTTTACTCATTTGAATAATTATCTCTTTTAACAGAATTCTATTTGGTTGTTTGAAAGGTCCAAAAGCTTTTGTGGCAGTGGTAGTTGAAGCCTATTTAGTTTTAGCCAACTTTCTGTGTAACTTACTGGTTCGAATAAATTTTTCGTAGATTCTCTTAGTTTTCAAAAGAGAAAACTTCCTCAAGTGAAAATGACAACTCTGCCTAATTGCCATTAACTATCTATCCTTTTTTAGTTGCTAGTTTTATTTCTTTGGATTGAACTTCCATAACATGTGGTATAATTGTGGTGATGGCAGAGATGTGGCAGGTGTGTACCTGATTCCAATGAAAACTTGCCTGGTGTTTCATCGCATGTAATCTTCACTGGGTTAAAATAAATCATTTTCCTCAGGTTAAGAATTATCCGCCCCCCCTAACCCCACTGTGCTAATATTAATATTGATTTTGTCTAACATATCTTTTTTTATAGTGCTTAGATGATTTTTTTCCCCTCTGGCCTGTTTATGTAACCCATTTTAATAGTAGTTTCCCTAATATAAACACATACTTTTGTTCTTTTGAAAAAAATGCAACTTCATCTTGAGTTTTTGATATAATATCAGATTGAGCTCCTAATGTCTTCTTTCTGATTATACAGTGGGAAAGTAGTTTGTATTTCTCTTCTCTTGTGTGATGGTTGTCAAGATTTAGGACTAGGTTATAATAGTTTTAGAAAACTAATTAACAAGCTTTGGATCTTCTTCTGTTCTTTCAAACAGTTTACAGAGTAGAGAAGTATCTGTTCTTCAAAGTTGGGAAAAATTGTTTATAAAACATTTGAGCCAGAACCTTTTTTAGAGGTAAATCTTTGACAGCACTTGCAATTTCTTCCCTAGTTACTTGCTATTCAGGTTGTCTGCTTCATCCTAAGTCAATTTTGGTCATTTATATTTTCCAAGAAAATCATCGATTACATTGAGGTTTCAAGTTTATTGGCATAGAGCAGTGCATCGCCTTCTGTTATAAGGCTTTAAACTCTCTCTCATCTATAGCATCATTCCCTGTAACTAATGTTGTGCCTTTGTGTTTTCTCTTTTATGTTTTTAGTTAGATTTGTAGGGTTGTTTATCTCGTTGTTTCAGTTACTAATAAGGTCCAAATATCAGACTTTTACAATTAATTTTAAGTTTTCCCTCTTACAGAAAGGAGAAAATAATGAAGAAGAAATTCATTAGGAAAGACCTAATGAATTTCTTCTTCATTATTTTCTCCTTTCTGTCTTCCTAAAGCTTGTTGTTGTTGTTTTAATATATTTTTATTGCCCAGCTGGTGTTGCTCAGTGGTTGAGTGCCAACCTATGAACAAGGAGGTCATGGTTTGATTCCCAGTCAGGGCGTATACCTGGGTTGCAGATATTATGCATTTTATTGATTTCAGAGAGGAAAGGAAAAGGAAAGAGAGAGATAGAAACATCAATGATGAAAGAGAATTATCGATTAGCTGCCCCATAGACGCCCCACATTGGGGATGGAGCCTGTAACCCAGGCATGTGCCCTGACCAGGAACTGAACCATGACCTCCTGGTTCATTGGTCAACACTCAACCACTGAGCCATGCCAGCAGGGTCCTAAAGCTTGTTTTGCTATTCTTTTTACATATCTTAGTCAAGTGGTTAATTATTTGACATTTATCCCTTCTTGATAATAATGAAAATATTTAAGACTCTGCAATTGCTTCTGAGCGTAACTGTGGCAACATCCTGAAGTTTTTCATGGTCAACTTTCTCATCAATATTTTCATAGTTCAGGATTATACTACCTCACCTTATAAGTACAAAAGCTATTTAAGTAAAATTTTTTCTTAATACTATGAGGTTGAATTTTTTTTTAATTTAAATTGGCATTAGTAATTTGTAGTTTTGAGTTTTGTTTTTTACTGTAGTATATTTAAATCATGCTATTATAAAATTTTTCTTTGGGAATTACACATACTAAGTTGATTTTTTAAATAAATATGTGATCAGTTCCTATTAATGTATCGTGGGCATTTTAAAATAAAGTGGACTCCATATTTTAAACTCAAATTTGGGTTATGTCTATTATATTATGAGCTTTCTTACTTAAATTCATTGTAATCTTAATTATTTGTGACTTCCTGCATCTATTAAAGACTAAGTGTGGCATATTAAAGTATATTATGAAGTTTCTGTTAATTTCTCCTTATATTTTTATTTAGTGTCTTTTATGTGCTTCCATGTAATGTTTTCAGTTATATGTATAAATTACATTTTCATGGTGGGGTGTGCCTTTTGAAATATAATATGGCATAATACAATTGCCTTTTTCTGCATAAAATATTGTGTCTTTTATTTTACTTTAATATAAATATTTTCACTCATCTTCCTTTGAGTATCAATTTATGGCTAAATCTTTATCAATTTTATTTTTTTATCTTTTTTGGCTAATTTCAGTTACTATGTGTTATCTTTAAAGACACCGATTAATAATACCTATTTCTTATAGCTGTTTAAAGAATTAAATGAAATAATATAATTAAAATGATTAGTATAGTATTTGGCACATAGAAAACACTCACTAACTACCAACTAATAATAGTACTAAACAGCATGCATTGAATGTTTAAAACAAGGTATAATTTACAAATTGCAATTAAAGACTACATAGCTTGTTTGCTTTTCTCGTCACATGTTGTATTTTAGGCATTATTCCTGACATCTTGTTTCATGCTTCCTCTTTTTTGTATCCCTTTCTTTGCTCTCTCCTTGTTTGTTCACTTTACTCTCTCACCAGCTGGTGGGGAGGCACTGTGGTAAGCAGATGCTACAGTGAGCAAAGTATATTGGTCTGACCTCAGGGCGTACCATCAAATTATCATCCAAACAACATGGAAAATTACAACCATGATTAGTGCTTTGGTGTGTGTTGTGAAGGTAAAATCACAACCACCATTTGGATTCATATAAACATTGGCAAGCACTGGCATTAAGAGGTGTCCCTAGACAGCACGTGATTGGACGGTGGCTGGTTAATTCCTTCATCATCAACATTGCTTGCAGAAAATGTCAGGAGTCTCTAATAGTGAAAATACAGAGAAATGTTGCCCTCTGATGAGATTCAGCATTTCAAGGGAGAGTAACAGAACTAAGCTTCTTGGGTAACATATCCACGACCCCAGGCTACAACTCTCCCACACCGAAGAGGAAAGAACCCGACCCTACTGATCATGAGGTATAAATGACATGTATGTGTGTTATCCATGTGCTGAGTACTGTGTGAGCAGTACAGGTACTGTGGAAATGGGGTATGCTTCCTGCATCGGGGGCTGCCAGCCAGATGAGGAGCATCACAGGGATGACCGTGGACAACAGAGGACTTGGCAGTGGGACACCAGGTTGGGGGCAATGACAGCCCCCTCTGAACACTGAAATGCAGAAAAGCTACAGTATCATTTTCCCTGTCAGAACCGTCTAAAGATGGAATGCGGAGCTCCAGTGGCACAATCGGTTAGCACGCGGTACTTATAAAGAGGGAATGAGTTTTTCTCAGGAGAAAATAGGTTTTTCTCTCAACTGGTTCTCCCAGTTGGTCCTTCAACTTCTTTATCTCACCTTTTATATCAATTCTAGATGCTCCATATGCATGACTTTCTTAAGTGTTTGCTGGGAGGATTTTCAAAGATTCAGAAAGGTACTAAAATTCTATAATAATTATCCATGTATGCAATCCTCAATTTTATGAAATGTTAACATTTTGGACAGCTGCTCTAGCTCTCTTTAGTTAAGAGGTGAGATGTTAAAGATACACATGAGGCCACCTTTGTCCTCTACGGGTCCATTCCCTTCCTCTAGCCTCAGCGTTTTCACTGCAATCATCCACTGAAGTCTCTGCCCGTCTTTCCAGTCCATGTCCTTCTGTATCTACTGAATACGTACGTCTGATGGTTTTTCTAAAACTTTTATCCTAATTCACTTTCTTGCTCAGACTTCCTCCATGGCTCCCCACTGCCTATCCCCCCTGGTTCTCAAATCACACTGATCTTCTGAATCCCCTTGGGAGTTTCAAAATTATATAAAAAGATTCTGGAGTTGTCCTTGGGGACTTTTGAATTTTCCAGGGCTTCTTGACCTTGGAGCTGTTAACACTTGGTACTGCACAGTTCTTTGATCTGTGGACTGTCCTGAGCATCATAGAATGTTTAGCAACATCATTGGCCTCTATTCATTGAGTGTCAGCAGCATGCACCCCCGCCCCAGCTGCAACATCCAAAAATATCTCCAGACATTGCTGTATAAACCATGGCCTTTATTTTTTATGGTTCTAATGCTTTGACATCTAGGCCTTCCCGACCCTGGAGGGTCCTGCCCCTCCCAGGATTAGCCAACTCCTAGAGATAGTGAGCAACTCATCCACAGAGTGCTTTTCAATTACAAACCAACCAAACTGGAGCACACACTCCAACTACCTTCTTCATCGAGTTCTCACACTCCAGGCACCACCCATCTGCCCCAATCATTCCAAGGCCAGGTGCCAGGCACCTGGGACAGCCCCCTAGCCCAGAGTTTGCCAAAATGATTCAAAGTAGCCAATCCTAGACCTGCTTACCATGCTTCACTGTTCTTCCATAGAAACCACAATGAAGGCTCATGCCCACAGTCCCCCTTTTGGCTTCTGACCAACCCTGGTGCTTCGTGTGGCATGCCCCATCCTCGTAGTAATTGTGAATGATGGTCTCCCTCTGGATGGCTGTTGTTTCCTGATCTGTTGGCCTTGCTGTACTTCAAATTTCCTATGAACTGTAGTATATTTTAAAGCAATTGTCAAGTGTCTTCTGGTGCAAAATGACCCCAGGTTGAGAATGACTAGGTTAACCTGAAACCTGGACACCTGTAGCTTTAAAAACATTATCTAGGTGATGTGACATCAACTATTAGGGGGAAACCTAATCTTTAGGCTTTATGCACAGGGACTGAGGCCTGGCAGTCAAGGCTTTCTGCAGCCTGACCCACGGAGCAGGAGCTCCTTCTGCCCTCCTGATAGTGCTTGGCTGCTCTGGTCCCCCTACTCAGCCCCCTGATTCGTGGCTCCATGCAGTGCCCTCTCCTGCCAAACCTTTGTTCCAGGTGCAGACTCGGGCTTCTCTAATGTTTCCTGCTCTCAGACTTCTAATCTCATTCATATTTTTAAAGATAATCAGTTTGCTTCCTAAAGGAATTAACTCACCACTTCTTAACCATGACACATCTGAAACTGCTGGAACGCTCCTTTCATGCCATGACGCTTTACAAACCCCATGCGAATGTGAGGCAGTAACTGCAAATCTGTGCTCTCATAATGCTGCAAGGGCATCGCTCAGTTTCATTTCCCCTCTCTTGCAATGGACGCTTGATTCCTGTCTGCCTCTGGCACTAGACTGAGGCTTTACAAGGTTAAAGATCAAGTCTATTTTTTGCTCATTGTATTATCTGCATTAGTTAGCATACTGGCTGGCAATAAATATTTGGTGAAAAAATTAGTAATTGGTTAATCAGTTAATTAATTATGACTTTACTTTGTCTTTTCAACTTGATGTCAAGCTCCTGCAGATTATTTCTTTGTTTCCATGTTTCCTTCCTTCCAAACCTATGAATATAGCCATGTTTAAACAGTGCACATTGAAACAATAAATGAAAACTATTATCTGAATTACATTAGTGTTATCAGTTGTTCTTTACAGAGACTGGGCTGCACATGCCTGCCAAGTACTCATTTGTTTTATTTTTAAAAATGGGCAAACTCCCTTTGAACAAAAAGCAAGTGCATTTGAAAAGAAATATGATGTTATTTATAGAAATTATGTCATCACTTATCTGGAAAGGACAGATTTCATTTAAAATGAGCATTGGTTCCTAAACCAAAACCTGTCCTGGCATCTGATAAATGTCATTATTGTCAGGATACATCCAAAAATTAAGTAGAATGAGCAGAAGGTGCTCTCTGCCATTTTTATTTCTGTTCATATACTGAGATGCCCTGCAGCCTGAGGGGGAAAAACAAACGGTTTCCCATGTGATCTTTTCCCACCTCTGCATCTTCATTTCTTACTCATAGAGATAAAAACCTCCTCTCAAATGTCAGGGTATTTTTTCCTTGAGTGGTAATTCTGTGCGTGCTTTAAAAGTGCTGACTCAGCAGTCCACAGAGAAACTCCCTGCCCCACCCTCAGCCCTGGGACAGGTGGTGCCTCTGGGCTCCTTGCAGACCCTGTGCATGAGACTCAGAGGGGCTTCTAAGGTTGACAGCAGGTGCCGCCTGCAGGTTTAGTCCCCAAAGCCTCCCTACTGTGCACTCCATCTCCATTGTTGTAATACCATTGAGACCATTTGTTTCCCAGATTTTGAAATTAATTTGTAACTGAAGGGATTAAACACATAAAATAAAATGCAGAATTAGAAAGGTAGGCTACCAGCATTACAGAATGTCAGACCTCTCTCAACAGGATAAACAGGAGACGCTCTGACAGCTCTCAAGTGTCAAAAGGATTTTTGAGGATAGTTTGTATGATGACTGCCAGCGCTGCGATCCCCAGAAAACACACTGTTCTCTCTTAGATGTACAAACCTTTGAGCTGCTTTGAGAGAATAAATCTGCACTGCAGGATTTATACTCCAAGGCTGGGAAACAACAGCACTGGCTCTCTCAAAACAGAAGAGAATTGTTCGAAACGGCTCCAGAGCTGACGGCTACTCCGAGAGCCAGGATAGAAACTGACAACTGCTTTGCCACAGCACTGTGCACAGGAGCAGGTGACCCCAGCAGAAGGTCATCCCAGGCCCATGTGTGGCCCTCGCCCTGCCCTTCTCTCCTGCTTCTACTTCCCCTGCCCCTCCATCCCATTTCCTCACCTGCTGTCTCTGCCTCCCTCGCTCGCCCCTTGCCCTTCCTCTCTCCTCTTTTCGGAGCCCTGTACTGACTCTTTTTTTTTTCTTCTCCTCCACCTTAACTTAGAATTATCTGCATCCCTGTTTAAGATTTAAATCTGCTGAAGATCCCTGTAAAATTAGATGCACTAAAAATAGATGCACAGAGGCACCTCGGAGCCAACATTAGAGGAATCCAGCTCTTTCTGTCACGATATTGAGCCTTCTTCCCTGTTAATAACGGCTGCTGAAAAGCCTGAGGATGGCCGGGCCTATGTGGCTCAGTGGTTGGAGTGTTGACCTGTGCAGCACAGCAGGGTCTCAGGTTCGATTCCCTGTCAAGGGCACGTATCTGGGTGGCAAATTTGATCCTGTCCAGAGTCTGGGTGCATAGGAGAGGCAGCCAATGGATGTCTCTCTCACATTGATGTTCTCTATCTCTCTCTCTCTCTTTCTCTCTCTCTCTCTCCATCTCCCTTCCTCCCTTCTACTCTTTCTTTATAAATCAATGGGAAAAAATATCCTCTGGTAAGGATTAACAAAAATAAACAAAATAAAAACTAAGGATGGCTGTACCATACTCTGGGAACTCTTCTGATAATAGGTTTGCCAGGCTCTAGGAGCCAAGATGTCTCTACCTCTTCAGCCCACTGGTCTCTGGTGAACCCCTCACACACTTGCTGCAACAGGCGCTGGTTTCTCCGGAGCACACGGGGCAAACAGCACCCTGACCAAGACGCTCTCCGTGCATCGGAGCTGGCAGCCGAGCGCCAGGTTTGGTTTAAGAATCACTGAGTTAAATGAAGAGGGAGTGAGAGGGAAGCACCAGCAACCGGGGCAAACACAGGCCGGGCCCAGCCAGCGGGAGACAGTCACAAGCCCAGCTGCTTTCCAAGGAACAGAGGCCCTGCCCTGGTCCCCCAAGGCTCTCCCACCAATTCCCTCATCACCCTGTGTCTGGCTACCCAGGACCCTGCATTGCTAGCCCAGTCTGGCCTTTCTGGCTGCACAGTGTTGAGCCAGACAGGCTGGTGGCCACACTCCTGCTTTGTCTTCTTCTCCTCAGGACCCAGGAGCAGGAGCATCTCAGCACCTGGACTAGCCTGTGTCAGGGTCTCTCTGCTGACCACCAGCTGGAGACAGAGGGCCTCCCTGTCCCCTTGAGGCTGTGCATGCCTGCAACACAGGACACATGAGGATTCCAGAGCCTCCAGGATGGCTAACCCCGTAGATTTCAAAAACCGCAGTGCTAGGCCCTGCCAGAGTTTATGGAGGCCCTGTGCCTCCTTGCAGCTATCTGTCTTCCCCTGCGTGGTTCCATATGGAATTTACCAGTCAGGGCTTTTCTCCGGTTCTCATGGAGGGAAAGGCTACAGGAATCAGACACTTTGAACAGAACATGATCTTCCTTTTTTTCCTGTAACGAAAAATTATGTCTATGCATTTATAAACAGAGGGAGATATGTTTATAAATCACATTAGCTTTAGGTTTTTTAAAAAAGACACACAGAGATTCAGCATGTGATTCAGCATCACTGTGGTGCAGGATGCTAGGCTGTGATGGATGTTCCTGTCCTAGGGGCCGACTTTGTAGCATTTCAAAGAAAGCTTATGAAAACCTCATAAATGAGCATATGACATCAATTTTTTTAAAAACACAGCTTTGAGCTATAAGTAAAACATAATGAACTGTCCATATTTCAAGTGTACAATTGGGTAAGATTTGACACGTATATATAATGCAAAACCATCATCACAGTGAAGATAATGAACATACCCACCACCCATAAAGTTTTTATTTTGTTTTGTTGGGTTTTTTTTAGAGACTTTACTTTTTAGAGCAATTTTAGGTTCACAAAAAAATTGAACTGGAGATACAGGGACTTCCCATAAAAATCTCCATCCCCACAAATGCACAGCCTCTTCCATGATCAACATATCCCACCAGAGTGGTCCATTTATACATTAATATCATTATATCACCCAAAATCCATAGTTTACCTTAGGGTTCATTCTTGGTGTTTTACATTTAATGAGTTTAGACAAATGTGTAATGACACAGTATCACACAGCATAGTTTCACTGCCTTGAGAATCCTCTGTGAGGATGAATAGGAGAAGCACAGATTACTTTTTAAAACAATTTTATTTGTTTTGTTTTGATGAACTGGTACACTGCACGGTGGGGGAAATGCCATTATTTTAAAGGTAATCTATTTTGCATGGGGGTAGCCCACAGCAGCAGTTAAACTACTGTTTGGCAGTACAAAGTCAGTCTGGTTTCAGGCATCCCAAACCCCACTAACCCAGCAGGAAGTTAATGCTGGCGAAGGAGGAACCCCATCCGTGGGTGATAAATGGCATCTTAGGTGGCTTTTCCCTCCACTAGAGGTCTCCTTCCCATCCCTCGACCATGCCAGGCATTTTCTTCCTTCAGGTCTACGCATTTTCTTTGCCCTCAGTGTTATGTGTCTTGCCTCCTCGTTCTTTGCCTGGATATACTTTTCGTATCTTTTGAACCTGCAGTTAAGTGTAATGCCATTCGTGTAACCACCCTGACTAAATGCCTCCTGCCATTCTAGCTCATAGTATCGTGTTCTCTCCCTCTGCATGTGCCCTGTCCAGTAAGCAGCCACTGGCTGCATGGGAGGGGGGGGGGGGGGAAGGGTTGTTAACTTTAAATGAATTAAATCTGAATAAAATTTTAAATTGAGTTACTCAGCACATTACCTTATTTAGAGTGCCCGGTGACCATGTGTAGCGACTGCACTACAGTAAGCAATGCAGGTGCACAACATTTCCATTGTCACAGGGGTTTGCATAGAAGAGCACTGCGTTGAGACTACTTCTTACAATTTCTAATTCTACGTTAATCTGCATGGGAGTTTTTGATGGTCGCTTTATGTCTGCCTCCCTCTGGACTGTACACTTTATGAGTGTAGGAATTACAAATATTGCTCCATGCTTTGGTGCAAAGAGGGCTCAATAAATATTTTCTGAATGAAAGAATGGCATGAGTTAAGTTCAAAATTAGTAGGTTAAGAGAATATACAAAGGAGGAAACAAGTGTGCAGCTGGCAGGCGATGCCCTCGAGTTTCTAGTACTCATTGGCAAAAATATTGAAGAATAAAGGGGGGAAATGTATACTGGGGGTTTCCAGTTTTCACAGAGTAAAAGTATTTTTGTCCTACTTTACTTCCTAAAATCAATTGAAAGCCTTAAGAATAATAATTAAAAAAAAACACAGAGGAGACAGCACCCTCTTTAGTGAAACTGGGGTGTACCTGCAACCACAAGCCACACACTATGAAATGCAACTGCTAACCAGGAAAGATGGTTAATTGGCAGCAGAAGTCCAGAGGGTGCACCCCACTGCCTGATGTGGAGAACTCCCAGTGTGTTTCCTTTACCTGAACAGCCCAGCCAGCAGCCCCCTTGCTGCAGCATCTGAGAACGGGAAATGCTTGGGCACTGGGAGCATCCCCAAGTCCCATTCCATGTTAGATAGCAGGGACACTGGGCTGAAACATATATGATAGGCACGTTATTTGTGCGGAAAGCCAGTGGTCTGTGGATCAAGGTAGAGAGGTAGCAGTCACCATCTACTGAAATGAAAATCCCTTCCCAAAGTAAACACACACACACACACACACACACACACACACACTCACACACAAACACACTCACACACTCACACACACAGGTGAAGTTCAGACCCACTCTGGTGATAGAGAAAAAATGCCTCAGGCCCTGTGTAGTATCCTCCTCATCCAACTTTTTAGCAAACTGCACCCATTTAGAGATAACAAATAATCAGGAAAGAGCCAGCCTGAGATATAGGTGTGTATATATCCAGGGAGAAGCCAATGGAGAGTGTGTATCAGGAGAATTACTTTGCGGAGCAGATCAACAGTGCAAACATTTGCCCACAGAGTCAAAGAACTGGTAATGGTGTCTGTGATTCTCAGAGCACAAGCAAGAGATATTGGGATCAAAAAAGATAGATAAGGCAACATAAAGAAGTCATGTGAGCTGAAATAGCTCCAGGAAAAATGTGGAAAAGAGGAAAAAAATTCAAAACCTGAAGCACACGGGAATAGCAAACATTAAAATAAATGTTGCTGAGGAAGGGAGACATGAAGGAGGGCTTAGAAAAGAAGAAATGAACAAAATATGTGAAAAGGAGTGAAAGAGCCACAGAGAAAAGGCACACGCTTGCTGAACCTACAAAGGAAATGGAGCAAGTGAAGCAGATAGACAATATTTAAGTACATAGGAGAAGAGCATTCTGTAGAACAAAGATAGATATGTGTCTTATGATTGAACGGTCACACTGTGCTCTGATCAACCAAAATGACCCATTAAATTTGTTGGGCTTTGATGATTACAGATAGTACCCAGCTCCCCTCTGTCCCTCACTCCAGCTCTCCCAAAAATAAATAAACAAATAAAACACAGCTTTCAAGCTACCTACAGGACTGGGGGAAAAATCAACCTTGGATCAAAACTCTCTAAAGTAACATATGTCTACAACTCAGACATAAAGAACAAAACCAAATGTCTTATACTAAGACAGACATGTTCAAATATGCAAGAACAAAATAAACATAAACTCCATAAATGCTCTGGGGAAAAAAGTATTTAACAACTGAATTGAGATTTCCAAGAGATAAATGGAGAAGACATGATAAAAAGATGGAAAGTGTTCATTAAATCAACTTAAACAAAAACATTGACAATTACTACCACAGGAAAAAATACAGATTTTTATTAATGTTGAAAAGTAGAAAACATAATAAAATGTTCTAGTTCGAGGGAAATCTTTTTCTGAAAAGCTCCTTGTAAAGTAAATTATCAAAATTAAAACCTAAGTATATAGCACAGTTGGTTAGAATATCTTCCCCATATGCCAAGGTTGTTGGTTTCTGTAATAGGCAGTTGGACAGAGGTGAGCAGGGCAAGGGTGATGGGCCAGGTACAGAAGGTCACGAGTGGAAAGCCTGGGGGGGCCTAGCAAAGGGCAAAACTGGGAAAACAAGGACCTCGCCCCCAGGGTGACCTTTCTTCCCCTCACAAATTGCTGGTCAGGCAGTTTGGACCACCTGGCTTTTCCTTCCTAGGAATAGCATCTAGGCCTCAGCACCAGCTGCATTGACTGATGGCCCCCTGCCCTGGGGCTGACCAATCAGTAGAGACCACAACCCTGAGGGAGCACACCTGGAAGACTGATGCATATTCCATTGAGACCCTCCCCTGGTTGTAGGTGGCAGAACACACCAGGTGTTAGACTGGTGGGGTCAGATTGGACCTGGTTTACCAACTTGAGTTCTGGCTAAGAAAGAATTCAGAACCAAGACTCAAACTATAAGTGGACATTTATTTGGAAAATCACAGAGGTAGAAGAAGTAATTTGTAGAAGAAATGGGCCTAGGAAACCAGTTACAAAAGTAAAGGAAGGACCTTTGAAGCTTGGGAGTGAGGAAGGTAATGATAAATCAGGAATGGGGAAGGGGAAAGGGAGGAGGAAGGGAAAAGTTAGGGAGGGAGAGCCCCTTGGGTGGAAATTTTAGGGAAGGCCCCAGGGGAAGAGCTTGGTAGAATAGTCAGCATCTTTTCATGTGTGTCCTTTCCGGGTGTAGGTCTCCACTGATTGACTGGTGGGAGGGCAAGGAGGCTGTCATTATCCAATGCAGCTGGTCCTGAGGTCAGCGGTGGTGTGGTGGTGCCACTTGTCTGGTTTTGCTGCTTTTCTGGGCCTGGAGCTGAAATAAAACTGAGGCCTGGGTGTTATCGATAGAGAGGAAAGATCAAGGAGTCCGGGCCATATGACTAGTGATATGCTAGGGTAGGAAAGGTCACCCTACAATTGTCCTTTGCTGGGCACCCGGGGTATATCGCCCTGGTGACCTCTGTATCTGGCCCATCCTCCTTGCTCTGCTCATGTCTAACTGTCTACCACACCCTGAAACCTCCTCTAAGATTCCCCACCTGCAAGAGAGAGATAAATACCCTCAATGCAAAGAACCCAGAGCTCTCCTCCAGGAAGCATGCCCTCACCATTCCTCTGCCCCTTCTTCCCTCAAGGGACTTCAGGAGACTTGCAACCAAGGAAGCAATGGAAGCTCCTGGCCTAACCCCCTGAACCTGTCTCCAAGGCCCCCTTTTCTCTGACTTCCCAGTGCTTCCCCATCCTGAGTGTGTTGTTGCTGCAGCCAATACATTCTTGCTTGCTGTGTTGCACTTTGTCTCTGGACTGAAAGCTTTCCTTCAAGAAGTCAAGCACTGAGTGTAAGGTTTGCGACGACGCAGGAGACAAAACACATAGAGTCCAGGTGATTAGAAAGGGGGGGGTTTAATCTTGCTGATCCGAGGGTGGGCCAGGGAAGTTCGCGCCAAAAAGGGGCATAGGCACTTCTTTTATACAGCTGTTTAGTGAGGGGAGGGCGGAGGGCATGAGAGGTGTGGAATTCGCCTTGGGCTAGGGGTCTAGGAAGGCGCCAGTTATCTCTGTCACCATCTACCTTGCAGATGCATGCATAGGCTCTGGACTTCCCCCCTGCCTGACCTAACATCCCGGCCTTTTGGTGATAGGGGGCGCCAAAATCATCCTGGCTACTTCCTGCTGACCAGGGGCGAAGAGGGTGGGGGATGTTAAAGGCCAGGGTCAGGCAGAGGCAGGTCAGAGGGCAGCCGAGTGTAGGGGTGGAGCAGGAGCTGGTTTACAGTCACCCAAGACATTTCCGCGATCCAGGAGCAGATGAATTTGAGGAGGCAGGGAGCTAGGGAAAAAAAGACACAGATGAGAATTAGGGGCCCTATCAGGGGTAGGATCCAGGTAGCTAAAGGGCTTTGGAGCCAGCCGAAAAGAGTTGTCCTGGGAGTATCTTGCATGTAATTCTTCACTCAGCTCAGTCAGGGTCTGCACGTTCTGTTCCACCACTCCGGACTCATTGATGTAGTAGCAGCATTCTTCTTGAAGGAGCATGCAGTTTCCTCCCTTTTCCGCAGTAAGAAGGTCTAGGGCCCGTTGGTTCTGCAGGGCTATTTGGGTTACCGATGTTACTTGCCGCTGCAGGGAGGCTAAGGAGGCAGTAGTAGACCCCAAGGCTATCTGGAGTTTGTCATTGAAATCCTGAGCAGAGATTATGCTGTTCCCGAGAGCCTCCCCAGCTAGGCCTACCGAGGCAGCGATACTTACCCCCAACATGACAGGGAGGAAGGCGGCCCGGCGGTCCTGCAGGTGGGATGAAGGGAGCAACCAGGCAAGCTCCGACTCTCCATACAAGGTTAGTTGGGGAACTACTGTGACCACAAAGCAAGGCCCGGGGTCAGAGGAGTTTATGCAGTTGCTTAAGGTGCCATTGCACTAAAAGAAGGTACCTGGGCTGGCCTTGGTGGGACGGGCTGCAGTGTGGTTTTGGGTACAGTTCCAGGTGACCCATCCCACAGTTACCGGGTTGCTGGTCTGGTAGCATATCCGCGGGGCCAAGGTGGGTTCTGGAGTTTCGGATTGCCAGAGGGGAATGCCAGACAGGGGAGGCTGACATTCACCATGTCCTTGGGTTCCTGGAGGAGTCATGAGTGGTACGGCACCCAGCAAAGGTCTTTGGAGAGAGACACATAGAAAGCAGTGCGAGACATTGGGCAGGGTGCGGGTCTCTTTAAGGAATAGTAGAGTGTGTTGGATAAGTTGGAGCCAAGAAGACAGGACTTCTACCCCGGGGGGAATCAGGCAGCTTCCCTTTAAGGGAATGTTCAGCCTGTAGGATGCTGTTAGAGACCTGGATTTGGGCCTCCTGGGCCATGACATATTCCCGGGAGATGTAGATGGTCCCTGAAGGGGTCGAGCTCCAACCACTCCCATACAGTTTTCCCATAACGCCAGCAACCCATCACTGGTCCCAGGGGTCCCGGACCCTGATGTAGAAGGTCCCGTCCTTCCAGAAAAAGGGGCCAGACCCGACCTCATTGTAGGCATCATGGATGACACAGCCTGAACACCGGCAACCCACACAGGTGTTGACGTCTCAACTACACCTGTCTGGGTTCCGTTGGTCGTAAGCAAAACAGGCATATGATCGGCCACTGTTGGACACTGACTGGAGGTCAACAGCAATCAGGATCTCCACCTGGCATCCGACCAGAGGGCAGTCCTGAGATCCCACCTGCCGGGTGACTTGTGTGCTGTCCTGGTCATAGGTTTCACGGACCTTGAACCTCCACACATAAGCAGGTGAGGGGTAGGTGTAGGTTGCCCAGGGCTGGGAGAAGGAGGAGGGGGAGGGCAGCTAAGGCAGACCTTAGTGGGGCCCAACACCTCACATTTATAGAAGTCATGCTGCTCTGGGGTCCTCTTGAGTCTGGAGAGGTTGTGCCACGTTGGATCGCCAAGTAGTTTGGCTGCAGTGGGGGTTGTGAGGATTACTGTGTGAGGTCCCGTCCACCAGGGTTCCAAGGCCTTGGGATGTAGATTCCTAAGGAGGACTGAGTACTCTGGCTGGAGGGCTGGTCCTCGGGAGCCTTGGTCGGCTGGTCCAGGCCTGGGCAAAAACCTGTCAGCGTGTTCCCAGAGCAGTTGCTTGAATCAGGGCAGGTAAAAAGGTGGGGCTCCTTGGTGTAGCCCGGATTCCGGTCAGGGCCATGGGCAGGAGGTATGGCCAGGAGCTGCAAATTTCTAGAGAGAGTTTAATTAGATGGTCTTTAAGTGGTTGTTGATCCTCTCGATCTTACCCATTGATTGTGGGTGGTAGGGTATGTGCAGTTTCCAGGAGATGTCAAGAGAGGTGCTAACCTGCTGAAGGACCCTTGATATAAAAGCTGGGCTATTGTCTGATTGTATGGAGGTGGGAAGGCCACAGCTGCACACATGGAGCAGGAGGAGCAGGCACTCGTGACTGCCTCTCGCAGTGTGGGTGAGGTGAAGAGGGGTTCGAGGAACCTCCAAAGTGCCAGCGGTCCAATGTGCAATGACCAGTGGACCTGTTGGGCAATGGCCCCTACCTGAGCCTTGGGAAGGGTGATCTTGTTATTTATGAAGGCCGCCTCCAGGGTCCGCTCAAGTGTTCCTACCACATAGGAGGCTTTCCGATGTCCCTGGGGGTCTAGGCAAGAGCTTCCATCCACAAACAGAGTTAAGTCAGGATTAGAGAGAGGAAGATCTGAGAGTCCCGCCAAAGGTTGAGTGAGGGCCTTGACTACCTCAGGGCAGGAGTGCATTGCCGCAGGTTGGGTGGAGGCAACGGGAAGGAGAGTGGCCAGGTTCAGGGCTGGGGACTGAGTTAGGGAGATGTCAGGATTCTCGAGGGACAGGAGATGGAGTTTCTGCATACAAGAGGGGGCAAGGAGGGATAAGGATCGGTGGGACAGAAGATCCTGTAATCTATGGGTGGAGAAGACCTGTAAGGGTTGCTAGAAGCAGATCTTCTGGGCCTCCTTGGTGAGAGCAGCAGCTGCAGGGCTGCCATTCCCAAACCGTGGGATCAAGCTGTCTGGACAGGTAGGCTACAGGGTGAAAGCTGGCCCTAGGGGCTGGGAGAGGACCCCCATAGCTATTCCCTGTTTCTCATCAGTAAATAGTTGGAAAAGCTTAGAGATGTCTGGGAGGGGGGAAGAGAGAGAGAGAGAGAGGTCTCACCATCTCACCAGTAACAGTTCTATCCTGGATTAGGGCACTTACAAGAATCAACCAATGAACACATAAATACATGGAACAACAAATTCATGTTACTCTCTCTCAAATCAGTTAAATGGTTTATACTTTTCCTCCCTAATCAGAGGGTAAATAGCTTAAATCACTCCAGGAGATAGCAGAAATCAAATTAGTGCTACTTGACAACCACACCCAAGGATAGATGAAGTTAAGGGAATAAATCTCATTTTGGTACATCAGCATAAAGCTATTGCATATTCTATTGAGATTCTACAGCCTTTAAAACCCTCAAGACAGCCCTGCTGGTGTGGCACAGGACTTGAGCGTTGACCTATGAACCAGGAGGTCACGATTTGATTCCCAGTTAGGGTACATGCCTGGGTTTCAGGCTTCATCCCCAGTAGGGAGCAAGCAGGAGGCAGCCAATCAGTGATTCTTGCTCATCATTGATGTTTCTATCATTGATATTTCTATTGCTCCCTCTTCCTTCTTCTCTGAAATCAATAAAAATATATTTTAAAAATAATAACAAAATAAAACCCTCAAGTCACTCTCCCTCTCTGGAGCATGCCTGTGACTTTTCCTTCCCCTTTATCTTCCCCTCCCCCTCCCAAGCCTGTGACCTTTGCCCTTCTCTCTCCTAGGCTCCAAGGGCCCTTCCTTTCCCTCTGTAACTTGTTTTCTGAGCCCATGCAGCCCAGCTGGCACACTTCTTCCAAGGCTGGCTTGTTCTACCTCTGTGACTTTCTAGATGGACTTGCTCAAGTTTGAGTCTTGACTCTGAGTTCTTTCTTGGCCAGAGCTAAAGTGCTAGGGTTGCTGAAGCTAGGTCCAGGATGACTCCACCAGTCTAACACCTGGTGCCATTTCACTGCCAACAGCTCAAGGTTATTAATCTCCAATGCTTGAAACGATTAAAATCAACTTGTCATATTACAAGGAAGTCCTTTGTCATTCTTAATAAACAAACTTAGAAACTCAATTTTATAATGACAGGATATTAATACACATAGATTAAACAAAAATTTGATGGTAACTGATATATAAATATTCTCTATTCTTTTCATTATCTATCAGAGGTGTGAAGTCAGCTGAGCAATTTATCTCTAAGCACCTGTGTCAACAGTCATCCTATGCTTTACAAGATTCCTCATTAAATGGGAAACTAAAGCTTGAGGCCCCTGGCTTTCGATATGACTTTTAGCCAAGGCTTATTAAAGAATTTGGAGGGATTATGGGATTATAACCCCAAACCAAAATGACTCAGAAGCAATGCAATGGAAGTACTGGGGTCATGATAAGGAGGCCTGATGTGGTGCGCACAGTGAGAGAAATAGTCCCTATTTAAGGGAAACATGAAGGATAAATAGGAACAACTCAGGTAAAGAGCAAGGCAATGAGCAGAGAAGATAAGAAACAAGTGTGTATGGTGGGGGAGGGGATGCATAACATTAAGGTGGCAGCAGCAGCATGTGCCAGCTAGTGGGAAATGAGAGAAATGCCAACTAACACAACCTTGGGGAAAATAATATCATCACCATAACAGATACCTTAGTTAACAGACTTTTTGTTATGAACTCATTCAATTCATTTAATAAATACAAATATGTTGCAACGTGCCAGGTACTATGTCACATTCAAGAGGTAGAGAGCTAACATATGCAGAGCTCTTGGCCTCATGGAACTCACAGTGGAGGGGGAAATTCTGAAAAAATAATCGTAAGTGCTCTGGGTTTTACTATGAAAAATGGCAGAGTACCTTAATTTAATCTGGGCTCAAAAAATCTTCCTAGATGGAATCTCTTTAGAAGTTGAAAGAAAGTTAATAGTTCTTTAGGTAATGAGGCAGGATGGTCAAGGTGTGTGTGAAGATGCTGAAGTAAAAATGCATGTCATGTTTTAGTATCCACAAGAAGTCTAGTATGTCTGAGACAGAGAAAATGGGAGAGAGGGAGGGAGGGAGGGAGAGAGGGAGAAAGAGAGAGGAGAAGGAGGAGGAGGAGGAGGAGGAGGAGGAGAAGAAGAAGAAAAAGGAGGAGGAGGAGGAGGACAAGAGGAGGAGAAGGAGGAGGAGGAGGAGGAGGAGGAGAAGAAGAAGAAGAAGAAGAAGAAGAAGAAGAAGAAGAAGAAGAAGAAGAAGAAGAAGAAGAAGAGAGGAGGAGGAGGAGGAGGAGGAGGAGGAGGAGGAGGAGGAGGAGGAGGAGGAGGAGGAGGAGGAGAAGAAGAAGAAGAAGAAAAAGAAGAAGAAGAAGAAGAAGAAAGGAAAAGCTGGATAGCTAGAGTCCATGTTAAAGATTTTGTTATTTCCTATGTTGATAGGACATCATTGAAAGGGGGCTGACCAATGAACGCAGTTAATGCATTTTCAAAGATCATTCTAGTTATTGTGTGGAAAGTTATTTGAATAGCCCAAACTGAAAGTTGAGACGACCAAGTGCATTTGTCAGTATGGGCTAAATTGTCTTCCAGTAACAAAAATCCCCATGTCTCAGTGGCTTAAGAAATGAAGATGTGCCCTAACCAGTTTGGCTTAGTGGATAGACCATCAGCCTGCGGAATGAAAGGTCCCAGGTTCGATTCTGGTCAAGGGCATGTACCTTGGTTGCGGGCACATCCCCAGTGGGGGGTGTGCAGGAGGCAGCTGATCGATGTTTCTCTCATTGATGTTTCTAACTCTCTATCCCTCTCCCTTCCTCTCTGTAAAAAAAAATCAATAAAATATATTTTTAAAAAAGAAATGAAGATGTCTTTCTCCTTTGGGCTACACATGGACTGCCTGGGGATTCTGCTCACATCATCCTCACTCAGGGTCGCAGACCAACAAGGTCTCCTCCCTGGAGGGTGTTTATTTGCCATCAGGAAGGAGAGGGGGCAAACCACTCACCTGCTCTTTGTACAGCTGTGTCCTGTGTGATTTCTGCTGACCTGTCATTGGCCAAAGGACATGCCCAATTTCACACGCTGGGAGGCATCATCGTACTATTTGTCTGGACCAAGTAAAATCCAATAATTGTGCACATCTTAGGGACAACCACACCAACCAAAAAGATGCAAGTCATCAGTGACAGACGATGGATGAACTGCTAAGAAGGGGTGTGGGAGCTGAGGGAGATGGACATGTCAGGTCGTTTCCTGTGATGACAGGCTAGTGAATAGATGGTGGTGATCTAACCCAGGTCAGTGGGCACAAGAGATCTGTACTAAGTGGGAGGAAACATCCACACAGAGATGCCTCTGGCATCTAGAGGGTGCCTGAGGCCAAAGGAGCAGAGAAGGCGTGCAGAGGAGGGTAACACTCATCATACTTTTCTCACTTCAGTTTCAGCACTGAAAGCCCAATGTCCTGGCGACTCCTCAGGCCCAGACAAATGTGACCGTTAGTCACCGATGAGAGAGTAAGTGAGCGAAAGGGACTCCTACAATGGATTCCTGGGGAAGACAACAGGTAGAGGAAAGGGGCACCGAGAAAACTGCTATGAAGACAGAAGGCAAGTCAGAGAAGTGAGTGCAGAATCCAATAGAAGAAAGTGTTTCCAGAAGGCATGAGTGGTCAACAGGGGCAAATAGTGCCACACTGGCCGGTAGGAACCAAATGGAGAGTGCCCATGGCTGCAGTCAGCGTCCCTGGAGTTCATGCCACCAAGCAGAGTCTGGCAAGGAGGAGATGGGCTTGTCCAGACACTAGAGGCTGGCCCATCAGGAAGGGGCCTGGGCTTGTTTTTGGTAATTACACACAAGGCAGCCATGAACAAGCATGTACAGGTGGTTGTGTGTTTGTGTGTGTGTGCGTGTGCACGTGTGTGTGTGTGTGTGTGTGTGTGTGTGTGTGTGTAAATATAGATTTTTCTTTCTCTGGGACAAATGCCAAAAATACAACTGCTGGGTGGTTCAGAAGTTGAATGTTTAGATTTTTAGGAAACTGCCTCTTTTTAAATTATTCTCCAGAATGGCTGTGCCATTTTACATTACCACCAGCAGTGTACAAGTGACCTAGTTTCTTTGCAAGCTCAACAGCATTTGGTATTGTCACTATTTTTTATTTTAGCTGTTATAACAGACTAGAGGCCCAGTGCACAAATTTGGCACGGGTGGTGTCCAGCTGGCCTGGCCCCAATTGGAGTGGATGGGGGCTGGGCCTATTGGGAGGAGGAGATGGTGGGAGGTTGGTCGGCTGGCACGCCTTGATCAGCCTGATCAGGGCCAGGCAACTGGGGAGGAGGCCATGCCCCCGATTGGGGTTGGGGGGCCAATTAGGGGTGGGACTGGCCATGGGGAGGACTGTGGACAGTGGGCTGGCCGGCTCCACCCCCAAATGGGTTGGGGGTGCCGATGTGGGGCCAGTGGCCTGGGGGAGGGGCCATGGGTGGTTGGCTGGCTGGCCCTGTGCCTGACCGGGGTGGAGGAGCCTATGTGGTGTGGGGCCAGACCAGGGGAAGGGCTGCAGGAGGTTGGCTGGCCAGCCCCGCCCCCTATTTGGGACCGGAGTCTATCAGGGGTGGGGCCAGCTGGGGGGAGGGACTGCAAACTGATCAGGGTGGTGGGGGCCCATCGTGGGCATGGCCAGCTGGGGGATGGGTGGGGAGATGGCCAGCCAGCCCTGCCCCTATTGGGGTGGGGGTGTGATAGCGTGGGGCAGCCAGGGGGAGGGGCTGTAGGAGGTTGGAGGGCCATCCCAGTCCCCTATTGGGGTGGGGGTGCAATCAGGGACAGGAGGTGCAATCAGGTGCCAGGTTGGCCGGCTGGTCCCACCTCCTGATCTGCCAGTTTGCTGGTCACAGTGGGCGTCATAGCAACCTGTTGTTAGGGTCATTATGGTCGCTGGCTTTTTATATACTAGTATATAGATGTGTACACAGTGATGGTCTTAATTTGCAATTCCCTAATTGTTAGTGATGTAGAAAATACTTCCATGAGCTTAGTTGCCATCTGTAAGTTCATTTTGCTGTAATTTTTTTCATGCCTTTGTCCATTTTCTAATTGAATTATTTGTAGTTTTTTCTTTTCACTGTTGACTTTTGAGAATTCATTATATATTCTAGGCAAAAATCCTTCGTGGTTTGAGAACATTTTCTTCCAATTGTTGCT